>JAEIGI010000001.1:1421250-2835000 GCA_018903615.1 Drosophila neocordata
GCTTTAATTTAAGATCTCAAACTTTTGTGATAGGTTATATTTGCTTTATCCTTCTTAAAATCATTTCATCAGAACGAATCTCTCTTTAAAACTTAACTAAACGCGAGTTGTTCATGCAAAACATCGAACAAATTGTAATTTGTATTAGTGAACCACACAAACATACATATATACACGTACTATGCATATTAGATATATATATATATACATATATCATATTTCATGTAGCTTCCGCTTCATTTTTTCTTTTAACCCATTCATTCGTTTTAAAGACATCAACATTATTGCAACCAGAAACCACCAAACTTCCGTACATTGTTACCTTTTCAACTCGAACTCAATTTAAATTTTAAGTAATTGAAAATGTTTAGCTGAATGTAACTATATACATATATATATAAATATATATAAATTGTATAAGCGGCACGACCCCATGCCAGTCATTCTATAGATGAGTCACCCCCCGCCCTTCATCAATTTTAGTATATAAGAGAAACTAGCGACCATTTGATACACTTGGAACACAACATATAAGTATATGTATTGTAATATGTAGGCAACTTTATAGGCAATATAACCAAATGATATTAACAAGCGATATTTTGTTGGTTTCCGTAAAACCCCTCCCCCTACACAGACACACACACATACAACAATAAAACGTTTTTCGATTGCTTTAAAGTATTGACAAAATAAAACGCAAAACATATTGTATTAAAAATAGTAACTTTGTTGGCAGTCCCACAAATCGTTGTCCTCGTGGAATTGTATTAGGACTAACTCATATGTGACTATAGTACCAGCTACCTAAAAAACAAAAACGGATACAATATACCGGACATGAGAGGTTCAAGGAGTATCGGATTCACTTACGCTTAAAACCAATTTTCTAGTTAAATGGAAAAACTTCATGCCACTCAGAGCCACCATATCACTTGTGATTTCCTCTGAAAAACGCTTTACCTCTGGACACCAGGATTCTTTGGGGACACATCGTAAATAACGCAGTGTAAGCCGGGATTCGTCATGCACCCAGGCGGAGTACAAGGATACGGCTAATGTGCGTCCTATAAGAAATATAAGTGAGAAATAGAAATACACAGCGTGCGCTATTGATGGCATATTACTGGAAGAAATAAGAACTATAAATATATTTAATTCTGTAAGTATATGCATATTTAACCGAACTTTAAACTCCTTAAAAGTTGTACGCATATAAAGTAGAGATTGTTAGAAAAGGACACCATGGTTATAAAGGAAATGGCATTATCCATTTTATCGCATAGCATGCAAATATTACGGTATTGTATACGACGCTCTGCCCAATATGAAGGGGGCATGTGCTTAAACAAAAGAAAATTGAAAGTTAAATATCCTTGATACAAAACACGTAAATACTATGGTTTATACACTTACTAGGCCCTTAAACCTTTTCAGATTATCATTTAGTTGGCGAAACTTTGAGGCTAAACCGATGCTGATAATCATTACAAATATATCCATATAATTCCAAATAAATGTTGAATAGAAATTCTGAAGTTTACCCCATAGAGCCAGTAGGCTAGAGTAATGGAATACATAGAATATCTCGTCGTTGGTATGCAAAAAGTAATTCTCTATAGGATCGGAGGTTTTATTGCAATAAGCCGAGTAGTTTACAGCTGAGAGCATGCTTAATAGATGCTCAGCTAAAAAAAAAAAATAGACATATATCCAAAATTTTTAAGATCAATTTGGTCGTCATCGTTTATCATTGAATCTTACCAAAAGATAACATCATACCCACAAACATAGTCATGCGTATAGTATGGGCCATTTGCCACTTCTCTGTTTGGGTCTGATATTGCGGTAGATCCTGCTCAATCTGTTCCCAATATGTCATTAGCTTTGGCCACCTGCGAGCCAAATTTAATGAATATATACAAACTAGAAAAATGCAAGCACGAAATATAATTGGCTTAATGCTATTAAAAGTTATAGGATCATTTAACACTTTATATAGTGATAAAGTCAAGTCCACCATTGACGATGTTAAAAAAATGAGACACCAGTAAGTACGCAAATTTCGCCAGGAGAAGCTTAAACTACTAGGACGTTTTGCCGTAACCCCACGAACTGGCATCATGGCGAAAAATTGGGCAACAAGTAAAACTCGACCCACTGCCTCCTGGAAAGTGCCATCATAAAGAAATTGTTCCCGAGTGCTATACGGCAACTCTGCGGGAGATGTTATAATTAATTTTTTTGGCAAGTCATTGTTATATTTGCTGTTACTTGGTAAAATTGGAGTGTTTTTTTCATACTCGTCTTCAATTTGCATTTGATAAGCCTCACAGCTTTGTTGAAAAACCCTCTTCCTTTGACTGTTTAGGGAGATAAGGTTTAAAAATAATAATTACATTTATTTTTACTACTGTTAACCTCTCATGAAGTAAATCCAGTTTACGCACTAGCGGGGACTTTGAAAACTTTTTCCAACGGCGAAATTTGACCCGCAGTTTGGGTAAAAACTTCATCTTTCTGTTCACTATGTTAAAACACAATTAAATCAATGATTTGATCGAATTGGCGATTTGTTTTGGCCATTAGAAACACCTGTTTTTTGCACTTGATTTATAATTAATGAAGTGGGTGGTTGGGTTAACTTATTTTTTCTATTTGGTAAGTACAGCACAGCACTTGAACGTCAGGATAGCTCAAAATATATGAAATCAATTTAAGAGTTGATTGTTAAAAGTAACGATTTATCATTACAACTTTATTGATATATTAAGATATTTAACAAGTTTTGCCCGTTATTTATTTGCAAATTTGAATTTATTACCCAAAAGAAACTATAATCGATATAACACAGTAAAGTCTGGCAGCACTGCTCCTCGTTAGGCGATAGCAATGATATTCGATTACATCGATAAGTCGATTGTTGTGATATTACGTGATATCGATAATGCCTTCCATGGTACCACAGTTCTGCGCGTTGCGAAAAAACACATATATAAAAAAGATAAAGAAAACTACATTTAAAGCGCCCAAACAGAAAGGATTCGTAAATACTGTTAACAAACTTTTTACCAACTATGGCGCCTACACCGCTACCTCTGGAGCAAATGCCCGGCGTTGGTGGTAGTGGTGGCTATTTGCCAGCCGGGCAAGAGGGAAATCGGTAAGTTTTTTTAGATGGCGTTCGTGGAAAAAGCAAAATGACATTTATTTCAACATATTTACAATGTTCAATATCTTTACAGACCTGGCGGCAATAACACAATGTCTATGTCGGTGCTGATCGATTTTATCATCCAGCGCACGTACCATGAGCTAACGGTGCTGGCCGAACTGTAAGTACAGTCTTACTTTATAATGATATTCCAGGTTCCATAATACAATACCATCCTTTCTTAAAGACTGCCTCGCAAAACCGACATGGAGCGCAAAGTGGAGATTTATGATTATGCAGCCAGGACGCGACATTTATTTACCCGACTGAATGCCTTAGTCAAGTGGGGTAATTCTGTGTCCAAGGTCGACAAGTCATCTCAGATCATGAGTTTTCTGGATAAACAGAATATGTTATTTGTCGAGACGGCTGATATGTTGGCCAGGATGTCCCGCGAAACCCTTGTACGTGCTCGCTTACCGAATTTCCACATACCCGCTGCAGTTGAGGTCCTGACTACCGGCACGTACAATCGTTTGCCCACCTGCATCCGCGAGAGAATCGTGCCTCCAGATGCAATAACGGCTGCCGAAAAAAAGCAAACGCTGCTACGTCTCAATCAAGTAATTCAACATCGTTTGGTAACCGGAAAACTGCTTCCACAAATGCGCGAATTTAGGATTCGTAATGGACGAGTTACATTTGAAGTGAAGCACGAGTTTAGTGTGGCGCTAACAGTAATGGGAGATAGTGCAAATGTACCCTGGCGACTGCTCGACATTGATATTCTGGTAGAGGACAAGGAAACAGGAGGTACTAGTAACCCACAGAATAGCGAATTCATTTAACTTAGAAACTAAATTTTTCATTTAGATGGAAAAGCCTTGGTACATCCTTTGCAGGTTAACTATATACATCAACTTATACAGGCGCGTCTGGTTGAAAATCCCAATGCCTTGAGCGAAGTCTACAATTGTCTCCATTACTTCTGCCAATCTCTGCAGTTAGAGGTACTCTATACTCAAACTCTACGCTTGAACTATGAGCGGCTTGATGAAAACAACATTACAGTAGAGGAGTATCTGCCGGGCGTTAAACTAACTGTCTCCTATTGGCGTGACCTAAAATCGGAACTGGGTTATCGGCTAACAGTCCAGTCAGATCCCAGTGAAATTGGGCGGCCCCTGGCTGTAGTTCATGTCCCCTCGCTGGGAGCTAAAGAGTCTGCTGATGTGGCTGATCGTGCAGTACGCTCCGAACATCTTTCGATGGAACGATTAATTGTACATACAGTGTACATACGTTCAGTGTCCCGGTTGAGTGATCTTAAATTGGAGTTCCAGGCATTTCTTAAAGATGTTGATTGTAAGCGCAAACAAGATATGCCCTTGTATATATGTTGGAGGTCTGACATTTTTCTTAAATTATTTGCAGTCAATCTCCAGGGAACACCGGCTATTCTGACAGTGCCCGTTCTTTCGCCTTGTCTCCGGGCAGAACAAATTCATATTACAATTGACACTCATACGGGAATGTTTCGTTGCCACGTGCCAAAGCATTTGGATTGTCCCATAACAGATGAGATGCAGGAATCATTAAATGGTGACAGAAGTAAATTACCTTCGCTGTTATCTGAGTTACGATATTGGATCACACACCGGCGATGTGAAAAGACTTTGCAACATTTACCAGCCACGGCCACCGAGACATTGCCCTTTTTGATGCTGCCTGACCAGGAGTTGCTTCAACAAGGTCGTCATAAGATCTATGTAAAGCTGCATCGTCATCCCAACATTATATTGGTAGGTTTTGTTTACCCAATTAAAAAATAATTGCGTTGTTTCATTGTTTTTTTTTTTTATTTTCTATAGGTGGTCCAGTTGAAAGAAAAATCCCATATGCCCAATGAAATGGAATACACATTTCATTTGGGTTTTGTGGCCTATCAAAAAGATGATGTTGATGTTATCGAAGATTCTGCCAAACAGTTGGTTTCGGTGGTGGCTCAATCATCGTCCGAAATACCAAAATTCTATACCAAACTGATGCGACTTATTGAGTTTGATACATTTGTGGCTACCCACGGTCCTGGTACCGAAGTTGATGGTAAGCAAATGCAATCAAAATGAATTTGATAAAAGAAGTTTTTAGTATAAAAGTTATTTTTAATCTATTAGATACCGATTCTTAACACCTTTAGATAATAATATTTAAATATTTTGTCTAATCCAGCAGAGATCTCTCCCCATAAGCGTAAATCAAATGGCGACGTTTTGGCTCCTCCAGCAAAGCAGCAGAAAACAATTTTTCCAGCTTACTTTATACCAGAACTGGCCCATGTGGTTGCCATGTGCGATGAAAAGATACCATTTATGAATCTGGCACAGACTTTATCCAAACATAATATACCCCATAGTGGGCTACAAGTGGAGGCTAATGCCACCAGCTTGGTATTGAAGATTCTCGCCTTGCCTCAGCCTGGGAAAGCGGCTGCTGCTTCAGTGGCGGATACAAATAAGCCTCCACTTCCTTTAGGTGGTTCTACTGCATTGCCCAAAATTGAGAGTCATGTGTGGGAGGATTTGCAGCGTCGCATGCTATCCATCTCTGTGCGCTCCCAGACAAATAAGAACAGTCAGGTCAGGATATGGGTGGTAGAGTTCGTTTTCTATAGCACACCGCTACAGAGTAGCCACCAAAAGGAACAGGGCAGTCGCAGAACTGTCTATTTGACGTACGAGCAGGCAAATCATGATTTTTCTAAGACTGTAGAAGATCTGCTTAATGATTGGTCCAAAATTGTCTACCTCTATGCTTTGGTCTACGACTTTGCAGAGCAGTTAAAGAACAGTGAGTAACTTCGATTCCAAAAAAACCTTTCCATATTCTTGTCTCCGATTAATCTATTGCTTTCCCTTTCTTAAGAACGTCATTCCCTAGCAGACATGCTTGTGGTAAAATCCTATAGTTATATGAATCTTTTGGTTGGCTATGGACCCAAAAAGGAAGTCAGTTGTAATATATATTGGTCAGTGCAATCGCATGGCTTTCGACTCACCTTTGTGGGGGGCATGTCGGCTGTTAATGCACACTCCATGATGAGAGATCAGTTGGCGCAGCATTTGAATCAGCAGCACAGCCTGACACAGATTGCACATATCCTGCATGAGACCTATAGTCCGATGAGCTCCATAGCCAAGTTGCCTGTGTTGCCAATATTGGGGATTCCTGTAAGTTTTTCAAATATGATTCAAGAAATATCGACCTTAACGGTAATTTCATCTTGCAGCGCCCCAATGTACCAGTCCTCTCGTTCTGCATGCTGCCACAATCGCCCTGTCTGATGAGATTGACCTACCAAGCGGTCTATTGTTTGGAATTGCGGTTTCGTGCCAATCGCTTGGTTTCCATACGTGATGGTGCTAGCAGCCGCTTCGAAAGGAATGTCATAGAGGAATTTACACCAATTCAGGGATTGAAGGCTTTTTTGTCCAAATATGTAGATGAGTCAGCGGTGTACAGAGGCCGGGCGCCTCATGAAGATGATAATCCCTTGTCACCCATGGGAATGGAGGATAATTTTGGTGGTCCAAGCAGTGTGGCTGGAGTTAGTGCTGGAGGATCGTCACCGTTTCTCGGAGCAGGTATGCGTGGACCACAATCGCCGCGGGATAGTGGCCTTCGTTTCCCTGCGCCTCATACTCCTCCCTCAAGCTCAAATCCTCACACACCAGCAAGCCCCCATCCCAGTGCTGGTGGTGGTGGTGGAGGAGGAAGTGGCGCACAGGGACATGGCAATTTTAATTTAACTTCGCCACCGGCACCACATATGCCGCATCCGTCGCCGGGAGGACTAATGCCCTCTTCTCCGCTTAACCCCCAGCCCAGTCCGCATATGGTGCACAGTCCAGGTCCGAATACTCTCTATATGCCAAGTCACCAGGATTCACCCTTTACAGCCATGTCACCGGCTAATAACAACTGGCCAGGGTCCCCCAGCATGCCCAGGCCCTCCCCTAGGCCAGGACAAAGTCCAGAACATAAGAGTACTGGAGGAGGCCCCATAGGTGGGCCAAGTGGCTCAGGTGGAAGTGGTACACGAGGAAGCCTTAACCGCCCGTGGGCTGGAGCAGTGCCCACTCTGCTCACACACGAGGCTCTGGAAACAATTTGTCGACCCAGTCCGCACCCAAATAAGGATATCAACGTGGCTGATATGAGTCCATTGGAACGCTTCCTTGGTTGTGTCTATATGCGGCGCCAGCTCCATCGCAATATCCAAAGCGAAGATACTCTTACAGCGCTCAATTCCACGGAACCAGGTGTAGTGCTCTTCAAGGTTGACGGTTTGCAGTGCCAGGTGATGCTTAACCAGATCCACATGCAATCATTGCACCTAAAGGTTACTCAATTGCCACCCATGCCGGATAAACCCACTTTCCAGCTGAGCCCCGATGATTTGCTGGTCATTGAGCAATATTTCGATACACGCGTAGCTGCCCCGCCATATCGCCCCAATTCTCTCCATAGCATTTGCCGTCTTCTTAATATGCCCGCTCAAGTTTTAAAAGATTTCGTCCAGATCATGAGACTGGAACTAAAACCGGAATTAGGTGGCGACCATTTAAAATGGACGGTGCAAATGTGTATGCGAATGCCGCCCTCCGCTGTACCTATTGTCCCCAGCGGAAATGCATGTGTGGTTCTGGGCAGGCTCAAGATACTCTTCTTCCTGCATATAACGAAGATTCCCTTTAATAGTAAAGACTGGAAAGATGGTCCATCGCTGGTCCTGCCTATTGTCTATGACATAACTACAAATCTCACACAAATGGCCGAGCGACGAGAGCAGGTTCAGTCGCCCATGATGACGACGGCGAGCACGTTGCTACGACGCTTTGCGGAGTACAATGTGCAGACGAATCAATGCTCTCTTTTCCCAGCGATCACGGATCTGCTTACCAATCTTCAGTTTAATTCAACGGACTTGCCTCCGCCTCAGCCAAATCAGGCAATTGGACCACCAGTGGGAGTTGGTGTCGGTACTGTTGGTGTTGGAGGTGTCGGTATCGGTGTAAGTGGTGTAGCCGTCGGTGGGGTTGGTGTCGGTGGAGTTGGTGTGGGCGTGGTCGGCTCAAGTCCGAATCCCATGATGCCCATGCAACAGCTGCAACCCCAAGTCGGGCCTCAAGTTCCCGTTGGACCGGGCGGCTACCCGCAACTGGGGTCAAACCCCGGCGGTCCGCAGTGATGAAGGCGCAAGCGCCGCGTCTCCTCACAACAGCAGTGAGGCGGGCAATTAAAACGGCGGACCAAACCATTTAGTTTTTTAACTTTATACACAAATATTTATTAACAAAATTAAACTGTACAAGATTATCAAAAATTGTTAAACCACAAAAAAAAAAAAAGGTAACGGAGGTCCGGGATATCCTTGGTCTTTATACCCTTGCAGACTGCTAATTATCAAGATTAAAGGCAATAGTTTCAGAAGCAAAAGTTTTTTGCTATTGCAACTATTTTTTTGACCTATCGTTCCTATGGAAGGGCTATATGATATAGTCGTCCGATTCCGAAGTCTACCCAGCAGTATAAGGAAAACAGAAATGATAAAGCATTTCTGCAAGGATATAAAAATATTTAGAAGTATAAAGCGTGTAATAAAGACAGTAACTGTAAAATTTGCTACTTGTAATTTGTAAAAGATCTAAAGTATGCTACAAATGATTATAAGTCCCAAAAAGGCAATTAAAACGGACGAAAAACATAAAAACGTCAATAACTCGGCTCCCCACAGGACTATCGAGATGTTCTTTGGCCAAAAAAGCTATTGTCGATTAACGTCGTCTCACATAAAAAGGTTCTGGAAAATCCTTTAAACTGCCGAGAAAAACGAAATTCTCTATACAGAAAATCGCATATATCTCGCGAGTCCTTGAAAAGATGTGGACGAAACATATATAATATGAATTTTACAAACATGAACTATCATATGGCCAAATTACATTTCGAAAGTCCTGCGGGGAGCTGAGATATCGGTGATTTAGTGTTTTTCTATAGTTTTACCACCATTTTTGAGCTCGCTGAGAAATAAATTTTTTGGGGTATACTTTTGGGGCGCAGTTAAGATTCCGCGAAAAATAGAAGTGCTGGATTCTTAGACAACGCCCATTTTTTATGATGCCAATCGATAGAGATCGTCAAGGACACCGCAAGAGACCATGTCCTTTCGTCCTGTGGCAGGATATGCGTTAGTTATAGCTAAAAAACTAAATAAGGATCAATTTCTTAAAGCTATAACTCCGCAGGACGATGATTGATTTTCGCAGGACATGGCTTTTTGGTTTCTCCAGGAGCAGGACTATCGATCTGCATTCAAACTTTTCCAGGATTCCATAAAAAATATCCTTGTAACTCGGTCAATTTAAGGACTATCAAGATGTCTTTTGATTAGAATTTAGTCCTTGTTGTTTAACGTCGGTTGACATAAAAAGGTCCTTGAAAATCCATTCAACAGCCGAGAAAAAAGGACTTTTCTATTCAGAGAAAATCGCTTATATCTCGAGAATCCTTTAAGGATCAGGACGAAATATATGTCATATGTCTTACAGACAAGGACTACCATCTGGCCAAAGGACATTTCGATTGTCCTGCAGGAGCTGAGATATCGTCAATTTTGTGTTACTCTAACAAATTTTGACCATTTTTCAGCTCGCTGAAAATTTGTTTAAGTATAACTTTTGGCCGTTAAATAACGGACTTTTTTAAATTAAAAAAAATAATTTTTTTGTAGTATACTTTTACCTCAAATACTTTTACCTTCAAAGGATTCTCGAGATATAAGCAATTTTCTCGGAAAGAAAAGTCCTTTTTTCTCGGCTGTTGAAAGGATTTTCAAGATTTTATGTCAACCGACGTTAAACAACAAGGACTATAATCTAACCAAAGGACATCTTGATAGTCCTTAAATTGAACAAATTACAAGGATTCCAAGGATATTTTTTATGGTATCCTGGAAAAGTTTGAATGCAGATCGATAGTCCTGCTCCTGGAGAATCCAAAAAGTCATGTCCTGCGAAAATCAATCATCGTCCTGCGGAGTTATAGCTTCAAGAAATTGATCCTTATTTAGTTTTTTAGCTATAATTAACGCATATCCTGCCACAGGACGAAAGGACATGGTTTCCTAGGATGTCATTGACGATCTCTATCGATTGGCATCATAAAAAATGGGGGTCGTCTAAGAATCCAGCACTTGTATTGAGTTAAGCTTCCAGATCGAAAACCCTTTGTCATCATCTGGATGAAATAAGCTAACTTTGTCATATAACATCATCCACATTTGTTTATTAACGATTACACCGTACAAGATTATCAAAAATTGTTAGACAATAAACAAAATATATATATAAAATGCTGAGCTTAGGTACTTAATAAAGACACTAACTAACTGTACAATTTGCAACTGTGAATGTGAGCCGAATAATCGTGTTTTGTTTTATTTATCACATGAATTATTGTTTTAGCTCCGTCAGCAAATGATACACGTTACACCAACCCAAGACAATCAAGTGACTTGAAGAGATTGGATGAAGAAATAGGAGCACGAGATGGTATTGGCATTGAAGTATGGTAGATCATAAACTGACGAATCTGTGACTAATGCTTTGCACCGAGGATAATACACATGGGCTGCTTTTTTAGCCTTGTATACAGAAAGATATAGATAGATCAACATAAAGATTTTAGGATTTGAAAGGTCCTAGAACAGTTATTAATAAAAAGCCAATTATAAATCATTATTACTACGGAAATGATTGAAGATTTAACTAATATAAATCATTCGTCAAATATCTTTTGCCAAGGCTATAAAAATCTTCGACTTGCCGAAGTATTCCCATTTATGTAGCTATATATTGATTAAGTTGATTGTTTTTGGTTTTAGTTGGCTGAATTACTGCTGCTTTGCTGCAATTTGTGTATTGTCCATTTGGTGAGTCAGTTCAGTGATGCCCTCCTCTTCATTAGTGGTCAGATCCACCCAATAGTGAAGTTTCTTGCTTCGCAAATAGCTGGCAGAGTTATCAAAAACCACAGTATCTAAAGAAAAAAGTCTTAAAGATTTGATTATATTAAAGATTTGGCATACCTACATGTGGTATTAGGTCGGGTGGTGATGAATCCAACCTCATCCATTTCATTTGAATAGACAGTGCCCAATGGAATTTCACTACGTTTCTCACCAGTTTTATCATCCACACTATATATACCAAATTTGATGTCATAGTCAATGGTACGAAATTCCCAGGAGAGTAATTTCGATTGAGACGGTTCCTCCAGCTGGCCGGTAACCTTGAAATGTAACTTTAACTTATCACCCTTTGGTACTTGGGTCTCGGTAAAGTCTTTATCACTCTGTTGAGTGCTCTGATCAATAAATAAATCCTCGGGCAATTTGCCACCCCAAACCATTAAAGATTTACATTGAGGATCACCATGTTTATCGACCAATTGTCCACCCCAGGCCTTAGGGAAACCTTTTGGATCCACATGAGAGAATAGCTGCTGCTGCCACTTATCCACACCTGATTTATAAATGATAATCTTGCTGGTGGTATTCTCATCAAGGAACTTTTTCACAATATTAAATGCCACTGAGAACAATTTGGGTGCATTAATAATGTAGCACATTTTAAGCAATTCAGGAAAATTGGCTTCATATTGCTTAACCGATGATATAACACACTCGGCAGCTGGACGCCAGGCATATTGCTTTAGATTCACATCCTGCATATCAAAGAAAACTACCAATTGGCGTGCCTTCCAGCCATGTTTTAAACTTTGCTCATATGCAGATTTCATAAATCTTTCAATAAGCAAAACTAAATATTTTTGAAACTCGAAACGGGTAACACAGTGCATCATGCCCCAAATATCAAAATTATAAAATGGACATACGAGTACTGTTAATAAAATTGAAAGAGTTAGGAAAATAAGTAATATATATACATATATATATTGTATAATAGTATTGTACCTGGAGATCCCTCATTATCGTAGCCTATTAGACCATAAGGTAGATATTCTTTTAAAGCTTTTGGTGCATCCCATTTCTCAATATTATCCACATTCCACATGGCACGGGTTTTTAAACTCTATATATATATAAAAATATTGATCTATGAGAATCTAATTTAAATATATTTAAACATTTTTTCATTTTTTTTTTAAAACTAACCGCTCTTAACATTTTCTCAGCCGCATCGAGATTCCATTTACGAGCTGTAAATTACCACAAAGAGAAAAAATAAATAAATAAAAAGTTGGTTTTAGTTTTGTTTTAATATTATGTTTTGGGGTTTTTTATTTTTTAAATTAAAATCTTTACCTCGTAGCCAGCGTAGAAGAAAGTAATCATCATGGGTATCAACCAGAACATCGCTCATTTGCTTACGGAACTGGAATATTACAAACAAAAAAAAAAAAAAAAAAAAAGATAAAGAAAAAGATAATAACCATAAAAAAGAAGGTTTATAAAAATAGTTTCTCAAACATTTTTAAGTAAGTTTTTAAAATTATAAAATATGATAATTGATAAGCACTAAATCAAGTAGCATTACAGAACATTAGCATAAATCTTCTGTATACATATATATGTATGTATATAGTATATAGATCCCATTTCAATATTAATTTGCAGTTGATCTTTGTAGCGAAATCTAATCCCATATAATTTTCAATTTAATCTATATAACTGGTGGGATTATTTGGTGTTATTATTGAAGGTCTTGTGACTAAGTAAGATTATTTTTATTGTTTTAGGTTATATATACATATATACATCGAGAGGAAGATTATATATATATTTAGGTTTCTTTGTTTGTCTTTAATTGCTATTAAATTTAATGACCTTGTGGCAAATGTTTAATTATTTAATTTGATTTTCCAAGAAATGATGCGGCATATTCTAATAGTAAAGTTTTGGAATTTGGTTTAAATGATTTATCTTCTTTCGGTTTATTTGGGTTATTATTATTTTATATTCATTTTATTCATTCATTTAGTTAAATTCAAATTGTAATTAATACAATTATAATTATTATTTTATTGCAACTCGTGCCGCCTGTTGTGACTTGCCTTTTGGATTGCTTATCAACTCAGTTGCTGCTGACTCACATTTAAAACTTGGCTTGCTTTTCGGTTAGTTAAAGCAACAACAACAACACTTTGATTTCAATAACAAGGCCAACACACAACAACAGCAACAACAACAACAACAACAACAACTTGACCGTTTAGTTTATTTGTTAATGATATTTCAGTTAGTTGTTGTTGTTATTATTATTATTATAGTTTTAGTAGTATTGGTAGCAGTAGTAGAGAAGGTTTGTACCCCTCTCCTAACCACTCTCCTCTCTCATCAATCACCTTTGATCATGGGTGAGGGACAAGTGAATTGCAGTCTTTTTGGGCTGCTTCATTAGCGTTGCGTTAACCAACTGACTGATTATTTAAACTTCCTCATAACCAAAAAAAAAAAAAAACGTTGAAGCCAAAAACTTATGGCTTATTTTATGTGTGTGTGTATACTTGCCTATCGTTGACTTTGCTTTGTTCTTTCGTTTTCAATGGATGACTTTGAAACCTGCAACTTGACTGAGTTTTTAAGTAGTTTTAGACACAGACAGACACACAAACATATATACACACAAATTTCATATTTAAAGGCATGTGTTTACCTAAAACGGTAAATTTATATATATAGTTAATACGTGTCCACTACTTTTAATATATTAACTCCAAGTATCTTTCATAATATTATTGTCTTTATAGGGTAATCAATTGTCTACGTGGTCAATTGTCGAAAGTTTTTAATGTTAATGAATATAAAGGCCAAGGGTGAGGTCTTTGCTACATTCGAACAGGAATTTTTTATATACTTTGAATAGGAAATGGTTTAACATTGTGAAATTGATTTGAAATATAGTTTAAAGAAAAAAGAATATCTTCAGTCTGCATTCTTTAAATCACTTTTCACGATTTGCCAATACCTCTTCAATAAACTTTTTTTTGTTCCTAGAAATTTTAAAATTAGTTTTCTGATTTGAACCTTTGTTTTTTATGCTTAAAAGTCAATTTACTATATCTTATAGTCGTCCGATTTGAATAATTTTTATACTTATACAACATAGACATCTAAAAGTCGCATCTACCAAGTTTCTACCATATAGCTTAAAATTTAAGGTCCATCTAGTGGGAAGAAACAGACAGATGGACAGATGGACAGATGATCATGGCTATATCGACTCAGCTATTGATGATGATTAAGAATATATATACTTTATGTACTATGCGTTACAAACATCTGAACAATATTAATATATCCTTTTATAATTGAAAAAGAATTGTTTAAAAAAATTAAATTAATTGTATAATAAAACACTCTATGAGATCAATTAGAACAAAGTATATGGCTTTTCTCTAACATTCTTAGACTATAAAAAAAATAAAATAAATATAAATGTACAATTAATTAATCGTATAACTCAGATCCGTAAGTTTTCAAAATTAATAAATTAATAAAAAAAAAAATTCCCTAAAATGTAAAAGGTGTCAAAAGTTATTTGTTTTTAGTTTTCAAACAGGTTAAATCATACACTAAATATATAATTATTGATTAAATATCAATAAAGTTACGACAAGATGATAAATTTCTTTTCTACCATTTTTTAGGTTTTTTTTTTTCTCTTTTTTTCTGCTTTTACTAAACTCTCGACTTTCTGTGATCTTGGGGTAATACCCAAAAAATATAAATAAATAACCTGTTCTCAATTTTATTTTTTTTTTTTTTTAATTTAATTTATGCAAACACTTCAAAACGATTCAAGTTTCTATCATAATGATTTGTTGTTCCTCTCCTCAGAACTGATTTATTGTACACAAAGTTCAGTATAGATATATACACATGCATAGCCATATATATATATATATATATATATATTAAGGTTTAGAGTTCGTTTTGCTTGATTTCATTTTATAGTGAGAGAGTTGTGATAATGTTTATTTCTCTTTAGAATACTTTTTAATTATAATTACAATTTTATTTTTTTTGCCATGAAATTTAACAATAATAATTTACTCATAGGCAAACAAAGGGAATTAAGTAAAGTGGGTTTGGTGGGAAGGGGGAGGACGGGGTAAAGGAGAATGGGAAAAGGTCGATAGGGGTCCGTGCTGAGTAAGCGTAGGGCAACAAAAGTGCTTAACTTTTAAGTACCAGAAAAGTGTCAATATACCAAAATAGGAAATTCTACTCAAGGTGGAACCGGTTGATTTGCTTATTCAATTTAATACCCTGCAATTTGTGAATTGAATGGGTATATGAGTATTAATAGAAGTGAAAAATATGGAAAATTTGTATTTAACTTTTTAGTTTTATAGATTTTTAAACAAAGAATTAAAATATATAAGAGAAAAGATTCAAATCGTTTGTATTAGTATTATTTAAACATAAATAGTTCCAATACATAAATTATATATTTATACATATATGTGTTGAAAACCAATATCAGACAGAAAGTATTGTCAGGGCAAAAGATTCCGTAAATTATATATATTTCTAATCAGTTTCAATCTGAATGTTATAGCATACAAAAACGTAAAGTCCCTCCAGTTGAAGACAACAAGTGAAGATATATATAGATCATTATGTCTATATATAGATATAAAGATCATTATTATTATATAAAGGGTATCAAAAAGTCAGTGCTGACATTAACTTATTTATGGGACGATTTTCTACAATTTTTTGTGGGTCACACATGTGCCACCTCCTTCTCAACGTTGCCGGCTAATATTTTATTGTAGGCGTGGCAGTTTCCATTTCGATTTCGCAAACTTGGTTAATTTTTAAAGTTGTTTCTTTTGCTTTGTATAAATTTTTTGTTTTGCTACAACAGCCAAGAACAAAACCAACAATGCGAAAAAAAAAGAAAAAAAAAACGTTACGCGAGCAATGGCCAGAACAAGTTGTTGCTGTTGTTGAATTGCCTCAGAATGGGGGTATTGACCACAGAGCGGGGCACAGTGTGTTTAAATCTAATCAAAAAGCAAAAGCGTTTTTAGCATATGGAAATTATTACCCAACACGCCTCAATGATTCTGTACTCAAAAAATCGATTGCAATGGCATAATAAATCATATAAATTATATGGCCAAAAGAAGACCAACAAAAGTTAGTCCAAAAAACTAACAGATGTATATATAAATGTATATATATATATAGATTTTCATATGATAAACGGAATTTTATGTTACCATTTGCATGGGCTGTTGGCAGTCATTAAGATATTTTACCATTAGTCATAGTTCATTTAACAATAATAAAAAAAAAAAGGTTGTCCATTGATCTTTAAAGATTTATGAATATGAATCAATGAACCTGACAGCGACTTTTTATATAGTTAACCACATAAAAAGGGAAATTTCTTTAAAGGTATTTAAAGTTCTGGATTAAAGATCAAACGTGTCTTATAATTAGGTGTTTAGATTTCTCATAAGATATTTACATATATATAGATATTAACATAAAGTAAATTCAACTCCAAAAATTCCTACAAATTCCTATGCAATTCTATTTGTTATTTATTATAATTTATTGTTAATAAAAAGTATGGAATGAAGAAAAATAAATATGGAAAACATATAAATATACATATATATATAGAAAACGTTTTTCATTTTCCTATAAATAACTTATTTAAAATTCTGTTGTAAATTTGTGTTACAATTATTTCCATTATGTTCAAATATAAAACTTTTACCATTGTTCCAATTTTGCAATATCGAAGAGTTTGAATTTCCATTTGCATACACATCTTATCTAATATAATGTAAATTTTTGTTATCGTTTCTTATTTTATCATAAATGTTTACATACAGTTTTCTTATCATTGAGAACACAGTGCCTAGAGGTTATTTACAAGAGGAAACGAGAACTTGAATTCCAATTATCGACTATTCGATACCCTAGATCAAGCAAAAGCTCTTTCATACCCTCTTTCATACTGCTTCAACACACGAAAGTTGCATACTCTTTTCTAATACGATTAAAGGGTACGAAGAGAGAGAGATAGAGAGAGAAGGAGATACAAAAACTAAGTCAATGGGATAAATCTCTTTACTCTCGCCAATTCTCTTACCTGTTCCAGTGTTTGGCGCTGCTCTGAGCTGATTTCGGGCAGTGGACCGGACATTATTTTGATCTCTTTTGTTTATTTATTTAAGCGGCCTTTAAATTGTTGCCAATATTATTTATATTGCCTTTTTTGGCACAACAACAAAAGAAAAGTTACAAAAAAAAAAAAAAATAATAATAATAAAAGAGAAATAAATGAAGATGGCAAAAGAAAGGCAAATTGATTTTCTTTTTCGTCGCTTTTTCACACGCAAAAATTTGGGTTTTGTTTGTTATGTTTTGCGTTTTTTCGTCTTAAATTTATAACCGAAAATAATAACAATAAAAACTTTCTACTATTATTTAGTTGTTTGTTGCCGTTAGCTGAACATTTTGAACGTAATTAATGTAAATTTTGTATGCTGGTAGGTAGGTTATTTTTTTTTTTTTTTATTTGTGAAGCTTTCTGTT
This sequence comes from Drosophila neocordata, assembly GCA_018903615.1. Lineage (NCBI taxonomy): Eukaryota > Metazoa > Arthropoda > Insecta > Diptera > Drosophilidae > Drosophila > Drosophila neocordata. The sequence continues at coordinate 1,439,052 of JAEIGI010000001.1, forward strand.
TTGTTTTTAAACTTCTGCCGGACCGAGAAGGGTAATAACAATAATTATTATTTAACAACAGAAAACTGCACATGCAACACGCACATAAATCACTAAGACTCAGACACACACACTTTTATATGAACATATAAAAAAATACGATGGCAATTTGTTTGTCAACTTTTTTAACTTTTAGAATTGAAATTTTTCGGCGTTGTGATAGCCCCGAATACTAAATACGCAAATGCCGCTCGATAAACTAAGCCCGACTCCGCTGATTCAATGTTGCATTCGCTGTGAGTGCGGAGACCAAACTGGCGGATACTCGATGAGCCAAGCGATACTTAAATCTTATGCGAGGCCAAACGAAAAAGAAAGAGAAGGAAACAATGCCGGCGCTCCAGTTTAACAGAAAAAGTGAGAGAGTAAGAGAAGAGCGAAAGATATGCAAAATGTTAAGATAAAGCTGGCTCTCTTGTTTAAAAGAGAACACACAAAACAGAGAGGGAGAGAGCAACCTAGAGCAGAGGAGAGAGTTAAAATATACAAACTGCACTTATGCAAACTTGCAGGTGCTCTATCAAAATTTATTATATTATATAAAGTCTAATCGCAAACGCTGCCGTCGCAGTTAATAAGGTAGCTAAAAAACGGACAAAGGGGAAAAAAATCCGATAAGAAATCTTGTATAAATGCCGACCAAAGGTAGACAGTGCATATATGCAAAAGTCTTTGTGGAATACCTGTAGGTAAATATACGAAATATATACAAGATTCTATTATTTGTATGAGATAAGGTCTAAAACATTGCATCATATAAGTGCAGAAATAAATAGTCTACCTATTACATATGTACCTTTTGTATAAACTGAAAAACTATTTTATATGCAAACTAAACAAACTTAGCTCATCATACTAATCAGTTAACTTTTTGTTTTTAACACTACGATAAAATGAATATGCTCTATTTAAAGAGTATAAGATGCAAAATAACCATAGATAAATACATTTGTACATATGTATGTATATTCTAATACTATATCGGTTAGACGGTTACATAGTTTCTAGTTCAAGTAAAGAATTCAAGCCGGAATTGAGGACAATTTTGAGAAGAAGAATTCAGTTTCAGTCAATAAAGTTTTTAACATTTTGCCAGATTTCAGATTTGAGAATTTTTAACGCATATTCATTAAATTAAAGTTAATTAAAGCTCTGAACATTTCATAAAATGTTGAATTTAGGTAAACATGGAAAATTCTTTGTTCTATAATTTATTATTCAGTTATGTTATGAACTGTATTATCAGACAGCGATTGCAATATATTGTCGATATTTTTTGTTTCTTTTGGGACATTTGCACCATACTGAAGTGGCCTCTTATCAAAATTGGTTGTTAAGAGTTCTATTGTTTTTTTTTTTTTTTTTTTTGCATGTTTCATATGAATAAACAAATGTTTGACTAGATAAGATAACCGCTGGCGGATTAAACATATACAAGTACTTGATTTGTTATAGAAAGAAATTATGATATAAAAAAATTTAATTGCATCAAAAGATTTGGTAAATCTTTTTTTCTTCAAATCTAACTAAATGCAAACTATAACTGTTCGAAAAAAAACAACTAATTAACGTGTTTTTAAATGAGAATAACTGTTAATATGTCAATGGATTTTATCCGTACCTATTTTATCCGAAAGACGCTCTCTGTTGTGTAAACTTTAAAGTTCTCATGGCGCTCTCTACATTACACGTTTGCTAGTACACTGCATAACCAATTAGATGGCGCCACCAGCAGAATCATGTGTTTGCCGCGAAATCTGAAATTAGATTGTATATTCAAAAATATATGAAGTGTAAAAAAGTTTTGAAATTCATTCAAAAATTTCCATTCGCCAATAAGCTAATAAGAAATTTGTCAGTTGTTTTTTTTCACACTTTCACCATTAATTTATTGAGGAAACGAGGCCAATACAAGTGCCCCCAAAAATATCCTGTGGATAATTTAACGACTGTTTGCTGCTACAAGTCCGAAAAATGTTTTCAATATTTTTATAGTCATTCACATGAGGTGTGAAAAATTTCAATTGATTTGTGTGTTTGCACTGGCGTATAAAATGCTGAATGAACTGAAATCCCTCCAATAGCGAGAAGGTAAATTGAGATTAATATTGCGGAGGCGAAGGAGATGCCATCTCCTGGCTGCTTGTTGCCGATTGCTCTACCAGCTACCAGCTACTTGCCATTGTCTTTGCATATGGGAAGCGTTCGTTCGCGGGCCATCATCGAGTTAAGAGCGTTCAAAATTTACTACTTTTGCGTCACAAACGGCTGGGAGGAGCAAAATCGCAAAAACTTAATAATTCAAAAATACTTATTCAAAAATAAGTTATCTCTTGTTTATGAAAACAAACAAAAGCAAGAGCATTGCCAAGACCACAAAATCAAAATTCAATATCAAAATCAAGATCAACTATTCCAAGCAACTAACTAACTGTGGCTAGGCCAACTCAAATTTTACCGACACATGATAGGCGTAAAATTTTATGAATTTGTTGAAAATATTCAAATTGACCAATTAGGCAGTTTTTTTTTTTTTTTTTTTTTTTTTTAAATGCAATTTGTCGACGTCAATCAGAAAAATTAATAATACTGTTTGGTTTGGTTGGATCATTGAGATTTAAGAAAAAAAAAAATAGAAAAAAAAACTGAAAAGTATTTTATATGAGAAACGAATCATGTGATTCCATTCATAGTAATGAGATTTAAAACAAAGACCCAACGGGATCCAAATTGATAAGTAGTGTGTAAAATGAAGCGTTGATTTTACCATATCAACACCAACAAGTTATAAAATCAAAGATTATGGCAATTTAAACGGTTTCGTGAAATATATATACATATATATACATATATACATATATACATATATATATATATATAAACTTTATTTTTTTTGGTTAATTCTATTCTAACATAGTGCTGAGATCTTGTATCATCGCCTGATATCCATTGAATATGTTGTTCTAAATGTTATATATTTGATTTTAAATTGAAACCAACTAGAATATATATATATATATGTATATATATATACATCTATTATTGTAGATTTTTAGTTTAATTGATATTTTGTGTATAGTCAGATTGAATTGTTGGCTATATTTCTGCGAATTGATCAATTATCGATATGCCGATTTGTTGGACTCAAATTAATTTCTTTCTTTTATAAGTTGATCAAAACAAACTATCGCAACGATGGCCATTAATTTGTAATTCTTCCTAGTATAACATCAACATCAAACACTAATCGAAACAAGAATACAAGAAAAAGAAAAATACTAGAACTTAAATTTTTTTATTTTTTGTTTTGTGTTTGTGCGTGCTTTTCAGCACTTTTATGCCCTCTTCAGGTAATTCTTTTTGGGGGTTGTGGGGGCGTAGTAAAAACAAAACGCAATTCCCCTTAAATACAAATAAATAAAAGTTCCATCAGACAAAAGACGCAATCTCGTAAAGAGTCCGAAATCCCGTGGTGGCGGTTGCTATCAACTCAATCAGTCGAAACATTTTTGCTTGATATTCTTTCGCCACTTTGCACTTGAAATTGACCACCCATCGCGAGAGAGAGAGAGAGAGAGAGAGAGAGGGAGAAAGAGTGAGAGTAAAATAAAAAGGGATGGAGAGAGTGAAGGATTTATGTGGCGGCTTGTGACGTCACATTTAAAATGATGATGCATTTAGTTTTTCAATTTTCAAAAATTCCCCCTCTCACCTATAGCCTAGCCCCATTGCCCCCCACTCCCATCAACATCAACATTCAAAACACAAATATACACCTTATGTGGATTTGATCCTAATGAGAAGAAGTGACGTTAGCGCCACCTAGAGGGGGCACACGCCTACGATTTTTATCGTTTGCCGTTTACCGTTTGCCGTTTGTTTGTGACGTCATTCATAGATTTCGTCGTTTCCGATAACCGTCGTGTGGCCCCCCTCGTAAAATTTCTTATACTATTGCTATTTTGTTTTTTCTGTGCTTTTGTTGTTGTTGGCTATTCTTTTTTGCATCTATCGCCCTGGCTAAACTGAATAATCGAGAAACTAAGTCTATTTTCGGATGATTGCACGAGATTTTAAGTTTATTTCCTATGGCCGGGCAGATAAACAAACAAGCTGAACAAGATGAAAATGAGAAGAATGATCACTTAATAATTATATCTACAATGACGAACAAGAAGAAGAAGAAGAAGGGGCAGATCTAACAAATATACATACATATATATAAATATGTATACATAGTACAGGAAAACATACAAAATATATATGTATAGGATAGATCGGTGATATTGGTGTTATGAATCGCTGATATTTGAAAGTAGGGGGAGGTCAGTGCGTTAAATGATTTGCAATTTATTGCAAAATGTAAACTTTTTGTTAAAAAAAAAAAAAAAAAAAACACAAAAAATCCCCATTTTCCTTGTCCGCCCTTCCACAATATTGATTCATTTATCAGAAATGGAATGAACTTACCAAGATGAAATTTCTTGGAATAAGGTGAAAACTTTTGACGAAGACTTTTTTTTTTTTTTTTTTGATTAACGAGTTCCCTGAACTCAATTCATATTTGAGAATTGAGAACATTTAACGGGAATTGAATGTGACTAAGTGAGAGATGGATTCATTCAATTGAATAATTACTTTGATTATGAAATGAATCAAATATAATATTTGTATTTAAGAAATAATTTTTAGTAGCTGGCCGGCTCCATTTTTCTTTTCTTGTTTCTCCCATCCCCCTCCTCACTTCTCTTGAGCACGTGTTGTGGCATTTAAGCAAAGGATCGACGGCTGCAGATACTCGGTCCTCGTCCCTTATGCATTCCAATAACAGGGATACTTGCCATCTCATGGTGCGTGCAGTTGAGCCTAATCCGCGGGTTAGTTGACCCCAATTTCCCTTACACTCACACTCACACTCACACACACGTACAGACACACTGTGTATGTGGCACATTCATTCTACTTATATGACTAATCGCTGCCTTGGCATTATCCTGTTTGGCAACCCCTGGACAGAAAAGGAGAACTGTTGCTCTCAACTATTAAAGCGGAGGGCGCACAAATGTGAAATGTTGAATGTGTCCAGAATGATTTGGCGGATTTTTGTTGCTTCCTGCATTTTGCTTTTGACAAACAAATTAATAAGAGAAAACGAGGGCTGGGCCCGGGACGTGCCCCTTTTGTTATACCCCCTCTATTCTCCTCCCTTCTATTATACTTATCCAACATGGTCTCAACGTACTGTAGTTGTTGTGGTCATAATACGCGTAATTTTCCTTTTGTAAGCTTTTTCGATCTATGATTCCCAGGCAGCACGACAGGCAACATGCGTCCGTCCAATACGTCCACCCCTTCAATTTCAATTTCAATGTCGTTGTCCTTGGTTGCTCTCTCTTCGACATAATGACTTTTGATTACTGCGCCATTACGAGATTTTGTGTGAATGTGGGAGGGGGGAATAGAGGCAGCCGAGTTTCTTTCTCTCGACTGGAATGGTTGGTATATCCCTTCTTGTACATCTGTTTCATTTTTTTTTCTTTTCTCATTTGAAAGAGCAAGAGAAAGACAGAGAGCTCAAGCTTGGATTTGGGTTTGGCCATGACCATGCACGGCAGGATGTCCATGTTGCTCTTGGTCACAATAATCGATGAGGGGGGAATGTTAAGGGGAGGTTTGGGTAATCGTTTGGATAATTCGCGTACATTCAGTAACAAAATGGATAAATTTTTCTTTCAACTCACCGTTTACAGTAAATACAGACTAAGAAAATCCAAAACAGCAAACTAATATCCTGGCATTCGAAAATCCTTTAATCTTGCAATCCTCTTGGTATAGTTCTGAAATCAAAAATTGTATTACTATTAGTATTTAAGTCAACTGAATAGGCAATCTTTATCTTAGAGATATAAATTGAACCAACATCTTAATTACTATATATATGTATTATTTTTTATTTGATAATATTTGAGAATATCCTGGAACGATTTTTCATAAAGGTAACTTATAATAAAAACAAATATCACTTTTTATAAACCAAGTTATTTAAGTGCATTAAAGATATGTGCAATGTTTGGTATTAAACGGTTTAAGGACTTACAAAAAATTAAAAATAAAAACCTTTCAGTAATAAAACCCTAAATAAAAATTTAAAGAATAAAGGAAAAGGGATACAATTTTCTTTCAAAACGATTTTAAATTGTTAAACAATATAATAAATTATTTAAAAATTTAAAAATTTCTTATATTTCGATTTAATTTTGGATGCTTATGTTTCTTAAAATTGTTTAATTTTTACAATATTTTTTAAATGGAAAAATATGAATTTAATTGTCAATTGTTTAAAGGGTTGTCTGTACTTCAATTACTGATGCCACGCCTCCCATTAAATTGTATATATGTATATGTATATGTATGTATGCATGTATTTACGATTATCCGCCTCACTTTTAACTCAATTGCGTTTTACTAAGTGCCTGTCCTACTGTATGCCATATCCATGCTACTTTTGCTTTGCCGATTTACCCCGCATTAGCTTTTCCCTACGATGAAGTTCATTTTCCACGAATTGTTTATGGCATTTGTTGCGCATTCTTTGCATAATTTGATGGCCTTGTCAAATGGTAGAGTGAAAAGAGAGAGAGAGAGAGAGAGAGAGAGGGAGAGAGAAAGGCGGAGAATGATAGAAAATGGTTAACAGAAAAGGCAACAAAAGGGATAGAAGATTAAGCCAGAGTTTATCATTATAAATTAAACAAGTTTTTCAATAAACTGCACAAGTTGCGTATACGCAGCGTATATAGAGTAACTACAATTGCCTTTGTGTATGTGCGTGTGTGTGTGTGGCATAGTTATTTATATAAGAAAGGTGGCAGGTGGCAAGTGGCAAATGGCAAGTAGAGCAAAGAAAAAGCTTGTAATCTTCCACACAAGTTATGTACAGTTGTATTTATATATATATATATATATATAAATCCATTCTTATCCATTTACAGACTTTTCTTTTCGAGTTTTCCTATGGCATTTTTATCTTGTTTCACCTTTTTGTTTATTTTGCTTCATCTATTCTTCGTAATGTTCTTTGTTACCTGTTTGAGCTGTCTTTAGCAGTTCTTAATGCTTAATTCTGTTTTTGTTATGTGCATCCATTTTTTGTGCGTAACTTTAGTCAAAAACTTTTCTTCACTGGTAACCAAAAAGTTTTACCTATCTCTTTTACTCTCAATTGCAAAGACTCGCCTTCTCTTTCTTCTCCGTGTCTCTTCTCAGGTGTCAAAATCAATTTTAAGCGCTTGCGATAAAAACACGAAAACAACAAACTGATTCTGAAACTGAATCTGAAACTTATTGTTTTGCTTCCTTTTTTTCATTTGCCAAGTAAGGAAAATGCTAATTATCGTAAAGATTTCTTCTATCTGCTTAGTGGAAAACACTTGGCCAAAGTTGTTTGGTCTTTTGGCCATCTTTTTCTTGTTGGGAACAAGAGTATTTTCCCCTGACAATTTTCTAATTAAAAGCGACATTTTCAATTTCAATGCAAAAGTCAAAGATGCAAGTGCAACAATTAATTAGTTTTTGTGCACTTATTCATCCATACATATATATATGTATATATATATATATATATATATACATCTGTCCATCAATCAATGTCTCAATCAATTATGCGGGTTTTGCATTGTTACCCAGACACACACACACACACACAGACACACACAGACACACACACACAAGTTTTGCAGACACTTTAAGTTTTAATCTCAAAATCTGTTTTACTTGTTAATTAAAATGTAATTTTTCATAATCTTCTCTTAACAGAATGTAATTATCAACAAAGATTTTCGTTAATTAAATATGAAAATTGAACTTGATATGAAAGAGATTTAAGTCATATATATATATATATATATATATATATACACATGTATATACATATTTGAAGCCAATTCCTGTGTTATTATTACAAAACTCTCTCTATAAAATTTCATAAATTTTGTTTTTTTTAAGTTTAATTTTGTTGAAATCAAACAAAGGTTTAACAAATTTTCTAAGTATCCTGTGAGTTTTTTGTTTTGTTTGATAATTTTTAGCTATAAATATTGATTGTTCAGTCATACAGAAAAGCCAAGTTTAAGTAGTTGAAATAAATTGTAAAGATTCATTTAAGGTTTTTAAATGTTATTTATTTTTTAATTTTTGATGAAACAAACTTTTTAAAAGAAAACTGAATTGAATTGAAAATTGAAATGAATTTTTACCTTTGCTGGTTCAGTGAAAATAAGAAAGCATTTAGATTCTAAAATGGATCTGGATGGATATGAAAAAATTGCAAATTTGTCAATTTAACATAAAGGATTTTTTACATTTTAAAATATATTTTAAAAATTTATAAAACTTCAATTTGAGTTTGGTTCGTAGTTCATGGCCAACCCTTACAAAGAAAAGGTCCCGAAAGATAGAATCTAAGGCCACCACAGAATCCGTAAAGAAAACTTATGGGTGTAAAGGAATATTATGCCTAAAAGCCTTCCAACTGCTTTTAAAAGCCTGGTAACTAATTTTATAATATAGAGTTTAAGCCAAGTTAAGTCATTTGCAACATAAATAGCAAATAATAATAAATAATCTAATTGATTGTTTCTAAAAAAGGATTAAAGTAACTCCTATATTGGTTATAAATTTAGATCTTTAGTTAAATAATCTTATTTATATATCAATATATATATATATATATAGTATCAACTGAAGCCGTTTGCAATTGGACTCAAGTTGATAACATGTCATTCATGTCAATGAGAAATCAAATCCTTCACCAATACTATCATCCACTTTTGTATACTACTTTTATGGTAGAGTGGAAACCACCTGCCCGCATTTTGTGAAACCGAAATACACAAATCACACCTTGTGTCCTTACATTTACCCCATCCCCAATGGTGCAAATGTCCTTTATTTGTTCTATACGCATTTCTTCTTTCCCTTTTGCTGTCGCTATCGCTGCCGTTGGCATTGGCGTAGCTGGTTTTCTTTGGCTTGCGGCTGCCATTTGTAGACATCTTGGCAAACAAAGTCCTTGGCACACACTCACACAGATACACAGACACATACATACACACACTGTAGATGACACACACATGAATGGTATGGTTGCCTGTTTTATGCTATCAAACTCAATCGGCAATCGGAAATCTTGCAATGCATGCCAGGGATCTGTTTGTGAACAACTCAAATTACCATTTCGATTCAGTTTTAATGAGATTTGGCCGCTTTCATCTGGCACTGCAAGGATGCGCCAGGATGACAGGCTGGCAGCGTGGCAGGCAATCGGGTAGGCAGGCTGGCACGAGTTATGGGGTTTTGTAATATCGTTTTTCCGCTCGTTAGTCCTGCCAGCTGAGACTTGTTCTGAAGATGGTTATTATTTTGTGCATTCTCGTACAGTGGCTTGTCCTTGTCCTTCTACTTATCCTTAGACTATGCTTCCATCCCATTTCATAGCTTTTAATATTTCTTTTATACTTTTTTTTCCTTTTCCTTTATTTATCGTGTAGTCTACATCTATGGTAGAAATGTGGCAGCTTCCATTTGTTGGTCAACTCTATAAGGACTTGTCGATTATCCTGCAACTGTGGCCGACAGGTTAAACAAGACTTTGGTGCAAGTAGTAAGATCTCTGGTCCTGGCTGCTGTTGGTGCTATTGTAGCTGCCAGTTGGCCATAAAAAATCAGTGAACCAATTAATGCAGTACTGCGATTCATACCCTTGGCAGGATGTTGAGCTCATTGTCCATTGTCCTTGTTGCCGTTGCTTCTTGTTGCCTGCTGTTGTTGTTATTGTTGTTTTTGTTGCCCCTCATACGCGTGCCTGACCCGATAATGCCGCCAAATGTTTTCCTCGCCGAGCATTAAACACATTTTGCGCCCCAGGATAAATGCGGAGGGAGTACTGCCAGGGGCAGCAAAAAAAAAAATGTTGTATAAAAGGAAGCAGCGCTTCATTTGGCTTGGACAAGAAAACCAAAAAGAAAACAAAAGGGCTTACAGTAGAGATTCTATACAAATGAACTATTAGCCACAAAATTTAGATACAATTGAGAGAATCGAAGGAGACCGGTGGGTAAGTCATTTGGCGCCTAAAACAATTGCAAAGTGTAGAGAATTTCGGACACTTGTCCTGGCATTCATTGCCTATGTTCACTGTACACCTTTTTCTTACCCATACCACATTTAATGGCCCTGCTTTTTCTACGTCTGCCACTTGTTCCGGTGTCGAGTTGCACACGCGGTGGCGGTGGCGGCAGCGGCCTCAATTTGAAATCGTCTGCCCTTTAACCAGAGAGAGAGAGAGAGAGTGCCAGGTCCTACTATAGTCGTCTGGTTGTTCGTCTGTTTCCTCCTCATTTAGTCCAGGTGCACACATATGTGTATAAGGATACTACTTGCATCTCCTTTACTCTAACTACTACCTACTTACTTTCCCTCTCTCTCTCTCTCTCTTTTTATGCCTTTGCCTTAAATGAATTGTGTTGAAAATGTTGGTTTATTGATTTGTAAGTTGAAATTTAATTGAAAATCAGCACCCACCTCTCTCCCCTTTCTATCTATAACCCATATATTCCTTATGGTTTATACTTTGTTGCTTGAATGGTTGGCTTGCTTTGGGGAGGGGAGAAGGTAGGATTTATAAGGCGAGGTCAGATTCTGACCAGCTGATAGTGGTCAAGCTCATATTTTGTGGCGCACTAATTAGAAAGTGAGCTGGCCAAAAAACTAAACCGAAATAAAAAAAAAAAACGTACGAGCAATGAAAACTGTTTAGCACGGCAAGTTTCACCATTGAAAAGGCCACACACACACACACACACACATACACATACATACAAGCAAGTGTAAAATTGCAAGGCTTGGCTCTAAAATCTAATTACTTGAATGGAAGATAGCGGGGATGGTGGCATGTTAGGAGAAAGGGGAGAGGGATAGAGAATTTTTAGAGGAGCCAGCCAATGCGCAATACTCGACTTTATCTCAGCATAGAACACAGGTCAGTGGGCAGCAGGTGAATGAAGCATATGATTTAGAAATTTATGAACCAAGCGAAATTAATATCATACTCTTAATTGGATTTGCTCATTGTGCTGGATGAGAACTCTATCACCATAGATGAAGTAAGGAAAACTATAAGTTAAATCCTTTAATTAATATAAACTGACCAATGCATTCTAATCATAACAATTCCGCAGTAAGAAGAAAGACTTTAGTTTCTTTGTTTTCATTAAAGCAATAACGAGTTGTTGTGAAATTTCATCTGTAGACTAGAAAAATCGTTACTTAACTTTAAAAATCTGCTTAAAAGTTGGGTAACCATTAAAGTTTGTATTTTTTTTCCTATTTTTAAAAGACCCTTTAAGTTAGTCAGGGAGAATATATATATCACGATCGAGTTGACGTTTGGATTCTTAAGTTTCAGGTAATCAAAAGAACCTTAGAAAGTGCCTTCAAACATTAAGCTTTAAGCCAGATTTTTAAAACTACTTTCTTGATCAAGATATTAAAGAGAACTCGTTTGGTTCTCAAATATGTAAAATCTCAATTTTTAGTAAATTCCATCTGTCTGTCTGTCATTCTGTCTATTTTCATCCCCAATGACAGCAAGTGGCATGGACCACTTGTCATTTTTGTACTTTGCCCTTGCTAGATGAAACCTTTGCTCTAGTAATAAAAATAATAATAATAATAAATATAATAAAACAAAGATCAAATTCAATGGAAGTTGTGTGCATTCTCAAAGGAATAATAAATCTTGAAAAACTATTTAAATGGTATTTAACCTCACGAAAACAAAACACATCGGGCGAACGAATAAACGAATGAATGAATATATAAATGAATAGATGGAAAGGGCCCCCTTGTATGTAGCATCACTTCCGATATGAATGCCTTCCTGCTTTTGCGCACGCGTGCCCCGATTTACTAAAGAAACATCTGCCCCGGGAAAAAACTAACAGAGATTTGCCCCTCTCAATCAGTGCGCTTCCTGTCAGGACAGGACACGATAACATGTGTGTGTGCACAGTAAGGCCGAGAAGAAGACGAGAGTTGGAGGGAGAGGTTGAGAATGAGAGTGAGGATGAGTCCTTTTTGTATATTATTGTAGATTTGCGCGTGCTGCTAATGCAGATGCCCAAAAGCAAAGGCACGCACACACGTTTAAGGGATACATATTGAAATAATGATCATCAAATTTGCACATGCATTTGCTGGTGTAAATGATCGCCACCCGAGTCCAATTTGCAGTCAAAGGATTTCTTTGGAACTATTAAGGAATGCTGACTAGGAGAAGAATGATGATACAAAAGGACATCTGCCTGGGTGGTTTCTATTTTCCATTTAAGCCGTTTACCATCAAAGTTGCACTTAATCAGTGTTAACAAGGAGCCAAACAAGCAACACCGATGAAGTTGGAGGAGAAACAGCAGTTGGTGGAGTACGTGACTGGAAGGAGAACATGTCTCGTCACAGCCATTAGCAGGACGAAACAAAACATCAGTGATGAAAACTGAGCTGAGCTAAAACGAGACGAGACGAGATGAGACAAAACGAGGTAACCCGGTAAGCACTTTTTCGAGTGCCAGGCTAGGAATCAGCTTAATCCAAACATGCACACGTACCGCATGCGTTCCGTTTCGTTTCGTTCCATCTTCCAACTTTTATATCTACTTCAACTCTTACTCCTAAAATGCTGCTCCATTTCGTCACTCGTTTTTGCCCCTTGAGCAACTCGTTATCGCATCGCCATATCGCTTATTACCCCCCCTTCCCCCGCAGCTGGAAGCGTCAACACTTTCTATGCTTACCCTTGTGCACTTGCCCCGGATATGCTTGAGATGATGTGCTTGTGCTTACTTTTGGCCCTCCTATCAGATTCAGATTCCTCCAGCTGCAGCAGCATCCTCATCCACATTAAATGCCTTGTGCGCTTCTTCCGGTTTATATTGGTATTCGCCCTCGCCTTTGTCTTTTCCATAGCTCTTGCTTTCTCTTTCGCTTAGCACTCGTTTAGGTTTTTTTCTTTTTTTTTCGGCTTCGGTTTTCGGTTTCTGTTTTCATCTCATTCCATCATCATCTCCTTCTCCTGCTCCTCGTCCTCTGATCCAATTTCCAAGTTGGCACGAGCGCTATGATGTCCTTGCAATATTAACGTCCCTTCCCTCCATGGCGCTGATATGCCCTTCACTTAGTTGGCTGTCGTTTCGCCTCGTATTCCCTAAGCTTAAGTGCAGTTAAGCATGTTAATAACACGCTATTTTTGTCCCTTACATAAGCTCGGACAACAAACAGAAATTATACTAAGCGAGTCCCCAACCACCTGAAAGGTGAGTGAGATTAATAAATTATGTGACACTCTTTCTTTTTTTTTTTAAATATTTGCGAGTTTTTGTATCTGTTTAAGATTAAGATTTACAGAATTAAGATTAAGAACCCAATTGGTATTTTAATAGAACAATGCCAAAAAAATGTACCTAATGTCGAGTTTTAACTTTATTATACATCTTTTGTTTATCTAAAATAAAAATATGTTCTATTTTCTTTAAGAATTTGAATTGAGTTTGTTTAAAACGATTTGTTTTTGGCCAATTTCTAATATTGTAAAAGTAAAAAATATTAGTTAGGCTAATCTGTGCAGACAGATACAAAACTAATTTTTGTGACAGAAACAATGGGAATTATAGATTCATGTAAAAGCAATTTGTACAAGGGAATCTTGGCTAAAACATTAATCCTGTAATACGTAGATCATATAAAGGATCTATAATAATTGGTTTCCAATCGATTCTAGTGTATAATTAATGATCATATAAATATAAAGTAACGAACAAGTTAAGCAAATAACAGATTAGGTGTTATCGTTTTTGATATCATTTCAACAGAAAATTGTCTTTAATTCCACATTCTTGATTTGGCAATCTCTTATTTAAAGGTTGAAATATATATATGTATATTCAAGAGATTTGTGAATTCTAGGGAATAAAACTTTGTAAACTTTTGCCAGTTTTACTTCCATGAAATTTGTTAGAATACGAAACCCGGAACCTTTATGATTCGTGAAAAAAAAGCTAAAAAACTTTGCCATGATAGCGTAATAGAGCTATAGTTTAGGATTTAAACGATAAAAGCTGATTAGCAATATAAGTGTATATATCAAGATATATATATATAAAAAAAAGGTGTCGAATTAGAAAACTTGTATGTCCTTGATTGAATCAATCAATGATAATGTCGACATTGTTTGCCATTCTGCCTGGCCATTTGGCATTAGTCATTTCACATTCATTTTAAATGTTTCTTTTCGGTTTGATTGTTTTGATTTCTACAAATCGACAAAAGAAAAAAAAAAAACAAATCCACCTTCAAATTGAAAAAAAAGAGAAGAGAAATAGAAATAGAAAAACGAAATCGTTGTAGGTTGAGGTAGTGCATAAAATGGCAACATTTACTTAAATATTTAACGGGAAGCCCCACACAACAATTCAATGGCCAATTGGTAAATGAGGTGAGTGTATAAATGAATGAATGAATGAATGAATGAATAGGAAAGGAATGGTATAAAAGGGAAGGAAAGGGAATGGAATAGGATTGGATTCGATTGGTATGGCATGATGGTTTTTCTTCATCATCCGTCGAAACTGAAACTGTCCCTGACTGCGATTCATTCACACTATTCTTATTCGCGTGTGCTTTTCTCCTACTAATCCAATTGAATTCAAATGGGAACTTGGGGCGATTTGGACAGGTGTCGGCGGTTCTTGATGGTGTTTTGCAGGTGTTATATTCTGTACAGAAATTGTACATTTAAATGCTTTCTACATGGGCTAGCTAGCTGACTGACTGAGTGACTGATTCCTCTCTCTCTCTCTCTCTCTCTCTCTCTCTCACTATCGTGTCTCTTCTTTTTGTTTTTTGCCTTCGATTCAATTTGATTTGATTTCGATTTCGGAGGGGGTTTTTCTTTTATTTGTAGCGTTTTCTTTTTTTTTTAATTTTTATTATTTTGTTTCACTGGCAGAACATCCGCATTAAAAAGTTTTGTCTATTCGAGCGGAAATCAAAAAGTTTTATTGAGTAAAACAGACAGAGAGAAAACGATGGAGAAAAACTTGAAATAAAGGGAAAATATTTCGTAATAAGAAAATAACATGAAGCAAGGACACGAAGCGACAAGGAAACTGGCGATGCATTTTATTGCCACGTCCTGCGGAACGAAGAAAACGACAGTCAGACAAACAGTCGGAACATACATACACACACACACACACAGGACACGTAACGGAGACAAACATTTCCGATTTCACACTCAACACACACACCATACACCCGCACACTCAGACACACAGACATATGGATAAACAGACGACCGACAGAGATATTCTCTTAAAGACCCAAATTTTCACTCAAATGTTTATTTACAATTTGCATTTCAATTCATTCAAAAATTTTCATGTCTGTTCTGCTGGGTAGAGAGGTGGCAAATGAAGGTGGCTACTACACACACACACACACACACACACATAAACTCTCTCGCCTCTATTTGGGGTTCGTTGCGTATACGCCTCGGTGAACGCAAGTAAAACTGATTAATTGCGATGCAATTAATAATGAGGAACGGTAAATGGCAGGTAATAAATTGCTCACTCACACCACACATAGACACCCCCACATATACACACACAGTTACACACATATTTGATACACTATGTAATGCAAAAGAGAGAGGTATAAAAAAAATAAAGCCAAATCAAAAATGAAAAGTGAAAAACGGAAAATGCCTTTTTAGAAATTCTGCAGCAATCATACACACACACACAAACACACACGTACACACAGAAATGTTTTGTTTATGCAATTGCATTGAAAAATTACAACAGGAGATGATGATTTTCAAAATTTGTTAAAACATTATTGTACGATATGCTATAGCAACAATGTGGCCTCCCCCTTACCACTTTCAAGCTAGGCAAATTTCATTTGAAATGGTCAAATTAAGTAGGCAAAAAGTTCATTGCCAGTTTATTATTAATCGAAATGGAAAGTAATTGAAAAACATAATTCAAAATCGAAAACTGAAAATTTCAGCACTGAAAATTACTTAGAACTGAAAAGCTTAGCAAAAATAGTTTCCTAGAGATTTGTCAACAAAATGAAAAAGTATTTTCAAGTCGAATTTCTATAGTTTTTAGTATTGAAAAATATTGTTAG
Organism: Drosophila neocordata; assembly: GCA_018903615.1. Classification (NCBI taxonomy): domain Eukaryota; kingdom Metazoa; phylum Arthropoda; class Insecta; order Diptera; family Drosophilidae; genus Drosophila; species Drosophila neocordata. Next base: position 1,455,342 of record JAEIGI010000001.1, read on the forward strand.
CAAATAAGAAGAATTATATTGCTTGAAGAGCCATTTTTTTTCTCTCCGTTTGGAAAAAGTAAACTGTATGAGAAAATCTTTGAATTTCAATTCTTTTGTTTTCATGCTGAGGACATTTGCATTCATTTTATTATAGCAACTGCTTGATATATGGAGTCACCTAATGGAATATCTATGCCAAACACTTTTAATATTTTTATACCCTTGAAAAGAGGGTATATTCATTTTGATCTGCAACTGAAAGAAGTATCTACAACTATTGAATTGAATGGAATATAAAGTATATATATTCATGAGAAGCTAAGTTGTTCTAGCCATGTCCGTAAGGCTGTCCTTTTTGTCTATCTGTCTGAATCAATGCCAATTTTTCACTCATTTTTAGAACTCATAATTTTATAATTTTGTGTACACTTTTCTTTCGACTTCACGCTGAACATATGTTAGTATCGGCCGAATCGAACAGCTATATTATATAAAAATATATCTCCAACAGATTTTCACCCTAAAGGGTGTAAAAACTTCGGCATTAACAAAGTAAAACCATTTCTTCTAGTTAAATAATAGATCATCTATATGACATAAGTAACTTAACTATGTACTTTTGTAATTTTCACTTCACTTTGCTCTAACAAGAGAAATGAAAGGAACTTCAAGTCAATTATGTATTTGATTTATGATTTTAACAAGTCGCGCCTTTTTCTCCCCAAACACAATAACAAAACAATGGGGCAATTGTCCTGCCCTATGCCCTAACCAAAAAGATGTTCAGCTGGCGCCAAACCATGATCTATTGCCACCTTTATTCAAATGATAGAGAGTATGAGAGAAAGAAGAGGGGAGAGCAACTCCCATAGAATAAAAAGGTTCCTGCCAATGGTTCCGTTCTATGAATATATATTTAAATGAGTTCCGGCTGCCGTTTGCGACTGCGCACTCTAATTTTTATTGTGCCCTCACATCGGTTGGGGTCATGTAGACACACGCACACACTCAGACGCACACGCACACCCACAGCTCTCATACATCTATACTTATAGAAATGTTATGTAAATTTTTTTATAAATTGTTTTTGTATTACCCTCAATTTGAGTTGTCTATTCTATTTTTTTTTTTTTTTTTTTTTTTCAAATATCTATTTTTGGTACGCGCCATTAGCATAAGTTGTTGTTGTTATTATTTGTGAGTGTCTGTGTGTGTGTGTCTCCTCATCTATCGACAAGTGTTTCTACCATATTACCATCTTACTCCTTAAGTATGTTTTGAAATTAAATCTTGTGCATCTTTTGAAGTTTTACCGATCTCAAGGCAGCTGAAACAGAAACCAAAGCAGAGATTTAGCCCCCGCCCCTCCTCTTTATTAAATGCAGGTGCAATTCCTATAAAAAAGAAGGAAGAAGCGAGAGAGACATAGAGAGAGAGAGAAAAAAATTGAGTATTTTTTTTATTAAACTGGGGAGAATTCGTAAAAGAAGCTGGCAGTTAAGCCTCTTATGGCTTAGTTCGACTAGGTGGCCTAGTAGGAGGTTAGTTGGACGGGGGGAGAGCGGAGGTTAAAGAATGACCAGCTGTGGCAAAAGACAAAGACGACAAACAAACAAAAAAAATGTTCCCACAAATTAATCTACGTTGCGGCTCATTAGCCTTGACGTGTTAACCATTAGGACAATAGTTTTCTACCCTTTCCCTTTACATTTGGTGTTTTTTTTTTGGTAGCTGTATTTTGGTTTTATGAAAGGACCCTCACGTTGTATCTCTTTATTAATGATGTTGTGGTTTCTGACTTAATGACTCTTCTGGCTAAGGCCTGCTTGTTGAGTCCCAGATAGAGAGAATGAGAGCGAGAGGGAAAAAGACAGCGTGAGAGTGATAGAGATATCCTAATCAGGTAGGTCTTCGTCTTATCGTTTTTTTTTTCTTTTTTGGTCTCTTCCAATCACAAATGAGCTAGAGATTGAGAGAGAGAGAGTGCGAAAGAAGGAGAGAGACAGAGAACAGAACCAGAACTCTAGAAACGGGTTTTTTGTTATGCTACTTGACCCATCTGTTGGTCAAGTTACATATTGATGCTGTGTCTTGCCTGGAATTTGTGAATTTGAAATGGTTGAGAATTTTGTATCGCCATTGCAACGATCATAGGCCACGCCCTCGCACACACACACACACACACACACACACACACACACACACTCACACACAACTATATACATTTTAAGATATTTTGATTTAATTAAAATCTAGCTAAAAATGTACAAAAATAAAAGCAAAATAAACTTGCAACTTTTAAAAGAGAATATGACACTGATGGCATTAGGATGGACCTCTGTTTGAGATATCTATAAATAAACATATATATAATCAGAAATGTATATATATATTTTATGGAATGTTTATTTAAAATTTTAAAAAAGTTTTACCACTAATCGAACAACTAGTTAAAGATAATTCTCTTAAGCAAATATCTCTCTATAAAAAATAGATTTCTCATTGTAAAAGTGTTTATAATTTTTCATTTTTCAAGTTTATTAAACAATTTCTATTTTCTATATATTAGTTAGTTGAATAAGATCATCTCAGAATTTTCTTTATCTTTTTCTTTCAAAATGACTTTATATTGTGGCAGCTTTAGTAGGAAGCTACCATTCCATCTATTATAAATCTTTCTTATATATATTATTGTATTCATAATGCAAGATTTTTATATTGTTATTTAGGAATTATATAAAAATTCTTAAACTTTTAATACAAATTGATATTTACTGATAAAAATTTAAATATAAAAATTCATTGTATTTTATATAGTTTTAGTTGATAAAAAAGAAAGAAGAATAAATTATTGAATAGCTAATTTTATACCAAATTTTAAAGTAACGTATAAAGAATATGTAGTCTTTCTTTTAAGGATTCCAAATAACTGTTTTTTATAGCTACTAATAAAAAGATCGATAACAACAACAATATAGGCTTTTGATTACATGAATTTCAGAATAAATATCTATTTTTTAACTATTTAAATATTTGGTAGAAAAAATCTGATTTTTAAATTTAAGTTTTAGATAATCTTATTTACAAATAAAAAATAATAATTATTTATTTTAACAAATAACATATTAACCAAGGGTATTAAGAGTTTCGTGTTGGCAAAATGGTTTGTTGTTTTAATAAAATTTTCATTTTAAAAATTTTACAAATTTCTTATGCTATTTGTTATTCATAATCCTGCTGGGACCACTTAATAAATTCCTGAAAATAGGTTCCACTCTAAAATTGGGGTCTGGCACTTGCAATTTTATGTCTGCAACCACGTCAAAAAAAAAAAAGAGGAGGGTAAAAAGAAGAGCTAAAAGAAGAGAGAGAGAGAGAGAGGGGAGCAACAAAAAAAAAAAAAAGGATAAAGTTAATCTGCAGAAATTGCAAACCCAGTATAGAGTCAAAAGCAAAAAAGGCTTCCATGAGAATGCCATTGCGGTTGATGAGGCTACCAGAGGGACACAAAAACTAAGAGACTGAAAGAGAGAAGAAACACAGAGCAAGAGAGAAAGCAGATGAGGGATTTGGTGGGGCTAAGGATTTTTGGGGGATTGTTGCCTGCTGCCTGCTGCCTGCTGCCTGCTGGTGTCAAATATTTAATTCAAATGTAAATTTTTGCATATGCCAAGGCTGTCAAATGCTTCGCTGCATTTCGAAAATACCAAAAAAAAAAAAAAAAAAAAAAAATGAAAAGAGAAAAAAGATGCAAATGCAATACTCAGACGAAGGGGGAATATGATGGGTAAGGAGTTTAGGGATAATGGTAGGATAGCAAGGAAACGAGACACAGTCAAAGTCGACACCTTTTAGAGATCTAAGCCAATAACTCAAACCAAAATTGACATCACAAATGGAGACACACACAAACATACACACACATACATATATTTATATATATTATATATAGAAATTCCTTTTTTGCTCCTCTTGCTGGACTTAAATTCCCATTTGGATGAGACCTAAAAAGGGATCCAAGTATTTTCATACAATTAGGTAACTGAATGGCCAAAAACAAAAAAGAAAAAAAAATTACACTCGAACACAAGACCATGTTGTAGAAGGTGAAAGGAAGCCACAAAAAGAGATTGGTGGGCAGAGGCGGGTGTCTTGAGGATGAAAATGAAAATTCCAACACAAATATGAACTCCACACTTGACTGCCGAAAACTTGGTAGAAAACTTTTTGCCCAAGCAAGGACCAGCCGCCAGTTGCTGGCACTCGGAAGTGATGCTGAAGATGGGTAATGGGTAACGGTGGTTCTGGTTTTTACTGGGTGGTTTCTGTTATTTTGTTTCATTTGGCTAAATTGCATTTTATTTAGGGGCTGATGGTGTGTGTGTGTGTTTTGTGGGGTGGGATAGTGGGGTGGGATAGTGGGGTTTGTACCGATGTTTGAGCTTGGTGGTCCTTAAAACGTTTCTTGCATGCAGTTTGAATCTTATGCAAATATTTTTTGGATAAGCTTTTCAAAATGGTATTGTGGGTCGTTGATGGTGGTGTCTAAGGATGACGTTTGGGTTAGTAGGATGTTGTACAGAAAGAGTCCGACATTGTATGCACAGGATGGTTTTAAATTTGAGCCTAGGGTGTTTTAGTTTGGGGTCACCATTTACCATGTGAGCCAAATGTCTGCTATGTTTTTTTGTGAGTGTGAGCGAGATGGACACCAAAATGACTGAAATATAAACTCTAATGGATTTCATTTGAATGGTTTACTTTAAATTAATGGACCTGGGCGTAGAACTTGAACATTTTTGTTAGTTAAACGTTGTCTGGAATAATAAACTGTTGCTGGAAGGATTTGTATACATACATACATATGTACACACAGACATGAGGGATTGGGAAAGGGGTAAACAGAATAAAGATTGGATGACCCCTTGCGCTGCTATTTCATCATATTTTTAAACATGTACGATCCGGTCTCTTTTCTTTTACCTTCCTCCCTGACCTCGTCTCATCATTCCATTGCATTGATCATGGCATTCCAAAACAAACAGCTGAAGATGAAATATCTACAGTTTAGCTCTTCTAAACAACATGTTTGGCTATCTCTTATACACAACATGTTTGATGGTTCGAACAGCTGTTCATATAAGAGAACCAAATGCATTTAAACGAACATGTTTGAACAGATGTTTGTATAAGAGACCTAGCATATAAAAACCACATGCTTTGTTCTTTCTTTCTATTTCTCTTCTTTTTTTTTTTGGCAAGGTGTTATGTATGAGTGTTTTTTTTTTTTTGTTTTTTGGTTGGCCAGGCCAATTTGTTGTCTAGCAAGAAGTGGCAGATACTTTGGCTCGATACATGGGCTTTGACTTGTGGTTGCTAGCCGTGAATGTTGCATTGTTATGCACCGAGCGTATCACATTCACCCCCTCCATCCGCCTGCCCCACTACTATTTTGTTCGTTCAATGGTCCCTTCCCTGCATATTGGCTTGTGCCTGGAACGTCTCGTCTTGTCGGGGTCTCTTCCTTTTTGCTTTTCTCAATAAAAAAAAAGAACAAGAAGAAGAAGATAGATATATGTTTGTATGTATGTATATATGTATGCTTATTCTATATCTTAAGAGGGCCAACGGCGTTGACGTTAAGTTACTTAGCATAAAAAATTTCTATACGCTAATTTTCTTGACCAAGTTTACTTGTACAAATTGCTGGAAATAATCTTATTTGGTAAGCTAAGGATCACAGTGGATTAATAGAAAACATGATATACTCTTTAATTGTACGTTTATAGGGTATACATTGAAGAAAATTACTACAAACTGGCGGCACTCACTTTCCGTTTTGTCCCTCTTCTATAGAATACGACAACGGTGGATACTTTGTATGCCAAATGTATGTGTGTGTTTGTGTGCTGTGTGTGTTTTGGAGTTTGAAAGTTGGATTGGATTGAATTGGAATAAATTGAAGTAGAGTGTTTGATAGCAGTTGAGGAAGTAAGGAAGCAAGGAAGGGAGGTGGTAGTCAAGCGCCTTTGGTTTTATAATATTTTAGAATGAATCCGCATCGTGCAGCACATTGACATTGCCAATATTTGCAGCTGTGTGTGTGTGTGTGGTGTTTCATACATTATATGTATCTATCTATAGGTATACCTGATATACATATATATATTTATCGTCTTTTTTTTTGGGGTAGCTTTATTGTCGTGGTCGGGAACCAAGAGGAACTCTTGGAACGGAAGCGGACAAGGTAAGGTAAACGTAAGGAATGGTAAAAGGTAAGGTAATGGCATATCATAATAATTATTAAGTAAGTTTTCTATACACACACACACACACACACACACAGATACATACACACATGCATACATATAAGGAGAGAGAACGTAATTTGAGTCAAAGGACGGCATGTGGCTTGAAGAGGTTCCTTTTATTTTTTTTTTTTTACTTCGCTTAGTTTTTTTTCTTCCGTTTTTTGTTTGTGTTTGTCTTCGTTTTTTTTTTTTTTTTTTTTTGGCAGGTGAAGTTCAAAAAATCCTTCCTGTTTGCAGGATATGCAGTTAGTTTTTAACGAGTTGGCACGAGCAAAGCAACTGTAAAAAGTTGAGCTAAAGGATATTTTATCCTGTGTATCTGTGTTGCAGATTCAATGGAATGATGCAAGTGAACTTTTTTACATATGCAAACTGCTGTTGCTTGTCAAACATCTGTCCAATCTTTCTTTCTGCCTCTCTTAATCTCTTGCTGCCTCTCTCTCTCTTTCTCTCTTAATACGCTATCGTCGTCTCCTCTTTGGCTTTCAGAGTCATAATCATGTTTTATTGGATTTTATTTTCATTCCGTAAATCGCCTAATCGTCTTCCTTTATTCCCCCCCTTCCTCTATCACCCTCTCTTGCTCTGTGTTTCTCTTCTCGCTTCTGTCCATTTTGCATAAATCGTTTTTTCTTCTTCTTTTTTTTGGTCTGCTCTGTTTCTGTTATTATTGTTTTTGTTGGCTTTTTTGTTTTTGTTTTTTTTTTTGCGTAATATTTTCACCTTGTTGTGGTTTTTAGTGTTTTCTTTTTTTTTTTTATTTTTTTGTATTTTATTTTTTGGCTTTATGATTTTTATGTGTGTGTGTGTGTGTGTGTGTTAGTGTATTTCTTTGTGCTTCGAGGAACCAGGGGCAATTAAAAATGTGGCAGAAGTGAAGAAAGCAAAAAAAAAATAAAAGAGTGAGGGTTTGCAGGGGTTTGGAGGGAGGGGGATTGTTAAAAAAAAAAAACGCCAAAGTGAGAGTGAAAAAGTGTTTTTCATCTTTTTCTTCTTTACTGATTTTGTCCGTTCAATTTTTATGAGCAACTGTTTTCGATTTATAGTTAAAAAGCATAAAAAATTATTTGTTTAAGGATATTTTTGTCGAAACAGGGAATTTTTATATCCTGCTAAAAAAAAGTGGCTTATCGAACTAAAAAATAACTCTTTATCCACTTTAAATTGCTAATAAATAAGGATCTCATTTTGAAACTAATGACAAAAAAAAAAGAAACAAAATATAGCAAAATTATCTTATTTCTTTTCTGATCTTGACAAAATTTGAACAGGCCATATTAATGGGAATGAGATTGGCAAATAAAAATATGAGAACTTTAATACTCAAGTTCATTTTTAATAAATGGCGAGGGCTTTAATGGGCGTGGCAAAAGTTTGAAACAAACTTAATTTGCATATAAACTAGACATTTGTTCTTACAAACTTTAATAGCTCTGGCTCTATAAGAGATCTCTGAGATTTTGGACGGACAGACGAATAGATAGACGGAAGTACAAGTCTAAAATGACTTGGTCAAGGATATATGTATATAATTTCGTCGAAAGTGCCTCCTTGCCTTAATATACCGATATATAATATATCGTTTTACCCTATGGGTACAGTGTATAAATAGTTGAATATTTGTCAGAATTATATTACAATTTTTTTAAAGTATTTTTTAAAATACAATGAAAGTTAAAACAATTCTAGCACGATAAGTAATATTATGAATAAAATAAAGTTGATTTTTTTATATTTTAATATTGTGGGAAAACTCTTTCGTTAAGTAGTTCTAAGCAAATTTCTTTTCTTTAATAAGTTCCCTTAGCAAATATTTCTCTTACCAACTTTTCATTATCATTTAATAAACATTTTTGAATGCTACTGAACATTTGATTATATAATGATTATATGGATTGGAAAATTCCAAATTTGTATTCAAATGACCTTGTTGGCTGTTTTTGTTATTTATTCATATTATTATTATATCTATTTTGCAGATAATTTTGCATATCTAAAAAGACATCAAATTGAGATATGGTTAAATTGAAGGAAAGTTGAATGTTTTCTCGCTGTTGTCTATCGGTATGGAAAAAATCTTTGACTACCTTGTTTTTTTTTTTTTTTTTGTTTTCAGCTGCTCATCAACATCGTCGTCATCATCTGTCTGGTTGGTTATTGGGTGTCAAAAATGTATCTCTGTGTGTTGCCATTTGTGAATTACATACACAGAAGATATCAGATACAAGATACTTATTTATGTGGGTTATCAACTCTCATCTAGGCTGACTGACTGGCTGGCTGGCTCTCTCGACTTGTTAACATATTGAACACAATTTTGAAATGTGGCCTTCCCTTAACTACATACAACGTAGGGTACAACACTATAGGATATGGGCGATGAGAAGGGAGAGGCATCATCCGATCAAGACAAATAACAAACAAGAAACAAACAAAACAAGCAACTACTACAACAATTGTCGAGCCCTGCTCAAACATTATCATCGTCAGCATCCGCGCAGCATTCATTCATATAGAGACGACAACTTCGACATTGGAATCGACAACATCATCAGCAACATCATCATCATCATCATTGACGTCTGCTGCTGCTGTTGCTGCTGCTGACAGATGATGAGGGCTGAGGGCAACAACAAACCGCAGCAACAGCAGTCCCAGTGGCAACAACAGCAGCAGCGTCCTCCTCCTCCTTCTCCAGCTCCTTCTTTGAAATCGCGAAAATATTTTCAATAGATTTGATTTAAAATGATTTTGAGTGCACAAATTAAGTGACGAACGAGGGAGCGAGGGTGAGAGAAAAAGGAAAGGGAAAGGAATGAAAAGGCATCAACCTTGATTAGCCGTCTACCATATGAGGGTGCTGCCAAGCAAAAAAAATTTAGGAGACGAAGGGAGCACGAGGCACAATCTCGGGGGTAAAGAAATCAACCATCTGATCAGCGTATAATTGCTTGATAAATTTAATTGAATATGTTTTCAGTTTTCATTATGGCGGTGGTTGGCGCCATCCTCCTATGGGAACCTCTCGAAACACATATATGTATCAAGCAAATTGATGACTAAGTACTTGGATTTATATGAATAAATGTTACAAATGGATAATATATTAATAAAGCTATTGCCTAGACGTACGGGATTATTATAATAAGAATTATCAGTTTCGATAATAAAGAAACTTGATTTAGAAATGGAAGAAAAACTTAAAACTATAAACGGTTTTTCTACTCAATATTTAATTATCACATAAAACAGATTATAGAAATTTCAGTAAAAAGGGTAAAAAATAATCTGTTAACTTCAAAAAAAAAAAAAAAAAAAAAGAAAAGAAATCTTGGCCCATGAGGGGATCGAACCCGCGACCTTCGCGTTATTAGCACGACGCTCTAACCAACTGAGCTAATGGGCCTTGTTAATATGGGTGATCTTATTGAAATACTTCTGATAAGAGAATGTTTTTAAAAAAAAAAGTTTTTCTAGGATCATAAATATATATATCTTATATATATTAAGATTATCATAATAAAAGGTGTATATATAGATATAAATACATTGAAAGCTAAAATAGACTCATCCAATTAGTAAGATGAAAGTAAAATATTATCCGTATTATTACTTTTTGTCGCTTGGAAATATATTTATTTTTTTTCGGCTATAAGTATTTTAGTACTTTTTAAATGTACTGTGACGTTTTCGTATTTTAAATTGAATATAGAAAAGAATCTTCAACTTAGAACCTAAGAACACAATGCACATAAGACAAATTCTTCGAAGGAACCTCAATTGCGCAAGGCTCTAACTCAGTTAAATTTTGTCCGATTTTAAAAAAAATTTACGTTTTTTTTGCCTCTAATAATAAAATCTTTTAATTGGAATAAACTAGCATAAAATCTGAAAAACTAATTTTTGATCCAATTCTTCCATTTTTTTCAAAATTTTCAAAAATTCAATCGAAATTTTTTTTTCATAATTTGAAACTTTTAATGTAGCTTTTTACTGTTGAAATCATAAATTACTTTGGCGTAAAACTTTTTAAAATAGGTCTTTAAATGGCCAACTTAGAGTCATATTAACATTGGACGAATCCTTGGTCTGTGTTTAAACAAGACCCTACAACAGACAAATAGATCATCTAGTATGAAAGCCTTCTTTCTACTATCTTTAATACCTGATTAGTTAACTTTGTATATTTATTAACAAGACTTTAGTAAAAATCTTTGGGAGTATTTGAAATTCCGAAATTTTTATAGATAGTTGAAAAAAAAAACGAAATATGACTAAAGTTATTGGAAATTTACTTATATTTAATGTTAGATTACCAATTGGTGACCCCGACGACACTGGACAATTTATGGAATTTGATAAATGCGTGGTAGGTAAGAAAAGGAGGATGATAAACGAGAATTTGGGTGTAGGAATCATCTTCACATATAATGAGTAACTCGTTAATTGTCCTCGACAACGACAACAACAACTAAAACAAAAAGAAAACTCGACGACTGCATCTCATCATCAGCTGTCTGTTTTTTTTTCGCTTTTTTTTTTTTTTTTTTGGTTTGTGGAATTGCAGTTGCTGTGTGTGCACCTGCTGCCACTGAGTCCAGCACTTTAACGTTGAAACCTGCTCGACTCCTTTTTCTCTTTTACTCCTCTCATTGACTTCTTCTTCTTTTTCATTTACCGTTTTTGTTGCTGTGTTGCCTTTTGGTTTTTGGCTTGGTAAATTTTTTTATTCCTCTTTTTTTTTGACCAAAACACAAACTGAAAACTTGGCAACGCGCGTGCTTCGAACTTCGAACATGTTTTGTGTATTGTGCACCTGGTGGAAGTGCTTAAACCCCCCCAACCCCTTCCCTAAGGAGCAACAGAGACAGATAGAAAAGTAGACGGGAGATAGAGAGAGAGGAAGAGAGAAAGAAAAAGAGTGAGAGAGAAGCAGAAGGAGGCAGAGAAGGGTGGGTAAAGGTAAAGGAAACGGTAGCGGTCGCTAAGATAGAGGAGAAGGAGCAAGAGAGGTGAGAGTAATAGTGGCTTTCGCCTTGGCCGGCCGGCAACAATAAAAACAAAACAAAAAAAAAAAAATAATAAAAGGGGTGCAAAAAAAAAAAAAAAAAAACAAAAAGAGGCAACAACGGAACGAACGAACGAACAAACGAATGAACAAGCAAACCAACAAACAAACTACTAAAAACATTGTTCCCCTTTTGGGCTTACCCCGCTTTACCATCATCATTGTGGCAACAGCAGCGACGACCTTTCCTGCTCCCTGCACACCCCTCCCCGCCATTGCCGTCACCCCGCCAAAACACCCTCAACTTTGGTAAAGTGTAGTGTAAGGCGCATTGCGAATCTATAAAAGTATCTGAGCGCATAAAAAACGAGCTCAGTAGTGAACGGTACTTTGTAACGGCAACCCGGCACTATAGCACTGGCGACGGCTCAACCTAACAGTAAATCAAATAGAAATAAAAGAAAGCAAAGGAGACGAACGGACGGACGGACAGACACAAGAAGCAGCAGCAGCAGCAATAAGCAGAAGCCAAAGACCATGTTGCAAGTTGGCCTTGGCTAACACTAGAGAATCTTTGCTATATGTAGCATATATTTACCTATATATACATATATGTAATCCATATACGGATTCTTTGTATATATATATATATATTCCCTCCAATACCCCTTTTTTTACCCAACTACTACAACAACAACAACAATAAATTTATTGCTGCTCTAGGAATTTTAACTGCTGGAACTAACTGCTGGGGCAGTAAACTTGTACATCATCCGCTTATGGCTTGACATACAAAAACGGACCATACACAAAAACAACAACGAAAAAAAAAAAACACCGAGCCGAGCCGAGCTGAGAAAAAAATAAATAGAAGAAAAGTCAAAAGCATTTTCCTCCTCCCCCCCCATTGGTGAGTACTCCAACATCATGTATCCCAACAAAGTAACCCCTCTCTCCACGCCCCATCGGTGCTTTCTATACATCTAGCGTACTTTGCTTCCCCCCCCTTTGTCCCCATCATGAAACAAATCCATCAGCTTAAAGTTTGGTTGCATCTGCATCTACATACTGGTGTATACTAATGTATCTTTTGGTCGTAAAAACAAGTCCAAAGCTATGAGAGAAGGAGAGAGAAAGTAGGAATAGAGGAGCAGAGGGGGTTGTTAGAGTGTAGGTACAGATTTAGATGGATGAGGAAATGGCATCAGATCCCGGAATGCCATTTTGGCCTTTTTTTTGTTTTTTTTTTGTTTTTGTTGTGTTTCCTTCCCTCTTTCATCGGATGGTGACACATTGCGTATACGCCGCATCAGCTCTTAAGCACAAGATTTGCCATTCGCTTTTTATCCATCTTTTCCTCCACACATTGCTCTGCTTTTTGTTTTTTATGAATGAAATGTGAATGTCGCCTGAACACAAAACGAGAAAAAAAAAACACTAACACAAAAACTTTTTACTCTTCATTATGTTCATGGCATAAACATTTTGATTTTGGTTTTTTCTTCATGTTATTATTATTATTGTTGTTGTTCTTGTTGTTTGTTATGTTACTTTTTTTGTCGCATTTAATTTGTAGAAATATGGGGGCGTTCATCTGCTCTATTTTTGCATGTTTTTCTTTTGTTATATGTTGACCAAGTGCTGGGGCGCTGCTACTACTTAGCCAACTTCTTTTTTTGGCTTCTGCCTCAATTTCATTTGTTTTGTTTAATTTTTGTATTTTTTTTTCCGAAACAATTTCTAAAAGTTGTTGGCCGCATAAATATTTTATGTAGGTAGTCGACTGACACCAAGTTGCCACCGAACTGTAGGGGGGGGGGGAATTTACCATACTTCTGTGTGTGCGTGTGTGTGTGTGGGTCGACACACGCTCGAAATCAAACAATGATAAAATCAGAAAAATCAAGCTAAGAGATTGAATCTCATTTAGACCAACTAACAGTGATAATATCATTCACTCCATTTCACCAAAACTACGCAGAAGAATGTTTAAGTTTTTATTTTAAAAAAAATTTATATAAATAGTAATTAATTAAGTATTAATCAATTACTTCCTATGGGACTATTATAAGACTTTAGAGATCAACAGATTTGCTTTTCAACTTTAGTTTTGTTTATTTAAATTTTGAATAAAAATTTATATAATAACACAATAGACTTGTTAGATAAGTGCGAATATTTGGAATATTTTCAAACAATTTGTGACTTTTTTTCTTGCGACGGATTTCAATTTGTGACAAATCCGCCTAAAAGGGCAAATGAGAAGGAAAATATAGTTCTGCTAAAGCCGTTAAGGTTGTGGGAAATAGAATCTTAAATCTTTTAACAATTAAAACTATTATAATAAATTAGAAAGAAAGCTGTTTCTAACATTTATTTGAAAATTAATAACCCTTAAAAGTCTTCTCTAAACTTATCCAAAGAATGATTCCAAAAAAAAAAGAAACACAAACTTTCCAATTTCTAGTCAACATAAATAACTAATTTTTTTCCAATTTTCATATCAATAATTTAATAATTAAATTTCTAGCTAACATTAAATGAATCAAAAAACTAAATTCTCCAATTTTAAAACAATAATTAAACTTTGTTTTGTTCTTTGTTAAATGCTTTCCTCTAATTAAACTCTAATTAATAGAATGTTCTTCCAAATGGATTAAGAAAATACCATTAAAATAGGCCCAAATGTGCTTTAAGTGTTGTTTTAAAGTCATTTTAGTTAAGGCTTAAAGTGCTTTCAGATTGAAAATTAATTTTAATTGTCTCGAAAACTCTTTAAACTATTAAAAACAGATTTTATTTTAGTTAAGTAAGCAATTCTTTAATAATTTAAATTTATTTTTCCAATTTTTGTTTTTTTTTTTTAAGTATTATAAAAATAAGTATATCAGTAGTGATTAATCTATTGTTCGATTGATTACTTAACGGTATTCTTGGTAATCAATTACCTCATTCAATTTCGTTTTTTTTTAAGTAATCTTACCTTAATTATAAATGAACTATATCAATTTTGCTTGTCCAAGCAAAAGTTTTTTTTATCAACGTTTCTTTTGGTTTTTCTTTTGTCTTAAAATCTTTTAACCAAATTAATTTCTTATTTTTTTTTCTTCTTTGTTGATTTCCTTTTTGGTTTTTAGTTTTTTTTTTCTTTCTTTTAGTTTTAACTGTTTAATTTGTTTACAAATGTGCTGTTGTTGTTTTTATTGATTTATTTATTCATTCACTAAAGTATTTTATTTACTCCAAATTGTTTTACGCTTTTGATTAAATGTGTATTCATTTGGCCATTGCCGTTTGCCATTAATGTTATTAATCATTTTCGATTCATTCATTCTCCTCGTCATTCATTCATGTATACAGCTTTTGAATGCAATGGATGTGGCCCAAAACCCTTTAACTGAATACGGTGACATTCGTATAATCAGATAGAGTTATTATTATTATTATTTTTTTTTATTGCGACAAAAGTGCAATGCAAATGCATTTTTGTTTTTATTGTATTTGGCTTTTTGTTTCGATGTTTTTTTTTTGTTTTTAGAATTTTAGTTGTATTTTGTTGGTTTGTTTTTGGTTGTGTGTGTGTTTATTTGGTTGAAACAAGTCAAAAAACAATGTAGAAATTTATATATCATGTTTATATGGTAAGTAGGTACCCCAATGACATCGGAGAACAACGGCTCCGTTTGGGGGTTTTCTTTCTCACTCTCTTTTTTTTTGTTTTTTAGAGGGGGCCACCTTGAGTTGCCACAGTGGGGAGGAGAAACAGAGAGGGTCAGGTTTTCTTTTGATATATAAATTTTTTTTTTTTTTGAATTTTTCTTTAGCTTATCGTTTTTTTTTTTTGTTTATTGTGAGTGGCAAAAACCAAAAAAAAAAGAAAAAAATTATTGCGTTTGCTATTTTTAAAAATTGTACGCAATGGCATTAATTCTTTTGTTTTATTTTTTTTCAACTTGTTTTGTTTTTATTGCTGTAAATTTTAATATATATCTATATATATATATATAGACAGATATATATGTATGTCTGTATATATTTGTTTGTAATTATGTCAAGTTTGCTCTTTTTTTTTTTTTTTCATTTACAACGCTTAATTGCTGGGAAGGTGTGAAATGAAAAATCGTTTAAAGAACTAGAACTAAATATAACAATTTGCCCATCTGCAGACACACAGACATATGAAAGACCTAAAGACCTGATTTTTTTTTGTTCTTCTTTTAATGGGTAAGGCTTTTTTATTCTATTTTTGCTTGTTTTTATTTTTTTATTTTTTTTTCTGGTTCTGTTTTAAGTAAATGCTTCAAAAAAAAAATAAAGAAAGTTAGCTTATGAGATCAGAATGAATGATGAATGATTAGATAGATGGTAATTTAAAATTATATTGAAGTAATCAGAGGCGTAGACTAAATAGTTTGACTAGGATCTAAAAAATCTAAAATTTGTTAAGTACAAAATAATATAAATAAAATAGCAAAAAAATATAACAAATTAAAGAAATTAGATGAAAGAGAAATATAAAAGAACAATCTATTAAAAAATTAGTTTTAAAAAACAAGTAAAAAAGGTTACAAAAAAAGTAAACCATAGAAAAAGGAAAACATATCGAAATAAAATTTGCCGAAATATATATAAAAAATTGATTTTTCTCTGTCTAGCCGGAATATATATACAAAATTGATTCTTGTCAGCTTTCCATATAGATAAGATCTAGATATAGAATACTTCAACAAGAAAATTAGCAATATCAATGATTTCATTTTTTAGTTTAAACATATTAAACTTCTTTCTTTAAAGAAATTATCTATATAAATTAGCTTAATTCACTTATAGATTGATATTATTTAGGAATAATCTAAAATACATTTCCAATTCGATAAAATTAAATAAGTTTGTAAACTTTTGCTATATTATTTAAGTGTTTTTTTTTTTTTGTTTGCTTCATTATTCACGCTTAGTTGTAGTTAATTTAATAACATTTATTTTGCTTTTAGACAAGTTAAATCATTGACTGACTTGACTCTTGGCCAAACTCATTCAGCATTAAGTTACCATTAATTTAAGCACAAAAGTCAAATATATATATATTTAATCATTCTTAAAGCTGTCCACAACTTCCCCTCACAACACGCAACAAACCAACAACAGCAACAACATGTGACCTTCATTAGTGTCTCTTTCCCTCTCTATCTATCTATCTATCTATCTCTCTCTCTCTCTCTCTCTCTCTCAGTCTTAACTTAGTCTATGTCGACAATCATTTAGTTTAGACAAAAGACAATAGCTGAAAAACCGTTTTGTTTATTTGTTTG
Source organism: Drosophila neocordata (assembly GCA_018903615.1). Classification (NCBI taxonomy): domain Eukaryota; kingdom Metazoa; phylum Arthropoda; class Insecta; order Diptera; family Drosophilidae; genus Drosophila; species Drosophila neocordata. The sequence goes on from JAEIGI010000001.1 coordinate 1,471,952, forward strand.
TGTAATTTGTTTAAATTTCATTTTGTTTCTTCAAGGTTTATTGCCATTTTCATAGTTAGAAATCCGTCGGTTCGTCCGTCCGGTTGGCTATAAGACTTTGTCTGATCAAAGCTAATAAATTAGTGCAATTTTATGTTTTAGAAAATTTCATAAATTAAAGCCAAAATGCTAGCTAACCGCTTGCATAAGATACATTTTTTGAAGGCGTCTCAAAGTCTCAGCAAAAAAAAAAAGCGAAAAGAAATCAAGAAAAAAAAAAAAAAAAAAAAAATGTGAGACAAGATAAAAAATTGTTTGTTGCACAAAACCAAATCAAAGCTAGAAGAAAAATCCAAAGCCGCCAAGGCAAGGAATGAGACAAGTGGGAGGGGAGAAGTGTTTAACAACAAAAAAAAAGGGTAAGGTGAAGAAACGATGTGAAAAGTTGAATGCCTAACAAGTTGAAACACGGTGAAGATAGAAAAAAAACAACAACAACAACGAGCGCGAATCTACTAACAACAACAATGGCTTGGAAAATGTGGAAATGTCTTGGGAATCTTGCGAAATGGATGAAGTTGTTGCTGTTGTTGTTGTTGCTGCTGCAGTTTGTTGAATTAGATAAAAGTTGAAAAGGGGAAATGTTTATGCCAAAAAGTAAGGTGAACAGAAAGAAACAGAAAACCAAAAAAAAAAAAAAAAAAAAAGGAAAAGAGGATGAAGCAGATGAAAGGAACCTCTGGCAAATGGCAGCCGGAAATGGTACGAAAATAAATGTGGGTAAAAATGCCAAGGAAAAGTGTTGCAGTTTTTCTTTACCTTCTCTCTCTCTCTCCCTCTCTCTCTCTCTCTCTCTCTCTCGCTTTTTCTAACTTCTTAACGTGCAAAATATTTCACACAAAGCTTGCGGCAAATTATCGCAGACAAAAATGGGAAAGAACAACAAAAGAAAAAAAAAATTGCCTAAGCAACGCGTTGCAAGTGCAAGTGCAAATGCAAATGCAAGTAACGTGTATGAATCACAACAATCCATTATAACAACATTAAGCAAAACCAAGGGAATACCATACACACACACACACACACACACACACAATTACACGTAAGAGTTTATTCATCATTCTGGCAGCTTCTTCACATTCATTGATTCATTCACATTCATTCATTGGTTTCGTGCTCGCGACTAAAACAAACCGATCTAAAAAAAAGATTAACCAAGAAACTGTGATAAACAAATTTCAAGCAAACATTTATATAGAATGCCAAAACAAAAAACAAAACCAAAACCAAAAAAAAAAAAAAAAAAAACGAAAAAGATGCAGTTTGCACTTTACAGATACAATTTGTATCTTACGTGTGAAACGAGACTAAACTGCACACAACTGCAGAAAATTGTTGAAATCGCTTTGGCTGAGACACAAAACAAACATTAGCAGCAACAGCAGCAACAACAACAACACTACTAGCAACAAATTGTTTTTTGAAAAGTGAAACGGAACCCACAGTGGCCCCCAGGGCCTTCTACTATATATATATATATATATATATATATAGAGATGTTTGTTTGTCTATATGTAAAGATATGTAGAACTTGGTGAGTCAGTCCCACGCAATGCGAACACCTGAAATCCGCGTCTAACACATACACACACACACAGGCGATCCCAAAAAAACAAGTTTCTTTAACAGTGTGGGCAAAACCCTCTCCGGATTTACATACCCACAAATATATATATATATATATATATATATATGTATATACGACAATATGCAGTGTCCATATGGGATATCTAGCCAAAGGTGAGGGCAATAGACATAGCCGCATTTGACGTCAGCAAAACTATTGGCACCTCTTTGGTGGTTTTGTGTGTGTGTATGCGTATGAACGATATTATTATTTAAGGTACAAGGTACAAACAGATATAAAGAGTGAAGTTAAGTGTCAATTTTTTCAACATATAAAAACATTTTATGATTGGGCTACAAAATCATTTTGGTTGAGGTAGGTGTTTGTCTTGCCATTCACATGAAAAAGAAAAAAAAAGAAGAAAAAAAAAACAACAACAATATTTTTTTCTTTATATTGGCTCGCTCATGTGACAAATATTTTTGAAAGCGGAAGAACCGTAAAATGATAAAAATTAAATTGACAAATATTTATAACAAATTCTCTTATTATATACAATTTGTTGATTATTCAATGTGAATTATCATAGGAAAAATAATCTTTTGATCAATTGAATATGTATAAATCATATTACTAGATTATCAAAATAAATTTTCATAAATTATGACAATTATATAGCAATTAGTTACAATACAATAAACCTGAATAAACGATTATATTGACTTGGACTGCAGTTTAAAAATTTAGGATTGAACTTTTGGCGGATTAACTCAACTATATATAACTATATACATATTCAAGAGCTTACATATATAATATGTTTTCTCAGAATCGGTTCTATATATATATATATATATATCAAACAATCGGTCAGGAACTTTAAGAGCAACTATCCTGAAATTTGGTATTTGTAAGTTTGGTATATAAGCAGAATCATTTAACTATAGCTCCTATAGAAACAATCGGATCAAAAATATATTTTGTTAATGAAAAACTTTTTTTCCTTAGTTTTGACTAGTACTAATAGTACTAATATACTTTTTTTTTTACCGATTATGCTAATTTATATATTTATAAGGGTGAAAGATAGTTTGCATTTCGGCACGGCCAAAGTTAGCCCTTTCTAAAAGTTTCTACTATATTATATAGTAAAATTTATCAAAATTTGTATTTATCTTTAGTATGTATATCAATCTAACTTATTCTAAAATAAACCATAAAGTTATACTTGATCATATGCAAGATTAATTTATATTATTTATTAATTTTTAAGTAAATAAGGAAGAAACTTAAAAAGATAAGGGAAAAGCTTAAGATAGGACTTGATCCTTAAAAACTTTGATCTATATCTTTTGAACTGAAGAAATACGAGAATAAGGTAAAAGCTTTAGATATAATCCTGATCTTCAAAAACTTTGATCTATATCTTTTTAACTTGAGGAAATGAGAGAATAAGGGAAAAGCTTTAGGAAAGGTCCTGATCTTTAAAAACTTTGATCTAGATCGTTTAAACTTTCGGAAATAAGAGCTTTAAGTAAGGTCTTGACCTTTAAAAACTTCTAGAATTCAGTATATAATCTATAATATAGATAATATTTGGAGAACTTAAAATTTAAACAAATAGATCTACTACTATATAATAGACCAAGTTAGTATAAATTTCTTTTTAAATTATGGGCTAAGAATAAAACTTACCATATCAAATTTCATATTTTTCTTTGAGTTGAAATCCATAGACAACATTTTAATTATTTATAAAATATATAACAATATAATGCCAAATAATGTGGTTTAAAACTAAAAAGTTATTTAACTAAATGATTGTGAAACTAAATCGATTTTGTATTTTTTTTTTGTTGACAATCAAACGGTAATCTCTCTAAACTATAAACATTTAGTTGTTTTTCCGCTACAGTTGTTCCACTTTGGTTTTTATTTTTTTTTTTGTTTTTGGCTTATACAATTATGGTGAGAGTTCTTGACCATTAAAATGGGGAAAAACAACAACAAGCAGCTAAAATAAAATAAAAAGCAACACAAATTTTACATGAAACTATGCGTAATGAAATATTCTGGCAATTAAACGACGCACAGAATTTCATTTTTATTTTATTTCATTTTATTTTTGTTGTTGTTTTTTATATAGTATATATATATACAAGATTTTTTTTGATTTAATTTTTGTTTTATTCATATAAATGTCTACCTACATTTGTTTGTATTTTTGTTTAATGTGTTCAACCGCAAAACGAATTATGCAGCAGCTTTACAAGCAATTTAGCCAGCAACAACAAATTAACACAAAATGACAGAGAAAGGAATAAAGAGAGAGAAAGAGAGAGAGAGAGCATCAAGAAAAAATGTGTAAAATTTTTATAATTAAAACATTTGCAAACAGCAAAAGATAAACTATAAAGGAGAGGAGACACCAGGCATAGAAATTCATGTTTGGAGGTGGAGATTGTAAATGCAAATTATTATGCAAAATGAAATCCAATGAAAAGGTCACCTCAATTAGGACAAATTGCACTTGCAGATACTTTCATACAGATACATTCACAATGCCAAAGTTTGTTGTTGCTTTTTTTTTTTTTTTTGCTTCTGTTTCTGCGCTGTTAGTTGGTTTTGTTTTGGTTTTTTTTTTTTTTCTCTTTGGCTGATATTCATCAAATTTGCATTAGCAAATGAGTCGAACAAAAGAAAGAGAAAGATAGCAAAAATATATATTTATATATATATATATAGATACACTTATATCTTTGTATAAGCAAATGTTAGCAAAGTTTCACAGTTAACTCAATTAACTTATAAAATGTAAACTATGTGAGGCACCAACAACAACAAACATCTAGCAACAATGTTAACAACAACAAGCTCAGTGAACTAAACGGCAACGGTGATTAACTCTTGGCCATCAAACAGATCCAACAAATCTCCCCAGATCAGAGATGGGATCAAATCAAGAAGCGTGTCTCACATTTAGATCAAATTTCTTAAAAGATTTAAAACTAGAAACTTGAAACATGAATTTATGCATAAAGTTTATATAGAATCAAACAAAAAGAAAATAAAAAAAACCCAAAAAAAACTTGCAAGTTCATTCAAACATTTTGTTTTTTTTTTTTGTTAGTATAAAAAGTGAGTGAAAACTTAGTTTTGTTGTAAATTTTTATGTATGAATCATTAATTCATTTGATCATAAATGTGAATTAAAATTTTTATATATATATGATAAAGTGTGATCATGAATAATATTTAGTTGATTTCTAGAAATTGATTTAGTAAAATTTTATTAATTTGTTATTAAATATTTATAGTGTTTATTTTGCATATTTTATTTATTATGGTAAAGTTTAAGTAGAAATTTTAATCAAAATTTGATTTCAGTTAAAGTTTATGAAATATTTTATAAACCTATCACGAATATTCGTCTTTATATAAAGGTTCTTTTAATCTGTATATATATACTTGTATTATGGAACGATCAGTCTGATATACTAGAGATATGAGAATCTTTGTTAATTACCAATTAAATCATGACTGCAAATAGATTTTCAAACATTCTATTAACACTAAAGTTTAAAACTTTAAAATAGCTGATAAAAATATAATTTTAATCTTTTTAACAGAAGAATATAATATAAGAATATTATATTTAGGTTTTCTACAAAAAATTTAAAAGCAAATTGTGATTGTCTATTTAAAAAAGTAATATTTTTCTATTATTTTACCCATCTCTAAGACATAATAATAAGTATCTGTAGTCAATGCTTAGGCTTTCTATATGTAGATGCGTGCCAGGAGATACGTGAATGTATCTATGTATCTTTGTATCTGTATCTTTGTATCTACTTTAGTACAACTTACAAGTTACGCTTTGCAGACTCGCGCACTCATCTGAGCGCGAATAATTACCACGCAAAGTCTTGGTCAGAGAGGAGAAGCGGGCTATGGGGTAAGGGCGTATGGGGTCTGACTGTGGCAGAGGAAAAGTTTGAGGAGGAATGGTAGACTGATGGTGGCGCCGTCCAAGCGGGGCGGGGCATTGGTAAAACCCACCGACTAAAAATAAGTAGTTAGTAGACGCTGCTGTGCGGTGAATGTTAAAGTTAGAGTCATCGAATGTAGATCGCACGCTGGTCAAGTGAATGATGAAGAAGAAGAAGAAGGGGCAGGCAAAACGAAGTGAGAAGAGAGTTAGAGCAAAAGCCTGGTGGGTCATAGTTGGGTCGATGGCAGCGCCAGCGGTGCTAATGTTGTTATGAACGCCAGTTGGCCAGGTCAGTAGTCTGCATATACACATATATGAGAGAGTACATTTTGCTTGCTAATCGAAATGTGATAATCAAAGGTAGAGAGGAGTGAATGGCAACAATACAAGAAGTTCAATGTTCCCCAACAGCAACAGCAACAGCAACACATTTGCAACATTTTCACAGCTATTGAACTCATTAATGAAGAAGAGCTTTACACAGCAGCAAACGTTTGGAAAGTCAATGAAAATTAATGCAAGAAAATTTTCATGCGGAACTATTTCAGGAATATTTCCTGTTCGGTCAGTTCACAGGTTGTCGTTGATTTTCATTTTTCTTAAACTTCTCTTTAATAAATGCCTGTGTGTGTGTGTAGTGTGCGGTGCCTGCTGCCTACTGCTCTCTACCATTTTACTTGCTGTTGCTTGCTTTTCATTTCCCTTTATTTGTTCCTCTTTCTTCTTCCTGACCAATTTGTCGCATGTTCAGCAAAGTCTTACCAGGCCATTTTCATTTCCATTCCATTATCATGCGAATTGTTCGCGCAACCCCTGCGATACCCCCCCCCACATCACTTCTCACCCACTAACTCGCACTTCTCTCTCCCACAAGAATTATGTTCGAGTACCCTGTATTTAAAATTTCTGCAAGCGGAGGAGCCATTTAAAAAGAAAATTTCAATTGGAACATTTTTAGATCTTTTTTTTAACTTTAGGCTAGAAATAAATAAAATAATGGAATAATGGGTTCTTTTTTTTGAATAGTTTATGTAAACAATTCTTTGATTCCATTTTCATTTGTAGTCACTCATATTATAGTAAATGTATCTTCATCTCTTTATATCATTATATCTTGTTATAGGCTATCATTTAGTCGATTCCATGACTTTATCTGGTGGGAAATATATTTATTTTCTCCTTTTAGTTCTTTGCTGTGTTTCTTATTAACATTTATTTACTTCTATTTTTTTTTTTGTTGTTTTGTTTTTGGTCCACTCTCCCCTCTTGCGGCTGTTGGGTAGCATAATTGCCTTTTAATGTTGTTGTTCTTTGGTAGCCTTTGGGTATCCTACGTTTTGATACCCTTCCCTCCCACACACACACACACACACACACACACACACACACACACACACACACACACCCTTTAACATCATTCCGCGCTCCTACTTTGTTTGTATTTTCTTTTGCCTCGTTCATCGTGTCTCTTTTCGCAGTTTGTGCGCATTTAAAGCAACATTAATTGTTATGATTTACAATGAGAAAAATCATAAATTAATTATTCATGGAGCAACAAACAAGCCCAAGTTTTACTCTGACCATTATGGTCCGGCCATTGTGCCTTTTTTTCTTTCTTGTTTTTTTTTTTTTTTCTCTTTACTCTTTGTCTCAGTCTTAGTACCATTCCCAATGGGTCATTGTCATCAATTGCAATTTCCTTCAATTCCGCTTCCTAAATGTCGGTGGCAGCAACAGCGGTGGCATTTGGAGCGGGAGTTAGACTTGCTTCTTATACATTGCTTCCAATTAGCTAACGGAACTACGTGCAAATCGTTAGATATGATTATTATTTTGCCCGATCCGATTCGATTCGATACGATCCGTTCACTAGCTAACTGGATGCATCTCCATCCCTCTCTTTCTCTCTGTCTGTCTGTCTGTCTGTCTGACAGTCAGCTTGTTGGGTAAAAGCGGGTTAATTGATGGCTTTTGCATTAAATTGGTTTGGCTCTTGGACAATCAGCCAACAATTTCTTCTATCTTTTGCATGAAGTTAATTATCAAAGTCGCGCGTTCGCGTTCGTGCTGCAATTTTTGCTTCTGCCACACATTCTACTAACTCTCAATTCAATCAGATTAAAGTGAAACTATATTTTATTTTTTTTCTTTTTCTAATTTAATAAAGCTAACGGGCATATACTGTATGCCATCATATATATATATATATATATATTTGCCATATATCATATTAATCAAGTGCCATCTGTTGACCATATACTCATCTATTCGTATCTCGTTTTTATTTTTTTTTTGGAGGCCAAAGTGTATTGTGAATAGGTTTTAAGATAAAAACGAACAAATAATCTATAGAGACATTCTTCATACAGTCCACTGTATACACTGTATATTGTGTGTTTCTAGGCACTTGCCTAGTAATTGGCCACGTCCCTCTCATTCTGTCTAGACATTGTCTCTTTCTCACTCTCATTTGCAGATTAATCGGATGCGTGGCTAATTTATTGATATGTCATCGTATGTGGGTTGCCCTTCTGCTCGTATACAACAACAGGGGCGTAGTTAAGAGAAGGAATCGTATAACTATATATATAACAAATTGTTAATTTAAAACAAATACTCGGATATAGTAAAATATTCCTAAAAATACTTTCATTAAGTTAATTGTTATAAGGTTATTTGCATCATTTCTTCTAAATTTCAGCTACAACACTTTCGGAATTATATTACGCCTATGGTTTCCCCCCGCACACACACACACATACACACACACATCATTGAGTTCTCCTTGACAATTCTTTTTCTTGGGCCACATGCCAAAAACAAGAATAAAAAAAAAATGTTCTTGTCTCGTGTTTTCGGTGTTGGTATCATTTTCCCCTCCCTTGCACCACCCTTCTTCCACTCTGCAGCCCTTGATTATACCAAATTCCTCAAATATTTTTATTATTATCTATGTAGTTTTGTCATATATTATTAAATTTGCCTCATTCAATACGATTCGATTCGTTCGGTTCGTTCGTTATTCTTCCTTTTGCTGGGATTGCGTGATTCATTTTCATAGTTGTTTCCTTTATATATATATATGTATATGTATTTATATGTATGTATAATAAATGTTTGTCTTTTGATTAATATTATTTTTATTCTTCTATATTTCCGTGTGAACTTCCGTTTTCGATTGTCTGGCCAAAAGGCAAATGTTTTTTGTTTTCTTCTTGTTGTTATTTGAACGTGTTTAAAATATTGATAGGGTACCCAGGCAACTCTTCAGTACTAGCCAAAGGTATTGAGTTTTTGGTGGTGGTGATGGTGGTGGCGGCAGGTTGTAACACCTACTGCAACATTTGTAGATCCACATACCAAAAATATATATATAAATTGTCCAGTAGTATTACCACCGATCCAAAACGTAACAAAGTAAACTGTCTCTATTCCAAAAACCGATCTGACCCGCCTCTATTTGTCGATTTTGTTTGGTGGCATCTCTGTCGCTCTTAGTGCTTGGTTTTACCTCATCCACTTTTTGTGGTTGTGTTGTCTGGCGGTGGTCAAAAGTGGCCCTCTCTTTCCCCTTCCCCCCCTGTTCACCACCACCCCACACGTGTAGTTTGTAGTGGTAGTGGTGGCCCCTTTTACGGTTGCATTAGACAATAACTGGTAATAATCGTTGAACCGTAAAATAAACATGGATACCCGTTGCACTTGTTTAGGCAACACCAACAACTACATGCGCACATGAAAGGTATACTTCTCTCGTGGTCAGGTGGTCGTCCGGCCGGCCGCTCGGTCGTTCAGGTGGTGTCTTTGTCACTGCAGGTGATTATGTCCGCTGTCTGCTTGCCGGACGTTAACTGATTTGTGCATTGACGCGAAGTCGTAGAAATATTCAAAAAGAGACATAAATACTTAAAAACAGAAGAAACAATAATAAGAGTGCTGAGGGCGGGGGAAAGCAAAGCAAATGGGTAAAACTATAGAGAGATTATTACAAAAAAAAAAAAATAAATAAATAAATAGTCGAAAGTCATTACAAATTTGACATTAAACATAAATCATCAACAATAAATTGAATTAAATTAATCATCTTGATAATATTGGGTTTCAAAATCCAAAATTTTGTTACAGGAAACATTTTTTACTGATAGGAGTTAAATATTTTGGTAAATCCGTCTATACAACATGTTTTCATCTATTTATTTTTTTATTATATAAGTTTACGCCATACACCACGCGTCTTTAAGGTGGTAGAAAAAAAGGAATATCCAGTTTGATTTTAGTAAAAATTAGTGGAAAGGAAAAAAGTTGTATAAAAGTTATGAGCGTCCAGTTTGTTTCCATATTTCATAAAGGTAAATAAGTTTTACAACAAAAATCTTATTGTATTATAGTCGTTTCTATGTCAACTATATCTTATGGTGGTCTGATTGGACTTAAATATGAACTTCATTTTCATATCTTGCCAAAGAGCTTATATACCAAGTTTTATCCAAATAACCTAAAGTTGAAGGTACAAAAACAGCAAGAAAACAAACAGGCAAGCCAATCGACTGGCTAAAATCAAAACGGCTTTGATGCGGACAAATTTTCTTTATATAAGCTCTAGAGAAGTTCTCTCTACAGAAGTTCATTCTACAGAGATCTATTGCCATGACGCGGAGTGCACATGCAGTTTCTGATATTATTATTTTTGACAATGCAACTAAATTTAAAAGCTTTTAAGAAGAGACTTGAAATTTATTATATGCAGGCAATATATTATACAATGTTTTATGTTTATTCAGTTTTTAGCTTAAAAAAAAATCAATAAAAACAGGCAGTTAGATTATTTAAAGAATTTTACTGTGGTTTAACTATCTAAGAGTTAGGCAAACCAAACTAGATTCATATATATAAATTTTAATGCATTTTCTTTACAATTTCATTTGTCATGTCTAATTACATTTAACGACCACCTGGAAATGAAAATGGTTCCGTTTGCTGTTCTAAATCTCTCTCAAATCTCAAACTCGTCGTCAAGATCATTCCGTTGTCTTCTCTTGAATTTGGTGATACAAAATTTTACGTTAAAATAAGTATTACAAAAGTAGATATAGAGAAGGAGAGAAGATGATGCGACGGAGGGGACGGCAATAGTTGCCGTGACGGCGGCAAGTGTTTCACACACTAACCACACTCATACAGACACACACACACAGATGTAAATATATATATATGTAGAAGTTAATGAAATTAAAACGTAAGCAGCAGACGAACGCAATAAACACAAAAAGAAATTACAATTAAATTGAAAGCAGGCAAAGAGAGAGAGATTGCTTCTCACCTCCACTTCACTTCACCTCCCAATGGAGGAACGAACGCCTGCCCGCCCACGGCACAACTTCCCCTTCACCACCCTCCCGTTTTTATATGAAGTTGCTGCCACTGTTGCAGCAATTGCACCGACATGCAATCCAAATGGAAATGAACTTTGAAGGCAGCGCAGCAAACTGGCTGGCTGGCTGGCTGGATGGCTGCCTGGACTGGAGGTTGCGTGGGTCGCCTGGTAGGCCGATGGTAACTCTCTTTAGTTGGCTATCGCGATGCTCCATTTGCCTCCCCCCCTCTACCATACAAAGTTCCCTTACACCATGCCTTATTCCACATACCATTTGGAGTTGGGATGGCGTGCGCGACTTATAATCGCATTCGTTTCAATTGCCGGAATTTTATTGTGAAATGAGTGACGAAGACGACGGCGACAACGACAACGACGACGACGATGATGATGACGACTTTAACTTTGGGGCGTTGAGACCTTCTCAATGGTTTCGCCATGGTTTTCTTTGTTACCTGTATATGTATAGACTGTGTCCCACCTAGGCAATGCTATCTTTCATAACGCTTCGTTATCACCGCACATTTCACAAATATATATAAAAAGACGCAAAAAAAAATAAAAGAAAATAATAATAAAAAAAAAACCCAGAAAAAAAAAGTGAAACCTCTTTCCCAGGCAGCTTGCAACACTTGTACATATGTAGGTACAGTGAAAGCTCTATGCAATGAACAATTGGTCATTTTTGTTTGTATTTCCATTGAAATGTTATAATAAAGAAATCAAACAATTAGAGAAAACAATTGCCTAAAATATTGCTATACTGGCTAATTCAAGGAGTTATTAAGGTTAACAAGGATTTTCGATTAGTCTATGGCAAGATTATTTGAAATGATTGAAATATTGTGAGAAATTCGCTTTTAATTTTCAAAATCAATTTAGATTATGCAAGAAGATTGACATTTGACTCATTTAATTTTATTAACTTGGCTAAGACTTGGCTAGATTTCTACTGTAATACCTTTTCCGCCTTTTCTCTTTTTTGCACTTTATGAACGCCTCTGCGTGTTTGCAACTACGGCTCCAACTCCGCCTCCAATGACTGTACCTCTAAAGTCCATTTCATGTCTCTCTTTTTCTTTCTACCCTCGTTCCCCTTCCCTGTTGCTATGTCTCTGCTGCACCACACACACACACACACAAACACACATTTTTCAATTATAGTTTTTTAACAATTTTCTCGTCATTGTTGTTAATGTTGCTGCTGTTGTTGTTGTTGCTTCTGCTGCTATTGTTAATGAAACTTTCTTTATGCATAATTTTATGTTTCATGTAGCATATTTTTTTTATTTTCTGTTTTTTTTTTTTTTTTTTTTTGCGTTCATTCTTTCACTTTTTTTACCGCCCACCCAAAGTCAAAGATGAGTTGAGATGAGGGAGCACTGCCAACTTGCTTCTTTTAGTTTTAATACCCTAAACAATCTTAGGGTATATGGGTATATATAGCATTTAGGAAAACACTATGAAAATAGTTAGAGAGTTAAAAGAGTTTAACTTTAATTTATTATAAGCATTTCTTTCTAAAAGTTAATGCCACCAAATGTGGCATGTGACTTTAAGGTAACTATTATTGAAAGTATACTTAAGTGAAGTTTAAGAGAAACAAAGTACATTTGCAGATAACAAATATTGCCTACATTCTATAGAGTATCTTAAAGTGAGCGAACTAACTTCATATAATGACTGGTTTGTATTTTCTTCACAACTTTTACTCTCGGCATAAACATTTAAGCCAAGTTATAATTACAAAGTTTTTATTTCTTATATTTCACATATTTATATGTGTATATATATAAATATATATGTATATTTGTTTGTATGTATATATATATATATACATATATCCATTTTGTTGAGAAACTATCTACCACTCTTGAGTATCCTCCGGCTATGGTTAAAATACTGTAATTAAAATGTTTTCGCATTGCAAATTTAACATTTCCATTTACGTAAATTATATTTTACCTTTTAAATATACTTTTACAAATCAATAAAATCATAAACAATTTTTTAACATGGCTTACACATTTGGCATTAGATTTTATTCATTGAATGGCAGCATAAATCAATACAAAAACAACAACAAAAACTGATATACCATATATAAAAATAAGTAGAAGAAAGCAAAAAGCAAATAATAAAACTCAAACACACACACAAAGGCAAATAATGCAAACAGAAATAGTCAACATTATGTAAATGAAATATTTGCTCAATGCAAATACAAAATGCCATAGAAAGGAATGTAGAACAGGGTAAAGGAGGTAGTGGGAGGGTACGTAAGTGGTAAGGGATAGTAGATGCAGAAGTTGGGGCCCTTAAGGAGGTCGCTACTTACACCGAGTCCTTGCATAATCGACTGACTTCAGCTTCAGCTTTAACTTCAGTTTCGATTTTTGTACCAGTTCCGTTTATATTCAAGGAAACAGGTACACACACACACATACACACACACAGAGACACACATATACACATATACAGTGCGTCTCTCGTGGTATCCTGCACGAACAAGTTGCGTGTGAAGGCCAAAAACAAAGTACAGGGGCAAGCACTAGGATACAGCCATTCAGCATTGATGTTTTAAGGACATTAGGGATACACCTGTCGATATTTTTACAGTTTTTTGGCATGCGCTCCCCAACCAGTAACCGGTTTAACGGCTTTCGGTCTTACTTCCGCCAGTGAACTTGTTCTAGTACCAAACTGAAAAAGTCCTGCTCCTGCTAATGTTGCAAATTTTTTCTCCTGCTTCCTTTTAAACAAATGTTAGAACAATTATATTAATGAAACACGAAAATGTGTACAGTAAAGTTTTGTTTTTGATTATTACTTTGAAATTAGACATGATTTTATGTGTTTTCTTTTATTTAAATGGAAAATTGAAAAATTTTATAATCGAAATATTACTAAAAGATGATAAATAAACTATAGATTTAGAAAAATTCAACTTTTGAATAATTTTCAAAACGAAAAAGTGTTTAAGTAAGTAAAATTATGTCCTTTATAACCAGACACCTTTCCTTTATCTTTAGCACAACAAGTTTTTGAATAGATCATGAAATTTTGAATAAAGACTGAATAAAGATTATATTAATAACCTTACAATATCTTGAATTATCTAATAGCTTTTGGTTTTCTCTTAGTTCATAATATCGATGGGTCTGGTCTATACACTAAATTTATCAACTTTTTAACTCTTACATAAATAACTCTTATAGACAAGTGCTCCTATGAACAGAGTTTTAGGTCTTACAATTGTCATACTCCACAGTTGTCTACTTAATGAAGTTAAAAATGTTTTTTTTCAATTTGTTGGAAAACTTTTTAAGTATACCCTTCCAGTATAAAAAGCTTTAGGAGCTAATATCATCTTATAAAAGAAACTGCAAAATAGAGTATATAACTTTAATTACAGCTATTTACGTAGGACCTAACTTAGAAACAACTTATAAGTAGCCCTTTTATAAGTTGTTTCTAAGTGTAGGAGTTCACTTTCAATAGAAACTTACGCCTAAGAGTCTACGTGTTCTGATATAATGAATTTGATATATGTATATATATAATTTAAATGCAACAATTTAATCAAACACAAAGAGTATTAAAGCATTCGCATTACACATCTCCTAGAGTTCCCTGTCACAGTGATGGCTTTATCAACACTAAAGCGCTTAAATACAGATTAAATAGTTTTATTTTGTGGGTTTTTGTACATTTGTTTGGGGGTTTTTATTTTTTTTTTTTTTATTTTAAAATTTGCAGCGGAAATAAATTGCTTTGTAAAAAAAAGAGAAAAAATGAAAAGGAAACAAGAAAAAAAAGTTCGAAAGCAACCGAAAAACATTTTTATTGTCTTGGCAAAGGAGAAATTCATACTGTTTTATGGCTCTGTCTAGGGCTATTATGGGAGACCATGTCGTGGAGAGGAAGCAATGTATTGAGTGGAACGGGTATTGGACTTTGATGATGGTGGCGCCAATGGCGTAGTTGTCTGCCTGCCAAATTGTGTTGCAGTTTGTCGCAGGCAACACAACAGACAACCTTGAGCTAATTTGGATCCACCGTCCTCCTCCTCCCCTCCCCTCTTTTGTCGCACTCTTAATGTGAATCTTTTAATATAACTATCTCTATCTCATTTGTTTTGTTTCTCTGTCTTTCCAGGAGGCCAAACAGGGGCCAGACGGCATACCAAGCGAATCATCATGACAGCCGCCGCCGCCTCAACTACTAAGTGGGGCAGCGTCACAAGCACAATCCCAATTCCAAGCACAAGCACAAGAAGGCAGACAACGACAGAGGCAGAGGCAGTAGCAGCAGCAGAGGCAACAGCAACAACAACGACGACGACAACGACGCCCCAAAAATAGACAACGTCGGAACGGAGAAGAAGCACATCTCTTGGAGTGCAGTCAAGAGGAAATGCTGCATCCGACGACAACTACGCAGTCTGGCCTGGTGCTGGGTGTCTGCTGTGACCAGCTGATGCAGCATCAGCATCAGACACGCCCAGGCATGCTTACAATGTTGGCCGACAAGGAGTTGCAGATGAATAAGAAGAGTATGATGATGGAGCAGGAACAAAGGCAGAAACAGAATCAAGAGTTGGAGCTGGAACAGCAGTCCGAGAAGCGTCTTCTGACAGCAACTAGATCTTGGTTACGTTGTTGGCCACCGCCCTGCTTCATACTCCTTGTATCTCTGCTGGAGGTAGGTCCTAAAGATTGGGATTTTCATCACTCGCTCCAAAAAATCCCTTACCATAGCTCATACCCCAACTATATGCCACACAACACACACACACACACACACATACTGAGAAACACAATGTTGCCCTTTTTAATGCGATTAAACTGTTGGGCCAAGGGTTGATTGAGGGCGAGCTCATAAAAACCACTTTCATGCAGGGCGGTCGGTCGGTTTTACTGTTGGGGGAGGGGAGGACAGTAGAGGGGGTTGCCATGACATCAGTCCAACATTACACAACATTGCGGCCACAATTCGGTTGTATGTATATTTAGTATAGAACATATATATATATATATATATATATATGTATATGCATATACACATGTACCTTACATTAATTGCTCCCATTTTGCTTTCCCCTTCTGCCACTTTTGACACAGGCAAAGAATCTACATATACACAAATATATATATATATATATATATATAGACATAACGAAACCAACTTTTTCAAATGATTATGCAATGACATGGCTAGGATATAAATTCCATCACTGGAATTGGGTAAGGTATGGGTGGCCCTCCCCCCTCAAATGCTTTTATCAGATTCGTTTCAATTAATCGTATTACCTACCCAAAAAAGCATATGATTTTACTCATTTCACATACGAAATGAAGAGATTTAAAAAAAAAAATCCTTTAATTCTATTGCAACAATTGCGGAAATATAGCACATGATTTATTATAAATACCATTCCTTTATATTATATATAAAAATACTTGAAGAGATTTCATAAACTTTCCAGCAAAGAACAGAGAATCAGAATTTGGGAATGCAGAGGACTAAAATCTATATATTTTAAGACTTCTATTATTTGGCTTAAATTGAAAGTTATTGAAATTCCATTTCTTATAATTCATTGATCCTAATGAATCTATAGATTACCAAGACTATTTTTATATACTATATAAAAGTAGTACAACATATATTTAGGTTGTTTTTAAGTGATGGAAACTTTCACTGCAAATTTGTAGAACTTTGTTTATATAAATGATAGAAGATTTAACAAAAAAAAGTTATATTCAAATGATTAAAGAGAACCTTGAATAATTTATTTTTCAGCTCCGTTTTAAAATATTAGTATTTCATAATATAAATTGATTTTTTTAACTATTTATACAGAATCCACTATTATCCCTTTTTCCCATCTGTTTTGATTTTCTAAAACATTTTCTACGTTTTATAAACTTTTATAAATTGACTTATTTTCACTTTTTTAAATTTCCAACTGGTTACAAATTGTCTTTTTTGTACTTTACATGTTGGTTTTTTTTTTTTTTTTAGGTTTCATAAATAATTATGCAAGTTACTCGTTATTCCAACAACAGACTTCAATAACAGCTGTTGAGTAGAGAAAAGACTGTACTATGGAGCAGGAATCTTTGCCTTCTGATTCTCTCTTGGTTTTTATTAAAGTTTTTTTTTGTTTTGTTTTTTTTTTTGCTCTGGTCCAAAGACCCTTCAGTCAGTCAGTAGTCACGTCTGTGCATGAGTTTTCTACATCTGAACATCTCAAGTTAAGTTGTTTTAGAAGTAGTAGTAGTAGTAGTAGGAGGAGGAGGAGGAGGGGAAGGAGGGTTGTTTGGTTTTTTTTTTTCTTGTTTGATCATATTTCAGCCCCCTGCCTCACATATACACAGACATATGCACACACACGTGAGTGAGCTGGACAAGCAATTGACTTTTGAGGCAAACAAATTGCCGACTTTGCCACACACAACGCGCTCTGATATGTAACGTGCTACCGAATCCCCTTTTCCCGCCCAGCTCATGCATTTGTAAATGGATGTTTGGCTTCCGGTTAAAGGATATACGAGCATACTAACACACACACACACACACAGAGACACACACATTCATATATATTTATATATATATAAATATATGTATTTATATGTATAAGGAGCGAGGAGGTGAGGTTTTCAGAGTGCGTGCGAAAAATCCAACACGTCTGCGATTTGTTTTCCTCGTCTGGCTCCACATACATATACACACACATACACATACAGATACAGACACAGACTGGACGCCGCCAGCCGTCAGCAGTGGCAGAGCAGCAGAACAAGTGAAAATGTGCAGGGGGGCTGCTGAAGAGAAATGGTAAGACAAGCAAAGCAGGGCGGGCGGGCGGTCGGTCTGTAAATGGCGACGTCTCGTCGCTGTCTGTTGCCAGTCTACGCGGTTTTTAGGGGTTGCTTTTGTTCTCCTTCCACCTCTATCCTTGGGCACCACCACCCCCCCTCTAACACCCCTTCTCTTGACTTGATTATGGGTTTCCACAGGCATTTTGATGGTTTTATTGTCTTGTTTCACTTGAGGAAAGTGGTAGAACGGTCGGGCAGTAATGTAAAAACAGGGTTGCACACACACACTAACACTCACACAACTACAGGTTATAAGTTAGCTTGTAAGATAGTAAAACTTATATCTTCTTTTTTTATTTATTTCTTTCCTCTTGGCCTGATAGATTACTATTTTTTTATATGCGGGTGAAATGTCACCAGAGGATTCATTGCTCATCTATAGCCCAGAGCAACGTTTACAGCTATGGCGTTTCATTACCTATGCCCTACTCCATTGCAGTTGGTTACATTTAGGTTTCAATGTGTTAACCCAATTATTATTTGGTCTACCATTGGAGTTAATACATGGTACATGGCGCACTTGTATCATTTATTTAGCTGGCATTCTGGCTGGATCGTTGGGTACCAGCGTTGTGGATTCTGAAGTTTATTTGGTGGGTGCCAGTGGTGGTGTCTATGCATTATTGGCTGCCCAATTGGCTGGTGTATTATTGAATTTTGGCCAAATAAGACATGGCCTTGCCCAGTTAATGGCTGTAATTATATTTGGTAAGCAATTAACTACAACAAAATTATTTGTAATTATATATATGTGAATTATATTTGCCATTAATCCCATCATATTCAAGTCTCATGCGATTTGGGTTATGCCGTTTACTCCAAAGCATTGGAGGATCAATCGAGACCCACTGTTTCATATATAGCTCATATGACAGGTGCATTGGCTGGATTTAGTCTGGGTCTACTCTTTCTAAAGCAGCTCCAAGGCAGTGGTCGTCCACGTTTATTGCGCTGGTTGGCCTTGGGCGTTTGGTCGGCATTTAGCATTTTTGCTATATCTTTTAATCTGATTAATACGGTAACTGCTCAACTTTTGGCCGAACAGGAGGGAGAAGTAATCAAGCAACGTCTACTACATGATTTAGGAATGGAATAAATGGAAAGAGAACGAGAAAGAAAGAGAGAGAGGAATATGGAATAGCCAAGACTGAGTCCATGGATTGTAGCCTCGTCCTAAAAGTCATATCTTATGCGCTAACCTAAAAGAGTCTAGTCAATAGTTTATAAGCCATTCCAAAGAGGACACAATGTGCTCAAAATTTAACTTTTTAAACTCTAACCCCCTCCCCTCCCTCAAGGGATTCGCTCAAAGTAACCAAAAACTATCTAACTCTTAAAAACAAAAACCAAAAGCGATACAAAACAAAAAAAAAAATTGTAACAAAAATTTTATCTTATGTCAATGCCAAAGGAGTTGAAAGTTGAAAAGTTCTTTGCTCAACTCTGAGCCAGGCTCATTTTCAGAGACTTTGGACAGTTTAAGCCGAAAGCAATATTAATATATGTATATATATATATATATATATATATACAATAACATATTTAGTTTCTATCACATATAATATTAGTTTTAATGCCAAACAAAAAAAAAAAACAAAGTTACAATTAACTATGGATTATTATGGATTATGAATGATCTAAGAGCTTAGTTAGGCTAACAACAGATATTTAAAAATATATATATACAATACATACATACATATATACTCTAAATATTTTAACTATAATCCATATGAGATTAAAAAGATGAAATAAACTACAATAAATGCCTAATAATGTGAGTGAATTAATTTTTGAATCCAAAAAGTAAGTATGGTGCAAAATCTAAATTGGTAAGTTATGATTGAATATAGCTAATATATATAGTTGTGTTTGAAAAAATGGATACATAACTTATACTTCTTGTGTTTTAAAAAAGATTGACATTTCACAAAAAAAAAGTCTCTTAGTGTCTTTCTTTTCATATATAACGATGACTTTTAAAACATGCTTCGAAACAAGGCTCAAAAGGTCATAAAAGACCAACAGAGTAACACACTAGCGGAATGTGAATTAAGGAATTAAGATTCATTGTATATAATCCCTTAAGTGCATATGTACAAATGTTGGTCAATTGCATACTCCATTACATGTATATAAGAATCATTGCAAAATAAGCACTTGGGCCAATTTACAGAGATATGTGGCTTACACACATACATATATACATACATATCTACATATCTGCAACATTGTGTTGCACATTGAATATTTCGGCGGGCTAAAATAAACATATTTAATAAAACTGAAATCGTATTGCTTTTGGCGCTCAGCATGCATTCAAAAATATTGCATCATAAGTGTTGCCTGTGCTTACTGTGCGCTCATCCAATCAAAAACCACAAATACTCTACTACACTGCATTAACCGCTAACAAAAATTTCGAATAATCAAATGCAATTTGAAATTGCCAAAAACACCGAAACAAACAAAAAAAAATCTGAAACGAAAAAAGAAAAAGAAAATATTGGCATTGCTCCATTCATTTGAATTGGCCTCATTAAAAGAAGATAGCAGCAATGGGATCGGGTGGCAGATGGCTTAGTAAAGTACAGAGAGGAGGGGGGGAGGGATGGGACATGGTTTTCGATTTCAACAACATAAAATTATAAACGTTTCATTGAAATTCAATAACTCATGGCCAGAATTTGTGGACTAGCCAATACAAAAGACGAACGGAATGAACTTCACGTCACGGCACTTTACTTTACTCTACTCGACTCGACTTTACTTCACTCCACTTTACTTCATTTTATTCCAGTGCATTTTTTCTTTCTTTTTTTTGTAGTTTTTGTCTGTTTCTTGATGAGACATTGATGGTTCAATCGATGATGTAGAATCTGGAACCCACCCAACAAGTGAAGCCAATTTAGCAGAAGATCGCAAAACAAAGAGAATAAGGCTGAGGGAGGCGGCTGGCATCTGAAATCCTCGTTAAGTCATCACCCAATGACAAACCCAAAGAGACATTTGACAACAAATATTTTGTGACATTAAATGCCAGATTCTGCTCCAGCTTTAGATTCAGTTTTCAGATCCAGTCCAGCTTTTGGTGCAGGTTCAAGTTTAAATTTAAGTTCAGATTCTGGTCCAGAGCTTCTTTAGCAACTTCAAGCAACTTTGCTCATTTCACTAATTTAATGAAGACCTTTTACAATGTGGTTTGATTCGCTTCGTCGTGGTCTGGTCCTGAAGTCCATTGTCTTGACGTCGTCGTCTTCATCAGATTGATGAGCCTCTTTCATGGACTGCGGTTGGTTGGCTGAATGGTTGGTTGGTTGGTTGGCTCCTCTTCTTTTCAGGGCTTTCACTTGGCGGGGATGCGCGCTCTCTGCTGCGCCTGCATCAATAATTTGTGTTCGCCGTTGAAAATAATTGACCAAGTTTGTCTGTTTGCGGTTTGTGGCATTTAATCTACTACTTGCCAGAGAGAAGACATCGACAGCGACAACTGCACCAAGGCGGCAGCAGCTGCCATACTCAGATCCAAAAACCAAAATATCCAGACCAAGATTCAGACTAAGACCCAAGCCAAGGGCATAAGACCACGACGACGACAAAAAAAAAAAAAAAAAAAAAAAAAAAGAAGGAACCAATCCTTCAGCTGGCTACTTACTGGACTCTCTTCATCTCCTCCTCTCCTCTAGGAGAGCCTTTACATTATCGCACAGTACTTCGCGTAATTGAAATAATTTTAAGTGAAAAATCTGCATTCAAAAAATATCTCAGCGACTCCACAAATGTCAGCTGCAGTGGCAAATAACAAAACAAAAAAAAAAACACATAATTCCAGGAGCAGAATCAAAAAATTTATGATTACCAAATGCTCTTCCAAATCGATACCAAATTTATTATATAGATAACTCTAATCAGTTTTATTGGTACAGAAAATTTAAGGATCTTCAGTTTGATATTGAAAATTTCTGTTAAGCTTTACTTTTGAAATGTTTCATAAATTTTCTTATACACAGAAAGTATTACTCATTGGAAAAACATCCTTAAAGAAGTTACTAAATGATCACCGGAGTCCTTAACTTACATCCCATAAGAGATATACCCCTTTTAATGGGGACAGTATTTGGTTGTATGGTTGCAAAAATTTACATGCGTAAATTTGAAGAGCCAACGACGAGTGGACAGGACAAACCGAACATGGTCATAAAAAAAAGGCAAAAAGAGTCGCCAGTTTGCATTTTTTGTAGTCTTCGAACCCAACTTAATCCTGGGCATTAAGGTAAATTGCAGCATCTGCTGGACCAACAAAACAAAACATAGGAGGGGGCAAAAAAAAAAAAAGAATAAATGAAGCAAAAACAGTGCGGGAAGGGCGGTCTAAAGAAACATCATCTCGAGTCAAACGCAAGCCGAGGAATCAACTTTTGTGTGGAGCACACAGGCCATAATTTGCTTAATTCGACGATGAGGCGAGGCTCACCCAAAAGCACGCGGCTGCCACTCGTCGTCGATCGACACGCCGAGGACGCCAAACCGATGATGAGGATGATCCTCCCTACTACCACATATACATACATACTTACGCACACTTCTATCAAGTTTTTTTTTTGTTCCTTAATTTTTTTTTTTTTTTTGTGTTACCTTGTATTTTGATTGTGGTGACGAGGCGGCAGCGACTTCTTCAGCGGCAGCCTCAATTTGACTGCCTGTTGCCTACCCTAAGGGCCAATTTTCAAAGTTGGATTTTTTTTTTTTTTTTGTTGGTGGCTGTAATTTTTGTTCAGACATTAAGTCTTGATTCCATTTGCAACCCCAAAGGCATAGTAAGAGCGTATATATATTGATAAATAAAAGAATATATAATTATAGAGAAAGAGGTAGATATATACATATATATGCATGTATAGTTTGACCAGATGTCAAATGTCACAGTACAAATCCCACTTGGGAGCACTTAAATTCGATAAGCAAACAGAAACAAAACCAAAAAAAGACAAGAAAAATACAATACTTTAACTTGGCTAGCATATAAAATACCCTTGCCAAAATCTGTACAATATTATGATAATATTCGATTTTTATAAGATTAAAGAGAATGATATATGAAAATTATATTTCGATAACGTAGTTTATATCATTTTTTGTTACTTAAACAATATTTTTAAAGAGACAACCGACTTGGAATGGACAGATCTTAGTAAATTTCTAATAGATCTTTTGCATAAGAAATATAAAATTTGAGGTTAGGCTTAAGTCAATAAATATAAATTCAACTTTTGGGGCTCTTAGAGAACCTAAAACAGATTGTGCAGATCGTGCAGAAATCTATATAGCTTTGTATATATATATATATATATATATATATGTTTATAATGAGGTGTTTCTGTATTAAAAAGTATATACCCCATTGGCAAATATTTAGAAAGTATATAGAATGTATGTATATCGATTTGCTTGTGTCCACTGTGGAAAGTTCTGTAAAAACTGATGGTGTTGCTGCCGTTGTGATGTTGCTGTTACTCCTGCTGCTGTATGTTGCAACTCGCGCGATATATCAAAAAATATTTCCATATTCTCGTTTTCTTTTTTCATTTTGTTGCTTGTTTTTTTTACGTCATTTTGTTTATCATCAATTTTAATTCATTTCTGTTTTTGTTGTGGGGGAAAAGCTTTTAGTTTTGAAAAGCTTTAGATTGCAAAACTCGAATTGCTCTCATTTTTTGTTCAGACCACCCCCCTCTCCCTACCAACTATTAGCCATCTACCATTTACCATCTTGGCCCACGCTGCAATTGAAGTGTAATAGAAATATGACATGCACTTTGTCTTGAAATTTGACATTTCTGTTTTACGAAGAAATTGGATTGGATTGCAAAGTGCAAAGATAAGGAAGTTGGTAGAAAGAAGAAATGCACATGTAATCAAAAGAAGCATTGGAAAACCCACAAAACCCTAAATCGATATAAAATAATCAAAATTTTAATAGAGTATTAAAAAAAAAAAGTTTTTAAAATCACTTACCAATATATATTTTTTTATAAAACACTCAAAAATCGGATGAAATCTGCAACAAGAAAGAACAACAAATAAAATTAAATTAAGTTTATACTACAAGAAAATATAATTTAAAGAAAGATTTTACATATTAATCTGTAAACAAAATGCAATCAAGTGGCACTTTTTCTTTCGTGGAGCTCGATTATTAACTCTATCAACTGGCTAGTTAAAGCATCTCATTAAATTTTTGGATTATCATCGTTATTATTGCTAAGGACGAACATCATCGTTATCGTTATAATTTTTGTATTATTTGTAGGTCGAGACACATAAATCAGTTCAATATAAATCTGTTAACAAAACGTTTAATCCCTGTGCTTGCATGCATTTTATATATATGGACATTTGATGGCACATTATCGCGTCAGGGCATATGGCACCCGGGTAGCAGCAAAGCCACAGTTACCACCCGGTTTAACCGATTCATTGGACAGTTGGCAGCTGGCGCGCCTCATAATTGGATTCGTCACAGGCTCCAGTTAAACTTGCTCCCCCCGTGCTACCCTTCATACAACTTCCCTATAACCATCTCTGCTCTTTATTTTTCTCCATTCTTGGGTCATAAATCGCGGGCTGCTTGAAATGCAAATTTTTGGTATGTTGTTGTTGCTGTTGTTGTTGTTTGGTCCTGTTGAGTTTTTACGTATCATCGGCAAGGCATCAAAGTGGCACCCAAAATGCTGTTCTTTCTCCTTCACCTACCACTTCCTTCTGCAGTTGTTGTTGTTGAACTGTTTTTTTTTTTTGTCTTCTTTTTCCTTTGCCCAATTAACGGAGCGGAGAGCGGCAATCAGAGTTCACTTGAACAGCAAAATGTTTGCAATTAAGCGTCGATCTTACTTCTCTTCCTTTCTCTCTCGCTCTCTCATTTTCTTTTTTTTTTTTTTTTGTTTGTGTGTGTATTTGTTGATGGGAGAATGAGGAGCCAAAGGGGAAAAGTGCGTGGCAGATGAACATGAAGTAGAAGAAGAAGTTCATGTTACTCGCCTGACTCTGCTTGTCGATGCGTAACAAAGGATAATCCAGAAGAAAAAGCATAAGAGGCTTCATGTGGATGTAGATGATGGTAGCTGCTGCTGCTGCACCCACCAGAAAGTCAACACACAGCCCACGCCAAAAAAAAAAAAGGAAAAAAAGGAAAAAATATATATATAGTATATAACAAAAAAGGAAAGGAAAGTCAATTCGAAGTTGAAATTCTCTGAGTGTGCCTTATACACAATCAACTGCAGAACAGAAATTCTACAACTACATGAAGAGTAAATGAAACTGGAGAACTTATTACTGGTAAATGTGCCGTCACTTAAAGAATGGACAGGAATTGTACATGCCACTTGGTTCTTTGATATTATGAGAATGATACGATTAAACGATAAAAATCAACAAACAATTGGTAAATAAGCAAAATCAACTTATAAATGAATATATATGTGTATATAAAGTACAATTTATATTATTATGAAGTGAATTTTCCTATTTTAGTTTTCTGACCTAAAAACAGAAAAGTAAAATAAAATTTTCATAATTAATTTTAATCAATTAAATGTAAAATTGTTGCAAGCTGTGTACATAGAGTCCTCACAAAGAGCATGTGTTAGCTATAGTGCCTTGATTTTAGTCAAGTACTTAAAACAAGCCGTGTCCACACCCAAGATACGCACGTTTCCAATTCGTTTTCCCATTTACACAGAGAAGGCCAAAACAGTTCTCAATGTTTTAGCCATGGCAATAGATTAAGTGGTTTTTGTGGACTGAGTTACCCATACATAAAGGACAAGAGCAAGCAGCAGGAATAGTAAAGACAAGATGGTAAGCGCATCTAATGCAACAAAGAGCTCAAACAATTCGGGACAGAGAATATCTATAGGTTTTTTAATACCCTTTAATACATAGAGCAAAAGAGTATATTAAACAATATATAAAAGGCAGAAACTATATAGTCAGAATTATAGAAAATACTTAAAATATATACTATATATACTTAGTATGCCCAATATAGAATATATAGTTTTGATACCAGGTAACATGGATTTATTTAGTAGTAAAATTATTATAAGATTCATTCATTCATTAGCTAGTGCACCACTGTGCTAGGGTTAAGAGTGGATGAGTGAATGAGATAGCTTGCTTTTGGTGTTATTGAAGTACTTTGGCTTAAGAAAATGAAGCTACGAGTTACATGGTATAAGCCATATCGATGCAAAAACTTCCTTACCAACGTAATATGTTTTTTCTGCATTAATTAAACACTTAGAAAGCCAAATATGCACATATATATATATATATATATTTATATCTATATCATACATATATATTTGTATGTGTCTGTATGTATGTATAATAGTGTTCTTGGGTACCTGTAATGTCTGGGCCAATTAACTTTCAAATTGCTCATCTGAACAATCAATTTGTTTCGCCACTCTATGAAAATTTCAGTTCACCTCAGTTCACTCAGCCACTTCAGTCCAACACATAAGACAATAACAAAAAAAGGAAAAAAAAAACATCAATGCGAAACTGAACAACTGAAAATCGATGCGAAAAGTGGCAATAAATTATGTCTGCGGTGGCGTCGATGGCGTCGACTGCCCGCCAAGTTGATTGAAATCGACTTTTCTGATAAAACGGAATTAAGTTCTGTTAACCCAACAACAGCAACAACAACAACAACAACAATAACATATATCTGTAAAACAACCTAGCAGGTATGCAAAAAGAGCAATATTTCAGAAAATGATGAGTTACAGATGCGTCTGCCTTGAGACCACAGCCATCAGACCCGACCAACAGCCACTAGCCAGCAACACCAATACCAACAGTAAGACCAATACCAAGATGATGCATAAACGGATGCAAAATATGAACATAGCCAGCACAAAACAGCAGTTCACAACTCCAAGAGCAGACAGCAGAAAGTACCAAAGATCTTCACCTCATTACCCACACTTTTCCCCTTTTTCTCGTCATTAAGGTATCTCTGAAAAGTTTTGCACATTTGCACAATGGTTTAAAAATTGTTTAAGCTAATACAAATTATAAAAAAAAGAAAATTTTTTATATTTAAAAAATAAAATCCGATGCAAAAGAACTTTTAGGAAAATTCTATATAAAAGTATATCTCTTTTTTTTTTCCTTCTATTTTCAATTCTATGAACTTTTATAACTCTTAAAACCTTAACATAGACAAAATGGATTGTAAAGTTATTGTTGTTTCCAAAATTATTTAAATACTCTTTGATTTTGCCCCACTGTGACTATGAATCATATGGCATGCAGTATTGCTTCTGCCAGGCAACTTCTGAAACTGATGTTATTACTGTTGCATTGTTTACTTGGAGCAGACCAAAGCAACAAAAAATAAATGCAACAGACAGACATGGGGCTGGTTGCCCAGTCGGGCTAGGCCAACTGTTCGCTGTTGTCTGCCGTGCAACAACGAAGATGACGACCACCGAGCAGGAAAAAAAAAAAAACCAAGAAAAAAAAAAAAAACGAGAAGATGAGATGGAAAAAGAAATGAACTGTGGGTAGAAGAGCGAAGGGTAGTGAGCAGTCATCTTTTACCAACTGAACTGCTGTGGTTTTGCCACGCTGCAGGAATTTTCATACCATGGGGGCGGAGGGGGCAACTAAATTTTATGGATTTATTGAAAATTGAACGCACTTGAACGACGACGTAGACTGAGTATGAGAAGAGGGAAGGCAAATGGAGTGATATGATGCAGAATGGAGTGTGAGGGAGGGGAGGTAGTGAATGTGCCTTACCGCCTGCCTGTCTGGCAAAAGAGAGAGAGAGTCTTGTTTGGAAAACAAATAGACGAAAACTGTAAGCAAAAGAACAAGCAGAAGATGATGCTCCTGCTGCTGCTGCCGCTGCTGATGCTGCTGCCGATCCAAAGTTGTGGATGCCACGCGTTGCTATTGGTGGTATTTTGTTTGTTTTTGCTTTGAGTTGCCTCGGGTCTTGGGATTTCTGCTGTTTTTGTTTATGGAAACGCGTGCGGTCAATAACAACAACAACAATATCAGCCACAACAACAACAACAATAACTGAAAATTAAAGAGAGTGCAGAAAATTTTCAAAATCTAAGTATGAACTTCATGGATTTTGGTTATTGGCCAGGCTTAGTCAAGTTCAGCCAACGCCTTTGTGGCGCCTTTAAAACAAGTTTTAACCCATAGGTGAGATATTCATTTTAAATTTTTGTTGTTTGTCGCAAACAATTTGAATAACAATAAATCGTTCAAACAAACGATAATATTATATAAGAATATATATAACAAATTGGGATGAAATTTGGATCTGATCTAATATATATTAAGATATTTGTTGACCTGATAGATTTCGATCATTTTATTCCTTGACAATTTTAGATAATCGAAATTTAAGTAATATTAATTTCACTTTTTATATAAAAAAGGAATGAGCAAGAGAAATAATTCTCTTGAACATTATCTTTCATCATTCACGTGATAAATTTTATTTTTTTTGTAAAAAAGTCTTGAGAGATTTAATTATAAATTGATATTCTTTATAATACCAATATTGCAAAGAGTTTTGTTAATAAATCAAAAAACAAATGTCAATTTATTGTAATCTAAGCTTTTTTTTATTAAGAAAAGAAGGTACGCCAATGGGTTAAGTATGCTAGTTAGGGCCGGTTCTCGATTTGATTTAGTTTCAAGACCCACACACACACACACACCTCATCTAGGTATGGCGGCGCCCACACAGTTTCCCAGGATGTCGTCGAGGAATTTGCAACCAGGAACGCCACATTCTGGTCATGTGGGTAGACCCAAACCAACAGATTCATTTCTCCCCCCCCTCTATTACCTATCACCTTCATTATTCCTTCTTTAAGCTTTTGGATGGATATTCGTATCATGCATTCGGTGAGTGAAAAAAAAAAAAAAAAAAAAAAAAAGAATTTGCAAAAATTGACCAAAATTTCCAAGAAAGATTTCTTCTTTGTTCTTAAATGAAATCATCGTTTTTCCTTTTTTTTTTGTGTTAATTTTTGTCTGGCAAAAAACAAATTGAAATCACTCTACACGCCCACGCCTCAGGAGTGCGCCTGGCGACACTCAAAACAAACACACGGAGCACTAAAAACCGAATTATAGACAACGAGAACGAAAAAAAAAAAATAAAAAAAAATAGAATAGAATAGAATTGAAAAAGAGGCCCAGACAGGTGGCAGCCAAGAGAGTGGGAGTGGGTGGGTGAATGGATAGATCGGACAACCGACAGCTAGCTAACGTGTCACATAAATTCATTAATTTGTCGCATTTGGAAAATTGCCTTTTAAAATATTGTCAGCTTTATGGGGACTTTAATTATAGCGTCGACGCATCAAAAACTAATGTTAGAAAATTAGTAAAAACAGAAATTTAATATAAACTGAAAAAAAGCAAAAAAAAAAAAAAAAACAAATGCCAGAGCAAAAAATCCACCTCCAAAAAACCAAAAATAAAACCTCAAGCGTTGAGGCATAAATGTTTGGGCATTTAAATTTAGCAAATAAAAAACCAAAAAAAAAAAAAAAGCAAAATAAAATAAATAAATACTGAAATAAAAACGCGACAAGGCGGCGATCAGCCCACTGAACAAGAAAGAAATATCTCAAAATAGAAACTTGCGGCAGCAGTTGGCGATATTTATGCCTATACACTAACAATAAAGGGTATACTACAACTCTATATAAAAGGATAACAAAGATCTTATAATATTCCAAGATAACTAGAAACGGAAATGGAAACTTAAATAGTTTATATATCAACTTTGTAGAAAAATTATTTTTTAATTAAACCAAATTGATGTAAATATTTTAATACAACTGGTAAGAATATATATAATATATATATTCTTTCTCTCTATATCTTTCTCTCTGTTAATAATATATTATTTCTGTATACTTTTATTGTTAGTATTTTTTTTATTTTGTTTTATTATTTATTGTTTTTAAATCATTCAGTAAGAGTATTTAACTTGTTTGACATATTTGTATATGTCTGACATATCTATCTTGTTTTATATATACAAAATCGTACGATATTTTAAACAGATGCTAGATACAAGATGCCCCCTGTCACTGCCACTGCCACTGCTCTTCAGCCATCCTCTGACAAGTTCTATTTAGTTAACCGCGCGACAAAAACGAAACGAAATGAATTGAAACAAATTTGCCAAAATGTTTGGCGCAGGTCTATCCACTTCTGGTAGATCAACTTTTTTTTTTTTTTTTTTTTTTGTTTTCCTACATGTTTACAAAATATCTAACTATAGACATTAAGTGGGCGGGTACCGGTTGTCGGGCAGGGGTGAAGGCATATATATATTTACATTAATATATATATATCTATCGGAGGGAGTTAGTTGTTGAGAAGAAGGAGGTCGGTCTGCAGACTTGGGGGCCCTATTTAGCCTATCGATGGCCGTCCATCATCAAGACCAAGAAAGAATTTTGGCTGCTTGGGCTATTCGCCCACTTGTTCGTCACTCAATAGGTTTGTCACTCTGCTGTCCCATTAGCTGCCAGCTGCCACACTTTGTGTTACGTGTACCCTCTTCTGTCGGTCAGCGGCCCATAACGGAGTTACTACCAATGCCAAAATGTATACTCAACTGGCTAATCTCACCATATAAAGAGAGTCAGCTTCTTGGCCAAAAATCTATGTGTAATACTCTGTTTTTGGCCACAATTGCAAATTTATGCAAATTGCTGATTGAATTGAAATCTTTTGTTCATTTTTTATGTTTTTTTTTTTTTTTAATTCTTGTTGCCAGCAGCGACAAATATGGCTACATGGTTGGCCTACGAAATGAATTGTATTGAGATGCCATGAATCAAAAACAGTATAAATCGTATCAAAAAGAGAAAAAAAATACGAAACGAAACAACAACAAAAAAAAGCAAAATCAAAAATCTTCAAGAGTCAAGGTCTTTTCACGGCCCACATCTTGACAGCTAAATAAAAAGGGGTGCGACGCACGCAGATGCGGCGGCGGTGGATAAATGCGGGAATTGGTGGGCTCGGAGCACAAATTTCCGAGGCCTGGGGCAGGGGCAGACAGACACTAAGCATAGGTAGTCCGCATAATTAACATGCGCCAGAGATGCCAACGACATGCCAAAACCAAAAAAGAAAACAACAACAACAAATTCTTGTGGGTGTTCGAGTTCAACACACAAGACGCAAGTGACAAGGAGGTAAAGGGAATATATAGAAGAATCCGTTAAATTCAATTTTGATTGCAGTCAGCATTGATAGTTACGAGGGAATCCAATTTAACCTCCTCCCATATTCTTGATCTATATTTAAAAATAAACAACTTAATGAAAACAAAAAAAAAATTTGTTTCGAAAATAAAGTACCATAAATTTTCTATTTAACTATTAATTATTGGCTCATATTTGCATTTAAATAAATGTTAAATTAAACAAATTAATAATTATATCTTTTGGTATTCAAAAGTTATCTGAGTGGATTTATATTATATTTTAATAAAATTATAAACTGCATTTTAGTTATATGAAATAACTTTACGATAAATTAAAGGTTTTTTCAAATATTGTTGCATACCTTAAGGGGCTATAGAAGGCTACCAAAGATTTTTTCATTTATATTTTATTTTTTTAATTATTTTAAACCGTTTTTATTATTATATCAACAGCAAGTAATGGCTATTTAGAATCGAAATAATTGATTAAAATACAAATATAAACGATGTCCTAAAGGACCTCTAAAAAGGAACACCGCTTGGCAGTAATCTCCATTTTGGTGGATTCTTTAAAGGGCTAGATTAATGTAGGTAATTAACGATTAAATATTAAAATTTCAATTTTGAAACAAATTTTTATGTCTTTAAGTAAAGTTTAACACTCAAAATTGACAAAGTTAGTATAAAATTAATATTTTTTAAATTTTATTAATTCGATATTTGAGATATATATCTAAGAACATGTGTAAAAACTGAAGACTGATTGAATTATTCAAAAGTGAAGATCTATAATATTCATTTTTTGTTTAAGAAAAACGTGTTTAAAGTTTCAAATGAAGTAGTCAGATGGCCTTGCAATTTAAATAATAAATTTAAAAATATTTATGTGATTGGCTTTAAATTTTAGAAAATATATTTTAATATATAGAAATAAATTAATTGAAAATTCAACTGTATAAAACTTTTTAAGGTAAACAATTTTGAGTACTTTATATTATTTTTTTCTCGAAGCTTTGATTCGACTCAAAAGGTCGCTTAAGACATTAATAAATTGTATTTAATTAAAAATCTTTTTTTTGTTACTTTTATTCAAAAATTCGAGTTACTTTAACTCTTAACCGGTATTTATTCAACTGTTAAATGCTAAGAAATTATTCTCATTGTTAATTACTTAATTTAGTCTGCTTGCAGAAATCGCCGCTCACTTTCAGTTAACAAATCTTCGTTTTAGCCCATAACATATGACCCCAATCTAGGCCACACGCATGATGAGAAAAAATAAACCTACAAAAAAAAAAAAAAAATAAAAATAAAACAGAACAACTTTTGCGCTTTTCATTAATAAAATGCCGCGTTTTGCTGTCCCCGCTCACTTTACCTTAAACCCCTTTCTACCTAGTTCAGTTCCCTCCTCCACCCCTTTGTCCCTTCTGTTTTGCCCTAACTGTCTGGGTCTCTGGTCTTTGCTGTTGTCTTGTCTTGTCTGTCGGTTGGTTGTGCCAGTAACACAGATATTACATAGTAAAAGACCAGTAAATTTGTAGGTAGTCGTCGTCGTCGACGGTAGTCACATACTTGTACAAGAGTTACGAGAACATTTGTGCGGTATGCCCAGTAACCAGTTACATTTTATGACTTTTAGCCCCATAGATGGAGAGACTAATGAAAAGAAATGAAACTGACCGCCAAACCAGAGAAACAGAGAAGCGTAAAAATGTAATGGAAGGGGAAGTTATTTTTTTTTTTTTTGTTTTGTAAATGGTTAGGAAACATTTCTTTGATGACTTTAAACAATTTCGGGGAAATGCAATCTAACTGCAATGATATTACTTTGTGGCCATATATATATACCTATGTATATTGTCGCTTCATTGCGGAAACTATTCAGAAGGTAAAATGTTAACAAATTTTTCTCACAACGCTTATAGAAATGAACACCCAAGTTGTCTACGATGATGAAAGTGTGAGTTTGGTAAATAACAATATTTTATGAGACGGACATGTTACCGTAAGAATTTATGTGGAAAGTAAATCCGACGGAAAGGAAGGAAAAGCTACCAAAAGGCGGCCGGACAGTTTTAGCCACGACACTTTTATTAATTATGATGAAAATGTTGTTCGAAGCAGAGAGAAAAAAAAAGAAAAAAAAAATCTTCTTTTCTAATCCCTGGAAAATTGATGGAGGCGCCAGTGTGACTAAGCCCCATGACTTATGATTAGCCAAGGGTGAATCCAAAATAAAGGGGGGGAAAAGAAAGGAAGGAATATAATTTCAGGAAATGTTATACGAAATTTTTTGACAACCGTATCGAAAGATTTGATTTACGATGAATGAAATAAGTTCTAAGACAAAAAGCAAACTGTTCATAAACTTTCACTTCACTCCATTACTAATCCATAACTTACTCTATACATATATCTATATATGAATGCAACTTTATGAAGAAGGAAACAAGATGCAAATACATTGAAACCATGCCACATTTCCGCCCTTGGTTAACTTCAAAAGCTTTGCCGACGCACCCTCACTTATACAGTCTGATAAGCAGCGACAATTGGTCTTTCATCCCACGAGGCCAGACCCAAAAATAGCAAAAAGATCTACAGACACAGCCCCCAGCCACACGGCCAATAAACCCCAAATTATATGACTTTCTACTTGACTCGCGCACATCGCACATATATATATATATATAACTTATATATATATACTTATATACCTATTCATATATATACAATATCAAAGATATGTACGCATATAGTAGAAAAAGGACGACACATTAAAACAAATTGAAATTACCAAATGCATCTATGAAATTTATCGCTCGACTCAGTAAGCAACGAGATCCGTTTTGGAGACATACGGAGAGGTGTACAAGAGGAGAAGATTGGATTGAAGTGAAGTAAAGTGGGTGTGGGTGTCTATATGGATATGGATGTGAATACAGGGAGACGGTAACGACATCAACGTCTGCAAAGAATTAATTTATGAACATCAATCTCAATCTTCCATACGGTAAACCAAGTTCGTCTGCTTGTCTAACAGAAATTTGTGAGCTTTTTTGTATACCCTTACTTTATATACCCTAGAACACACACCTAGGTGAAATACATTTCAAACTTTTGTATAATCAAGTGTTAGAACTTTCTTGATTTTTTATTTAAAGATCTTTGAAAGTTTCCTAATCTTTTGTACAATCCATGCATCTAGTTTAAGCAACAAATATTTTAATATTTATCAATGTATTTAAATAATTGTACTTAGAGCGAAAGAGACAGAGAGAGTGTATAGAAATTTCGGCACAATTGAAATTCATATGTCCCTCTGAGGGGGTTTTTTTTTTTTTTTTGTGTTTTTCTGTTATTTGTTGTTTTTGGTTGAAAATTTATTTTTAATATTTTTCGTAGCCGATTTTCTGTCTGCACTCCGCACTCTGCTCTCTCTCTTTCTCTCTCTGGCAATGCCATTGTGGGCGGCCGAGTGCCCAATTCGAAAACATAATAAATTAAGAATATTTATTTGTTTGCGGTAATTGTGCGAATAATTGATGATTATGTGCTTTATTCACTGGGTAACTGCATTCATTGTGAGTGTTGAATGGTTTTTAATTAATTTTTCAACCAAAAACGGTTATATGAAGTTGACCCTTTGCTTGCAAGTTAATCTCTAAAATCCACAAATGCAAACCAAACAATTCCGTTTAAATCAGAGCAGTAACAGTAAAGCTAAACTACAATCAATAAAGAAGCATTTCTGTGCATTTAAATTCAAATTGAGTTTAAAAATAATATTCTTTCATAGTTATTTGTATTATGAGTAAATCGAAGATCAATTCTCGTGATGTAAAATCAGCAAGAAATGACATAAATAATATCTATACAGGAAAAACAGTTAATGAAAGGGATGCACAAGCGGTTTACTATAGTAAAGCAAAAGGAGGTCTAGTGCAAAGAACTAACTATGACCAGAAGGAAAATAAAGGTGAATACAATGATGAATCGGATAGTTCCAGGGTAGAAAGACAGGAAAGGAAAATTAAGACACATAATTATGTGAATAATGATGAAACTTCGGATGGAGAGGCACCAATATATAAGATACCATCGTTAGGCGATGAATCTTTTTCATCGCCTCCACCAAGTGATGAAACAACTAATGAAAATATCTGGGATATGGGTAATCAGGATAATCGAATGTTATATATTATAATGGGTTATTTATTGGGTATTTTACTGGTCTTATTTTGGTATTTTTTTCATCGCCAACGTTTAAGACAAGATCTGAATGCAAAATGGTTTTTGATTGTATTCTCAGTTTTATTCTTTCTTATACTTTGTTATAGTCGTGCAACAAGGTAAGTAAAATATGGAATATACATCGGTCATTATGTGATTAAGAATCGGTTTTTATAGATGTGTTTTGTCACTAACATTACCCTCTCTGGGAAGTTATAAGGGTAGAGCTTTGGTTATTGCCATTGCCTTTTTTATAGCAGTTACAGGACCTGTTGTAAATATTATACGAAATATTGGTATTATGACCCATAGTCTTTCCTGTGGACAAACACTATTGAAAGAGTCTCTTATACCAATGCATGAAATAATGGGTGATCCGATTTATGCCGTAGAACAGTCTATATATGTCACCCTGATTGAGGTGCGTAAGATAATGGATCGTTTGGAGAGAGTTCTTGAACAACTCGTTGATCCGATTGTCGCAATTCGTATGTTTAAATTAAATTAAAATTTGAAAAACTATTTTGAATTTTAATGAGAAATTTTGGAATCTCTTTAATCGAAAGATTCAACATACAAAACATGTGCAGAGTGGTTACGCTTTCAGCAGAATTCCTTTGAAAATCAGATGGGTAGTCCATATGAACGATGTATTGATGCTGGTAGTATATGTATACAGGAGTGTAAAGTGAAATTTGGTGCACAGAATAAGGATTGTAATGCCAGGGAACGTTTCGAATGGTTTTGTGGTAATCTTAAAGAGGTGGCAAGCTTTTTCGATGGTACTTTACAGCTTCAACAGCATCTTCTTGATGAGATATTTCGACGTGTGTAGAAATTTGTAAGATTTATTAATTAATTAATTGTTTTTTGGTTTTTTTTTTTAGATTTTTATGAAAGCATTAAGAAAATTCATTCTATTTTTGAGGTAAGCATTACGTTTGATCATAATCGACAAGCCAGTGGGAGCATTGGATTGGGTAATGATAGCGATATAATAATAGAACATGAGATAAGCAAACATTTGGAATCACAGATGCATAACTTTTTTCTTGTATTCATTTGGCTGGATATGGTGGTGTTTATATTAATATTTACTATCATATTACAATCTATATATTTTCGCATGCATTTTTTAGGCAGCGATGATTATAATAATATTTATTTAACACAAGATTTTTATTCCTATGATGAGCAATTGCAGCGTTTGATGGGTGTTAGTGCTTTGCCATTGCGTGCCTATGAACAGGCGCGTTATGTAAAGGTATTTTGAAATGCAATTGACTAATAATAATCAAAACAAAAAAAGAACCTAGAAGATACTATCCATATGTAGATAAACTCGTTACGACTTTTGCCTAACGAAATTAATATTATGACACGATCGGTACTGTTTCTAATTATCACTGGTTGCCAATTGTTTACCATTTGTTTTGTGGACTATAGTCTCTATTGGATGATGGGATTGATGACCTATCATTCTCATAGAACTTCCGGACTGCAACGTAAGTTGAAGAGTATAAAATACTTTGCCTTTATCATTGACATTTTACAGCTCCTGCTTATACAAGAGTCGTTATAAAAGGTGGTGGCATAATCGGTGATATACTTCGAGGTGTTGTACATGCGTTTGAACCTTTGGTCAAGAATTTATTTGTAGATACATTGAAATGCCTACCAATGCCAGGACCACCAAAATATTTGAATTATTGGGAAATTTTCTTATTGTGTCTTTTGGCATGGTTTCTTCTAATTTGGGAACCCTACAGCTTGCGTTTACGTCATCGAATAATGACTTGCTTTTATCCAGATCGTAGTAATATGCGTGCTCAATATTTGTGCCGTCGTATACTCAAGGATAGAGGTAAAAAAAAATCAGTTAACCAATTATCCAAGTTATATTTATTACCACATATTAGAGACCTTTATGAAGGGGGCGCGACGTAAAGCTCGTTCTTTGCACACCTATGCAAATCAGGATGAAGAATTTTTGTGGATTACATGGTATCAGTCACTTAAAAACTGGTAGGATTCAAAATTTTTAAAGAGATTTGATATTTCTTTATACTCTTTTTTTTAGGTGTTGCGGTAATTTTAATAGATCTTATATTGGCAAACTTTGTATTATATGCAACAAACCATTAACTGTGTTAGTTACTTATTGCAAATACTGTAAAATTATATAGATAAAAGCTTAAAATAATCATTTTTTCAGATCGGATAATGTACGCTGCCAGACACCAAATTGTAAGGGTATCTATTGTCAGGTATGTTTCGCTGAATCCAATTGTTCTTGTATATTATGCAGTCCGCCTAGCGCCTATGGTGATTACAGTGATCTTTCCGAAATCGAGTGAGTTATTAGAGATAAAGAGAAAACTATTGCATTAACTTTATATATTCATTTAAATAGGGACTCATCTGATGATTCCTATGGATCTTCATATAGAACCGACCGAATAAATTGCAATGTTGCTTACAGAGAAGGTCGTAAAAGTGCTTGAAACTTGTTTTATATTTTTGGTTGAAAATATATTTCAATTTTGATAACAACTTTGTAGTCAATAACAGGAATATCTTTATAATTGGTATATAGATTAGCTGATTTTATATTTAGTTAAAGAACTTTAGTAGTGGTATGTTTGGTATTCTTTTACAGACTTCTAAGCAACTTTGCTTTCAAAACTATTTTTCTATAAGTTTTGCCCCCTTAATAATTCTATGGAAATCCCTTCAAAATTTTAAATTCAAATTCTTGGTCTAAAAACATATTAAGTTGTTCACATTGAACTGACAAATTAAGAATTTGCGGGACATAATATTGTGCTTTTAGTTTTTGTCTACTATTGATCAAGCATTTAGTAAAGAGGGCGTACCAAGTCCCATATTGTCTAGTGGTTAGGATATCCGGCTCTCACCCGGAAGGCCCGGGTTCGATTCCCGGTATGGGAAACTTTTTTTTTTTGTTTTTTTATATTGATTTAATTTGTTTATTTTTCTTCCCGTTTTTGACCTTTTTTTCGACCGTAGTGTAATTTTCTATGCCATTACCTAATTTCCTTAATAGGCAAAGTCTGAAGTCTTTTAATCCAAATAAGTTTTAGCATAATTTTCTAATTCAATCGAGGGTAGAGACTGGCAAAAAATAAGTCCCGAAACTTATGTACATTAACCATGAGTTTACGGCACTAGAACTCTGTCGACCTGACCCGTCTGAGTTACGAGTCAGTTACAAAATGTTCTTTTGGAGTTCAAGCGCAAAACCGAAACGAAACGAAACGGACAGATTTTATGAGCCTGCTGAACTGAACTGAAAGTAAACTACAAATGTTTACACAACTTGGGTTACACCTATACATATATAATACCTACATACATATACAGATATATGTATATACATATATATATCTATCTATAAGGATAGCCAGCCTAAAAGGCAAAAATGGAGGCGGAGGTAGAGGTGTAGTTAAAGTTGTAACAAAAATTGAAAAACTTTTGCCGTCCTCTTCTTTCTTTATGATGATGACAGTGGATAGAACGATGAAAACGCCTATTTCAGGCACGCCCCCTATTCGCACAACTCCTCCATGCCGGCACAATCATAGGGAACCCCACCACCACATAGACAAAAGTAGGGCAAATAAATATAAAAATTCGTCGAAAAGTTTCCCATACGAGGAATTTTCTTTCCTTTTTTTTTTTTTTTTGGCAAGTAAAATAGGTTTTTATTTTCAAGTGTCGTAAGTAAGGAACTGTCGAGCTACTTAAGCTTCAGATACAAATGTATCTCTTTACAAGAAAAAGAAGAAGAAATTCAACTGCTGTTGCAACTTTGCAGCATTAAGACTCTCTATCTCAGTGACTGAAAAGCATATGTGCATGTGTGTAAGGGAAGAAGTGTATTCTCAAGGATTTGCATTTTCTCCATCTCTAATTGTGTGGAAAATTGTAAGAAAATAATTCAGCGAAATGAGAGGATGTGCCAGATGCAAGGCAAATAACTTGAATAAATATTTAAATGATTGAAAAGAAAAAATTCCCATTTCAACAAACAACAAGAAACAGCTTTAGGATTTTTTTTTCGACTTTTGTGGTTTTTCTTTTCCGTTTTTTTTTTGTTTTTTTGTTATATTTTTGGCTCAACTTAATCAGGCGCCTCACATCATCTCACATTACACGCGGTTGCGCTTTCGCTGCGGTTTGGCAATTTTGTTAAAGATCCGAAAGCGCCGATACGTAAAAGGAATGAAAATGTGTGCGCCGAGGTGAGAACAAAGCGTTCCTAACCGCACAATGTGCACTGTAAAAGGGTAATGCCTACCCAGTAGGTGAAGGAAAATGTGAATGTGGATTTTGAGGTGCCTGCACAGTGGAAAAAAACAATAATTTCATAAAAAAAAAAAAAAATCACAAGCTTTGTTAACGAAAAGTTAATATAACTACTTCTAGGACTTTTGCAAAAATTATAGAAAATTGAATAATTTTTAAACCTTTTCAAATTTTACTACCACTGTAACATTTCTAACAGTACTTTCGTAAAACGGCACGTTCCATTTACTCTCTTTCTCTTATCTCAACATTTGGTCCAACCACAGTGAAACAAACGCTAAACCGTGTGCTAAACGTAAACGTATCTTTTTTATACCTTTGCAGAAAAGGTATATTAATTTTGGTCAGAAGTTTGCAACGCGTAGAAGAAAGCATCTCCGACTATATAAAGTATATATATTCTTGATCAGCACGATGAGCTGAGTTCATTTAGCCCTGTCCGTCTGTCCGTCCGTCCGTCTGTCTGGATCAACGCAATCTCCTCCGAGACCCTTAAAGCTACAGAGCTGAAATTTTGCACCTAGGCTTCTGCTGCAGGCATTGTATATTTCGGAATCATTCCGATCGGATGACTATATCATATAGCTCCCATAGGAACGATCGGTCGTGAATAAGCTTTAACCTCAATAACTTTGTTGTTTTCCAACGAAATATTACGAAAGCCGGTATTTGTAAGTTTTATATACAAGTTTCATCAAAATCGGTTGACTATATCATATAGCTCCCATAGGAACGATCGGTCATGAATATGGATTTCAAGCAATAACATGGTTGTTTTAAAAGCGATTATCACTAAATTTGGTATTTTTAAGTTTTATATACTTTCTAACATATATAAAAAGTTTTATCAGAATCGGGGCACTATATCAAAGCTCTTATAGGAACGATCGGCCAAAAAATTGGGTTTAGATGAAAATCTTGGTTATTTTAAAAGCGATTTTGGTATATGTAAGTTTGGTATCTATAAAAATGTGTCTGTTGAGTTTTAACAGAATCGGACGACTATATGATATAGCTCCTATAGGAACAATAAGACCAAAAAAAAATGAATTTTTTTTACTCGTAAGTTTTATTCTTGGAGCCACGGGTATGATTAGTTTTATATACTTTCTTATAATTCTGGTAATTTATATGTAAAAGAACAGTTTGCAAAGGTATCCGAACTTCGTTGCCGAAGTTAGCCCATCCTTTTAGCTTTTTTTTTTTGTTTTTTGGGCCAAAAACCAACGATTTCTCCTGTTTCAGCTTTGGTTCCGGGACATGCCACCAACAAGGCCTAATTGCAATTGTACGGCACGCCCACAAAATGTGCAAACACTTTTCAAATAAACGCATACGTGTTGTTGGTGTCTGAGTGTAAATGTAATGTCTGTGTGTGTGTTGGTCACTCTTTGAATAGATGAATGGGTGGTTAGATGGTTGGATGGGTTGGTTATGGCCAGAACCAGGCGAATAGTTTTCCTTAATTACAAGTTTAAAGGCAAGCAGAAATGAAATTAAATAAATATGGTTACACCAAGTCCTTGTTCGAGCTTCTAAACTGTACTTGATCACCAAATCGCGTGTCACAGTCATTTCCGTTGGCTAATTTTTCATTCATTCAATGTAAAGGTATTACCATCTAACTCAACCCTACCACCCCCGCCCCCTCCCCTGACTTTTTGCAATCCAGCTAACTCATATTTTTTCTAATAGAAATTCAAGTGCAATTTAATTGAGCGTAAAGGTATAAAAAGAAATATCACAAGTTATTTATTCATTTTTTTTTAGTTTCGAAATTGCAATGGCGTATACAGTAGTGTCGCGTGTATGGCACAACAAAATGGCGTCAATTACCGTTAACACATACATGGGTGAGATATATGCATAACTTATATACAATACACTTAACAATGTAACTGTGCATGTGTGTGTGTGTTTGTGTGTTATGTAAATAACGTGAAAAGTGCAATAACAATTGCAAGTCAATTTTATAGGTGTGAGTTTTGAAATATATAAAAGACAACTTGAGTAATTGAATAACAGTCTATTAATTTGAAAAAAAAAGTGAGGTTCATTAATTTAATTGTAATTAAAGAGAATGCTCCGCTTAATATGGAATGAAGTAAAGGGCGAAAAAATGGCTTTGCTCTTTATTTTCAACGGATTTTAAGTTATTCCGGCAGCGAGTCTCAACTACTGGGTATAATTTTTACAAAACTGCATTTTTATACCCTGTGCCCATAGGGTAAAAGGGTATATTAAAGTCGCTAAAATGTATGTAACAGGCAGAAGGAAGCATTTCCGACCCCATAAAGTATATATATTCTTGATCAGCATCACCAGCCGAGTCGATTGAGACATGTCCGTCTGTCCGTCTGTCCGTCTGTCCGTCTGTCCGTCCGTCTGTCCGTCTGTCCGTCCGTATGAACACGTGGATCTCAGAGACTACAAGAGCTAGAGCAACCAAATTTGGTGTCAGCATTCGTGTAGTGTCTACGCAGATCAAGTTTGTTTCAAATTTTGCCAAAATTGCCACGCCCACTTCCGCCCCCGCAATTTAGGAAAAACGTATATCTAGAGTAAATTTAAAGGTAGCGCATTCTTTTTTGGCACGCCCAATAATATGGCCAAAAGGTATTAGCTAACCAAATTTTGTTAAAATCGGACAAGAAATATCGAAGATATATCAATGTACGATTTGCACTGAAATGCCCAGTGCGATATTGCGTAGTAAGTGTGAGCGAGATAGCATGCGTTCGTTACTGCCGCTTGTGAGGAGAATTTTAGTTTGAACTGATGGCAAATTTTAAGGAGTTTGATTTAATAAAGTTCCTCTACTTGGTACAGGGTATACTCAAAGTCGGCAGGGACGACTTGCTTGCTTCATTAAATTGTAAAACCACCAATAAACTGTAACAAAATTGTTTTAAAATCTTTTAAAATATATGTAATATCATTTAAAACAAAATTTTTGTTTTTCTGCTTATATTTTTTATTGACTTTTTAAGTCTAATAATTTTAATATTATAAAGTTCAATTAACGAAAATTTTATCATAAAAGTTTATAATGGATTTTAAAATATTAAGTCTCAAATGAAAGAAGCAGCAACAAATAATCAATTTTAAAAAATTTTTATGATTCTGGTTGCGAAACAAAATTTGAAAACTATAAAAGAGAAAAGTTTTCGTGTCTAGTAAAATTAAAAAATAATAAAAACAACAAATAATTTTGAATTTTGCCAAACTGTTATGGTATTAAAAAGTTAATATTATGCCGATAGCTTTAAAAAGAAAATAAAAGGTAAAAGGTCAAGTAATTTCTTGATCCCCGCCCACACACAACAAAACACACTAAATCAAAACAAATGACCAACAAAAAGTGAAAATCAGGTAAAGACAATGAACAGAGCACACATTTACTCATTTCTTTTCACTGGCCCATAAACAAACATCAAGTTGCCCCTGGCTATCGTTAAAAATGAAGATGATAATGATGACGATGATGCTACAGTAGAGATAAGCGAAGTGCAGTGGCGCTAACAGGATCATAAATTTAACGATATAAATCTGTGTACTCTGTGCTACGTGTGTGTAAGAATATTCGTGTGTCTATGCATGAGAAATTGAGTCCTTTTGGCGTGGGCGTGAGTTGTAACAATTTAGAAAGACAACCGAGGAAGACACTCACACACGAAGATTTCTGTTTTTTTTTTTTTGAATTACTTTCGTTTTTATCGCTCGTTTTCATAATTTACACGCGAGTTGCGTAGAGAATATAACACACACAGACACACACACATGGACATACGCACACCTACAATGTGCTGACGTCTGCACTTCATCATAAATTCACCTGTCGTTGCCAGTTTTCATCCTGCTTCCGTTGTTGGTCCAGCATAGTCCTGCCTAGTAGTGGTCATAGCACTGGATATTTAACAGTGGGAAAAAATTGTTAGTTTTGAAAAATTTATGAATTTTCGTCGCGAATATTTCGTGGAATTTTTTGAAATACCATCGTGCCGGGGATAGAAGATGAAGGAACTAACACACATATAAACGTATATCGTGGGCGTCGGTGCTAGGTGATGTCGCGTCACACGAATTGAAATTTCATTAGTTTTACGACCTATAAGAAGGATGGGCATGGGCATACTTGGGCATGGCCATGGGCACGAACCTCGATATTTGTCATCGTTGTCGTTGGGTTTACGACCCTTCGTTGGAAATCTGTAGAACCCAAAAAAAAAATTAAAAAAAAAAAAAAAACAGAGAAAAGAAAAC
The DNA here is from genome assembly GCA_018903615.1 of Drosophila neocordata. Classification (NCBI taxonomy): domain Eukaryota; kingdom Metazoa; phylum Arthropoda; class Insecta; order Diptera; family Drosophilidae; genus Drosophila; species Drosophila neocordata. The sequence goes on from JAEIGI010000001.1 coordinate 1,515,914, forward strand.
TGAGCGAACACAGGGCGAGAGCAGTGTCGACGACGCAACTCTATGAATTATGGAAAGCGATTTACATTCTCTTGCTCATATTTTATTGTTGATGTTAATATTTTCATTGTGTTTTCTGTTGGTTTTTTTTTTTTATATATATATTTTTTTATTTTTTATTTGCGAATGCATGAATTATGGATTTTTCCTTATGGAATGCCCTTGGCATGCATACAAAGAATGCGAAGGGAAAAACAAGAAAATGTATGCAAGAAGCAAAATTTGTTTTCATTGTTGGATTTTCATGAAATTTATTAAGCCAGCTCCTATACACCTCCTTCTAACCCCACTGCCCATTCCATTCTGCCTTCAAACAAACAAAATCGAATTGGGAGACCATTTTTGATATTTGTTTCATTATTCTTCCTTTTCTTTTTTTTTGTTGGGAGTTACAATGGATTGCTGAAAGGAGGTGGTGTTTGGGAGGTGTGGTCAAATCTTTTGCCGCTATTTACTAACTACCCACAGTGGCAAACATTACTGATGACCGTCAGAAGGCCACCGTTTTTTTTTTTTTTTTTTTTTTTTTTTTTTTTTGTATATTTGCCATAAAAATCTAAATGCAATAAAAATGTATCAAGTGCCAATGGTCAACTGATATTAGTCTCTATAACAAACAATAGAAGAATTTTTATATTCTTAACAATATTCCGGATATTTATGACTTGATTCCGTAAAGCAAATGGAATAACGTATTCCGTTTGCCATATTTTATACCCTTGCAATAGAGAAGTTTATTCATTTTTTATACTAAAAAGCAAAATAAATGTAAAAAACGTAACTAAATATCCTTGATCAGTTTTAATGACTTAACTTAACTGTTTATTTGATTTCCAAACTGTCCTAAATCGTTGGAACTAGAAATTGAACTAGACGGACGTTTTCTTGATCGATTTATATATCCCAATCGTGGCCTAGGTTCCGAAATATCCCATCTAAATCCATTTAAAGTTGGCTCCCTAATAAGTTTTGGAATCATTAAGAGATTTCTTCCACTCCTAATATAAAGTTAGACAAGGACAAAAACTATTTAGTAGTATTGAGATTCCAATTTCTAACCGATTTGTCGTACTTTATAGCTCTTTTCGAGTCGTTGATCGTTGTAAGGGTATATAGAAATGACGACAATTCCACTAGCTAGAATTCAGTACTCGGTCGTACTTTTTTACTCCTTTGCGCTGAATGCGTGAAATATGTTGCGAAAAATTTTAATGCTTTGCGCTGCGGGCGCCAAATGGAAATGGAAAATGGGAAAAAGATGACAAATGATTATGGAGCATAATAAATTTCAACGCTGATTGAGCGAAATGCGAGGCAGTAGTAGCATTCAGTCCCAGTAGCTAAGAAAAATTGTATGCAAAAATGAAAGCAATGCATTGGCAAAAGAAGGAAACTTGGGCACTAAGAGGATATCACACAAATAGACATACGTATATATATATATATATATATATATGTATATATTCTCTGAATGAAAGTCAGTCAGTTTGACTGCCACCATTCGCACTCCTCCACCCTGGCACATTAATGAAGCTAATTTGCTGAACCAAATCTGTGCAGGTTCTGCTTCCTCATCGTCATCCTGTTCCTATTCAAGTTTGCCTTCGAATCCAATTGCAGCCAAGAGAGAGAATAAGAAAAAAAAAAAAAAAAAAGGAAAAGAAGAAAGGACATGAAACGCAAACAAAAAAAGAGATTGAGAAAAGTTGATCCTTGCGCTTATGGCTGGCTGAGCGTATGACACAAGTGTCATCCTCCACTGCTATGCTATCCATATCTCAATCTATGAAGGACTTCTCGGTTTTTTTTTTCTTATTTTTTTGTGTGTTCTCTCTAGCAAATAAGTAAAAGAAATTGCAGAGAAAGCAATTTTATTGTTTCTAGCGCATAAAATCCAAGCAGACTGGATTTCTTCTCTCTCTCTCTCTCTCTTTTTAGTTTGGTCAGGACACCACACACACACACACATATGCCAGACAGCTGAGCTAAGTCTTGAGTCCTTACAGCTCAAGAAGTTTGAATTTATTTTCTTCGAGTATCTGGCTGGTTGGCAATTGCAAGTATAGTGCAGCAAGTTGCCTTTGTGCTTTTTATTTTCGCCTTGATTGGATATAGTACAGTCCCAACAAAAGTTCGTTTTCTTTTACTCCTTTTGATTTGTATTGGCTTAGCTTAGTTGCTTTATCTATGTCTTCACTTTCCTATCTCTTTCGTTATAAAAAAAAAAGAAAAAAAAAAACAAGAAACACTAAATCGCAATTGAATAAGTGTACGATATATGTATCTATATAATTTCTAACTCAAAAGTACTTTGAATCCATATTGGACAAAAAAATATCGAAATAATTGAGAGACTTTTTGAAAGACTTCTATTGAAAATTTTTTAATGATTTTGGGAAAGTTAGAAAGCTTCAGTTCAAACTGTTTTTGAAACTAAAAATAGGGGAAAACAAGTATTTGTGAATAAGTAAAGTGAATATATGAATTTATTTTCAAATCGAAAGCTTTTTGTCGAGTGTATATAAAAATAAATATTAAAAATAAAAAAAAGGTTACTTTATCTTTCATAGAGAAATAGGATTGAGAATTCAGTTGCAGCTTAATGTGTTGGCCTACGAACATTTTTGGGATTTCGTTTTATTAAAAATTTTCTCTTTGAAAAAAGGAGCATTTATTTTGTGGGATTTACAAGAATATTTTAGCTTAGTTTTATAAATGAAAACATTTTTGACCATAAACAGAAACCATTTGGTTAATGTGAAAGCTATTTTGGTCAAAGAAAAACAATTACCAAATGAAGCAAAGATCCTAGAAAAAAAGTTCAATTTTGGTATATTTTGTTAAGTAAACTTTTTAACCTAGTCTAGAAATATTTCTTAATTGCAATATTTTAGATAAAGACTTAAATATGTTGGTTATGTATATGGAGAGAGAGACATGTGAACATTTTTTTTTTTTACATTTATATTTTTGTAGACGTTTTGCTATTAACAAATAGTCATACATACAATGCAAGTGACTGTAAATTGTAACTGTAAATATTACCACATACATAAATTTAAAACAATGACAACTTCAATACGGCCAACACCCACAACAATGAGGCACAGACACCAATTTTTTTTTTTCTGTATGTTTTCAGTGAATGGAGGACGGGGGGTGGCACAAAGTCAACAATAATAAAAACAAAAAAAAAAAAAAAAATATTGAACAAGAAAAATAAAAACAAAAATACCGAAATACACAAGAAAATGAAGTCATCTTGTGCAAATATTCAAATGAAAACAAAGTCAAGTGTTAATTTGCGTGGGAAAATAATTTTTTTCCTTCCAATTTCATATGAAATATATTTGTTATTTTGTTTTTTTTTTTTATTTTTTTGTGTCATTGGCCCGAAAGATATATGTAAGTAAGACGGGCGGAGGGTTAAATGGTTAAATTAAATGTTTTAATGTTCTTTTCTTATGTTGATAACAAATTTGTCTAAAAAAACATGTTGTTATTGTTGTTGCTGATGTTGTGGTTAGTATTGGTGTAATTCCTTGAAAGCAAATGTATGTACAATCTAATTGAAGAATTTCAGAGCGTGTGAAAAGGGTTAAAGTTCATTCAGTGCAAAATAGAAATCTGAAATCTCGACGATTAGCCAAAAAGAAAAAAAAAAAAAAAAACACAAACCAAGAAGCAAAAAGCAAAAACAACACCACAAACAAAAAGGGTCATTTATGTTGAGGCAAATTAGAGAAAACCCGCCATTAAAAAAGCTGTTCCAACTCATTGCAAAACCCAACAGCACCAGCAACAACAACAACAGCAACAACACACTAGCAACAAGACAGCAGCAAGCAACAACCAAAAGTTGACACCACAAAACATTAACTTTCAAGTACATCAAACATTTTGTTGGACTGTTATCTCTCTACCGCAACAAGAACAACAACAACAACAACAACAATAATACAAAAGGTGCCACCAACTTTACCAGAAAGTGTCATAATGGTAAGAGGAGTTAGACAAGACAACATTGAAGGTAGAAAAGGGGATTGGTTGGTTAGGGAGATGGGCAGGAATTGAAACTTTGTGCGTTGTTTCATTCATTCGTTTCTTGCTACCTCCCTCCCTCCCATCAACATTATCATCGTCATCATTATTATCATCATCATCATCATCGTTTGTTGTTGTTTTTTTTTTGGTTGTGTTATGCGAATGACATTTTCATGTACTACAAAAGTTTCTCGTCGACTACTTATCGTTTTTACTATACCCTACATTATAACAGAGTACATATATATATACATTTAACATAATAAAAAGTTTTTATGAAAAAATTTTAACTGAAATGGATGCAGATATAGTCTGAAAACTAAGACATAATTCTCAAAATTTTTCATTATTTCCGAAACACGTTTTCCAGAGCCTAAAGAAAATTAGATTATTATTTTTTCTGTAATATGGTACAGTATTTATTTTATTGTTTTAAAACCCACCCATTAAAACTTAAATATAAAACAATATGAACTTATTTTAAAGAGTTTCCACCGTATATATATATTAAGCGTTTTTTAAAACTGATATATTTTCTTGTTCTTTTATCTGTTAGACTTACTAAGCTCCTTTTACTAATTGCTAAGAATAGTTGGCTTTAAAATTAATACTAATTTTTCTTAGTTTTCTAATTCCTTAAAAATAAATAAAATATTTATCAAATTGTAGATACTTTGTTAGAAGATCATCTAGCAGATAATTTAAATCAGATGATAATAGGTTATATATAAGTACATAATTCAATTTTTAGATATATTTTTTTTTAAATATTTAGTAGTAGAAAATAATATTTATTATATTATATACTTTTAATATTTTATTTGCCCTAAAGACTTTGTTTTTAAATATTAACTATTTGATATCTAATTTGAAGTTTCATTTGAATACTCAAAGATGAAAAGTTTCTTTCGAAATTTGTAAAAATAATATTTTAAAATTAAGAATATTGCAAATTTAATCTCTATTCATTGTTATATTGTTAAAAAGAAAATTGTAATAATTTTTTAAGTGTATTTTAACTTCGTTTTATTCTGTATGTATAAATTTTTCTTTTTGCGGTTCATAATTTTTGTTTTCTTTTGTTTTTTGTTGTTGGGTGGCCCCTCCAACTGTGGGAAAATGTATTTGTTTTTATAATTATTTAATATTTTATTTAACATGCTGTATTTGAAAGCAGTTGAAAGAGCTAATCATAAAACAAAAGCAAGTTGCTCACTTTTGTTTTCTATGCGTTAAGATGTGTGTGCGTGTGTGTATGTATGTGTGTGAGTTTATTGTGTTTTTGTTTTTTATTGGTCAACATAAATTTCTTTCGTTTATGTTTTAATTAGTTGTAAGCGAGAACGATGAAATGAAGTGAATTGAACTGAATCCAACCCAACCCAATCCAATCCAACCTGGAGCAACCCAACCCAATCCATATCCACACTCATCATCAGCATCATCGCCACTCAAATTAATCAAATCATCAAGCGAAAAAAAAAGAAACCTCAACCACGGCTTTTGGAATTGATCTCACTTTGATCTATGGCTTCCAGACAAGAGGAAAAAAACACACACACACACTCAAATACACACAAAAAAAGGAAAAACATATTTCAATTATCGGGCCATGACCGAAGCAGAAGGTGAAGTCCACTGCCCGGCGTCTCAGGGTGTGTATGTGCATTCTGTGTTTCTGCGTATGTGTGTGTGTGTGGGGGGGCATCAATCAAAGCCGCTGTTAATAATAACTCCAAAAAGGCGAGATACAGCGAGATTGAGAGGGCGAGAGAGTGAAAAGTGAATATGCCAGAGCTTCGATAGCTCCATCAACGTCATCAGTCAGGACGGGGGCGCCTCTGGTGTGGTCGTCGTGTGGCTCGATTTTGATTTTTTTTTTTTCCAACCGATTTTGTTTTTTTTTTTTTTTTTTTTGTGTTTTTTCAATTTCATACGCACTGTTGGATGCACTGAGCGGCGTTTTATTGATTAACGCGTTTTGTTTTCCCCGATAGAACAAAAACTGTCAGTAAGCATTTAAAATTTAGGTAAAGAATTTTTATTACCCTACATTTGAGACATACTAAAAATGCATTTGATTTCATTCTGACAACTCTATCTACATTTTCTTACATTTTTCTACTTTTTTCTTAACAAATTTAAGTCACTGCCAAAAGCTGATCGTATTTAAATTTGTTTCATCAGTATAAATCATATATTATCAATAGATTTATAAATCATATACCATTTTGTTTACTATTATTATAGGGTATAGAGTAACCTTAAACAATATAACCACCAACCGGGTGCACTCATCGTATCGACTTGGTCAATTTTCATCAAATCGGTGCCGTGCCTCGCTCAGCGAGGGTAATTAAAATGTATTTTCTTTAGTTCGGAATTCGGAAATTCTCTTGTTGTTGGGTGGTCACTCAGTTAGGCAGCTGTCGTCACCAAGCTAGAGCAATAATTCACCTCGTCCTCGTCATCAATTTTACAATGAAACACAACAACAACAACAAATATAAAAATTAACAAAAACAAAAAACAGAAAACAAAAAAAAAAGTGTTAAAGCACCAAAAGCAATTTGTTTCGCATTGTCTGTCCCTGCCCCTCTCACATACACCTATAGAAAGACACAGAATAACCGGCTAGGCCAGGTGAACTCCGTTTGTCAAGAGTTGAGGGGGCGTTTCATACACTTTTCGACACTCATTTGCAATTTTTTGTTAATGTCGCAGATGGTTTCTCTCGATAAGAGCTGCCTGGTATACAATGCAATAATTACAATTTATATTTACAGATAGAAATCGCACATTAAGTCAAACAACTGCAGAAATTGCTGAATGCAGAATGCAAAATTGGCAATGACGCCGTCGCCGACGCCAACAACTGCCACAGTAGGCCGCAATGTCCGCAACGGCCGCCAACAAAACAAAAAAAAAAATAAAGAAGAAAAAAAAAACTTGCGCAAATGTAAAAGCTGTCAACGTATGCGTTTTAACGCTCCGTCGACTTGGCCAGTGGGTGAAGTTTTTGGTACTTGCCACCAAGCGGCAGCAGCTGCTTACAGTCTGTTGAACAGCAACAGCAACGAGCAGCAGCTGCCCAACGATCATTGCCAAAAAATTTCAATCAACTTTGGTGGCCAGTCAAAAAAAAAAGAAGACAAAAAAAAAAACTTAAAGAAGAGAAAGAGGACCCAAAGAGCAAAAGAGAGTGGTAGAAAATTCGCAATTGCTAAAAGGGAAACCTTGAATACTCTTTCTATTAAAAATATCCTTTAATTAACCTTCTTTCTTTGAATGTCTTAAATTATGATAGCCTAAAAAAACTGTGTTGTTCATATTTATACATTATACAGATAACTCCATTATATAGAAGTTCTTTGTAGGGAAAGTCGACTTTATATATATTTTGTGAGCTCACATCGTATTGAAAGTGTATCGAAAAAGGTATAAACTGTTGGCAAACAGCATTCATCCCAATATATGATCCACTTTGCATATGCCTTCAACCACACACACACACACGCATCACACCTGGCCTTAAGTTGGCCAAAAAGATCACAGCCGTTTGGCCCGCTAGTCCAATGATCCCATAAGTTGGCCACGCGTTTGCCAGATCAAATTACTACAGAGACAGAGAGAGAGAGAGAGAGAGAGCTCAAGGGAGCATGCCTTGTTGGAGCAAAGGCAAATGAATTTAAGAAGGATAAAGACCGCCCGGTCAGGATGCAACAGAAATTAAAAGGCAAAAAAAAATAAATAAATATGAACAGTACGATCTTCACACTGGGTGGTCTTGTAGCGAGATGACAATGTCCAGTCCATTAGGAAGGCGGCTGGCTACCTTCTCTATTATACTTCTTTTTTTTTGTTTTCAGAAGGAGGCAGAAAACACTTCAATTAGGCCAAGCGCCGTCTTTGCCTCTGTTTTGGCTACGCGACCTGTCACCGTAGTTAGCACAACATTAGCACGACTGACCTTTGACCTCGCGCTGCCACTCACGCAGAGTTGGCCCATTGTCTTGACCTCGGCATTGTCCTTGCACGCCTGCTGCCTGTGTTTTGTCACGCATTCTCTCTCATTCGCCAAATGGCCCAGCCATAATTTGCGGTTGTCGCATTTTGTCCTTCAATGTCCTGTTTAAGGCACGAAGGCGCCGCTGCATATTTACATAATTGCCAAATGTCTCTACAGAACGAAACACCGCCTTCCATTTAATTGATGGAGTTGGGTATAGGTGAAAAATGTATGTTGTGACACATCGCCACTTGAACAAAAATTTTCTAGCATTGAAAATGACATTAGTCCTGCGTTTCCTTCACGCACAGAACGAACGAGTTTAATTAGTTTATGTCAAGGATAAAGTTTTAACTGGCTTAAGCTGATTTCAATTACTTTCTTTTAGTTAAGAGTCAGCCAAAGTGCAGATAGTGGAATAATAAAGAGTTTCTCTAATGCCTTTAGTTTATCTTAAAATACAAATTATGATACATTTAGATAAGCCATCGGCTTATGTAAAATTATTTTAGAAAGGATCTGTTATGGATGAAGGTAAGTTGCTTAGAATAAAACAGTTTCTATGTCTTCCCAGCAGATCTTCATCAATTTTAAATTTTAAATATTATGAAATACTTTAAAATATTATCAATAACAAACTGAATAGGGAAGGAAGACAACTTCCAGATAAGATGAATTTATATATATCTATACATTATAGTCCAGAATCAAGGTAGAATCAAGAATTGATGTAAAAATTTATATATATGCATAAATATTAAATTATGTGACTAGGTCGCGTCTGGGGGCAATTCGCCTCCGCATCAATCAGCGGCCAGCTGATTACCAACATCCGGGCGGGCATGTGTCATCATCATCATCCCCTTCAAGTTACTCTCTCTCTCTCTTTCTAAGTAAGAGGGAGGACAGAAGGTTTGGATCTTTCCAAAACGCCGATCGCAACCATAAAGTGCACAACAATTGCCTCAATGTAAGCGACTTTTCTTTCTTGATTGCCCCATCATCAAACTGTTTACGCGGATGATGATGGACAATAACGAGATGACAACAACAACAACGACGACTACGACACGGACGTGGACAATTGCACAAAAACATTTGTAGGAATTGTGAAATTGATGATGACGGCGTCAGTGCCGGGCAGTGATAATCACCGAGTTATGTCTGGATTTGATTGTGAAAATTGTGAATGATGATTATGCTGGCTGGTTGGCGCTGGTTCATGAGGTTTGTGGGTCAATGATGGATGGCGCCGAAATCCATGTGACATTGTTAACCAGTAAGTGAAAGGGGCAAATATTTTGGTGCACTTACAAAAAATAAAACCTCAGAATGGAAAAAAAGGTATGAAGAGAAGAGAGAAAGAGAGAGAGAGAGACTTCTCTCACCTTGCCGATTTGGAGTCGGCCACATCAATGGCCATATAATCCCAAGTCGTAGATAACACCTAATTAGGGTGTAGCATCATCGTCGCCTGCAGACAAAACGACTGACAACTTTAGCGCCACTTGCGGATGAGCGGTTAGTGCGGGTGGTCGATTGTCCGAGTATGAGGATCCGATCCTAAGACCTGGACACACCCAACAGCACGCACGCATGCGATCAAGGGCAGCAGAAGCAGCTGCTACCTTTCTGTATATGGATAGTACGTGAGTGGTCGTCGTCCAGGTCGTCGTCGTCGGCGTCGGCGGTAACAAGACAAGTTTGTTTTTGGTCTGGGTGTCGCCGTCGATTCGTTGCGTTTCGATTTGAGGTAACGCGAGTGAAGAAGACCAAGCTGAGATAATTACATGTTAATTCGTTATTCGAGCACTTTCTTAATCCGAAGACAACGCAATCAAGTCCAATTTTAAGCGGCGTCTCTCTTTTATTTTGGGATCAGCAGTAGTAGTAGTATTATGTATATACCATTCTGTAGTTTGGTTCGGTTTGGATCGGATCGATAATTAAGCAGTTGGCAACAGCAACAACAATGTGTGCGGCATTTAATTGGCGCAAGAGTTTCTTTTTTTTAAGGCTTAAGGACACCTAATATGGTTAAGTCAAATTGCCACATGAGTCACAGACACACGCACGCACACAAACAAGGCATTGCTGCTGCTGGTCAGGTAAATCATCTTAGATGAAGGAGCTCAGCCAAATGGCAGGTCCTCTATTAATATCTTTAATTAAAAAACTTCGACAACGGCGAACCACATTTGGCCTTAGCTTCTTTTTTGTGTTTTTATTTTTGGGTTATTTTATATTTCTTTTTTTTTTCAGTGTGAACTGTGGGAACCAAATTATTCAAATCGCTCGCTTCTCAGGTCAGAAGGCAGTCCATAAGTTCTCCTTGTGCGCTCACTCATATGCATATTTATTGCATTTTTTCGACGCGGTAACGCCCCCAAAAAAGAATTCTATATGTATTATATTAGAGTAAGGACTATAATATACCCTGTAGCAGCAATTAGTCGATCCTTGAATAACATATGAAAGTGTAGACTAGAAAAACTATACGTTTTCCTTTGTTGAAGCTAGAGGAGGATTCAACGATTTGCATAAGTTCATATATGATGAAAAATTAAGTATATATTTGTATATATTTATATTCTATATATACTCTTGTTTTATATACCCCTCTTGTTATTTAAGAGGTATATAAACGAAAAGCCATACACAATGGAATTTCAATTCCATTCTCCGACTTTGACTTGGACTTGGTGCGAGGACCAGTCGCAGTTTTACTTTCAGTCCCAGTTCCAATCTCCTCCAAATGCAATCGTATTCGCGCTTCTTTTGTTTTGTGGCATGCTTTGTTTTCTCTACCTTCATCTTGACTTGGATTCGCGGGAATAATTAAAATTTATATATGCTCAAAGGAGATTCACTGGCTCCACTTTATTTTCCATTTGTTTTTTTTTTTTTCTTTTTTTGGCTGCATCTAATGGGAATGAAGTGTCTGCACACAAAGAAAAAAAATATAATATTAAACAACATTTCACTTTCATAACTCAAGCAGGCAATTTACATGGCCTTCCTCTCCGGTCATTCATTCATTTTTAGCCATATTTTCCCATTTCTCTCTGCTTCGCCAAGTCACGTTGTTGAAGTTAACATGAATGCGTAACATTTAAATGGCTGTCAATTGGAAAATTGCAAACTCCCTCACAGTTGGCTCACACTCTACCATAATTGAGATAACGTGCTCCATTCGAGATACTGAGAGGCATGGGCCATGGACATGTTGATGGTGGGATGACAGTCAAAACAATGTCATTGCGACGGGCACGTTCACAATAGTGTGTCCCAACTGGTCCGGTCCTTCCATTGCTCTTGTCCATTGCCATTGCCATTTCCACTCCACTCCTCTTGTCGGTCGGTTGGTTGGTCGGTCGCTAGGTCTCAAAACATCCTCTCGTCGCTCGCATTGCGAATGTGAAACGCATTTCAAATGAGCCAAGGCAAAAGTTGCGAAATGAATATTCGAAATCGCAGTGATATATCATCAATGGATTGGCTTACGTGCTCCTTCCACCCACCAACTGTTCTCTCGTTAACGTTAACCGTTCTCCATCTCCGTCTTCTTTGTCGCGTTCTTCTGATTGCGCGAACAGTGAACGTTACGCAAATTTTCAGGCAGATTGTCATGTTACTGATGATGGTTTGGCCAAAATGATTGATTACTTTGTTCCTCTTCCTGTCTCTGAATTGGTAAAAGGTTTAGGCGGCAATTGCAGAAAATCGGAAATGCGAAAAGTGTCAGGTGAAAGAATGAAAAAAAAAGATTGCACGAAAGGGAGAGTTGAGGAGAGCATAAGGGAGAATGATTGAAAGGTTTTTGTTTCACAATTTGTATTGAATAAATTTTTCTGATCACCATAAAAATCCAATCAACTTGATTTACTTTGTTCAATGTTTCTTTTTTTTTCTTCTATTATTTATAAAGAGTTCACACTGATCGTCAAATCAATTGACAATTTGGTTTGTTATTAGATATATAAATTAGTAAACAATTTGTATATACAAAAATGCCAATAGACAAAATTCGTAATACACCCGTTGACAAAATTCTTACCTATCGACGCAATCCACAGCAACAGGCAACGTCATATGATGAAGATTGTCCATACTTTTTACCATCTCATTTGAATATAATGTCAGAGACCAGAGATCCGAAGGATGATAAGGATACCGATTCGTTCGATACCGATGATTCGGATTTACAAATGTTGCCACCACCACGTCGTTCCCCAGTATCTCGGGCAAATTTACATCGTAAATTTAGCACATCAAAGCCCTGTATTCAGGCAATCAAATTTTTCGTTTGCATTGTGATAATCTGTGGTCTATTGCGCCTCGTTCCGTTTTATCAACGGAAAACAACAGATGGGTGGATTCCTGCAATACTACTATGGAATGAGAATATATCAACAGATATGTCAAAGGATTCTCTCACATATATGGAATGTGGCTGTTTGTTGACAACTAGACGCAATTACACCCATCAAACCTTTGATGCGGTTGTCATCAATGGGGATATACCATATACATTGGATGAACTGGATATGGTGAAGCATAAAGCTGACTATATTGTGGTTTTTGCGTCACGTAAACCATTCAGTCTTATCGATAATCCTTTAACCGCATCAGCACAATTGCCCTTCAATTTCACAATGACATATCGCCGGGACTCAGATCTTATTTGGACAGATCATTACTTTACATTGCATCAGAGCAAACGACGGGTAAAAGAGTTCTCAAACAACAAATTAAATCTCAAAATATCTGGAAGAAGAGCTAGTGATATAGAATCTAAACTGTTGACAAAACGTTATCTTGCCATGTATATGATGTATGAAGTTAATGAGTACACCCTCCCGGAAAGTCTTTATTTGGAGGAGTTACGCAAACATTTAGATCTTGATGCTCATGTTAATTGCGACAATTTCAATGAGTTAAGTATCCATATTTATATTAAATCAATTCATATTTCGAATCTTATTTATACTTTTGTTGTTCTTTCCTAGATGTTCGTTATATCGTTTTATGTTTATTTTTGATTCAAGTGGTTGTCCCGATTATATACATCCAGATTTTTATACGGCATTGGAAAATTATATTGTACCCGTTATGGTTGGTAGCGGCAATCTAACAAATTTAGTGCCACTACATTCATTTATAGACAACAATGATTTTGCATCGCCCAAAGATCTAGTCAAATATTTAAAGAATCTGTCTAACAAAGATGTATCGGACTATGAGGAATACTTCTCGTGGCACAACAATTACAAATTGCAATCCCAGACTCGACCACATTGTTCGCTCTGTTATACAATTCGTGAGATGCCACATGAGAAACGGGATTCAAATACGTTTATCGATTGGTGGCATAAAAGTCAATGTAATTCTACAACTATCAAAAGTAAACTTAGGTCTTTTTGAATAAAACTTGGGAACCCAATTCACTAAAGATACAAATATAATTACTGATTGCAAATTGGCGTTGTTGTTTTTGAGTTTCTTGTTGTTGTTGTTGCGTTTTTATTTTGGCCACTTTTAATTTCGCGGAATTTCGGCGGCACTTCCATTGACCTCGCCGACAGGTCTGGGCGCTTAATAACACAAACACACACACACACACAGACGTGTATACTTTAACTTTTAGATGGTATAACTGGGTATTCAAACAACTGTGTTTCTCAACACAAGAAACGAGGAAGTCAAATAAAAAGTATTTTTTTAAAGAGAACAACCTAAAAAATTAGAAAAGGTCCTTTCTAAAACAAAAAAATAAAAGTAAAACTGTTCTTTTTTTTTGTTTGCTATACTTTACATCACTTTAATTAAACTTTTTTGATTTTTAAAGGGCATACAAAATTCACCTACCAAAACAAATCACCAAAAATTCCTTTTTCGAAAACTTTTTTGTTAGGGATTATTTTTTGCAACTGGTTTGTCTGATGTTTGGGATGTTTCGAATGCTAACTCGTGCCAGGATGGCCAAATAGCTGATGAAGGACCATTTGGTCCAGCTGAAAGATGTGTTAAAGCCAAACTGATAAAGCTCTCTTGTGCTCTCTTTCTCTCTCCCTCTTCTGCTCTCTATCAATTTAAGCCTGGGAACAAAAGGCCAATGGACATGTATGGATAAAGCAAATAGAGCAAACTCACTTGTGGATGATGATGATAATAATGATGAGGAGGAGACCAACTGAGTGGGCGACAACAACCCAGAGGTTTGAAATGAGGAGGTGCCAAGACCAAAACCAAACCAAACTAAACTAAAGCCGACCAAGCGGCCGGCGGCTTCGTCTCAGACAATGCACGAAAAACAAACAGAATTGTCATGGGAAATATTTCACAGCATTTTGTTGGGTCCGTCCGTCTGAAGTGCCTCATTCCCTTCCTGCTTCATTATGGTCGCATTTCAAAAACGGTATCACTGCACACACAAAACACTCTTCTTCTTTGCCACACACATATACACAAACGTACACACACACACTCACACACAAGTGAACAGAACAGAACACAACACAATATTTATAAGTTAAATGCTTCACTTAACAATAAGCCAGAACAACAGAGAGCACAGCAGAGCAGAGTAGAGCAGAGGAGCAGAGAAAACTGCCAGAGACCTTTGGGTAAGTTGATGTTGGAGGTGAGGCGATAATGAAAGGAAGGGCGGGCGGGCGCTCAGTCGTCAAGCACATCGAAGAACTGCATATATGTTGTATATATATATATATATATATATATATGTACGTATGTTATGTGGAAGGGCCCCACAGCCTTTGAGCCCGTTGTTTTTTTGGACTTGACAGGTTGTCGTCTCTCACTTCTCTGGTCTGGTTCTGGGAAGTTCTCATAGCGGGCCGCAGCAGGCACTGTTTGCCCATTCTGTTATCAACTATTACAATATTTTTTTTTTTTTTTTTTTATTTTTTTTTTTTTTGTTTAATTGACAAACAGGTTTATCATTAACATTTTTCTCACTGCATCTGGGAGATGCGTTGGCGGATCGGCGGCGCTCCATTTGACGCTCCAACTATTTTCCCACAGTCATTTTCGGTAAGGTAAAATCTCTTGGAGTACAATGGGATTGATATTTTTTGGTAGAAAAAAAAAGTATTCTAAATATACTAAATGCTTTATAAACAGATTTGGGTTAAGGAACAACCCATGGATCAAAAACTAACCTAAGAAACTTTACAATTTGGGGATCTATGAGTATTTTTTTTTATTCTAGAGGATCTATAATAGAATTTATTCCACTATTAATATTTTCATATCAAGATGCTACACAGAAATGTATTTTATATATAAATCTATTAGAAATATCTTTTATATATACTACTCTATTGGAACCATCAATTCTAACTTTAAAAAACCATAAAATAAAGAAAGTTTAAAATGATTTTCTGTATAATCCACACGATATAAAAAACTATATTAACTAATTAAGTATCATGTGGTAGCAGAGAGTTTTATCATTTATAGTCACACGAAGACTGCCGCCCCTCGTTTATATGTGTATTTCCATTGTTCAAAACTCTGTGTTTATATGCCATAATACGTTGTTGAACCAGAACCATTATAAAATTCATTATATTGCCATAAACATTTTGTTAGGCGTTACGGTTCCGTTTCATTTATCTAATGGACAATCAAATCTAAATAAATTAACAACTTTATCACGACCAAGTGTCGCCAAAAAAAAAAAACAAAAACCACTAAAAACGCCAAAAAAAAAAAAAAAAATAAAAGAAAACCAAAAAGGAAAAGCATCTATCTAGACAGTTCCCACTTTGATATGCCGATGATATCTCAATGGTTTGTCTCGTAAAACCGCAAAGTGCTACCTCAAAAAAAAAAAAATGAAGCAAGCAAGTCGTCCCTGCCGACTTTGAGTATACCCTGTACCTAGTAGAGGAACTTTATTAAATCAAACTCTTTAAAATTTGCCATCAGTTCAAACTAAAATTCTCCTCACAAGCGGCAGCAACGAACGCATGCTATCTCGCTCACACTTACTACGCAATGGCGCACTGGGCATTTCAGTGCAAATTTTACATAGATATATCTTTGATATTTCTTGTCCGATTTTAACAAAATTGCTCAGCTGATACCTTTTGGCCATATTATTGGGTGTGCCAAATAAGAATACGCTACCTTCAATTTTACTCTAGTTATTCGTTTTTCCTGAATTGCGGGGGCGGAAGTGGGCGTGGCAAAAATTTGAAACAAACTTGATCTGCGTAGACACTACACAAATGCTGATACCAAATTTGGTTGCTCTAGCTTTTGTAGTCTCTGAGATCCACGTGTTCATACGGACGGACGGACAGACGGACGGACGGACGGACGGACGGACGGACGGACGGACAGACGGACGGACGGACAGACGGACATGTCTCAATCGACTCGGCTGTTGATGCTGATCACGAATATATATACTTTATGGGGTCGGAAATGTCTCCTTCTGCCTGTTACATACATTTTAGCGACTTTAATATACCCTTTTACCCTATGGGTACAGGGTATAAAAAAAAGCAGAAAAAAGTTTTAAGGATTAAAGAGCTTCTGCTTCTGTCTAGAGCTATGTGAGGTGGATGTGTGTGTGTGTGTGTAGCTACACTTGTGCGTTTGTTTGCTTTTCGAGCTGCCGTGAAAATGCAGTCGTTTTGACGGTCGCCTGGTCTGTTGGATCGGACGGTGGGACGGACAATTGGTACCCGTCTGCCCCAGAGCTGTGCCCGTTTTCTCACCTGACGGTCTCCTCCGTCCGTTGGTGTTAGTTGTTGTTGTTGTTGTTGGATGATGCTGCTCTGACTCTCTGGGCTGCTGTCGATGCTCGTTTTAATTTGTTTGTTTACATTTTCAGCCTGCCCCACCGCACCTGCATCAGTGTGGGGAGTCGAAGGAGATAGAGGAGGTATAAGAGCTTGTTCCCAGCGATTTTTTTTCTTTTTCTTCTTTGTGTTTTTTTTCTTTCTTTTTCTTTTCTTTTTTTCTAGGGGGTATGGATTGTGCTTTAGTTCGGTAGTGGGCAAAAATGTTTGGAAATAGAAACCCGCCCATTCTCATAGCATTTTGGATGAGAGCAAACCGCGTGTGTTTTGGTGTTAACAACTCGACACTTCATTAATTGAAGTTGAAAAAGTGCAGCTATAAAAAGACTATTAAGTTCCAAGTCCCAAGAGAGAGATAGATACACAAAAAGTGAGAAAGAGAGATGGAGATAGAGAATTTAAAACGACTGAGAAGGGAGGGCATATCATCAAACAATACAATCAAAGCGAACTTCAAGTGCCTTGCAGTTTGCCTTTAAATTCAGATGCATGAATCTATATCAAGAGTGCAAGCAAGACGTTAATAGAAGGAGGAGAAGGAGGAGGAGTCTCTAGAAGTGGAGGAGGTAGATAAGGGAGAGAAGAAGGAGACCTAGGAGTAGGTTTGTAAAAAGCATGGGCGTAGCTGGACAACTTATTTTATATATATAGTCGACAATTTCATACGATAAGCAACTAAAAATTACTTTCAAAAAGGCTTTTGATTTCAGTATATTCAGCTTTATCAGAAATTTAAATATATGTCCTTTAAACCTTATGTCTTATGTTTTTTCTTTCATACAAATTTCATTTGCGTTTAATAAATTTAATTTTTCTTGTATTCTTGGGTTTCTCGTAAATCTCTTTAAAGTAAATTATTTTTTTTACGCAGTTCATTTTTCATTTCCTGCCCCTTCCCCAACCCCCCCTTAGATGATATATTGACTACACCCATAATATGGAGGGACTTTTGCATTGGATAGAAATTTGATTGCTTTTAGAAAAGTTCAATGGTTTCTTATAACCAAAAAGTTTCAATCAATTGAGTGTGAGAGCTTTGTTTGCTTAATATGACTCCCCTCCGATATTGATGCCCATATTCTTCACCCCCCTTCACCACTATTACCATTCTCAATACCATCGACTCAATCTAGGGTAATATGCGATTTCAAGTGCCAAGAGTATTGCTTATGCTCGATTTAATGTGAGAATATCATAATTAGGAATTTGGCAAGAGAAAGCGAGAAAGAAAAGATATAACAGAAAAAATAATATTACCAAATATTTAATGTAGTCATTTTGTTAATTGTTAACGAGAAGACATATATATAGTATGGTTCTATATTATGCAATTTTTGGTTTAAAATTTAAACTAAAATTAGTTGCAATTCATTTGGTTCGCTTTGTTCTTATAAACAACTCGATTTCTTGTTGCAACTATTTCTTTTTGTTTCTTTTTTTGTTCTTTATTTTCCAAAATTTAGATTTTTTTTTGCATTCTATTGCAGCAAAACCATAAAAATAAATCTATATGCAAATGTGACTTCAAGTTAACACACACACACACTGACAAACACATAATAAATGATGGGTGAGAAAGAGAACAAAAAAAAAGTAGACACAAATCGAGAAGAAATCCCAAGTTTACACAGATGTGAAAGAAAGAACCTAAAACCAAACCAAACCCAAAGGAGAGGAGCCTGTTCCAAAGGCTAAGTCTGCCAAAAATAGTCTAGCTGCCAGTCAAGGACTCCATGGCAGACGCAATTGCCAATCCCTGGCGTCTTATATCTCCTTGCTCTCTTACTACATAAATGTGACAAGTTGGGGAATTATTTTTCGCAGAAGATGTTCGTTGACTGCGTGCAGATGAGCCAAGATTGATAAGCAGGCGACGACGACGACGGTAAGCAGGAGCAGAAGCTTAAGCTGCACCATCAGGCAGACCCGCCCGTGCCCTACTCGCCGCTGCTGCTGTTCGTTTCAATGTTCCACGAGATGCAACTGGTTAGATAATGGTAGCGATTTATGTGGAACCACCTCGCTTAAGAGTCTCCAAAGCGGGGGCGAGATGATGATGACAACAACAACAACAACAGAAGCCACTGCCTATACCCTAAAGTAAAAAAAAAACCAAGGTGCCAGCAATTTAGCGACAATTACAACTGGCAATGGCATTTTAAGTGGCCATTGTCAAGGAGCGCGATCGGTGGCAGCATGATAAGCGCCGGCTCCCAATTGGCATTTTGCTACCATGTGGGCGATCTGGGCATGGGCATGGGCATAGGTATGTATAGTTGCATGTAATAATAGACTACTACCTATATATATATATATATATATATACTGTGTTGATTTAGAATTCTTATCCAATTGTATTTCCGAAAACAGAGAAAAGAGAAACTAGAGAACATCATCAATCCTTACATCGTCCGCAGGATTCTGGCATCACTTGCGTGGTGTTATGTTTATTTTTTAAGGGATTTTTTCTTTCCTCCACTTCCTCGGCCCACAATTTATTTAGATAATTCTCCAGTTTGGCTACAATATCCTCATCGACGCCACCACCAACACAGCTAGTGAAAGATGAGCTGGTGCCATCATCATCCGATTTGGTATCTGAACGACAAGCATTCGAGGATTCACTGCATATATCATGCTTACAATCAACGGGGCAATGATGATTCTCCCAATCAATGCTATTTTCTTCCATTTCTTCATAGCTGGTGTCCTCATCATTCGATCGAGGCGATATTACCTTCTGTTCCAAGCGATACCATTTCACCTTATAGGAATCCTGACCGCATTCACCATATTGCTCACCCGTCAGTTGATCAATGTTACACTCACAGATCAGAAAAGGTGAATTACATTTCTCACAACGTGGCAAATTCAGTTCATGATTAAGTATGGGACGCGGAGGCTTAATTTGTACATCACCCTTAGATTTCATCTTGGGCACCTGAAGCCCACAGAGTATACAAGATTCGGGTAAATCCAAACTATCGGCCATTTTATATATATCTCGCATCGGTTCACCAGGCTTAACATGACCGGGCACCTCTTGAACTAAGCAACTACGACAAGGACATCCAGGGACTAGGAGTGGATCGGCACGGGCTACCATACGTTTATATAGAGCCGTATATACTAAAGAGATTTGCTTGTCATAACACTTGTGAGCCCAGAAAAAAGCAGCCTTGTAATTATCAAAGATTCGGGATGTCTTATAAGCAGCATGCATCCAAGCAGACTCCTGACCATGCACAGCCATGGCATCTAAAATTGGATTACTAATTGTGGGCGACGGTTTGCCATGGAAGAACGCTTTAAATGCTCGTTTAATGATCGCATAGGATAACATGGCCTCGACACGTTCCATTGAGCATTTCAAGCGCAATGCCTGCAATAGATCATCTCGATTTAAATGGGCACCCACTTTTGGATCTGGCTGACATTTCGAACGCAATTTCTCATGATAGACAAAGGCGCGTTTTATAATCGATCTGGCCTGATATGATTTTGTTGTATTAATGCCACAAATTAACATTATCTGGGCCAAACTCCTTGATATATCCTCAACATTATCGTCAAATAGTTGATATGGATCCAGTTTCCTTTTGCAATTGCAGCCACTTTTCATAGCATCTGGTTGTATTCCCGCCGCAAGCATCAATTTTGTCATATTCTCCAATTTTTCCATATTGTATTCGTAAAATACACATCAACAAGAAATTTGGGATTTTTTTTTTATTTTTTTTAAATTTTTTAGTCAATATAAAGTCGGTGGCAAAATAATAATTTTTACTTTCGTAAAACTAGAATAGGAACTAACAAATTTTATTTGATTTTACTTTTGACTTTTGTTTCTCAGTTTGTTTTGACTTTTTTAATGTGTTTTTAAAGGACTAGCAAAAATTACAATATCTAGCTTATATAGATAACTATAGCAATCAACATTAACCACAAAATCTTTTACTTTCTATTTTAAGTCATTGAAAACAATATTCGTCTTTTAGCTATAGGCAACGAAGATTTCTCTTTTCTGTATCATTTAATGAAAGCCATTTTCAAAAGCATTTCAAAAAACAATATTTATTAATTTTCAATCTATTTTCGTAAAATCTTTTTTCGTAAGTCGGTAGTAGATATTTTTGAAGAACCATTTATCCATTTTCGCTTAAGCTTTCCTTTTTTATTTTAGATACTAAATAATTGATTCGACTATTTAAAACGAAGAAAAAATATTTACTCTCAAAACTATGTTTTCTTTTTTAGATATTTTCCATACTTTATCTTTCTTAAAAGCAGATCAAACTCCATACAAAATTTATACAATTAAACAAACAGATAAATATAGTTAATATTAATATAAAACTTGTTAATTATTTTCATAATTAAGTCTGACTAGCATTCTAACCTAATTTTAGAGAATCCTTCCAAATATTTTTTCTATATAGTTGCTCTTAGTGCTTGTCTCATGTTCTTATTAGTGAATCGATATATTGAAAATAGGTTAATAGAAAAAACTGATAAATTTACATATTTAATGCTTATAAGACGAATCAATAAGTTAAGCATAAAAAATGCATAAAAGTCAAATCATTGGATTTAATTTTGTTCTTTGGATATTTGACCCACTGTACCTTATCTAGGATTACACATGGCATAACTATATGCTAAAGATATACGTCTAGGTATAGGTATACCTATATATATATATATATATATATATGGAAAGACCCCACACACAGGGGCAGAGGCAGCTTGTTGCATATCAACCGAAAGCAGGGAACACACACATAAATGTGTTGGATAGGAGAAAATTAAGTCAGTCAGTCAGTCTCTCTCAATATATGTATATATATGCCCCATGCATTTAGGTATTTATCTCTGGTCCGCCGCTGCAATTATGCTAAATAGATGCTTTGATAGCTTCATCGAAATAAATAAGAGAACAAGAGACAAGCTAAAATGGTTCGGCGATTCTTTGGGTTATTTCGGGTTCTGTTTTTCTGTTGTGTCAGACTAAATTGTTCAAATAAATTAAGTTGTAGCTTTCGAATGTTGAGGGAGATGGTGGATAGGGGCGGCGGGGGGTAGTGTGATGGAGGAATATGGTGGTGCATGTTGTTTTTGGGTGTGGGGATTGGGGCAAGTAAACACAAGTCGAAGAGATCTTGAATGTGGCCTCAGAGAGGCCGCCTTTCTGGCATTGTCATTTGATAAATTATGATATTTGATCAATTGTTCAGAGAGATGAAGATGTTTTGGAGGCCCCCTAATGAAATTGGCTTTCTACGTGTGCCACGCGAGAATTCCCTTGCCCTCTCACTCTCTTCAATCCTAACCCGCATTGCAAGTTTGCTGAGGTAAACTTTTTGTTGTATTTACATTGTAATGGCATCTGGCGCGAGTAAACATACATTCACATCCATATCTACATACTACATACAACATACAAGAACAACAACAATAACAACAACCAGGGCCAGCCAGCCCAAAAACCCATTCATCTGCATAGCTGCACAGCATAATAGAACTCAACTCTATAGAAAGAGTAAAGGAGAGAAATGAAGGAGATATGAGAGGGGAGAAGGTGGAGGATGCTTGCCGCTGCTGGTGCTGCTGCTGTCGCTTCTTGCCTCTTTATTGTGGCTAATAGACCTCTTGTGGTCTTTGTTGTTGTGCCGCCGTTTGCATTGGCATTGGTATATGGTCACCTCGGCACCTCGGCATTGGCATTTCTATGTGGATTAATGAATGGTTGCATCGATGGACATAAGAATGTTTGTGTGTAGTCTATAAGTGTGTGTGTGTGTGTGTATGTTTACCATCCATATAGACATCTCATTCATTGTCGGTGCAGTCAACAGGCCTCTAATTATGTGTAAAGGTGTTGTGTATGCTCGCCATCGCCCCATCCCCAAACAACCCCATACAAAATTCAAACATCTAACCAAAACCCATTTATTCCATCTATCCCATCCCATTCCATCCCATGCCATCCATCTCAATGCTCATTTCTTCAACTACAAGGGTTAATTAGTGTTGTGTACAGGATTTGACTGAACAATGAGTGTCGGATACTGGGTAACGGGTGACGGGTGCTGACTACCGACTACCGTATGCCAGGTGCCAGAGTTCCCTATGATGGGCATATCATTTCATCTCTATAACTATTGTATGAAGATAATCAATCGATAATGGCTACTGGGCAGCAAAATTGAGTGAGAGGGGAAAGGGTCAAATACATATGTTCTCTCATGGCAACCTAAGATAACTTGGATTTAGATGTACATGATATTGCCTTCAGATTAATTTACATGAATTAAACATCCATGATGTTAATTAAACATATTTAAATTATGCAAAAATGAAAAGCATCCATTATATTAACATAAATTCTTTATTAACTTAAATATTATGAACTAGAAAAAATCTATATAAAAGCATAGAAAATTAATCTTTTCTTCAGCTATTCTTGTTTAATAATATATTTTCAGAAAAACAGAAAAAGGATATTAGAAGAAACGAATTAAGATTCTAAACAGTCTAAGACAAATAATACAATCAATGCCTACTTGCTACAGGGTATCAATCGAGTCGTTGATAATGTAAGCTTTGATTGTATCTTGCCATTTTTGTTGTACTGTTATTTTTGTTTAGTATGGTAGAAAATAGAGATGTAATTGATTAAATTTACCCAGCTGACAATGCAGAATGTGAAAAGTACTACTTGTCACCCAAGGCACGTTCTATTCTATGACAATTCCGCATCCACTTCCGTATCCATATCCGTATCCGCATTTTCTTTAGGCCTTTCTACCATTAAAACTTTGCCATCACTTTCATTGATGTCTTGAGCACAGTTCAAAGACCTAACCAAGTGACAGCTGCTATTACCACTGCCTTTGGCTATTGGCTGCTTGCTCTTGGCTTCTTCTATGCCAAAGGACCATTTGCAATTTTATTGCCCCCAAATCGAAATCGAACGCCTCAAGAATGAAAAGAACAAAACAACAAACAAAAAAAAAATTCTATATAAACAATATCACAATTGAAAATGAAAGAGAATACGCCGAGTCATCATAAAAATACAAGAAATGCAATAAAATAAATTTAACACAACATTTGTTTTTGGTCCATCCATATCGTGGTCCTTTTCGGTTTGTTGTAATAGCATCATCTTTCCCTATACACTGTCTGTCTGTCACAACGTTGGAGGATCATAACAATCAAAGGGCATCCAAAATATTTTCAATAATAAATCTATTTGATGGCCGACAAACATTTTTATGAGTCTTTAAGGCATGAAAACCACCATGGAAAAGGATGCTGCTGACAGCAGGAACACCAACAGCAGCAGCAGCAGCCAGGCGTGCCTCCAGTCGTTAAAAATCAGAAAAATAATGTCCCATCAGATGATTAATTGTCAAGTTAACCCAGACAAAGATGGGGCGTTATATCAGTAGTGGGAGGCATAAGGGATGACAGTTAACAGCAACAGCAAACAGGAGTGAACAAGTGAAAGGGCCCCTTCCAAGTCAGCTGTCAGCCATAACTTGTCCATTTTTATTAATTTCTCAAATGTCCAGCATTCTTTTGACAGTCGGTCGTCGTTTCGGCTTGTATGTAATTAATTTTTTTTCCATTACATCTGTTGCACTTCTACCCAGTTCAAGTACATACATATATACATAGGCTCCTTGAGAGGACCGCAAAACAGTCACCTTGGATGACACCCTCGTTTAATCTTTGTTTGACCATCTGTGTTCATTTAGAAATTCAGTCAGTCGGTCAGTTGTACCAGTCACAGTCAACTAATTTGTTCAAATTTGTGGTCCGTGTCAGTTGACCATTATAAATATTGCATTTAATTGAACTGTTTGAGAATCTTGAAAGACCGGAACTAGCAATATTTTTGAATGTTAATGAAGTGTTTCCAAAAAAAATTTTAGCTAAAAAGAAACTTGTTCATAGTTGAATAATTCGTGATATTCATACAATATGTATTCAATAATATCAGAACAAAAATATTGAAAATTTAACTTTATTTCGTTTTTTAATCTTAAATTATTTTTCGTTTCTTTAGAGATGCCATTAAAAGGCATTTTAGATATCTCATTACGTAAACCTTTCTGTTCCATCTGCTTTTTGTAGCATTCCGGTGCTCCCACACCCTTTCTTGGGACTCTCTAAATAAATCAACACTCCAAAAGACAGAAACTGAACAAGAAACACGCTTGTAATTGCTTAATTAGATTGCCACTAAAAATTATAATTTGAAAGAGCAGAAGACGACAAAGCTGCTTGTCCTTATGCCAGGATGCTGCCAGGATGCCATCCTTGCTTTGGAAATGAAAAGTCGCAGATGGCCGCGAACCCAAAACGTAAATCAGATTTGTTGACAGGGCTCAACTAATTTTAACCCACGACCTCACGCACTTGAGTTGAATGCTGCATCTTTACTGCAGCTTGTGTACTGGTTTTTACCCCAACCCCTCCTCCTTGGCTTGGTTATCCTTTCAAGTGGATGTATACGCGTGCGCACCAGGTCCCAAGTGGACGCGTGCTAATGGGGAGCAAAAGGTGCATGAAGAAAGGATCACGATAAACAGAGAGAGAGAGAGAGAGACACAATCACAGCGCAACCGAGGCGAAAGGGGAACTGTGTGTGGTAATTTATGCGTGTCCTTTTGAGATAGATCAGCTGCCCTAAGGCATGGATTTGGCTAATGATTTAGAGTGGAGATCGTGGCACGTGAAACAAAAATTATTGTTTCATACTTTTTGTTTTGTAACAAAATTCGTGGCTTTTTCACGAAGTCACGAGCAGCTTAACCCCACGTATACCTTATGAGTGCCTTAGTATGTGTGTGTGTCAAAGGACATATGTTAAAGACGGCGAAATGCCGACACATGACTCTGTTGACACACACACACAAGGAGCAGAGGGCGCCGTGCAACAGCAGCAGCAGCACCAGCGGTAGTTATAGTTGAAGTAAATTGTAGTAGGGGAAAAGGACTTCTTAAGACTGCATCTAAGTGGTATTTATTGGTTTGCCAAGCCGGCGACGGCTGTCGTATGCATCCTGTATGCTCTATGCAGCAAGGATTGAATTACACGTTGGCGACACATTTGTAAACAGGCAACTGATTTTTTACCCACACCACACAGCGGCACAGTAGTTCGTTGCAGGAGTCACCAAGCAACGGCGCGCCTTATTTGCCAAGACATTAGGCAGCTAGAACTAGGACCAGGACTACGACCAGCAGACAATGATGAATATGAAGTAGTTGTATATGGAAGCAAAAGTAACAATAACAAAAACAACTATAGCAAATAGTTGAAATGACAACAACATACCGCGTGTTTGCTGTCAATTCCATTCAACAAACAAGACAAGGATCACCAATCCTGATTGACAATCTACAAATTTCTCTGACATTAATCAATGAAAGTCGCCGCAAGGAAGACAACCTACCGACCGACCGAACGAACGACCGCCTGCCATGTTGATGAATCGCAGGATTCATGTTTTTACACGCAGTTGACGGATATCTATTAGAATCTTTGACGGATATCTATTAGAAAAACATATCTCAAAATGCCGCCATAAGAAAGACTGACTGATAAATGATCACAAATTCAATTATCTATATATATAAAGTAGCGTCAAAAATTATAATGAAAAGTGTTTGGCGCAGTGTCCTCTCTTGGTGTTAAGTGTGGTGAACTGTACTGCAAAGGTAAATTATTTATGGTCACACTTCATTTTACCCCTTTCTGCCGTTTAAATTTAAATTTTTGCTTGCAAAAACAAAAAAAAAGAGATAAAGAGAAACAAGCAATAAATTCATGTTAATAACAGTTGCAACTCGCGCCCCTGTCGCCCACTATTTCTGCCCCAGTGCAGCAGACACTGACTTGATGCCCAACGGGCAACTTGGCCATAAATATAAAGCAAACGGGTTGACAGTTGGCAGGAGTTCGAAACCCTTACCCTTCCTTTAATGTGAAACACCCAAAAATAGTCGAGAGCACAAAATTTTTGTGGCCAGAAATTTGATATGAATCAAGTGCCACGTGTCGCCCTGCGTTTTTCCTCCTTTATTTTTTTTTGTTTGCAAAAATACTATAAAACAAAATAAAAATTTCGGGGGCGACAACTGTTTCGTTTCTTAGCCAAGGCAAAAGGACCGAAGGAAGACGACGACGACGATGACGACAGATGCGCGTGTCGGGGGCATGACCAAGAAACTGAAATTGTGTTACACTTTCCCTTAAAGAAGAAACTAATCGGCGAAGCGAAGAATGTTTATCAGAGTCAGACATCAATCCAAGACTTAAAGGAGCTGGCACAGGCAAAGGAGCAGGAGCAGGAGCTCTTCTTTTTGGCAGTGTGGAGGCGGTAACGCATCTCGTTAAACCGCAACCGCAACTCCGGGCCATAGTTAAAGGGGCCAACGATCCGTTTTTGTTCATTGCTGATTTGGATCTTGGCATCAGCACATCTGTGATCATCAGGTTCCGTTGCAAGAAGCGTGAAATGCAATTGCCATGGGGTCACAGCGAAAAGGAGAGAGAGAAGAGAGAAATACGTGGCCTAGCGGTTGTTTTTCGTTGTTCCTGTTGTTTGTTCCTGTTGTTGTTGCCTTTTTTCAGCGCCCCGTTACGCGAAATTGATCGACCCGAGACCCTATATACCTGGCAGGTATATAGGAGAAAAGTATAAGCGTGCCTGGATGAAGATGAAGATCGGATCCAAGACTTGGCCAATTAAGATCACTATAAACAGATGTTAGTTGTTGTCTCCCCCAGCATGCCAGCGTGCCATGCCGTGTGCTTGATGGTCGAGCCGATCCTCTCACACACCGCACACACAGCTGTGAGAGTTGAAAATCCGCAAAAACTGAAGAAATATTCATCAGCCGAATATTGTGAATATTCTTTTATGACACTTGAATGTCTTCGTAATTGGATATCCCTCCTATGGTACTTGGCATGTGCCAAGGAAATGGACATTCAAAACCTAAAACCAGAAGTGACCCAATGTCCACTTGAATTTCAATTTCCAAAAATCCTTCATTTCTTGCCTGTCGTTTCATTTTTTTTTTTTTTTTTTGGTTATTTGGAGCGCACACACACCTTGTGTCCGGGTGTCAAAGGCCGTGTTAGGTTCATGCCCGCCGATGGCAAAGTAGCGAGTCAATTTGTCAGCGACCCCGGGCATTGAAATTGAAATTCAGTTAAGCAGGCTTGTCCGTCTGTCTGTTGTGTCGATTTGAATGGGACATGGAAATTTGATACATTTAGCAGCCACAGAAGCAGCAACGGCAACAGTAACAGCAGCTGCATGCAGACCAAGGGCTGCAGATTATGCAACCTTTTGTACATAGCAGCTATGAGATATGAGCTGTCAATGGGATGCGAAAAGGCAAAGAGCTTTTCATTCTCAACTGCAAATGGTATAGGTAGTAGAAATGAGCAAATAGTAGGTACATACAGGTAAGTCCCTGTTTCAATGGCAATAACTGCCAAATGCGATCTTCTTCCAAATTTCAATCAAGGAATTTACAGTCACATGAGTTGGCAAATAACTATGACAATCAATCAAATTGATTCTTTAAAGATTACACTTTTGGTATGTCTATTATTTATGGAATTATAAAGATCATATAAATAAAGTAAATAAATCATTCGACTTACCAATTCACTTTTGATACATTTATAATATGTCTATGAATCACTTGTTTTAAAACGCGACCTGCAATAGTTAAATTAATTAGCATACATTTAATTATTTTAAAATTCTTTGGCTTACAACTTACGATAACACTTTTTTAGAGCCAAACATAACTAGCAAAGCATAAGTCGAAGATTAAGGCCTATAAAGTAGAACAAAATAAATTTGAGATAATTTTTCTTTAATCTAATTAAAGTTTGCTTACATTAGATGAAACAGCTAAGTTTTCATACAAGAGATTGATGAGAAGACTTTTACCTTTCTTTTGGGATATGGCTCAAGTCCCATGCTTTTAGCAAATTTTCATATTGATCAAACACATCAGGTTGTAGACTGCGATCCTTGGATTTGTTTTATTTTTATTCAAAAACAATGTTATCACACTGGAAGACCAGTGGCCGCATATCTGCCAGTGGACAATGTGTACACATATTCATCCAAATTGCCATCTTTTAACGAAGCTTTAAACATTTGTCAAATTTATACCATGTATGTATAGTAATGAAAAGGAGTAGAAAATTGTTATAAATCTATTAAAGGTAGAGAAAAACCTATTAAAGTTCATAGTTAACATATATCTACATACAGTTTGACAACAAAGTGTTTTCACAACGCCAAAAATTATCATTTTCTTACTTTAAGATGAAAAAAAAAACCTAAATTAAATGGTTTTTTAAATTTTTTTTAATTAAAATATGTTAACTAAACAATTCCCTTTCAGGAACACAAAAAAAAATTTTAAATGTGTTTCAATCAAGAAAGAAAAATAACAAAAACTGAAGATAGCACAAAATTCAACTGCCAACTAAGTGTTTTCACAACTTAGTTTTTCCACTTATTCTATCGATTTAAAGATAAACTTATAATATTTAATATTTTGTAAGGCCACCATTGGCATCTAAAACAGTTTCCAATCGTCTATTCATCGATTTGATGAGATTTTGGACATAATCCATAGGGATATTTAGCCATTCCTCCAAAATAATGGTCTTCAAATTATTTTCATTTTCGGGATGTCGTTTGGCGGTTCTTTTTTTGAGATACGCCCACAAATTCTGAATAGGATTTACGTCTGGACTTTGGGCAGGTGAATCCAACTCATTTTTGGAGTTATATAGCAGTCAGTACCTCACAATATGCTCCTTTTGCTTGGAATCATTGTCTTGGTAAAACTTAAAAGTTGGTTTACCCTCGACAAAATACCCGAATTTGTTGGAACTGGCCACCAAACCTGTGTGCAATATGTCCAAATATTGTTGGACATCCATTGTGTTCTCAATAAACGACAAATCGCCAACTCCTTTCGTCGAGATGTACCCCCAAAGCATTTCCGAAAGTTTGCCAAACTACGAAACCAAATTCTATTATTGGAATCCAAGGCTTTTAACGGCTTTTGCCACACTCTGCTGCGTCCACTCTCATATTATAGCATCATTTTGGTTTCAACACAAATAATAAAATCATCCCAATGTGAATCAGTTTTTCCTCCGTGCATCCTCGTAAATCTTAAACGCCCTTCAATATGTGATTCCCACATGAAGCGTTTTTTACAAGTAACACTGGATGACAAACCGGTCCGTTTTAGGACTTTCCGGACATCTTCGCGGGAAATGGTTATTCCACATTCCTGTTGTAGCTTTCTGGCAAGCGTCCTGGTCGAAATGGTTATGTTTTCACTTGCCCTTAGTGGCATAATTTCCCCGGCTTTGGGTGTTATGACCCGAGGCCGTCAGGTTGTAGGCTTTGTTTCTAGCCTTTCTTCCTTTTTGGAGCGGTTTAGGGTGTTATATACTGCCTTTATTGAAAGTAAAAACATTTTGGAGATCTCTGAAACCGTTTTGGCTATTGTGTTCTTATAATAGACCATTTGGGCCATACCAAAACTTATCCGTTTGTTTGGCATTTTTAAACATTCAAAAGGCGGTTAATAACGAACCAATTCTAGGAAACTATGACAAAATTACTCAACATATTGAAGCAGCCACCGAAGCTCACTTCGAAAATTCCGGGAAACAACGGTAAATACAAAAATAACGACGGAAAGAACCTAAAAAGCGAAATGTGTAAAGACTTAGTTGGCAGCTGGATTTTGTGCAATGTTTAGTTTCTGTTGTTTTTCTTGTCTTGTTTGAAATATTTTCAATTTTTTTTTTGTAGTCCTAAAAGTAAATAGTTTTACTAACCTACTTTAATTTAAAGAAAATTAAAAAATCATTTAATTAGGGGTTTTTTTTCATCTTAAAGTAAAAAAATGATGCTTTTTTGCGTTGTGTAAACACTTTGTTGTCAAACTGTACATATGTAATATATATGTATGTCCACATATGTAGGTGTTTGTGTGTATGTACATACATGTCTCAACGCCCGCCGGCGGGCCACGATTGCAAATTGCGCCAAAATGTTATTGGAGGTGTTTCTATACTAAACTATCCAATCTTTAACAATGTCATGGAAACATATGAACACCATTAATGATTCCACAAAAGCCACAACAGGAAAATTAAATCCAAAACTTCTTTGCAAGAAAATTCGCAAATGTTTACGTAATGTCCAAAACAATTCCAAGCACTTTTACATTTTCCATGATAATATCATTAATTGCCACTTGTATTACACTGACTTAGCCTAAATCAAAAGACTTATATTAATTAAATCAGTTATAAACACATATTTTTTGCCACAATTAAATTTTACAACGCGTGTCTGCAAAAAAAAGCTTATAACAGTGCTGCCAAACAGTTAAACACTGGGGGACTCTTCTTGGGGCTGAACTAGAGATCTGATTCACAAACTGTGAACCAGTCAACGAACTAGTGATCCAGCAATTAACGTTTAGATTTAAATTTAAGCAATTCAAATTCAAACCGGAAGTGGTTCGTAAAAAACATACATTCATTTACATTTTTTTTGTTCAACCGCTTAATCCAATTGCTTATGTATAAAAACAAGCAAATTTATAAAAATTTAAACTAAATTAAAAGCAAATTAAAATAAATGTTTTTAACCTTTTTTTATGTTACAAGTAAGTTACATAGAGCAATATTGATTTTCGTATTGAAAGAAAAATAATAATATTTCATCTATTACAATGTTGTGGTGGCCTGTGCGGATTTCTTTTGAAGTCATTTCATGCCTGAATTGACCGGTAAACTCGAAATGAAAACTTTTCTGATTGCTTGTTAAATTTCTAGCATGGTTGCAGTTTTCCCAAGCCCACAATGACCAATTTACCTTTCGGATTCAGCAGGTATATAGAATTAGCCCACAAAATGATACACAAACAAAAAGTAAACACACAAATCACAAATTGGTCAGCCACTTGTCGAAACCTCAAAAGGAAGAACCGCCGCCCAACCGAAAGATCGACCGATGGACAGAACGACAGACCATACGAAGCGACTACTAACAAGGACCTCATCATAATCGGTCTGTGCTCCTAAACCGAAATCGGGAGTGATGGTAGTCGTGGCGGGGAAGGTGGAGTAAATAACAACACAAATACGTTGCTTATCGCACGCGATCTCATCAAAAGATCAGAGAATTGTGACCGACGAAACCGCCGCCGAAGACGCTGCCACTGCCCGTCGCCATCACCACTTAGGAATGACTTGGCAAGTTGGCAACTTTGAATTATTTCAATCTGTGCTGATGATGAGGCCATATTTTGCCCTCCACTCCAAACCACTGGAATCATGATAAAAAGCTGGCGATAACAATTTTAACAGTGAGCATTCTTGGAATTCCCTTTATTGAAAATGTATGAAATTGAAATTGGCGCACTCTGGGCAGCTGAAAGATCAATCCAAAATCATTTTCAGCTGCCGTGAACATATACACGTATGCTATATAGAGGGTAATTGGAGTTGGTCCACCTACGGTCCGAAATATTCAAAACATTTGCTTTGTTTGATTGCACGAAATTTGACCTTAACCTTGTTGCCATTGTTGCCATTTTATGTTGAGGAATTAGCTGCTGTCGCTGATGCTGCTGCTGCTGCTGCTGCTGCTGCTGGACAGCAATCCATCGATCCAAAAATTCAGCTGGACCCTGGTCTTTTATCTTTTTTGATGCAAAAATACTCGCACCTGGCTAAATGATTGACGCGCTTCATAATAACAATGGGTTCTGCATATCCTTTTGACATCTCAAGTAGCCTGTCTCTAATTGAAAGTCAAACTTGCAATTCAATTCTCTCTTTCTTCGACAACAATAAATAAAATTCAAAAAAAAAAAGGGATACACAACAAAAAAAACAAAGATGGAACAATTGCAAGAAACCAATACAAAGCATTCAAAAGCTGAGGATAAAGTTACAGAAACTTCATTCAAGGAATTTTACTTGCTTTCTTGGCTTGTGAGATATTGTGGAAAACTTTTTCAGGCCAAAACACTTAATGGTCCAAACTCTTTTCATATGCTTAAAGCGGTCTAATAAAACTTGAGCTAGACAATAAAGCTGTCAACCTAAGCTTCAGTTCATAAACATATATCTTTCATATATATAGCTTAAATTACATAAAAGTTTGAACATTTGATAGATTTAGTTATTTATTTTACTTTCTGACTTTTAACTATACATTTATAGATAATTATCTTAATTGAATGATTCAATTTGCTAATGTTTCTCTTTTATATACGAATCATAATTATATCCAAACGATTCATTCATAAATGTGTCAATAAGTTTCCACTGTTTCTTGACCAAATTAACTAAATATTGCATAATTAATCAAGAAGACGGCACGCGGCTTTGTGGGCGCCACAAAGAGAGCCGACAATGCCAAACCCAAAACTTAAACACAAACCAAATCTAAAAACTCCAACTCCAACTCTAAAACCCAATCCCGTTCAGCACGTGATTAGAGAGAGCTGCATACAAATGTATTTTATTTGTTATTTCTTTCTTTTATATTTTGTCTGCTTATTCTTTTCAATTGAATCGATTGCCGCCCTCTTCCGTATTTAATAGAAACGAAGCGGATGTTGATATGGATGTGGATGTCTATGTGGACACATGTGGGTGCCCCAAGTCTATAATGCAGGAAGCTAAAAACCAACAACAACAGTAACCAAAGAATAAGCCAACCTTTAAATATAAAAATTGTTTTATACTCTTGTAAGTTTACGTATATTTATATATACATAGTTAAATCGATTTTACATTCGATCTTGTTTCGATTTAATAAAGGTTTTCTTCTTCTGGCTTAATATTCTTAAAGATTTAATTCTTTTTTAATTTCTTGATCTAAAAATAATTAATGATCTTATGAACTATATAAGACAAACTATAGTCAGTTTTATAACATTTTTATTTTCTAGTAATACCATGGATATAACAGCTCTTTAGACAAGTCCTTGTGCTAAAAATAAGATTTCAGATCGAATTTTAGCTAAAAAACATTAACCAGCTTCTAACTAAGACAATAGATAGTCTTCTATATAGAAACATATATCATTTCATTACTACATGCAAACTGCTTATAAAAATATTAATACCTTTTATCTTAGGGCATAAAATATACCAATCAAGTTTGTTTCTTAATCCATAAATTGGCAAAAAGGCGTTGGTTTATAGAGTTGAGACGATTTGTTCACCTCAAAGAACCAGTTCAATCAATTTTTTTATAAATGTAATAAAATCAGTTTTTATGAATTAAGTTAATATGGTTAAATATTCAAATAAATTAAATAATTAATTAAATATTTATAAATGCAAAGTTGTAAAAGCAAACTATAGAATATATATATATTTATATATATGTAGTATAAACGTTTTAAACAAAGGATCTAGTACGATATTTTAACTGTTACTAACGCAACTGTAACTCATTTTTTGAATTATATGCTTCTTTGGAGTACTGCAGACAACTCTGCAATTGGATGAGTCAGACTGTGGTCCCTGGTCTCTAAAGAGTCTCTATATAGTGGCCACAATTAGTAGGACGATGAATTTGCCTTTTTGGTGGCGGCGGTTGCGGTGGTTACCTCCGCCTCCGACAACTAACTGCTAATTGACACACCTCGACAACAGCACCACTAACAACAACAACAACAACAGCAACAATGGCAACGATGGCTTTGGCATCACGTGCCCAATGCAGATGACTCATCCATCTCCATCCATCCAGTCAAAGCTAAAGTCAGCATTCAACATTTTGCCAAAACCCGCTTCCCATTGCCATTTATGAATGAACCAAAGCATAAGGTAAAGCCAAGTCAGCTCAGGCCAAGACAAATCAGCGATCTCTCTCTATCTCTATCTATCACTCTATCTCTCTCTCTCTCTCTCTCTCTCTCTCTCTCTCTCTCTCTCTCTCTCTCTCTCTCTCTCTCTCTCTTTTTCTGACTCTTTCAGTGTCTGCAAAAAAAGTCCAAACTCCACTCAAGCTTAGTTTAGTCAGACAAGGTCCCTGCATCGGGGGGCCTTCCTCTTACACCCTCTCGCTCTCTCTCTGTACCTCTTCTTTACCCTGTCACTACATTCAATTTTTTCTATGCGCGTAGACGTCAAAAGTTGTTTGTTGTTGTGTCTACAACTTTTGCCTTTATAGTAAATCGTGTTTTGCATGCGCGAGTAGGTTGAAACAGTTGGACCTCCACCAACTCCTACCCCTATACCCTCCCCTCTTTGATTTCAACGGCTCCATCTCCTTTTGTCTGTCTGTCTGTCGACTGGCTGCCTCCACATTGAATGTAGGAGGAAAGATGAAAATGGGAATCAAAATTCATTCATGAAAATGTGTGCGCCAGTCGTTTGGCAAGTTTTGCTTTACGATTACGTTCATGGAGTAGGAGTAGGAGTAGAAGAAGTAGGAGTTGAAGTTGGAATTGAAGTTGAGGAGTTGGTGGAGTATGGTAAAGCAACAGTCATAGACGTTAATGCATTTCAACACGTCGATGTCGATGGTTTTCTGGTTAAAATGTTTGAAACGTTAATTGGGATATTAGACAGTCAAAATGATATGAATTATAAAAGAAATATGAGCTTGATATGCAATAGGAATGTCGAATAGAGGAACGTTTCAAAACTATGAAATGTGAGAATGAAATCAATTATGGGAACAGCCAGAAAGAACAAGAAGAAACCCTAAGAAAGTCCAAGAAAAATTAAATGGCATAAAAACAAAAAAAGTGAAACGGTGGAAAAGGATCCATTATATAAATAAAAGATGTAATTTACCTGAAGTAGAGATATGAATGATATATATTATATAGTTCTAGTTATATGAACTATATAATTTTTACACGCTTAATATATAAAAAACATTTGTAAATATCATATGAGAACCAAATTTTATGGGAACCTAATAAGGCCAACTGTGAAACATTTTAACATGGAACATAGTGTTTTGACCTGTTTACTATTATCCTTACGCACAAAGAAATATTTTCTATAATAGATCCTTACCCAAAAAGTAGTTTCACTTCAGGATTTCAATAGATATGCTTTGTATATAAAATTCCGATTTAAAATCTTTACGCAATCTAGGAAGTCCTTTATTAAAAACTCTGAAACAAAGACTTTTAAAAGTTTTTTAAACAAATAAACATATTTAAGTGAGGTATATTTTCCATTAATTTTTCATTTTAAACTTTGTCACTATAAAATTTCTGTTTGATTTCATCATAATTTCTAAAAACTACCATACCTAACCAAGAAGCATCTGTTTTTCGTTCTGTAACTTTGCTAGAGACCCCACAAGAAGAGTTGTCATCACTTTCCCAAAGCCAATCTTAATACAAAATCCCAGTATACAGCAGCTGATTCTATGGAACTTGTTATAACCACGAATGATAGTGTATTCCAGCGTTCAAAACTCCAGAGAAGCGCCAGCTGCCTTGTTAATGATTGTTTATGACTTGGCTCATAACTCCACGATGAAGATGATGATGATGATGACGACGACAAAGTCGACAATTTTCTTGGAGTCAAGATTGATTGCCTCATGTGGCAAGTGAAATCAAAAAGTGTTAAGCCGACTCTATCCCATGGTGGTCTACCCTGTTCGGATCTTGTCTTATATGTCCCCCTAATAAATCCGAGCCTAACCGGGTTAACCAAACCCAAAATATAAAATATATATAAAAAAAAAAAAAAAAAAACAGACACAGAAAACAGAACCTGACGGCACTTTTAATGTCTTTATTTACAGAAAAACAAAATCGAGGCGGGTGACAAGCCGCCCAGATAAGAGACAAGTTTCAAGTCCAGATACAGATTCAGGTCCAGGGTCCAGGGGTCCAAGGGGCTTTGGGTTCTTTGGGTCGTCGTTGCTGACCATTAAGGCGATAAAATGCAACGCTTGCGGCGGCTGACTGCACTTTAATCCCAAATAAAAAACAAAAAAAAAAAAGAAGACAAACCCATGACGTGATCATGGTCATGGACATGGTTGCCACCTTCAAGACGTTAACTGGGCTTAATCGTGGCGTTGCATGCGACACTTGGAGGCCTCATTAATAAAGGTTTAGCTTGGGCCACATTGTGAATAAATTAGTCCGTGGTGGTCCGAGACTAAAAAAAAAAAAAAAAAAAAAAAAAAAAAACAAAATATTGACCATTCATTAGCCAACGACTTCCTGATACCCTAACACATGACCAAATCGTTAAGATATTAAGCCTGTAACTCAATTTAAAGATCTTCAAGATATATTTGGTAATGTTATTAATTAACTAAAAGATTTGCATAGTTTGGAGTTCAATGATATTGATATACCCTTTCGTCTCTACATATAGGGTATAAAGACAACAAGTTGATCTTTGCGATCATTATGACCCCTTTGTGCATTATGGCTTCGTTCTGTTCTCCTCTCTTCTGTTCTGCTTTTTTGAACTTTTTTTTTCTTTTCTCTCTTTTGGTTATATTTTTTTTTTTTTTGTTTCTTTTTCTTTTCATTTTTCGTGGCTTGTTAGCCGGGGTTTCTCTTAATTTGAAGTCTGGTTGGAGTCTGTTCTGGTGGCTGCTTTGATGTCTTCTTATTTTCGGGTTATCATTTTTTATTCGGTTATTAAGCCGAAGACCACCGGGAAGATTTGGGCATTGAACAGATGTGTGAAGCAAGCATCAAGACAGTTTTTCACTATATTCTTTAACTTTGGCTATGTAAGCATATGGTGTCATATAAATATATACCAATATCTATATATATATAATTTGACCAAAGTGACCAAGGATCAGCAAAGTAACTCAATGGAAAACGGAATCTGCAATTTCACCCAAAAAACAGAAAAAAACAATAAAGAATATGCCGCTAAGAACAATTTAACTCACATTTTGTTACAGTCTTTTTTTTTTTCTTTTTTCTTCCACCAACCAATAGACAAAAGTATTAAATATCCATATCCGCCCACTGAACAATGCAATTCTAACCTACCAACTTCCTTTTTTCCTACAAAAAGAGTTATTAGAGAAGAGGGTAAAAAGAAACGGAAAATGGGATCTTGTAGTGGAAATGATGATAGAACCCTGAAACAAACAAAAGGATTATGTCCACTTAGGGATTATTATGAGCCCACGCTTAAGCAGACCAAAAGGAGAAGATACAAAAAAAAAAAAAAATATTGGTAAGACAAAATTGTATCTTTTGTGCAAGATGATGATAAAGGGACAAAGAATATTTGCAAGAGTATAAAGAAAAATTAGCAGAAATGTTGGACTGGACCTTGGTGATTAAAGGATTAACCTGCATAATATTTCCAAAATAGAAAGGGATAGCAGCTGAATGTTAAAGAGAGATAGAGCTAAAGAGTTTAAGCAGATTTTGACAAAGTTGCAGCTGAACTTTGATGGAGCCGAAAATGTATCTTTTCCAAATTATTATCTCTTCTCTTTTTATATATGTATGTATATATTTTTTCCATTTTTGCGGTTAACTCCCAACTGTTTTTGTGGTCAATTTAATGCACGAATGCCTACCCCAAATGATATGGATTGGAATTTATGCAAATGTTTCTTTTTTTTACATAAGAAGCAACTATATATAAACATATATATAAATGTAGTCTTAGTGTTACAATGTCACCAGATAGTAAGAAGGTAAGTTCCCACGTTTTTGGTACAAAAAAAAATTCAAAAAGTCATTACGAGATCACTTGCTTTCAAAGTGCTACTAATCCCTCAACTGCAATACTAGGCACACCGCATTCCACTTGAAAAGCTATGGGAAATTCTTGAGTCTTTTTCACGTTTTTTACCTCTCACTCTCTCTCTTTCCTTCTTTATTACTCTCTCCCTTTCTTTCTCTGTATGTCTCAATTTCGTGTGGGCGCTTTCAGGTGTCAGTGTGGCTTTAAAAATCCGTTTCGGTGTTTCTTTCTTTTTTTTTTTTTGTCTGAGTTTTTCATTTCTTTGCTTTTCTTGTTTTTTTTTTATTTTTTATTTGATCAAAACCGATCGGGATCAAAGCTTTGTGGGAAAACTGACTTTCCATAACAACAGAAGCTACTGCTGCCTCCGGAATCAAACAGTTATAGCTAGAAAGATTGAAAGAAAATAGAAATGCCTAATATTTATAAATATTTTGACATTTATTGGTAGAGTTTTGAACAATTTGTTTAAGAATTGAGAATACCAATATTTATGCGGTGGGAAAAAAACTTTAAACACACACATACAACCTGATTGACCATAGAAAAACTACTGTTCTTCTCTATTTGTAAGTTTTAAGAAGATTTTCTTAAAGATCGTTACGATCGTTACGATCGATCTATGCTAATTATGTTAAGCACTTTATATACTTTAACAAAGATCTACGGCGCCTTTGGCTAGAAAAATACAAATTTAAGCCGATATATACATCTGTATATATATATAAATATAAATCTAAATCCGTATTGCTATGCATCACTCCTTGAAAAAAAGTTGAGTTTTAACTTTAGCCAAAGCAGACTATGGACTAAGTAATATCGGTAGAGATCAAAGTAAAGACAATGCCGACTTAAAGGGACACTAATTTTTGTTTTACATTGGTGTTGTTTTTGGACTAATATAATGCAGAACAAAAGCAAAGATCAGGGACAATTTTGCGGTTAAAGCGGATCTCACAAAACAGAAAGAAATAATTGCCATCAATCTTTCAGAAAAACCGATTTACGTTTTCGGCTTCGGCTCATGCCTTTAAAGGACACGCAAACATATACACATATAAACACATTTACTCACAAACACACACACACATATATATATATATATTTCTATATATACATGTGTATATAGTTAGGAATTTAGAGCACGAATCGTTTGTAGATTATCCCAAGGATCACGCCTAAAAAGTTTCCCTTTAATACCAGCACTGGCCTTTATTTCCATACCATCTTCTTCTGGTTAAGTAAACTAAGCTACTTAAGGGACATTTGCAGCGCCATTAAGAGGTCCTTCGGGCCTCTAAACTGATTTGCATAATTGGTTCGATTTGATGGATGATTGAGCACACGTGGCTGTCGCCCTTTACTCTCACATCATATCATGTATTCTCTACAAACTCACCTTTCCTCTTCTCTCTCTCTCTCTTTCTCTCTACATTTCGATTTTTGTCTTTTCCTTTTACGTTCTTTACCTTGGTAATTGCCCATTTCTGTCTAAAATAATTTTCGGTGATCTCGTCTTTGATCCAACAAAGAGCAAGAGGCCCTAACAACATAATTGAAGCTCCTGAACTAACTGAAAATGATGACATGGAGAAGGATGACCATAATGGGATGCGGGATGTGGGTGACTGTGGAATGATTGAAAAGGAAAAAGGAAAGGAGAAGGGAAACCAAAGAGTGAAGGGCAACAACGTAGAAAAATTGGCCGGCTATCGGCGCCTTTAAATATAAAACCTAAGCTAATTGTTTTATTCCCCCCCTTCCACGCTCATCAAATGTTTTGAAATCAAATTACATGATTTTTAGGGGTTTTCAACTACTCAACACTCTGAACGATCAAAAGGATCGAAATTGGTAAC
This sequence comes from Drosophila neocordata, assembly GCA_018903615.1. NCBI lineage: Eukaryota > Metazoa > Arthropoda > Insecta > Diptera > Drosophilidae > Drosophila > Drosophila neocordata. The sequence goes on from JAEIGI010000001.1 coordinate 1,556,516, forward strand.
AGAATTGAGATTGGTTGGTTGATTTAACTACCTTTGTGTGTGTGAGTGTGCTGTGGCTGCTGCTGCTGCTGTTGCTGATGATGATGATGTATTGCCTTATTTATTTTTATATTGTGGCCCTTTAAGGATCGGGGAGGATGGTTACGTTTGTCGGCACGCCCCACAACCAGAGACCAGGCCCATAACCATACCTATATGATCAGAGACCGAAGAACCGAGTTCAGTCAAAGAATATTGAAGCCGCCCGCACCTCAATGGGCGTTTTTGACGACTCTTTTGCCGTATGATTCTTGGCGCTTTGCCCCGGGGCTGGCACTGCAAGATTTGGCTGGCAAACTGTGATAATTACACATTAATTGTTTAATTCCAAGGCGATTGTTTCATTGACTCCGTCTCTGTGGTAGGTTTCAACCATAACCAATTCTCATCCGCGCCCAGTCGTGGGAGTGTTAGTTCTTCGTTTTTCCTTTTTTGTTTTTTCTTTTTTTTCATTTTTGGGTTTGGTTTTTTAATCACTAATTAAGCAGGCATGAAATTCAGTTGTAAAAACTGTGTCTTTTGGTGGTCTTTTCAAACGCCCACAACAAAAATGCCAAGATCCTTTACCTTTAACAGCAATGGCAAATGGGGAAATTCAGTGACGGATTAATACACATTGAGGGTTAGTCCTTCACAAGCTTTTTTCTTAGCATAACTTCATAACAGATTTTGTAATATTTTTTACTCTTTATTCTATAATATCCAGATGCAGTAACAATCTCCTAAAAGGACACAGGAAAACACGCTGGACAAACATATATATGAAAGGTATGAAGACTTCTTCTTCTGCCTAATAAGTACTTAAATTTTGTACTCTTGCTTAAAAAAAGGACATAAAAAGTATAAATTCAAGGTCTTTAGTCCGCTCCTGATTTGAGTTAATGAAATTCTTACATTTTATGTCCCTACATTCCAAAACTCTGACGCATACCAAAATACTTGTTTCCTTATCGAACCAACAAAAAAAAAATAAAATAAAAGAAAAAGAAAATAGACAAAAAAAGAAAAGAACAAACAGAGAGGAAAACCCTAAAAACAGGAATGTTCGTGTCCTTCTTGTCCTATTTTGTTTTTGGCTGATAAGTTTAGTCGTTAAAATTGTGAATACATTTTAAAGAAATTGGAAATTGGAATTTTCCACACAGAGTTTCATTCTTTTCCTGTCGACCATTTTTTCATTGCACTCACAACATTTGCAATTACATTTCTCTCCCCCCCACTCCCCATCGCTCTTCTATCATTTTCTTTCGGTTGCTCTTTATTTTTTTTTTTATTTTTTGTTTATTAAACATAGTTTTGGTTTAACCCCTTGGAGTACGAGATTGTTGGAGGTGTTTTGGGTGGGGTGGTGGTTGAGGGTCGTGTCATTGTCAAAGGCAATTGCAAAAACGACCGCAGAAAGCTAACCGCAAAATTCTATTTGGTACAACTACGGCAAAAGTCTGGCTTATTTGGGCATGGTTAGGCAAATAGTCAGTCAATGTAAAAAGAATGAAGAGAATTGTGAGAAATGAGAAACGAGATCGAGAAGTGGGAGAGGAGGGGTTCACCATAAAGCATTCCCTTTTGCCTTTTAAATTTGCCTTTGCGCACTCACACACACTTTTAAACATATTGGAAAAAAATGAGAAAATAAAGTATATTTTCTTTTTTTTTTTTCTTTTTTATTTATTTCTTTTTTTTTTTTTTTAGTACATATTGAATGCAAAGAGAAATTTGTCCAATTTTCTTTAGGACGCTTTTCCTTCTTTGTTTGTTTTTCACTCATTTCACATTCATACTTAATTAAGTTTTCACACCTTCTGCAACTTGGGGGGGCTCCAAGAACCTAGAGAGCTGTTTAATTGCGCGATTCATTTTTGACCTGTCGGAAGTTTGAAGGGGGGACAGGAAATTTTCCGACAACCCATTCCACCCACCAAAACGAAAAGAGAAAAAGAAAAGAAGAAGAACCTCTACCCTTCGCTCTGGCACCTCACGAGGTGTACAAAAAAAAAAAGTTTTAATTTCTCACTTGTCTCTTTCAAGTTGAATCTTTGGACAGCAGCAGCAGCAAAGACAACGGCAGTGGCAGTGGCAGGTGCAAACAGGTCGCGAACGCGCTTCGCTCTCTGACAAAATAATTAATTGCAATGTCACTTCTTTAGTTTAGTTTAGTTTTTTTTTTTTTTTGTCGGCAATTTGTCTCAGATTCTCTAATTCTCTTTGTCGTTGTCCCCCCAGTTTTTTTTTTCTACCATTTTTCACATTTAATTGCACTTGAATGAAAATGTTGTGTCAATCAAAAATCTGTATAGCACTTCCGAAATGGTAAGAGATATGAAATTCAATTTTTTTTTTCTTTTTTTTTTATATTTTTGAAAATAGAGTCATAAAGATATCCATATAATATATCGTATAGTGTCGCATCGTGTGTTTGTCTGTGTGTGTGTGTATAAGTTTCGATAAGCAGGTAACAAAAAACCCATCTGAGGGTCCCCAGAGAAGTCTTAGCCCGGAATCCATTGTCTCACCGAATTCGGTTTGTCTGGGCCATAATTGCGGCCAGGGGGCATAAATATTTTGATCATATTTCACGGCTCACTGACGACACACCGAGAAAAAAGAGAAGAGTAAAAAAAAGAGAAGGAATACAATATTTAAGACTGAGTCTCAGTTGGGTTTGATAATGATCTAGTCATTGCCATGGTTCATTCGTTCGCTGTTGTTGTTGTTGTTTTTTTGGTCTTTATCATTTATATCTTAAGAGATCTTGGCAATAGGCGCAACTTCTAACTGTTCTTGGTGTGTCATTTGACGACTTTCTCAAAATTCTCACACACTTTCCATCGTAAATCTTTAGTATGAGCCATTGAGACGACATTAGGTGAGGGGAGTTAGGGTTTAGCCACAGTTTTGCATCATCTCTTTCCTTTCATGGATTATATTATGTTCATACATTAAACACTTTTACCCATCAGTATTCCAAACTAGTTGACATCTCAATTTACTTCCACTTCCATTGAACTTTATCCTTAACAACAGTAGCACGTAGTCATCTGAAAAGAAAAGAAAACCAAAAAAAAAGGGAAATCCATAAACAGTTATATGATTAGGTAAGTGATAGGAATTATAAGGAAATTGGCTTAAGATTTCTTGTAAGTAGAATAAGAAGAAAGTTAGGAGCATGAACAGGTTTTTTTTATCCTAGGAAAGCAGTGGAGAAGGAACTCGACTGCCTTTCAATTGCAAAGGCATGGCAATCATTCCAACACGTGGCCTTAGGGGGAACACAGGCGTTTAAGGATATTGATAAATGAAGCTTTTAAAGCAGGTTAAGAAAACGTTTTAAATAGTTTCTTTGAAACAGTTTTTATATCCTGTAATCATACGGTACAAAGGGTATATTATAATCGTTAAAATGTATGTAACAGGGAGGAGGAAGCATAAAGTACCCCATAAAGTATATTCTTCATCAGCATCAACAGTTTGGTCGATCTACCGTATGAAATCCTAGATTTTAGAGAGTATAAAAGCTAGGTAACCAAATATGATGCCTAGTGTCTACGCAGATCAAGTTTGTTTTCAATTTTTGCCAATATATATAGATATATTTAGTTAAATATAGAAGATACTTGGTAGACTTTCAAATTACTTCTTAACAAAAAACGTTAACAACTTTTGAGCTTGGCTAAGAAACACTAAAGTTTGGTTCTAAAAACTTACATGAAATGCAATCAAAGTTTTATTAGAAAAACTTTTCAAAAACTAAGAAAATTTATAAAAACTTTATCTACGTATCAAAAGTTAAGTTAAAAACACAAAAAACTGTACAAAAATGTGAAATACCAGTTAGGCCACAATTATTGTAATATATAGTTGCATTTCTTTGGAAATGCAATGAACGAACCCTTTTTTACACATGCCGTATGCAATTCCTAGGCATTGAACCATGCCACTCTAATAGGTGTTTTTACTATGCACCCAGAAAACTTATGTATGTATGTATGTATGTTTAAGCATTGATAGAATTGTTTAGGTTAAAACCGAAGAGAGAAAAAACCTAATTAAACTTAAACATGATGCAATGGGGCGGTAGTGGTGGATATGACCAAGCTCTAAACTATACTATATACATAGTTGGTATATGGGCATACGGAAGGCGGCGAAGTGTGACCAAAGTAAGACGATAGAGAGGAGCATTAAAGTTACTACAACTACAACTAATGTGAGGTGTTTGGTGGGTAATACAAGTGAGTGCTCCAAATGATTATATACATACATTCTATTACATGTGGTTAAGGAATATGGTTTAAAAAGAGGAAGAAAAATAGTGAAAAAGAAGTAGCTATAAGAAAAAGAAGAATGTGAGTTATATGAGTTTACCAATAATATGGAGTACAGAACACTAATGATGATTATGCTACGACTATATATGTACATATAACTATAACTATATAAATATTGTACATACATACATACATGTAGATATGTAAGAATGGAATGGTGTTTGTTTTAGAAGTTCTGTTGTAGTTGTTGTTGTTGCTGTTGTTGTAAGCGTGTTCGTTACGCTTGGCAGTTGCATCAGCAAACACAAAAACAACAACTTTGAAAGTTAATGTTAATGTCGCGTTCTAGAAATGATAATGATGCCTCCCTCTCTTCCTCTTTTCTCACTCTTTGAATTTTTTCTTCTTCACTCTCTGTGTGTACCATTAAACCAACAACAAACAGGGGGTTGTCTTTTTCCCCCACCCCGCTCAAAGCGTAAAGGCAAAAGATGCAGCGTCATCTCGCTTCGCTGAAGAGAATATGAGAGGAGCAAAAGAGAGGAGAAAGAGTAAAAACAGTTGACAAAGCTTGCGTTCGCACGGTACTCCCCCCTATATTACTCACACCGACTTCTTCACCTATCTGTGTATGCATGTTGCTTGAGTAGTGTGGGAGTCAGGGGGTTGGTGAAGTGAACTCAAAGAAGATTTGCTCCAAAAAGCAGCAAAGTTGGTGAAACAAAAAGAAATGAAAAAATAAAAATAACAACAACAACAATGTAAAACCATCTAACTATGTATATATAAAGTTATTACAATTTTCGTATTCGTATTTATTTTTCTGCAGGCAGCCGCGTTTAATTGGAAAACATTTTCCCAAAGTCCCAAAAAGTCAAGAAGTCTAATTACCAAAAGTCATTCTCTCTCTTTCCCCTCTTTCATTTTCTCATTTGGACCCCACTTCCCCTTTCCTTTTAGTAGATCTTACCCCGTTTTACTGATTTAAATTTTTTTGACATAAACTTTTGTTAAACTAAAAAGCTAAAGTAACAACAACAACAAAAACAAAAACAGCTAAATTGCGGGGAAAAGGAGAGAGAGACCGAGAGGGGCCTGAGAAGGGGGAATAAAAATAGCAAAGTCATTTAATTGCGAAAACGCGTTTTAATTGCTTCTCTTGGGCGCTACTCGGGCAATGGGAATACATGGTGGGAGGTGTGGGGGGGGACTTAAAGTTATAGTTTTCAGTTGGAATTTCAACCTCTGTTTCTTTTTTTTTTATTTTAGCCCCTTGGAAGTTTCCCAGGCGCGCGAGCGCGTTAATTTGACGCTAGGGCCAGAGCCAAAGACATCTGGCCAAATGGCCAAAAAAAAGAAAAAAAATTTCTTCATAATTTTATTAGAGTGACAGACTGGGAGACCTATGAAGAAGAAGAAAAAGCAGAAGAGGAAAGAGTTGCAGGGGCTTAAAGTAAGGGGGTAGGCAATCACCAGTTTCTGTTACAGTCGAGTAACGCGGTTAAGTTTTTTAGTTGGCTTGTTTATCATTAAACAAAATAAAAAAAAATCTAAATTGTTAGTTTTGTATAGTCAACCGCAAAAATGTCAAAAGATGGCAAAAAAATAAACCACCCACACAACCTTTTTTCATGGCAACGCCCATTGAACCGCCCTGATCCGCCTCATCCATCCTCCTACTTTTAGTAGCAATTACATGCCACACTTGCCCAAGCAATTTTCTAATTTGAATTCATTAAAAACAACTGACAGGATAAGCCTTTTGGCACTCAGCCGAGTGTCTGGTTAAGCCACATAAAATCCTAATTTTTATTTGACATTCACTTTTGGCAGAAGGCATCATCTATTACCATGTACCCACCTCTATTATACATATACACTAGATATATATATTTATATATATATATACTGTATACATAAATTGAAATCAATTATTGCCACAAATCTATTCCATGAGAACGGAACTGCCGCCGGACAGCCAGCAAGGCCTAGTCGGTTGCCTGGTCAGTCTGAAAGTACATACATGTGGTGACTGGGCAGGCGGGTAGGCTCATAAATCGAAACTCAGACCGTACCCGTACCCCAAGTCCAAGTCCCAGTCCACCTTGTCATGGCCGTGGGGCAATCGTTTTGGACCTTGATTGCCAGCTTCTACATATTTTCCCACACAAGTTTAAGTTGGGGCCCCCAAAAAGTGAAAGAATTGCAAAACTCCCGCGAATTGAGCAAGTACAAAAATGTTCTCTCTCCCTCTAGATCTCTCTTTTTCTCTGTCTCTTACTCGGTCTCCAACCCCCCCCCCTCCCCCACCTAATGAATAGTGCATAACATCGACCTAAATTTTACCCTATTTGCAATCGATTTTCAATAATTGCCGAATAGTTTTTTATTGTCTTTAAATGCTTTTTTTTCATAGATCATATGTGGAATAATTGAACTGATATGGTAAGACCTTGGGAATGAAGCTCTAAAAACAAAAAATAAAATAAAAAAAACCAAAGAATACAATGAAAAATAAAAATAAATTAAAAAGGAAAAAAAAAAAAAAAATAAAAGGATCAAAATAAAAAACAGAGAAAAAAAACATAAAAAAGGAAAAATAAAATAAAAGAAAAATATCTAGCAAAAAGGAAGGGGAAAAAACAAAAAAAAAAAAAATAAAAATAAAAGAAAAAAATTTAAAAAAAATATAAAAAAAACAGAAAAAAATTGAAAAAAATTAAAAATAAACGAAAAAAAACATAAAAAGATATAAAAATAGAAGGAAAAAGAACACAAAATAAGAAAAAACAAAAAAGAATAAAAATAAACAAAGATAAAAAAAAAAAACAAAAAGAATATTCAAAAAGAATTTTGGAATATCTACTAATAGATCACATATAGAACTGGTATGGGATACTTTAAGTCCTGAAGCTGACACTGACTGACTATATATTGACCAATAGAAAAGGACATAGGAAATCCTTTCTTTCATAGAATTTCCCCAGCCTTTAATCAAAGCTTTCCGTTTCAGTAAAATTCTTCTCTAGAAATCCAAACTTATCTTTGACCAAAAAGTATTATCTAAAAAAAATGAGAAGAACTTATAATTACCAAAATATTCTAAATAAAAATTTTATATATATCTTGCAGGTTAATCTACCCGATCAGCAGACAATAAATATTACACGGTAACTGAAACAAAAAGTTATTAAATGTAGACAGGTGTGGTCCAAAGAGGGGGGGAACCAATTCCAAGAAGTAGGAGGTAAACGAGAGGAATGGATAGATGGAGACCATGGTCAGAAAGCAGTTGGCAGCCACTTGTGACATGGAAATGGACCAAGAGTATGGTAAAAGAGCAGAAGCACCACCATTGGCATTGGGAGTCTAAAACTCTGCCTGGTGGTTTTTAGACGCATGCCGCAACATTGCGGCAATTACGCGACTCTAAACAGCTGCGTTCCAAGGGATAAGGATCCAAACGTAAACTGTCCAAATGGCATTGGGCACTGTGGGTAGTAGTTGTGGTAGTTGTAGTAGTGGAACTGGACACAAATATCGGAATGCGAATGCAGCACAAATTAAAATTACACCCGCGGGCCACAAGCCGTCGTCCAACCAAAAAGCAAGCCACCAATGCCCAACCGTACCTATATATATATAAATGTATGTATATATATATATATATACATATATCTGTCCGTTTCTAAAATTATAAAATACACCAATCCGATGCAAGAGCTAAAGTCCAATCCACCGATACCCATGGGAATTACACTAATTTAAAGTAATTGGCTATAGTTTTTCACTTGGCATTTAAATATGTGTGTCTCGCTCAATGGAATGGGTGATGGTTGATTGGTGATGGCGCAGAAGGGGATGTGGTGGTGTGCTGTGGGAAGAGAGGAGGGGGGGCTCTGTATGCTGGTGATGTTGGATGGTCGGCAATTTTAATCGATTTGCGTATATGGTCGAATGGAGGACTATTAAAAGAAAAGAAAGAAAAAAAAAGAGCCGAAAATGAAACGCGTACCCAAAAGTGGGCGTTGCCCGAAACTGAATGGGAAAATGAGTGAGTTGTGCGCGAATTGCAAGGCATACGACGACGACGGCGACGATGACGACGATGGCAGCGACGACGCATTCCAAGTAGCGCATATGTTGCAGGGAGTCAGGAGCCTCTTCAAAGCAAAACTAATTAAAATTGCTCCAAAATGATGGCAACAGAGAGGAGTCGCAGTGGACTAGAGTGAACCACAATCGTTGGCCAAAAACAGAGCGTGCAAGGGGGCAAGGGTGGGCAGTTTTGAGTCAGAGATTGCCCAGCAACCTTTTGCCCATCTGCATGTGGATACATTTGCCTGCGGCGCTGCCGATCGCGAAGGATGACCAAGGTGAGCTCCCATTTTCTTAACCACTAAAATTAATAATAAGTGATCTGGATCTGGTTTCGCACAACAACAACAATAACAACACACACTCACATCATGTTGTAGAACGTCCCAAGCATAAATAAATGTTATGTGTTTTTTTTTTCTGCGTTTTTGTGCCTCTCTACAGGAGCAGGAGCTAAAACAGAGTGCAGTCTTACCACAAACAAAACAAAACAAAAAAAAGGAGAGACCAAAGGTAAATCCATAATGCTCTACCTCTTTACTCTTTTTGCTGTTGTTGTTGTTGGCACCTTTGTGGCCTGCGGCCAGACAACAAAATCATTTTGCCGCCGTCTGTTTGGACATCACCCCAAAAAAAAAAGAACAAGATGTTTAGGGGCAGGAGGGAGAAAAAGAAGGGGTGCATATGTATATACATATATATATATATATATATATATATATATTGCCGGATTGCCTTGTATCTTAAGGATTGCGAATGGGTTGAAAATGTTGTCTGCTCTTCTTGATGATGCGCCCCACTGCCTTAGCTACTACTACTACCTTTACCACCACTACTACTACCATTATTGATTGGCTAATCAAATCATTTTGGGCCAAAGAATTATATCCAAGCGACAGCCGCAATTATCATTCCAAAGTCGCCTTGTATTTCGAGCAACTAATTAATAATCCTCAACGATTAGCTGCCGCCTCAAAACACCATTCAACTCCACCTTTGTCTTCCTTAACGTCGTCATCCCATCCTTCCATCAACTGTTGCGGTTCTTTATTAATTAAAAGCGTCTACTATGGCATTTACTTTTGGCCATCTTGGAGCCTGTAAATGCTCTCTAAAACCACCATCACAGCCTCCAACACCACCTTTGCCCCCCACATTATCTACCTACCAACCGACCAACATAACCACCAGCTCAAGAAACCGCACAGCTCAACACCTCAACAGGACTATATTGTAGGGCAGTTGGCTTCTTAAGACCAAGTCCATCTGCTAAAACCGCAATCAGTCCAATTTACTTTAACTTTACATGTATATATGCAATATATATATATATATATATATATATATATATATATATATATATATATATATATATATATATATATATATATATATATATATATATATAAATAAAATTGAGTGTTTTATATATATATATATATATATATATATAAATATATATATATATATAAATATATATATATATATAAATAAAATTGAGTGTTTTAAATTATTAAAATATCCTTCAATTAATTCTAACCAAAGTAACCAAATTTATTTTGTCTTATTTTTTATTTGAAATTGTTTTAAAAAATTTGTTTAACTTCTTCATTAACTAGGATCTTTGCAAATGTTCAAATATAGAGGAAATTTTTAAGAATATCAGAAAATATCATAATATAATCATAAAATAATAAATCTTAAATTTATATACATTTACATAATAGATTTCTTATATATCCTCATATATCCTTTATTAGAAGCCATTAGAAAGTTCTTTTCTATTATTTGCATTTAATATCTGTTCTTAGACTATGAGTAAAGTTAAGAATTAATAATTAATTATTTAATAATTAATAAAATCTCACTAAAAGCTAAAAAATATTTGGAAAATTTATTACTAAAATATATATATATATATATATATAAATCTTGGTTTTTTTTATTTTGGAAATAAATAGAAAGCTGATAATGTCCGATTCTTCTTAAATAAAATATTGTATACATAGCAAAAATAAATTAAAGATAAACTTGATGCGGTTTATAATAATTATTTAAAATATTAGTTATTATTATTAAAAGGTTTTAAAATTATTTAACTTATACGAATTGTTATCGTTTATATATAATATTAAGATGGAACAATTCTATGCTCTGTGTTTAAATGGAACAATTCTATCATCTGTATCACAAAAAAAAAAAATGTTCTAAAATATAAAGATATATAACTTTTTCTATACAAAACGAAATGTTTATGTAACTTATAATATAATAAATATATATATATATAAACCGATTTAATATTTATTTTCGATTGATTATAATGATTTTTAGAGATTATATTTAATATTTAGATGAAACATTGTTTTAGAAAACTTAAAAAATTCCTTTAAAATGTAAAATGAAAAGGAAAATTATAAAGATTTTTAAATAGTTGATAAATTCTATTATTTTAATATTATTATTATTTAATATCTTTAAAAAGATTTTTGGAAATTTTAGTCTAATTTAAAATCTATTCTAATTCATCAATATACTATCATTAAGAAATGTTCCATATATTTTCCAAATATTTTGAATATCATTCAGAAATGTTATATTTTATATATTTTAAAAATATTTAATATAATATTTAGAAATGTTCGATATATTTAAAAAATATTTTTTTAAAATTGTTTATTCTCTTGTAAATATTTCAAAACCAATTTCTATTCTATTAAAAGTATTCCCCATGTTCATTACTAAACAAAAGATTTAAATTTTAATTAGCAATACTAAGGCAGAGTATTTTGTTGTCGTTGCTTTAATATTTTCACTTATCCCATCTTGGTTTCATTTGTTGATTTTACGCTTCTTTTTTCTGTTTTTTTTTTTTTTTTAGTATTTCCTTTTGGTGTTTGCAGCATTAATTAGTTCCTTTCGCGTGGCCATTTAAGGGCTTCATGGATGGGTCCAGAGTGAGAGAGCGCCTTCTGTGGTAGGTGGTTCCCTAATGAGTCGCTGCAGACGCCCTCGAAAGCTTTGGGGCTGCCTTGTGGTAGGTGTACTTGATGGGTTGTTCCCCAAATGTTTGTTCAACTTAATATAGCAAATAAGTTTATTAGTCTGCGAATACGCCAAAAAGGGGCGTCCCATTAGGAGTTGGAATATTTATGCATTTTGATTGTATATTGTACAAGTTGTTAACGCTACTCAATGGATTAAAAAAAAAACAAAAACAATAAGTGTAAAAGAGACAGAAGGTAGCAGCTTAAAGCTATAAACTCCATTAGTGGCCAAGAGAATTTATAAGTGCGAAATTGTATTTTTTTTTTAATAAACGACTATTTTATACCGGAAAATTCATGTTGCACTTTCAAGGCATTAAGCGAAAGAACGCCTGAAAGAGAGAGAGAGAGAGAGAGAGAGACATAATGATGATAAAAAACTCATGTGTAGTGAAGTGAAGTAAAGATGGAACGAGTAAGAGATGTAATTGCAGATTTATGCGATGGAAATGTGAAAAAAGTGTTTACCTACCGGAAAATGAAACGAATGAACCAAAAAGGATATATATGTACATATATTAAAAAAAGAAATAAATACATACATATATGTATGTATATAAAAGGATATATATGTATATATTAACTTGTGCATATATGTATATGGACTTGGTAAAGTCGACAGTCAGCTCATTACAAATTACGAGTCCGGACATTTGCCCATTGGCCATTGGGGCGTTGCGGTGAATTAATAAAGATTCTCGTCCTGTTGGCAATTCAGAGAACTCTTCACATTATATATGTATATATACATATATGTATATACATACACATGCAAATAAACGCACATATGTACATAAAGTAAAACTTAAACAATTTTAAATCATTAATCGAAACGAATTTACTGGATTTACTCTTTATACCCTTACAAAAACGGGTATAAAAAATTTGTTAAAAAGTTTACAAAGCATCGAAGAAACTATCTTTGACTTATATACATACATATTCTTGTTCATCATCTTTCATTCATCATTCTTCTGTGCCTATTAGACTGTTTATCTGTTTGAATCAATGATAAGAAATCCCTCAATTTTAAAGTTATTATTATAAAATTTTGCATACATTTCTTCATTTGGTATATATATGTTAAAGAAAGATATTATTATCTCTACCGAGTTTTATCACAATTGATTGACTATATCATACAGATGCCATATGAATAAACGGTTTCTAAAAGTGATTTTAGTGTGAATAACTTTTTGTTTTTAAGGCAAAACTAAACTTAGTTTTTAGGTAGTTTTTATATACTTCTACATAATTCTGAGAAATTAAATAAAAATCGATTGAGTATAACATATATATCATATCAAGTTACTATACAAATATAATTCTTAAATTTTTAGAACATTAATTTAAACATTTACACAAAATAGAAAGTTTGCAAGTGTAAACAAAATTCGGTATGACCAAAGTTATCAGAGCCTTCTAGTATTTCTTTTCCTTTTTTTTTCAAATGATTATTGAAGGACTCGTCTTACCCTGTGGCTGAATTCACACGCGCACACATGCTTTCGCGCTTCCAAATGCTAATTGAATTAATTTTGAATGAATGGTCCCCAAAAAAGCCGAAAATTCAATTTTGGTTTGCCAAAACTCCCCAACCAATTGCTCGCAGGATTTTATGATATGGGTTACGAATGGGGGAAATGAAGAAGGATAACATTTCCATAATTAGCACCAATGACCATGTGGAATTAAATGCCAATTAAATTGCCAAATGGATAAATACATATACATACATATAGATACATATGTACATACATACATATACATATGTTTGTCTGTAACTGTGTGTGGTATTCTGATGTACCATAGATAGTGTTTGCGGTAGTAAATGATGAATGCAAATGAGCGAATAAATTTGATAATTAGTAAATTGATATTAATTTTAGTTGCACTCGATAAAAAAAATTGTAAAAAATTGAGTAATTCATATATATAAAAGGATAAATTTGCCATAAGCATTTCGATATCCATTTGCCAAAAAAAAAAAAAAACAAAAAAGAACTATGTAAAACCTCTTCAAACATTTTTTCTCAATAACTGAAACATAAACTTTGAATTAGCCATTGAATAAACAACATTTTTAGCTTTTTGTATAATTAGTTATTGATTTTTTGAGATATAAAGAATTTCAAAATATATATGTATATTACTTAATACCTTTCTTACAAATTAATCTTTGTACATTTAAAACTGTTTATCCTAATGATATGCCGCCCATCCTTGAATAAAATGGTTTTTCTTTCTTGTTCCTAGAAATTGTGAGGACGGCACGCGTCTTCTGACTCAACATATGGCTTAGGGTCAAGTTCAATAATTCAATGGTCAAAACGGCAGGGGCAGTCAAATTAACAAAGAAAGAAACCAGGACCTCAATCATATCAACTATGGTTTGGATACCCTTATACAGATGAACAGCAGGAGCAGCCGTCATAACAGCATCAAAAACTAATTTTCATTTAATGTAACAAGAAAAGGAAAAACAAGGAGTAGAATCATCATATACCTATATGCCTGGCATCTGTTGCCAGCGAAACCAAATTAAATTTACAAATTATTGAAGAAACACTTTTCATTTTGTACAAAACAACTTTTCACTTTTCAAACAACTGTTGTCCTGTTGTTGTTAAAGAAATCTGTCTGCATCATTCTAGAGATCTACTGACTGACAACTGCCACGAGTCTTGTTCCCTCTCAGGTGTATCTGTATGTGTGTGTGTGTGTGTGTGTGTGTGTGTATGAACTATAATCAAAAATTCATGATAAGCACGCTCCTTGGGGCGTCCTTGTATCACTTTCCTTTCCACTTTCACTGCATGGGCCACGCGACGAGTTCCGTTCAAGAAGCACAGCAACAGCTGTGGACCGCAAAAGACTTGAAAGACTGAAAGATCTTTTTTGGCCATATGTTGTGGTCTAAACGGAACATATGATGGTGACAAGTCGGCGACTTGCATTTCATTTTTGGTTATACTTTGTTTTTTCTTTTGATTCTCTTTTCTTGTTTTGCAATAAACTTGTATATTTATGTGAGGAAAACAAGTATACGAAATGGTATAAGGAAGTTGAGTGTATATAAAATAAAAAAAAAAACCATATAAAACGCTGTGACAGGAAGATAATATAATAAAGATTATATGAATGGAACGTGATGTTTAAAAAAAACAAAATATCTACTTTTTTCAATATTGTTTTGTATCGAAAGAGTTTTTAGGTCCTTGGTAACATTGAAGATCCATAAGTATTAAGTTCCGAATTCTAAAAGCTAATTTTGGTTTTAAATACTTGAATAAACGATTCTATTAATTTGTTATCCTTAAGAACGACAGAACTTAATCAGAAACAAACGCCAAGAGGTTTCTGTTGGTTTAAGGATAGTTTCCACATTGAAACCTGGCAATGTCCTTTAGTTTTTTTGATATTACAACTTTTTCACTATAAGCCTAATAGTAACCGAAAACTAAAACGATTATATGACAACCATAAGGCATTTCGGTTACATTGTTCAGGTTCGTTGAACAGATTAAAAGCGTATACTAACTCAAAGAAAATTTTCACATAGATCCATAGACACGTTGTTGCGCCACAGGACATTCACAATGTGAATCTGATGGATAAGCCGAGTTCATTTTTTGTTTGATGACACGTTTGTAACTACCCAAAAAAAAAAAAATAGATATATATATTTTCCATATATGTATGCATGAACGTGTCCTTGCCCAGCAAGGCTAATTCCCCTTACATACATACAACAGAGACCCAACGCAATGAAATGAAACAAAACGAAACGAAATGAAATGAAACAAAAGTAAAATATTCATTCAATGCGAATAAATTTTCATTTTCATTTTCATTTCCATTCCGATAAACGTGACCGGCCAAAAAAAAAAGAAATTCAAAAATAAAACAAAAATCGTATGTGTGTCACGGTCAGGCCGTGACAAATTTGCAGCGCGTGAGCTAAAGAATGACACATAAACTGGGAGCATTGTAGGCTGAACAGATTTATCCTGATCCCTGACAAACAATGACACAGCGTGAGGTCCAGGACTAGGGATTTGCTTCCTCTTTTTCTCTCCATCTCTCTCTCTCTCTCTCTGACTCGTTTTTTTTTGTTTTGTTTTTGTTCTTGCTTTGGTTTCTTGGTAAATATGACAATGCATTTAAACCGATTGAGGAATTATTACGCAAAATAGGGTACGGACAATTGTGGCAAAAGAGATCAGTTGGTATTTGGGATAGGGCCAACCCCTTTTTATTTTTTTGTTGGCTGCAAGGGAGGGGAGTGAGTTTTAGCATTGAATGTAAACCAAATAAATTCATATTAGCAGCTTGGCTTGAAGCGTTGAGTTGGAAATGGAAAATTATCAGCACGCGATTCAGTCAACGATCTGTCACTAATTACCCCCGCCTTATATCGCTACCCCTCAACCATTAACTTAGCTCATCAGTCTATACTCTGGATACTCTGGCCACTAGTAGTTACATGCTGCAATTGAAGGCAGGTGCAACAACAACTGCAGCCGCGTGTAGAGCCTGATTGAGTCCACAAAAGCAGAACGGAGAATGGGACAGGGAATGGGAACGGGAACGGGAACGGTATCGGGAAACGGTCAACGGCATTGGAACGTCGCGAGCGGCGCGTGCTTTACTTGGCATCGAGTGAGTTTTTCTGTTTCTTTCCTTCTGGGTTTGGGTTTTTGTGTTTTTTTGGATTCGTGAGCAAAGTCGCTTCGCGTCGCTTCCGTGCGCCAGCTAGCCAGCTGCAATTTGTGGCACAAAAAGGGCAGCCGGAACAATGTTGATGGTCAAAAAAGTACAACAACAACAACGAGCAACATGAATACAATTTGAGTAAAACAGCATAAATTTTAAATTGATTTACACCGAAAAGAGTATGCCCTTTGAAATATTGGTATATATGACGAATGCGGAATGTCTTTTTGTTTTTGTAGGCTAGCATCTTTGGTAAGTCTCCAACACATTTTCTTAGAGAGTATAAAAACGCCTGGTTTTTCGAAACTTCATTGAAAAAACTTTATGACTACAATAGTAAATTAAAGTTTAATCCTTTGTTAAACTTTTCTAGATATTATATGGGAATTACTCCGATTTGACTAGAAATTAAGTTTCTTTTCTCTATTCATAATTTTCTAGAAATACACGGATTACTTTAGAAATACTTTTCAAAAAAATATATTTCGATATGATTAAAGATTAAATTTCTCTCTGTATACCGAATTTTTTCTAGAAATACACAAATCACTTCCAAAATTGTATAGATCATATTAGGAAATTTTTCCGATTCCATTAAGTATAAAGTTTTTTGTCTTCCTATTCCAAATTTATCTAGAAATACATGGATTCTTTAAGAAAATCCCTCACAAAATTATTTCTAACGAATTTTACATCATTTCTATAAACAATCTATCTAGTTTAAATGTTATTTCTTTATTCTAAATTGGATTTTTCCGAATGTATAGAATATATAAGGGAACTACTTTGCCTTGATTTTCAATCAATATTTCAATCAATATTTATTTATTTTTATAGGAAAACCATAAGAAACACATTTTCATTTTCCAGTGGTTTTATATCAACTAATCCTTGAAAGGAAAAGGTTCCTTGTAGACTTACAATTGCAGAGAAAACCTTCCATTGAAGCAGATTTCTTAAGGTTCCTAGTTTTACCAACAGTTTGTTAAGTGTATAATACCCTCTTTTGTAGGGCTTAAACCATTTTATGAAAAAAAAGGGAATACAATTTCATAAAAACAAAAAACGAGAGACAGCATTTAAAAGGCCAAGCGAGGCGTTTTACCGGCAATTATCGCTCTGGTCGAAACAGAAAGAGAGATAGCATGGAATCGGAGCCATAGCCAGCGCTCCGCTCGACCAACGATTCAGGCTCATCATTAACCACAACAAAAGCGCAAAAACCAAAAACCCGCGTCCAAAAACGATTCGAGGCTCCAACTTTTTTGTTGATGGTTTTTTTTTTTTTTTTTTTTTTTTGTTTGCTGTTTTGTTTCGGTTAGTATCGGTTCCAACCTGTTGTCTGGCTTGATGCGTTCGCGTGTTGTAATTGCCGACGCCGTCTGCAGCATCTGGCTGGTCAGTTTATCGATGGACGATGCTACTCCGCCCGCATCCCACAACACAAGGAACAAGAGTATTATGCTATACTGCCCCTTTAACTTTACCCCTCTTTACCATCACTTTCCCTGCCAAAAAGTTGCAACCGCAGTGTCAATAATCGACAGCTGCCTCGCTTTTATACTTAATATTTTTTTTTGGTGGCATTTCGGAGGGGGAGGTGGTAGGTAGTATGGTGACGACCTCCCTCCTTTACATAACTTTGGCTGATGGCAGCTGGCAATGCTGCCATCCTACCTTTCTCCTCTCCCCGTATCTTTTGGAGCTCTCTTTTAACGTTTTTCACATTTTTGCCGCTGTCAACTTTTTTTTTTTTTTCTTTTCTTTTTGCTTTATTTTGAATGCAGCTTTCAATTAGCCGCCTTGCTGCTTGTAATGAATGCCGACATATCAGGGACCTCAGTTTTCAACTTGAACGATGGCAGGAGCAGGCAAAAGCAACAGTAACAGTAACAGCAACGGCAACAGCAACACCACCAGCACGTGCCACACGGGGCGGCCTTAAGCTGGAGCAATTTACCAGAGATTGACAGCATAATCCATCATGGGGGTAAAACCCAGTTGAGGAGTTGAGTTAAAGTTCGGCAGTTGGTAGCTTCCTGTGGATTGTTTCTTCTTCTTCTTTTATATTCACAGCAATTCAACAGGTGAATCTCTCATATTTATTACAGGTAAATCTGTATTACTTATTTATACAAAAAAAAAAAAAAAAAAAATTAAGTGTAAAGTAAATTATGAAATATTTACAGAAAGTATTTTGAATACTTTTTAACTTTTCAATTGTTGTTTTGTTTAACTTAATTTGTTAACTAACGAAAATATTTAAATATACAATTTAACATTTAATATAAAACTATATAATTTAGTCATAAGAGATCCTTAATTTGATTTATCTTTTAAATGCATCTCAAACCTCAAAAAATTGTATCCAAATGGCGTATCTTTAAAACTAGTTTATAAATTTTTATTATATTTTATTTAAACAAAAATTGAATTTTACTTTAAAAAACTTTTCATTTCAAAATATTTTCAACATAATTAAAAAAGATTCGTTATTAAAAAAAAAAAAAAAAAAAACGTATATCCATTTTTACCAACATCAAGTTAAACCCTCATTTCGTCTCTCGACTCATTTTCATTTGAATTTTCATGGCAAAACTAACAAAAATAAACTAAAATACTCTTCCATCTACATTTTTTTTTTTAATTTTTTAGTTTTTTTTTTTTTGTGCAATGTTTGCTTAAATTCGTAATTAGAATTTTTTTGGGGTCTAAACTTGAGTGTAAAAGAAAACTGAGCTTACACTTCATTAGTAAATAAGGTCAGCTTGAAATGGATGGGGGTTTCTGACGTTGGGGGGGTGAGTTAAAAGGGGGTGCAAAATAATTGTGAAAGGGTGAGGAAATGTAACTTTAGATTCCCGTCTGGGGTATCCATTTCCGAGTGTCGCGAGAAATTCACGCCGAAAGTGCAAATTAAAACGAAATTACAGAGCTGAATGAATGGATTTGAAATGAACCAAGAATGAAGTGGCAAAGGGGGGAGAGAGAGAGAGAGAGAAAGATAGAGAGTGGAATGAGTATGATGACCAATGGGTAAATAACTGAGCATTGGCCAATGTATATAAAAAGTATTGAGTTTCAAGAGCAGAGCAAATGTCAATGGTTCATACGGTTTGGGTTAGGAGCTAGACCAGACATAATGTCTCGTGGAGAGTAGACATACGGTAGACGGGTCGATGTCGACCTCCTTCTCACTTTTACCCTTTTTAGCCAACTCTATCTCTCTCTCTCTCTCTCTCTCTCTGTGTCTCTATCTCTGTTTTGTTGAGAAGTCACATAAGTGCAATGCTTGAGGGATTTGGCTAAGCATTTGGTCATAAGTTGGGTACATTATTAAGTTGAGTTATGGGGACGGCAAAAAAAAAAAAAAAAAAAAACAAAAAGAAAAAAGGAGGAGGTATAGAAGAAAGAGAAGAGAAACACTTGCGGCCCAGGCGGCCACTTGGAATAACAATATTTCAAATTGGGCAAGTTGTATGTATAGCCTCCTTTTTGCTCCCATATCTCGAATGCTGCTTCTTGAGTAACTGCAGCAACAAAAATGAAATGCAATAAAATGAGAAAACCAAAAGGGATAGAAAGATAGAGAGAGAGAGAGAGAGTAAATCCGAAGCCGTGCCAGAAGTTTTTGCCTCATCCAGAAGCGAACTTTTGTAATAAAATGTTCATTAGTGCTTCAACTCCTGCTGAGTTGTAGTCCTGCTATCCTCCAGCTACACATACATACATACATACATACACAGAGACTACCTCTGCCTCCTCTTCAGGTTCTGTGCTAACCCATTTTTCCCCCATATTCCTGCTCCACCCGTATTGTCCCTCATGTGTGGCCTCTGCGGCTGCGGATGAATTGCAGTTTTAATGTGTTGCCAGCACTTTAACTAACTGAGGGGATTCCACAGAGTTGGCAGATTTCTAGATTGCGGCAACAGAAGAACTGATGCGAATGCGGTCCAACTTTCTGCCGCGTAATTAAAACCAAAGCATTGCCAAAGTGGACAAGCGCCCTTAAAACTGATTAGCGCAACGAGTTTCGCGAGTGTCGAGTGGTCAAGTTAACCCTCCTAGTCCCCAGTCCCAGTCACTGCCCCTGTCCTTTTTTTCTCTTGGTTTTTTGTTTTTTGGGTCAGCAAAAAAGCATAGTTAAGTGCAGAGTGCAAAAGAGAAATACAAACATAACCATATCTACCTAAATGTTTCTGAGCATTTGTCAAGGACATAACTTAATTAAAAGCTATGTGGTATAGAATTGGTTAGATAATCTCCAAATCATTGTAAATTGTACATATGTCGGAATTAGCAATTATATTGATGCAAGATTTAGAGCCAAGAATATTTCTCTGTTTACTTTAAATTGGCTTAAAAAAATACTCTTTTTTTCAGGAATTTTTATGGAAAGACTTGATTTACTTAAATTTTATATTTTTAAGGTAACGACTATAGTATGAAATTTTTAGTATAAGATGTATTGGTTTAAGCCAAAGAGAACATATTTTCGCATCATTAGTCAATGTATCTTTTAATTAAATTTTTATTTTTAGTTTTAAAATTTTAAAATATATTGGCTTTTTGTATCATTAGTCAATGTTTTTTTTAATTTAAAATTTTTTTTCTGAAACTTTCAAGTAAAAATATTGATTTTTGGCTAAAGGATTATAACTTAAACTGTTAAAATATTATATAAAATTTAAAAAAATTATAAAATCCTAACAGCATTATTTGGCTTATTAAGAGCAGAAAAAGTATACCAAATTTAAAAAAAATCGGTTTAGTATATATCACATTAAACAGTATCCACAAATTTTCATAAATCAAATTGTACAAAAATTGGTTTAAATTTTCTATCTCAGACTCTTAAATTAAAGTCAAAATTGAACTCATTGAGTTTTTTTTCCTATAAAAGTTTTTGGCCTCAAGGAGGAGCTTATGGTAAGTAAGGTGGGGGGGGGCTAACAATTTCTATAGTGGCAATAAAGGAACGTATATGTTTGTTTTTGTGTGGCAATTAAGAAAATGTTCATTCACATGGTTCTTAAATTGAGATATGTAAAAGATAAGCTATCATTTCCTGCAAGTGTGGATTTTCTCATGGTTTAATCTTTGGCATTCGAATTTCAGCCCATTTTCATTTTTCACTTAATTTTCTTTCCCTTTTTTGGTTTTGTTTTCGTATGTTTCCGTTTTGTTCTTATTCTCATTTTGTTTCGGTTCTGTTATTTCTTT
This sequence comes from Drosophila neocordata, assembly GCA_018903615.1. Classification (NCBI taxonomy): domain Eukaryota; kingdom Metazoa; phylum Arthropoda; class Insecta; order Diptera; family Drosophilidae; genus Drosophila; species Drosophila neocordata. The sequence continues at coordinate 1,577,910 of JAEIGI010000001.1, forward strand.
CTTCTTTTTTTTTCTCTTGATCTAAGAGCATTGACATTCTTTTGTTTCCTTCAATTATCTTGGTATATGTAGCTCTTAAACTCTATTTATTTATTCATTATGATGACTTTATGCCAAGTCAAAGCCAATTTGGATTTGGCATGGCCAATGTTTGCCTTAGTTCTTCGTCTCATCAGTTGGTTTGTTGGTCCTTTGGTGTTCCAGCTCTCAATTCCATTAAATGTGGAACAATGTGTTGGACTGGTGAGACTTTTCTTGGGTATAAACATTTTATGTTTGTTCCTCTTTCCATCTTTCTTGTGTGTGTGTGTGTGTGTGTGTGTGTGTCGGACTGCCAAATGGAACTCGGGAATGGCAATGGTCCTGGGAAACATTTCTAAAATGAATGCCAAGGCATACAAATGTCCTTTTTAACGGTCCAATGGCATGTACAGTGACCGCAGGCAGGTCCGTTACTTGGTTTGAGTTCTCTTAGTTTTGGTTTTGGGATTAGGATGCACAATAATTTCAACAATTACTACTTGAATGCAATGTTTATGTTCAATTATCGTTCACCCGCACACACACACGGAACTCCATTGACCGCTCTTTCGGGTCAGTGGTCAATACTGGGGCAAATAGCGTTGCAGTCCATTGATTGACATTTTTATTATGCATATTCCACCCATGGACTTGTACATAGCACTTACTTCCCTTTTCGTTTTTTTTTCTCCCTTCTCTTTTTAGCCAATAACAATAAATTTCCAATTTGTCTTTGGCATTGGCCATAATGATGTCCACAAAGGACCTTAATCCAATAGATAAATTCAAGAAGGCAATGACAGCGGAATGTCCATTCTGTTTTTACTGCTTTTACTGCTATGGACAGTCTCATTACTTGCCCATTATTATTGGCCTTCATTCTCAATCAATTTTTCAATTTCATTTCCATAGCCGTTTCACAATTGTCTCCCACCACCTTGGCCATCGCCCACAAACTGGTGGTCACTGAAGGACCAAAAGGAAACGAACTAAATTTGCATTTGCTGCCAACTTTCATAAAATGAAATTTCTCCCTTTTTACTATAATTTTGTGCAATGAATTAGTTTCATCCACAGCCATTCCAGTCCAGTGACGGTGCCAGTGCCAATACCTACCTTTGGATTTGGCACTCAAAAAGGATATTAAACACGGTTTGTTTACATTTCAGAACTTTATTATTTGCCAGGTAATATTTTTCTGTTGCTGAAGCTAAAAGGAAATTAAGCTTTACAATGAAATTTCACTTTTTGAGAAAATCCAATCATGCAGAATGAAATTGAATCATATGAAACTTGGCTAATTTCTTGTCGGTAAAATATTTAAACCTGTTGAAAGCACACACACTTTAGTCACTAGTTACTAGTTACCTGTGTATGAAATAATTGGCATTACAAATTACATAGGTATAGGCTCATAATTGTGGCCAATAAACTGTTTATAAATAGAATTCAATAGCCAAATAATTGAAAGGATATTCATTAGGTTTCTATTAAACATTTTAATATAGAAAATATATTAAGATCTAGATTCTAGAAATATAAATTTAAATGCTGCACCACATTAATAACTTAATATTATCCCAGGCTTATTTGGCAGCTATATGATATAGTCAACCGATTCTAATCAAACCATGATACTACCATTCAAATATATAATAAACTAATAAATACTAAATTTGGTTACAATATTATGATAACTAACAAAGTTATTGAAGTAAAATCCTATTCTCGACCAACAGTTTCTATGGCAGCTGTATGATATAGTCCCCCGATTCGTCTGGTTTCGATATATATTCAGCGTGCCATAGAAAATAGAGTGTATATTAAATTTTGTAAAGATAACTTTAAAACTGAACGATTTAAAGGCGTAGACTCAGACAGATGCCCAGACAGATATGGATATATTAACTAAACTCGTCGTGCTATTCAAGAATCTATATACCTTATATAGTTATAGATACTTTTTTCTTAGAATTGCAATCTCTTAACCAAAATGAATATACACTTTATACAAATGTATAATTACTTTAATCTAATGACATAATTCAAAAACAAGTCTATAAATTTCCATTTATATATATATATATAATCTATATTCTTAATATAAGTCAGTCGATAATCTATGTTCTCATGCCACCACATAATTCATAAGTTTCTGGGAAATGAAATTCAAAAAGGCAAGTTGTCTATTATAGAAATTCGATTAGTCAAACGATGGTCAGATCCTTTCGCACGGTAAGTGCGTGCAAAAATGTGTGGGAAAATACGCTGTTGTGATGTTGCACACATGACCTTTTGGCGGAACTTTTCAACAAGTGTTTTACACACACAAAGTCGCGTTAAACAATTCATATGAAACTCTAGGAAGATGGCAAGGACATTTATGCAAAGGAAACAAGTTGCGGAAATTCCTAGACCAGTGTCACACAGTATAAAATATCACACATGTGGCAAGCACATGTAGCACATAGTCAAAAAGGAATTCCCCGCGAATCAACAATGTCTAGGGCGCGTCTATAGTGAGTGTGGGAAAAGCCAGGCCCACGCCCACCTACAGTCCTCTCTATCTCTCTCATTCGCTTTATAAATATGCTTACCTATGAGTACCTGTAATTGACCTTGGTACCGCTAACACAAAACAACAACGAAGAGGAGAGAGAAATCATAGAAATAATAGCAGATATTGAGAGTGGATCCTGTGGAGTAAAATATATTTTGATGCGTGTCTAGCACAATGAAAATTCAACGGATAATGTTGGCCTGAGGGAACGTGGGAAAAAAGGATTTACCATTGGCCAATGGACGATGTATGATATTGATGTTGACGATGATGACGTGCCTGGTCATGGTCATGGGTAGCTAACTAACTGTGTGTTCTCAATCTTGTATGTTTTTCCTCTTACCTGTTGCACGAAACATGTTAAAAAGTCATCATAAATCTCTGTAGAGGAACTCATCATCTATCTCGCTCTCTATCTCTCCACCTCTCTCTCTCTTTCTCTCTCTCTCTGTCTTTCTATTCCTTATGAGTGTGGAATTATTTTCACTTTTCATGCGGGTGAAATACATTTAGTTACTTGGTTTCCTTATTCGTTTCACTCCCTTACCCACAGTTTGTTTGGCCGTGTGTTTGTCTTATCTATCAAATCTGTGTAAATTCCCAGCTTATCATGCAAAACACGTACCCACGTACCACAAACCAAATGATCCTGACCAAAATTTTGGAAATACTTACCAACTCATTGCTGCTACTCCTTTTGTGCAACATTTCGTAGCCTTTTCCGCGAAATGCTGTAAGAGTGTTTCCCTTTTTCCTTTTTTTTTTTTTTTTTTTTTTTTTTTATATTTTTCTTGTGGCTTTAGCTTAGTCCGGCCTCCGGATCACGCAGGAGCTGACTAATAATTTGTATAAATATTTATTTTTGCTACCGATTTTTATCTATGTCTAAGACTTACCTCCTTAAAGGTGTGAAATTTAAAACCCCTTGGCAAGGGATTCAATCTTCTTTTCCTTTTTACTCAGAAGGAGAAATCAAAAAAGGGGGAAAGAAATATAGAGTGGGACAGAGAGAGAGAGAGAGAGAGAGTAAGAGACATGTTCTGCATTGGCAAAGTGATTGTTTCACGTGATTGAATATTTAATATTTATTTAGAAAACCACCTGCAAGGGGTAGAAAGATCCATTCGAGATTTTCGAACAGCAGCAGCAGCAACAGCAGCTGCAATATGCAACAGAAATGTGGCACGCTTCATCGAGAGAAAGAAAGAAAATGGAAAGGAAACCCTTCAAGGGGAAAGCATGTGCCTTCTCCTTGTATTACCACCTGCCCAGACATTCAATACTATCAAATCTTGATAAATCTAATAAAAAATTCAAACGATATAAAACATTTTTTTTTTTACAATTAAAACAAAATTATATTGCTTAGATCTGTGGTTTTTATCTTCTATATGGTTAAGACCCATAATATTTTATAGTTTAGTCAATAAGATTCTTTAATGACTTATTGAAATTATCTTTAAATTTCTTTTTTTTTCTTGGATTTTATCTTAAAAATTATTATTTAAAGTTGGCTTTCTTTTTAATAGTTTTTTTTTAAAAGTATTTTAGTTTGTTATTAAATAAACCCAAAATCATTTTAACAATTTCCAAATTATATTCCTTTTCTAGTCACACTCTAGCGCCACCTAGCGATTATACAAAGAGGATTTTTCTTTCTAGGTATTTTTGATTTTCTTCACATTCAACAATATCTTAAAGTTTGTTTTTTAAATGTAAGCTAAAATGCAATATGAATGAGTTAATTAAATTAAATAAAAATATTTTTATAAAATGGAAGTCAATTTTAAGATTTTTAGAGATTTTTTGAATGGATATTTAAAAAATATATTTAAATATTTAAAAAAATTCAAAAAGCTTGTTCAATAATATCGTAAGGGTATTCAAACTTGCCATTCCTTTTTCTTAGTTAAAAAAGCTTAATTAATACCTCTGCAAGGATAAAAAAATTAGTTACTCCAATCTTTGTTTGGTTCTATTGTTTCAGATTTAATCTTTATACTTAAAGAAAATTAATTGGAATTTCTTCGTAGCCCGCTTTCATCTAGTAGAATCATGGATTAAAGTGTTGGTTTTTATTCGCCTTATTATATCTTATATAATGGATTATATTTTATATTCTGAATGTCCTCTTTCTATAAAAGGAAAGATAAAATTATGAATTTTAATATTTAGACAATTAATTCTTAGCAAACTAACTGAATTTGAATATATTTTGAGGTCGTTTAGTTACTCAGAAGGGAAAAGAAATAATGAATGAATGATAATAAAAAGACAGCAAATGAAAAGAAAGAATGAATGAATGATAACTAAAAGAAAGAAAAAAAGGGAAGTAAAGTAATAGAAACAGAAGCTTTTAGAGTTAAAGCTATGGAATCCTGCGGAATCCTCTTTTGATACATTCCTTCACAGTGAGTTTATGTAAATGCATTCCCGTATTAAATTAGATCTAGATACATATATACCCATTTAGTTGTAGGGTATACAAAAAGAATCGCTAGTCTTAACCGTTCAATAATAAGTATTTCATCATTAAAAGAGATCTCTCATGGGCAATTTGTTAGTCAGTGTGTGTATATGACATTGGTAATAACCAAATGACTCACATACTACTTATGTATATATATATATATATATATATATGTATATGTATGTATGTATCTGTGTATATCCCGGCATATTCATTGTATGTGGTCAAACATATCTCAATTGCTAGATGATGATTAAATGAAAAGCAACCAAAATATTGATCGCACGTGTATGTGTGTGTGTGAATGGATGGGATGTTAAGCCGCAACTGCAGGCTCAGTGCAACTGTGCAATCGATACTCTTATACTCACAACGCTCTCTTATACTGCAACCCTCAACCACTAGGAGCGTGATTAGTGACAAAATGAAAACACAACATGTTCGATTGCTCAAGTTAGTTGGTTCGTGTTCGATGCGAAATGCATTTGCTCTTATAAACCCGCCTTTCGTGGTAGTATTAAAGGCCGGCGCTATTGGCTCATTTAGTCAGTTGCGTGCGAGACGCGAACGCTAAAGCATCGTCTGAAAGAAAAGCAAGCGAGCAAGATTAGATCAGGAAAATTAAGTTAAGAAGATAAAAGCAGTGAGAGAGAGGAAAAAGCGTAGCGTTTTTTTTTTTTTCAACTGCGTTGGCGTGAGATTTTGTTACCAAGAATCAGCAGCAGGCTGCAATATCACAGCAACATCAACAAAGAAATTGTCTTCTGTTTTTTTTTGTTTTTTTGAAAAAAAAGTGCTTAAGCAAACATATATATGAAAATAAAAATCAAGTGTGGGTGTGAAACAAGAAAACAAATAAAATTATGCTCGAAAATCAAATAAATTTGATGAGCATTAAAACAAAGTTCAAAATTATTAACAAATGTGACAGTAACAACAAGCAAGTGAAAGACAACAACAAGCCTGCCACAAACTAAAAAAAAAAAAAACAAAACAACAACAACAATTTATAATAAAAAAAAAAAGAAATACCCCCCACATTTGGATTAAAAACACATTTTGGATTACAAGAAATAAAAGAAATATTGAGAAATAAAAAATATATAAAAAAAACAAACAAACAAGAACAACAACAACAACAACATTAAACACGAAGAAGAAGGTAAGAATTTGACCTTAATGAGTGTTGCACTCATAAAATAGCAAATTGCAATAGAAATTGTCACAAGCGAGCATAAAAAAACACAACAACAACAACAACATAAGGAAAAAAAAAATTATATATAGCGAGAAGTGAAGATATGGAAGGGGGGGCTTTTGGTTAGACTTGGCATAATGAGTTTGTTCAACCTGTGAGGGAGATAGAGAGATATAGATACAGATAGAGATAGAGGCTAAAATAGGGCTATAATGCAAATTATGTGCATATAGTCAGCCCAAGGGTCACATGTGAAACTGAAACTAAAGTTTTTCTTCACCTCCCCCACTCATCTTCTTCTTCTTCTTTTTCTTTAATTCTCAAAAAAAAACTTTCGAAATGTTGGTCAGTCATGCTCTTCTGCCTATTCAGTGCATTGCAAAAGCTCAACCAAAAAAAAAAAAAAAAAGGAAAAATAAAATAAATACAAGAAACATTGTTTAAAAAAAAAAAAAATGCCATAATTAATAAATTAATTAATTTCGTGCCTTATTGAAATAAGATTGCCGTTTGCCTAGGCAACCAATACAGTGGCTTAGTTAAAAGATCTTATTAAGGGGTTTAAATATTAACAATTAAAAAAAAAATAGAAATTTAAAACTAAAAATTGTCTAAAATAAACAAAAAAAAAAAACATTTTGCATCTCAACTAGATTCTAGTTAAAAAAAAAAAAAAAATGAGATATATAAATATTAAAAATGAATATGCAAAATTGTTGCCATTTTGGCCATTTGCCAGAATATTAACAAATAGAAAAATTGTAGTGAAAATGTTAACAAATTGTTTGAACAAGATCTTTAAATAAAAATAAATGTCTAATTGTCTATGATGTAATTAAATAAACGTTCTATTAGCAAAGGACATTTAAGACAAGGGAGAAGGAGAAGGAGAAGCAGAAAGAGACACGCACTCCCTTCAATGCCATGTCCATGGCAACAGACAAGAAAAGTTGTTGTTTTTATGTTTTGCTTTTGTTATTGTTGCTTTCTGGTCAGTTGCTTATAATCCCACACTCTCTCATACTCAATACACCTACACAAACGGCTTGAAACTAACCAAAAGAAAGAAAGAGAGAGAGAGAGAGAGAGAGAGAGAGAGACAGAGAGCGAGAGGCAGAGACAGAGAGGAAGCTTCAAGTCTAGCAAACTTCGGTTCAAACTTTGTCTTCGCCTACTTACCATTCAGACAGCAAAGCAAAGAGGAAGAGCATATAAAAAAAAGAGAGGAAGAGAGACAGAGATAGAGAGTTATAGATAGAGACAGAGAGGAAGTGAGTTGAGTTATTTAAAAAAAGAAAAACGATCTTTTAAATTGTTAGCGTATGAAAATTGTATCTTATAGTTGCAATTCTTCTAACGTAATTGAAACGAATTGCATTTAACATAATTTTCGTCGTAACGTTTGCTTTGAAAATTACCCATAATATTGTCATTATTAAACTGATTAACTAGGTAACCCCCCACCCCACCCCTCACTAAACAACCTTTAAATCCCATTAGTGACCATTAGTGATCGTCTTTATTGCATAGAAGGTCTTTGAAAACAAAAAAAACAAAAAAAGAAGCAAAAGAAAAAGAAGAAGAGGTCAAAATTGTTAATTTTAGATTATTTGAAACTCAAAACTTTATTCGGTTTTTTTGTTTTTTTTTTTCTTTTCAACTCTACTATATTCTAGTGACCCAAATAAGATCAGTTCATTTCAGTTCAGTTTCAGGAAGTTGTGAATGCAACTCAATTCAAGACAATAAACAAAATAATAAAAAAAAAAGGAAAGGAAAAGAAAAGAAAACGGAAAGAAAAATCTTTGAGGGAAAAATTCCTTCATCAAGTGTTGTAATTGTTGCCCCTTTTGACTATAGTTCTTACTCTTCTTCTGTTTTATGAATAATTTATGCACTTAATTTGTTTCTTTTTCGGTTTTTTTTTTTTGTGTTTATTGTTCATTTCCAAAAGTTAATTAATTATACAAAACTCACTTGTCTACATTTCATTTTTCAGAATTCGATTTTTTTTTCCTGGCGCCAAAAACAAAAAAAAAATAAAAAAAGGAAAGCAAATGCACACACACACAAACAAAGAGAAAACAAAAATGGAAAATCACACAAATGTAAACGAAACAAAGCTGCAAGTGGAAGAGGAGGAGACAGCCAGCAACATCATTATTATCAACAGCAATATAGCTAAGGAGACCATCATTGACATTCCAACACCAGCCTCCATTTGCTCCACCACCTCCACAACGTCATCATCATCATCATCGTCATCATCATCGTCATCATATGACACAGACTGTAGCACAGCTAGCAGTACATGTTGCACACGGCAAGGTGAACACATTTATATGCAGCGTGAGGCAGCAACCAGCAGCAGCAGCAGCAGCAGCAGCAGCAATAGCAACAACAACAGCAGCACATTGCCCATCATCTCCTGCTCTACAACATCCGCAACGGTGGCCCAAACTGATACCAGTGATGAGTTGAGTCTACTCAAATATGAACATCGCAAACATTGGCCATGGTTTATATTACTAATCTCCATCATTGAGGTAAGTTTATTTTGTTGTGGATAGATTTATTATCATCATTATTATTATTATTATTATTGTTGTTATTGTTGTTGTTTCTCTTGCTGTTGTTAGTGTTGTTGTTGTTATTATACATTCTGGTTTAGTTGAGAGCGAAAGATGAGAATCAAAGAACCGCAAAATGCAATAAAAATTTCTAGCAAAAGAACTTTACAACAACAACAACAACAAAAATTCTCCAAAAACTTCCAACTAAAAGCGATAAAATGATTCAAATATATATATGTCTATTCTATATACATACATATGTGTGTGTGTTTGTGTATGTGTGTGTGTGTGTATCTGTGCATGTAGCAAGAAGTTTTTCCTTTTGGCTGACTGCCTGGCGCCCCCAAAATCGATTGTAAACAAGCTTCACACAAGAACAACAACAACAGCAACAACTAGAACAACAACAGTAACCAAAATGGGCAATATTTTAAAAAATCATTAAAAAAAAAAAACGAAGTTTTTATACACTTTAATTTAAACAAATAATAAATAATTTTAGTTAAAGAAATTATTAATTTTTGATATTGAAAATGAGAACAATTGAAAAACAATTTTCTTTGCTTTATTTAGATAAAAAAAAATTCATAAAATTTTCATATTCCATTTAATATTAAAGTTTCAATTCTTAGAAAAAAATTATTTTCATTTAAATCAAATTGCTGCATTTCCTTAAAAAAAATTAAAAAAAGGGTATCAAAATAAATGAGGAAATGAAAATGTATAGAAAGAAAAAAAAAAAAAAAAAAACTATTGGAGGAAAAACAATTTAGGGAGCGTCGTCGGCACTCTCAAGAAAAGTTTGAACAAATGCCAAAAATAAAGTTGGCAGGACTCTTGTAACACACACACACACACCAATTCTAACATGATGTTGCTTTTGCTTATTTGGGGCATTGCCGTCGCGTGCCAGACAGCAACAACATTATATATATATATATATACTATATATACTATAAAAAGTTACATATAAATCAGAAACAGAAACAGGAACAAGAACAAGTAGCAAAAAAAAAAACACTACCTACCATATACCCCTCTCCTTCTACCTTATCAAATAACTAACTAACAAACTAATGCCTTGCATTTCTCTCTCTTTCTCTATCTTTATTATAGATTGCAATCTTTGCCTATGACCGTTATACAATGCCCGCCCAAAATTTTGGTCTACCCGTACCAATACCAAGCGATTCGGTATTAGTATATCGTCCAGATCGTCGTTTACAAGTATGGCGTTTCTTTAGCTATATGTTCCTGCATGCAAATTGGTTCCATTTGGGATTCAATATCATAATCCAATTATTCTTTGGCATACCATTGGAGGTGATGCATGGTACAGCACGTATTGGTGTTATCTATTTGGCTGGCGTATTTGCTGGCTCATTGGGTACAAGTGTTGTCGATTCTGAAGTATTTTTAGTTGGTGCCAGCGGTGGTGTTTATGCCCTATTGGCCGCCCATTTGGCCAATATAACACTTAACTATGCCCATATGAAATCAGCATCAACACAGCTCGGTTCTGTCGTCATATTTGGTAAGTTTTTCGATGCAACTCATACTATATATATATATATTGCTTGATCTCTATATCTATCTCTTAGTATTTTTTATTAACTATTTTTTTCCTTTTATTTTATTTTTCATTTATTTACAGTATCTTGCGATTTGGGTTATGCTCTCTATACACAATATTTTGATGGCGGCTCTACATTTACCAAAGGACCACAAGTCTCATATATTGCCCATTTAACTGGTGCATTGGCTGGACTGACTATCGGTTTTTTGGTATTAAAAAACTTTGGTCATCGGGAATATGAGCAATTGATCTGGTGGCTGGCATTAAGTGTTTACTGTGCCTTCACAGTATTTGCCATTGTTTTCAATCTTATCAATACTGTGACAGCTCAATTAATGGAGGAACAGGGCGAGGTTATTACACAACATTTGCTGCACGATTTGGGTGTGTCCTAAGCATAAGATCCTAATTATGCCCATTTATGGACCTTTCCAAGGAGAGAATCATAGACATACATTAACATACATTACATACAACAACAAAAAGAAAAGAGAGAAAAAAGAAAAGAAAGAAAAAAGAAATTACCTATATAGATACTTATAGATAGCAAGAGACAAACAGACAGACAGAGAAAGAGAAAAAGAGAAGTGCTAAGATCGGAAACGAATTGAATTGAAAAAAGAAATTTCCACTCATAACGGTATTTAGTTCAAAACTAAATTCGGATAAATACGAAAATACATACATATATATATAAAGGATATATGTATATATATATATAAAAAAAGGAAAAGAAATTCGTTTGGCTACTTTTAGTTTCGCTTTTTCCTTGTCGTTTAACCGTTAGCGCGTTTCTTTTTAAAAATATAATTTAATTAATTTTTTTTTTTTTTTTTTTTTTTTTTATATATATATATATATATATAGATTATTATTTTTAAAACGTTACCGAAACGAAACGTGTAAACAAATGTTGTGATAGAACCAAAGACTGAATTTATTTCGCGTGTAAAAAAACTTAACAAAAATAAAAAAAAAAAAAAGTAAAAATGAAGAAGAAGAAAATAAAAAACAAAAATGAAAAAAAAAACAAAAACTAAAAACCCCAAAAGTTGAAAAAAAAAAAAAAAAAATCAACAACCAACACACACACATACACACAGAGAGAAAAGCAATCCCAAAAGTTAAAAAAAAAAAAAAGAAAAACCCAATCAGAACACCGAATTCGTAATACCCTGTACCAGTAAAGGGGCATAAGGCGGGGGTAGCATATGTGCAGTTTCTTTTAACTCACTTGCAAATCCTAAGCCAATTCTCCCAAATAAGTAGGCTACAGTTTTTTGTTCGTTAGAAAAAAAAACACACACTTGCATATAAAAGTAAACTGAGCAGAAGTATATATGTATATATATGTATATATATATATATATATCTATCTATATATATTTAACTTCTAACTATTACATCTCTAAAGGTGCTAATATACCCCACATTGGTACAGGGTATGTAATTAAAAGGGGGGGGGGAAAACAATTAATTGCCTCTCGGTATGATTTCTAATTTGAAAGCGTTTTTCTATTCAAGCATATATATATATATATATAAATATATATTTCCCGATTCAATTCATTTCAATTCTTGTTTTTTTTTTTGTTCTTTAATGGAGTCATTTTTGTTTTTTTGTTTTTGTTTTTGTTTTTGGTTTGTTTAAATTATATATTTATTGGCCTCGCTGTCTATTTAACTTATTATAAATAGGATTTGCAATTAAAACTTAATGAATTCAATCAGTTCAATTTGTTTATATTTCCACCAAACTAACAAAATTTTGTTTCAAATTGTAAATATTAAGTCGCACACTAGTCAACAACAACAACAACAAAACAACAATAATAAAAGCAACACGAAAAGCAACAACAAGAGGAATAAAAACCTAAAATACAGTAATTTAATTTAATTAATTAAATTAAATGCAAATTAAAATTAAAGCCACTTAATGCGTTCAGAAATGTTTTTTTTTTTTTTTTGCAAATATTTATTAATCCCCATACCCCACTCCCAACCCCCTTCAAAAGCACACAAAAGTATTACTAATTATATTTATTTATTGTAAAAAGAAAACACAAAAAAAGAAAACAAAGAACAAAAAATTTTTGTAATTTTTTTTCCTCTTAATTTATATATATATTTTTTTTTTATATATTTTTATTTTTGTCAATTGATACATTTATTTATTTATTTATTTATAATTTAGTGAAATTCACAAAGCAAAACTAATTCAACTGTAAAAATGAATTGAATTATTCAAAACCGAAAAAAGCCAAAGAAAAGTTAAAAATAAAAAAAAAAATTTAATAAAAAAAACAAACATAAAAGAATATATATATATAAATATATTTCAGCGAAACATTTCAAATACAATAATAAAAAAAACCAAAAAAAAAAATCAAAAGAGATAAAAAACTCGAGCATTTTTTTTTTCTTTCTTTAACAAATTAAAAATTTAAGGGCAACCGAAAACAAAATAAATAATAATCAAAGCAAATTTATCAAGGAAAAAAAAAAACAAATGAAACATAAAGTTAGTTAGCCACTTGATATACCTTACATACATACATACATATATATATATATATTGACAGCAACAACAACAACAAAAACAACAGCAATCACAATAACAAGAACAACAAATAGTAATTCAAAAGTATTTAAACCAGAAATCAAAAAAATATATATACATATATACATACATATACCTATATCAATATATCTATATATGTATATATATATATATATATATATATATCTTTATATGTATATAAATGAAAATATCTAATCTAGCATAAAAACTCAGCAAAGCGTAAGCCAAAAATCCTAAGACAAAAAAAAAAAAAAAGGGAAAAAATAGAAGAAATCATACGAAAAACAAAAAAAAAAAATGGTAAACGGAAAATGGAAAACTAAAATCCAACATATTCAATTCTTTTATATAATAAAAGCTAAGCTAGTTGTTGTTTTTCCATACCACACACACACACACACACGCAGACAACCAGACAAAAGGAAAATATATAGAAAACCGATAAAGCAAAGAGAAAACAAATGTCAAGCACAAGACAAACCCCCAAAAAAAAAAAATAAATAAATATATACAAACCAAATGACAAAAAAAAAAAAAAAAAATTAGAAATGAAAAAAATGCAAGAAAACTAGAAATTGAACAAAAATAAATGTCTAAATTATAAATGGAATTCTGTTTTGCAGTTTTGCTTTTTATTGATATTTCAAGGCATGGTTATAGTGGGGTCCTTTGGGTATGTTAGAGGACCAAGTTGTTTGGTTGTGGTTCTAAAGAGGTGTGTGGGTGTGGTTTAGGGGTATCTTGTCTTCCCCCCCTTTCCCTCCACTCCTTATGTCAATTGGCATAACTTAGATGGCAACTCTATTGATATTTATCGAAAGTTGGCAATGGAATAAATATTTCATTTACCATGGCCAGGCACTGAGAGAAATTGTCAGTATTTGATGCATTGAAAGAAATTGTTAGTAATCACTGAGAGAAAGGGATAACAAATTTAAAAATATATTGAAAGTAATATCTCTAAGTTCCATATACAGAATTGCCTTTTCTTTAAAGCATATTTAAGTTAGGCGGGTACTGGCGCCACCTAGCGGTAATATTTTCAAAGTCCTTAAAGTTTTAAAAACTTTAAATACAAATTATGTTTAAAAACAGATTTTTACTAATTTTTTTATATTTACTTTTCTTAAGTTTCAGTTTTTAAAACATTGTAGCTGATTTTTACGCTTGTTATATGTATACCAAATACAGTGAAACTCCGTTAACTTCACCACTTGCTGAAACAAAAACTTTACTAATTTAAAACAACCTAGTAAAACCTTGGAAAAAACCTTACTCAGATTTCGTAATTCAAAAATCTTTCTGTTGGTTTAGGATTATTAGATTTATATATCAAAATCTAAAGAAATTTGAGTATAAATACTTTAAAAGATGGTTTTTAAAGAGATCTAAAGGTTTCTTTTTTAGATAGATATTGGTTAGTTATTTGTTAGGATTTTAGCATTTAAGTTAGATCTTAGTTATCTTTTCAAATTCACTGCAATAATTTGACAGTAAGTATATAAACTATTTTTGATATATTATCTTACTTATCTAACTTAGGTAGACCTCAAAAAAGGCACCCAGTTTAAATTACTTACCACTTGAATACCATCCTTTTCTTTTTTGTTTACTAAGCTGATGAATGACTAAGCTATATATATATACACACATATATATATTCGCTTATTTCAATCTCAAGTTAAGTATATATTCTAATATGAGCTACCTCTTTGTTAAGCTTCAGGTAGCACCCTGTATTGGCAATTGAAATGAATTTCTCATGCTCTAGATATTGCATAATCTTATGATTATCCATATTCCTTCTCAGTAAATATTCAAAATGCTTATGCATTTCACTCAATATTAATTATTATTGGTATCAAATTAATCATTTTGCATAATCAAAGAAGCGAAAAACTATAATAATGATGGAAATGCGAAAGATGATGATGATTGTGCCAGTGGCATTCTGCCGATGGATAAATATCATTGAGAGCCGTTAGATATTTTATTGCATCTGCTAATTATTAACAAAACTTCCTATTGGAATCGATGTTAAGTTATACAATTATCGCATTGAAGTGCATGGGTTGGGGGAGGCATTGGGTGCTATATACAGTATAGAGAAGCTACAGAAAACCATCTATGCCAGGATAAGATTTATGGTAGACAGTAGCTGCCGCCGCCTTGACATGGAATTGAAATTCAGGCAAATGTCAACGACAGGGCCAACAGATGAGAAGGCACCATAACATTCAACTCTGACGCCATGCAGTCAGGCAAAAATCCACATAAATAACGCGGGCAGCGGGTATCATCCTAAACTCTGCCACCAACCTACCTCTCCTCCTCATCCTCCTCCTCCTGTCCCAACCTTCTGTTTCAACTTCTTTGTGCTCCTTCTCTCGCTGACCTCAGTTGGACTTGTTTCTGCGAATGGCAGGTGCAACTCAATCAGCGACGACGCTACGAACGTTGCATGTCATCTGGACCATACCAGACAACGGGCAGTTGCAATTGCTCTTTGGGTCTCGGTGTGCCACCTGCCAAAAGTTGCCAAAGAGCTTTGACTTTGGACTTTGGTATTGAGTGTGAGAAAGAGAGAGAGGGAGAGGGAGACACAGAGTGTGGAACATGGCTCTGGGCCTGGCTCTAACTATGGCTCTTACTCTGACTCTGACTTTGAATCTGGATCTGGGTTGTTATTTTTATTTTGGTCGAAAAGGTAAAGTGCTGCCGGTAGATGAAATGAGTTGAAAACAGTGCTCAACTGAGGAAGCTGTAAGCATGTTTCAAGTGGGATATCAAAGATCAATGATCGTAAGGGAGACCTGCTCCACATTCAGAATCTTTGGATCTGTAATGTGAAAACTTGCTGTAAGACTAAACAAAATATATATAAAAATGTATATACTTGTTAACTGAAATCAAAATATTTTAACATTATAATTGAATTTCTATCAAATGATCATAAAACCAGGAGCGGAATTGTGTAAATAGTTTCAAAATTAATTACATGAGAATTAATAGTAAAGCAAACATGAAGTTTGTGAAAAAAAAGTGTAAGCCAGCCGACTTTCTGTATACCTTGTATCATTTAAGAGGTCCTTTATCAAATTGGCATTTATTTTAATAAAAATTCTCCTTACATCTAGCTGTCTTGCTTACTCTTATCAACAGAACATTTATGCATATATCTATCCCCGATATCTGTTGTCCAAAAACAACAAAATTTCGTCTGCTGGTAAATATGGGCTATATTATCAAGCTTACTTTATATGAATTTAATACCATTTATACAGCTCTAGTTATTTGTATATTTCTTTATTATAGAGGCAGAAATGGGCGTGTCATAAAATTAAATAAACTTGGTCTTCGTTTACATTAAATGGACTTACAAATCCAATTTGGTAACTATAGCTCTTGTTGTTTCCAAGTTATCAGCATACAAACAGACAGATATGTTTTAATTGGTTTTTAATACTAATCAAGAATATATTTTAATGATGTCGTAAATGTTTTCTTTTGTCTATAACATACATTTAAGTGACTTTCAATATACCCTTTTAACCCATTGGATATGGAATATAAAAAGATTGTTATGCAAATATTAACTAACACACAGTTCATCCCCCCTACTAAAGTAATAGTCCTTTGATAATAATCAATAAAGAGAATTCTCCCTTTTGCATTACAACCCCTTGTATTTCACCTTCAAGGACCACCTTTTAGAGAGGCCAATACCTTATCGTCTTTGGGCCGATTAACAACTCCATAATGTCGTTTCGAGTTTTGACCCTGAAAGGCAATTATCCCTTCATGATTTTGAACTCCTGTGTTGTCGCTCAATTAAATGAATTCCATCCCCTGTCTACCTGTCTTAAGGCTACCCAAGTAGCTGCCTGACGGGGCGCTAATTGAGTGCCCAGTATCAGAGACGTCAAAGACAACATTCTCCCATCAATTTTATAACACACACCACACACACACACTTACATATATATATATATATATATATATGTATAAGGATATAAGTATTTGCCAAAATTTGTTAAGTGATAACTTTTATAATCGCTAATCATTTGACCCATAGCTTTAGACGAAATGCATCCACTCCATTCATGTAGTAGCGCAACAAACGTGTCTCCCGTATAAAACCAAGACTTTCATAAAGTGCCAAAGCTGGCTTATTGCTTAATTCAGTTTCAAGTACAATCTCAGCCGCATTCCGTTTAATCATTGCATCAATAGCCATTTTAACGAGAGTGGTACCAATTTTTTTCTTACGATAGGGCATCTCAACAGCCAACATGGCTATATAACCCTGTGGTAACCAACTATCAAAATCCGTTTCCAATTTGCATACTATAACCCCGACATAGCGACCACAATGACAGGCAAGGAAACATAAATCTGGCCAATTGTATACAAAATACCGATATGTATATATAGAATACGGCTCGGAGAGCTCCTTATCAATAATATCCTGAACAGCCTTCAATTGTGATTCCTCATGAAAATCTGTATACGTTATTTCATCATTCGTATTATCTAACTTAACATTCTCTTCTTTGGATGCTTCTGATGTAGATGAAGTTGATGGATCATTATTAATCGTGTCCTTTAACGGTTCACTCATTGTTTATGTTTTAATTCAAAATAAACAGGTTAAAAAGAAAATGGTAAATTTTTAAGACAAAAGGAAAATGTAAATTAAAGCATTTGTCTAAATATGATTTTAGATGCCAAGTATACTCTAACTATGTATATGAAATCAATTTTTGATACTAAAAGTAACCAAAAAAAAATCCTTTAAGAAATTGAAAAAGGAAAGGAAAAGACACAAAAATCTGAACATTTGTTATATAATATTTGGATAAACTTAAGGTACAAATAACTAAAATATACAATTTGGTTAAATGTCATAATGATTTGGTAAAAACAAGCAAAACGAGTTAACGGGCGCGGACGACCTTGTGCATGAAACTCACTCGAAGATGGCATACAAATCCCAGCAGGTGACACTTGGCAATGGCAGAAGTCTAATAACATTACCCCAACTCCAAAAAAAAATGGCATGCCATGTCTCCAATTCCATAATATGGCAATTGAGCTAAGGCAATTAAGCGGCACGCCCGTACTGGGACTCTGCTCCACTTGGGGGAGTTGTGAGCATGTGAAAATTATGAAAATGTCTGCAACGACACTGACAGTTACCCACCGACACCGCCACCGTCACCCATTCAAATCCTTTGTTGTCTGACAATGATGGTGACGACGGCGACCACGATGATGATGATGATGATGATGATAAGAGGAATGGGAAAGCCAATGAAATTGCCAGCTAACACGCACAGGTGCCAGGCTGCGCCTAGACGCGTTATCCTTTAGCCGTGCATAAATGAAAACTAATTTTCAACGGGCTAAAAGACCAGGAAGTTGTCCTAAAATGACCTCATATGTATGTATATGTGTATGTATATATATATATATATATATATATATATATATATATATATATATATATATATATATATATATATATATATATATATATATATATATATATATATATATGTGTGTGTGTGTCCAGGCAAACGATTAATTGGCTGGAGAATGCAACAAAAGCAATTAACCTAAAAGGCCCATAAAGGACACGCGGTATCCACAACCAACCTGAGATTGAAGCTAGCAGCTTAAGGAAATTCAATATGATTATGCCTTCAAATTGAGGAGGTATGAAAATGATGAGAGGAGGGGCTTGTGTTAGTGTTGGTGGACTAAACATTTATCGGTTCATGAATCTGATTACATTGATGGTGGCCTAGAAATTGTTAGCCAGCGTTCAATGTTTGCATGGTAAATGAAAAGCCGGCAGAATCTGCTGGTTTCTTGCCCACATAAGAGGACAAAAATGTTTTTTTTTATGTTGGTATATGTAATTACAGTTACGTGTATATGTATGTGTATATATATACATTTGTATCCTGCCGGTGAAACGTTTAAACTACTTTTTAGCATTCCTGTTGTCCAAAAAGGATGGTTAGAGTTTTTTGAACCTGCCATTCCTTACCCTCCCCCTGTCCAGCCTGTCGTTTAAACATTTTTTTTCTTTTTTACACAAATTCTGGGCCGCAGAAATTAATTATACCACAAGGACACTTGGCTGCCCAGGACATGCCATGGTGGCACGAGCGGCAAGTGTTTAATGAAGCAGTTGAAAGGACACAAAATGCCAAGAGAGACAACAAAACGGGAGAGGCAGAGAGAGAGAGGGAGAGAAAAAAAACTGAAACGAAACGGAATTTTTAGAAGGAAAAATGGGAGCGGACCAAACAAATTTCCATATTTGCCGGCGCCGGCGTCAAGTGAGATAAATGGAGGTCCTGGGGCCACATTCTCAACGCTTCCTACCAAGCCTCCCCTACCACTTTTCCCCACATACAACGGCATCACAGTCTCTTAACTGACTGCTTTACCACCTGAAGTGGCCTTTTGTTCATTGTGCAGTTTATTAAAAGTTAACTCGAGGCACTTGAGTTGAAGTTCCTGCTGCCTTGCTTGGCCCACCAATATACATGCCATACCATATCATACATATACATATACATATATTTTCCAGTTGGACCTTATGACAGGTACAAGAGCCGCATTTGATAAGCAGACAGAGAAGTCAGGCAGTCAGACAGTCAGACAGTCCTGAGTCCATGTTGCAGCAGATAAAAAAAAGAATTCAAACTGCAGTTCCATACATTCGACGACAGCAACACACACACATGCACGCATTCATGACCAGAGACAGAGAAACAAAAGCAGAGAGACACAATCGCAGGTTGATTTCTTGGCGTGGGACGGCAATGAAATGTCCGCACTTTTACATGGTCGCGTGCTCGCTCTTATATTCTGTCTCACTCTATCTTTAACTGGCATTGTTTCTTACCATCTCCATCTTCCTTTGCTGAAATTCCTCAATTCTCTGTGTATGTGTATGTGTGTGTGTATTGTGCATGAATATGTCAATGTAATGATCTGCCTTGTTGTCCATTCTGTATTCTGTTGAATTACATAAATATTAACTTGTACTTTTTATAAACATGTTTGTAAAGACGGGGGGGGGACTGCAAGGGGAGTTAAATGTGCAATAGTGCAGAGGAATGTGCCATGGAAAAAGCTGACTAAGGTAAGGATAAGAAGTAAAGTGAAGTAAGGAAGTAGAAGTCTGCGTGTCTGTATGTGTGTGTGTGTGTGTGTGCGTTGGCTTCTCATTTTTATTGATATGATTTATTTACTGCAGCTAAAGTTGCTGCAAAGCCGATTTATTGAATTGCAAAAAGAAAAAAAAAACCGAATGTGCCAAGTTGCAGTCAATTGAATTTTCCACCGATTTCATCATATGTATGTACATATATATATATATATATATATATATATCATATATATAATGATGAAGTGTGTCCCTGTAATAAGTACTTAAAAAGAAACAAAATAAACTATTACAAGGATCAGTTTTGGAGTTTAAAGTAAATTAAATATCAACTGAAAATAAAAACAAATTTCTATTTAGTTTTTTTTGTATTAGTCTTTTCATTTTATTTAAGCCAATTTACTTAGCATTGGCTTATATATTGTTATAGTGTAGCATTAATCAGCGTCCATTGATATCCTTTGTCCACTCAAAATTTTACTTTGTTAGCTTTGCTTAGAGCCATGGTTTTTTCCTTCTATACATTTCCATTACCATTTCCATGAATGTGACAACGTCTGACGAATGACTTGGCGGTGAAATATGCTCAAGCAAACATAAATTCGTGTCCTTTGGGATTTGTTAACTGCAAAGGCGACTCAACTTCACATTGCCATGTCGGAAGCATGCAAGAAACTTAACATCAATGGAGGTGGAGGTCGTAGTGTTGAAGGCGTGTCTGTGTCCGTGTCCGTGTCCGTGCCCGTGTCGGTGTCGGTGTCCTCGTCCGTATTCTTGCCACAGGTGCGTGACATGAGAAATTGTTACGTTTCTTTTTTTTCCGCATGCCATATTTTTTGACATGTAAGAGGAAACGACTGTTATGATAAGAATATGGCTAGCAATCCATTATTGCAATAAATTGTCAAGAATCTGGCCATCTAAATCTTCACCTGAAATCAGTAAAATCAAACAAAATTATTTCCCAAATAAAAAACAAATGCTGTACAAAGAAATATATGTAAAAATTGTATGCATATAGCTAAACAATTTCTTTATTTTTTTGTGCTTATATTTAGTATTCTACTAAACTATGGCAATGATTATGGTTTTTAAGGACTTCGGCTATATAAAATTGAGGTAGGTTTCGATCAATTTTTTAAGGCCTGTAAATTTAGAATAATCATTTGAAATTTGCCAATTTTCTGATTTGACATTTATTATTTATTTATAAATATATTGTTTATATGTATGTATGTACATATATTTATAAATATATTTATTTTTTTATACAGTTTTTCGACTTAAGTGACTATGCTTAAATCTATAAAAAAAGTCTTCTGAAATAAATTTCGAATTCCTTGAGCATCAAATTGATTAATTTTCGTTTTCTTCTTCTTTGTATTTTTTTTTTTTTTTTTTTTTGTTTATAAATGCATTTACATAACTAATCAGTTCGATTTGTTGTAAATATTTCTTATCATTTTTTGTACTTAACTAGAACAAATGCATTTGAGTACGTATAGAAAAGACGATTGTCCAAATATATATCTAAATGGATATATATTAGATCACACAATACAAAATACATATACATACGCATATTGCACGTACAATAAGAAGAACTTACAAAGAAACAAAACAAACTTATTAAACTAAATTCAAAAAATTAACAAAAAACTTTAACGAAGGAACAAAAAAAAAGGAGTAAATTATAAGGGAAAATTTTCATTAAATTATTAGAATAAACTGAGAAATGAGAAACCAAAAATGGATGTCAATTTAAAGACTTCAGACTTGAAAGTTATTGAAATATGTTTCAGTTACTCGAATTTTCTCCACACGCATATTAAACAAGGCAAAGCCATTGAGTATATTAAAGGCAATCGCAAATACGACACAGGCCGTGTAAGTGCCCAGGGCAATCCACCAGAGTAATTGTTCGTGCAGCTTCTGTTCAAAATTCTTGAGAACCAGCAGACCTATAGTGAGGCCAGCCACAGCACCAGCTAAATGGGCCACATAGGAGACAGCCGAGAACGTGATACCCACTTGGCAAGGCATTATATACTCGCCGGCATAACGGGCATAGATGGCGAAACCAAAATCAAATGAGGCTACAAATGGGAATCGGTCATAGAAGTTTCTTTTTTTTTTGTTTTGCTATTTGTAGCAGAGGTAAAATTCTGTTCTTAACTCACCAAAAATCAAAATGAATGCTAAACGAATTACGCCGTAACGCATCTGATGATAGTTTAGCAACACATTGGCTAAATGTGCGGCTAACAAGGCATAAACACCGCCACTGGCGCCCACCAGATAGACCTCCGGATCGAATATGCTGGTACCCAGTGAACCAGCCAGGACACCAGAGAAATATATGCAGGCAATTCTTGTCGAGCCATGTACCATTTCCAATGGTAAACCAAAAAGCAGCTGCACAGCAACATTAAAACCAAGATGAAACCAACCAGCATGGAGTACCATATAGAGTAAGAAACGCCAAATCTCATGTCGTCTATCAGGACGATAAATGAACATAGATTCGGTGGGTATGGGTCCTGTGGGTGCTGCCTCCCCCGCAATTAGTGAATGATATAGAAAGAAGCCCAGCTATATAATAAAAATTAATATCAAATCATAGTGAATAATTATTATTTAAAAAAAAAAAAAACTATCTTACCTCAATCATTGTTACGAGAATTATGAAAAAAGGCGGTGGACAGCAGGTATAACGATCGGCATAATACTTTCGATCACGCTCCTCTGGGAGGACTTCCATGGCAACGGCATGTACCATTTTTCGAAATAGCGGCGGCTCACTCAATACCAATTGAAAATCGTTTTCAGAGCAAACCTCACGATCACGATGATGCACTGCGCATTTGAAACTACGGGTTCGCTTGCCACTCATCTGAAAAATTGATTAATTCCGTTAAAAAAAAAAAACTTTGAAACTTTTAAATATTATTTTGATTAATATAACAAAAACTTTCATTGGCTCTACAATTTAAACTTAAAAGTAGGCCGTTAAACCTTTGCCTAAAATTTTATTTTTTGCAGTCAGTATAATTTCTCATCTCTATCCAAACAGATAAACAGTTACTGTACGTAAATCTATTCTATATATATATATATATATGCCTTTATCAAAAATGAGCCGACTTAACTCCAAGGTATTAGAAGAGATTGTTCAAAAGAATTCAGACAATACTTCACGCATTGTCGAACAGACCCATGGCTATGTGGTATCGGAAAAGAATGGAGCACTGGTGGCCACATCCTTTGATAATACCACAGCCCAGGCGATTGTAAAGCATGTTAATGATAATTTTTTGAAATTGGCCCAAAGCGCTGTACGAGATTTGGATCCAACCGATAAGCTATGCTTTATGCGTGTGGGTACACGAAAATTTGAATATC
Source organism: Drosophila neocordata (assembly GCA_018903615.1). Taxonomy (NCBI): domain Eukaryota; kingdom Metazoa; phylum Arthropoda; class Insecta; order Diptera; family Drosophilidae; genus Drosophila; species Drosophila neocordata. Next base: position 1,601,477 of record JAEIGI010000001.1, read on the forward strand.
TGGTGGCACCAGACGATCCTTTCACCATTACTGTCTTACTCTAAATGGAGACAAAAAAATTTATATAACTTTTAAACATAAATCTTTAACCCCAAAACTAAACGAGCCATTAAATTATGCGAAAAGAAAACGGGCAAAAGCAAAAAATATAAAAAAAAAAAAAAACAAAATATACACAAAAGCCAAAAAACAAAAAAAAATGGGCAAACTACTAGTGACTAGCAAAACTAAAATCATTTTTATTATGTAATTAAGATGTTCACAAAAGATGCCAACGCAATTAAGGCTAACCCCCCTCCCTTCGTACCATTCATAAAGCAATAACAAAACAAACGAAAAAAAAATCTGCAAAAAGCGGAAAATGTGTATTGTGTTTAATTAAACCATAGTGTGTGCGGTGTGTGTGTGGGAAAGGGAGAGAGAATCCAAAACGAAGCCTACACGCAATTAAAACATAAGATTACAAGAGAGCAAGAGCCGGAGGGAGGGAAAAGCGCGAAGCGCAGAGAAAAGGCAAAATAGTTACTTCCGTCTAAAGTTTTGTAGAGCGGTTGGGGAAGACGGGAAAAGGTCACTTGAACTAAATCAGCCAGATAAGTCTGTCCGCTTATGTACTTTGTTTAATGTTTGTAATTATCAAATTTGATTTAAATTGAAAAATTACTAACGGCTCTGACTGTTTCACGCCTACATGACACGCCATACGCTAAATTTGCATAGGAAACGGCAACTGGGTGGCAACGCCAATTTTTTCCATGTGAATATGATTGTATGTGTGTGTGTGCTTTATATAAATGTATGCAAGTACGTGTAAAATCGCGAGCTGATCTTTAATGATATTGGCTTTAGTTTTATGAATTAACTACTTACACAGTAAAAATCGCGACAGCCGTTACTAATTGCGTTTCCTTTTGTAATTATTGCCTTTGTTTAGCATAATCGGCCACTATTAAGCACATTTAACATAAAACATTGAATAATGAAACTTTGAGACAGACAGTTACTGTTGCTCTGCCTCCCACCGGCGTGCGTAAGTTTCTTTTGCCGACTCTCTTTTTTTATTCCTTCCGCATGGGTGTCGGAAGAGCTTTGCCAGGGCTGGACATTCTTATGAACGGTATGATCGATCGATCTAATATAATATTTAATTTAGAACACCAAACAGTAAACAACTATGGTCATAGCGTTACTTCCGAATTTTGAGGAAATTCCTGCTAACAAGAAACAATGGAAAACAAAAAGCCATACGAATTGTGTTGTCAACAATTGGGAACACCCAGGATAAGTGATAAATCTGAATCTGAATGTGAATCTGGTCCAGTTCGGTTCAGGTCGATGTGGTGTTGTGTGGTGGTGTGGGGTGTGTGGGTTTCGGTAAGATCAAGAGCTCAAACTAACAACAAATAATTGTTTATCATTTGTTTAGTGACGTTCACAACGGGATTTCAGTTCGGGAGACTCCAACGTCCTTGCGGCTGATAATGTCATTACCAAAAAGGGCCTTTGCTTTGCCTTAGCCTTCGCCACATGACGCCACAATGCGCCGCCAGGTAAGGTAAGATCCATGCCCAACAAGACCCGCTTTCATTTTGTTTCTTTCCTTTTTTTTCATACATATTTATGTTTCATTCACGTTTACAGAACCAGGACTAAGACACACACACAATATCAAGCGACAAATTGACGCAAAAACATTTAACACTCGCCCCCGCAAAAGGACAGTGACAGGACCAGGACCAGGCACACGGGATATGTATGGTCAAACACATCACCGAGCAGCAGCAGTAAATGGAGGTGGGGTACGAAGCAATATTGGCGGCTCTTTATAAGGAACACCTACAACACAAAAAAAATTCCTTTGAATTACGTTGCGTTTGTATGCCGGTATTTTTCCTTTTTTTTAAAGCCCTCCCAGCTATGCGCAAAAAAGGACATCTTTCCGCTGGAGGCATACAGTAACAACAGAACGGCGGCTGGAAACACGTTGTGTGCACTCTATTATGCATTTTTTCATACTTCGTATGTGTTATATGCGGCGGTGCCCTCATTCACCGTGTTGACATTTTTATTCCAAACAGTTGAGCAATATTTATAAACTCAGCAGGATCAGCAGTACCAACTGAACTGGACTCGTCGGTTAACGTTAAGAGTCGGGGGTAGGGTTAGGTAGTTGGAAGTCGTTGGCGAAGCTTGGTCTGGTCATGGTCTGTTAAATGACATCTAGTTAATAGGCAACATGATTTTTTGTTTGTCCGACAATTTTTATTATTGATGGGCTTAAATTTTTCATATGGCCATAAATTGTAGGCATTGTGTGTTAAATGCATATATATCTTGTAAAATATTGGGAGTGCAAATAGAACAGAAAAAAAAAATACTGTTAAAAATATCATATATGAATATTTACAATACGTCGACAACATTTCATCTTTCTTTGAGGTCAAAAACTAAGAAGAGGGCATTTCAAGTATTGGGCATGGGAGCTAGTTTTGACTTATATCTATGGTAGTCCTCCAAAATTTATGTTGAATTTCGAAAGAAAATTAGGTTGCTGTTATACTGTTATGTTTTTTCCTTTTAAAATTAATTGTCTTTTATATTATAATTAGGTTTGGGTACTTGCAGATTATTTAATTGATGTACATAACTTTAATTCACAGTGCGTGTTTTTGTTCAGCCAAATGTCAAACACCTTGGAGCGTTAACTGCTACTGTCCGCCCAATGCTTCACCTTTCCCGTGCATATCTAATTGAATGACAATATTTTCGTAAGAACATAATTCAATTTGCATTGTTTGCTCTTAGCGAATTACCACCAAAATTAAGGCAGGTGAGAGGAATTGAATAGAGTGTGGGGTAAACAAAAATTAAGAACTGTAAGAAAGAGAAAATCTTAAACAAACATAAGCAATTACAATCAACTGGTGGAAGCACTTGCTTGTTGTCTCTTGTTCTTACCCTGGCAATCGTCGTTGGCGAGCAATTTTCTGACCAAATGGTCAGAGTATGTAATTAGCCCCTAGCTGGGTGAAGGGCCACGCCTCTGTTTTGTCTTTGTCGGCCTCTTGGCGTCTACTAATTATCACATTTTTACTCATTAAAGTCACATTTGGCTTGTTTCTTTTTGCTGTTTCCTTAGGCCAGGACCTTTGGGTCTGTTGATCCTGGCTGCTTAATTATAGGGTAATCAGGCTTTCAGCCGTTTTGGCTACCGTACAAGGATGATTGATTAGAGACCAATTGCAAAAGTTTACAAAAAAAAAAATATAAAAACCAGAGAACAGTGCCAACGTCTTCCACTGACACCGTCGTACTTATACCCTTGCCAATTACTGGATAATCAAACAGTTTAGTTAAGAAATAATATGTAATTTAAAAGTATGTGAAATTACGGAAAATTGATTTTTTCATTTCATTTTTTAGATTTTACACATGAGATTAACGATGAGGCCAGTAAAATCTTGACCTAAAGTGAGGCTTAAACCAAATTCTATCTAACTAAAAGTATTGGTAGTAAATATTAAAAATATTTATTTGTATATGTCGATATACTTTTTTTGATTAAAGATTAATGTACCCTGTTTTCGCAAGGGCATGAAAAAGGCACAAAGAAGCGAATACCCTGAGGTTCCTTCTGACCGTTGGGATCTGTCATCTGCACCAAAAGTGCATCAACGCGCGTGCCTATCAAAAAAAAAAAAAAAAGGAAAAAGAAAAGGAAAGAAAGAAATGAAAAAGAAAAGAGAACTAAAAGTCTGCATCTACCATGAGAGAGGGAGAATAAAGGGAGGTGGTAGGTAGGACAGCTGAAGCTAGCTAAGAAGTCATATGGAAAGCAAGCCCAAGGAAAAAGCAAATCGAAAACTGATTTGGAGCGGAAGTTCGTTTGCACCTTTCTGCAGTTTCCTGTATTTGTTGTTGTCAGAACAATAAACATACACGCACAACCATAAGACGACGAGACGAGGTCTTTATTCTAAAATCCACGAATCTTGCTTCTCAATCACATATGCTCATTCATACATACTGACATACGTACATATAAATACATGTAAATCTGTACATACATTTATATATATATATATATATACCTATATACATACATATTTGTACCTTGACGTTTTGGCCTTTGACGCCGCCTCTTTGCTTTTGTCTTGAAATTGAAGTGGCATACAAGTATACAAGATATACATACATACAAAAGTATATATATATATATACATGTACATACCGCCTGTTGTTAGTAAATCGAAAGCTATATAAAATTCCATATAGACAGAAGCGGAGTTAATAGAGTGGGGGGCTGTAATAAGTGATTTACCACATTTACTTAATCATTTATGTAGTATCAAAAGTTTAAATTAAATTAAATGCGTGTCTTAAATGGATTAGTTAAATTTTGATTGAAAACTTTGAACTTTCGTACTTAAGTAATTTAAGTTTTATCTTTATTTTTGATTTTCTTTTTGATTATGTTTGTGCAGCACCTTTTGGAATACGCCACTGTTTAAGGATATGCAAAGTATTTTTTTTTTGCCAAGAAAACGGCAGCTGCTGTTCCTTTAATGTCCTATCATCGACTGACGCTCCTGCGAATCCTTCGTGTGTTTGATTTGCGATTTGAAGCAAGCGGAAATGGAATGACACGCGAGGCATACGCATACACAAAGCCACGCAAACTATGCTCATTGTTAGCCAAAAGATTGGCAAAAGGAAGAAAACAAAACTTCCACTTCCCCCCACATCCACATATGCCATTGTCGATGTATGTGCGCGTTTATGTGTGTGTTTGTTAAACTAGGATTCTATAAAAGGGGGCGTGCCGCTAATAGAGAGGCATATGGCAAAAACTCTCGAAATCCGATATCAAAAATGATTCTATGCATTTTTATTTCATTTTTAACATGGTTTTTTTTTCATTTTTTTTTTTGTTGGTTCGTTCTTTTCTTTACGAATTTTCCAACCGACTGAACAAACACAATCTGTGTAGGGGAAATAGAGATCAGCTGCTCCTACACACACATTCTATGACAAGGTGTAAACATGAGCAGCGCGTGTCCGCCATATCCTAGGCTTTAATATTGTTTGTTGGTTTTTGGTAGCACTTGATGTACTCATCATTATTATGAGCCAAAAAAAAAAACACACACACACAAAAAGGTCACAGGTTAATGATGCAAACGCGACCCGTGCTCGGAGCGGTTTCCGCCCTTCGTACAATTAGGCGAGGCACTTGAGCTTGAAGAAGACCAAAGAATTCATTGACCCCATGACTATTTTAGTATTATTATTATATTTTTTTTAGTATCGTCATAAATGTCACAGGTGCTCACTGTCCAATTGTAATTTATTCATCGTAATTAGTTGAACTCAAATGAAATGTTAGAGACTAATTTGATTTTATTTCTAGTCTTTTCTTCTGTTTTTGACAGGACTGCTCCCAAACCAAATAGCTTCAATTTGTAAAATGCAACAAACTAGCTGTTAGAAGAGGATTTTGGTGGACAATATAACAAACCTGCACCTGGTGCTATGTACAATGGTAGATGCAAACCAGCGCCAACAGCCAAAATAAAAACCAATGAAAAAAAAGGAAAAATGAAAATATGCAAAATTATCAGGAAGCAACGTTTGGAACGCCGCAGGACATCAGGCACCCATCTATGAAGCTCCATTTTCACATTGGTTATCAGCAAAAGTAGCAGAGCAGTAGAAGCAAAAAAAAAAAAAACGGAAAATATTGTCACGCACAGTGAGAGAGACGAGAAGGAGTTGAATAGAGGGCATGGTGGTTGTCTGTCGAACAGTTGCAGTTACTGGTCCATTTGGTGTGCACGTCGTTATCCTTGCCCCGGATGCACAACAATCAAAATAAACGGCTGCCAAATTGACCATTGACCAAACATCGTCAGCAGGAACAGAACGAACAGGAGATATAGCTGTGTTGAGAGATGAAGGTGGTGCTGCTAAAGGAATTGGGGTAACGCGCAACATTGAACATCATCTTTGGCACTGTCACGTCCTCAGCACTGGACCACAAGTCAAATGCCAAGCCACAGAAAGGAACAAACATGCATTTTTTTCCTTTAACGAAACGTAGTTGCAAGAGCGCATGGAAACAACTCGGAAAAAAATTGATTGGAATACGCTATAGACAAGGATAAATAAGACAGTAGCGTTCAATCCTAGAAAGCATTTCGATTCAGTTACTGAACTATGACTTTAAGGCTTAATTTTTGGCAAAATTATCAACAAAGTAGCTTTATTCAGTTTAATATTTAACATATAATTTCCATAATATTCAAAAAAAGATTTTCGTCTAATATATCTATTATTCTAAAGTCTTTACCCGCGGTTAGTTATAATTGGTTTGAATCGATTCTTTGTAAATCATCTCATAAGTCAGAGTCAGTTCGTATTATTTTCTTTAGTTTTTTATTCTTTCATAATTAACCAGAAATGCTCAATAGCTGACTGACTAGTTGTCGCTTTTCTATAACTATCCAATCATCCCACTACTCTCCGCTCTGTGATATTATTACAGAATAATGAAATCGCCAAGAGATTCCAATTCAATCTACGCGCCGCGTAGGCCATTTATGGATTGGCATTGATTTAATACCGCATTTTCCTCTACCATGACTCTTGTCCCCTGAGTGCAAGGCGCAAGGCATTTTGCACCTAGTAAAACCCCAAACGGCCAAGTCCAGAGTCCGAATCTGATCTGGTTCTGATTCTGATTCTTCTGTGTTCCCTATCGATGCTGAGTGATCAGCAGAAGCCTGACCATGAGATGCCGCCACTGCTGAAGAGGAGCAACTGCAGTGCCCACAAATGTTTATTCAATAAACTCGATTTGGTGGAGAGCCATGCAGCAGCTGGCTTGCTGGTAAGCATTCCTTTGAGTCTTCAACTCCAACTCCCGTTCCTCATTCACCAGACAAGAGGCTGGAATTTCTTGGTGCGTGCTCGGCACAGGTTCATCGGTTTGGCGTCTGCCAGCTGCGTCCCCTTGATTATGATAATGGAAGGCAGCAATTGCTTTCGTTTTATGATCGAATGATCGGATGCTTGGCAGCTCCGTTGACTTTCTGATTAATGCAAGAATGCTCCTTGGCGGCGTTCCTTGGCTAACTTGGACTTTTTGTTGACCATATGAACGCTGGTTGCAATTAAAACTTGCTACCCTACAGAAATAGCCTGCAAAAAGGTCCTTGAATCAAAGGAAATTCATAACTAAAGGAAGAACTGCAAACGAACGTCTGAAAAAATGAATAAAACACAATCTTGCCTTATCCTGAAGTAAAACAAAAAGAAGAAGGTATGTTGAAGCCAATGTAATGCCAATTTAGTCTTTTATAGCCATTTCATTGCTTTCACACAACATCTTACAGAGCATTCACATTTCGTTCCTTTGCCAATTTAAACGCCATTCCAAACAGATTGATTCTGAAACCTCAACCAACAGTCACTGGATGGTTTTGTCGTCGTCTTTGCCGCCTGCTGTGCCTTGTGACCAGATGCAAACTTGTCTCCAACGACGATCGACGACGACGCCGTCTGAGACAGAGGAGAGGCTACCACATATCCAGAGTCGTTTTCCATCCTCGTGCCCACAGTTGTCATAACGTTCAACACATTTGCGGCGCCGCGGCCTTTCGTTGTCGTCAACGATGCTTTCTGGTCCTCTTTGGCGCTGCCATAAAAGGATTTGTCACGTGCGAGCTTTTGTTAAAAATTCAACAATCATTGGCATAGCCACACAATCTCCATTGCAGTTTCTGCATTATGCATGTCCTACGCGGCATTCCTGTTCAGAGTTTTGTTTTTCTTTTCCGTTTTCTTTTTGTGCTTTTTGTGATAGGGACACATTACAAGATGTTCCCGATCCCTCGCACAAATCATTGAAATTTATAATTAACTTCAAAAATGTGGAGAAGGCTGAAGTGAGACAGTGAGCGAAAGAGAATAAAGAAGGTGGCTTTTATGCACAGAACTAAAAGAAATGTTAGCCCACAATTGAAATAATAAACAAGAACCTAATGATGTCCTTACACAGGACATTGTGTTAGCATTCACAATTACCGTTACACACTCTTTTAGACACATATGTACACACACCCATACATATACAAGGACAAATAGACACATCGTCATCATGGCTAATTCATGACTTTTGAGCACACTTTGGCCAAACAATAGAAGGGAAAACCAAGACATTGGAATATTCACTTTGGAATTGATTATGCATGAGAGGGCGAATGTATCGAAGACAACAATTGTGTGCTTGTATGTGTCTATGTGTTGTGTGTGTACGTGTGCGTGTTTTTATGCGTATTTGTGTTTGTGTTTTTGTCCTGGTTGTGGGCCAATCAATTGAAGAATCAATCAAAATGCAATAGGATTTGGCAATCGGTGAAAGCAATCAAAGGACAGAATTGAGGAAACAGTAAAATGAATTCCAAGGTGAAACAAAGAAATGACAGTAAAAAAGACAATTTAACCATTATTGTTTTTTTCTTGTAATTCTCAACTAGTAGAAACCACAATTTCGGTAAACTTTGAAACTTGCTAAATGGAAACCAAGCTACGCTGATGTTCTCCAGTTAAGTTCACATTGACAACTTTATTCTGTGCGTCGTTCATTCGAAAATAAGCCTCATCCATTGCACACTTACAGAGGACAGTCCAATGCGGTAGGATACGACCTAGCCAGGCCCGGTGCTGTACTGTCCACCATGCCACATCAGGACAAACAAAAGTAACCAAACCAACAGACCAGCCAACCAACACCCCCAAAAACGAGACCCTGCTTAAACAATCAGATGTCCAGCAAGGCGTGACGGTTCGGGCCGAAGGTGCATTTATTTGACGAGCAGACTTTTTGCATTTGCCACAGAAAATGCAAACAGTATATGAAAGAAGGATCTCGTCAAGGGATGTTTGCCCACGAGCCTCTACACTTTCAGTGCCCAGGCACCTGTGTTTGCACTTAAATCTAGCTATTCTCCGTGCCGCACGAAAGAACATAGAGACAAACACATGGGAATTCAATTTCGATTTTCTTACTCACCACATTGACAAAGTCCTGAAATGTAACATAGCCAGGACCAATGGGAGATTGGGCTTTCTTGGCCCTCTCCAGCAATAGGTCACGTTTATTCATAGGCACTTGGGATAGAAATTCTGGTGATTTTAAAGCTACCAAAAATTCTGAGACGGATATTTCGCCGAACCCCTCGGGATCAAACTGAAAATAGATAGTAACATGATAAAAATATAGAATTATATAATTATAAAAATATTATTATCCTACTAACCATATCAAATAGGAGCTTCCATTTCTAAAGAAAAGTTTTAAAAATATACAGAGTAAAATTAATTAATTTTATTTAAATTATATTTAGCCTTTACACAAACTTACATCCCTCAGTAACTCCCTTCTCAGTTCAGCTTCATCAAAATCAGAGTTTAATGATGTATGTTCCGTATCATAGCCAGCATCATTTGTACACTGCTATAAAATTATATTTTATATACAAAATTAATTGAATTTAAAGTCTAAGGACTTACATAGCGCATCTGAGTATGCGATAAGGATATAGATGCTAACGATCCAGCTATAGTAGATATGTGTTCAATGTCTGCCAAAGTTTCTTGTTGACTACTACCGCCGGCATTTTGTTGGCTCGTTGGTATTTCTAAGGCTCGTGAGCTCCCACGCTCGGAGCCGGGCCACATGGTATCTTCGAGCCGTGATGTATACAATCTCTATACTCTCCAGTTTTATTTTACAATTGTTTGAAAATTAACGTAATATGATGATTTGTGGCTGTAGCTAATAAAAATCAAATCAATATTTTATTTGTAAAGTTAAATCATTAATACCTAAATTGCTACTATTCTCAAGGGGACTTTTTATTTCATTTCAAAATATTTTACTAGCATAAAAAAGTCTTAAATATCTAAGTCAATTTAACGTCAGCTTCTGCTTAAATAAATATTCAACATGTTAAAATTTAAATAATTATAACAAATAAACAAAAACTATATTGTTTTTTAAAACATTGTCAAGTTTTCATTATAGAGCTTTCATCAATTAAAAGCTCTTTTGGCTCATATACCATTTAGCTACAACAGAATTGGTTGTTAGTTTTGGTCGTGCTCGTTGCGTTGTCATGAGTAAAGTTTCTATATTCTGTCGTTTTTTCTCCATGTAGCAACGCGGGTTCAACTCTCGCACCGCATTCTGTGTCGGGTTTTTTCAATTATATAAAAGAAATAAATTTATTTGGTGGGTTTTGCCCTGTAGATTTTGTTTGCTGCAATTTGTCGTTATTGGAATTGTTGCTCAAATTTGTGGGGCCAGAAGAAATACATATTCCGGTTAATCATAGGCTAAATTATATAACGGTAATCAATACCTTAGTCTATTTCATGCCCGGTATACATTTTTTTTAGAGACACACTTCCTAAAGAAAGTGTATATTTACTTAATCAGAAAGTTTATTTATAGTAAAAGAAAGAATCTCCGCAATATATAATGTACATAGTGTATAAGATCATAAGCCATTTAATGAGTTGGGTAGTATGAGCCAATATTTGTTTAATTTTAAAGTCATTTAATTATTTTTATCACAACACTGAAGTCGGAAATTAAAATAAAAACTGTTGTGGTAAAGTTTTTATAATTTTCTTTGTAAGTACATAATTTATTTTTTACATTTACATAACTACAATTAATAATATTTGGTAAAAAAAACTCAAATGGAAAAATTATGGCCACAATATTACACACAGGATTAAAATTGTTGCAGTGTATATACTTTTTGATAGCTTTGTAAAGGAAAACCCCAAGGCAACCTCTTGTTGTGAGTGTGTTCCTGATGTTGATATGAAAGGTTATTGATCTCACAAGGAGAATAACAACAGTTTTCTGTTATTGACAAAAAAGGGGGGCTGGAAGAAAAAAAACTACCTTAACGATGGGCACGTTGCATTTTCTTGCTAATGTTATTCATTCATATGTTCTGAAAGTGCGCAGACTCCAATTTGTAAACTGTTGTTTAGCATTTAACATTCGAATATCCAAAAAGTAATGTTAAATATTCTAAAGAATTGCATTTCCTTTGGTCCAAAAACATTCACTGTTGTTCAACAACCTGCCATTTGGGGGTGGGCGGTTGGTTTACATCACTGTTACAACCGGCATTTCAATAAGCCGAAGAATGAAGATAAAAGGGGGGGCCAATTGAGTAACCCCTTATATATCTTTGGTCATAACACTTAATATACTTAATAAACACTTTTACATGGTTTGTTTACCGTTGTTAAACTCTCCAAGAAACAAAAAACAATACACAACACCCACGCAACAACAAACATCCGACCGGGCGTCAAAATGACAACTAACAGAAGAAGAGAAGTAACTTCCATAAGTCCAAGAAGAAATAATGCACGAAGATAAAGAGAGAGTGAGAGAGTGGCCAATGTAAAAGGGGTTGCTAGGCAGGGTTTGTTTGTGGCACGTTTTTCAGAGCATTGGGAGGATGGCGACAGCGTCAAAAGGGGGCTGGGATAGTAAAACAGAGAGGTTGTATGACCATTGCTCATGCGCTTTTCCCTTTATAGGCATTTCCCATTACCAAACACCGCACTTCTGCATGTCACACGCATCCCTTGTGTCATCCAATATTCTTGCCTTTAAGCAACCCCATGAATGGAGTCTTCCCTTTGGAGTAAAAACCATCCAAGTACCAATTACCGACTACCGCAATTTTTTTGTTTTTAACATATAGATACATAGCTTTATCTTTATTCAAAAAATGTACATAAACGAGCAGAAAATACGGATTCGGATATAGTCGTTGGCCCATTGCGATGCGATTTGTTTTATATGCTAGGAAAGAGGAGCGAAGAAATATATATATGTATATATATATATATATAGTGTAAGACACAGGCGTGATCTTTTTTTGGCGATCCAAATAAATGTATTGTAAATGTATGCAGAAGTATGTGTGTGTGTGTGAGGAGGGGTTTGAAGGGTAGAAGGGATGTCTAAAAATAATTATTTAATATATGCAAAGCAAAAAAAATAGTTCTAAATATATATATATATGTATATGTATATATATTTACAGATAACCTTAAATCTAAGATACTCTATGACCTAAGGACATATATATATGTATAGAATAATAATCATTCCAAAACATGCAATGAAACAATCTATAGATATATATAAATATATACATATAGATGGATCTATTTACCATATACATATATTAAAATAGATCCATACACATATATATGTAGTAAAGAAAACCAACTTTAATTGAACACAAGGCAAGCTTAAATCTAAGAAAGTCTAAACACTAGGAACAGATCCAACGTACACACAGATACATATATTTATATATGCATTCCATGTAGATATACGAAACTTCAGTTTTATTTTTATTTTTTTTCATCAAGTGATTATATATATTTAAAGGACCTCTCTGCTGCTTTCGTTCATTCACTTGTCGTTTCTTTTTCTGTTCATTTCTTTTCCATTTTAACAATATTTACATTTCGAGAGTTAAAAAAAAAGAGTTTAAAGTGCTTGCTTACAACATGATAATATATATATATATATATATATATGTGTGTATTTAATTATAGTCTTATTATAATATAAGGATATATATCTTCTCCTTTCTCGTTTTTCAAACTAAAAGTAACACTAAGAAAGATTTTCCTTGAACAATCAGAATAACACTTGCACTTGCCTTACAAAACAAAGAAATAATGATGGGCGGGGCGGGATGAAAGGGACAATTACAACAAATTTTTATTACATATATATGTTTTAATATATATATGCGATAAATATCTTCTTTTTTTTATATATTATGCGTATATATATAAATAACCTAAGGATTTCTCAGTTTAACCCTCAATCATTCGCTCGGCACCCGAATCACACTGCTCAATAACCATGCGAGCGATTCGCTTAATCTCACAATAAGGACTCTCATGCTCAATTAGCTCATTAAGGATCTGTATTCCATTCTCCTGCTCCACCAATTGGCAATATTTTTCCGGATAAACCTGAACAAGAATAGAAAAGAAATTTTAGAATAAGAATGAAAATTCTTTTTCTGTGACTCAACCCACCTGTGTCAGATTGGCAAGGGCCCAGACGGCCCAGTGCTGGCATTGAGGCGTCTCATAGCAGCGTACTAGACTCAATATTGGCTCAAAACTGCGGTAGTTGATATTCCGTTCGGATTTGATATTCCAGCGCTGTATGGCGGCCACCATGCGATCCAACACATGCTCCCTGGTGGGTGTTTTAATGGTCCAGGCCTCGGCACCGTCAGATGCAATGTGCGCCAGCACTCCAGCCGCATTGTAGCTGACCTGGAAGCGCAGGTTAGCATGGTTAACATTGCCATTGGCTAATCTCCTTCCACATCCACCCACCTCGATGCCGTCACTCAATGAGTCCAGCAGACGGGCAAAGACCTTTATGAACTCTTGTGTCATCAATTTAGGGCGAAGCCATTTCACTTCAGCTACATTGCCAAGCAGACCCATCATGTTTCTTAACAGCTCATCACGTTCGGGAAATGTCTGTAAAAGAAACAAAGGCGCCAAAACAATGGAAATGATTTGTGGTATTAAAGTAGTGTATCCATATATAATATAGGTATATAGACATTGATCGTCTTTCTCACATTTAAACACTTAAGGAAATACTCCATGCCGCGTCCATCAAGAAATCTCTTACAATTAATAGCAGTCTCATCAGTTACATTCCACATGGTTGACCATGCCACCTCCATAACATCATCAAAAACAGACCGGTTTAGGCGATCCTTGATAAGCGTAAGCATGGTCTACATATTCAAAAAAAAAAAATAGAGATTGCATACATTAAACAAGAGAATGAATAATTAAATACTTCTTTAACTACACACTTACACTAACAACTCCCAATTCACCCAAAAATAGTTTTTGGCGTCCATCTACTTGGCAGGCCAAGGTGTTTAGCAAATAGATGGCTATACGCTGGACAAATCCCTCTTGTTCGGTCTTGGACACACCATGCAACAAAATTTTGATGAGCCGTTCATATTCAAAGAGCTAAAAATAAAATTTGTTTAATGTCGATTTTTTTTTTGTTATTTCTCTTCGCTTACCACATCGACGGGCATATGGAACTGGGTGAGGGTGAGGTAACCATTTCTAAGCATAGTGTCATCGGTGAGATGCATTTCCATGCCATTGAGCAGGGTGCGAATAATGTGATTACGCAACAAAGTGCCAAATTTAGAACGATCCCTGCCTTTGACTATATAAAAAAGTGTAGCGCTGGAGCAAAGCAAAGATAGAGGGACAAGGTTAGATATGGTGTTGATGTGCTTCTGGTAATAACTCTATACTCACCTTCCCGATATTTGCATATGCTTGAATTTGAGATGTCTGTCCATAGCAGAGAGCACAACATCTAATGCTGTGTGGATATCCTTGCAGTTCTCAAATCGAAACAGATGATATAAATCATTGAGCACCTACGATTTAGATATAAATAAATAAATTTATATACTGCGGCAGCTCATCGGTTTAAGGATTGCACTCACTCTTGTCAATAAAACTGGCCTGTCATGATAGTAGCGAGCTGCCGTTAAAATTTGTTGCTCATTGGCATCTCCAGCCACCTCAAGAGCAGGTATATCATGCCGTTTGCATGCCCAATGTGCTGTATGGTAAAGTCCCAGAAATTGAAGTGGCCTCTGCGTACGGGAGGCTAATCCGGGTATATCTGTTAGAGCAAATTGTTGCTCTGTCTTGGTATTGACATTGCTAGATTCCTTGGTAGCTACGCCATTGCCAGCTAAATTCGTGCCAGAGATATCAAGATGTGTTAAATGGCGCAGATTATCCATTAGCATTTCTAATGTCTGATCGGGCAGATCATAGGTGCCATGACCGTTTCCTGAACTTGAGATAGATATGTCCAGAGTACACAATCGGCGCAAGCAGCAAATTGCATGCAATTGATTGGCAATTGGCCAAACATTGAATAGTATAAGTGTGTGCAGGTTAGGCAACATGACCAATGCCTCCAAACTAAAATTGGCCAGGACGCAGGAGGTCAAGTCCAAATGACTTAAATCATGGAGATGAGCAAACTGCAACCTATGATGCATTACCACACCATTGAGGACCAAACGACGTAGATGTGGACAAGTTAATTGAAAGTCAACAGGATCTTTCTCATTTGGTTCAGCATTCTGTAATAGATGTGAACTAATGCCCAGCTCCAAGGAGCGCAAACTGTCACCGTAATGGGCTAATAGATGATGAGAGCTAACTGTAATCTTATCGCAATACCACATGGACAAAGCAAACAGTTTGTGGCGCATCAGAGTTTCCAGACCTAAGATACCATTTAAATATATATTTTTGATTACCAAAATATTTACAAGGATAGAACATTAGACTTACCTGCACTGCTGAGTGTGCTGTTCCGTAAATTAACAATCTTCAATGATGTTCGTCTAGTGTCGTCAAATAAATTAATGACCCAATCATCTAATGGTCTATTGAAACGCTGATAATTCTCTAAGAAACCATCACATATCTCATTGGGTAGAACAATACCCGGATTTAGTTTACGGTCTCCATATGGTGTACTGATACTGATTATATCCAAATTGTTACACAATTTCTGATAGGCAATCTCTTTTAACGTCAACGGCTCCTCATCCAAGGAGCCGTCCTCCATTAACCGCACCTTGCAACTCATTTTTCTGTCTCTCTGTATTCCTTGCGTCTGTGACTCAATAATGTTGGCACTTCTCCCTTGGCTTAACCGTTAGTTCTACAACAAAATAAG
Organism: Drosophila neocordata; assembly: GCA_018903615.1. Classification (NCBI taxonomy): domain Eukaryota; kingdom Metazoa; phylum Arthropoda; class Insecta; order Diptera; family Drosophilidae; genus Drosophila; species Drosophila neocordata. The sequence continues at coordinate 1,617,366 of JAEIGI010000001.1, forward strand.
GAACCAAAGAATTTACTTCAAACGATTAATAAAAATTAAACAAAAAAAACACAAATCAGTTCAACAAGCTGGATCTAATAGGTAAAAGAATCATAAATATAAAAAATTTGTTCTATATTAGTGTAAGTCTCTGAGAACAATTTGAAAAAACTTTCAAAAGCTATTTGGTTAGAAAAAAATTTCTTGTAACTGTTTTTTTTTTTTAATTGATATATCAGTCGTCGGTAACTCGATCTGAATAAATTTGCCCAATAGATGAGCTAAAAAAAATCCGTTCTACAATTGAACTAAAATTGAAATTTTAAATAACTTTACTAATATTTATCGCAATCCATTAATATTTTTACTTTCAAATTATTAAGTAAACAGTTTTCAAAACTATTTAAAAATGAATTATCAATGGGGTTTCAGGTTGTTTATTTTTTAAGCTATAAATGGGGGTTAAGAAACTGATTATTAGTTTATTTATTCTCTATAATTTTTATGTTCAATCAAAATTTAAAATACAAAACAAAGGGAAAGCAAAGCGTAAATAAAATATGTAAAAACCGATGTTATTTGTATAGTAAATTCTTAATCTCTAAGTAAATCTGCAAGTCAGTACATTATCAATATCATGTTCAATAGGAAATGAAGTCTAATAAGAATGCGTTGAAACCTGTATACACTTTAAGGCAATAAAAATATTTATAACACTTATTCTACCTCATTAGAATTATTATTTAAAAGTGAAGTTTCAATTATAATTCATAATTTTTATAAATAATATATTTAAATTTTTTGCTAATAAAAATAATTTAATATTTACTTGGGTGAGTCATTCATTTGACAATTTTAAAGAAATATTCAATGTAGACAATAGATGACATTAAGTTATTCATAATGATTCATTTTGATGCCTCATTGATCAATTGATCAAGAATTAGTAGTGTTAGGATTAACACGCCACTAAATGTTCAATATTTCTAATTTGTAATAGTTATTAGATGTTAACATATTAAAGTTAATAACTAAGTTGATCTCCTGCTATAAAACAGTTAAGTATTCTTTTAAATAACAAATACATATTTAAGTATAATCAATTAAGTATTAAAAACTATCGGTTTGATAACTAAACTCGATGATTATCAGTTAAAATGTATTGACTAATTTGATTGGTATTATAGGTCAATTATCGAATAGTCAAGGTTATACTGGGATAAGCAATCTTTCTGATTTCTCTCTGTCTTATTCAAAGGGTCAGAGAGTTGGAGATATTACGTAATCAACATTAAACAAATATGTAATAAATGTTACAAATTGTTTGTCGCACTGTTCCACAGAGTGTGTATGAGTTTGAGGGAGATAGATAGACAAATAGAGTGAAAGTGACAGGGACGGAACGGGACAGTTGGAGTGAAAGGATAAAATCAAGAGCAAGTTTTGAATGTCAACAGAAACTTGAATAGCATAAAACTGACAGAGAGAGGAGAAGAATGGGGGTTTGAGGCAAGTAACATGTGGCATGACGGGGCGTGTGTGTAGCGTCATTTAAGTTTCTATGTATGCTTGTATGTGTAAAAACAAATAAGCAAATCACCATGCAAAAAAACGGAAATAAACTTCAACTCGATCACTTAATTCATAACAAATAAATGAAAAACAAAAATACATTTGTGTAATGCCAGCAAATTATTTTTTGTTGTATTTGCGTTTTGTGAGTGGGTGTAAGTTATATGTGTTGTTGCTGTTGCTACTGCCGTTGGTGTTGTAGCGTTGCGTAGTTATTGAAAAAAGCGCGACAGAGCACCAGCGGCACACTGTCTGGCTTATCAACTTAAGGACAAGTCGGATTCGTCGGACCCGTCGTCCAATTTGACAGCTAGGTGGTTAAACGTAAATACATACATAGATAATGCTGATAGCGAAATCGTCGCATCAGCTGTGTGCGTGGGAGAGCAGCGCAGGTTTCAGTCCCATTGCACCAGACGAATAAAAAGCTATTTATATATATATATATCCATAATCCGTTTTTGATCTGTACCTGTTTTTTTTTTATCCTTGGCAGCAGCAGACTCTTATCGTTTCTCCCGCCTCCTCCTAATCGTCTGCCACTGCAGGAATAAGAAATTTGTTGGTGATTTTTCTTTCTTTTCTCCTCTTTGTCCGTCGTCTTCTTCTTTTTTTGCTTATGATTTCTCCGTTCTATCTTGTTAATTTTCACAATTGTTGTTGTACGCCAAAAACCCGAAGATTTGTAGCGTTACACTACAGATCTTCTTGTGTCTGTTTCTTAATGATTTCACTCAATTATTATTGTGATTTTGAGTAACTTTTTTGCTTGCTATAACAATAATTTTTTTGTTATTTCTTTTATTCACTTTTTCAGTGTTGTCCAGAGTAACCAGTGTTGAGCACTGTACAATGGGCGCCAGAGGGCGCTAGACTTTAAGAAGCGTTTGTCAATCGGTTAAGAAAAATGGACAAACTAACTGTTAAACGCCAAAGTTACGGACGATTTTGCAATGTTATGTTGCAAATGTTAATTAACAGCTAATCGTAAGCTTTAAACTCTGCCAATAAAAACATGTAACATTTTTTTCTTTTTTTTTAAACAAAATTAACCACTACAATTGACCTTGAGACAAACTCTTTGGTTGTAAATTTATCCAATATAAAATTTCCAATTGTTCACATTTTTACAACATACAATTTTTACAGCATACAGTCCCTACAAACAAATTTCGTACACTTTGTCGTCGCTTGTCAATAAAACTTTTCATATATACTAGTAAAATTATGAATCAATTACATACAAGGGGACTAAAAATAAATGCTGTACCCACCAACTTAGATATAACCCTGTAGTTCCTTGACTGTTAAATCAGTAAAGGTATTATAATCAGAGTTGGACGCGTGCTATGTTATTCTTTCTGTTCGTGCAGGTCGTGCTTAAGGAATTCGGTAGTAGTCCATCATTAGGTCAAAAATTAGCTTCCCCATTACACTGATACTACCTATAATATATATGGAAGCTATGTATATGATATAGTAGTCCGATATTAAATAAACCGGTATTGGTGTGCTTGGTATTCTTTGAAATCAATAAAAATCAAGTCTTTGTTACTTTAATTTTTCATTTATAAGTTGTCAACAAAAAACAAAGAGTTTTATTAAAAACAAGAAATTTAAATATGAAATAATTATTTATTCGTGGTTCATATTTTTTTGGTCATTTTTTTCTACCTAAAATTTTATTAATGATATACGAAAAGTATACCGTCTTCATATTATTTTTTTAATTTTTAATTTTCCGAGCTGTAAAATATATCTTGAGCAAATTAAAAAAATCACAAAAAATTTGGAAAATAAATTTAAATATATTACACAAAAACTATATGTATTTTAAAGTATTTTTTAGCTTTTTTGGAATTATTGAAACTTATAGTAACTTTATAGTCTATAAGTGAATGATTTTTTTTTAATAATAAGCACATGAAACTTGGTACAGTCGTTATAAAATATTCGAACCCCACAAATGACTAGAAAAAAAGTTATAAAATATATTGAGTCCATACTCTTGTATCGCCTAGATAGGGAGTTAAGTACCATATATAACGAATATTTTTGTTACATACTGTAAATCCAAAGAAATAAAATAAGGTTGAACCACTTTCTCTTATTGGGAAACTTGAGTTGTTGTTTATTATTTACTGTTAAATATAGCATTTTGAAATGATGTGTGAATGTGTATAATTAGGAGGGAAACAGACAGTACGAGGTAAATGTTCGTAAATGAATTAAAACCTTCTAAGCAACAATCAAATTACAATTGTGAATGCACATTCTTTTTTATTTTTAGGTTCTATAAATAAATAAATTTGATTTGTTTAAAAAAAAACAAAAGGTCAGAGGGGGAGGGTATGGGAGTGCCCTAAAATGTACAATTTAACTTTTCGTTTTGTTTTTTGCTTTTTGTTTTTTTTGTTACAATTATTTGGTTGGCTGATCAACCTGACAAATCGCCCTGATCAAAGATGCTTTGATCATACAGCTCGGCTATGACACGTCGTCCGCCAAAGAATCTTCCATGGAGTACTTCTTTACCACGCATTGCCTCGGCTCCAGCGGAGAATTCGACAAAGATTTTTACAATAATCTCAGCTTCGTCGTCGTCCTCGTTCTCTGTTTGCTTTTCGTTGAAGATGATGACCCGACTAACAGTGCCAAATTTGCTGCACTCCTCTTGGATTTCCTCCTGCAGTGTCTCATCCACATCCTCGGGTCCAACCATATTGCGCAGGATAATGACACGTGAGTCCTGCGGCCGCATTAACCGCTGCATTACTAATTGGCGTGCACTTTGGCCCTTAATAGACATGTTCTCTTGTTGCTGAAGGGTCTGGACGTCACCCTCGTCCATTAGTTTCTTTTGCAATTCCTCCTGCTGTTTCTCATGGGCTTTCTTAATGTTCTCAGAGAGATTGGCAGCTGTGGCCGCAGCATTATTTGCTGCTGCGGATAGGGTAACTGGAGCTACTGCAGCTGCTCCTCCCCCATTGCTCGCCTCTACGACAGCAGCAGGGACCACGCCCACTCCGGCGGCGGCAGCAGCAGCTGCCACGCTCGCCAAGGGTAGCGTGGGTGTAGCCAACAGGGCGGGCGGTGGCAATGTGGGAGCCACACTTTGAAGCGTAGGCAAACCAGTGGGAACTCCAAGTAAACTGGGAGCTACAGCTGTAGGTGTCTGGAAAATGCCTGGAGGAAGCAAAGCAGCAGCTGTTACCGGGGCTGTGGGCACAGCCAATGCCGGATGAAGGGCAGCCGCTGTTGTGGCCGCACTAACCACTGGCATGGCACCCACTTTCGCAACCACGGCGCCCGCTGCCATACCCAGAGCTGGTGTATTCTGAGAAAGACCTAAAACGGCATTACTAGCCACAGCGTCCAATGCTTGAATCTTTGCTGTGGCAGCTGCGGCAGCTACTGCAGCAGCTGTCGGCATTGTGGAGTTGGTTGTGGGACAAGCCAAGGCATTTGGTGGTGTTATAGATCGGCCCACCCTAAATAAATAAATGAGAACAAAGTGATCAATACAAATCGTCTGTAATTAGACATGATGTATATTCTTACCTTAGCAACTGCCCACCAAGATCAAAGAGATTCATACTGGCAATGGCTTCGTCCATGGCCTGCTTGTTGGCATACTCAATAAATCCATAACCCTTGTGCGTATGCAGACTCGTTCCTTGGGCCAGTTTGCAATAAAGAATCGGTCCAAATGCTTCAAAGACACTTTTAATGTCCTCCTCGGATAAATCCGGATGTATAGAGGCAACATATATGCGATTGAAAGATTTAGCCTCCTCCTGTACCTCATCGATAACTTGTTGAGCTTGTGGCATGTTACTGGGTCGTCCAACCTTTATATTTCTTCCACCCATCAGAGCGCCATTCATCTGTTCCAAGGCCAATTGAGCGCCTTCGGGTATTTCATACTCCACAAAAGCGAAACCTTTGTGTTTTTGAGTAATTGGATCCCAAGACATATTAATGGATTTGATGGGTCCAAATGGTGTGAATGCCGCACGAATAGTGTCTTCTTTGAGCTCAAATGAAATGCTGCCAACATAAACTCTACAAGGTCATATAAAACAAAAATGTTAAAAGGACACTGTAAATTTTTCAACTAAAGGTTAATGTCAAGAATTTCAAGCTCAGATCTTATCAGCTAAATAGATGGCACACGTAAGGATTTCTGATACACCAGATTCAGTAACTCGAATTGCCGGTCATCGATAAACCCTTTTTTCACCAGATATTTTGTTATTTTGCATCATAACTTTGTTTAAATTAACACCGATAACAAAAAATTGATTACTCACCTGCACATGAGAGCGAGAGCCTGTTGCCTTTGCACCTGAGTACGTTGAGTGGCCAACTGTTGCTGCTGATGGGCGAGAGTCTGCTTCATTAGGACCATTTTAATGCTTTGCTCCATGGCATATTTTTTAGCTTTGCTAACGAGATCATGTTGCTCCGATGTTAGCTTGGGTAATGCTCCGCCCAATAAACCCAATAATGCGGATCTTGTACCAGGACCGAATTTCACATCGCCCGTCTGCTTCAGATCGTACAAAGGCTGCGAAAGGTAGGGGGGAATTTTCGTGTCCGCTGACTTGCCTAGAATTGGGAATAGAGATTAGTCCAATTCATACGGTAAGATTAGTAGTTGCAGTAGTAGTAGTAGTAGTAGTAGATTGTTCATCATTATCATCTTTACTTTTGGGTTTTTTTTCTTTTGTTTGGGATTGAACTATGAAATTCGACTCTTTTTTTTTATTATTGGTTTTGTTTTTTTTTTTTTTTCTATGTTCCAAAGGCAACTCGTAGAGGCAAGGCAAGGACACAGAAGGCACAATGGAGTTCCATGAAAAGGTAGAGGGTTTATTATGGGTACATTTTTTTTGTTTTTGGAGATTCATGGCATTGCATTTGGAAACGTGTGAATGTTTTTTTTTTTTTTTTTTGTCTTTTTTCTCTAATATTTTAACACATTAAGAAAAAAAAACTGCTCTGCCTCTGCAAGAAAGATAAAGACAAAAAAGAAGAAAAAAAAAAAAAACAAAAGTAGAAAAAAAATTTGTTTGTTAATTTGCTGGAGAAGATCTGGAACTTGGAGGAGGGGGATCGGCCACACACACGCACACGGCTGTTTTTTTTTTTTTTTGGATTCAATCATCATATCTCAATCGATGCTGTATTAGTCAATCAATATATATATATATATTTAACATACATAGATATATGTATATATATATAGATAGATAGATTTCTCCGATATTATTCGCGTATTATATATGACAATCGAATTATAATTTTCTTTTTCTGTTCTCATACGTTTCAAGAGTCAAGAGACTTTGTTTCGATTTGATATAGATTGTGATTATAGATTTATAGGATAGATATAAGATCGATACTCGTATCATTTTAATAAAAGGGCCGATTCTAATAGTTTTTAGTTATTCATTTTCATTTTTTTTTTTTTTGGGTCTTTCATTAAGGTTAAGGCTGAAAAAATGCAAGAATAAAAAAGAGAAAAGCACCCGTCAAATAAAACAATTAATGGATACAGCTTATTGGATAAAGATAAAAGATATATACATACATATATATGTATGTATATATATATATATTATAATAATAAAAGTAAGCAGCGATTGTTGTTGTTATATAAGTATATATATATGTACATATTATATATGTATATATATATATATAGAGTAGTACGGATCTGGTGGGCAGTTTGGTTGGGTGGTGTGTGGTGGCATATATTGAGTGATAATGTGCAGCAAAAGATGTTTTGTTATATAGTAGATATATGTTTAAATATATATATATAGAGTATAAAGTATGTGGTAGCGCTATAGGTTTGCTTTTCTCGTTCAAAATCAAAGAAAAAAAAAAAAAAAAGAAAGGAATCCGCCGACAAATCGAAAACAAAGAGCGAAATTTGTTAACTATTTTCTTTTTTTGTTTTTGGTTTTTTTTCTTTTCTTGTTTGTGGTATATTTGTATATATATATATATGAGTTGAAAATATTTGGAAAACTGAACAAATTGGTAAAAGCACTCGATAATTCCATTCAATTAAATGGATTTTACCTTTGGTAGTTATCAGTCTCTTTTTTTTATATCACATAAAGTCGAGTGTTTTTTCCCGATGTGTTCAGTTTTCTTTGTGGCAAATATAGGTATATATAATTTTTGATTTTGTTTGTTGTTGGTTTTTTTTTTTTTTTTTTTTTTTAAATTAGAAATTATAAACGACCTTATGTGCGTTTTCGATACGGGTTTTTTTCCATGAGTTGAAGTAGGGGAAGAGTTGAAGGGGGTCTCACACGCACACACACAACTTTTACATTTTGCTCATTTGTGATAAAAAAGAGAAAATAAAAAAAGAAAAACAAGACGCTGAAACGATAATAAGAGCAACAATATGTTTAAGTTTGGTTAAGTTTTCCGCCGAAGTAGTACCTTAATCATGTTTTGTGTATATAAATTTTAGATTTTTTTAAAAAAATGTTTTTTTTTAATGTTTTTTTTTTTTTTTTGTTTTCTAATATACATATTTGATTTAAGATTTCTGTTTTTCGCCTAGCAATAATTTGTTCATATTGTAATTGGTATCTACTGGAGGATTATGGATATGGCCTGGTTTTTGGGGTTCTGCAATGGCTCAAAGGTACTATGAAACGAGAGACGAAGTGGTGTGTCTCCCTCACTGAATATAAATATCTATATATATATGGGTTAACATACACAAAAATATGATCGTATTGATCTGGAATATATATATATATATGTATATAAATCATATATATACTTTAATAGGGGCAAGGAGAGGACAGAATTTGGTTTTTCGCACAATAGCGGACAATATATGTGTAATTGTTGTTGTTTTTATTTTAGCTATCCTAACTGATACTAATAAAGTTACAGACACTGTGCAATATGAGTGATGATATATACTGTATATATCATATATGCTTTTATGTTTATTACAAAATTGAAATTATATTCTTGAAAAAAAAAAGAGAAGAAACTTTAATAGCATTGGTCTATGTATACCGATTAGGTTTCTATAAAATGTTTAAAGTGTAAAAAAAAATTTATTTTTGGTTCGTTTAAACTATAAAGATCTAATTTAGAGTATATATACATGGTATATGTATATTAGAACTAGACTAAAAATATACAAAAAACAAAAATAACTTAAAAAGTCCAATTTCATTTATATAATTAAGGATGTTTAACGAAAATTCCAATTTTTGAATTTAAGATTCAATAATTTTAATTAGAAAAGTATATCCAGCAGGTTCTTTCTTCTGAACTAATAACTGAACTGAATACCTTAAATTGTCAATTAAATCTCGCCAAGTTAGGGAAAACTTTTTAATAGATATACAAAGCGTATCTAATAATTTTGAACCAGAAATTTGTGGCAAATCATTAATCGATAGTGCAAACTTTTGAAATCGATTTTGAAACTTTTGAAATCGAAGTAAATAATTAAGAGAGTGCATTATTTAAATCTCATATGACCTTGAACCAAATTGAATTTCAATTTTTTGTAATAAATATAATGCTTCTATTGTACAGTGTCATCTCATTTATGTTGGTTAATAAATGTAATATATTGTTGTGAAACATATACAGGACCATTTTTAATTAAAGTCAGCTACTAGTAGTTGGCAAGCAGTCCACGAAGACGATGACCGACGACCCCGAATCTTAGTTGCTTGTGGTTAAGAAGAAGCGGATCGGTTTAAATGGCACACTAGTGGTTGGTGGTGGTACGCGTGTTGATGTTTCTTGGTTGGTTGCGTGGTTGGTTGGTTGGTAGTAGAGTAGTAGAAGTAGTAGTAGTGATATTGAAGTAATCTAACTTGGCATCTCTCACACGATCACAATAGCGAAAAAAAGACTTAGTATATATATATATATATAAGGTTTTCGTTTCACTTTTTCTTGGCGGAACAAACTTAATGGAAAAAAAAACACTTACGAAAAAAAGAATAGAAAAAAAGAGATATTTAGAGAGAAGAGAGAGAGAGAGAGAGAGAGAATAGTTATATATGCATTTTTGGATTAGTTCTTTCATGACGATGACGAGGACTCACTGATCTTACACAGAGTTTGGTTTATATGTTTTAGTTTTTTGTTTTTGTTTTGCATATCAGGCGTGCCCTAGTGTAGAATCTTTAGATATATATCAGTAATTGTATATATGTATATATATCTATATTTGGCATGATTTTTGTTAACGTTTTATTGTTTTGTTTTTGGTTGTTTTTTTTTTGCTTGTGTGTGTATCGATTCGTACAATTCGTAATATAGTTTTTAGTTCTCGATACTTGAGTCGTTTTCGGGGGATATTTTTGGTATAGCTTTCTGACACTTGACATTCGATTCGAGTTATTGACTCTCACCTCACCTCACTCTTGAGTTCATCGTGCGTTTATGAAGTCTGCAATTACTTAAGCAGAACAAAAAGAAAAACCGATTATTTAATAGCGTCAGGAGGTGCTCTGCCCTTAAAAAAGATGCAACGAAGTAGAAGTAGTAGTAGTAGAGATAAAGATTAAGATGTGTTAACAAAAAATTTTACAAAATACAATTTGTTCATTGTTTTCTATTGATTTTTTGTTTAGTTTTTTTTTCCTGTCGATTGAGTGACTTGTCAAATAAACTTATATACAAATACATATAGATAGATAAATATAATATATATTTATATTATTTTAATAATCGTTTCGTTTTCATTCCAACATACATACTTATGGCTTTAAACTAATATACAAAAGATACATTTATATATCGAATGCACACAGAAGGTATACATTTATATACGTTTGTTTCGTAAATTTGTACGAAAAATTTAACCATCGATAAGACACTTACCTGAATCGGAGCGCGATCGCTTTGTCACTGGCATATCATTGATTTCGCGCTGATCATCCGAACGTGGGGATCTCGAAGATCTGTCGTTGCTGCCCTGTAAATATTAACGAATTGAATGGGATTTTAACTTTATTTACTATAATATATAGTAAATATAATAAAACTAATTTTAAATTTATAAAACTTCTTCAACAGGGTAAACAAATATGTAGACAATTGAAAAGGTTTTAATCAAGATGGCGATTTCAATGTAAAACAACATAATATATTCCCTTCGACAGTCCGGAAGATTTAGCAAGAAATGAATACAAACATGACCGTCCATCAAACTTTCATATCACATACAAATGCACTTATTTGTTGGTATATCATTGCAAAATGTATTTTATTATTGCTTGATTTGATGAAATTTTGTCTATGACAAACGAATTTGCAACCGTTCACTGATACACTATAATTTCGGTTTAAATTTATTTTTCATATATATATACTATATGCATATAGTTCTTGGCTACTGTTGGCGAAATCGGTCATCTTATGGGCGCGCGCTCTAGTTGTACCGCTTGGTATGGAAACTTTACACTATACGGTAAATATGTACTTACACCCACATATAGGTATGCGAGTGTATATATATGGCGCGTGGCTCACATGTATTATAGATACACACTCTTTACGGGCCTATGACGTTGGTCTCTGCCCTTCATCTGCTGCATCCCTTGGACTAACCGGTCTCAAGGTCATCACTTTTATAAACTGCAAAAGCCGTAATTTGAATTTAAAGTTTCCTTTTTGCTTTAATGCCTTTGCGTCAACCCCCGCCTTTATATCTTTCTATTTTACCGTATAGAATTGCAGGCCACGCCAAGCCAAAGTAACAACACACACACACACACACACATATAAAAAATAAGAAAGAAAATACATCTGTTCCGAAAGTATTTAAAAAGTAACAACACTTACCATACTCTTTGCTCTCCAGATATAATACTTGCAATCTTTTGTATATATTTGTGTTAATTTTTTTTCTTTGCTTTAGAGTCCAAGCCTTTTATTTTTTCTTTCTTTTTTGCGAAAATAATCCGTCAAGCAATATTGCCAGATAATTGATTTTATAGTTCTGGCAACCCCATTAAAAACACAACCGTGTTGCCAAATGACAAAAAAATTGTAAATATGAGTTGGCTCAATTTGAGCTATGGGAAGTACTAATCCAATTTATGTTTAGATGTGTGGATGCTGTGCAAAAAAAGAATGTTAATTGTCATTTTGGAGCAAAGTAAATCTGAAGGGTAAATTTTTATAAATAACTTTAATCAGTTTTGGCCTAAATAAAATATAATAAATTATGTTGAAATAAAAAACTATAAGAACACGTTTAAGAGTGCACAAATGCTTTTTTCTATGTTTGTCAAGTTAGCAACGGGCTGTTAAGGTCGAATTAGCGACGGTCGCTGTAAACTCACACTTATATTTTATTCATTTTTTAAAATTCAATTAAATTAACTAATTACTTACTTTTTTGAACCAAATAAAGATTCAATTTATTAAGAATAACAAAATCAGTTTTGGCTACTTTCGGGCAATGCAGATTCTAAAAAATTGGTCATGAAATTGGTCACATATTGGAGCATACCTCCACTCACAGGTCGTGGCTCGCAATACACGATAATCCAGTTTATGCTCCACATATTCATAGGTATCTTTACAAAGCTTTATCAAATATACCTTGGGTATACAAATAATTAAATATATGGGTATAAATGAGCGCGATAGCAGTGTTGAAAAAGGATTGGCATGCTGGGGTCATACTTTTTCGTCGCTATCTTTTACAGATCGTGATTATGCATGTATAGTTTTCGGGAAATTCGAATTTTTTTATTTCTGTATGGGAATCGAAAAATAGTGTGACACACTAAGGTGACACTTATGAAAATGACAACAAGGGGATCGCCAAAATTAATGTATGGCAACACTTCACATTGACCGCCCATTGAACAAATATGAATTTTACTTTTAATATAAGCAAATCGGTCAGTTTAAAAATTATTTAATAAAGTATGAACTTTATCGATATCCATATTCAAATTCATATTAATATTCATATCGAAATTTTTAGATATCGCGATCATTTGAATCATCCATATTGAATGTCAGAACAGCATGACTAACCGTGGTGATTTGTATCTTCTCGTTGAAGAGCCCTTTTGTTATAAATCGGTGCAAGCAAAATATAAATTTTTTTTTTTAAATGTGATTTCACAAGGCATTTGCATATATCCTAAGATTTTACAACGTCGCGAAACTCAACTTGAAGGTTTTAAGCCTGTCTAAAACCGTGGATTTTTTTAATTTCGCAAGTGCATCCCTTTGTCTACGAATTCGCGAGTTTATGACCTCTGATCGGTTTGTTGTAAAATTTGTTGTCGGACTCACTTGTAAAATTCGCCTGCTCATCCTTGATTTAAAACATTGGATACATCTACGTTAATTAAATTGAGTTTTCCTGTTTGTTTTAAATTTCAAATTTAATTTTACTTACACAATCTGATTTACATATTCAAGTAATATATGCACATATGTACTATGTATTTAAGAAATTCTTCCCCATTTTTTCTTAAAGCTATAATTTTAATTCTATCTTGGGGTTTTATTTACAATCCTTTTGCTGTTACATACATTCATGTACATATTCATTTGTTACTTTGAAGTTTCAAATACTTATTCAATTATTTCTTCCAGACCTTCTTAGACTTCGTATTTAACTAATTAAAAAAAAAAAAATGAATCATTCCAACATTCTTTATACATATGTACATACGTAACTAACTGCGATACTTTGTATCTTAAAAGATAAAAGTGCATTGTGCAAGTCAACTTCATTAGTATAAGTTTTTTGTCTTTGGTTCTCTCTCTCAAGTTTTTATAAAATGTATGTAGCAGGGAGAAGGAAGCATTTCCCAACCCATAAAGTATGTATATGTACTCGTGATCAGCATCAACAGCCGAGTCGATTGAGACATGCCTTTCTGTCCGCCCGTCCGTTCGTATGAACACCTAGACTCAGAGACTAGAGAGCTAGAGCAAACAGATTTGGTGTTAGTAGTGTCTACGCAGATCAAGTTTGTTTCAAATTTTTGCCACACTCACATCCGCCACCGCAATTTAGGAAAAACGAATAACCAAAGTCGTATTATAGTTATGGATTTCTTATTTGGCACACTTAATAATATGGCCACAAAGTATTAGCTGCCAATTTTCGACAAAATCGGATAATTATTATCGGAGATGTACCTATTTACAATTTGTACTAAAATGCCAAGTGCGACATTGCGTAGTAAGTGTGAGCGAGTTAGCATGCGTTCGTTGCAGGGACGATTTGCTTGCTTTATTTTCTCTTTAGCTCAGTTCGCTAACTTTCGGGTTTCGGCAAAGCGACAGATAGATCGGCAGATCGGCAGCCGAACGACTGCCGTATGCATTGGAGAAATAATCGTAACTAAGATGTTTTCGAAAGTCCGCTTCTCGTTCGAGAGTAAATCCTTGTGGAAAAAAGTCGGTGCAAGCAAAAAAAAAAATATAATTTTTATACCCTGTACCCATAGGGAAAAATGGTATATTGAAGTCGCTAAAATGTATGTAACAGGGAGGAGGCATTTCCGACCCCATAAAATATATATAATCTTGATCAGCATGTCTTATTTCTTATTTGGCACACCTAATAATAATGCCAAAAGGTATCAATTTTGTCGAAATCTGGCAAAAAATATCGGAGATATATCAATGTACAATTTGTACTAAGTGAGCAAGACAGCATGAGTTTTGTGCTGCGGGTTGTAATGTGAATTTTTGTTTGAACTGATGGCAAATTCGAACGGGTTTGGTTTTATAAAGTTTCTTTACTTGGTACAGGGTATACTCAAAGCCGACATTTATTTTTATACCCTGTACCCATAGGGTAAAAGGGTATATTAAAGTCGCTAAATGTATGTAACAGGCAGAAGGAAGCATTTCCGACCCCATAAAGTATATATATTCTTGATTAGCATCAACAGCCGAGTCGATTGAGACATGGCCGTCTGTCCGTCCGTATGAACACGTGGATCTCAGAGACTACAAGAGCTAGAGCAACCAAATTTGGTGTCAGCATCCGTGTAGTGTCTACGTAGATCAAGTGTGTTTCAAATTTTTGCCACGCCCACTTCCGCCCCCACAATTAAGGAAAAACGAATAACTATTGTTATATTAAAGGTAGCGTATTCTTATTTGGCACACCCAATAATATGGCTAAAAGGTATCTGCTGACCAAATTTCGTTAAAATCGGACAAGAAATATCGGAGATATATCTATGTACAATTTGTACTGAAATGCCCAGTGCGACATTGCGTAGTAAGTGTGAGCGAGATAGCATGCGTTCGTTGCTGCCGCTTGTGAGGAGAATTTTAGTTTAAACTGATGACAAATTTTAAGGAGTTTCATTTATCTACTTGGTACAGGGTATACTCAAAGTCGGCAGGGACGACTTGCTTGCTTCATTTAACTTTGATTTTATCATTGATGAAATCATCTATGTAAATTAAAGTGAGTTTTCCTGTTTGATTTATATTTCAAATTTAATTTTACTTACACAATCTGTTTTACATATTCAAGATATATATGTATGCAATATGTATTTAAGTAATTTTCCCATTTTATTTTAAGGCTATAATTTAAATTCTAGCTTAGGTTTTTATTTACAATCCTTTTGCTGTTACATACATTCATGTATATATTCATTTGTTGTTACTTTGTGGTTTCTGTTCTTTAAGTACACAGGGGATGGAGCCGGGGGTGAGGGGAGGCAAGTAGTGCCGGCTAATTAAAATACATATTCAATTTTTCTTCATTGAAGGCGTGGCAGTCGGTTGCACAACTACATATTAAGTATTTTGGAGGCCAGCGATGAAAAAAATATATAGGAACTACAACATGATTAAATTGTAATTTAAATTATTTACAACAGTTTTAAAATGTTATGAATCACAATTGGTTTTAGTTTTGTGCAACTTTCCTCCAACTTCTGCCTTCGTATTTAACTAATAAAAAAAAAATATATATATATATGAATTATTCCAAAATCTTTGTATGATGATTTCATTTTTTAAAGCGTATGTGTCGGTTCGACATTCCCTTCATTTCATTCAAGCTGTTTTTTTTTTTTGTTTTCCTACTATAAAAAAATATTCATTTCAATTCATTCTTTGTGTGTTTAAATTTTAAGTTTTAAATTATCCAAATTGTTGAGCTCTTTGAGCTAAAACTTTATCTACCTAAATTTGATGAAAGCCAAAATAAATTATGAATAAGTGAGACCCAATGAATTTGTCTTTAAGTACGAAACTGAATTAAAAATGAAAGAATTAAACAAATGTTTAAAACAAACTATACCGAAAGCCGATTAAAAATATTAAGTAATTTTGGGTGAGTGCTAAGTGTGAATTCCGCTATTTGGCTGGCTGGTAGAGCTAGCGATGGCCCTGTGGGCGGCTAAACGGGATCGAGCCGGGTGGGCAGCAGCTTTTCTAAAGCTCGAATACCAATCCTCCACTCGACACCGACCTATCACAAGGGTTGCATTTGATAGATTTTCTTAATTTAAAAGGTTGTTGCAACCTTTCTCGCCTCAGTACAGATCGTCTTCCATGTTGTGGATCAATATCTTCTTGTCCTCCTTGCAATTGGACTTGGCAAATGTTTGCTCCACCAGTTTGGGATCGAAACAGGGCTAAGGGGTGAATCGGGAGGAAAGACAGATTAGATAACAATTTGCTAATATATTTAAATTAAAACAATACATTCTTTTTTATTCGTTTCTGTGTTTGTGTATCAATTTTTTTTTTTACTTTTTTATTATGTATAAAAACCCTCTGCTTATTTTTTTTTTGTTTTAATGTATATGAAAAAGTCTTATCTAAGGTCAAACGTTAGTTATAAACAAATACGTTTGAAAGTCTTTCTTATTTGTTTTTGTATTGTAAATCAGTCATACTAAGATAAAGAAACGAGTATATATAATTTATGGTTTACCCTGAAGGGGTAACGCATTCATTCTCAGCCAATATAAAAACATATTTACATTCATGTTTCATTCATATTTATACAAATCACAAATACTACTAGACCCATTCAATAACAACTCATAATAGAATCTCACATTATGATGAGCTTTAAAAAAGGGAAGGCAATAAAAAATGTTTCTTCTTTTGGCGATTTGAATGCAATTCTAAACAAGTCTGCTAATAAATAAAATACTTAAAAATTGTACATGAGTCAATAGTAACTAATGATTGCCACATCAAATTAAATAAACAAAAAACAAACACAAATTCCAAAGTCTAAATATAAAAACGTAAATGCTACAAAATATAAATGAAAAACAATAATGTGCAAATAACTATGTGATGCTATAGACACTCATGCCATTAGATGACTTCCTTACCGTCTCACAGATATTCATATTGCAGCAATTCTCTATTGTAATTTCACACTGTTCGGTGGCCAATGGACGATTGGTCAACGGTGTATCACTGGATGAGTTAGTCCGTGCCTGTTTTCTTACAACAAATGTCTTTTTAATATGTGGTCGCTTTGGCTTATACAAACGACGTAGGCCATGGATAATTAACGTAATTAAGAGAAGGGCTATCACTATTCCAGTCACAAGTGTTATTATAACACTACCAGTCCATGCATTTGGTGTCAAACAGACCTCCAAATGTTGATACTGAGGTATGGCAATTAAATCTTCTGAATCTTTGGCTAATTGCTCACAACTGAAAAACAAAACAATTATTTAAATAATCCAATATGTTTGATAATTGATTGATTCACTTACATATCATGGCAGCCGAATGGTACGGAAATGTTTGTTTCGTGTTTTAGCAGCCGGCAGAAGAGGCTACAAATCTCCGTTGAGTTGTGCTGACAGCGATCTCCAGCAAAGTTCGACGGACATCGGCAACTCGCTTCGCCGCTTAAATCATCCAATTGACAATGGCCCCCATTTAGACAGAAATCCAAGCATTTCTTGGACTCACAACGTTCACCGTGGAAACCAGGCTGACAATAGCATTTAGGAAAACCCATTTCAGTGATTTGACATGTGCCATGAACACAGAAATTGTGACACTCATTTGTCTCACAACGTGACCCCTTATAACCGGGAACACAGACGCATAAATTCTGTTTTGGATAAAAGGTGCCACCGCCTAGACAATGCTCACGCTGCAATTCATGCAACTGCTGTTCGGGCAGACTGCGTACTTTATTATTCTGTCGGCTATCATCCAAGCGCTGTTTGACCTTTTTAACCACACTGGAACAGTGAGGATCCATCTGTAATTGATAGAAACCATTGCGTGCCACAATACCGCGAGCCTCTTCGGTTAAATTAATCTTACGTTCAAGTCGAGGCACTATTGGATTTGTTTCAAAATCGCCTACGGGCCATATATCAGAATCATCCGTATCACCACCAGTAACTGTGGATTCTGTTGTTGTTGTTGTTGTTGTGGTTGTTTTAATTTCTGGCTCCTTTGAATGACTCCACACTGATTTAGTTGTTCTGTCTGTCCAATAAATTGCATCTTTGGTTACAGCCAAATTTTGTGGTTCATGATTCTTGTCTTTCATTATAAGTTTATAATCGGAGCCATTCAATTCGGCACTCATTATGGCAAAGAAAATGCCCTTAAGATCATCAATCCAAAATATACGATTGGATAATTGATCAACCACAATCCCACGAGGAGTATCAATATTCTTCTCGATAATCAACTCTCTACCACTGCCATCTAAATTGATACGTTCCACAGTTGGATGATTGATATTGCAATTGGTCCAGTAGAGTGTCCTACGGCAAATATCCACAGCCACACCATACGGCAATCCCCCCTCGTCACTCAAGTCTACTAAAACTTTTGGTTTTTCGGCAACTTTTCCAACATCTATTGAGGCAAAAAATATCTTCTTTTGCCATAAATCCGACCAGAATATATTACGATTTAGTGGATCGTATGCAATTCCACCAATTGATTCATTGTCATAACGTTGAATTGTTTGCTCTACCAGGTGATTCGATTGGCCCAAATTGCGCAATGAAAAAATGCTGCTATTCTGATGTTGCCCATCATTGAAATAGATACGTTCCTCGCTCTCATCAAAAGTAAGGGCGGAGAGTTGATCAAATTCATGGGCAGCCGTGTTAACCACATTCCAATTCTCACTTAGAAAGAGAATCTTACTTTTAAGTGTAATGGCAAATTCTGCAAGTAAGAATAAATAACCAAAAAGAAAAGAAAAAAAAAAATAGTGCACGAATTGCATTAGTTGGCATTTTTTGATAAGATAACAAATAAATCATCGTGTTGTATTGGCCGATAGCCACTATAAAATATTATAACAAGGTTGCGCAGGCAAATTTTACAAAAAACATTTACAAAATCTTTAAGAGAAGAAGGTCATGATCGCAGTTATAAAGGTCATGAGTTCAGTGATCGACTACGTGCCAATTTGTGTTTTATAGCTAGATATATATGTATTTGTATAGCATTAAAGAGGAAATCAATTTCAATCAATGACAAGACGGACTGCCTCTCTTCCTATACCATTCCCCCCCCCCTCCATGCATTTATGTATTAATGTTCAAAAATAATATTTAATTTGCCAAATCGGGACCATGCCAATTCTCCAATAAAGTTTCAACAATTGTGCGAATATTTTCTTAATAACTAAAATTTATTTTGAGATAGCGAGACCATAAGTCAATTGCTTCACTTTAATTGATTATTTAATATTTGAAACATTTAATGTGTGCCACCTCCTGCTCTCCTCTCTTATCTTACCAGAACGTATATTTCAAAAAATTCGAAATGCTTACATGTGTCAAAAACTAAAAAAGCTGATAAGAATATAAATAAATAACAAATAAAAATCTAGAAGATTCATAAATATTGTATGGCCATAAGTACAGGATACCTTAATACTTTTATAACCCGGAAAACTTTCCTTAGATATTGTCACAAAACAAAATAATCTAAATGGGGAAATTCAATTATTTTGAAAGTTTAAACGCAATTCCAAATTCAGATAAATTATGTACATTCAGTACGTGTATATAGTAAACGTAACCTTGAAACATAATCGTGGTGCTGGTGAGAGGGGCAAGTAAGGCTGGGCCCCCAGAGAGAGAGAGAGAGAGAGAGAAATAAAAAAAACTGTACGCAAAGAGATTTTGATAAGAGGAACGCAACATTTGGAATTGTACAAAGTTGAATCGGAATGTTTAAAAATAAATGTCAATTGTTTAATTAACAACAACTTAAAAAGCTTTCCCCACAGGTGAGCAAACAAACAGCAAATCAGCCCGGAAATCCTGAAAAAACAGGTGGGCGGAATACTGTCAATATAGTTCCGCCAAATACCGAACCGTTCAAAATTACTATAACTGAAGGACAAAAGGAGAAAGGTTTTTACTTTCACTTGTGTCGTTTAAATCAATTAATCGATCATTAACCCTATGGTTAGATTGGATCAAAGAAAATGCCACATGACATTATTGTATGTCACTAACATTGGTTCAACATTTTGGTTGACGAGTTGTTGGTCAGGTAATCCATTCGTGTGTTCATGTATGTGTTTCATGTATGTGTGTATATAAATAAATATGCCATTGCTAGTTTGCTAATTATTAACGGTTGCAAAAACAAAAACATAGCGTAGTGCAAACCTTTCCATCGTTGTTTACTTGACCTCCATGCTTCTGGTTTGAGGTCAACGTTTTTATTGATGCAGAAATATATGTATGAATATATTTTGAATTGGTATTGTCTCTTTTTTATTTGTCTTAAGTTCATTCATAAAACAAAAACTATAATTTAATATTAATATAACTACAATATTTGCTGTTTCCCTTATAATAAAAGTAGATCTCACTATCATTAAAAAACATATACATAGTTAAATTATTATTTAGAAACCCCGCCCGAGTCCATTTGAAAATTCAAAATGTTCTTAAATTCTTTACTTTATATCGTAAAATTTTATACACCTGTACAAATATAGAAAATGCTTTTGGACAATTTAACCTGAAGTGGAGGGTGCTTAGTTTTGATTTTAATAGTTCTTCTTTATAGTGATGTTTTCCAAATATGATCAAATCAAAAAAAAAAAAAAAAAAATTGGTATGAAAGAACTTTTTAAAATATTTTTAAAAGGGGTTTCTCCTATTATTTAATCATTCCGTCTGATTATAATCATTTATTTATGTGTCTATTATCTAATAACCAGCCACTCGAATTGCATAAAATTCATATTCATTTATTTATATATGCATACTCATACGTTGTAGAAGAAAATACGGTTTTTTTCCCTTTGTGGGAAAATATTTTAAAGTGCTACGTATCCATACATAAAGAATTATATATCGCTTATGTTTCAATGGAATAAATTGAAAACTGAGTAGAGTGAAGCTGTTGAAAAAAATGTAAATGTAAGCAGATTTTTTTGAGAAAAAAGAAACCAAACAGAGCTGGCTGGGTACCGCGAAACCAGGCCGCCACGTTTTGACTCTCGCACACTATTTTCTCTCTTACTCCCTTTATCTATCCATATTATGCTCTCTATCGAATGGTGTTTCTTCCACTCTAATGTTGGGGAGAAAGTTTGTAGAGTTCGTGTGTGTGTACAGGTTATGCATATGTGTATGTCAAATCAGAAGCAACCGTAATAGAAATCGGAGATTTGAAATATGTATTTTTTATTTATCATTTGTTATCTTTGCGACGTGTGCATTGATAAAATAAAGCAACAAGAAATGAGAAAAAAAGCGCGTAAAGGTCGGGGGATAACATAACTTATGTATGTATGTACATATGTGTATACAGTCAGCTGATAGCAGCTCACACACGCACGTATACACTACACCACCCATGTCTATATGTATGTGGCTGTGAACATATACATACATATGTGATTGCATGGCAAATAAATCAAGAACAAACTTAACCATTTAAAATTATATAATACTCTTTCTCAGCACCCAGTTAATGCAAATTGTCTAAGGGTGAATGAAAGGTAAGTAGGGAACAAGCGAATTTACATTATTTTTATTGTATAACTTCTTACCCCATTGCTGTTGTGTTCCTATAGCCAATTGCGGTATTAGAGAAACCGTTATGATTGCCAGTAACATTAATGAAGGCAATGTCATACTTTTATTTATTGTATATAATTTTAAATAATTGTTAACCTAAAACTGCAAAACTTATACGAAATGAAAGCCGCAAAACTCTCGACTCGGAGTTCCAGAGTGTATTTATTATGCTTTTGATTTTAAACCCACACTCGTAGGAATCAAGACCAAAACGTCTCGATGACTAATTAGAAACTGTTTTATAATTTTTCGAGTTTTCGGGGTAAGGAAGTTTTTGAGGCACATGAAGCACAATCGACGATGAGACAATACCGATAATAAATTAAAATCATTAATGTTATCGACGGTAGTCCCTGGACCTAGCGGTGTTATTTGTAGTGCTTCTTTTTTTTTTTTTGATATAGTATTTTAAAATTCAACCGTGAAGTGCAATGTACAAGAATGTATTGAAAGGTGGCCTACGTACTGCAAAACAAGCATGGAAATTTAGAAACGGTGATTACACAAGCTTTTAATACATAACTATGTTTTGTTTCCTTTTGGTTTTTGAAGCATTAAAATCAGCTGTTCCATTTGGTATATTTACTCGCAAGCGAGCTTGGTCACACTACGCACGCGGAAGCAGCTGCCGTCTCTTTTTAGTCAAAGTGCAACAAAATCAAATATTTGATAGTTAAATTCTGCGTTTCATTAGTATAAAGTCAAAATAACCAAATTAATTCATTTTCCAGAATTTGGCAAACTAAATTTAGCTCAAGCGAATAGCGATTTCGAACAGCATTTGTGCGAAGGTGAGAGGAGAAAAGGTCCTGCTTCCTCTTTCCACTCCCTATACCCGCCCATTTAACGAATAACAACTGCAACAACAATAAAAAATTGCAACAATATTTTACAGTCAATTACCCTAATTTTTGTGGCTAATCAAATAAAACCAATTTAAACATTTTCTTCACAGTTGCCCGAACCATCCAAAGCTGTTACCCCGCAACCAAATCCCAGCTACTAAATAACAATAACAACCATAACTGGAACAACAACAAAAACAACAGCGTTGCTAGCTCATATCGATATCTAACTGAACATTATCGCTCTCGCTCCTCCTCCTTTATCGCTAACGAACCATTCCCGTTCCCGCTAGCTGCTGTTGCCTCTGCCGCTGCTGCTCTTGCTGCATTGCCTCAACATTTTGATAAGCCATTTAACGCTCATTTTCACCGAATAGAGACTTGCCATCTAAATAGCGTAATCTCGTCGAAGCAATTTGTGAAAGTACAAAAACAGTTCTATCGAGACTATTCTTCGATATCATTGGGCGCTCCATTAAAGACAACTGACGCCCCTCTATTGGGTGATTTGTGCAATCAATATCGTACTATTTTGAGCCACACCTCGGCGGACGTGATACCAATATCAGGTGGACAACAGCAATCCCGTCAATCCCACAGCAACAATCAGCATCCGGACCAACTCACACATAAGGACGATAAGGAAAAAGGCAGCGGTTCAATTGCTGCTGACATGGCTCATAAATCGGAATTTAAACGCTTGCCCACCAATGTGGTGCCAAAGCATTATGAGCTTATGCTTCAGCCAGATCTGAAGGCTTTCACTTTTAAGGGCAAGACAATAGTGCAAATCCAAGTAAGTTCGCTTTCACTTTCCATTTCATACATAAGTAATTGTGGGTATGTGTGTACATGTCTTTTAGTGTATGCGGTTGTAAATTTTAGCCTCTGACGTGTTCAAATATTATGCATATTTTTTTTGTATACCTATGCAAAATAGGTGCATTCGCTTTGGCCTCAAGTTTGCAATCTTGAAAAAAGGCACTATCGTTTAAAGCTTCATATTCGTTATTTACATAGTTAAAAGAATAAGAACGACTCGAAGCGTTTATATTTTTGTATTATTCATGTTTTGCCTTTATGCAATTATATACAGACAAAATTTGTTATGGTATATGGTATAAAAATTTCCGCTATATTATCGAAAATAGTTTTTCCTATCCTACAAATTTCAAAAATTACAATACGTTTATGTTTTTACCAATAAAATTGTTAATTGCTTGAGATTTATAGTTCAAAAAATATATTAAACACAGAGTGCAAGGGTATACAAATTATACATAGCTCATTCCAAATGACTTTATTTCTGTTTTTTTTTTTTTTTTTTGCATTTTCCTTGTTTTTTTTTACGCTGCAATTTGACTTGTGCACGTACACCCACGCTTACCAACACATTGATGCACACATGTTCACTTGGTCTATTATTTGGTTAAGGAAATGGTTTCTTTGTTGGAGAATGACAATCTCGTCGAATGACTGGCACTTATCGTACAAATCTATTTGAACCCACATATGTATATTTACTTATTTCTTTTTCTTCGCATCTTATTTATCCCCTCAACCCTTTTGTCGTTTATCCATTCAACTTTATACATGTATATATAACGGCATATTTTGTTTACGTTTTGTTTTGCGTCAAATTAAATTAATTGAAATATAATTTTGGGTCGCACTTCGTATTCTCTAATAAAGAATAATACGAGTTTAGCTTTGTTTCATTTATTCCGATTAGAAATTTATTTTTTGTTAATAATAAGTTTCTTAAAAGCAAGGTGTTTTTCTAATCTTTTATATTTTAAGCAGATATAAACATCTTTGAAGAATCAAAAGGTATCAAAAGTTCGACACAACTAAGTTTATACATACATATGTATGTACATTGCTTAGTGTGGTTTAAGTATAAAAAGTTAATGAAAAACAAGTTTGGCTCTTTTAAGCCGGAAACAGGCCGCTAAACCCGAAATTTCTATGACCTTGGGCTAACTGTTTATGGGATGTTCTTTATATTCTGTTATTTTATGGATAGGCCAGTTTTCTGCCTTTCGCTTTCGTAGCGGTTCTTTTTTGTATACACATACATACATATATATGTATGTATGTACATACATTTGTGCAATCTCTATGTATACATACAGTTTGACAACAAAGTGTTTTCACAACGCCAAAAATTATCATTTTCTTACTTTAAGATGAAAAAAAAACCTAAATTAAATGGTTTTTTAAATTTTTTTTAATTAAAATATGTTAACTAAACAATTCCCTTTCAGGAACACAAAAAAAAAATTTTAAATGTGTTTCAATCAAGAAAGAAAAATAACAAAAACTGAAGATAGCACAAAAATTCAACTGCCAACTAAGTGTTTTCACAACTTAGTTTTTCCACTTATTCTATCGATTTAAAGATAAACTTATAATATTTAATATTTTGTAAGGCCACCATTGGCATCTAAAACAGTTTCCAATCGTCTATTCATCGATTTGATGAGATTTTGGACATAATCCATAGGGATATTTAGCCATTCCTCCAAAATAATGGTCTTCAAATTATTTTCATTTTCGGGATGTCGTTTGGCGGTTCTTTTTTTGAGATACGCCCACAAATTCTGAATAGGATTTACGTCTGGACTTTGGGCAGGTGAATCCAACTCATTTTTGGAGTTATATAGCAGTCAGTACCTCACAATATGCTCCTTTTGCTTGGAATCATTGTCTTGGTAAAACTTAAAAGTTGGTTTACCCTCGACAAAATACCCGAATTTGTTGGAACTGGCCACCAAACCTGTGTGCAATATGTCCAAATATTGTTGGACATCCATTGTGTTCTCAATAAACGACAAATCGCCAACTCCTTTCGTCGAGATGTACCCCCAAAGCATTTCCGAAAGTTTGCCAAACTACGAAACCAAATTCTATTATTGGAATCCAAGGCTTTTAACGGCTTTTGCCACACTCTGCTGCGTCCACTCTCATATTATAGCATCATTTTGGTTTCAACACAAATAATAAAATCATCCCAATGTGAATCAGTTTTTCCTCCGTGCATCCTCGTAAATCTTAAACGCCCTTCAATATGTGATTCCCACATGAAGCGTTTTTTACAAGTAACACTGGATGACAAACCGGTCCGTTTTAGGACTTTCCGGACATCTTCGCGGGAAATGGTTATTCCACATTCCTGTTGTAGCTTTCTGGCAAGCGTCCTGGTCGAAATGGTTATGTTTTCACTTGCCCTTAGTGGCATAATTTCCCCGGCTTTGGGTGTTATGACCCGAGGCCGTCAGGTTGTAGGCTTTGTTTCTAGCCTTTCTTCCTTTTGGAGCGGTTTAGGGTGTTATATACTGCCTTTATTGAAAGTAAAAACATTTTGGAGATCTCTGAAACCGTTTTGGCTATTGTGTTCTTATAATAGACCATTTGGGCCATACCAAAACTTATCCGTTTGTTTGGCATTTTTAAACATTCAAAAGGCGGTTAATAACGAACCAATTCTAGGAAACTATGACAAAATTACTCAACATATTGAAGCAGCCACCGAAGCTCACTTCGAAAATTCCGGGAAACAACGGTAAATACAAAAATAACGACGGAAAGAACCTAAAAAGCGAAATGTGTAAAGACTTAGTTGGCAGCTGGATTTTGTGCAATGTTTAGTTTCTGTTGTTTTTCTTGTCTTGTTTGGAATATTTTCAATTTTTTTTTTGTAGTCCTAAAAGTAAATAGTTTTACTAACCTACTTTAATTTAAAGAAAATTAAAAAATCATTTAATTAGGGGTTTTTTTTTCATCTTAAAGTAAAAAAATGATGCTTTTTTGCGTTGTGTAAACACTTTGTTGTCAAACTGTATATGAATGTTAAGTGATAATTTTTATGACAAACGATCATTGACTTTAGTTTTGATGGTGATGATGTTTTTTCTAAGAACTCTTTTCTTTCTGGCACTTAAAACAGGTCAAGGAGTCAACGTTAACTATTACTTTGAATGCTCTGGATATCAAAATTGATGAAGCGGAGTTGCATTTTGAATGTACAACAATTAAACCGCAGCGGATTAGTTATTCTACAGAGAATGAGACGGCGACATTAGAATTTGAACGAGAGATACATGCAGATACATCTGGAGTTCTCCACATGTCCTTTACCGGGGAGCTCAATGATAAGATGAAGGGATTCTATCGAAGTAAATATTTTACGGCTAGCGGTGAGGAGCGTTATGCCGGTGTCACTCAATTTGAGGCTACCGATGCTCGCCGCTGTTTCCCCTGTTGGGATGAGCCAGCTATTAAAGCAACATTTGATATAACATTGGTGGTTCCTAAAGATCGTGTTGCTTTGTCCAATATGCCAGTGAAAAAAGAGGATACATTGCCCGGAGACTTGCGCCGTGTCCGTTTCGATCGTACACCGATTATGTCTACATATCTGGTGGCTGTAGTAGTCGGGGAATATGATTTTGTGGAGGGCAAATCAGACGATGGCGTCATTGTAAGGGTTTTTACTCCTGTTGGTAAACGAGAACAAGGGCAATTTGCTTTGGATGTGGCCACCAAGGTGTTGCCGTATTATAAAAGCTATTTCAATATTGCATATCCTTTACCAAAAATGGATCTTATTGCAATTTCGGACTTCTCTGCGGGTGCCATGGAGAACTGGGGACTGGTCACCTATCGTGAAACATTTGTTCTGGTAGATCCCAAGAATACATCGCTGATGCGTAAACAATCAATAGCCCTAACTGTGGGCCATGAGATTGCCCATCAGTGGTTTGGTAAGTGGAATTGTTTCTTTTCCTGTTCCATCTATATTGCTAGTCTTACTCCTCTTTCCATTTAGGTAATCTAGTCACCATGGAATGGTGGACACATCTTTGGCTCAACGAGGGATATGCATCCTTTGTGGAGTTTTTGTGTGTACAGCATCTATTTCCGGAGTATGATATTTGGACACAGTTTGTAACTGACATGTATACGCGGGCCCTGGAACTCGATTCGCTAAAAAACTCGCATCCCATCGAGGTACCTGTTGGTCATCCAGCGGAAATTGATGAAATCTTTGATGAAATTAGCTATAATAAGGGCGCCTCGGTAATTCGTATGCTTCACGATTATATTGGCGAAGATGATTTCCGCAAAGGCATGAATCTCTATCTGAACCGACATCAGTACAGCAACACTTGCACCGAGGATTTATGGCAGGCTCTGCAGGAGGCAAGCTCTAAGAATGTGGCCGATGTGATGTCCTCGTGGACTCAATATCAGGGATTCCCCGTTATCAGTGTGACATCGGAACAGAAAGAAGACTCAAAGCGGGTACTTCATCTCACCCAGCAAAAATTCACAGCTGATGGCTCAAATGCCGAAGAAGAGTGTCTGTGGGTGGTTCCCATTACGGTTTCCACATCGCGTAATCCAGCTAAGATAGCCAAGACCTTCCTGCTGGACAAAAGCTCTATGGAAGTTGTTCTTGATGGTGTGACTGAAAACGATTGGATTAAAATCAATCCTGGTACTGTGGGTTATTATCGAACCTGCTACTCCAAAGATATGCTGGAGCAACTGCTGCCGGCAGTAGAGAAAATGGAGCTGCCACCATTGGATCGACTTGGATTGATCGATGATATGTTTGCCATGGTACAGGCGGGTCAGGCTAGCACTGCCGAAGTGCTTAAATTGGTGGACTCTTATCGCAATGAAACCAACTACACTGTGTGGACAGCTATAACCAATTCGCTAACAAATCTTCATATATTGATCTCGCACACGGATCTTATGGGACATTTCCATCGATTTGGACGTAATCTATATGAACCAGTGGCGGCACGTCTTGGCTGGGAACCTCATGATGGCGAAAATCATTTGGATACACTGCTGCGCAGTCTAGTGCTGACTCGTCTTGTCTGTTTCCGCAGCAATGACATTATTGAGGTGGCCAAGCAACGTTTTCGTAGCCATGTAAATGGCACCAATCCTTTGCCAGCTGATCTGAGGACTGCCTGCTACAGGGCAGTGCTTCAGGATGGTGATGAAAAAATTTTCGAAGAAATGCTAAGTCTTTATCGTTCAACGGATCTGCATGAGGAGCAGGATCGTATCTCACGTGCCCTAGGCTGCATTGGTGATGTAAAACTGTTGCGTCGTGTCATCGATTTTGCCATGTCGGTAAGCTAATTCAATCTGAACAATACCTATTTGAATGACTAATACAAACCACTGTTTAATGCCATAGGGTGAAGTGCGTGCTCAGGACTCGGTGTTTGTTATTGTGGCCGTGGCAGTCAATCCTAAAGGTCGCGACATGGCTTGGGAATTCTTTAAGGAAAACAACAAGCTACTACTTGAACGTTACCAGGTACATTTATATTTCCAAATTTGTTGTTTTTAAAAAGTTGTAGTGAAAAATCAAGTAATTATTTCCTCTCCCTTTAGGGTGGTTTCCTTCTTACACGTTTGATTAAATATTTAATCGAGAACTTTGCCTCCGAGGAAAAAGCCATCGAAGTGGAGGAATTCTTCAAGAATAATCAAATACCTGGTTGCGAGCGTACAGTTTCTCAGGCTGTCGAAACCATACGTCTAAATGCCGCTTGGTTGGCACGTGATCGTGCCGAGCTGTCCAGATACCTGAAGAGCCAGTAGATATTGATGGTAACCTACCGAAGGACCATACCAAAGCATTTAACTTCAACTACCACAACAATAACAAAAAAAAAAAAAAAAAAGAAAGCAACACTCACAAAATCGACCAAAGCAGTCACAACCAAGAGCAAAAACAAAAGAGTAATACACAAACATTAAAGAAAATGCGCCCCACAGGAAGTGAGCCAAAATAGTTAAGAAATTATTAACAATTGGGACGAAATAACCCAAGCACAGCATTTATGTATCAAACTTAGCCAAGAAGTTTGTATGGAAATGTGAGTTCTCCTTACAGAAGAAGAGTTATATGTATGTGTTGAGTTTATTATGACTATATAAATAAATGCAATTTCTAGAAGGCGAAATTTATCAAAGAAACAGATTGTTATATATTTTATTTTTGATATTATCTTCTATTATCACTTCGATCTAACATCATCGTTGTTATTATTATTATTGTTGTTGTATTCGAATTTAAGGGATTTACGTTTTAACTCTTGACAATGTGCCCAAAACTGGGATAAACGTTGATCGCTATTCGAACAAAATTCACGAAAATCTTTTAACATCTTTAACTGAAACAATTCACCATCGGCGGAGTTGTTAACAGTTTGAGCTTTCCACTTTTTGTTGGGTATCATATGATTCCAAGCCCACAAAAAGCCAACTTTTTTGGGCACATTTGTATTGTTTGTATGCCCGTAAACGCATCGTGTAACATTTGCCTCTTGTCGAGCGGGTGATTCCACCGGATAGTTGTTCGTGGCACATCTGGAAAGTTAAAAGTAAACAAAACAAAATTTTAAATAGGCATTTAAATACTTAACTAAAATCTGTACTAACCGTATTAGAGCAAACATATTGCCAGTACAATGAACATATTGATATTCCTTGGGCAACTGCTAAAGATTTCATAAGTTAGTCTTACATAAAGATAATCCTTGTATATTCAATACTCACATCCTTGTTAAGGGAGAATTTCTTTTCCAGCACACAGGGTAGAAAACCAAACTTGGCCAAAATAGACTCTTGCAAGAATAACATACGATCTGATCGACTCTCCTCGGAAAATTCTATTAATTGTTGATATAACATATGTAAAAAAAAAATACATATGTCACAATTATCATTGTACTTACCATCAAAAAGGGCAGCACCGTCTGGCAAAAATGTTACACACAATGGAATGAATATGGGTCCTCTTAATGGATCTGATTTCTTAGTAAATGGCTCGGCCATGGGATCAGCCGGCACCGAGACCAATTGATAGCCACAATGTATGGCTTTGCGGGACCAACCGCCAATCTACAGAACATTTTCAATTTAAGAAAAAGGCATAAAAGACATAATTGTTTATTTACCATCTCGGAAACTATGGGTCCAGAAGATGTTACCCATTCGACAACAATTTCAAAAGCAAATCCTGGCTGAAGTACAGTATGATGCTTTACATGGCCCCATTCCATGCGTGTGACATCTATTTCTAAATGCGACTCCCGATAAACACGTTCTAATAATTCAAATGTTTAAATTAATTCAAGAAAATTTTCATTAAATTGTTAGTTCTCATACTGTTTTTGCTGGAATCAGTCCATGATTGAGGAGCGGGTGTATCTCTTAAGAAATTGGGCACATGACTGGTTGCAGGCTCATCATGCCAGAGATAATTACAACCCTGAAACTCAATCTCCAACCATTCATTGACAAAGGCACTATAATCATTTAGCGGAGGCATATAATCTGTAAGCATATAATAATTATTCTTAAGTCCCGACTTACAAACTGAATGGATAACTTGCCTTTGGCATTCTTATCTTGCTGTACAACGTAGTAAAAAACAAATCCAGGTATCACTGGCTGATTTCCATCACCCGAAGCGTGACAAATCATGCGTTCCCTTTTAAGAACAAAAGCAACAAAACAAATTTAGGAAACAATTTAAATATTGCAAGATGCCACCTACTTGCGCATTGCCTCCAGCAACTCTAATGGATTGCGTCCTGTATCCAGGCGTGCTTTTAGCCACATTAATGCATCGTAAGAAATAAAAGTACAAGAGGGTAACGATGGAGTTTGCAGAAAATAACCCACACCTGTCACAGGATGTTTCATAGCCTCGAATATTTCGGTCAGTGTGGCATTAGGTGCCAATTTTATATCCACGGGAAAACTACAAGAAATTATTTTATAAATTGGTATTAAAAGAAGCGAAAGAAACTAACCCATCATCCTGATCGTCTCTGGTGGCAGCAGCGGTGGCATCAGCGGCTGGCAAAATGCGGGAAATGCGCCCATGATCCAGTTTGGGTCTAGCATTAATGCTATCCCGCGAAAGAGGAAAGAATACGAAAATAAAAATTAATATGCTTTCCTAAATGAATTCCTATTTGTTAATAGGTTAGCCATATCCAAAGTGTTTTTTTTTTTTTTTTTTTTTGGGAGAAGAGTGAATGTATAGAGGAAAATAGTACAGAATTTTTAGCTGACCAATAGATGGTGGGGAATTTTGGAAGTGTATTGGTTATGGTGAGGGGGTTTAAGGTGCAGTTCAAGAAGTTAATTTAGATATACAGTTATGATAGATAAGCGTATGCAGGACAAACAAGTATATATGCTTAATGCATATAAATCCGTCTGTCCCGATCGCTGGAGTGGCACAAACCTTTGCTGCGGTGAATTTAATTGATTATGATGCTTTTCTGTGATTCTAGGTGTGTCATGCTGCTGAAAGCCAAATACCAAATTAAGTTAAAAAATTAAAAAAAGAACAAAACAAAAAAAAAAAAAAAAAGGAGTAACAACAAGAAAACCAAACAAAGAACAAGAATCTAGACCCCATATTCTTTGGGATGCACAAATACAATTATAATAATAATATTATGAAATACAAAATTACATTAAATCTATGTAAAACTATATATACATAGAGAGCAGCTTTGAACCATAAACAAAAAAAAAAAAACAATTTAATAAGAAATCCAAGGTGCGTACAACAAATGTTGGAAAACAAAACGCTTCCCCCAAAACTTAAAAAGTTTGCAACAGCGGGCTAAATATTTGGGGCAGAGCAATAGTTAAGATTTTCTTTCCTCAACTTTTAAGCAGGCAGGGAAAGAAAATAAATAATAATATATATTTATAATGTGCAGGTTTTTTTTAGATGTTTTAATCATTTTATATTCATTACTAAAAGAATCTGCTTATTTCTGCAATTCTAAAAATGGATTGCAATTGGATTCTAAAAATTATTTCCTTTTTAGGATCATTAAGTTTCGACCTCAATATCGTAAGCACCTTGGAGCATTGCACTTAAGTCAAAATTTTGAAAAATAAGAAATCGATTACAAATAACATATAAGTAAACAACCAATCTACGGCAGAGGAATAGCAGCCACCCCAAAATCCCGAGTTGGCCGTGCAGTGGATACATTTACAGATGCAAGTCGAAGGTGGTATATGTATGGGTGTGTGTGTTTGGGAAAGTTTTAAGTGTGTGCGTGTGTATGTGTTGATGGTAAAATTATTAATTATCTGTATTTTTGGATACGATATAAAAACCTGGGTCGCTTCTCCGGCAGGCGATTACTGCCGACACGCTCACGAAATGGTGAGTTTGTCAATCCCTGGAGATAGTAGACACAGCAGCGGGCCAAATTAAATCGGTTCAAATTGAATCGGTTGAGAGGGGTAAAGATATCGGGACAAAAACATTGAAGAAAGAGAAACATTGAATTTACAGAGCATGTTGAGCAATTCGGGTTTATCAATAATAAAACCAAAAACGTGCGCAAAAATAAACACAAGAAAAAAAAAGAGTAGATAACAGGTAACATAAACAGTAAAGCGCAGATTTAAATAAATTAATATGATATTGTTTTTGATTTTGTACGATTTTTAGTTAAGTTTAGATAACCTGATTAGGCTGTGGCCTGGATATAATGCTCGTACTGTGTCGTCGCTTGGTTAGGCTGTGAACGGTGGGGCTATCCTGCAAAAATTGAGGCGAAAACTCGAATACACAATGAATAGGGTAGAAGGCAGTTAAGCGCCTAAATGGTAAGTAAGAACTAAACTGAAAAAACGCTGATTAACGGGATTATTTTTTAGGGGAAACAATTGAACAATTGAAGATAACAATTCACAAAACTACGTAAATATTTTGAAAAAATTTTAAAGCATGTTTTTTTTTTTGGATTTCTTACGCGCGCTTTACGTCCAAACTGACGTTTCAATTTGCTAACACCCTCAATAAGACGAACAAAATCTTCAATCTGATCTCTAACATTATCCGGTGCCGCATCGGGAAAGATATCGCAACGTTGATAGTTGATCATTTTGTTGGTTATATTTGGTAGCAAATACATGCGATAACGCCAATACTTAAGACTCTAGAAAAACAATAAATTGAATAGATTAATTAAATCAAGTCTTAATAGACACATTGGACTTACCTCCATAAGAGGGTAGTCGACATCACCACGTGTACATATATACAAATCCATATGATTCCAATTAAAGTTCTCCAACTTTTCAGTAGTAAAATTTACACCAGAAATCTCATAGGTATCATGTTGTGGTGCATGGAAACGATATCGATAATCCACATTGATGGGAGGATATGGATGCCTGAAAACAGAAGCAAATGACCGAAATACATTAATGTGTTTTCTTTATAATTGAACATTGTTATCATCACCTGGGCCGATAACCTGTTACCGTAATAACCGATCCACTCAACGAGATTTTGTGAAATATACGTCCAATGGAGAGCAGGTATTCTTTGTTCGTTTCAGAGGGTGGCTTCACTGGCAACACTGCCGAAGTGGGCTGTGGCGTTGTCTGGCAATTGTTTGAACTACTGGCATTACTGCTAACATTTATGGGCACCTTCTCTTCCACGACTATAAGCTGAAAACCTTGGGCCAACCGTTGTGATACAATTTCTTTACAAACTTCCTCAGTAGATAGGGGTTTGCGATAGACAGCCCGACTTTTAGCATAATCCAAATTAACATCGTCCGGCAGCAATGTGTAATCCGAGATCACATAATCATTGTGCAGTGAACGTTTATCTGGAAAGTAATCCGTCGTTATCGGAAGACAAGCGGGTATTGTCAACGATTTCCAATCGACGCCTGAAATCATATTAAAGCTATGAAAATATGCCAGTGGCACACAGTGCAATCAGGTGAAGGTCACGGAGGTAGGCAAAAATAGATAAAAGCCAACGCCGATACGATTATAAGATTAACAAAAAAAAAAAAAAAGATTCGCTTAAGCTAAGAAATAGAGACCAAGTACGCCAAGTCTACGGGAAAAGTATAAAGGGTTTTGCTTTTGTTTGTTGATACATACATATGTTTTTTGTAGTATGTAAATATGTATTTCTCCATCAGTAAGTAGTATGTTAGGCAAGAGGCGTGCGTATAGTGCAAATGGGCGTGGCTAATTTATAAAAAACAAGCATGCTATCATTACAAATTACAAAACGGTAGAAAATCGACATGCTACCAATCACTGGGGGGAATGGGGGGCTTCAAAATCCAAAATACCCAAACCACCAATCCAAATGTGGTGCATGGAAAGAGGTAGGGTGCATGTATACAATGTGAATGACTAGTACTACTACATACATACATAAGTATTAATATTGGGGCATATTTGTGAGTATGTGTGTGTGTGTGAGTGGCTGTGAACGTGTAATTACATGCAAATTTTTGTAAGCGAGGGTGGTAAGTGCAAAGCAATAATCTACAACCGGAAATTGCCCATATTTTTCTTCTCCTCAAACTCTGCACAGAATTGTATCAGTCCACTATATAAAATACCCCTGGAAAAGTTTTTTAAAAGTCCTAAAACTTGATGTAACTGAAAAAAAAATTCTGAAGGAAATCTTTGACTTTGTCATCTATTTTGTGCTTCTAGCATAAAAACTTTATTTTTATATTTTTTTTTTTATAAAGATATAACGAAACCTTAGACCCTTAATGCCTTTCTTAAAACAAACATTTTTGAATACTTATCCCATATTTGATTAAAGTTTACATAAATTTAAATGTATGAATATTTAAATAATAATTATAATACCAAGCTGATCTTGTTTTACCATAAACTTACTACAATTACTAAAATAAATTGAATTATCTAACTATCCTTGATAATAGAAAAGATAAGTTACGAACAAATTTACCTCATCTTTTTATTTTTTTTAAACATGTCTGGGCGCGGTTTGTAAAAGCAAATTTTTAAATATTCGAAAAGCCACTACAATTTTAGATATTTTTCTACACTACTAAGATTATATGTTTACAGTGGTATGTGTGTATTTGTGTAGTTATGTGTATGTGTGTGTGTGTGTGTATGGATGCATTGCTAATTTGCTTTATACAAAAGGTGTGAGAATTGTTGTTTGTCCAAACCTATGATGATTTTTCCTTTGCCGACCATCTCAGTGGGTGCCTCAAGCGGTGCGCTTCCAAAATTATGTTCGCTTTCAACAATCGGATTCAAATGTTTGCCCCCATTCGGGAATACTAAACCACATACGATGATATATTTGTATTTTTTTTTTTTTTGTTTTTTGGTGGGTAGGACGTGGACCAGTAGTTATTGTGAATTTGGTTTTTGTGTTAAATCCAATTTGGTTTCGTTGATATCGCAGAGGTTTTTTTTATGGAGGTAACGGAATATGGTGAATATATATATATATTTTTTTTTATGCAATACATATGTATATAGGTATATATTTATATAAATAAAGTTAATATAAATTCATATTCAATTTTAAAATATCTTAAGGGTTAAGAAATGAGCTACTTCATATGCATTAGTTTTCATATCGATATCGGGAATGCTGTTAGTAGGAAATCTCCTATGCCAATCGTCTACACCAGGTTTTCATACGTATCTCAAATAAAAATCCAATAAGGCTCACTAAAACTCCCACTATATAAAGATAAAAGGCCGGAGCCAATACACTAAGGGCCAGAGGATGTTCTCGGTATGACTCATTACTAGAAAAGTCGTGGACGTAACCCATCTGACGAGCTCGTTGATATACATTGTTCAGCCAATAGAGCGCAATACCTGCCTGTTGAATTCGCAAATGAAGGGAATGGATTGGATCCTTGAAATGCGAATCAATTCGCAGTTGATATTGGTATGGAAATGTGCCATAACACAGACTAGACAGATAAAATTTCTTATCCTTAAGATAGTATTGTTGCCGATTAACAAAATTCCATCGTATGGCACTGATCGGATATATGGTATTTCCATCCATTTCAGTCCGTTGACTATAAAATGCACTAGACGTTGTAAAATTAAATTGTTTCTGAAACTCTTTCGCATGACCAAAGGATTCAATTATGGGACTAACATCACTGGGCACGACAAGGATTCGATAGGGCAGCTGAAATAGCTCTGCCAGAGTATTTGACGCTTTACGAGTCAATATCACGGTCAAAAAAGATGTCAATTTGGTTGAATACAATTGGAAAATGACAAATATACCAAAGATGAGAATCAGAGACGTGACATAAATGTTCAGAAATTTGCATAATGGCCAATTTGCATACGATGTTGTACGACTTCCTGGTATGCCCACCAAGGACCATAGCTGTGAGTCCGGTTGGAAGCGACGTATGAAAACAAAGTGTATAAAAAACATAATAAATAACAGACTAATCCAAACGGGCCAATCAAATGGCATAAAGGCATATAAACTCCTTGGTATTTGGTTGTGCAGCGGTACCATAAAACATCTGGGCACCACGTGATAGGGATAGGAATAATCCACCAGAGTAGACGTTTTCAGTGTAGTAAACAAATGTGGACTGAATTCCACACGATTTGAAGCTATCAGGTCAATAATCGCTGGCATATTTAAATTATTAGAACCATTCACAATTAATGGAAACAATTCCATGGAGACATTCAAATAATCCATTAGCAGTTTGATAAATCCACCACCAGTGCCATCTAGTTGTTGTTTGTACAAAAACGTAGCCGGTGCATCCAATTGAACAGGAACGCGCAGCTTGTAACCCTTGAAATTTTTCGGATTAGGCACTGGGAATAACTTTTGGATATATAAAATATTCTTTAGTCGATATACACGTATTTCGGGATAGGGATCCATATGGTAGAATCGTTGCCGCTGAGTTGAGTGACCCATCATAACTAATGCTGAACGAAATTGCATTAGCCAAAGTTGCTTGAAAAACTGTGTTAAGGATGATGCGGATTCCTCGCTCTTTAAAAGAAAGAATGTTTTGCTATAACGTCGCCCACGTGCTCTTTCTGCCTGCAATCGAATAACCGTGTCTTTGGTATCACGGCCAAATACTACATACAGACTCTTCTCGTCCAACAGAGCACTAAAATGTCCACCTGGTTCATCTGTGGCTGTCATTTGGGGCAACAGATAAAAATGCTGGCTTTCATTGCTCCTAAGCTCTTGATGAAGTTTATTGAGTTCGGTCTCAGTAATGGAATCCTTGCTGTGAACTATGCTAATAGCCTGCAGTTGATAAATATGGCCAATGCGATTCAATAACTCAGCTAAGTGAATTACATAAGTATCTGCCATTATTACGGCCAATAATACAAGTAACGTAAGTAACCTCATTTCGCAAAGAACAGTTAACTAGAAATGCTGTTCTACGAACTTAGTTTATTGAAAAGTTTTTGAGACGATAAATAATTTCGCCAAATTATATATTTGGTTATATTTAAATTGGTCACTTACCTGTGGTAATTGCTGGTGTCCATTCTTGTTCCCCAGTGGCTCCCCAGAGATATGATTTAGCCTGGGTGGCCGTCAAATTGGGTACATTGGCCGGCATGGCGCTCATCAGTGAGTTTTGCCGCTTTTTAAAAACTGAAAAATTAATTGTATTTTTATGGTTGGAGCACATGTATAGCAATATTATTGTCTTACAGTCTGATTTTTCTTCGCCAAACATAAAACTTTGTGATGAATTCGTTCGGCTGATTAACGAATGATTTGACACTTGATCAAATTGCTCTCCCGATATGGATTCCATATATTCCTCTCTATCATTATTGTTATTATTGTTGCTGCTTTGTTGTTGTTGCTGAGATGACTGAGACCGTTGCTGTTGAAGTGTCTGTTGATGTGGTCGTTGGGCCGACTTGGCAGGCACCGCTTGATAATGATGCTGCTGAATAAGAACACCTGTTGGTCCTTTGGGAAAAATATGCGTCCAGCGACGACGATTTGATGTCAGCTTAATAGTCACATGGGAGGGATCAAATGGATTGATCAGAGCCCGACCAGGTCGTACAATGGGCGCAATGCTGACAATAGTACGCCTTGAATTCTTTTCTGATGCTAATGATTCAGAGAGATTTGTGTTCTCCGTCTAAAATCAGATGGGAATTCATGATATAAAGTACGAATACCTTTGAGATGACTTACCAGAGCAGCTAGCATTCCAGAGGTACCATGATGTATATCCGGATCGGACATTTTGCGTCTCAAACTAGGTATTTTAGTGGGCGTTAAATTTTCCCAATCATTATTCCTAAACGCATACGTTTCGAAACTAGGCACTGATGTCTTTTTGGCTCTGACCACACGTTGTAAGGAGCTGACATTAAAAAAACCAAATGCTTACGTTTAATTAAATTCTTGAATATCAATTCTTACCAAGTGCTCTGAGCTGGTAGAGGCTGAAAGATTTGCTCATCGTAGGCATCATAATCAAAGAGAGAATTATGTATATATTCTGATTGATTGCAACTAAGGAAATTATGCTCAGCCTGTCCCTGATCATCGTGGTCTTCATTTAAAGCCTGTTGGCTAACAAACAATGGCAGCTTGATTCGTGGTATGAAACTAGAATAGGCAATCTTCTTATTGGTAGAATAGAAACTTAAGTTAATCCAATGGGGCAAAGAATAGTCATCAGCTGAGGTTAGTGTGGTGTCTTTGTTGTGGAATTTTAGTAAGGGAACAGCATGTAGGGGCTGCTCACCCACACAAACCAAATCGCTGCCTACACCATTATCGATTATCCGCTGCTTAGTGATATTGGTCAATTCTCTGTCCACGGAAAATACACCCACACCTGGCGTTATAACCACGGACAATTGGCCCGTCCGATCAAATGTACGATCAAGATAATGCTTCTCAAATGTGTTAAGAGATATATTCAGGACCTCCAGAAAATTCCCCTGTGTGGCAGTAGAGTTTGTAGCTGGAGGTATTGTCATACCTTCCCTTTCATGATAACGCAGCACCGTCTCCTGATATGAGGTAAATAGCTTTCTTAACTGTCCCAGAACCGTGCACCAATCATCGTTGCGATCGTTTTGTATAGCCACCCGATAGAAATCCTCATAGAATCGTCCTTTATAATCACATTGGAGGCAATCTCTCATATGCTCTGGAAATTCATCCAAACT
The DNA here is from genome assembly GCA_018903615.1 of Drosophila neocordata. Taxonomy (NCBI): domain Eukaryota; kingdom Metazoa; phylum Arthropoda; class Insecta; order Diptera; family Drosophilidae; genus Drosophila; species Drosophila neocordata. The sequence goes on from JAEIGI010000001.1 coordinate 1,656,910, forward strand.
TTTGGCCGCATAATAGGTACGCGAGAATAGAACAATTGTCACCTCGTGATTGCATCCCAATTTTTTCCATTTCTGAAAGAGTTCGGTTAGGAATCCATTCACTGCTTTCTCAAAATATAAATCGCCATGTATATCAAAGTCCCACATCTCTGAAGACATTTGCAGAAACAGATAAACCATTGAAGTGCTACTACGAAATACAATTTTGGTATCCTCTGTAATGACACCACTGGCGACTCGTTCTCCCTGGGACCACATCTCATAGACCTGACAGCGAATTTGCAGATCATTGTAGTCAATCTTTTTATTAAGGTATACGCACGTATTCGTCTGTTATAAGTTAACCAATAAGATTTAATTAAAACAAAAAAAATACATATGTTTTGGCTACTCACTAGATATGCTTTTAGGCGCCACATTTCTGAACGTCCCATATACTGCTCTTTAAATGTTATCTCTATTGAGTCCAAGGCCACATCCGCTGGATTCACAATGCGCATCACTACATTCGAATATGGACGCATTTTAAAAGCATTGGCTATACCCGATTCGATGCTAATCACATCCCGCCCAGAACTGCCATTGAACTCTGTTATCTGCAACAGCAAGTGGATGCCATTCTCATCATCGGGAGCATAAATCTCTACCACATCGCCTATCTTGGCTGTAGGATGCTCTTTCATCACCAAGTCCGTCTCTATTATAATAAATTAAAAAGTTACAATTTGTAATTTTTCCTTTATTATTTACTTTTGCTATTTGTCTATCTTACCATAAGACTTGTTGAAACCCTTTGTGTGGGTACTCAACTTATATAGCTTCATTTTGCTAAGAATTCAATGGGCTACATTTGTATACAAATAAACAAAATATGTTTCCCTTTATTATCTACGCGATTTGCACAACTTTAACTTTTGTTATTGTATCTTTGCGGTTTAGTGTTGCACAGTGCGAGTTTTGCACATCGTTTAGCAGTTCGTAAATCATAATCAGCTGTTGGTAAAAATTTATAGAATTTGTAAAACGCAGCCCTGTTATCGATAGCTTAAAAAACAATAGGTTTTGTTTTGCTTATTGTGCTAAAAATAAAATAAAAAAACGAATGCTCCCTAGAGTGCGCCAGCGAGGTGTCTCCTATTTACGATATATAAAACAATTTGTCGATAGATGGCCTATTAAACAATACATATATTTAACAAAAGTACTCTTTCCCTTATCCGTTTCCTTGTTTCGAAGATATAATGGCAAAAGAAATCATTGTCTCATTGGTGCACGCACTTCATTTCCTTGGGCCTTTCTTAACAAAACTCGAATTTTTATTGCTTTTGTTTGGTTTCCTATAAAGGTGTGTAGATGCAAGGTTTATAGATTAAACTAAAAGAGTTATCAAAAAGAAATATGTTTTATTTTATTCTTCAGTTTATGCATACAATTTGTATATATATATAATTATCAATTGAAATCAGACTGAGATCAGATTGGCCACTGGTTACTCGCCACGCATATAAAGATATAAATATCCCAGATCCTTGGGCGGATTTTGTGACTTAGCCACTTTTGTGTCATTAAAGATGACCCATTCGCCCTCCTTGCGTGTGTGACAAACATAATGACCCACCTGAGCAGAGGTTCCCATGTGTGAAATGAATGCCACCAGTTTGTATTTTCCAGAGCCGTCGCGATAGTTGGTGGCCGACGATGGAGCATCCGTGGCCTGGACAGCAGCCGATGCGGGTGACGGTTCTTCAATGCTATCGGCATGGGAGAAGATCCAATCGGTAGCCCGTTCTACATTTCCATCTGTGGCTTTAAGGGCAGCTACAGCCTGACGCTCATCAAAGCCCATGCTCATGAGCATGGCCAGGCTTTCGGGATTGGCCACAAACTGATTGGCACTGTCACCGATGCTGTTATTGGGCACCACAAAGGGATCCGAGATATCCTCATCGCCAATGTGTTCCATTATCCAATTTGAGGCGGCTTCCAAGCCGCTGTTTTTGGTATGGAAGCAGGCCCGCTTGCAGGCCTCCTGCGGGAAACCCATGTTGACCAACTCCGACATGACAGCCTCATCAAAAGTAAACTTGGGCTGTTTGGCCGGCGGCTCTGGCAGCGGCTCCTCTCCACTCTGCACTCATATGTGAAAAAGAAATCTCATTAAGAGCATGGTTTTAGTCTACACTATATAAAAGGATTTTTTGGCGAATTTCCCTTTTACCGTTATGGATACAAGATATAAATATTTTACTGTTCTATATTGTAATTGTGGGTTAGTTTTCTGTAAAATACTCTAAAGAGTGCGCCAATGAGATAGTTACGATTTACGATATTCGATAGTTTACAATAAAAATAGAAAAAGTCCCTTTATTTAACAGGAAGGACTTTTTTGTTGCTGCCGACCACCTTAAGCTGTTTTGTTTTCGTTTTGATGTCCGTTTTAAAAAATCCAAGTTATTGTTCAATTTTTTTTTTAGCATCAATAATCCAGTTGATTGAGTTTTATCTGCCTGTTTGTCTGAATAGGAAAGAAAAGCGCGTTAATTTAACCAAAATTTACATCCTTTTAAAAATTTATGTAAATATTATATATTATAGTTTCAACTTTTTCAGCATTTTTTTCGTTAATGTGAACGCATTTGTGCATAATGTGCATTTTAACGCATATATAGTCAACCGTATAACTATATCCTTGTTCTCCAAGGGGTACATATTTTAACAGCATCAAATATCCCATTATTTAAGAATATGTGCTGAATCCTGTTGAGGGGATAGCGTGTTTTAAAACCACATAGAAGTACATTATATATTATTGTTCCCCTGCGGTTATGTGCTGAATTCTGTTGAGGAAAACAGCATTATATTTAACCAATGACCTAACTGAACATTGTAATTTGGTTGCAGATTTACTTAGAATTCAATAATTGAAACCAGAATTAAGTTTAACAATTATTTAATATTGCTTAATAATAATTCATATGTATGTATTTGTATATGTGATCGTGACACAGTATTAACCTTTAATAAGAATCTTATTATGTTAAATCATGTTATTGCTTACAATGTCCGTCAAGTTAGCGACGGTCCGTTAATGTCGAGTTAGCGACGGTCGCTGTTAATCCACTGTTAACTTTTTTCATTTTTTAAATTCAATTATTTCGCTAATTAGTAACTTTTTTGAACCAAAAAAAGATTAAATTCATTAATAATAACAAAATCTATTGATTTTATTCAGTTTTGGCTAGTTTTGGGTACTGCAGACTCTAAAAAATTGGTCATGAAAAATCAGCTCCCCACATATTGGAGCATAGCTCCACTCACAGGACGTGGCTCGCAATGCACGATAGTCGAGTCCATGCTCCACATATTCATACACATCTCCACCAAATTTGATCTAATTTGTTAGTCCAGTTTTTGAGAAAATCTAATAAAAGTGAACCAGCCTAAGTTTTTCCCCATACAAAATATACAAAATAAATCAGTTTATATTGCTGGGCAAATAGCTCCACTCACAGGTTGTGGCTCGCAATGCACGGTAGTCCCGTTTATGCTCTACATATTCAAAAGTATCTCTACAAAGTTTTATTAAAATCCTTAGTCCAGTTTTTGAGAAAATTTTATAAAAGTGAACCAACCTATAGTTTTCCCCCATACAAAATAAGCAAAATGAACAAGTTTTATATTGCTGGCCAAATAGCTAAGCCATGATCATGTATTGCAAGTGGTTCTGTTATGTGGGGATTTTTTTTTTTTTTTTTTTTTTTTTTTTTTTTTTTAATTCGTTTATTTAAGGTAACTTAAAAACTTAACAAAACAATTTTAAATTAAAGAGGACTAGACAATATAGGTGATAGAACAGAGAAAGAAATAAGGAACAATGATAGAGAGTGAGTGAAGTGTGGTGCCATAGGAGACCTGCGGGACTAACAGGGGTTATTGCTTCGCAGGACTATGGCGGGCTATTCATGCCCCTCCTGTGTTACGTGCCCTTTCCAGAACACGAAGCTCCTCTACTACGCTTGAAGCATAAGTGCAGACCAGTACTTTTGCTTGGAGGTCATAAGTTTGACCAGATTTCTGGTTGTGACTTTTTCGCCCACCGCTGTTTCCATATTTTGGCGCTCTACGTCGAACCTCGGGCATTGAAAGTCTATGTGTTCCGAGTCCTCAATAACTCCGTTTAGGCATATAGTGCACTCAGGGCTGTTTTCATGGCCAAAGCGCTGTAGGTATGATCTGAAACATCCATGACCGCTTAGTATTTGTGTCAGCTCAAATCTTACTTCTCCATGACGCCTGCTTAGCCATTCGCCTATATCAGGAATGAGCCTATATGTCCACCTGCCTTTTGTAGAACTGTCCCATCGGGCCTGCCACTCCTCTAAGTTAGCTCTTCTGGCTTCTTCCTTTGCTGATTTTTTTGCTGCTGGTGTCCACTCGTTGCTCTGTCTCTTGGAAAAAATGTCTGAGGCCTCCCGGGCCACAAGATCAATTGGCGCCATACCCGCTAGCACCAGTGCGGCGTCATCAGAAATAGTTCTGAAACCACGGCAGATTCGCAGAGCGCCGAGCCGATAAGTTGCCTCTATGCCTTTTCTATATGTCTTGCTTTTCATCGCGTTTGCCCAAACCGGGGCGCCGTACAAAATGGTCGACTTAAGCACGTTCATTAAAAGTAAATGTTCGCCTTGTCTAGCACCTCTTGAATTTAGCGGGATGCGATTGAGGCTTTGTCCTAGTTCCGCTGCCTTGCTGTTAACGTTGGCCAGCTGCTCCTTAAAGGAGAGGCGGGTGTCTAGCAGTACCCCTAGATATCGGATGCATCTCGTAGATTTAATAGTGCATGTATCTAGCACAATTTCGGCAGATTCAACTGCTTTTCGGCTGCTAATTAGGACAGTCTCTGTTTTTTGATCTGCTAGCTCAAGCCCTGCGTTGCAGAGCCATTGCTTGATTATACCCACAGATGCCACCGTCTTCGCTTCCGCATCGTGAAGATGCTTAGCCACAACCACAAGTGCTACGTCGTCAGCGAAGCCAATTATTTTTGTGTCGGGCGGAAGCTGTAGCCGCAGAATGCCGTCATACATAATATTCCATAGGAGGGGGCCAAGTACTGAGCCCTGCGGAACTCCTCCTTGTACTTTGTAAATACGTGTGCCCTTCTGGGCATTGTATCGAAGGATTCGATTTCTAAAGTAATCCTCAACCATATGAACAAGATGTTCTGGCACTTGGAACCTATGTAGGGCGTCAAGTATACGACTCCAGTTGGCTGTGTTAAATGCGTTTTTAACATCTAGCGTAGTGATCAGGCAGTACTTTTTATTTCCTCCTTTCCAGCGGCAATATCTACAACTATTTGTAGTGCATCGATTGTTGATTTACCTTTACGAAAACCAAATTGCATTGGAGACAGGTCTCCTGCATGTTTGATAATGGTCTCTAAGCGTGTGACTAGCAGCTTTTCCAGTATTTTTCCAAGCGAGTTTAAAAGACAAATAGGTCTATAAGCCGAAGGGTCTTCTGCAGGCTTACTAGGTTTTGGTAGTAATACGAGGTTTTGAACTTTCCAGCAACTGGGAAAAGAGCATTCAGAGATGCACTTGCTGAATACCTCAGCAAATTTATCCGCAGCAAGGCAAACAGCGAGTTTCAAAGCTTTGTTTGGTATTCCGTCTGGGCCTGGAGCTTTATTATCATTTATATTTGCAGCGGCTGTGATCACTTCCTCTGGGCAAACTTGCGCTTTCTCTGCAGAAATCTGGGCCTCGTCTGGGGTAGCAGGCTTATTTGCTTTAAGCTTTTTTGTTGCCATTTTGAAAGCTTTGCCCCAGATGTCATTTTCCGCAGCATCACAAAGATCTAAAAAGCATTTATGTTTGCTCTCTTTTATGCCATTCTTCAGATCTCGTCTCCTGTGTGAGTACTCCAGCTGAAGCGTGGAGAAGATTTCCGTACCTCGTGCTCTTTGATATCTTCTCCTAGTCTTAAGGCATTTTCTCCTCAACTCCGCTATATATCTGTTATGTGGGTGGCAGTCTGTGTGTGAAAGTCAGTGTGATCAGTAATAAGATTTTATGATGAGTCATTTTCTCAAAAAAAAACTTGGAATAAAAATTCTTTTTATTAAATATTCATTATATATAACGGAATATTAAAAAATTTGCGGATTTAGTGAAAATGAAGCAAGCAAGTCGTCCCTGCCGACTTTGAGTATACCCTGTACCAAGTAGAGTAACTGTATTAAATCAAACTCTTTCAAATTTGCCATTAATTCAAACTAAAATTCTCCTCACAAGCGGCAGCAACGAACGCATGCTCTCTCGCTCACACTTACTACGCAAAGTCGCACTAGGCATTGCAGTACAAATTGTACATAGATATATCTCCGATATTTCTTGTCCGCTTTTAACGAAATTTGGTCAGCTGATACCTTTTAGTCATATTATTGGGTGTGCCAAATAGGAATACGCTACCTTTAAATTTACTCTAGTTATACGTTTTTCCTAAAAATTTGAAACAAACTTGATCTGCGTAGACACTACACAAATGCTGACACCAAATTTGGTTGCTCTAGCTCTTGTAGTCTCTGAGATCCACGTGTTCATACGGACGGACGGACGGACGGACAGACGGACGGACAGACGGACGGACAGACGGACGGACAGACGGACGGACAGACGGACATGTCTCAATCGACTCAGCTATTGATGCTGATCAAGAATATATATACTTTATGGGGTCGGAAATGCTTCCTTCTGCCTGTTACATACATTTTAGCGACTTTAATATACCCTTTTACCCTATGGGTACAGGGTATAATTAACTAAAAGCTTTGTGGACTTCTCTAAAAAATAAATAAAATAATATTCAGCATGTTTAGATTTTATACAGATAAGCTTTATTAAAGAATAAAATAATATAATAATAATTTGAATATATTAAAATATATATTTGCTCCAAATCAACAAGTTTAGTGCTATCGGTGGATTTGTAAACTTTTTTTTTGATAAACTCAAACAATTATGATTTCTTTATGTATCTTCAATATATTAATGTCATATTACACAGTTTTTATTTCGCAGATCTTATTTTTTTTTATCAAAATAACAACAAATCACAAATATTACCAATGATGCCAAATATCTACGTGGAATCAACGAAATGATTAGAATCAATTATTTAAAATTCCATTGTTTTAGACTTATGAGACTGTAAATAGCAATATCATTTTCACACTCAGTTTCCAATGAGTGTTTCAAGAAAAATCAATATTTTAATAAAATTTTTAATTACATATATGTGTTATAGTAAATACTTAATGTTCTTAATTAATCATTTACTTAGGACTTCATTAACAGATGTTTTATTTTAAGAATTTCTTTGCTCGTTCTTTTTATTTCATGCTCATTATCAAGTGTTTCGCAAAAGTCTTAAAAGTAAAGTCCAAAATGTTCATTAAAATTAATTCTCTTTTTTTCATTGCCACAGCTACAGCCAAGTAAATGCATAAGAATAGTATACCAACTACAACATTAATGTAGGGGAAGGATATGTTAAATTTATTTGTGATGGTTCGAAGTCCTTTTTAACAGTACTTAATATACCGTTATTTCACCGGTCATCGTAAGGAGCTCCGTTTGTTGGAGTTCGATAAGCACTTTCAGTCCGGTTTGAGTTTTATGTTTGTTCACGGTTCGAAGCAAAGTTGAATGGAGTAATGTAAGCAGTAGGATTTCTGTTCTCGTTGAAAGCGGTTTAAATTAGTTTTCACCGCGTGACGGTTATATCGAGCATGTTGAGGAATTTCTATTGAATAAATAGTAAAAAAAAAAGTATGTTTTGTTTTCAATTGAATGCTTAAGTATTTGAAATACATGCGCTCAAGAATATATAACATCTATCATAAATATTGCCTCTTAAACCGCCGAATTAACGACGCAAACTAAAAGAAATTGAAATGAAATGTATTTTTTTGTTTATTTTTCATCTTATAAGTGCATTGAATTAGATAATTAGCTAAGAAAACATATATTATAATAACGTCAATATAATTTTACAAATAATCAATTTATAAGTTATAAAAGAAATGTATATAAAATCGGCAATGTGAAATACTTGTGCGAAATATGTGAAGTTAAAGCCGATTAATATATAGGAAAATAAATTGTTCAAGTGCTGTGCAATATGATTAAACTATAATTTAGATATGTTTTTTTTTTGGTGTTTTACTTCAAGACCAAGCCTAAACTGAGTGAAACCAACTACAGTTTTTTTTTGTCGTTGAATATGCCAATAAAAACAGTTTAAAGAGAGCTCACAGGAACGTTGCATGCTCTCATAAACTTGACGCAATTTTTAAGACATGCTTGGGAGATAAATTTTTTTTAATGTCTCCTTTCTAAGCAGTTTTCTAAATTAAAGATTATTCGGTTTCTATCAGATAATAGCTCCACATCGAAAAAGAAAAGAATTTTATAAGACTATTTCAGTTTTGATGGTTTACAGTCGACAGCTTTATAACTCATCCAGCTTTGTGAATAAACCCAGCCACAACAACAAAAACATGCCGTGTCATTCAGTCTTATTTCCATATCAACACCCTGGCACCCTTAATGAACAACGTTCTATTCGTTTCTTCCCAAGTTAATACACGTTTTTGCATACATACATAAATATTTATTTCAAAAAATTGTATAAAGTATAAAGGTATGCAAATAAGAACAATATAATTCAAATACTGCAGGAGTTATTCACGTTATTCGTAGTTAAAGAGATTGAAAGGGAACGTGAAAAAGTAAATATACTTGGAGTTTTAAATAAAGTGTCTCCGGTAAGACCTAGATATTCAATTCGACTGTTGAAGTTAACTTAAATTAACTTGAACTGACTTTAAGTTAAATATATATATATACATATATATTCCAAAAATTCTACCGTTCCCATAAAAAAAAAAAAACACTTGTTGAAGTCAAGCTGATTAAAAACTATGAGAGGATTGCGAATATTAAAATAAAATGAAAGCGTTGTAAAGCCTTTTACAAAATAACTAAACCAGATTCTTGAATAACTAGTTTTTATTTAATTTTTTGTCCCAATTTTAAATACATCTTATTCCAAAGTTTAAAATTTAAAACACAATTCTTTTTTAATCAACAACTGAGTGATCGATGGAATATAGAGTATTATTTTTAATAGTATTGAATTTATAATAAAAATTAATTTATTACTAAAGTTATTACTGCTCAATATATTCACTATGTTCTTATAGCCTTAAAGTTAGTAAATGCTTAAAAGCTGGTTCTGATATCACTGATAATTAATTGATTTAAATATTGTTTTTTTGTATATAGTTTAATTTTAAAAATTTTGCGCAATTTCGATTGTACTGCCAACTTTACGTTGAGTTTCCAACTCCCCGCTCAGTGGCTCCATTGAAAACTATAAAGTTGCTGGCCACACTAAACGATCCCGCACACAGTCACTACCCACACAAGCAAAAACCATATGTGTGTTTGTTGAAGTCTTTGTTAAAAGCGGCTCAGCTTAGTGTTTAGTTTTTATAAAATAAAGGTTCGAATGTGTAAATAAAACTTCTGTTTAAAAAGTGTACGTATAAATGTGGCTGGTGTTTTAACTAAAACTTCGTTTTGGTTTAAGAACTGAGCTCTGTATTCATCATTGAGCAATTGCAATACAAATGTATGTGTTACACATACATAAGTGCACATGCAACGCAGTGGTTTTTTTTTTTTACAAGTATTCGTTAATACATATGTACATAACCATATGTATGTATACCAAATGCGTTTCTCGTAAGAGACAGTTGTATTAATGTGCATTTATAAGTAAATAACATAATCCATGATCGATTATGTTCTTGTCTGAAGACATTATTCTCAGTGCACAATATCTTTTTACGTGAAACCAAGTACACAATCAACGGTAAATAATGCTGTGACGAATAAAACGAACAGACAAACAAATAGATAAGTCATCAGCCCAAGGGAAATATTCATTTTGGTGAAATGTTTTGCAAATCTACGTGTAATATATATGTTTCTGATTATTTTTTTGTTGCTATTATTTTAAGATATTTATTTATCAGATAGGAATAGTATTGTGAATTATTTAGTTCCCATAAAATAAGGGCCAACATTGGTAAACTGTTTATTTTTTCCCCTTCGTCGGCCAGAATGTATGAAACAATCAAAATGTTAATTTAAAACTAGTTTTGACCCACCAAGATTTGTTCAGCATGAATGGAGTTTATTTGTTTGTCTTCGTAATTTACAAAAATTCATAACTCTCAAGAAATATAACTATTAGGCACAAACAGTGTAAACATTTGTTTTTCATAGATGTTAGATGGCATTTTTGGTGGGAACAATTCTGTCTCCATGCCAGCAGCCCAAGTCAACTTGGAACACTGTGATCTTCTTTCCTTACCAAAGTAGTTATTTAAATTGATTTATGCAATAATCTCCATAACTGATTTCACAATTTTACACAACAAACATTCTTGTTGCTTTAATACTTATTTTGTTTACTTTAAAGAACTTAGACCATTATAAACAATTTTTCTATTTCAAAGTACTTCAGTAATAGAATAAATATAGTTTACTGTTTGTAATTCTTGGTAATATTTATTTTTTCTGCAATATTTGCAACTTCTGAGTTTACAAAAAACTTGGACCATTTATAAGAATTTTTTGTTGCTTAAGGTTGACAAAAGTTAAAATTGTAATTTATGTGAAAAAGTGCTATTAAAATTTTTGCTCCTAAAAAAAAAACTAAAGGAATCTGCAATAAATTGAACTAAAATGTGAATCTAATACTAAAATCGATTTAAATATTTAACATTAAACCAAAAGAAAAATTGTTCTAATAAACTTATTCGTCGGCAACAAAAAGTGAACTCTTTAAAATTAAATTTTTTTTATTGCTGTGCTCTGAATCATAATTTGTTCCAGTTTTGATTACGTATAAATGTTTTTTTTTCCAATCAGTCGCTGCAGTTCTCCAAATTGAGTGCAAACAAAAAAAGAGAAAAAAATAAATGAATTTACATAGACCGAGAAATATGAAAAGTCACATTTTATTCTAATGAATTTACCTCTTACATGTGCGTGCCTTTTATCTATTATTACCCACAATTTGAAATGGAATACACATAGGGGGGAGATAGATGACACCAGGGCGTATTGTATTTGTGATTTTCTGTTGGCGACAGGAGGATTTTATTTAATTAAGAAGACAGTCAAGTCAGTGAAGTTCTACTTTGAAAGTCAAAACAGCTGTCACAAGCTGTCCAAGGTGCATAATCTGTTTCGATTACATTCAAGAAAAAACTAGAAGGATGGGCTAACTTCGGCCACGCCGAAGTTCGGATACCTTTGCAAACTGTTCTTATCAATTACATATAAATTACCAGAATTATAAGAAAGTATATAAAACTAATCAAGCCCGTGGCTCCAAGAAAATAAACTTACGAGTAAAAAAAAATTTTTTTTTTTGGTCCGATTGTTCCTATAGGAGCTATATCATATAGTCGGCCGATTCTGTCAAAACTCAACAGACACATTTTTATATATACCAAACTTATATATACCAAATTTTGAGTGAATCGCTGTTAAAATAACGAAGATTTTCATCTAAAACCAATTTTTTGGCCGATCGTTCCTATGGGAGCTATATGATATAGTGCCCCGATTCTGATAAAACTTCAGATATGTTGGAAAGTATATAAAACTTATAAATACCAAATTTAGTGATAATCGCTCTTAAAACAACCGTGTTATTGCTCGAAATCCATATTTTTGACCGATCGTTCCTATGGGAGCTATATGATATAGTCAACCGATTTTCATAAAACTTGGTGGATATGTTGAGAAGTACATAAAACTCACAAATACCGACTTTCGTGATATTTCGTTGGAAAACAACAAAGTTATTGAGGTTAAAGCTTATTCACGACCGATCGTTCCTATGGGAGCTATATGATATAGTCATCCGATCGGGATGATTCCGAGATATACAATGCCTGCAGCAAAAAAGCCTAGGTGCAAAATTTCAGCTCTGTAGCTTTAAGGGTCTCGGAGGAGATTGCGTTGATCCAGACAGACGGACATACGGACAGACGGACAGGGCTAAATGAACTCAGCTCATCGTGCTGATCAAGAATATATATACTTTATATAGTCGGAGATGCTTCCTTCTATGCGTTGCAAACTTCTGACCAAAATTAATATACCTTTTTTGCAAAGGTATAAAAATAGTTTAATTACCAAAGTACATATTTAAGTTTACTTGGGTGCCATGCACTATTATAAAAAGATTAAAGTAGTAGGTTAACAGTAGAAATCCAATTATTCAGATCAATTGGCGGCAAATTCGGAACGAATAATCGAAATCGACATAAAAAGTATTGCTTTTTATTTTTTAAACGTTTTTCCGTTTATTTTAACTAAGATTCAATTTGAAACTTTACTTTTATTGAAAAACATTTTTGTCAATAAAATATGTCTTAATTAAGAAACGTTTTCATCCCTTTTTCACTGCATATTGTGTTGTCAGAATCAATAGGATTAGTGTACTAGATCATACAATACATAATCCCCTTAAAGTGTTCGACCATTCTAATAATAGTCCTTAGAAGGATTTACACTATTTAAATGATATTTTTAGCATATACAATACAGCTATTGTCTTTAAAATTCAATTTGTTAGACTGATAATTTATAAGCTGCCCCTCGCATTTATTTGTAAAGTGCGAGAATATGTAAACACATAAATATGTTTTGCCATTGAACAATTATTTCAGTTATTGGTTGGTTGGGTTCGTTTCGACATCAGCTCAACGTCTAAATATTATTTTATTTTAGATATTTTACATGTTTTATTATTTTTCTTTTTAACTCTAAACATGAAATTTTTACATAATGGAATATGTAATTGCATTAATTTGTTTATGTTTGTAACTACAATATAAATGTATTCTTTTTATTTTTATGTTTTTTTTTAGAACTGGATAATATGTGAAATAATAACTGTTAGAGTCTAACATGAAGATTAAACAATATGTTGCACATGTTAGAGGAAGTAAATATATGTTGTGGAAATGGATATTACTAACGTGTTATCTTTGTTTAACAAAGCATGTACATTCCAAAAACGATGAAAACAAACATGCAACAAACGTTGACTATAAGCAACATAAACAATTGGATAACCATATTCGATTCAGCCATCATGTATATAATGTTACGATTCCTGAAAACAGTCTTGGAAAGACATATGCTAAGGGGATTTTGCATGAGAAATTGGCTGGACTACAAGTCGGCCTAAACTGCGATGTTAAGTATAGAATTATAAGTGGAGATAAGGATAAAGTATTTAAAGCTGAAGAAAAATTGGTTGGAAACTATGCCTTTTTAGCAATTCGAACGCGTACAAGCAATGTAGTGCTAAATAGAGAAAAAACTGAAGAATATACATTAAGGATAAGGGCACTTGTAAATTATTTGAATGATAAAAATAGTTCCAGCTTTGAAACGGATACAACGGTACATGTTCAAGTATTAGATCGTAATGATTTAAGTCCTCTCTTTTATCCAACTGAATATGCAGTAACTGTGCCTGAAGATACACCAAAACATAAAAGCATATTGAAAGTTACAGCGGATGATGCTGATCTTGGCATCAATGGTGAAATCTACTACAGTTTTTTAATAGATAGCGAATACTTTGCTATTCATCCAACTACAGGAGATATAACCCTACTGCAGCCACTTGAATATGCGGAGCATTCAAGTTTTGATCTAACAGTTTTAGCAAATGATCGAGGATCTTCTATTAATCAACAAAATCATCAAGCCAGTAAATCAAAAGTGCAAATATTGGTAAAACAGGTAAGTACACAAAACAATAATATACAGAACAACTTTATATAATATACATTTTATATACATATGTATATATAAATAAGAATACTACCTAATTATATTATCTAATTCAAGGTTAACTTTTATGCACCCGAAATTTATGCCACAACCTTTTCGAGTGTTACACCAACTTCAGATCCATTAATATATGGGATCGTTAAGGTGAACGATAAAGATATTGGAAAGAGTGCTATGATTAAAAGTTTGGAAATACTTGACGGAAATCCCGACGGAACGTTCCTTTTACGACCAACAGAAACTAAAAATGAGTATTATATTGAGCTTAATAAATTCGCACAGCTAAGCCAACAACATTTCATCTATAATTTAACTCTGCGAGCCGAAGATCTGGGCACACCATCCAGATTTACCTATAAAACAGTTTCTATACAAATGAAACCAGAAATCAAACATGTCCCAATATTTACGCAAGAAATTTATGAGGTTTCTATACCAGAAACAGCCCCCGTTAATATGCCAGTTATTAGATTAAAAGTAAGCGATCCTGATTTGGGAAAATATGCTCTAGTATATTTGGAAATTGTTGGTGGCAATGAAGGCGGTGAATTTCGTATTAACCCGGATTCGGGTATGCTATATACGAAGAAACAACTGGATGCTGAAAGGAAATCAATTTTTACATTGACAGTATCGGCCATCGATCAGGCAAATGTTGGTTCGAGAAAACAGTCGTCCGCAAAAGTCAAAATCAACATACAAGATATGAATGATAATGATCCAATATTTGAGAATATGAACAGAAATATAAGTATTAACGAGAATAATTTGTCTGGCTCATTTGTTGCAAAAGTGTCAGCCAAAGATAAAGATTCCGGCGAAAACGCATACATATCTTATAGTATTGCAAACCTGAATACAGTTCCATTCGAAATCGACCATTTTACAGGTATAATAAGGACAACAACCTTAATTGATTATGAAACAATGAGAAGGAATTATGCACTCATAATACGTGCATCAGATTGGGGATTACCCTATAGACGACAGACTGAAATAGAATTGTCTATTACTGTTAAAGATATAAACGATAATAGACCACAATTTGAACGAATCAATTGTTATGGAAAGATAATTAAATCAGCGCCAATCGGATCAGACATATTTACAGTATCTGCAATTGATTTTGATAATGGTGACGTGATAGCATATCGATCGATTTCTGGTAATGAGGATGGTTGTTTTAATTTGGATCCAACAACTGGCACAATATCAATTGGTTGCGATTTAATGGATGTTGCAATTGATAATCGTGTTATCAAAATATCATCCACAGATGGGACCCATTTTTCAGATGAACTTACTATTAATATTAATTTAATTGATAGTTTAAGCAAAGACTCGAATATCTTGCAAGGATTTGGTTCATTTGAATGTCGTGAGACTGGAGTTGCCCGAAGACTGGCTGAATCATTGGCACTAGCAGAGAAAAATAATATGAAAAGTGTGTCGTTGTCTGTTTTAAGTGATTTGACACTAACCCCAAGTCGTTATGGTCAAAACATTCATAGACCTGAGTTCATCAATTTCCCCCAGGAGTTATTTTTAAATGAAAGTACACAATTGGGTGAGACAGTGGCATGGATTGAGGCCAGAGATCGAGATTTAGGCTACAATGGCAAATTAGTTTTTGTGATATCCGATGGTGATTATGATTCTGTGTTTCGTATCGATCCTGATCTTGGAGAGCTTAAAATTATTGGATATTTAGATAGAGAACGACAAAACGAATATGTATTGAACATAACAGTCTATGATTTAGGCTATCCCATGAAATCACAATCCAAAATGCTACCAATAACAATCATTGATGTAAATGATAATGCACCTGTTTTACAAAAATCGTTAGCTACATTCCGCCTGACCGAAAGTGCAAGAATCGGTACTATTATATATTGTTTATATGCAACTGATGCAGACTCTGGTGTCAATGGAGAAATAACATATGAACTATCTGTTGATTGTGATGATTTTGTTGTGAATAAAACTACTGGATGTATTTTATTGAATAAACCATTAGATCGGGAAAAACAAGATCGATATGCTTTGCATATTATTGCAAAAGATGGCGGAACTCCAACTTTATCCTCGGAAGCACTTGTATACATTTTGGTTGATGATGTCAACGACAATGCTCCCGTATTTGGTGTACAAGAGTATATATTTAAAGTACGTGAAGATCTCCCCCGTGGTACAGTAATAGCCGTAATTGAGGCAATCGACCAAGATATTGGACCAAATGCAAATATTCTTTTTTCACTAAAAGAAGACACACAAGATGAGGGTCTCTTTCAAATTGATAAATATTCGGGAGCAATACGGACACAAGGGTACTTGAATTATGAAAACCGTCAAGTTCATAATCTTGTTGTGAGTGCTATCGATGGCGGCAGTCCATCATTGACATCTGATATGCCAATTGTAATTGAAATAATTGATGTTAATGAAAACCGTTTTGCTCCTGAATTCGATGACTTTGTGTTTCAAGGAAAAATCAAAGAAAATAGACCAAAGGGTACATTTGTGTTAAACGTAACAGCTCGAGATATGGATGAGATTGATATGAATGCCAAAATCACATACTCTATCACAGGTGGAGATGGACTTGGCATTTTTTCGGTCAATGATAAAGGTTTGTGTAAATTAAATAAAGTGCTATCAATTTGGCAACTAAAATTAATTCCTTTTCCTATTAGGTTCAATACATTCTCTATCACAACTAGATGCCGAAACTAAGAACTTTTATTGGTTAACGTTATGCGCCCAGGATAATGCCATAGTTCCACTAAGCAATTGTGTTGAGGTTAGCAATATATATATATTTTTATTGGTTCAAGTTTTATATATATTTTTTTGTTGTTTTTGACTTTTCGTAGGTGTACATAGAAGTTCAAAACGAAAACGACAATATACCCTTAACTAGTAAACCAGTCTATTATGTAAATGTAACAGAAGGAAGCCCTGAGAATATTGAAGTAATTAAACTTACAGCAATAGATCCCGATAGAGATAACACACAGTCCATTACATATAACATCATATCCGGAAATCTCGTTGGTTATTTTGAGATAAATTCTTTAACAGGTAATTTCTTTTTGTGGTATTTAATCAATTGGCATATTTTTTGATAAGATAACTCCAATATTATAACAGTTTATTTTGAAATATTTACTTATTATAGTTTTTTTAAGAAATATATTTTTCTTTTTGGTTCCAGGTGTTCTTAAAACAACCGCACGAAAGTTAGACAGAGAAAACCAAGCTGAACATATATTGGAGGTGAGCTTTCAGATTAAGTTTATTAACTGTTTACTAAAAATTAAAAAAAAAAAATTACATTTTCCTTAATAATTGTCAAGAATCTAACTGATCTGTTTAAGCTGTCGTTACATAACGTTCGTCGTTACGTTCTTTGCAAACATAAAATAATAATTTGTTTATTTTTAAGGTTGCTATCTCCGATAATGGTACGCCAATGTTATCCTCGACTACACGAATTGTTGTAAATGTTTTGGATATTAACGATAATAGCCCAGAGTTTGATCAGCGAGCTTATAAAATACAGGTTCCTTCTACAGCCACGGCCAATGAATCAATATTTCAAGTAAGCATTTAATCAATAGTCTTTTTTATTATCGCTTTATAATTAAATTTTTGTAGGTTCATGCAATTGATATCGATGATGGCGAAAATGGACGTATTACTTATTCCATCAAATCTGGGAAAGGAAAAAACAAGTTTCGTATTGATAGTGCTAGTGGGCATATATTTATTATGAAATCGTTGGAGCCTGATTTCGAGTTTGAAATTAACATAAGAGCTGAAGATAACGGTAGTCCGAAAAGAAGTCAAACAACTCGAGTCAATATTGTAGTCATACCTATAAAATCAAATTCCCCAAATCCCCCGATATTGGTTAAAAAATCAACGGATAATGTGGTCGATTTAACGGAAAACGATAAGCCTGGTTTTTTAGTGATGCAAATATTAGCTATCGATGATGATAATGACCAGTTATGGTATAATATATCAGGTAAGCAGTCGAAAATTAATAGGAATATCAAATTTGGTTAATAACTTTACCTTAATTCTGGTTACGCAGGTGGTAATGATGAAAACACTTTTTACATTGGCCGAGACAATGGAAATATTCTTCTTTCAAAACCGTTGGATTATGAGAAACAAACAAGCTACAATCTAACAATCAGTGTGACCGACGGTTCAAATACGATTTACACTAATCTGTTCATCCAAGTAATTGATACGAATGATAATACACCCCAATTTACGAAAGATATATACCATGTGAATATATCGGAAAATATTGAAGAGGAGTCAATTATAATGCAACTTCACGCAACTGATAAAGATGAGGATAAGAAGTTGTTTTATCATCTTCATGCTACACAGGATCCATCGTCTCTTGCATTGTTTCGCATAGATTCAATCAGTGGAAATGTTATAGTTACGCAGAGGCTAGATTTTGAGAAGACTGCACAACATATACTTGTGGTTTTTGTAAAAGATCAAGGGACACCGGGAAAAAGGAACTACGCAAAGATAATAGTAAATGTTCATGATCATAATGATCATTATCCGGAATTCACTGCAAAAATTATACAAAGTAAAGTGCCTGAAAGTGCTGCAATTGGCTCCAAACTAACTGAAGTTTTGGCCATTGACAGAGACAGTGGCCAGAATGCAGAGCTTCGTTACTCCATTATAACCGGTAACGTCGGCAGTGTGTTTTCAATCGACTCAACATTTGGCATCATAACATTAGCCGGCAAACTAAATATTAACAATGTTCAAGAATATATGCTACAAATAAAGGCGTCAGATCAGGGCAATCCATCATTATCATCGCAAATTCCAGTGCATATCATAGTAACAATGTCTGAAAATGATCCACCAAAATTCTTTCCCAACGCCATCGTACTAGAAATTTTTGAAAATTTGAGCATTGGAACATTTGTGACACAAGTAACAGCGCGATCCTCATCATCAGTATTTTTCAATATTATTGCTGGCAATATAAACGACACCTTTCGAATTAACCCATCAACAGGAGTTATTGTTATCAATTCGAACATTGATTATGAGACAAATAAGTAATTATTAAAAAATTATATAAATTTTTTTAACTTAATAATTATTACTTTTCAACTTGTTTAGATTTTTCAATTTGAC
Source organism: Drosophila neocordata (assembly GCA_018903615.1). Classification (NCBI taxonomy): domain Eukaryota; kingdom Metazoa; phylum Arthropoda; class Insecta; order Diptera; family Drosophilidae; genus Drosophila; species Drosophila neocordata. The sequence goes on from JAEIGI010000001.1 coordinate 1,676,061, forward strand.
TGTTCAAGGAACAAATATGGCAGCTGGCTCCTCGTGCCAAGATATAATTGTACATGTCTTGGATGTTAATGATAATATTCCACGTTTTCTTCAAAACGAATATGTTGGGACCGTGTCAGAGTCCGCCAAAGTGGGTTCACGTGTCCAAAGAATGCATGATTCAAAAAATAGGTAAATATTATCTTTTTAAACGATACTCTAGCCTAAACTAAACTATCAATCTATATCTATTGCAGTCATTTAACATTAAATGTAACTGATGCTGATGTTGGTTTGAATGGAATGGTGCAATATATCATTAATGACGATTTGGCAAAGTCTATGTTTAAAATAGATCCAACAACAGGGACTATTGAAACTTTACAGCGACTGGATTATGAAAAAGATTCCAGCTATTCATTTTATGTTACGGTAATGTGCAGAAGACTCCTTCGTATTTACTTTACTTATTTTGAATTAAATATTTTAGGTTAGCGACATGGGCAAACCGAAACTGCATTCAACCACAAAAGCGCATGTTATTATACACGTCAGCAATGTCAACGATTGTCCTCCTATTTTTGATGAAAGAGATCTTAATGTAACTTTATTCTTGCCAACTTTTGAAAATGTATTTGTAGCCCACATCCATGCATTTGACGCTGATAACGATAGTATACGCTATGACATTGTCGATGGTAACGCCAATGAAGGCTTTCAAATTAACCAGTTTTCAGGCATTCTAACAACCAGGTATGTCATTGTTTTTTCGCATATAAAAAGTAATATATTTCGACTTGCCTTTAATTAGTCAAATTTGAATCTTAATATTATATGATCAATAGGAAACATCATAATAACATAATAATATTATTAATTTTCATAACACTTCCTTTTTAGAAATTTTGAATCAATTAATGGTGATGTGACATTGCATATTCGTGCCTCTGATGGAATGTTTTCGGCCATTCTACTTGTTAAAGTAAACATTGCGTCCACAGCAGACACAAATTTTTTGTTCCAAAACGAAATTTATGAGTTTACAGCTGTTGAAAATAGCACAAAAGTGGCCACTTTAGGCATAGTCAATGTAATTGGAAATACATTAAATGAGAACGTCGAATATCGCATCCTTAATCCAACAGATATGTTCGATATCGGAATAAGTTCGGGTGCTTTAAAAACCACGGGACTTATCTTTGATCGTGAAGTGCAAGATATGCACAAACTCTTTGTGGAAGCAAAATCCTTATATTACGATGGAGTTGAGTTCAATTTTCGTAGGGCAGTCACAGCGATTCATGTTTCCATTTTGGATGTAAACGATAATTGCCCAATATTTGTGAATTTGCCATATTATGCAACTGTTTCAATTGATGATCAAAAAGGCACAGTTATAATGCATGTAAAGGCCATTGATTTGGATACTGGGGAAAATGGAGAGGTTCGTTACGAATTGAAAAAGGGAAATGGAGAACTATTCAAATTGGATAGAAAAAATGGAGAACTTTCCATAAAACAGCATGTTGAAGGGCATAATCAAAATTATCAATTAACTGTTGCTGCATACGATGGAGCGATAAATCCATGTTCTTCGGAAGTCTCACTTCATGTAAAGGTGAGTTTAAATGAAAATATTTAGTGAAAATTGTGTCGAACAGTGACTATATGAACTGTGTTCTAGAGTGTATAAATAAGATAAAAAGCTTCATAAATATGTTATGTTACAATGCTATTTCTGTACAGGTGATAGATCGATCAATGCCCATATTTGAAAAACAATTCTACGATGTCAGTGTCAAGGAAGACGTTGAAATATATTCGGTGCTGTCTATATCCATTGAAGCCCAAAGCCCATTAAGAAGAAAGCTTATCTACACTATTTCTTCTGACGATACGGATCCACATTTTGAAATTGATTATAATACAGGTATGTTGATAATTCTTCATATTTAATATTATAATTAATATTATTTATCTTACTTTTTTTAGGGTCAATCTATGTGGTTAGTGAGTTAAACTATGAAGAGCAAACAAATCATGATATAACAATCCGAGCCACGGACAGTTTTTCCGGAATTTATGTAGAAGTTTTTCTCTCCGTTACCGTAATTGATGTAAATGATTGTTATCCGGAAATTGAGAGCGATATATACAATATAACACTGCCAGAAAATACACCGTTTGCATCGCAGATATTAAAAATAAACGCCACTGATGCGGATACTGGTGCAAATGCAAAACTTTCATATTTTATTGAATCATTTAATGGCGAAAACGATTCAGAGATCTTCTATATTGATATAAATGAAGGGCATCTTTATCTTAAGAAACCATTGGACTATGAACTGAAGAAATTTCATCACATTGTTATACACGTAAAGGATCACGGATCTCCACCATTAAGTTCCAGATGCAACATTTTCATTACAGGTATTATTAATATAAATTTACAATTGCTACTAATATTATTTAATTTGTTGCTTTTGTTTCTTTTATTGTTGTGTATTACTTTGTTAAATTATTTTAATTCAATTGATTTCAGTGAAAGATTTAAATGACAACGCTCCCCGTTTTATTGAGCCTTCATTTTTCACCAAACTATCAGTGGCAGCTAAACGAGGACAATTTGTAGCATTGCCCAAAGCATATGATAGCGACATATGTGATGCAAATAATTTGGAATACAAGATAATTTATGGCAATGATTTGCAAACATATAGCATTGATAAATATCGTGGAATAATAACTCTTCAAAATATGTTAAATTTTACCGATAAAACGAATACAGTTTTAAATATTTCCGTGTCGGATGGAGTACATACCACATATGCCCGCTTAAAAATTGTATTACTACCTGAAAATACCAAAAGTCCACAGTTTGAAAACTTTGCATATGAGGCAACAATTTCAGAAAATTTGTTGCATGGCCATAATATTATAACAGTGAGTTGATATTCTTGTTTGGCTTAACCGTTTCACATTAAAAATCATCCTTATTTCAGGTTAAAGCAACTGACAGTGATATTGGCCAGTACTCCAGTCTCTATTACGAAATCGATTCGGAAGAAATGAAAAAGTATTTTGAAATTAACCGTAGTACAGGTGTAATAACATCAAAAGTAACTTTTGATCGCGAACAGAGGGCAGAGTATAATATACTTTTGAAAGTAACAGATGGCGGCAGTAAATTTGGATTCTCAACACTAAAAGTGCTAATAAATGATGTCAATGATAATAGTCCATTTTTCTTCCTAAAAGAATACAAAATTGTTATTAGCTCTGAAACACAGCCCGATGACACGATCCTTTCTGTAAGTGCTTTACGAATAATGTCATTACCAACAATATTTTGTTAAACTTTTGAATTCGAAGGCATACTTCGAGTCTTTCATTCAAGTTGACGCAATTGACGAGAAAATTTTTTATCTTTGTTATTTTACATACATCTCTTTCAGATAAAAGCAATGGATCACGATATTCAAAAAAATGGCGAAATTAAATATGAAATCGTTCATGGATCAAAGGATATTGCATTGAAAGATGTTTTTGAAATTGAGGAAAATAGTGGCAACATCAAACTGAAAACAAATTTAAAGAAATATGAAAATCAAATGTTTCAATTTTTTGTACGCGCTTCCGATTGTGGTGAACCAAGTTTTCATAATGATATACCAGTTTCCATTGAAATAATAAGTCCAGATGTAGTTATTCCCACTTTTGAAAAAACATCAATTATTTTAAAGATTATTGAATCAACATCGCCTGGAACCGTTCTCACCAAATTACAAATATTTGGAAATTACTCATTTAAATTCTCCATATCCGCAGAGCAGGACAAATTTTATATATCTGATACTGGTGAATTGATTTTGGAACAGACCTTAGACAGAGAGCAAAAAGAGTTACATTTTTTAATTGTCATGGCGGAAACAACAACAGTACCGATCCTATATGCCTATTCCGATGTGATCATTCATGTTCGTGATGAAAATGACAATTACCCGCAATTCGATAGTTCATTTTACAGTGCCAGTGTGGCAGAAAATACCGATAAAGTAGTTTCTATTGTAAAAATAACTGCTACAGATGCCGATAGTGGACCAAATGGCGATGTGCGATACTATTTTGAAAATGATTCAGAGACTATAAGTAACATTTTTGATATTGACATTTATACCGGTTGGATAACACTGCTAGCCTCACTGGATAGGGAACTTCGTTCAGAGTATGACCTAAAAGTAGTTGCCACAGATAACGGCCATCCCAAGCATGATGCAAAAGTCCCAGTATCAATTAAAGTCGTCGATTGCAATGATAATGCCCAACAATTTAAATTGCCAATTGAAAAAATTTCTGTGTCCGAAAATTCTTTGCCTGGAACTGTTTTGGATAACTTTTTGCTCATAGATCCTGATATTGAGAAACAAGAGATGAACTATTATATAATAGGTGGCGACAATCAATCCCAATTTCAAATTGGTAAAACCGGTGAACTGTTTATTACAAAACAATTAGATCGAGAGAATATATCTTTCTACAACTTGAGTCTTTTGGCCACCGATGGAAAATTTATTGCCGAGGCGAATGTTGAAATACAAGTGAAAGATATTAATGACAATTTGCCCTATTGTTTGAGACCTCGATACCACATTAATATAAATGAATCTACACCAGTTGGCACAATTTTAACCGACATTGAAGCAATGGATTTCGATTCAAATGATGATTTCAAGTTGCGTTATTACATATCTGGCAAAGGCTCCGATGATTTCACTATTGACAAAGAAAGGGGCAGTTTAAAAGTGGTTAAAGTTCTTGATCGAGAGATATGCCCAAAGTATAAACTCGTTGCCCATGTACAGGATGGTAAAGAGCTTGCACATGAATGCGTTTCTGAAATAATAATCACAATAACCGATGTAAATGATAATGCACCCATATTTTCGATGAATCAATATATTGTCAGTATACCCGAGGATGCACAGCTACAGACATTAATAACTAAAGTTCATGCGACTGACAAGGACTTTGGCATTAACAGGAAAGTAAAATACTCATTAATGGGCCAAAATAATGATTACTTTGAAATATCGAAATCATCTGGTATCATTCGATTGGAAAAGAGTCTTGATCGCGAAACCATTTCAATATTTAACCTAACCGTTAAAGCTGAGGATTATGGTGTGCCGAAGTTATATTCCTCTGCCAATTTGCTGATCAACATTTTGGACATTAATGACAATCCACCAGAGTTCAGTTTAAGGCTCTATATATGCCAAGTCCATGAAAATGCAACCATTGGTGTTGAAGTGTGCCAAGTACATGCCACCTCAAAAGATATTGGCGTGAATGCAGACATTCTTTACTATATAATGGGTGGCAATGAGCAACATAAATTTATGATTGATTCAAAGACAGGTGCTTTAACGCTCAATGAATCGCTGGACTATGAGATGTCAAAATACTATTATCTTACAATACAAGCCATTGATCGGGGAACTCCACCACTTAGTAATGTAGCCCATGTTAATATATCTGTTTTGGATGTTAACGATAATAGTCCCAAATTTGTTCAAGATATATATCGTGTTAATGTGAACGAGGATATTTCTTTAGATAAACAAATTGCTGTAGTTAAAGCCACCGATGAGGATGCGGATTTAAATGCTAAAGTACACTATAATATTAATGGAGGAGATAATTTAGGTCAATTTTCAATACATGAAATAAATGGAACAATATCCGTAGCCCGGCCATTAGATCGAGAAACGATAAACAAATATCATTTGGATATTCAAGCATGTGATGGAGGCATTCCACAACGTTGTGGCAGTGTTCAGATTATAATTGTTGTTTTGGACACAAATGATAATACACCACTATTCTCCAGTCCAAATTATACGATTGTTCTTCAGGAAAACAGACCACTGGGCTATGTCCTTATTAACTTTGATGTATCAGATGCAGATGAACCCCCCAATAGTACGCCATACACATTTGATATTCGATCCGGAAATGAAGGTGGACTATTTCGGCTTGAACAAGATGGATCTTTAAGTACAGCATCGCGTTTCAATCATAAACTCCAAGATGAATTCTCCATTCAAATACGTGTATTTGATAATGGTACACCGCCTTTATATTCAGATACTTGGGTTCAAGTTAAAATCATTGAAGAAAGTCAATATCCCCCAATTGTCACACCATTGGAGATCACAGTTAATTCACTTGAAGATGATTTTTCGGGAGCATTTATTGGGAAACTTCATGCATCAGATCAGGATAAATACGATGAGCTTACTTACAGTCTGGTAATCACTAAAGGAGAATATATAACATCAAAATTATTCAATATTACCAAAACAACAGGGAAAATCTATGCCATAACCAATCTTGACATTGGCCAATACAAATTGAATGTATCTGTCTCGGATGGCAAATTTACAGTATTCTCTACAGTCAAAGTGAATGTAGAACTAGTGACAATAGATATGGTTAAAGAATCGGCTGTTATCAGATTCCACAAGGTATCCGCTTCCCAATTCCTGTTGAGTCACAGGAAAAGTTTTATGCGTTCCATTCGAGATATTATGCGTTGTCGGCAAAAGGATGTGATTTTGATTACTTTACAACCTGAAACATATAAACCAGATCAAAGGCGCACTGCACGCTCAGTGGACACAAATTTGAATGTGGTATTTGCAGTCCGCAAACAACAAATAATACCCGATTCCGATGCCTTCTTTACGAGCGACGAAATTCGTCAAACACTTTTAAATAAGGAAATCGAAATTGAAAACGGCTCCAATTTGGTAATCGATGAAATTCTGCCAACATTTTGCCAAATTAAACAAAATACATGTGTTCATGGGAAGTGCAAACAGATAATAAGACTTCTCAAAAATAATATTACAACTGTTTCGACTGATGTGATAAGTTTTGCAGCTCCATCCTATATATTGGCAAATAAATGTATCTGCAAAGCTGGCTATGATGGAAAGAACTGCAATGAATCTATTAATGCGTGCTCATCGGAGCCATGTTCGGCTGAAAAGAATTGTGTGCCATCAGAATCTGAGCTTGGCTATCAGTGCGTATGTCCAAAAGGATATTCGGGGGCATTTTGTGAAATCAAATCATCAAAATGTATAAATGAAACTTGTGATGACAGCTCTCTAACTGCTGTTTCTTTTGGTGGAAAAAGCTATGCACATTACAAAATAAATAAGATTAAGGCAAAAAATACTTTAGAAAACGAATTCTCGTACTCGCTACAAATAAGGACTGTACAGCAAAGTGGCACATTGTTATATGCAAGCGGAAAGGTTGATTACAACATTTTGGAAATAATAAATGGTGCCGTTCAATACAGATTTGACCTGGGCTCTGGCGAAGGCGTTATAAGTGTATCAAGCATTTATATCGCAGATGGGGAATGGCACACCATTATGCTGGAAAGAACACTAAATAGTGCAAAAATTATTGTAGATAATAAACATGTCTCACAGGGTAGTGCTCCAGGAGTAAATGGTATACTAAATATTCAATCGAATGATATCTTTGTTGGAGCCGAAGTTCGACCACATCCATCAATAATTGGTTATGAGGATATTCAACGAGGATTTGTTGGCTGTATGGCGAATATTAAGATAGCCATGGAATCACTGCCATTATATATATCTGGAGGAAGCACCATTGCAGCATTGAAAAGATTCACAAACGTTGAGTTCAAATGCGATCCAGCAAATGTACTTGTGCATTTAGGAATTTGTGGGGCACAGCCTTGCATGAACAGTGGCATTTGCAAGGAGGTTGGAAAAGACAAATTCAAATGCATTTGCCATTCGCGATTTTCTGGTAATATGTGCGAAATTGATTTAGATCCTTGCTCTTCGGCGCCATGTCTATTTGGTGGGCGCTGTGATTACCAAGAGCCAAATAATTATACATGCACATGTCCCTTACATTTATCTGGAAAAAGATGTGAATATGGCAAATTTTGTACGCCAAATCCATGCAAAAACGGTGGAATTTGTGAGGAAGGCGATGGTGTATCCCATTGCTTATGCCGTGGCTACACTGGACCAAGTTGTGAAATTGATGTCAATGAATGTGAAAATCAGCCCTGTGGAAATGGTGCAACGTGTATTAACGAAGCTGGAAGCTTCCGATGCATATGTCCATCATATCTAACAGGTGCAAGTTGCGGAGATCCACTGTACTCGAATTCAATTTCAACCAAACTGAAAAACTTTTCTTTGGAACACATAAGCGGTATTATATCTGGATTAACTATTGTATTAGTTATCATCAGTATTGTACTCTGCTGTGTTGTTCTAAAGAGAAATTCGTCTTCAAACACAAGAAGTCGAACGGGAAAAAGTAAAAATCAGCAATCCTATAAGGAAGCCAATTTGAATTCGCTATTGGATAAGGATAAGTCATGCAAAGCGAATGCCAAAATAAGTAACTTGGAAGTGAATCAACGCCCAATCAGTTATACACCAGCCACAAATGATAACTTGTTCTTAAATACCACCACATTTGTAAATAATTTGGATATTTTAAGAAGTTATGGATCTGCTGGTGATGAACTTGAAAATATACCATTTGAATATCAAAAAGTAAATAGAACCAATCAACATGTAAACATAAATGCTTGCAACTCAATCGATGGTGATAATGCCAGCTACAAACAAGAGTGGACTGAACAGATGCATTTAAAAACATTTAGTGAAAATAAATTAAACAATGGTGAGTTATCAATATTAACAAACCAATAGAGTTTAATATTTAATTTATTTTTTGCTTTTTACTAAAACTGTTTTTCATTTTCTCGCTCACATTTCATTTATTTATTTAAGCTATTTTGGGAGAGTTATATTCTTCTATTCGGACACACACATACCAGAAAAATAGATGAGCTTTATATCATATAGATATCATAACTATGATCTATTTAATAGAAGAATTAAATGTTTTCCGAATTATGAGTGCAAATGGAGGGTTGACTGGCTCTATATATATAGTGATCTGTTTTAGTTAGGTGTTCTTCTTTGTGGGGTAAAAAATGTTAAATTTCTTTAGTCAATCAGTCATTCGAGTCTTTGCACTTGCAATTATAACAGAAACTAAATAATTGGTGTTGCATTTCAGATCTAAAAAAAGACTTTGGGTCTCAAATGAGCCGCTTGTCGAATGGAAAACTGATTCAGGTTGCGATGCCAAATGTATGCCACTCGTCATCAAGTGCTAGTTTTGCTGATTATTCTGCATTAACTAATGGGCAATACCATTGGGACTGTTCCGACTGGGTTCGAAAAAGTCATAATCCGTTGCCGGATATAACGGAAGTTCCAGGAGCCGAGGTACCTGATTCATCAAGCTTCCACAGTAACGACAGTAACGAGTCAAAGTCAAAAAGAACTTTCTTCGTTCACAGTAAGTTTCATTATTTTAACTCAAATCAAATAAGAAATTTCATAAAGACTGCAGATAAAATAATAATTACATCGATTAAAGATTGAAGCTAAAGACTGAAATTTAAACATAACTTTTGTTTGACAATCTTAAAATACTAAAAAATAAAATCTAACACATGGCACATTTTTTATATAGCCCAGATTTATGATGGATTTCATATCAATATCATTTATATCAAAGTTTATTTGCATTTACATTATTGCTTATTTTTTATGCGATTTTAAGATAAACTTTTGAAATTTTAAGCATCTGGCACGTTTACTTTATGATATATTAGAAACTAATGAAATGAATCTTAATATTTAATTGCTAAACAGGAGAAGTTGATCCAACCAGAGATATAGCCGCTCTAAATGAGGATATTGCATCCGAATACATGGACTCCGAAATAGAAAGCTGTATTCAACCATTTATGTTGCCGAACTCAAATAATCAATCTGTATCAAGACTGAGTTCTTTTAATAATAGCGAGAATGAAGACTACAAATCAAATACAGGTATGATCATTTCGTTTAAATAAGTTTTCCATTGTCTTTACAATAATATTTTGTATTACATGTTTAATAGGCAAAATATATTTACGACATCCCGACTCATATTTACCTGCAATCCATTTTCCAAGTGAAACAGAGGGTGAAAGCTCAATGAACGAAGGTCCAATTATGAAAAAAGATATTGGAAAAAGAAGAAAAAGTGGTAAATAAAAAAGAAACCCAGATTTTTTGTAGATTAATAACGAAAATGATTTATTAATATATTTTATAAAATTGCAGAAACATCAGAGGAAGTGTATCTTTTTCCACGTCCTATCGGTGAAGTTGGCTCCAATAGCAATATTTCTGTTCGACTCTGTGAAATTGAAGATTCAGAATTAGAAGAGTTTTTACCGCAACAATGATAAATTGAATGACATTATGTAAATACAAGTTTTACAGAACGTATTTAATGTCTTAATATTAATTTTATAAGAACTGAAGACTAGAAATATATATTTACAATAAAAATGTTTTTACCATAATTTATAGTTCAGAGAATCATAAAAGCTTCTGTCACGGTACGTTAAATTTTTATATATTTATGCATAACTGTTTATCGGTGTTTTAAATATTAAGTTGAAATTCATACAATTGTACTTCGGCTGGCCTGTAGAACAGGGACAAAATAAGAGTTCCACGTTCTAGTTGGTGAATTACTTTGTCTTATTTACCTTACTATTATTCAACATGGAGAGCACAGAGATGGTCATTCTTATTCTCCTTAACTATTGCATTAGAAAACACGTTTACTATATAATATTGCGGTTATCTGTTATTCAAATTTTTATTTCATAGCTCAGGATTGTTAGCCGATTAATTTTTAAATTAATACCAATTATTTTATACATTCACAATGTAACATGAGTATACATAAAAAATGTATTCTTCATGTTAAATAATTTGCTATTGCTGCTTTACGTATTTCTTATTTTTTCTTTTCTTTTGCCTTCTTTTTTGCTAAAAACTTGCGTCGTAATTTTAAAAATTTATTTGATTTTCCAAACCATTTGTTGAATTTCTCAATAAGCTGTAAAAAAAATAAATTATTTTTTTTTTTTTAGTATTTTTGACCAATTCTTAAAATAAAAAATTTATCTCAACTTTCTAATTGATCTGCAGAATAGTTGTATATATCAATACTCTAAGAAATTTACCTTTGCCTCCGGGGGAAACATAGGCGGATCTTGTTTGCTCAAAAAGTATTCCAAAAACTCTTCTGGACTTAATGCCTCAGTACGAAGACGCATTCTCCGTTCCACACTTAGAGTTTCCATCACATTTTTCGTAATATCACCAGTATTGTATGGTTGCAAAACTTTAGCAAGTGCGGAATATGCGTAGTCTTTAATATCGTCAGTGGCATGCTTGGTCATAAGTTCTAACCAAAGCAAAAAGCTTGTTCCATAATCAGATTTCGGAATAAGCAAAACTTTCTGAAACACTCTTTTAAGTTTCGAATTTGCAGACCAAGGCATATCACTAGTACCAAGAAGTACAATTTTATCGGTTTTTTTAATTAGTTTTAAAATTTTCTTTGATATAGATGGTCCAAGCAGTCTTGGTTTAATCGCTTCTTGATTTGCAGGTACCTTTTTCCAGAACAGACGATGAGCGTCTTCTACATACAGTATTGCTGGCTGAAAGGCCTTTGCCACTTTCATAACAACATGTAAGAAATATTTCATGTTGTCAGCGTATTTGTATACTTTTTCTGCACTCAAATTTATGAATACAGCATCTATGTACAAATGCGATATTGTTAACTTATCTAAATAAATTATTGATCAAGTAAATTTATATGCACTTGCCTAATTCCGAAGCAATTATATTGCAGAGGAATTTTTTGCCACCACAAAGAGGTCCAATCAATAATATGGATTTCGGTTTTGCGATATCAAACTCTCCCATCCCCAACATACTCTCCTGGATAATCATTTTTATATCTCCCTTTGCTGGACCAAGAGTTCTATCAAGTAAATATATATATGAGAAATTATTCTGATGTTTTAAAAAATCATTTACTATTTTGTAACAATTGTTTGTAATAAAAAATTATATACTTTTTATTATATGATAGCTTACGTTAAATTGTCCTCATCTCTTGTATCGTCAGCAAGAAAATTAAAATCGGTTATAAATTCATTGAAGTCTTTGTGGGGAATATCCTCAATTATACCTTCATCTTTAAGCTCTCGGTACAATGATTCGAGTGTCCTATCTTCCGTCATATCTTTTTGGGATTTTTTCCTTTTTGGTTTCTTTGCCTTAGCTTTTCGGACTTTTTGGGGCTTATATTTTGACTTTGAATCCTTTGCTAGAGCTTTTCTTAGCAATTCATACTCAACTCTAAAATATTTACAAATTACGGCTTGAGCTCAAATATAAACTAGATCTTTTAAGGTATGTATACAACAAAGTATCTTTCTTTGTTTTATACTAAAAATGTTTGCAAAGCAAATATAATTTTTTTATAAGCAGTTTACCTCATATATTCGTCGACCAAACTTCTTAGTTCCTGATGTATTTTGGACAATTCTTCTTCAGTAACCCAATCCTTAATAGGATCATGATTTTTGTTTAAATATTCATCAATATTTCTCCATTGAATTGCAAAATCTTTCATTACTTCTTCAATATTTTCTGAAAATAGAAAAAATATTTACCGTTATTATGCAAATTCCAAAATGTCGCACTTAACATAGCTAACCTATTGGCTTGCTTGAGGAAAGCTCGTAACCAATATCCACGATTCCAGCATCTTTCAATTTCTTCCTACGCTTGGCTTCTTTTAGTTTCTGTTTTCGTATTTTTGCTTTTTCTTTTAACTTTTCAGCCTTCCTCTTTTCGGCCAACCTTTTTTTTTCGTCTTTAGTCATCGGCTTTTTGTTAAGCGTGTCTTGAAATTCCAATGGTGTCATGGTTTCATCAATTACAACTAATACGGTTCCCTTTTTAATTGGCTCAGGGTATGGGTGGAAGTTCCCTGTCTTAGCATAGCTTTAAAAAAGAAATTATTTATAAATCCGAATTCTCTTTAAATGGTTGTACTTACAATTCTTCAAACCAGGCACGTATGTGATCTGATATATCTTCCATCATCCATGGAGTGCGAACTTGTAAGAGTCTCACCCGCTCATCGTTAATTAGTTGTAAAAATTCTTCGTCTAGTTTTTTTTTTAGCATTTCACTTTTGTACATCTCAAGGACAGAATTAGTAAATTGATTGGGTCGATACAATTTTCTAGTTTTCTTCATTCCGTACAATTCTTCTTTAAATTTCTTTTTAGCTTTTATCATTTTTCTTGATCGATAGTTCCTCCAAGCCGCTTGTATTTTCAATGCTGCCTCGTGTCTTTCTAAGTTTTCCTTTCTCAACTGTTCGGCTTAAATATAATAAAAGAAATTATTTTTCGAATTATCTAATGAAAATAATACGAAACCCCTAAACGTTGATTTCAATCAGAAATGAAGCAAGCAAGTCGTCCCTGCCGACTTTGACTATACCCTGTACCAAGTAGAGTATCTGTATTAAATCAAACTCCTTAAAATTTGCCATTAGTTCAAACTAAAATTTGCCTCACAAGCGGCAGCAACGAGCGCATTCTATCTCACTCACACTTACTACGCAATGTCGCACTGGGCATTTCAGTACAAATTGTACATAGATATATCTTCGATAATTCTTCTCCGATTTTAACGAAATTTGGTCAGCTGATGCCAAATAAGAACTCGCTACCCTTAATATAACACTAGTAATTCGTTTTTCCTGAATTTCGGGGGCGGAAGTGGGCGTGGCAAAAATTTGAAACAAACTTGATCTGCGTAGACACTACACGGATACTGACACCAAATTTGGTTGCTCTAGCTCTTATGGTCTCTGAGATCTACGTGTTCATACGGACGGACAGACGGACGGACAGACGGACGGACAGACGGACAGACGGACATGTCTCAATCGACTCGGCTATTGATGCTGATCAAGAATATATATACTTTATGGGGTCGGAAATGTCTCCTTCTGCCTGTTACATACATTTTAGCGACTTTAATATACCCTTTTACCCTATGGGTACAGGGTATAAAAATAAACTGTTGATATCCGATCATTCCTTCTGTATAGCCACCTAATTTTCTTAATATATACACAGATGCATACATACATATTCTTATGTCACAGTTTTATATCTAATAAAATAGTATTAATAGTAATTAAGAAGTCTTTATAATATAAATCTGTGTATATATAATAACTTTAAAGTAATGCTCCAAGCCTATACAAAATTTTTCAAAAAAATGGGATGAATTGATTTCAAAATATTTACCATCAACTGCAAAAATGTCTATATTAACATCTTTATTTCGTTGGTTTTCACAAGCTTCTGTGGTCTTGATAAAATCCGAATTAAATATGGTCCTTTTGACAGGAATGCTCATGGTTTGCTCAGGTTTAAATGTAAACCTATAACTGATTTTCTTTCTATGATGTATCTTTATATATTTTTTATCATACTTTATATTCGCTTTGTAAACTCGCGCTCTTCGTGCCCGTTCATGTGCTTGTATAAGTTTTACTGCATCTGTTACTTTAACGAAATCTTTTGATGCTATTTCTTCTTTTTCTTCATCATTCATATACAATTTATTGTCAACTAAAATGTTTTGTATATCTATTGGCCGACGATATAGAAATTGTGGCGATCTCCATACAATCAAATCACTCGGTGTCAGGCGCCTAGCAATTAACGCTTTATCAATGTAAATGTATTCACTTAGCTCCAAACTTTTAAGTTCTTCTTTGAGTTTCATTAGCTGTTGAGTAGCATTTTCGACGAGTGCTCGAACTACAGCTCGTTTTTGGACTTGATATGTATGATGGTAAATGAAACCAAGCTTATTGACTAACTCCACGTAGAGAACATAGAGCTCAGATAAAATTTTGAATGATAAGGCTTTTTCCTCAGGAGGTTCAATTTTTTTAAGACGATTCTGTTTTTTTATTAATTGTGCAATATCTTTTCTAGTAGATATCCAGTACTTATGATTTAAATCAAAAGACATTTTGAAATACTTCTTTTGGATATAAATGTTGAAAGCAATAGATTTGTTAGTTTTACTTATGTAGGTACTAAATATAATAATAAGGCCAGTTAACTGATTTCCCAGAGGTTACTTTATCTTAAACAAGTCAAATTTTCTTTAATGATGTTTAAGGTATACGAAATGGCACTACGACTGACTCCTTATGATCAATCTGTATTTCCAAAACTGCCCCGTGGGATTTTTCAATAAGCCATTTCATCTAAAAAATACAATATATTTGTATTGTATATCTTAATAGAAATTGTAATATATTATATATACCTGATTCGTATCTTCCGGAAATATTGGTTTCGAAGCATAAAATTGATGGTTGGGAACATCCTTTAAGAGACCTGTTGTAAATATTGTAAATGCGCAATTAGAATAACAAGTTTTTTTTTTATATTTTATAAACCAGATTGTAACGCACCTTTGGTAGCCACACCGGGGTGCTGAACATTGTTCCATATCTGTTGCATTCGCTGGGAGTATAATTTAATTCTATCTGTGTATTCTTGATGCTCCAAATTTTGGGAGTCCATGGCACTAACATTAATCATATTTCTAAAAAATAAAAAGTTGTTTGCATGAAACGATATATGTATGTTTAAAGAACATTAATACGAACATGGCTGTATTCTGCACCAGTCTAGATAGGGCGTTCTGATCATCCTTTTTGGGCAGAGACTGTGAATAATCGTTGTTTAAATCAACAGAATTGCTCCTCCGGAGAGCTGGGCTGTGATTTTCTGTGTCCGCTAAAAGGTGTGTCCTTTCAGTTGGTTCAATGCCCTGCGAATGAAAATGTATAAAAAACAATATAAATGTTTTATAAATCTTCACTGATAACTATTAGTAAATACCTGCGTGCCGTAGTCATCGTTGCAATGCCAGCAAGTGCAAATTGAAGCTACACAATTCCAAATAGAACGAACGTATTCCATTGTAGCTCCAAATATTTATTTATTTAGTAAGTTTAATTGCTTTGTTTATTACGGATTTGTATAATCACTAACTTAAAGTAGTGTTGCAAAGCCGCCGATAGTGTAGCGCTGTTAGCAAATTGGACCTAATAACATTCTTTCCAATTGGACCCTGTTAATAAACAGAATTTTGTAGTTCTAGCCCAAACGTTCTACGTCATGAGGATAAAGGGTTCTGACTTATTATTCTAGTATGTACAATTTATATTTACATCCAATTATTCAACAAAAGTGTCCGCAATAGAATATTAGAAAAACAAATTTAATCTATGTTTATCGATACTTATGTTTTTCTCAAGAATTTCTCAACGCTTTCTACCAAGTGTTGTAAACTGTGCAGATTGAGTCAGCTGATCGCCAGTGTTGCAAACAAGACAACTTGATTAAAAAGGCGATAATACTTAAAAATTATGTTTTTTCCGCTGTGTGTATTTCAAATAAACATTTTAAGTTGCACCACATATATTATTTTACCATTTTTAAGTTCCGTTTTACATGTATTGTCGGTGATTTTTTCAGGGGCGACATAATCTATGTAGAAATATAACCCACTGTTATTGCAACATAAAAGATTCCACCCAAAAATTTTGTTAGTGTATCACAACACGACTAACAATTAGACTGACGTGGAATTGGGGGAGAACTATGGAAATGGCTCACTGCTCCGAGAACATAAAAACTTGTACTCTCGGCTACCGGCGAAAATGGGAGTTTAAATACTAGAATGTCGCTAAAACCAAAAATATTCTCATTTTGCTTTGCAGAGTTTGGGCGCTCCTGGCCCTTCCAATAATAATTCTCATCTTTTTCATTTCGCTACGTCAATGGCTACTGTCTCGAAAACAAAAACTGCGCACTTCGACGGAAAAGAATGTAGTTCATGTTGGCATATTTCATCCATACTGCAATGCAGGTGGAGGCGGAGAACGCGTATTGTGGTGTGCCATTCGAGCCTTGCAGGTACATAAATATTTACTTCATGTAACTAGCAAAGTGTAACAAAGGATTCGTAATAACAAATTTGTTTCAATTTCGTTATAGAATAAATACGACAACATAAAATTAATAATCTATACAGGTGATATTGAAACATCACCAAGTACAATATTAAAGAAAGTAAAGAATGTGTTCAACATATCGCTGGATAATGATAGAATAAGTTTTGTGTTTTTAAAACACCGACATTGGCTTGAATCTAAAAAATATCCACACTTTACATTGTTGGGACAAAGTATTGGATCAATTCTGCTAGGTTTCGAAGCGCTTTGCAAATTTCCACCAGATATTTTTATTGATACCATGGGATATTCCTTTACATATCCCCTATTTAGATTTTTAGCTAATTCGAAAATAGGGTGCTATGTTCATTACCCAATTATTAGTACAGATATGCTACGAAAAGTACAATTCCGTCAAGCCGCCCACAACAATAAGGCATATGTAGCAAGGAATCCCTTCCTTACATGGATGAAACTGGTTTATTATCGCATTTTTTCAAAGGTAAGTAATAGAACCTTATTCAATAAGGCCACCTACTCAACCTCACTCAAAACGCTGTCTACTTTTCAATTGACACAAAGCATGCCGTCTCATTCTTCTTTGTGCCAATAGGCAATTATTTTTTGTTAGTGTTCAGATATAATGGGTTTTTATTTAAAATTTTTAAACGTTTATTGCAATCAGATGTACCAGTGGACTGGCCGTTGCTCTGATACAATTATGGTTAATTCGACATGGACAGAAAATCATATATTGGAGATTTGGGATGTACCATTTAAGACGCATCGCCTATATCCACCTTGTGACGTGCAACACTTAAAACAACTGGAGCGTGAAGATAATACCGATGAGATCATTATATTGTCAGTTGGACAATATCGTCCAGAAAAAGACCATCCATTACAATTACAAG
Organism: Drosophila neocordata; assembly: GCA_018903615.1. Taxonomy (NCBI): domain Eukaryota; kingdom Metazoa; phylum Arthropoda; class Insecta; order Diptera; family Drosophilidae; genus Drosophila; species Drosophila neocordata. The sequence continues at coordinate 1,694,036 of JAEIGI010000001.1, forward strand.
CGATGTACGAGTTGAGGACATTGCTGGCCCATAATGAAGCTTTATGGAATAAAATACAATTAATAATTGTCGGATCATGTCGGAATGAGGAAGATTATGAAAGGCTAAAAAACATGGAGGACCTATCCAAACATTTGTCACTTGAGCGCTCGGTTCAATTTAAAGTAAATGTAGCTTATGATGATCTCTTAAAGCTACTCCAAAGATCCAAAATTGGCTTACACACCATGTGGAATGAGCATTTCGGGATTGGAATTGTTGAATGTATGGCAGCTGGTCTTATAATGGTTGCACACAGATCTGGTGGTCCCTTAATGGATATTATTGAAGATTCTGTAGGCTCACAGAATGGTTATCTTGCGGTGGATGCTGTTGAGTATGCAGAAAATATATTAGAGATTATTGTCAATTCAGCTGAAAACAATTCAAAAATTAGACAAGCAGCAAGGTATTATACAACAAAGCTACATTTGAGTACACGAAATTTTATTAATTTATACTTTCAGATCATCCGTTGAGCGTTTTTCTGAAAAGGAATTCGAAACCGGATTTTTGCGTGCCGTTTCCACTCTATTTTCTAATATATCTTAAAATAAATTATAAATTTGCTGAAACCAATAAATTGTTGACTTTTTTATGCAAATCAACATAATATTTTCCAACGACCTGAAAAATAATATAAATGAAAGCTTTCTAGTTCCTTTTTATCATGTTTAGTTTAGTTTGGCAATCTCATCGATGTATATAACTGAAATGCGCTACAGTAAATTTGATATCAAAGAATCGGACTTATATATCTGTAACTTTAACCAAAGATGTTCATGTTGTCAAAGTCAATTTATGTTATATTTTGGATAAATTAAACTGCCCCACAGAAACTTCTCTCAAGTTAAACGCTCGGCGATTACATTTTTTCAGCCCCAAAAAGTATGCAAAGAAAAACATGCTGCCTGCATCTCTTTCGTCTTAAAAAATTTTACAGATCTTTAAATTAATATTAAAGCAAAACAGTATCGAAAATCGCAAAAAATAACCTTTTTTATCGAGTTTTTAAGTGTTAGTCTATCGATATATATATATATATATATATATAGCCAGTTTTCCTGCCCAATAGAAGTTTTAAAAATGTTTTGATCTCAAAATTTTAAATTAAACTTCTGTTAGTAGTGCTAGTCGAGTTTTAAATGGTTTTGAATATATCTTTGCAGACCGGTAAATTCGCGCAATTTTTAAGACTGGAACTAGTGCAGAAAAGGAATTGATAAATTTAGTAGCCATTGTTTCCAAAGTTTTCCTATAAAAAGCTTGGCCAAGCTTTTGAAAGTAACGCATGCGCGCTACCCTTTTGAACTTTTAAGGATAAATAAAATTATACTTACCATCCTTAAATCGGAGTGTACTTTATGGTGATTGTGAAAATTTTTTGTTTTCTAAAAACAGATACTTATGTGAATAATTAAGTAATAAAGATAGGATAACAATAAACCAATGGTATAAATCAAATTGTTATTAATTCAGTAGAAATTGCAAATAATCGGAAACACATATTATACGTACATAAAAATGGTAAGTGTGCTAAATGCTGTTCAACAAAATTTCTTTGAGAAAGCATTTAAAATGTGCATTTAAATAAAAATGTGAGCATAAAGACAAATCCGTAGATATGTACAATGTGCTTAAATGCATAAAAAATGTTTTCTAGATGTATGCATGCGTGTACATCCACATGTATGTGGGTATGTATGTATGTATGCAGACTTGGATTTTTAAGCCCATTTTAGTATAAGTATATATAGGTATGTATAATGTACAGTGTATGTGAATATGTGTGTGTGTGTGTATTCTCATACCAAATCATTTGTTAAAGAAAAAGTGTAAATTTGGTAATGAAATAGGCATACAATCACAATTACATACAATTAAATATTGTGTGGATGTACATACAAAGATGTAGAAGAACATTATGGCAAAATACATCATATTTATATATGTAGTCCCAGATACTTATGTACAAATGCAACGAAACGACAAGCAGATGGGGGGGAGAGGGGGCAATGTTTTCGCAAAAATCATTGCGTTCTTGTATTGCAAGTGTCAGTATATACATATGTAAAATATATCTAAATGTATGAATGTACATATGTACTGTGGTTATCCTGCTTATATATATGTATATACAATCCATGTACATATGTATATGCTTCTGCATGTAATGTCTAAACGGAGATGCCGGGAACAGACTGGGCGGTTGAGGTCGTGGCTAGGCCCTTTCTTGATAGAAATAAGTAGCTGCAACTCTTCCGGCAACATAATGTACATACATACTATGTACATTTGTATGTAGTATAACACTTAAGTGAGTGGATATTAAGATAGCTTTTAAGCCCTTCAATTCTATTGGAATACTTTGTGATTCTTTAAACAAGCAAAAGTGAATTAAAAACTTTAAGGGCGTTTATTTATATAGAGCTAGAGCTAATTTAGGGAAAAATTTAAAGAATCTGTCTTTATGTTTATAATAATGATTATGTAAAAATAAGATGAATTTATACAGCAGAACTTTTTGTGAGCACGTTGACATTATATTCAGAGGGACCCTCAATTAATCAGAACTTATGTTATTTTACATGACTGTTCAAAAAGTCGCTCTGCCTTTCTTCTGTCTGTTTATTAATGTTATAATGTACTCGTAAGTTCGAGTCAAATAGAATTAGTATAAAATACAATATAATTGACATAGTAAATATGTGACAACACATTTTTTTTATAGTAATTTTATAGATTTAATTGTATGTTTATAGATCAATATTTGCATGTACAACAAAACGGAATCAACCAATTTAAGTGTATAACAAACATTATTTCTTTAAATTTCAGAATAACCACTTAAGGAGACTTTATTGGTCTTTAATTATTGTTTTCTTACCATTCACAATTTCTCTCATCGGTGAGTAAATGCTATTGATTAAATATTTTTTAATATATTTCTTAACCGCAACTTTAAAGGTGTTTTCATTTAACATATTCAATACCATAAATTTCACTTAACGGTTATTACGTTTTATATTATGATATAGAGAACTGCCAAATTCTATTGGGCTATTAATTATCTTGTATTTTTTAACTACTTTTATAAGCAATTTTCATTTATTCATTTCAAAAACACCAAAGAAATAAAAAAAAATACTTGTTTTCTTTTAAAAAAAAAGAAATAAAATATGATTCCATATATATATATATAAACCGATTATAACGGTACTACCAATTTGTCTTTTTAGATGGATCTTTCCTATTGCCAGAAAATGATGCTCCAACTACAGCGCCGAAATTTTTATCCAGAGGCCACCTTTACAAAGTTATAGTTGGAGAAACTATAGAACTTCCTTGTAAAGTTCAAAACCTTGGATCATTTGTGTTATTATGGAGAAAAGGGTCCTCGGTACTTACAGCTGGTCACTTAAAAATATCAAGAGACCAACGTTTTAAAATCGTTGGAGACTATAACTTACAGATTAATGGAGTGAAAACACAAGATGCCGGCGATTACATATGTCAGCTTGGTGATCAAGAAAATCGTGATCAAGTTCATACCGTGGAAATTTTAGGTATATGCTTAGTTTTAATATATGTTTATTTGGGTATCCTATGTTATGTAATATTATTGTAGTACCGCCAACTTTGAGAGCTCTGCCCCATAATGGACAAGTAACTGCAAGAAAAGGTAGCACCGTTACATTAGAATGCAAAGCTTCCGGAAATCCCGTGCCAACAATATACTGGTTCAAGAAAGATGTATTTTCTGGTCCCACCCATTTATCGGATAGTTCGACATTAATATTAGAAAATGTCGACAGACACCATGCTGGTGTATATCAATGTTCGGCTGACAACGGTGTTAAGGAACGCGTATCGATGGACATTCAACTAACAATACTATGTAAGCAATTTCTAAAAGCCTTTAACTAAATATTTTTTAATATTGTTTTAACTTTTGTAATTTAATTTATATATATATTTCTAAATATATTTAATACGGTAAATGAAACTTATTTTCATTTGCACATCAAAATATCAGTATTTGAAAACTTATTTACATATAATATGGCTTTCAAACTGATTGATGCAAGAATAAACAAAATTTAGTGTATATGGATAGTCTGATTGAAATCATTTTTAAATCAGAATTCTAAACACTTTCCATTTTAAAGTTTAGAAGTTAAGATGTTTTATATATTTTATTTTAAGCTCCCCCCGAAATAACCGTCGAAAAGTCTTGGGTTCATGCTGCAGAAGGATATGATATTGAACTAGTCTGCATAGTTCATGGAGATGTAAACTCAGAGGTCAGTTGATGTTATCAATAATGAACTGACATATTGCAAATGTCTACATTTAATTTCTTTAACAATGAACTTTATATAACTTTCAGATGCTGTGGTATCAAAATTCTTTTCTACTTGATCCAACTGATCGACGCTCCATGTACCCACGAGATGATAGATATAGTCTCATTATTCGAAATTTCCAACCTACTGATTTTGGCAACTATAGTTGTGTGGCTGATAATGCATTGGGAAGGACAAAGAAGTATATAGAAGTGTCAGGACGACCGGGGCCTGCCGATTTCATTTCCCCAGCCTTGAGCGGATTTCTTGACCATTACAATTTGACATGGACAATCGAGTCAATTCCTCCCTTGGATGAAATAAAACTATTGTACAGAAGACTTCTGGTAAATGTTGTTAAATTAAAAAGGCCTAGAAATCTGGTAAGAAATCGAATTTATCAATTTTAGATGAATGAGACGTACCAACATCCTGGTAAATGGCATGAGTACCATATAAAACCAACGCCCATAAGGACCGATGGCTCACACTATCTAATGTCGTATGTTGTAAGAAACTTGGAACACAATGCGGTATATGAAGCAATTGTTCAAGCCAAAAACAAATATGGTTGGAACGAGGTGAGTGTTAAAAAAAAAATTAAAAAAAATTTGAAAAAGTGTTTTTTTACTTTTTAAAATTACACAGACTAAAGATAGTTGGTTCGCCTTATTATAAATGACATTTTGAAAAATATACAAAATTTTTAACAATGTGTATTAATTAAAATTTTTTTAGATCAGCGACATTCATCAGTTTTATACACGAAATCACGATCTTCTTCTCGACATAGATATGGAATATAAAATGGGTATATCAAATAGTAATAGAATATCAACATCAGTCGGTGCAATAGTATTATCAAGTTTTTTGTTACTTATTTATCAAGTTATCAATATATAAGAAATAGTTTACCGAATTATTTGCGAATATAATTTAAAATGTGCCTTACAAAAAATGTAGCAAATAATCAGATACTTATACTTACATACATATGTATGTATATGAATTAATGTTTATGTGCTCCAGATAAAAATTAAAGATAAATCTTTATTTATTAATTTTTAAACTTTTTGTTTTACCCGTTAAAAGATTGTTATTCTCTTGAATCTTTTAATTTTTTTTGTCTTTTCCAACACTTTCCGAACAATTATTTTGTTTATCAAATCAAAGTTTTAGACTTTCAAAAGTATTTAATGGAATAATTAACAAAAATCAAGAATTAGCCACCAACAAAGTCTATATGAAGACTAAGAAGCATTTCATTTAAAAAAAAAAAAAAAAAAACAAAAAACAATAACTGAACTTTTAATTACAATGTAAATAAAATCGTGTGAAAAATTTTTATTTTATAAGAGTCATTATAAAATAAATCTCAAACATAGATTATTATTTAATTTTTAAAATATATTTTATACCGTAATTTTGTTTGTCGTAATAATCAACATATGAAAACGGTTTTTGTTTTTTGTTATTGCAATGGAAGTAAGACAAGCATAAACATTTGTTGAAAGGCTAAACACACCAAAGATTTTAGTTTATTAAAATGTATTAGGCCTACAAAGGAATATTAGATGAGTATATGTACGTATATAATATATTTTAAAAGCACATTAACATTTATAAACGCATACATACATATGTATAAAAGAAAAACTTTATCATCATCATATGGACAGCATCAATGTCTGATCAAATGCAAAGTCAGACTAATTTCCTTACGTACACACTTCCATACAGACGTACATCATAGATTCATACACACATATGTATGTTTGTGCATGTACTATATATGTACATGCATATTCATAAATAAATATATGCATTGTACTATACATTAAGAAACATAAAACAATTACCACATTTACATGATGCAATTCACAATTGCTTTTTTAATAGTATCTTTAGAATCGGAAAGAAAAGATTCGTATTTGGTTTAATTCTTGACAAAATAAATTTGTCATTTTTAAATTCTGGAAAATGGTTTATGTTGCGTTTTCAAGATAAACAAATCATGTAAATGTGGTTGTTGTTTTAACAGGAAAATCAGTAAGAATGAAACCTTAAATTTTAAATAGAATAAAAAATTCAATTTTTTTTTGGTACAATACACATACCTAGTGCATACATATGTACTTACAAGTGTAACGAAACCTGTTGTAATTGAAATATGTGTGTGCAACTGCAAGATATATCAAGAATCGTTAAGTGTTTTGTAGATACATTCATCGCATTATAGACTTGCTGTTAAAATTAAGTACATACCTACATATATGCATACACACATATGCTGCAAGTAAATAGCATAACTTCTAATCAACATAAGCAATAAATTATGAGAACACAAGTATTGATGATTAACACCCTATAGAAGGTATACATCTACACCTACAAACATACCAATATGTATGTACATATTAAAGACAGTATAATTAAGTGATTTCGCAACTTGCAGTTTATATGACGATAAAAAATCTAATGTTTAAATGATTATTTGAAATGAAAGCTAATACTATAAAAAAAACAAACAGATTACTTGTACAAACATATCTCATCTGTATTTAACAGGCATAGGTAACAAACAGTCGAGTCTACATACATACAAATATGTATGTTAGTTCGTCTGTGCGTTCGCTTTCTTTTAGAAATTATTTATATATATGCATAAGTATTACAATATAATCAATTTAGTTTTTAATCCAAGGATAGGGTACAACCAAGACGGACAGGAAACGCACTCTTTCTCCCACATAAAAAAGAACTTAACTCCAATTCAATGACAGCTAAATATAACTGTACATACATGCATACAAAATATATATATATATACATATATCGATCACATAGTCCCGTTATGAATCCGATTATTTGTCTGTTAAATTCATGGCATATAGACAAGATAAATGTTTTGTAAAAGAAATAATTGGTAACTGGCATCATACTTATATGTATGTAGTATGTATACATATAGTATATTTAATGAAAATTGTAATTTATTGAAATATTAGTATTGATTAGAGATATGCATGGGTAATTTCTATGTATATCCAAATCATTCCAAATGAAATCGTATTTATAAAAAAAAACCAATTAGAAACACGAAAACAAGTATTGTACTATTCTATTCTATAGAAAGTGGGATGTGTCATTTTATTTCGTTCAATTACGAAGATACCGAAATAATACCCATGCAGAGCTCGTATACAGATATATAGAATATACTATAAAATAATAACCGAAACATATGTATGTATATTTGTAAAAGGGATATTCCCCTACAAAATGTGTTTTCCAGCATCATCATTTTGAATATGTATGTATATATATAACAAAGAAAATGTAATGTTTTGAAATTGGTTACGCTTTTGGTTTATATGTTTTCAAAAACTTACCATTTAGCGTTGTTATCCTCGAACTGATACTACGGAACATTAATCTCCCAATTTTTGGTACAGGATCTGTTCAAGGATAACAAAACATACTGGCAATGATACTAATTAAAATGATGGTGCTACAAATCTTTTATGAGAAAAAAATACATACGATGAACTCTTATGGAATATCCTTTATATCAATTTCAGACGAATCACGTAAATCGTATATGAAATAACGCATCTAACACTTTTTCTCGTTTAGAAATAACATTAGGTATAGTCAAAATCTTAATAGTATTATCATATGAAACATGACATAGGAGAAATAAATTTATATAACTTTTAACATGTAAGTTTTAAGTACTTATCATGAGGAACATCATACATAACTTAAAAAGCACAAATAAATACTTTTACTAGTAGATTAAATTCTTTAACATACCTATTTGTTACGATCTCAATTCAAAAGGTACAAACTTTATCAAGTTGTTCCGGATTCAACTGATGTTCCATGTAAGTATTCGATTTTTTGTTACTACTAAATGAAATCACCTGCAACTATTTTATTAACACACAGTACTTTCAAAGGCAAAGACATCGGCCAAGCTTATTTTTATTTACAACATTTAGTTCTTAAATAATAATATACACCTATTCGTTTTAACAATTTAAATATTTGAAGCACTAAGGATTACAAGACTTAGTCTAAGGTTACGGCATCTGGTGTTGGCGATGAAACGGCAGGCTGAACATTTGTCTGAACAATTTTTGTTGGCCTAAACGAAAGTAGTTGAATTGCTTCTGTAAGGCCATCTTGACTAGTCGTTGATATTGGCCAATTTCCTTCTAAAAATATTTAAATTTAGTATATAAACAATTAAGACTTTTTCTAAGTTACCTGAGGTATGAGAGGTGTAGCGTTCAGAGCTGTTCATTTTATAAATGGACATTTTTGCGGTGTTCATTGGCATTATTCGTGTCTGGTTCCAAGTTACTGTATTTTGATCCGATTTGGATGCTTCCCATGGCATAGACCATCTTCTCATTTGGCTTTCAGGATCGGTGGGAATGCCATCAATTACTTCTCCAGCTGCAGCCTCTGACCAACGGCGTTGGCCATTTAATGGAAACAACGGGAAATTTAATGGCGATTTGACATTCCTATAAAAAGGCATTTTCATTGAGAGCAAGTGGCCCGGATTTGGCAATGGACCTCTTGTGTGTTCAAATATTGCTTGCATTGGAATTGTGTCCCGAAATGTTTGTTGTGGAGAAGAGCCGCGTTGTTGATCAAGCACAACTTCAAAAAAATTTGTTTTAATTATTCATAACACCAAAAGTAAACAATATAATTTAACAAATACCTGATTCGGAAATGCCAATTGAAATGGAGCGTTGGTCAGTTAAAGAATTTCCCTTTGATGAATCCACTTTCATACTAGTTCCACAAAAATTAGGTGATGGAGTTTGGGACCGTTGATCATTTTGGGATCTAAGTTTAAAGTTTAAAATATAGAAGTAAAATAATAATGTATTGTGTTATATTTATCTCACTTCTGTTTTAGTACGCTGCAGTCTTGCTCGTGTGGAAATCCTACCGGTGATTGACAAACAAAACAGCAAGTTAATGATGAAAATGCATCATAGCTTGCGGCGCAAAATTGATGTTGAATGTTAATAACAGATTGTGCATTTTCCAGTACAATCAGCTCATTGTGTTCCCTAAATCTCTTTTGTTCCATTTCATTGTTAAGATTGGGAGTTTGATCGACAGATGACAATGTGACGAAATCTTGCAAGACAGCCAGCATATGTGTCTTAACCGTACTAGTCGCCATTGTTGTTGCCCTTTCAGAGTGGAACAGATGAGAAATTTAGATAATTATAGAATTTCATTTAATACTGTATGTATGGATGATATATGTATGTACATAGCTTTGATAGTGCCAACAGACGTTAATCAAATTTAGTCATAACGTGCATTTGCTATGTTTACTTTACTTTTTATTTTTTTTATTCCCTTTCTCCCTGGTAATTCAGAGACACACCGCCATTGATTAGTATTAATTTATCACATATATTTTACCTTGCTAAATCATTCCAAGAATTTGTCAAATAAGAAGTTGGATGATTGTTGAATAGTGGCTTTTCGTTCAAGGACCACTGTTCCAAAACAGCGATCGAATGTGCTAATTTACAACCGGCAGTACACAAATTATTAAGAATACTTAAATAATTGATCCAAGCAGCTGAGCATTCACTCAAGGCGGCTTTTGCTGAAATAGATGTGTTACTACCACTATTGGATTGACCAGGATTAGTACAATATTCCTCCATGACTGATTGAGCGTTATTTACTAGAAACGAGTACAGTATATGATGCGATGCTGTAAAATAATTAACAAAAAGTGAATACATAGCTAAGATTAATTATAAAAATAATCAATTAAAAGTGATGAAAAAGGTTTTCTTATTAGACTGAAATGTTGGACTAGGCTTTCTTATTGGAAGTAGTACTAGTAAACTTAGTCATTTCTGAACATCATGCATGCTGATCTAGAAGTTATTGATATCAAATTGGATGAAATATATATACAAGAAGTCACCACTTTGACTGCTTTTGTACACACAATAATTTAGGAACCTACATAACCAATGGAACGGGACCCGAGTTTTGCAGTGAATATTAGAATAGCTCTACTGTTAAGTTGACAATATATATCCTGTTCGAAATTATAATATGTCTGTGCCTATGACATTTTCATTTACCTATATGTACTGCTAATCGCAGTTGTCAATATTAATTATTTTGTTTGTCACAGTTGCCACAGAACACCCCAAACTCGGTACCGCTCATTTCTAGCCGTGGTTATTATTATTTGATGTCTTTTATTTATAAAATTAAACGCACATTTCTGTTTTGTTTACGTTTTTGATGATATTAATATTTCCGTAAATTATAATTAGTTTACTTTCTTATTCAATAAGTTTAATAGAGCTTATGTTTACTGAAATAAAATACTGAACATTTACAAGGGCTGGAAACCATCGATAGGATTATCGATAGTATCGATTAAAGTTAAATCAACTTAATGTGAATGGTATTTTTTTTTACTATGGTATTTTCTACTACATAGTAAGGCCGCGTTATTTGAATACTTTCCAATAATCCAAAAGTGTTTCAGCTTATTTGGCAAGAGTGTGTTCTTTTCTTTCCGAACTTAAATGAAAACCAAGTAGGTTGTGCTAGAGTCTATTTGAGTATTTAATAAACTGAAGAACTAATTCATTTAAATACCGGTGTATTTAAAGTGCACACTCAATAAGCGAATTCTTAGATGGCAAGCGAACTTATTTTGCTACCATTCAAACATTTACACCAGTATTAGTAATGACCGTTTCCGCCCCTACAACCCTCCTATTCCCCTGTAACAAACTGCTAGTAATAATTGGAACGTTTTTGCTGATACCTTTCCCCCCATTCTAGGGGGTTCCCAAACCAAGAAAACAACTCATGAATGATGAATAATTTTAAAAACACATTTTTATTCATTTGTGTAATTTTAAAATCTTAAATGTGTAAGTTACTTCGAAAAAAAAATGTGAGCATTTGTTGTAATAGCATCGACCTTATGCCAACAAGTCGTTGAATTCGTCTAATTTAAATAAGTTAAATGTACGTAGTAGTATTTGAATGTTTAATCGAATTACAGATACTATTATTTAAAAAAAAAAATGCAATAATTTACACTTAACTAAATAAATTAATTTACAATAATTTAATATTTCTTAGATATTGTACCTAGTGTATGATAAGTTTTCCTTAAAATACGATTTGTTGTTTTTCTGGGGCAATATACAATATATAAATAGTCTATCATTTTTTATCGTTGTCAATTTTACTTTTATCCAAGGACGATGATACCATTCCACCTCCATTTGATGGATACAATTTTTCCAAATAATTTAACGATTCGTTCAAAAATGCCTGAAATCCATAAGATAAATTGATTAGTAACATATTTATACTAAATTTAAATCTATTTAAATAAAAAAGTAATGGTGAAATTGGCTTACCTGAAAAGCATGTAGAACTGCAATGATTGCAGGAGAACCAAACCCGTGTGTTATTAGAGAGAAATGTGTCAAGTGTCGTTGCATTGACGGCTCTAACAAATGCTGTGACCGTGTTCCGAAATGTGTGGTTCTATCTTGGCTAAGTATCTGCATTAATTCTTTTGTTATCTGGCAAAATAATTTGGATTGTTAATTGTGTATAAGAAAACAATATTTGAATTTAAAGTGCCATGCTTACCTGTTGCGAGTGTAGAATAAGTTCTTTCCTTCTATAAGAATCCTGGGGCTCCGTTTGATGGCGTACAATGTACTCGGCCAGCTGTCTCGCCGGGAATTCAGTTTCGCAAACAAAATGAAAGTCCTTGGCTAAATGGGTTGCTTCTCCTTCCACCAAAGATGTCAGCAATGTGACATTTGCTGCTTTTCGTCTCCCAGCTGGTAAGTTTAGACCGATTTTTTCAAGCTTTTCCCTTAAAAGCCGTCCGCCGTTCTTGCTTTTTGCCCTAAATAATGGCAAGTGCTTTAGCTTAGACATTAATTCTGTCTATTACCACTTACCTTCTAAGAACTCCTCCCAGCAAGGATGCGTTTAAGCATTCGGGCGGTGAGAGTCTGCGTTGTACTTCCGCAATTGTGACTTTGTATTTCGATGTGCTGGATAAAAGACTAAGGCGACCAGGAACTGCACAGAATACTTCGCTAGGCGAACCCGAGCCAATGTTGGCGGCATCTTTCCCACTTTTCATGCCTGTGAACGAACAAATCATTAAATTTGCACTTATATATATATTTCTTTTTTATAAATGAAGTAACAAAACTCAAAATGCACGCATACACAGAGCTCAATGTAAAGGAAATATATTATTTATTATATATTTATTTTCATTTATTTTTGGCTCCTCATTGTTGCAAAACGACAAAGTGTGAACAGAGAACACTGCACCAGGATCATTTTACCCTAATCCTGCCAATTAGAGGTGTCAGCTTCAACGTCACAATACACACAAACTTCATTCGTTCTCGGGGGTTGATTATGCATTCATTCATTGCTCTATGGGCGTTTTTATGGTACCGCCTTAAATACAAACGCATTCCTACATTTTCAAGACCCAGTAACATACAACTTACTGAAACATACCTTTAATTTTATATACATATATACATCTATATTCCCTTTAATATGGTTCTTTTAGCAATTTATATGTCTACCCCATTCTCAACTGAACTACGTGTGGTCTTAAATATTTTGCTTTCGATTCGCAAGTTCTCAATAGGTTCTATAGGTATTTGGGTTTGTGGAATAACATCAAATATGGAAAATATATCAACCCATGTTCATTTATTTCTTATATATTTTAACAATCCTGCATATCTGTTGCATATTCAAATATAGGTCATAAAAAATATGTACATAGGTTCATTATATCACCTGTCATTCATCTTAAGCAAAGCTATAGTAAAGCAAACTTGTAACTGAAAGTCTTTTAACTTTAAAGAATCATTCAATTTAGAATTTGCAACTAGTTTTAAGTATACCATCCATTTTGTCTCCTATCAAACTAAGAAACTTAAATTATATCATAAAGGTTGCTTCAACTTTTCATATCTTAAAACATTATAGATCTATGTATTATTTTTGACTTACTTTTTATTAACGGAAGATCTGACATAAACGCCACGTTATCGTCAAGAGCGGGTGCTTGAACATCATCAACGGCATTTTGTAGAGCTTGATGTAACGCCAGCGACTCATGTTCATGGCCTAGCCTGGTCCCATGGGCAGCTCCAGCAGATAATGCAGTTCCATAATCACTTCTTCTATCTGTGTATGGAAATCCGTGAGACAGTTGGGTCTGCAAAAAAAAATTATTTATTCAACAAGTTATTCATCAATTCATGGCAATTTATTCACAACTTTTGAGTATTCATTAAGATATTGTCAGAAAGGGATAAGGGCAAAAATGTTGGTTTATACGAAAGATAAAGATTTTTCTTTTATTACTTTTTTAAACTTTATTCGGAATTCCGATTTACAAATGCTAAGCATTTTGCTATCTACATTTTATTGTAGTCAAAAATTCAATTCTGTCCAATTGTAATTCATTTCATTCACTTACTGAAAACATATCAAGTTTAGGCATTTAAAAATACAATTAAAAAAGTTTCATTTAGTTTTTATACTGAATGAGACTATTTGAATATAACCAATTAGAAAACTATCTAAGAAATAAATTTGAATCAGATTGAGTAAAAGAATTTACTCTATATAAAACAGATTTAATGTAAGAGATTTCTCTTATACAAAGCCTGAATCTCGAAATAAGTTCTTAACCTTCCTTGAAGTTTTTTTTTTTTAATTTATTTTTTTAATTCAAAAAACTGTTGCAAAAAAAAAAAGGGAAAATTAAAAATGGATGTAGAGGGGAAGCTTCGATTCTTGATATTATGTTAGCCTGTGTGTGTGTGCCAGAAACATTGTAGACAAATCTGTCAAATTATAGCAACATTATTGCCTTAATAAACCAAGGGGTTGTTGAAGTAACACTAACAAAAACAGTAGCAACAGCAGGAGCAAGAGCAGGAGCAGCAACAGGGCTGTGTGTTGGGCCAATCCGAGAGCTTTGGCAATTATGTGTGCGGACCAACTTGTATATGTACCCATACTAGTGCTACTACCCCTGCTCCCCCCCTCTCTTACTCATACCCATACATTTTTGTACTTTGTTTGTGTGTGTGTGTGTGTGTGTATGCGAGCCCTCTTTGGTTTACAGATGCGCACAACCACTGCCACTGCCACAGCCGAGGATACGCCTTTCCAAACAAAAACGTTGCAAATGCCACAATCGTTGTTCTTGCCGGCTTCTTGCCTTTCATAAAGAAGGGACGCATATCTGTTATATATATATATATATATATATATTTTTTTATTTTTTGGTTTTTATTCTCTTGTTTTCACTTTGTTTTTTTTTTTTTTTTTGCTTTCTTTTATAAATGAAACTCTTTACCTCTTAGCTAAAGCAGAGCCAAGAATTTTCATCGTTGCTTGGAAGACGTTTTCCCGAAATCCCAAAAACATTTTTAACATTTTCCATAGGATGTTTTCATTTTTTATAATTCACTTGAATGGAATTTGTTAAGAAATAACTTCGACAACTTTTTAAGAGTGGGGAGGTTTCCTTTTGCTACTGCCCCGTTTGTTATCTTCTTCGTTGCTTTCGGAAATGAAGTATGTTGCAAAATATGCAAGAGTAATGTGGTAGACAAAATTGTTCAATTTTAAGTATGGGGAAAGGGGATGAGTTGGGGGCAAACAGAAAAGGGAAATCATAACAGTTTGCTTGACGCTCTAATATGGTATGACGTTTAATTGGGTGAACTACTTACAACATGTCCTTGTAGTTCAGCCTCTCTGTGAGTCCTGTGAATTCCCAGTTGATCTTGTGTAGACCTTAGACCAGCCAATTGATTATAGTGATGCAGTGGCGCATGGTGCAATGATGATAAGGGCTGGCCATATGGATCCGTGCCTAAATATTCAAGTGCACCATGATTCTGTAAATATCCAGACATCTAAATAATATTGGAAATAACAGAGATGCAAGTGAAGTGGTCGCCGCTTAAAGTGACTTACCTGTTGCTGAGGAGGGCTTTGCGTAGAGTGATGGAAAGGTGGGGGAAAATAAGGAGGCTGAAAATCGGACTGAAGTGATTGATGATGCATCGTTGCCGCCGATCCATGAGTATTACTATGGCCGGAAGCCGGGCCGCCTCTACCCACGTGCCCACTTGAATGGGTTGTATATGCTGGACTACTGCTAGACAATCCTAGACTCCCATGACCACTAAGGCGTTCCTGTAAATAAATTCAAAGTACAGTAAATACACAAATATAATTTAAATCATTTGGAGAATGTTTTATATGATCAAATGTCCAGTTTTGTTTTATATATTTTATGGTTTTTTAATTTGTATATTTTGTTTAAGAGTCACTATATAATGATTATATATAGAATTTGGTTTTCTATTTCCTACTTATGAGAAGACTTTGGTAATTACAAGAATTACAGTGAATATTATTAACTTTTTCAAAAGATTACACTATTCAATTTTGTTTTTTATATACATATATAGATATATATATGTATATATAGTATAATGTTTCAACAAAGCGGATCTTGTTTTCTATGGATAGAAATATATAAGTCAAAGAAAAACCCCATATCCGATATATATTATAGTTGAAATGATGTACCTATTTTTGTTTATAAAAGCTGTGCTCTATTACTCGATGACTTTATATTATAATTTTGAGTAATTTCAAACCCATAAAGTATATATTATGTATATATCTTTGATATGCATAAACAGATATACTATCTATTTCTATCATATCTCTCTCCCTCTATAAACAACTTTTAAACAACAAGTTAAGCTAGTATGATAAGCTAAGCTCCGCCCTCTGATTACCCCGTAATTAACTCAAATACACAATTACTGCAGTATCAAAAGTCAAGAGACATTTCGATTAAGGCCCAATAAGCCAAAGTTCTCAATGGCTTTCATATGTATTTTTTCACATTTTGTTAGAGAATTAGTTTGAAAATAATAATTTTAACAATGCCCATTTAAATATTTCATTAAAAACTAAAAGAACATAATAAAGTAGGAATTTTGTATTTGTCAGTTATAAATATCGTTTTCTATTCTCATCAAAACTTGTAAAACTTTTTATAACTTGTATAAATTCCTAATTATCTAAAACTAAACTGAATTATATTATGTTCTTATACTAAACTATTCCATATATATTATATTAGTTAATAAAACATATTTGTTTTCTAAACTTTTGGGCACAACTAAATTATTGATCAAACATGTTAAAAGTCGATGAAATTCGTTTTAAAATTATTTTATAATAAAAAGCAAATTATATTCTCTTTTGTCCCATAATATTTTTTTTAATTTCACTATGCATAGTTTAACATTAATAATACTAATACTAATTTGCATTTTTTCATCAGTCTTAAAAATAAGAAAAGAACTTTCAGACAATTTTAGTTTTTTTGTGTGGTTAATTTGTTTAACAAAAACTCTCTGATGTTGCTTCAAAAATATATCATACAAAGTCCTTTTATTTCAAAGTCCTTTATATCAAATAATATCTATATATATTCACTATCAACAAACAAAGTCCTGTTAGTAAAGATCGCTCAAATTTGAATTAAAAATCGTAGCGGTAGATATAATAATTGTTATTAGTAACCAACTCAGTCAAATTGGTTATCAAAATTTACCGTCGCGATTCTGTGCGTGTGTATAAATAAAACTTTTCATGTGTTTAGTTAGTTATCAACCTCCAAAACTTGTTTTCCGATTTGACCAACATTTGTTGGTATGAAAGATGAAATTCAGTCTTGCTTGTAAATACTGCGGAAGCTATTTAGTTTTAATAAATTATGATCGAATCTCCAATATATGATATCCATCAAATATGGTGGTCAAAATCTAAGACAATTGATATAAAAAGATTGATTTGGCTATTGATCGTGAAAATATATTTTATATGATTGCAAATACTGATTTTGTCAAGTAAATTTTAAAATCTTCTATATGTATAATATATCTATGTAAATCTGATCTATTAGTAATCTAGCTTATGTTGTAATTGTTAAGCTTTTGATTAATATAGAGATTGTTAATATCTTGATTTCCAATAATTTGTGTTGAAAAAGAAAAATCGAAAAAGACTCAATCAACATTATAAAATCAATTTTCCATTAATAAACATTTATATATATATACATTCTATTGAAAGTATTCTTTATTTTGAAATATGTAAAGTTCTTTGATATTTTTAAAATTTTTCTATAAGTACCTGAACCTGGATTACAGCTGGCATATCCACATAGGCTAAAGTCATGTTATCATACTTAAATGCACTTTTTTATTGGATTACGCGGGTGTGGTCATATAGATATTTCAAAAATTATCACACCAAATCTATTAGCTTTTAAAACACAGTTTTTTTATTTTTATTTAAATATACTTTTTCTAATATCTATATATTTTTGTTCTTTTAGACATTTCCGTTGGGCAAATGAAGGCGATACTATTTTTTATTTTTTGTCGAAATTCAGTTACCGTGGCTCAATCAAAGAGAGTACAAAAAATTGCCAAAAAAAAAGAACTTTGGCCCGACCCGTCGGCAGCGAAAGACGACTACGAAATGAAAACTAGTCCCAGCAGCATGCCAAATAGGCAGCAGCCGCAACGGCAGCGGCAGAGCACAACGGGCCAAAGAAGAAGCTAGCGCAGCTGGCTTCGCATCGTCGGCAAATAGCAGAATTCGCCACCGTTAACATTGGTGGGTTTCGCTGGTTATACTGTACGCTTAAAATATTTTCAATATTCTTCCATGCCAAAGGAAGGATGTATATGTGAATGTGTGTGTGTGTGTGTGTGTATGTGTGATTTTCAAAATTGTATTGTTATTTGATATAGTTAGATGCATTTAAAAAACACTGACCTGCCCACCATTGGTCCCCGGACCCGTCTACTGTTAGCTTTCTCATCAATAATATATGTATATACTTACATTCATATTTGCCCACATCTGTATGTATGTATGTATGTATATATATATATGTGTGTGTGTGGACATATTTAGGCAGGAAGCCAAAAAATCGACATTG
The DNA here is from genome assembly GCA_018903615.1 of Drosophila neocordata. Taxonomy (NCBI): domain Eukaryota; kingdom Metazoa; phylum Arthropoda; class Insecta; order Diptera; family Drosophilidae; genus Drosophila; species Drosophila neocordata. The sequence continues at coordinate 1,712,564 of JAEIGI010000001.1, forward strand.
TAAAGCTCAATAGGGTGTAGTTGCTTATGTGTGTGTCTCTGTGTATGCAAGTGTAAGGAGCCAAAGGGCTCTTAATGGGAGTTTTTGTTAACAGATTGTCACCGTTAGGAAAAAAAAAAAGAAAAGCTCTGCAAACTTGTATGCGTAAGGCGCTACTACCTATGCATGTAATTGTGTGTGTGTGTGTAAGGCCAAATAAATATACAAATTGTTACAGTAAGTCAGTGGGCAAGGATGGAAGGGTTGATCGCTAAATGGCATTGAGTCGCGACACTTACAGATGTATGTGTGTATGTATGTGTGTATGTATATGTGTATATGGTCATGGGGCAGCAACAGTGAGAGCCGTTAAGCGACAGTGAACTGTGAATAGGACCTTGATATCTTAAGCCATTCTAACATCCTTTGCAGTGGCATGTGCTTAGAAAAGCCAGGATGTGGAGTCAATGTGAGATTTAAATGATAATAATGATATTGTATGGTATGGATATCCATTATCCATGATTGCCAAATTCAACAATAGGACAAATGCGATGATGCCGCCACAGCACTCAAATACATTTGCTTACAAAACGACTAAGTACAATGTAAAGAAGAGAAAAAAAAAGAAGAAAATAGTAATAAAGGCATTAAGACTATTAAGTCATACTTATATGTATGTATTTGGGCAATAACGATGGGCGGCCATTCCTTTTACCTGGTTTTTAATTCTTCCATTGGGCCGGGCCGTTTAAGCTGGCGAAATGCGAAAAATGGAATGACAGTAATTTGACACAAAACGTTGAGGTTGAAGGTTTCACAATTTCAACAAGTTTATTTAAATTCCTTATGTTTTCATTCTTTTTTTCCTTCTTTCTTTTTGTGTGTGTGTGTGTGTGTGGTATTTTTTTTTTTTATTTTTTTCAATGGCATTGCATTGTGATCCAAATAAGGGAGACACTGTGACGGCTTGCAGGCTGCGTAGTATCTTCGTTTTATTTAGTTCATAAGATTTATTAGGAATTTCCATTAATAGAGGCGTATTATGAATCTAGAACCAAACAATTACTCCAATAAGATTCACAGAAAAAGCAAGATTCAATTGTGCTCCGCACTCCCCCCGTATACCAGTTTGGCTAACATCATTCCGACTCGTATTTGACTTATTCTTTCTATTTTTAAGATACTTTCTGTGATTCTTTATGGCTTAGCTAGAATACGCTTGGACAAGTGCATGGATAGAAGAGGAATCAATTGTAATGTTGGATGAAACTTTTACAAAATAACCTTCCTGATCGCATCACCGATGAGGTATCGGATCAACCTCAACTCCGGCAGCTTTGGAGTGTGTACATATGGGGCTTTTGTTTTGGCCCTCGCGAACAGAACGTGGAAATTACGAATTGGGCACGACTTTATTGTGGCTTAATAAATTAAAATAATTTTGATTGATTACTTTGGATTATCTTGTCATTTGCCAGCATCAAATAGAATATTTAACGATACAGATAAACCGGTTCTCTCTTGTTGTTTTGTCTGAATTTTCGGCTTTGGCCTTCTGTGCTTTTGGTTATTTGGTGGTTTTCTTTTTCTTCCCAGAAGATTTCGTGCAACCTCACTGAAAAATTCGCGTTTTGACTTTTATCAACGCCAAAGCCTCACACTAACACGGACTTTACTGTTCGACACATTTTTAGCCAAATGTTCAAAGAGGCACATGTAAATATGATTCAAAGCGGATTTACTAGCCAGACAGCGACAACCATATCATCGTGTATCGACAAATCGAAATGTCACATCACGACGGACGCATGCATATAGACGAATAATGAACTTTTTGAAATTACATATAGAATTATCTAAAAGTGTTGTATATATAATTTCACATTTCTATATTATGACAGCATTTGGCCATTAATACTAAACAGTTGTAGTTAAATTACTAATAAAGTTGATTTGGTAATATATCCGACGCGTATTGGCCAGTTATTTGTTTCCCCATAATCCCCAGTACTTGTATTGTCATGTTGGCCAACCAACCAGTCAGTCAGTCAGTCAGTCAGTCCGTCAGTGCGTCAGTCAGTTAGTCGAGTTGAGGTTCTTGGTTTGAATGTGGCTTTGGTTCGGTCAAAGCTTTTGACCCTTTGGCAGCCTGCGTTTATTGGTGCCATGTTTCTACATTTGCTTTATGCTGTTATTATTTATTTATTTCGCTTTTTTTCAGATTTTTTTTTTATTTTGTCTATTTTTTTTCTTTTTTTTTTTTTGTATTATTAGTATTTCAAGTTTTCAATCACATGAGGTTCTGAATTGTACGCTTTTGTTTATTATTATTGTCCGTCGTGAATATGCTGAAATGTTGAATTTACACTGGTGGTCAATACTCCCGTGGCGTAATTCAGAATAAAGATAAATAAATTATAAAGGTTCGAATGGTTTCTTAGCTGGTTGACTATCTGGTTTTATTCTGTTTTTTTTTTTTTTTTAATTTTATTTTTTGAAGGCACAGGTAGACAGACAGACAGTACAGTTGGAAGCTGTTGAGCAGGTCGAAATAGTTTCACCTCAAGTGTGTGCACAACGACACTCATACATATACAAAAAAACATACATACATGTATGTAATACATATAAATACATAGGTGTATGTATATATATATATAAGTATGTATGTTGTATGTACATTGTATGCGTACTTCACTCGGTATTCTAATGAAATGTTATCCACTTGCGAATGATCAATTGTCATTAAAAGATCTTTGACTCCAAAATCAGGGTTCTCATTTCAAGTCAGCCTTTTACAATTAGACACCACGGTGCGAACTTGTTGGATTTGCATAATGATTTGGCCCACAAAATTTCAATTGGCAAGTGGAACCCTATAATCTTATACACGTTTAGCCCTATATACACATTTAAACAAATGTATATTTATTTGGTATTACGTAAAAGAGTTAAAACCTTCCGTTGCAAATTCTATTGTAACCTTTTCTTAAAATTTGCTTTTAAATTCAACATTGAAATTTTTATTTAAATTTAATTAACTTAAAAAAAGATATAAGCAAACTTAAAAATCTTGAAAAATTCTTTGAAAACCTTTCATAATATTGATTTCAGTAACTAAACATTCATTGCTATATATGTGAAAGCATTAGTTATTAATTTTTATTTTGATAAGCCTGATCCGACTAAATAATACAAAAGCTTTTGGCTAGATCCTGATTAAAGCAATTGCAGAATAAAGTTTCAAGTAAAGTTCATTTACTTCATAAATTTCATAAATATCAATTTTAAATATTGAATTACTAAATACTGATTATAAATAGAATTTCATATGGAATAATTAACTCCTTTATTTAAATTATTATTTCTAAAGCCACTTGTAGTTTTTGGCTAAATTATGTAAGTAACGCAACACTTTTCTTGTATTTACTAAACAACCCCCATGTACATACAAACACACATACATATGTAAACAAATATTAATACACATATTTATTTACTTAACAACAGAGACTAAATTTGCTTAGCACAATTTTGCTAACCATTTCAAATTCTGTATGTGCCCAGTTAAAGGTAATAGATTTATTTGGCATTATAACAAATAATTATGTTCAAATATCCAATATTTGTAATTTTTAATTTATTTTGATACTCTAATTAAAATTTGCGAATTATATTGTTCAATAATATAGAATGATTACCGGTTTAACATAATTATATTTTCCAAATTCTACTATATAATAAGTACTTTCTATAACAAAAATAGGACAGATTGGTGAATTTATGCATTTTATTAAATTAATGGAGGGGGCGTGGTAAAAGATTGAAAAAAAAAATCATCAGCCAACAAACATACTAAACCGGTTTGTACAGGCGTTGAATTTGGTGGCTTAGTACAAAGAGATATTTGGCTTTTGATTGACTCGCCCGATGATGATGATGATTAAGAATATACCATATATATTTTATAGGCTTTATGCTTTATTTTGGGAAACATCATAAGAAAGCTTAACAAATAATAAACACGGATTGTGTCTGTGTAAGTGAGAACAAACGAAAAAGAAAGGATATACTTTTTTAAGCTAAACAATTGTCAGCACTCTTTTTGTGTTTTAAGAATTTATAGAAAACTGGAAGTTATATTTGTGTAATGTCGAACCCATCGTAAATGTATAATACAAAAACATACAATTAAATGTATATTCAGCTGGTGTTAGACAAGAAATGCGTACAATGTACAATTAAAGTTAAGCAAACCGAATAAATTCATAAAGCGAGTAGCACTTTGGCGCCATCTAACAGGCAGCAATCAGTTTATGCTTTCTCAAGGGAACAAAAGAGCTTTTCTTTTATATCTATTTTTGGTTATTTTTAAGAAGTGGGACGCCGGACAGTTAGAGATCTTACGAGAAGGCAACAAATCAACCATTTTTAAATATAGTAAACCTTAAGTAAAATCAAATATTTCCGTCGGTTTCAGTTAAATGTGTAAAACTTGAATTCGCTTCCCTTATGTAAGGCAAGTGTGTGAATCTTGAATTCGCTTCACTTATATAAGCTAGTGTGTAAAACTTGAATTCGCTTCGCTTAAGGGCAAAATACATCATCCGACAGGGGCGCTAAAGTGCTGAAGGGAAGTAAGTTAAGTAGATTTTAAAAGAATTTTTCTATATTAATTGAAATTTAGTGTTACAAAAATTTGTTGGCTCGACGTCAGAGAAAGTTCTATAAAACGGTGAGTAAAAATTGCAAATGATTCTTTTTAAGCAGTTTGGTAACAGATTTGAAATATGTTATTTTGAGAGTAACTAACGGTACAATCATAAAATAGGAGCTTTTGGTACTTAAAAAAAAGATATTTTAAAATACTCGCTAAAAATTGTCTCTTTTCATATGATTGAAAAAACAATGAACTTAATTTGAATATGAAAACTGTGATATTTTTTAGCAATTGAATTCTAACCGACGGCTTTTACAACTTTAATATTTAGAGGGATAATTAAAATACAAAATCAAGATTGTAACAGTTTAATAAATAAGAAACGTTTAACGAATATATACATATATGTATATACAAAATGAGCATGTATATAAAAATTAAATGATATTTAAAAAAAAAATTTTACTAGCATTTGTCTAAAATTCAAATAGCTCCCTTTTGTTCTTAAAAAAGGAGTTTGAGTTTTTGAGTCGGCAGCAATTATTAAGCAAAAGTAAAAAGTAAGAAGTTGGTTTTAAGTTTCTTTGTAGAAACTATATTAAAAGAAGAAATAATTAAAGTGGTCCTTTCATTCCGTTCTTTATATTAAATTCTGATTTTGAAAAACATAAGACTTAGATTTACAAGAATGTGTTACTGAAATAATTTCCTATCATCTTGTTATTCCCTTTTTAGTAAATAAGTGTAGCGAATCTCTGCAATTTTAAACTGTTGCAAAAGTAGTTCTTAAAAAAAATTCGATCAATATAGAATAGCCTAATGTAAGGGATGTTCAGAATATAAAAAATACATGTACCCGATTGCTATTTTGCCATTACTAAAATTAGTTTTGTCTTTAATCACATTTGACAAGAAGCTTAATTGCCAGATAACTTCAATGGAGTCTTTCTTAATATGTAAGTTGTCAAAACGATGAAGAATCGATTTTAAAGTGGTAAAGCTTATGAAGGGGAAAAATAGCATTGTGATTTTAAAGGCACGAAAAACGTTTAAAAATATTCGCACTTATTAACATACTTAAACAAAGGATTCTTAAGTTAAAACTGGTCAGGACAGAAACCTTATCTATTTGCATATTCAGCAAATCTCACAGAATATACACCAATGTTTGTTCGTTTCAGTTTATAGAAGGCCGACGGTCTAACCAAAAATTATTTGCCTTAAACTAGCATTTTTTTTTTTGATTGTAAAATCAGAAGTATGATAAGTGGTAAATTTTGGCTAGAATTAGGAAATTTAAAAGATGATAAGTAGTTTTTAAAAGATTCTTATACCAAGCGATATCTAACATATGTACACATTGTAGATACATTTTTTTGCCAAGTATAAGATACATTTTTGTTAAAAATTGTATGAGATTTTGTCACTTTTAATAAATATATTCCAATATTAATCGCTTTATCACATTGTAGTAAAAATATTTTAATTTTGTACAAAAAAATATGCTAATTTATTAAAACAATTATTTGCATTCCAATGCAAAAGATTTTTAATTTGTTTAGAGCAGGATAACGTCGTGATGTATAAACCTTAAGAACAGGACACTCTATTAATGTAAATTTTGTACGTTGGCTTCTCTTGTAAAAGTAATTTCATTTACACGCTGTACACGCATCTGGTTGAAGGACCTAGTCACCAACTAAGTAAGATACAAGAAGGGCCCTAACATCACGTCCACATTCCTCGCCAATGACGTAAGAATTTTGAATGGTTAAACAGTAGCTGTGTTGGCAAAGAATCCACGATCGTCGCTACTGCCATTATTACCAAAATTACTGCTTCAAATCATTCCACTTAACCGAAAATGTTGCCTACCTTTTTCTTCGCGATCACTGCAATGTTTTGGGTGAACAGAGCGCAGCACGGCACAGCACCGCACCGCACCACACAGCGCCAGAATTGGAGGCTGAAGTCTCCAATTAGCCAACATATATATATATATACATGTATAAATATAATACTTATGAACAAGCTGGAGACCAATCCCTAATAATTTGTTTGGCTTCGTCTTTTTTTTGATCGTTTTTATTGCATCGTTTCAGAGGACGTTTTTAATTGCATAACAAATGATGACAAGTGTGACAGATTATGCAAGTGTTTTCAAGAATGGCCAAAAAAGATGCTGGCCAATTGGATTAAATTGTGAAAAATCCCAAAATTAAAATGTGAATGAAAATTTTAATTCAAATATTAAGTGAACACGGTGAAGCCATCACATGACGGTGTGAATCTAAATCAGAATTTGAATCTGAATCTGCATTTCTTATTTGCTGGACGTCCGGTGCAGCTGGATATGCCGGATGGGCTATAAATTAAACGAATTCAAGATGAAGCGTCCAAACTCCAAATATAATATACATAACAACAATGGAAATGCTCGGAGAACGATAATCGATTTTTGTTTATTACGATCCTGCTATACTGGCTATGGCTATGGCTACGCACGCGCTCGCGCTTCTCTTCACCATAAAAGCGTTCTCCCTTGTTCTCCTCTTGAACCCACACAATCATGACGGAGCTTACGAGGCACACAACCGCCCTTTAATGAAGTAGTAAAACTCATTCATAAATGTAATCAACATGAGCCTGGTTTCTAGATGCCACAGAGCTCTCTCGCTCGAGTAAAAATTCAACGAAGGGAATGCGACTAAGTTAGCTGCACTAGCCGACATATGTATGTATGTATGTATGTACATACATACATATATGTACATACTTATGACGAATAGAAGAATCCCAAAAGACCAGTCAACTGTACGGTCAGACTTGGTCAGAATAAGGCTTGCAGAGCGGCAGGGAAGTTAACATCGACATCAAGCCAAAGACCAGGCCCATGCCCAGGCACTGGTACAGGCTCAAGCCCAAGAACCCCCAACTCCAACCCCAGCCCAAAACTCAAGCCCAAGCCCCACACTTAACCACGAACGAATTGCAGTCTGAAAGTCCGGTTGCCATCTCTTGGTGCTGGTGCTGGTGCTGGTTCTTCCGCTTGCTTCGTGCCGGTACCTTGTGCCGCTTTGCCACGAGCCTAACACACGCCGTTCGGATCGTCTGGGAGTTTGGGCTCCAACACCGACACTTGCCGTCGCTGGCAGATTGTGGCCGTGTTATGAGCATTTACATTTATCTTGCATTTCAATTTAGTTTTTGTTTGGACTTTTTAATTTCCTCTTTGCAAATGAAATCAATTTGAATGCCATGCTGCACTTCTGTACCAGTACCAATACCAATACCGGTAACCACACCGACAACCAAATGAAATTTAATGCCATATCCTTGAAGATTTTTGCATACAATCACAAGTAATAAGCTAACACAAATCTTCGTTTATTATTCATGTTTATATAAACATGAAATGAATTCAAGTAAATATAGTAAAAAGATATGGAAAGTAGCTTTATAAAAGATAATGTCAACTAGATCGTAAATGATAATTCGGACAACAATTTTGTCAATGTAAATTTCAAAAGTAATTAAATTAAGAAAGAAAGATTACAAAAACTAAACAGAGTAAATAAGAATGGAATAGAGAAAATGGAAAACTAATTACAATTTGATTAAAAAAAGTAAGCTAAGATATAGTAAATCAATTTTAAAGGATTCAATTTAATTGCCTCAATAAATTACTAAGCAAATATATAAAATAATGTTCTTAATGTTAAATTGTTCTTATAAGGCATACTTTGCTCATGGAACATAGCCACAAAAATATCCTTTAAATAGAGAAGGACAATTCTATTGTATATATATATAACTAAATATATTTGATGCAAATGCAAATGTATTTAGTATGTAAACAATATTATAGAATAATCTGAATTTTTATTTTTGCTAGACATTGAGAAACTAGATCGTATTACACCTCACCGATACCCTTCGTCTGTCAGCATTAGGCCAGACTATATAATTAAGACAAATTCATGAGCTCTCTATAAATGCATGTAGGTATGTGTGTGTGTGTGTGTGTTTTTGCCAACTCTGTGCAAACTGTGCGGTGGGAATTTTTCTGCAAGACAGTATGGAATTCTTTTTTTTTCTGGTTTTGGCTCTTTGTGTTGTTTTTTTTTTTTGTCGAAAATGCCAGCTCCGCACGCAAATTGGCGCTGCGTTGCGCTTCAATCTCATAAATTATTTTGGCAACGCATCACGCAAATGTCTCAGTGGCTTTTACCTGATTTAGACCAGGTACCAGTTCCAAAGCTAATGCCACCACACTGGACATACATACTATATACAATATATATACCCATTTCAATGGCGAACGACCATGCATGATGATTTTTGTGGGCGATGACTTCTGATCTGCCTCTTAGTTGTGTTTTTGTTTTGATCTTTGGCCCTTGCCCCGTAAATTGCCCTATTTTTTTTTTTTTTTTTCTTGATCGGGGATCAAGAAAGTTCTTGGAAGACTGAAACACCATATAATTTTGCTAATTGAATGGGGGAGCGCATACCCACGCATTGTCAGCATTCCCCAAGATGTAGGACTCTACTAATGGAGCAAAGTGTAGGGATAGTTTGAGAGCACATACACAACTATACAATACATATGAAGGTGATCGTTAAATAACCTCTTCTCCGCCAGACAGGTGACCTTGCTTATCTCGTGTTCCACTTGCCAAATTTGCAATTTTAAGTTCATTTACACGTGCTAAATGCTACACCCCCTCTGACTAAAGTTATATAGGAATACAAACTAAGTATGCTAAGCAACAGTGCATCCAATGGGCAATAAATATATTACAATGGAACTTAAAAATATATAAGTAATAATATGCTTATTATCATCTTCATTAAAAATTGTCACAGATAAACGCAACGTCAAACAATTAGAACATAGAACAAATTACTCTTTTCGCCTGAGTTTACTTTAATCAAACCAAAAATTATATCCTATATTGCCAGAATAGTCCTAAGTGAAGTTTTGTAAGTTGGAATTTTCACAAAAGTATGTGAATTTAATATAAAAATTGCGTCAATTCGAACATCTGCATTCGCTTCCTGGCACCTCTTAAGTATGCAATTGTTTATCACCCTAAGTACAAATGACAATTTTTATATGCAGTTCTTCGTGTACTTCTATACAATGAAGTTCTACGTATATTTATAAATAAGAAGTTTGATTTATGTTGCCCGCCAATAAGCAATCTCCTTGGGAAAACGTTTTTTAGAAACTAAAACGCGCATCTTAAAGATAAAACTTTCCCCAGAATTAAGACATTTTGAAGTAAACTATAAAAACGTTAAAAAAAAGCGCGGCAAATAACGTTATCAAAAGTTAAGGTACAAGGATAAGGATAAAATGAATCGTAAAGTTCCATTCAATTGAATTAATTAAAGAAATTGTAGAACAAGTCCAAAAGTCTATACTATATTTGCATACCTAAATTTGTAAGTGCCGCTATCATGATCGATGTATCGTATAAATGTTGCATCTCAAGTTTAATTGGCATTAGGATGATTGGTTTAGAAAATGCTTTGGTTATTTGAAGTTATTATACCGATTTAAACAGATATACAATTTGATAGACGCCCAAATTTCAACTGATTGGAGGAGGTCTTTAAGTAACCCATTTTTGTGTATGTGTGTTTTCTTTTCTTTTTTTTTGTGTTATTTAAATTGATCATTAACTCGGGCAGTAGAAGAGGTATATGCTATGGTAATCAATCTGTGATGAACGCAGGTAATGTTCACTTAGTAAGGACGGGCAATTTCCCTAAGTGCTTGCGTGCCAGAAGAGCGCTTCAAGATACTTTTGTGTCAATCAGAAATCACAGAGTTGCATTCACTTCGGTGGTTCAATATCGGATTTTCTGAAATTTGTGCAGCAACGTTGCGTTGATACGTTAATTTTGGCTGACAGATAATTGGCATGGATATCCACAATACCTTTTTTTTCGCACACACACACACACACACGCACGCACAGTTCACAGTTTAGATGTGAAAAAACAAAAAAAAAAAAAAAAATATAATAATAATTTTAATAATAAAAAAAAATGTAAAAAAAAAATAACAATAAACAAACAAAACAAACGGTATCCGACTATATACATATATATGTACATATGTAGGTAATTGGTGTGCGTTGGTTTTTGGTGGAACAATCTTACCATCATAAATTTCTGATCCTCAAACTGATGATCGTTGGTGCGATGTAAAATATGCATTTTGTTAAGAGTTCTTAGTCCAGGTTTCAGTTATGTAGAATTCATAGAGTAGGCTGAGTCATAGGCTCTGTGATTTATATATATTATAGATTATAAGGTGAACACTCTGACCGGTTAAGACGCAAAACAGGTACAAACACTAAATAGATATTGAAAATTGATTTTCTTTTTTAACTTTTAAATTTTCTTTTTATTTTTCTTTTTTTTGGCACTTTGTAAGGCAACTACGAGTGTTTTGTTCAAGTTGATGTATGTATTTACATATATTGCTGGTGTGTATATGAATTTAGATATATTTGTTTTATTTAGTTTATAGGGCAGACTTCCGTAGCGAAAGTGACGGCAATTGCTGCAAGTGCGTGTAGAACTGGTGGGAGATTGTATAATTAATTGTTGTTTGAAGCAAAAAAAAAAATAAGCCAATATAGTTGAAAACGCGATCGTAATCGGTTAAATGTCGAACATACAGCAAAGAATTCTGTCAATTAAACGAAAGACCCGCAAACAAAATTCTGCCTTTGCAGCCACAGACGGTAGTTCTCGACTGAAACGAAATTTTCTGGTTGGACGTAAAAACCTTCGGGGGATGTACGCGATGCTGCTGCTGCTGCTGCTGCCGATGCTGCTGTTTTCATGTTTTCACACAGACAACCACAGACGCCCCCCGTTCCAATACATGTATATAATCATACGCACATATATAAAGAGTATATATATATATATATATGTGTGTGTGTGTGTGTATGTCTGTGCATACATATAGGATTACAACTACATGTGAGAAAGCCCCCACAAAAGATTGCGCCTGGGACCCAGTCCCAGTCCAAGTTATCGTCAACGTCACTCCCAAAAGCAGATTTGTGGCCTCTCTTATTACAAAAGAGAAAATTCAATGGATGCTGATTATACAACGAAGAGAATGAAGTAGAAATCAAAATACAGCAATCCCCTATACTACATACACATACAATCTCAGAAAACACGAGCTAAGAGAGTCAGGTTGGGAACTTAAGAGAGCGTACCGAAAAGAGAGGAACAGCAGCTATATCTGTATCTTCAGTGGTTACACCAATACCACTGTAGCTTTGTATATCTGACACTGCGTTGGTAGTTGAAACGAGCATGCAGTTCGGTAGAGCAGCAACAACTACAGCCATTTATATTTTCGGAAACCACGCCCCATAAGCTGGCTACTAGACAATGGGGCCGAACAACCGAACCCAGAGGCTGCGGCATCGCGTCGGCAGCACAGCCTCCGTGTATGGATGTAAATACATATATACAGACATACCTCTATAAATATACAAATGTACGTTTGTATGTACATATGTAGGCGTGTGTATAACACGTATACACGTATATAGGATAGACACATACATACACACAAACTGTACAGGGGTTGGAATATTTTGGAAAACTGGGGTTGGCAACGTAACATGCTCATGCTCTGCCCTCGGGGTTGTTACGTGTGCTACTGGGAAAATTCAGGCATTGGACGGTTGGCCACAAAATATTGCCAGTGGTACGTGCCTACCGCTTGCGCTTCGGGTTCTATCCGAAATTTGTACATTGACTATCAACAATATAATCTTACCCTATACATACGCGAATATACATATATATACACACACATATACTTATATACTTAACTATGTATACGCATACAAATATATTTATTTATTTACGCTTATGTATACATTTTTATGTATATATATATAAGACCATATATATGTACATAAGTAGTTGGTTAATACCTATAACTTAACTAAGTTTCATGATTTACCACAATTTCGGCAGACAAATTTATATTAAACAAATGATGCTTTAAGTAAATTCAAGAGTAAGAAATAATAACTATTTTTTTTTTGGGGACTTATACATATGTAAATAATAAGTAAAGACAACAAAAAAAAACTTACCCTTTCATTTAAGCAGAAAATTTTATATTCTGCTTTCTACTGCCACACTCTTAAAAGTATAAAATGGAAATTCAAATTTGTTGTTTATACAAAGACTTTTACTTTAGCAATTTTCAAGAGAAAGACGGTATTGGTGGATATTTTATCTGTAACCCAACCCAATCGACCATGTAGCCATCAGCCATTAAAGGGGTACATGCAAAAAAAAAAAAAAGGCCAAACCAAACTCCAAAGCAGGCCAAAACATTTTGTTGTAAGCATCAGCATCGAATCCACTAGAAACTAGGGTTAGCATACCAAAAGTAAAACCCTTTGGGGCATTTTGCACTGAAGGGCTGTTAGCAGGAAAAATTGTGTTCGAACTATTGGTTCAACTGTACAAAATTCAGCAGCCCTTAGAAACAGAGGACAAGACTAGGCCATATCGTCCCCACAACAAATTGGGTGTTAATCTACTCCAGAGACAGCAAAAAAAAAATGGACTACAGGAGGAGCCCCAGCAACACTTGTTCCTTATAAGTTCAATTACATCAATTATAGGAAAAAGCGCAAAGGTATCCTGTTTCAATATACTCGTATAAAGTATTACTTTTTTCTACTTTGTAATAGATACAATTTGAAAAATCTAGAAATGGGCCAACAACTTACACAAATACAAACAAGAAAATACCTTCCGGAATGTATTACATACATAAGAGGATGGGAATAAAAGTGCTCTATAGGCCCAAAGCCATCTCTTTGTAATGAAGTCCTTCGCTTCTATAGATAAATTTGATTTTTAAAAGAAATTGTTAATTCAGCAACCTGTCCTCAACAAATTTGATCGAAAACTTGGAAATCAAGATAGTGAAACATATAATTTGTTCAATTTTGCATATGTCAATGAAAATGGATCGCGTGTTTGGTTTTTTTTATTTTTTTTTTTTGGAAGCGGTTAACGCCTTTACCAGGTGGTCAACAAAAACTATTAGATTGGAATTTTGAGTTTAACAATAAGTTTTTTTTAAATTAAGGAAACAAAGTTTAGAATTGGATTTAAATTAGAGCTTAAGTAATTGTCAAAGAAAGACGCAGCTCCTTTAATTCAGAATCAGAATAGCCAATAACCTTTTTTCACATTTATAACTCTATAATTTCAAAATCTTAGAATCCGGGTATATATGTATATAGGTATATACCTATATCTATTTTTGTGTTTGAAAGAAGTTTTCTGTTTTAAGTACAAGTTATATTTCATTCAAAGAAAATCATATAGATTTTAATAGGTAAAACAGTTCACTTTGAAATTCTTTTAATTCTTTCTGTTACTCAAATTCAAAAACTAGAAATTTATACCATAATATTCCCCAAAAAGTTTTACAATTTTACTTTAACCCTAGAAAAACTAAATATATTTTAAATGAAGACATTTCGTACAAAAAAAAAAAAGTATATCATTATTTATTATAACTCGTAACTTTATTTAAACAGTATTATGAATTTCATAGAGTCTTTGAATATAGATCTATTGAACATAAAAACTATACAATCTATTGATTCCATATTAATTTTATTTAAAGAAAAAAAAAATTAGATTGCTTGACAATCTATGTACCTATGAACGACGTATCTCAGATACATACTTATGAAATAAGTTTTCTGGTAGAATATACAAATATATATTCTTATTTTCTGTTTATTTTATTAGGAATCTTTTGTTGTGGATAAACTTAATTTCATATTTGATATTTTCCAGTCATAATAAAGTATTTTAAACTTTAAACGGCGATTCTTTATAAAACGCATAATTGGCTTGAAAAAAATTTTGTGGTTGATTTAAAACATTAACAAACTATTTCTTTTGCATAAAATATATACAAAAATAATTATTAAAAATTAATATTTCCCTTCCCAAGAATATATCCTTTTCTGTTTTAATAGAAAAAATTGCCCAAAACGGAATTTGAAAGTTAAATTGGTAACTACAAGTCTTTATTTTAAAATTTCCTTGCCATTTAATGTTAGGCAAGGATTTTTGTCATTACAAAGATAATCTCTGTTGAAAAAGGTCCTTTGCAGCAAAACCATAAAGAATTGTTTTTGTATTCGACTAAGGCTTAGAGGTCACCAGGGATATTTAGTTGTTGGCGGTATTGTTTAGCCCGGCTTATGCATTTGGATTTTTAATTGGTTTCCAGTTGTAGCCGACAAGGCGCACAGTAACCTTATCAACAACTAGCACAAATCTAATCAGTTACTTTCCTTCAAGTCGCAGCTTTGAGCGTTTACTTTATCCTTTAAATTAAGTTATGCTATTTGTTTTCAAAACAAAAGAAACAGTCAAGTTGTCCGACATTTGTTATGCAAAAAAGGCAACGAAATTCAGTTAATAACGGTAGGGACGGTAGTAGGTCTTAGCAAAGTTTAACTGAAATCCGTAAAATCCGTACTGTGGCATTTAGGTTATTACGTTTCTGTTAAGAGATAAGTTAATAAAGGTATCGAATTATTGTTAGTAGCAATATGCCAGTAAGATTTCCACTTATCGCCATCGGAAGACTTTTTTGTATATTCGTATTACTTGCTTACATATACACATACATACATACATACACGAACAAAAGAGAAAAGAACAGAACGGCAACAAAAGAAAATTACGAGAATTTTAAACGGGTGCTCAGGTGTATTATCCAATTGCGATGCTGTTATGCCGTGTTTGGCCATCCTCCGTTGCAGCAGTTTCATTGCAGCAGCACGATTTGTGCCTGCAGTTGCTTATTTTATTTGTGGCCGCGACAAGCAAAGCGGCAACGGGTGACATGAAGGGGAAGCCAGCGAGCGAGCGAGTGAGCGGCCGACCGACCGACCGATCGATCGATGATCGAGCCGCCATTTTTTAGTTGCAATTCGGATACGCGATACAGATTCACTGCTCGCATTACCAAACAATATTAATTTCAATTCCTCCTCCCCACAGTACTGCAATCGTGATACTCATACACATGGATAAACTATAAGTATGCCTTTGCACACACACACACACACACAGAAACACATTATCCGCATCGTTCACAAAGGCCACAAAAATACTTGTGCTATTGGACGAGTATGTATGCATGTATATGTAGATGTACATGTAGTTATTGCAATGAACTGCACTTGTATGCGAAAAGCCGCAATATCGAAAATGGCAGCGCTTCACGGGACAGACGTGAGTTGGATCAAATAACCCCCCCGCGCATCCACTGTTGCCACAGCCTCTGTGCCATTTCGGCTGGAGAGCCTGAGCACCTCATTTAAGATGCGTCTAAAATGCGATAGCCTCGAGTGAAACTCGTGAATGCCGCAGGATGTGCATGACTACTGCTGTGACTGTTGTCTTGGTACCTAATGATTGTAAATGACTATTTATATGTTAGCATTTAAGTCATAAAACTCATGCACCAAAAACGTCACTTTGCATTCTGTTTTCCTTAACGCTATCAACTGAAAAACTTTTTATGAATACATTCACTATTAGTCATTTTACAACACTAAATATATAAGAAGGAAAATTGGAATTTGTACAAAAATTATTAAATCTATTGCAATAAAATCAAAATATTGAAATAGTTACTTGATAATGATTCAGAGTTTTTGTCATGTTAGGATCGAAAATGTTCGTCAAATGATTAATTTCGAATTTACAGTTAACAAATTTTAAATTTATATATATAAAATATGTACTATATTTTGATAACGAGGGTAATTTAATAAATAACTAAGCACTATAAACTATTTTGCCTGAACTGTAAATTGTCATAAATGACTTAAACTTTAAGTCACTTTTACACGTATTTATTTTTTAAACTCTTCTTTTAAACAATCTTGTTAATGAGAATGGAAGTCATGCCTTTAAAATTAGTGTGTGTGTGTGTGTGTGTGTGTGTCTGTTAAAGGATCTCCAACTGTAATGTTTCTTAAGTTAATTGTGATGTTTGTGTGTATGTGTTATGTCATAAACTTTAATCGCATCATTAGTTATGTCTTCACGACGCTTTATTTATATATCATTTGTGAGCACATTACCGTAATGCTAACTGCTAATAGTTCGCTAATATTCCAACAAATAAATGAGAAAAGGAAGTTAACTTGAAATTCGATACATTAAGACAGGCTAAACAATTATTTTTACACAATTTTGCCCATCACTGGAGAACACCCTTTTTTTATATCATATTTCTTTTATTTCTTAAATTATAAGTAGAACAAAATGTTAACAATTGCATTGATTTCATAATTTAGTTACTGATTTTAAGTTAAATTAGATTTTTTAGACTTTATTACAAAGTTGGCTGATTAAAATATATAAAACTTAATAACAAATTTTTATATCATATTTATTTAAAATCGAGTAAAGCTTTAAAAAAGTATTCAAAAACAGTTCATACTAGTTGAAGACCCCAACTTAATATTGACACTATTATAGATAATTGGAATATTTCTTTAGAATCGTTGTTCTAAAACTGATCTGAAGCAAAAGTCTTGACTGAAAATCTCTATAAAATACTTAAATATTATCTATAAATTTTCTAAAAATTATAAATGTACAATAGTTTAAAACTTTCAATGACTTGAAAAATGGGAAAATTATAATTTATAGATTATTTAGTAATGAAATGAAATAAATCTTCCAACTGTCTGAAGACCATAAGATTTTGCCAGTTTTGATATTATAAAATATGAATTTTATATTTAGTTAATGCGAGATAATCCAGATATCGAAACTCTGATAATCATCTTAAAAAATAGATTCTGCTCTTTGACAAAGATTTGGTATGGATGCATTTAGTAATATAGCAGCACGATGAATGGAAATTGAAGTAAAAACTTATTGGATATATATATATATGTATGGTATATATGGGATAAGGTAGTGCTCTACTCGATTGTATCGTATAAGACAATGAAAGTCGCGTAGGCAATTGTAATAGCAATCTACTGTAGGTAAATACAGCTGCAGATGTTTTTTTTTTTCTCTTTCGACCTCGAATTTAAATGGACCGCTGGACTGAGTTGCAAAAAAGAAAAAAGAAAAAAAAAAAAAGAGCGGATTAAAGGTGCACACGAGCACAGCCGTAGGAAATATGCTGCAAACATCCGCCTGCTGCAACTGCAACTGAAAATACAGACACACACATAGACAACCAGAGCATCGGCAAAAGCAACTCCCTGCGCAAGGGGCTACGGCTACAACAAGCAACAGCAACCAGCAACCAGCGCGCTCATCTTCCCCGCGGCTATTGACGTCGTGCAACATTGCAGCAGAGCAGCCTTTTTCCTGCTGCCTGGGCATGAGCCATGGCCAGGCCAGGCCAGGCCCGGGCCATGTCGCTGATGATTTTCGTTTTTCGTGTACCGTCGCCGTGGAGACGTCAGCAAGATTCAACCAGAGCCGAGTAGCAGCATTTGACTGCAACTGCGGCTGCGACTTCGGCTACGGCTACGGCTGCGGCTGCCGCTGAGAAGCATTGAGAAGCGACCGCCGCGCCGCTTCTACCAAAAATTTGAATCTGTCTGCATCTGAAGACTTAACGAATATGAACAAAATGGCCTGCGGCCGCTTCAAAATATTACTACATCCAAGTATGGCTACATACTCTCATATACATGAACGGTTGAATCCAGAAAATTATGGTGAAGTAGTTACAGATACAAACACTCAATCACAAGGGTTCCATTTGCATAAACTGCAGCGAATTTAGCTTAACAAAATTAAATGCGTACGGCTAAAAGTAGCCTATTAACCCTTACCCTTTGCATCTTTGCATCTTTTACCCCACACACAAAATTTTTCTTTCAATATTTTGATCAAACATTTTGAAAAACAAAACAAATTTAAAGGAACATCATCTAATCCATTAGTATACTTTTTTTATGTATACAAATTTTAAGTATACAAAAGTAAAATTTTAATTTTGTTCTAAATTATCTACAAATTACAAGGATTATTAGGTAAAGTCTAATAATAATTCCGATTTAGACTAAAATTCTTATTAAATCAAATATTTTGCTCTATTATGAGATGCATTTTATATATACATGAGTTGAAAATGCTTTTCTTTTGACTTTTCTCTACTTATTTGGACACTCGGTAAAAAAAAGTTAAGATACTTTGGCATTTGTGTGGTCAAATTATTTCAAAACTAGAAGGATGGGCTAAATTCGGCCACGCCGAAGTTCGGATACCTTTGCAAACTGTTCTTACTAAAAAAATAAAAAAATTTTTTTTTTTGGTCCGATTGTTCCTATAGGATCTAAATCATATAGTACCCCGATTCTGATAAAACTTTCCAGATATATAAAACCCATAAATACCAAATTAAGTGATAGTCGCTTTTAAAACAACCAAGTTATTGCTCGAAATCCATATTCATGACCGATCGTTCCTATGGGAGCTATATGATATAGTCAACCGATTTTGATAAAACTTAGTGGATATGATAAGAAGTATATAAAACTCACAAATACCGGCTTTCGGAATATTTTGTTAGTAAACAACAAAGTTATTGAGGTTAAAGCTTATTCACGACCGATTGTTCCTATGGGAGCTATATGATATAGTCATCCGATCGGAATGATACTTTATATAGTCGGAGATGCTTCCTTCTATGCAAAGGTATAAAAAGGCAGCTTAATCCTACTATATTCTTTTATAACTACTTATAACGTCAAGCTCTGGCAATTAAGGCGAAATTTTAGAATCTTTGATATTAGTTTCATGAAGACAACTTCTTCAACAACCCTCGTAAGATGCTTTGTTAGCCGCATACTGTTAATTATTTGCTTTGATTAAAAGGTTTAATTGTAAATTCAGTTTAATAGCGTGACAATGTCAACAATAATATATATAATAATAATTATGCTTAAAATTAAATTTCAAAGCGTTGAACATGCAACAAACTGTGAAAAGGACATCAGAAACTGACCTAAACATATACTAAACGCTTCCATATAATTACATATAAAACGTACTTAACTATAAAGGGTTAATTAGTTTTTGAGTAAGAAATATCTTACACTTCGGTCCCAACTTTTCGAAATATTTGTTTTTCCATTATTAACTTTTACATTGTAAAGGCATAATCAGTTTGAATGGTAATAACCTTTTTTAATATATAGAAATTTGATATAATATTTTTTTTCAAACAAATTATGACATTCTTATTATTAATTTTTCTTTTTACTAAATATTATTTTTGTAAACGATCAAAAGAAAATTTAATAAATATGCTACCAAAAAGCCAATACCTTGAGCTTTTAAAGAAAAATGGTTTTGGTAATCAGATTGAAAAACTTTCATATTTGATTGAAAGGGAAATTTAAAAAAAAAACTATCTTTTCTATTGCGGTTCAAGTGCTGTGCTGCATTTACATATTTTTTCTCATACATACAATTAAGTATATATGTATGTGTATGCCATAAAAGCGCCAATTGCATTTACATGTGTATATACATACATACATACATACATATGTATGTATATACTGTATACGTGGTACATGTACATGTACAGGTACATACATACATACTTATCTCGCGCAATAGGGTATGGGCCAATCACATTATGCATTTACTCGGAACTCGACTGCAGTTGGCTCGTTGCCGTAATTTTTCAGTCGTCGTGATCATCTCAGAAGCATGGTAATCCAGTTGTTGCCTCAGGTAAATATTCGTAAATAATTTGTCTGTATTGATGTTGATGCACCTTGCGGGCGCATAGGCCGCCATTACGATTGCACTCCAGTGCAGCCACTGGCCATCGGCCACAAACGAATTTCAAGAGCAGTACGCAAAGTGCCTAAAGGAGAAAATATATGTATGTGTGCCTCACTATATTTGTAAGTATGTATATATGTGTGTGGTGTATATGCTTATTAGCCGAGATCGAGTAGCGCTTTCACAATACAAACACATAAGCAGCCTCAAGCCAGAACGATGTACGATATAGTGCGTAGACATCGTTAAGTTTCTCACAAAAGCATTGCGAATGATAAGCCAATATGATTGAAATTGCAGTGTTCGCGAAATGCGTTGGAGTTCGTGACTAAAGCAGGTTGTAATTAAAGGTCATCGTTTCTAGATACAAGCATACAAACATACATACATGCATGCATACATACATACACATACGACTTAAATTTCAGGCGGAATATTCCTTTGCTTTTAGCTAATGATGTTGGTTGCACCGCGACGAAGTCCAACAGCATCTCTCATCTTGAACGTGAACCTTTTTGCCGTCGCTATTCCATTTCTTCGTCATCATTCGCGCATACCTTTTGTCTCAGTTTATACATATATTCTTAGCTGTCTCCATTGGCGTTTTGGCTTTATTCTCTCTCAGTACCGACAGTTACCAACAAAGCCCACAAGTTGATTGCTCTTCTTTTCATTTGTTTTTTTTGTTCCGATGACACAGTTTTTTTTGTCTTTGCCACAAGGATGTCACTACTTGTAAAGAATTGAACATTTGCCCTTGGTGATACGCCATGCTCTCCTATTCGAATGGGAGTTGAACTAAATATTGCCAACAGCCAGTGGAGTTCAAATAATAAATGGTCATTTAAAAAACACGTAACGCGCATTAACACCACCCTCTAATTAATAGCCCTTTTGCAGTCATTTTATATACCTATAACTAAAGATTCTTCTTCTTTGGATCTGGTACACAGGTATCTGCTAATCATCATATATACTTATCTAGATATTAAGATACTCAAACCAAACATTTTCCCCCATACGTAAATATCTGTGAACCGTCACTTTTGTTAAATAACAAAAAGGAGAAAAAAAAAAAAGACGATGAAAAAAAAGAAAAAAATAAAAGTCGCGCACGACTCCGTCTTCGAGGATCGGAGTCTGTTCATTAGGTTATAAAACATGAATACTGTATTGCGTGAGGCGCCCTTTTTAACTTTTAAGAAAAAGAAACAATTTCTATGTGAGAAAATTATCAATGCGTTGGAGTCGGCCGAAATTGCCACTATTAAATCAAGCGAATCGTAACTGCTGCAACGATGGTGTTGCAGGCACAGATACAGATACAGATACAGATACAGGCACAGGCCAAGGCAGAGGCATTGGACTCTCGGACTCGTTTTAAGTTCCCAATGAATGACTTTAGACGGTTTGCAGATGCTGCTGACATGCCGAAAATGATGGGCAAATTTGAAACGCAAGTGCGATGCCTATATATATATATATATATGTATCTCTGTGTGTGTGTGTGTGTACGAGCTAAGAGCAATGTGTGCAGGAGATTGTTAAGGAATATAAATTGGACAATAAAATCATTAAAAAGCTTAATAACTGTTAGTGTGTTTTAATTCTTTGCTCGTATTTGCACATCCAATAATAACGCTTTAATACGAAATCGGATTATGACTATGCCTCATATATATATGTACATAGATATACATATAGATACATATATATATATGTATACGTTCGTTTGTGTATTTAAATGTCTATACATATATTTAATATATTTAACTAGTTAATAAGCATTATTTATATATGTATATCCTCTATGTATACTGTATATACATATATATATATATGTGGGTATTATTTTATATATTGTTGATATATATAATTTTGTTGCATATGGGCTTTGCATTAGCTCTTAAAATGTGTTATAAATCATATTGTTCATATTGATGCACATATTGTATAACAATTTCGTCATTATTATAATTGGAGTTTTTGAAATCGGAATATAAATGACCTGTATTCCGATCGGCCTGTAGTCACTCAAAATCGCTCAAAGTCGATCAAATTCAAATTTTGAATGAAAATGCTTTCAATCGACCCTAGCTTCACTTTGAGAATGATTTATGCTCGGATCAATATCGTCATTAGAAATTTATGGTGAAGTTTTACAGCATATAATAACAGGTTTTCGCTGATTGCTGATATTGGCTACAAGATTTTTAATATATATATATATATATATACATATATTGTGTACTGGTCGATAAGGATGCATACTTAAATTCTTCTCATGTTAATTTTGTATTTTGATTATGTTTTGATAGGCATTCTTCTTGCTGGTTGAATGTCCTTATTTTATTGTTTGCATATGTACATACATACATACGTTCAGTTTTTAAGTCTTTTTTTTTCGAAACTTGAAAAATTTGTAGCTCATCTGCCATCCATCGGAGTATGCAACAACATGGAGGGATGGATGTAAAATGCTCGAGGTAGCGTTTCTGCATCAAGATGGACTAAAAAGTGCGTAAAAGCTGAAATGGCGCGGAACGGCCAACAATTACTTAACAGTTGTTCGAAGGTTGACTCTCTCGTATGCGTGTGAGAATAGTCTAGTTTGCCGTTTGCCTTTCGCCTCAAAGCTATAATTAGAAATTCGCATTTTGCACTTATTTCTCTGTAGATTCGCCTATAGCAAATTGTGTAAATGTTTCGTGGAGTGTAAAAGCGGCTGTTTGGAAGGGACCGCGCATAGTAGAAACTAGTGTGCACAGAAAAGAGAGCCTACGGCTGAATGTCACACAATGTTAACTGAAGAACGTGCGGCCCTAAGTACGAGGGCTGCCACTTGTATTTCTGGCTTTGTCAACAGGTGTAATCAAAATCTTTTCATATACTCAACACGTACAATAACATTTTCTTTTTCTTTATTGTAACTAAACAAACTTAATTCCAGGAAAAGAAATTTAAGTTTTCTACAATTTTTTTTTATTAGAAGATTTTAAAATCTACTAACTATACTGTGGAAATTCCTTTCAAAAGTTATTTGGAATATAATATTTTGTCCGAAAACTAAGTTTAAATACTGTTAAAATACTTTACAAAAAACTAAAGTTTTCTAGAACCGCATCCTTTAAATGCCATTAAAAACTGAAAACCTTGTTATTGCAATTTCAATGGTGGCAAAATTATTTTAAAATCTAATCGATATATTTTTTTGATTTTTAAATAATTTAATAAGGATTTTTAATACCAAAACTAGCGTTAACATTCATGTTTGAAATTTTTCAAAAAATCATTAATTTACAGCTTAACGGTTTTTGGATAAATTCTTTAATGAAACTTCATCTTTAAAATAAAAATATTAGGATTTAAATAAATAAATTAAAATTAAGGCCAGTTTTGTTTGATTTTAAAAAAACTACTTTGAATTGCTATAAAATTAGCTTTATAATAAAAAGAAACTAGTAAATATAATTTTAATACATTACTATATGGAATCTTAATTTCGATTCATAAAAAATATAAATTTTAATGTATGCATTAAAAATTTGAGTATTTCCATAAATGAAGTATATGAATGTATATTCCTGACTGACTTAATGAGGAAAAGATTTAGGAATGGTGAGTGATTAAATGCAAAAAAACTGTTTAAGAAGTTTATTTTATGAATTCCGATTTATTAATTTTTAAGAACTTAATTTTATGATTTACATTTAATGCCCCTACTCAACCTAACATAAAAAAAATTTAAGAAAAACCAAGTTTCTTGGTTTGTTTTCTCGATACCTTTGCACATTTCTTTATTCTTCTTTCTCTATTTTATTTTAGTGGTAAATAAAGTCAGATTTATAATTATATGATTGCAGCAAGTTTGAAAATTTTGTTCACATCAAAATGAATAAGTATAAGAAAAAAAGCATTGGTATTAATTATTATTAATGATTGGAAATTCATTTGGTATCAAATGGAGTTTTCTAAAAACTTATGTGATTAGTGTGATCATTTTGAAAGCAGTTAATCTTCGATTAAGAGTATCAGAGGGTATCAGATCTAATCGTTGGAACATCCCTAAAATAAATATGTACATATGAGAACAAACATATTTATATGTATAGCCCATATTTGCTATTTTAAATATTAGATGAAAAGTGCAGGGGATTCATATTCAGATAGTTGAGACTATGGCAAACAAAATTTGTATAATGTAGCGTAAGTAATTGCATTACCAGCGAAGGCGAAGATATAATTACCCGTAGTGACGCTCTTTTATATTTAAATGCCAATTACATACATAAAAGGATTTCAAAGATAATTATGAAATAGCATACTTATGCGGTCACGACATCCTTATCCGCGTTATCCTCTGTTCTGGGTAGGCTAATAATTCGATATGTTAATATTGAACGCGCTAGTGGATAGAATCGGCGTCATGTTGCAGTGTGCAGAAAAGGTATGTAAGGGGAGCAAGCCAAGCCAAGCCAAGCCAAGCCAAGGTTGCCCTAATATACAAAACGCTTGGCACGTGGCCTTATTTATATCATTTAAGACAGGCGAAACGGTACAATAGCAACAACAACAGCAAAAACAACAATACCAATACCATGGCATAAGCATTCACATTGTGTGTGTGTTTTATCCAGTTTACTAACAATATTTTATTTCACCCCCCTCTTGGAAAGTTCACTGGTTTTAAGGATTTTACCATTCCATACGCCCATCGGTACTGGTGGCGCACTAAGTGAGACATTGAGAAGAGCAAAATTGGGCTGAAGAGATTAGCGAGCACTTCATGCTAAAAAGTGAAAAGCCAAGTAGTGCGAGTGGCAGCGGACGACGCTGCGGCGTCACGCATATGTTTTTTCTGTGTCCGTGTGATCCTGTTGGGCGGTATGTCGTTTGTTGCTTTTGTGGCTATTGAGAGGGCACACCTGAGTGGTTTTAATGAAAATCCATAGACGCCCATTACCGGAAACGAGAATACTGAAGTACTCATATGCTTACAACGGATACATTACGAAAGGTGGTCACGTGACTTGAATGTCCTCGTTTTAATTAAATTCATAAAAAAACACAGTACACATAGCATTGGCTTTTTGGGCGAGTGTCTTTTTTCAGCAATTACAAATTAGAACCTCTATATATATATATATATAACACGTTTAGTTACCGATATATATATATATTCATATATGTATCTACATTGAAAAAACTATTAATCAATATATTTTTTTTCTATCTCTTTTCATTATTGTAAAATCTCAAACAGAAATTATAAAATTAGCGTCCTCGTTTCATTGAACACATAAATGCATATAAAAATACATATTAAAAACGTGAATTGTCTGTATGTATGTATATAGCTGCGTGAATGCATATATGTGTGTATGTATGTATGTATGTATGTATGTGTATATGACAGTGGCGGCGCCTTGCCGTGGTTGCGCTGCACTTATCATATGATTTATATTAATGGCGGCATATCATGTTTCACGCGTAGTCAATGCTGGCTTTGACTGCAAAACAAATTTGTCAGTGGGGGTCGGCACGCGCTTCACTTTTTAAATAAAGTCATCGTCAACGGCTGGTCAGCGGGCGCAATGTCAGAATCGTAAGCACGGGGACAGCCTTGGCACCTATTGAGAATTGAGCCTTTAACCATATATTAAACAAAAAGCAAAGGGCCCGTCTTACTAAAGATACTAACGATTTTTGTATACTCTGGAAATAAATATATACTTACAGCAAATTCAAAGAAAGATACTAAATAGAAATATTTTATTCTATATTAATTAAAATAATATGATCTAAAAGATCATATGTAATATGTAAACCAAACTCTTAAATATCTTTTTATAATCGTCCTAATTCGACATATGCACATTTAGCTATTAAGCTAAGGAACTTCTTTGGATTAATTTCAACTAGGGAATATGGTAATATGAACTCAGCTCATCGTGCTGAGATTATCCGAAATGGTGTCCAATGCAAACAATCGATACAGCGATTTGCATGATCTTACATCATGTCGAATGACTGTATTAGATTCTCGAATGCCAGTTACGGCCTTTGTTAAAAGGTAAAGTCGCACGGTGCCAAATTAGGATGCATTGGTTGATGATTAAAATGGGATTTTAATGCGGTTTATATATAAATAGAATATGTATATAATAATCGGTCACAAGTATACCTTAATTAATAAATACTAATTAATAAATACTAGCAACAAAAAAAAAAAAAAAGAAGTCAATTGTCACTATAAACTGATTGAAATTTTAAATTTTTGTTTTATCTACGTTAAAACAAATCTTCAAATTATTGTCAGAACGTAAGAAATTCAATTAAATTCAATGTAAGATACGATTTAAAAATATGTAATTCTTATCAAAACATTATATATCAAATATTTTATGCCTTCCATATAACTTGGGACCATTTGGTAGCTTTCTTTTAATTAAATTTTTGGATACAAGTTATTTATATTCGAAAATTAGCATATGCTCATTCAAAAAGATATAATCGAATATGATTTGATTTGCTGCGCGAGCTTTGATTTGTTTATTCCCTATTTCTTTTTCTGTTTTCGTTTTTATATTTCTTTTGCAAATAAATCCAACTGGCGAGCATTAACAAAATTATGTTAATTTGTGTAGAATTCCGCTACTGTTGCCGAAAAGGCACAACAAAAAAGAAAAATACATATATACCTACATATGAAAAAAAAAAAAAAAAAAATAAATAAAACGCAATCGTGGCCAAACCATTAGTTAACTTGTTTAATTAATGGTTTCTATTGATTTTTAAATATTCTTTCATATCAACACCTGTTTATAACATAAGCAATTTACGGTTTATGTATGTTTTTTTTTTGTGTTTTATGTTTTTCGCAGATACCATAATAATATGTAGTACCGTTAGAAATTTATGTATGTGCTAGTTTTGTGAAGTTTATAAATTGCAATATGCTTTAGTTAGTTTCACTATATATTTAGTTAATGAGTTAATAAATATTATTGTTTTAGAAAAACATACGATATTGAGGATAATAGGATAAGATACTTTACCAATGATTGGTAAAGGGTTTGAACGCACGAATTTTGTTTTGACTTTAGTTACCAGATCATTGCGGTGATCTTGATTTGGTTTCTGTGCACAGTTCGACAAAAAACCAAGAGGAGTCTTTGTTGATTCACGTTTGCTGACACGAAAGATCCGGAAAAAATCTTTTAGCATCTTTACTGAAAACCGCCAAGCCCTAAGAGATCAGGATCAAGGACATTACGGTAATCCTGCCGAAAGCTAATATATCGACAATTTTCTGTTTTCGCCTGTTATTGTGGCACTTTCTGCAACCATCCTGGCCCTGAGCAGGACTATCGATCTACTATCTGAAGATTTCCAGGATTTTATGCAAAATATCTTTGCAATCTTCGTAAGGGGGTTAGCCATCAAAATAGGCCAAAATTCAGAAAATCATTGTAACTCGGCAATTTTAAGGACTATGGAGATGTCGTTTGGCCAAAAATATTCCATGTCGATTAATGTCGGCACATATTAAAGAAATCTTGGAAAGTCCTTTAAACAGCCGAGAAAAATTGAATTTTCTCTATACAGATTATCGTGTATATCTAGCGAGTCTTTGAATGGATCAGCACGATCAGGATGTGAAATGAATCTTATAAGCAAGGCCTATCATCTGACCAATGGAACTTCCAATGATCCTGCGAAGAGCCGAGTATACTTATATAGCAATTAAGATGCCGCGAAATTCAAATAATTTAAATGTGCAATAAAGATGCCGCGAAATTAAAAAAAAAAAACGGTTAGTATATTTTAGCATACATTAATTCTGAATTTAAAACTTTTTGTAGTTGAAAATTTTTGTAGCATACTTTTGGGCATAAAATAATTTTTGCTGCATACTTTTAGGCGCTTAACACCGATTTTCATTTTTCGGTACCTACGAAAGTGTAGCATACTTTTAGGTATAAAAATAATTATTGTTGCATACTTTTAGGCGGTTAAAACCGATTTTTGCTTTTTGTAGCATACTTTTGAGTTGGGTTCGAGCGCCCAAAAGTATGCTACAAAAATTTTCAACTACACAAAATTTGAACATCAAAATTTACGGATGCTAAAATATACTAACCGTTTTTTTTTTTTTAATTTCGCGGCATCTTTATTGCATATTTAAATTATTTGAATTCCGCGGCATCTTAATTGCTATATAAGTATACCCCAATTAAATTATTTCGCGGCCAGCTCAAAAATGGTACAAAATACCATTTTTCTCGATAACTCGAGAACCCGCAGGACTTTCGGAATGTCCTTTGGCCAGATGATAGTCCTTATCCTTTCAAGGACTCGCGAGATATAGGACATCTCCATTGGCCTTAAAATGGCCGAGTTACAAGGATTTTTCTGATTTTTGGCCTATTTTTATGGCTAACCCCCTTACGAAAATTGCAAAGATATTTTTTATAAGATCCTGGAAAAGTTTGAATGCAAATCGATAGTCCTGCTTCTGGAGAACCAAGACAATCATGTCCTGCGAAAATCTCACATCGTCCTGCGGAGTTAGTTATCCTTATTTAGTTTTTTAGCTATAACTTTCGCATGTCCTGCCGCAGGACGAAAAGACATGGTTTCCTAGAATGTCCTTGACGATCTCTATCGATTGGCATCATAAAAAATGGGGGTCATCTAAGAATCCAGGACTTGTATATTTTGAGAGAATCTTAACTAATCCCCAAAAGTATACCCCACAAAATTTATTTCTCAGCGAACTGAAAAATGGTACAAAATCAGCAGGAAAACACAAAATCGCCGATATCTCGGCTCTTCGCAGGATCATTGGAATTTCCTTTGGTCAGATGATAGTCCTTGCTTATAAGATTCATTTCACATCCTGATCGTCCTGATCCATTCAAGGACTCGCTAGATATACACGATAATCTGTATAGAGAAAATTCAGTTTTTCTCGACTGTTTAAAGGACTTTCTAAGATTTTTTTAATATGTGCCGACATTAATCGACATGGAATATTTTTGGCCCAACGACATCTCCATAGTCCTTAAAGTGGCAAGTTAAAATGATTTTTCTGATTTTTGGCCTATTTTTATGGCTAACCCCCTTACGAAGATTGCAAAGATATTTTGCATAAAATCTTGGAAATCTTGAGATGTAGATCGATAGTCCTACTCCTGGAGGATCTAAAAAGTCATGTCTTCGTAGCCCTAACTTTCGTATATTCAGCCGCAGAACTAAACTCTTAGGTTTCATTTAAATAAAATTTTTCTGAGCTAGCTAAGTTTGATTGAATTGCTGATTTAAGCAGTATTTTATATAGGAGTATTTTATACAAAGTCCTTTTTGTTTAAAGCGTCTTTTGCAATGTCAAATAAAATAAATATATCCAATAATTACAGTTCTGCAAGGAAAGAAAACAGTTGAGCTAAAAGAGAAGTTTCATTCGTTTTTGAATATTAGAAAGCAGAATCTCTGGTTTTTACAGAAATACTAATAGCGCGAATGCAAGATAATTGCATACCATAATACAGGGTATCGTGATAGCTTGATTTGGTACATTCAAAGGGAAACACAACTACATCCACTTCTATATATATTTCTTAAGGCACGTGTAACCACGGGATATATGGGCTGAATTGTCACGTTTCTACATTCAACTAATTTTTTAAAATTGCGATTGGGCATTGCGCAGGATCCAAATTATCCACTTTATATACACCTTTGTCAAGGGGTATTATTAATTTGTCACGATATTTTCACATGCACAATTACTTTTATCTGTCTTTAACTTGCTTTAAATTTTCTATTAATTTCAGTACTGAGGCAAACATATTTTATATATATAGAGAACATATTCTTCATAATTTTTGTTTTACTCGACGGTCTTAATTATTTTTTGCAAAAGCGACGCACTGATTAAGAAATAACTTATTTTAACGGCGCAATGTTTTGCCGTGGTACTGCAGTCCTCAAAGTAATCAGTTTCGCCAACTGCCGAGGATTTGTCACCCCCAATAAAGAACGTTTGATGTATTATTCGGTTCATTTGGTAGACAGGTCTGTGCAAACAAAGCGCCGCCGTTCAAACCACCGCCGCCGCTAGGAATACCAACAACTGGCACAACTGTCGGTGACAGAGACTAAGTCGAAGTGTAAATATAAACAGAAAGCTGAAATAAAAGACCGTTGTCCGGTTAACCATATGTACACGAATTCCCCAAGCGCATTCCTATCAAAATTTATAGAAATTGAAATGTCTTACCCAAAAAAAAAATAAATAAAGTCGCCAAAATGACTAATGTGTGTGGACCTTTAAAGAACTGTCATGCGTAAGTGTTCAAAATCGGCAGATATTGGGAAAGGACTTGAACGATCTTCTTATCTAATTAACCATTAAAAATTCAATTGTCTGCTGTCTACATTATAAACATCAATTTCAAATAATTATATCATTTCGGTTTACTAGTTAGGAAAATGAATATATTTCATCCCTTGTGCTCGTACATTAAACCAAAAGAACCACCTTTTCAAAAGAATTTAAATCAAGTATAAATACGATATGTACTTAACGAGTATGTGGAGAAGAAGTTTGAAAAAGTTCTACTTTTTTTATAGAAGCTCAATGCGGAAATATTTGCCTAAACTGTACAAATGTTTCTACAAATGTTTCACAGAATCCTATTTACGGCATTTCTTTTTTAGTTTAGATATACAAACATATGTATGTATGTATGTATGTCCTGAACTTTAGTAAAACAAGTAGTAGACTCGGCATTGAATGCTCTTTCAGTTGTTAAACAGCGTTGAGATTACACACAGTATTGTTACATTGAGCAAAATGTGCATTGGGGAGGTAAAACACCTGCAAATCATGTCAAAAGGTGCTTTGGGCAAAGAATTCTATTGTAAGTATTGTTAATGATTCTAAGAAATGCCATATGAACTACATCGATTAAATTTTAACTGAATTGAAAAACTATCAATGACAATTAATGCTACCGACAAACATTAAGAATTTAGTCAGTCAAACAACTTTTAATATCAAGTGGATACTTATAGTTTTATCTTTGATTCTCTAAGAAAAGTTTGGCTTCAACCTAATTTTCTTACCAAAAGTGCAATCTTCTTTTACTAGGAATTACACCAAAATCTAATTATGGTATTTAATAGCGATACACTTTGAAACTTATAGTATGAGTAACCTAATAATAATGTTTAATTCATTTTACTTTTTTCACTATATTTCAATTGAGACTTGATTTCCTACTTTATTAATTGATTTAGTAACTCCTATTTGAGAGGTGCCAGACGCTATAATACCAAGTTACCATATTCTACAAATGTAAATATATAACTTTTAGTAAAGCATAAAATAACTTTAACTAAACTTGAAAAATTAAAAGAATTTCCGACTATATTCCGTGCATATACATACATTAATTGCATCTTGGTTAAAAAATTGTTTTTGTAGGTAAAAACTTTTTGTATTTCAGCTTGGAAATTGTAGACTGATACCGATTTTGACAATTTATATTACTGTTTTTTAAGTCTTAAGATAAATTAATTTGATCTATTTACTTTACTAACTATAGGCGGCGATTTTTTGTTGAATTTTCTTTAGCAACTTTAAGTGATTTTTGAAAAACTTCTTTTGAGTAATCGATTACTCTGTAACTAAAACAATTTGGCTCTAAATTCAATGGCGTTAAATTCAATTTGATTATAAATTTTCATAATAATATTTAAAAAACTATTTTTCAATAAATTGAAAAACTTTCTTTTTGCATTTTCATCTTTTCTTTCTTTTTTGTATTTGGAATCGTGTAAAAGATTCCTTTGCGTTCCAATATAAATTACTCAAGTCTCAATTTTGTGAGATTTTTTGTTAACACAAGGAAATTATTTCCATAATTATTTATAACCAAGTGTAATATGATGAATTGTGTAACATTTGGCTTTGGTAGTTGTTAAAATAAATTAAATTACCTGCCAGGCATTTGCATCCAAGGTGGCCAAAAATGACATGTCCAACTCCTACGGAAATAATGGAAAAGTTTGTTAAAATAATTTCCCTTTTACTGCATTTAGGATATATATGTATATGTATGTGTATATATATGTAGTATGGATAGAATTTTCACCTTCCGACGGAAGTTGCTTGTGAAATCCAGTATGCCGAGTTATTCTTATTTGTGCCACAAAAATGCAAAATTATGTAAATTGGTCAGCCACACAAAAAACACAGAAAACGATGAAAACGTATTTGCCGGCGGAACTTTTGTTTTTACTTCGACCCGAAGGTGGCGTATGTTTTCGGTTAGTTATTAAGAAAGTGACTATGAACTTGGACTTGACTTCCGCTCGGTAAATTTCCGTTCCGATTTCCTACACTTTTATCAAGAGGATAACTGGACCACTGTGACTGTGTGTTGATGTATCCTAAGCGGTTCGATGGCAGCGGCGTCCTCAATGTCTGAAACAACTTCCGTATCTCCTTTGTGGTTTTCGGCCAAAGGATTTTTCCAGCTTGGCGCTATTCGACTACTACCAAGACCCAGCCTTTGGCTATGTACTACCCGGGGGTGTATGCAGCTTCTGTTGGTCATATTCCATCCGGTACCTCCAATTCACCCAAGATAGCGCGGAGCTTTTCAAACATGCAGCTCTTATACATACATATGCTTCATGTATACATACACTTATTTATACCTATGTATGCCAATGTATGTATCTATATATAGATGTATGTACATACATAACCATACATATACATGTATGTATGTATATCTATCTGTGTGAGGGGGGAATTCGTTGAACGCGTGTACATGCGTACGTTCGTTTTCGTATATAGAGGATACAATCTGTATGGTAATATCTCCTGAGGAAATAAAACTTTGCTCTTGTCCCAGCCAAAGCTGCCGCTGCGCTGCAGCCTGGACAAAGGCAAATACATACGTACATATAAACATGCATATATACAACGTATATGTTTGGGCATACATACATACACAAATACACACACACATATGAGCGTACACCTTGATTCAATATTTGTAACACTCATTCCTCATATTCGGTTACTTATGGCCTTAGGGCCATTATGCGCTTATATATTATAGATACTGCATATGTGCAGGCCTGAAATGGGGAGTTACGGATAAAAAAAACACAGCTTCAGCATTTCACGCAATCACACACACAGCCCCAAATGCTGTAACTTGTCGCCAAGGCTTGCCGCCCGAATACATATCGCTTTTGGGGATGCTGACAGATTTTCTGTCGAGCAACGCAGCGACAGAGCCTGTATATACATATATGTATATATGTACGTATGTATGTCTGTGTGCGTATATACATGTGTATGTAAGGATATATATATATATGTATATATGTACATTGCAGATACATATGTATTTGTACTCACCCCTATCGGTGAGCTCTTACCCTCAATTTATCTCAATTTCAATCTTTCTCTCTCTCTCTCTCTCGCTCTCTACATCATCCATCTCTTTCGCACCGTTCTCTTCGACCGAAACATTTCTCTTTTCTAACAGTTTCGATGTACACTCGCACACGCATACATATACATTTGTATGTATATTTGTATATCGTTACATATGTATGTACGGTTGTTCAATTGTGTTTCGTTTCCGCAAAGTACTCTTTCACGTTGACACGTTGAACAGTTTTGTTACCCTTCCAAGTTTTTCCTGATTTGCCAACAAATGGTTCTCGTGAATATACCACAAATAGGCAATTTATTCATTGTACCGATTAAAGGACTCTGTGTCTGCCATTTCGTAATCATTCTACATCACAATTTCTAGCGCAACAACGTATTAGATCAAATTCACTCACAATCCTTTTTGCTATAGAGAAGGAATTAGGAAACTTTGATTAAAACTACAATAATATATTTATAAAATAAAAACCATAAGAAGCATTCCGGTTAAAGATTTGAAGCATAAACCACGTATCTTACTAAGTCTGTGAAATCTGTGAAAATATGTGGCAAAAATCAAAAGTACTTCCTACTATTAAAAACCCAACGGCAAATGACTAAATATTCTTTACTGTATTCGGATGAAGCAAATTTAAAAATTTGAAACCGTTGCAACGGTTTTACTTCTTTTAATTAAAAATTTAAAAGTTATTTAGTTATTTTTATGATGAACCATAATTGTAACCGAAACTAAAATTCAAATAAGTGTATAGAAATTTAAACCAAAATAATACTAAATTCGGCAAAATGCTATTCTTTATACATTATATACGTATGTAAATACTTCTAGGGAATATTAAAACACATTGCTCCTGAGATGAAATTCACTTTAACAGGACGCTATGCTTGAAATATCCTATTAACTGATCATTTTTAGTGCGAAATGAAAGAGACATAATAAAATGTGTAATTTAAAAATTCTCAATATAAACACATGCCATCATTTAAACGTAGCATTAAATAATCTGGCATCCCTGACACATAGCGTTTATCTTATCAAGTATCCGCCTACTCATCCTATATGTACATAGATTTTCATTTTGATTCATATCGATTATATAGATAAAGAAAAATAAAGGCATACACCCAAATACTCAAAGTTAATTATTTTATAATTGTAATTATATAATATATATTTAAAGCTAAGTTTAAATACACTCTGCAAAGGTTTTAAAAACTATTAAAAGTATTGCTTCTTGGGAAAAAAAATGTATGAAAAAGTTATTTCTATCTGTGGCAAAAATTGTTTAAAACTAATTATTTAAAATCGAAAAAAATATATATAAAAAAACAACGAACAGTATTAACTAACATTTAACAAAGTTTGTTTCAAATCTTTGAGACATGTGCATATTTGTTTGCCTTTTAAAATTAATATGAGAGTTCGATTTCAAACTAAACAATGATAAAATATACATATACATTTTACAGTCGAAGTAGTAATCAAAGTGATAAGACAAATATTATTTCAAATAGTTCATAACTGAATATGAATAAATACAATTTAAAAAGCAATTTATCCCTTTGAGATACATTAAAATCATGGAATAAATTTCATGTGTAAGAGTCTTTTAGTTTTACAAAAAGAAGAAACTATATTATGCATTTAATGCGTTTTAAACCTTTTTTTGTAAACAACAATTTATGAATTTAGGCATTGAAATGCATGTATGTAAGTATGGGCATGTGTACAGAAGATTATAAATGATCTAACTCAGTTTAAATTTGAGGTCTGATGTCTGCATAGTACAACAAGTGGGCAGCGTCATTAGCAGGCAAAGGCCATTTCAACTGAAGGAGAGAAATTGAGAAAAGATTAGTATTTAATGACTTTCCTATATTTATACAAAATTAAACCTTAAGATATACGTTTGTATGCAATTGCATTGAAGAGACCTACGGCCAAAGAGGTTGCGCCATGGGCATCATCAGAGTCCAAAAGCAAGTCCGTCAGTTATGGTTATGGGTATAGATATAGGTATAGGTATAGGTATGGGTACGGTTATGACTATGAAGGTAACTGCCTAGAAGCACGTGCGTTGCTGTTGCGCATTTATGTATATGAGATTTTGAAATCATATATTTATATTTCCACTAATTCATTTTTAATAATTTGTTTGGTTCCTCATCACGCCCCGCGCTTGTGTGTTAATTATCAACCTGGTTGAGTGTCTAAGCAGAGTCAGAGGCAGCGGCATGCTGGCGGTCGGTAAGATAAACGAGTAAGGCCACAGATTCTCTCCAATGCAGTCTACAGGAGCAAGAGCAGGTCCCTCATAAGATGTACTCTGAGACTCAGATTCGGGGGTGAGATCGCCTGGCCGTAATAATTTATTGTGCACGTCGAGTTTTGTTTTGTTTTATGTTGTTCCTCTGTATGTTTGTATATATATTTCATATATATGTATATATTTATGTTTGGCTGTCCCTCGACTGCCGCTAACAGATGTACATATGTATGTATATACATGCATACATACATATATGGACAGATTGCACTCTCTCATTAGTAAATTTTTCAGAAATTTAGCATGAGAAACACTAATGTAAGGATTGCACATTACAAACCGAGAGTCCTTCTTGCCAAGCGTAGG
This sequence comes from Drosophila neocordata, assembly GCA_018903615.1. Lineage (NCBI taxonomy): Eukaryota > Metazoa > Arthropoda > Insecta > Diptera > Drosophilidae > Drosophila > Drosophila neocordata. The sequence goes on from JAEIGI010000001.1 coordinate 1,749,213, forward strand.
TGAAATATGGTTCCTTCTTTTTATTCAAACTCTTTATTCCACAAATGTCAATGACAGACCCCGACTGTGGTATCCCAATATTATGCGGGCACTCGCTCCAGACGGAGGTGGAGCTGCTGATGGAGATGCTGCCAAAAGTTGCTGCAACATTCCTCTTACTGACCGAAGTACTTGCTGCTGCTGCTGCTGCTCCTGCTCCTGCTACCGCTCCCTTTTCCCTCATTCATCCTCATCCCTCGGGGTCGTCCTACACTTGGCTACGCTATGGCTTGATCGCAAAAAGGAGGAGTAGAGCACATAGCGCAAGGGTCCAGGTCCAGCCAATGACCACAAGCAAAAAGTGGGAGTTGCTATAATTGTTTAATTATAGGATTTTGCTTGCCTGACTTTGCATTTTGTGCGCATAACATTTGCTTTCAGTTTTAAGGCCTGCCCTCAGTCGGGTACATCGGCATTGATATTCAATTTTCCACCTACAAAAGTTGAGTTTCTAATTATAATAACATTTAAATATAAACTTCTTTTTCTTAACTGATATTTTTTGTATTTATTTTATAATACTAAATCTTAACACTTTTCGGCTGCATTTCCACTTAAAGAATACAATATATTGATATGTAGGTAAGAGTATCCCAATGTTTCCAAAAAAAAAAATACAAAAGTTTTATTCTCTTCGTTCATTTTTGACACGTCTTAGTTGCCTTTTCTTTTTGTTTTTGTTTCATTTTAACTTTCGTGGCCAAATCTGGCAGCAGCAATACTGAATCCAAGCTTTACAACGGACATTTTCTTCGATGCTATCTTTTGCTTTCCTCCATACTTAACCCTAACAGAGCTGCCCTTTTTTTGATAGCAGGAATGTGGATCAGTTGTGGCTTAGGAATCGTAGCAAACTATTGCCATCGACAGGGCGTTAGAAGTAACTTCTCATCAATTTTTAGATTTACATATGATGTACATACATAAGTATTTATTAATACCTGAATGTATAAATGTACATATATTGGTACATATATTGATAAGGACGTAGAATAACGAAATTTCTTGACATTTTTGTCGATGCAATCGTGAATGGCTGCTGCTGCTGCAGCAACACCTTTTTAAATCGTGTACTGAAAATTATAAGCGCTAGCTAGCCCGTGCCAGACCCAATGCCGATGTTGTTGCCGTTGCCGATGCCGGTACCTTGCCTCTTCTCTTCTTAATGCTACCTGCCTGAGGCGATCATGTTCAATCTTGCCAGAGTTTGCAGCCGTTTGTAGATGGGCTTCAGCGAAAAAGTCTTTGATGAGGAAGACGCACAGTCTGTATCTTTTGCGATATATCGAAGCTTCTACTACCTTTAGTTGCTGCAACTCTGCAATATTCCAGAAGAAACAATCGTGGTAAGCCAGTCAGTCAAAACACCCACAATGAGCCGTCGTCGCCCTTAAAAATCGTCAGAGCAAATTTAGTGGCAGTTCAACTGCGTTGTCTAACGTTGAGAGGCACAAGAAAAAAAAAAAAAAGCGAATCGCTGCCCTGCCCTGCCCAGCTCTGCCTCTGTCCTTTAGTCCTCTGAGGCGATGCCAAGAAGTGAAATTGATGGGCAGTTTGTACAATGCTGGAATACTTTAGACGTGACGTGAATAATGAGTACGATAAGGATCTAAAATTCCTTTTGAACAGCGTGCATGCAAATTTTGAAGATTATGCGGTGATTACCAGCGGTTAAAGTGATTTAAAAGCCTATGTATTGTATGTATATATATACAAATATATCTACATATGTACTAATTCATAAAGCTACGTATATATGTATGTATGTACAGACTTAAGAACTCACATTTAGATATGTATTTTGAATTACTTAGGAAATTTTACTTTTATTGATACCAATAAAGAAAAATGCATAAGAACAGGAAGAAAAGGATATCACCTGTTCACAGCACTTCAGAACATTCATAACAATAATCAAGGATAGTCCCAAGCAGTGTGCAATGGTTCTTAATGAAACTAATCGAATTTTGAGCATTTTGAAATAATTGGAAAAAAAAAAGGCCGGTAAAATTCAACAAGCAAATCTTCCTTTTATGCAATGAGTGCCGTGGGATTACATCTATGTATGTATGTTGTATATAAAGTAGACAAGGTACACACACATACACATACATAGATTGCAATGCTGACATTCATACATTCTCATACAGATGTGCTGGTGGGTATTAAATTTGTAACAATTTGCCAGATGGCGCCAATCCACACATACGAGCGATTAAATAAATATATCGATTTGAACTGCCGAATGTATAGATGTATGTATGTATGTATGTGTGTACATACATTCATCCTTATTCCATATTCACACAGTACCAACTTAATTTAAGATTGACAGGTTCATGAATGGATATTGTTCACTTTGTTTGTATTTGAATTTCATGCCTGACAACAATTGCTCTTTTGCTGCCCACACATTCAATTGAATGCTACTACCACAATGGACGAGCAAGAAAGAGGCTTATGCACTCGAGTAAATATTGTTTGGTCATGGGAAAGCCAATATAGCGGGATATACATTTGGCGGTGTGGTTCATTAACATTGAGATAATCCCATTAGAAAACGTTACGGCAAGTGCAATTGCCTAACCACTCGAGCACAATTTTCCCAAAATATTCCCTTTTATATATATTTATATATATATTTATAGTAGGACAATAGCCACTCACATACCTACATTTGTATTTATATTTGTATTTACGCAAACTAACCGAAACGTAATTAATGCCACACGTAAATACTTCATTTTGATATCCTGTACAGTTAGAATTTTACGATAAAGGGAAGGAGAGAATGTTGAAAACAATCAGTAGATTTGCCACCCCACAAAGTGCATTCATTCTCTTGACTAATACATCTGGCTATGTTTATATTGACTCTACAATTTCTAATCTAGTGTGCTATAGGAACCAATCAATTGTCCAACATTTAATTAATTATATAAATTTTAAAAATCGACTGATCTTTTTTAGAAGAAACAAAATAAGAAAACTACTCATATATATTAAGGAACGATCGATCTTTATATGGACAAATTGCAAATAGAACTTAACAAACTTTATTATGAATCGTAAAGAAAACAACAAAGATTAAGTAAAGTTACTATTTGCTTAAACTAAAGTTTGGATATACTTTCATTAGTGTCAAATAATTAAATTAAAAAGGCTTCAATCTGTATTTGACATGAATTCTGAATCTTTCTACAAAAGCATTTCATTCGAAGAAGGCATAAAAGATACACCAAGTAGATTAAAGTCAAATAACATAATATAAAGTAAAATTTAACTAACAAGAATAATTAACAATAAAATGTAATATGAATAAAACTACTTTGTTAATTCAAGCAGTAGATTAAAGTCGAATAACATAATGTAAAGTAAAATTTCCTATGTATGTCTATTTAACATTTAATACTAACAATAACAATTAACAATAAAATGTAATATGAATAAATTTTAATCATTTATGAAAAACTACTTTGTTAATTCAAACAGTTGAAATTTTGACTCACGCCTTTACAAATTGGAAATATGTATATGTACCTATATATCTGTGCATTAGATTAGCTTACTAACGCGAGGATAATTCTACAAATACAATTTACTTTTATTTGAAATATGTACATATTTTATATCTGCTTCAGAAATTCGATTTTTCAACAAACCAAAAAATAACTTTGATTTAAACTCAAGTTTAAATTCTCCTTTTTTATTAATAAGTAGAGGGGATTTAAGACCCTAACCTTCTCAGATAAAACCATTTTAAATGTATACAGAAAGCAGGCCTATTTTTCTACAGGTAAAGTGTTCGCCTAACCATTGAATCAGAAATTTCTAAACTGCTAACCCACAAGTGAGATTGAGGAATATTGATTTTGGAATAAATTTTTAAAATAAATCGAATTGAGTTGTAAATGTCGGCGGTTTGATTGAATATAAAATAAAGTACCTATAAAATAGCTTGTGCCTACAATGTATTGGCTATAGGATTATATGTATAAAAGCTGCGGCCCTCTATCTTGCTAGCTCAAGGCTAATTGGGGGTGTAATAGTGCTATTAAACGCTCCAAATGACATCACCCCTCTTGAAAATGGTGAAATGATGTGTGGGCCAAAGGTAACACATTAGCATTTACAATTATCTAGCCTGCAACCCTCTTTTTGAATTGGTGGTTAGGTTTCGGGTTGGTACCGCAGACAACAAGTCCAATAAATTGAAAATAAAAAGGGTATTTTTTAATGACCGGTATACCAATTCCAATGCCAACACTTGACAAGTGCATCAGCAACATATACAAATATATATATATATATACATATATATGTACATAAATGTTAATGCAAATGTATACATAATTATAAGTATCGTATATGTGCACAATTTTTTTGTGGGCGCGGGCGCTGGATTCGACGCCTACTTGAGCCAGTGGACAACATTGTTACTGTCGCTCACAAGATTAGCCTGTTGGATGGAATAAAGGAACAAGCATGAAGACCGACAGATTGCGTTAAACGACGTGAATTTTGACAGATGGTTATTTTTCATTTTTGTTTTTTGATCTAACAATTTGTGTGTTCAAATTTAAAAGTGTTTTGTTATCCTCCACTGAACTTTATTTGACAAATAGGTAATTTAAATTTAACACAAAAAGGGTAAAGGACGACAGATTAAGGGGGTATATAAATGTATATATATATATATGTACATGTTGCTATTGGAAATGGTCTGATGTCAATTTTATTGTCACAACATTTTGAGTTAATCCGGGCTCTAAGTGCTTTAAAATGCAAAGATTTGTAAAGAAACGGCTTAAAAGATCTTAAGCCCTAGTTTCAAAAAAATTGTTCATATTTTTTAAGAATTGAATTGTAGAAATTTCAGACAATCATAATCAATATCAAACTCTATATAGTAATCATAACTCCCCCAGCGTAAATTATGGGTTACCACATGTTGGCGGAATTTTGCGGGTAGGAAAAACGACCACGGGCGATTCATTTTTTACGCCACCCGGGGGTGTTGCCGCTTGATGGGGAAATTTGTGTATCGGCAAATTGTCACGTATCCCTTTTACACTTACTTGGGCCACATCGTTCTTTAACAAGCGCACGTTAAAAAAGTGTGTGTATGTGTCTGTCAGTTTGTATGGGGGTTGGGAGGGGGATTTATTTTTCCCTGTGCTAAATATAAGGAAATTGTAATTAGAATTTTATGTTGCAACCACTTGGCATGCATCATGACCAATGTTAAGTTGGGGTGGCCCGTGGTTAAGCGACCGTGTAATTTACAATTTTTTCTGGTTACCCACTCCATTTACTACCTTCAAACATTTTAATTGTGGTTTAAATATACATATATAAATATAATTATATATATTATGTTTTATACAGATCTCATCCAAAAGCAGATTTAAACTTAATATTTTCAGCAAAACTATTCAAAAACTAGAAGGATGGGCTAACTTCGGCCACGCCGAAGTTCGGATACCTTTGCAAACTGTTGTTTTCAATTACAAATAAATTACCAGAATTATAAGAAAGTATATAAAACTAATCATGCCCGTGGCTCCAAGAAAAAAAACTTACGAGTAAAAAAAAATTTGTTTTTTTTTTTGGTCCTATTGTTCCTATAGGAGCTATATCATAAAGTCGGCCGATTCTGTTAAAACTCAACAGACACATTTTTATATATACCAAACTTACATATACCAAATTTCGAGTAAAATAACCAAGATTTTCATCTAAAACCAATTTTTTGGCCGATCGTTCCTATGGGAGCTATATGATATAGTGCTCCGATTCTGATAAAACTTAACTCCAGATATGTTAGAAAGTATATAAAACTTATAAATACCAAATTAAGTGATAATCGCTTTTAAAACAACCAAGTTATTGCTCGAAATCCATATTCATGACCGATCGTTCCTATGGGAGCTATATGATATAGTGAACCGATTTTATAAAACTTGGTGGATATGTTAAAAAGTATATAAAACTTACAAATACCGACTTTCGTAATATTTCGTTGGAAAACAACAAAGTTATTGAGGTTAAAGCTTATTCACAACCGATCGTTCCTATGGGAGCTATATGATATAGTCATCCGATCGGGATGATTCCGAGATATACAATGCCTGCAGCAAAAAGAAGCCTAGGTGCAAAATTTCAGCTCTGTAGCTTTAAGAGTCTCGGAGGAGATTGCGTTGATCCAGACAGACGGACAGACGGACAGACAGACAGACAGACAGACAGACGGACAGACGGACATGGCTATATCAACTCAGCTCATCGTGCTGATCAAGAATATATATACTTTATATAGTCGGAGATGCTTCCTTCTATGCGTTGCAAACTTCTGACCAAAATTAATATACCTTTTTTGCAAAGGTATAAAAATAAACAAAAAACAAAAACTAGGCGCTTTGCGGCAGATAGTTAAAATATATTAAAAAAATAGAAAAAACAACCAAAATTAGTTGTTCGAATTTGATTAGTAGGCTTTTTTACAGAAAAATCTGTTGAAATTTATGATGAACTTAAAAGGATGGAAATGCTACTTACACAACGCATAACTATATATGTATATAGTAATTAAAACTATCAGACAGTTTTTTAGATCCAAGTTATCCAAGTTAACTTTGGCAAATATTTTTGTTTCAAGTGAGTGTAAACGATAAAAAAATGTATAATTTTCATTACCTTTTAAAATTGTTATTTAAGAGTTAAATAAAAGATTGAATTTTATTTTAGTAAAAAACATTCCCGCTTTAAGTTTTATTTTAAAGAAAAATTTTTGGAACGGTTTAATTTAAAAAAAGTACCGCGAGTCCACGACAATTAAAAGTTCCTCGAATTTCAAAAACGAATCCATTAACAAATTCAGTCGCCTTCTAAAGTAAAGCAAAAATACTACGACGAAGTAATCATACTTTTCCGTGAGCTTAAAGTAAAACCCATCTTAAATTAGATATCCCCAAATGTCTTTGTCGCTGTCACACCTTACTTATGGCGGCAGAGATGTTTTTGTCCTTGTACACAGATATATAAGAAACACTAAACTTGTTAAATTCTATCTATATTGACGTAGAATGATAGGCTTGTTTCCATTATAGACTATTAATGGCTAGTTCAACTGGAGAAAGAAAAGAATAGTAGTGAGTAACTGTTTTCCTCATGTGGTTGTTATGCAGGTATCGCAGAGTAGCAAGGATATGGTAAGTAAAAATGGAATATTTGTAGAGTTTTTAGTACAAACTTTCTGGATTTCTTATGTAATGTGGAATCTACATACATCATATAAGCTTATGTAAAAGGCTCTTAGCAAAACAATATTAAAATACAGAAACAACGTTGTGATTACATTGTGACTTAAGAATTTTAATAATTGTATAATGATGGCATTATAAACCGAAATTATAACATATTCATTTTATTGCTTTTTAAATGCTCATTTTCCTGCGTCTTGATTCGTTGCTCCAGAAATGAATACCAACAGCACCACGGGGACTATGTACATCCACTAAAAATAACAGGCAATGGTTAATATGAAAAACCCGCTTTGTGTTTGTATATTTTGCACTCACGTATTTCGCAAAGAAACCCCTGTTATCACGCACTTCACCGCGTTCCCTGGCCTCTCGCTCGCGTTCGACTTTTTGTATAAAACTAGCAGTATCTGGCACAGGAGCAAGTTCGGCATGACGTATCAACACATCAGTGTTAAAATTAATTTCGTCCAGATGCTGTGTATCTTCAATCGAACATTCAACGATACCAGGAGCTGCGTCCTGAGATGCTGTTATTGCTGTTACAAATCCTGAAGGATCCAGTGATATCCAGAGAATATCGTTCAAGTGAGCCTGCAAAAGCCTGCAGGCTTTGTTTGATGTTAAAAATTGTTGTTTGATTCCATTTGAATACACCACTGTAGCTTTCAGCCGGTAGAAGTCGTTTTTGTTTGCGAGGTCCTAATCATTAGAAAATACAATGTTCTGTAAATAATTCTGCAATTTTTAAAAACACAACATTTACCTTCATCATTTCCAGCTCGCCAGCAGTAAGCGGCACTTGAGCCACATTAGAAAGTCCTGAATTTAGACTGGGTATTGTTATATTGCCGCGGTATGAGAAGTCTGCACTCCCACTAGCAAGTGAATGATGCAGCTGAATTGTTATCCAACTGTCATGTTCCAAATAACTCTACCGGTAAATATAATATAAATCAATGATGCTTTTATGAAAACTTGCAATATCTTACCCATCCACTGCCAAAAAGACTCAGCAGACAAAGTAACACAGCACCCGCTCGAAAATACATTACAATTAATTAATAAAAATGAATCTAATTTTCCAGACTTGCTTTGTTATAGTGTTGCCATAAACTGGGTCGACAACTTTCTGGCAGCACTGCCACTGAATGTACCAAGCAACAGTAATGCCATTTAAGCAGAAAATCCGCGTAAATAGCGGCATCCATGTCATCATAGCAAATAACTGATTGCAGCATCTATTCGGTAATGTGACGAAACCTTTAAATTTGACGCTATAAAAATAACACCATTTTCCTGGGCTGTATAAAGAATACAGAGTTAATAGAATGAAATTAAAAAGCGGCAATCAACACCAACAGCTGTCGCGAGAAAATCTGGTCACTTTAATTATAGATTTGTAAATTTAACAATTCTAGAATTTACAATGCATTCACGTGTAACTGAAGAATATAATAAAGTCGGGGTTCACGCCGGGAGCCATAACTGACATATTAGTGTGGCGGAATAACTTTGTCCTTGTAAACAAAAGATAGGCAGACAATCTGGTCGGCCTTTTACAATAAAAATAACTGGTGCATAACTTCTAGGAAGAAAATAATTTCTATTCACATTGAAAGCTAACAAGTTTTATATTATGCAGAAGATTTCTCCACTAATTTCGCCATCATCTTTTCATCTTTCGCCTTTCGTTTAGCTTCCTTTTGCTTGCGCTTGTCTTCCTTTTCCTTTTGCTCTAGCATTTCCTTAAACTTTTCATCACGTGGATCAACCTTGTAACCAAAATGCCTCCGGACCTCTTCAATCAAACGCTCCTTGCGTTGTATTGCAGCTGCTGCGTCTGCCTCTCGTTTAGCCACCTTTGCATGGAGATCATTCTTCCATTGCTCCAATTTTTCCATCTTTTTGGAAATATTTTCCTCACGAGTGCTAATGGCCCGCAACTTCTCTTCATGCTGGTTGCGGGACTTTTCAAGCATTTGTTGTAGTGTTTCCAATTCGTTACTTTGTTTGTGTTGCGATTTAGCAGCGCTAGTCGCGGAATCAAAGCAAATCCGAGGATTTATACTGCTTCTAGCACCATACCGACCAAACACTTTACGTTGGTACTTCTCAGTTAAATGAATCCACGATTGTTCTTCTTGGTAGGGTGGACGGTCAAAAAGCAAATTCTTATGTTGGCTCCGCAGATTAGATTTGTCGAACTTAATTTTTCTAAAAGTTTCGGCATCTTCGGTGTCATCGTTTATGACAGCAGCAGGTAATTCCAAATTTTTTGCACCAGCATGCTGTAGGCGAACCAACAGAGTCGGAAAAGCTGTTGTTTTCCTTAGACAATTCATCTGTAATTACAACTAAGGGTTAAAATTGGATTTTACTTGTTTTATAATATGTACAATACATTATTAGCGTAACTGCGAGACCTGTAAATTAAACGACCGTTTTCAAACACTGTTTTTTTTTAACCGCAAAGTTTTTGAGCACTGTTATGTTCAGACTAATAGTTGAACAGCTGTTTTTAAAAGTGTCGTATCCCGCCACATAAAGTCAGCTACAAAAGAGCTAAATTGCCAACACTTTGCGTCTTTTGTTTTTATAAGTCGTTGCGCATTTATTTCGGCATAAGCGCATAAATTCTTTAATTGGAACTACTTTTTTCATATGAATAACAACACTTAAAACGGCTTTTACAAAAATTCAATTATGATGAATTCTTTAATTTCTGATAAAATGATTGGTAGAATTGAATCTGTGTATTGCAAAGATTTTGTGTAAGTAGCAATTGGCGGGAATTAGTAGTATTTAATAAATCAAGACTTTGGCGCCGTTTAATCCCTTGTTTAACTCTTGCTTTGCAGATCTTACAATGAGATAACCTACTACCCTAAAAAATACTTGAACGTTTTGACCGGTCCTAATGGAACTGGCAAATCAACAATTGTTTCGGCCATCATATTGGGCTTAGGTGGCGAGCCCCAACTACTGAACCGATCTTCTAGCATTGCGGATTACATACAAAGTCACAAAGTACAGGCTATAATTGTTATTCAAATTTATGGTCACCATAAAAAGTTAGAGTCCTTCCAGCGTACCATTAATCAAAATGGCAGTTCAAAGTTTTCAGTAAACAATAAGGAAGTTCCGAAAAAAACGTTTTTGGCAGCTGTTTCGTCATACAATATTCAAGTCAGCAATCTGTGTCAATTTTTACCACAGGACCGTGTACAGGTAAAGTGAAATCTATCCCTTTTAATCTTAATCTAACTTATTTATTGAATGATTTTTATAAAGGACTTTTCAAAGATGAACCCTCAAGAACTTTTAGTCAATACTATGTCTTCGGTCTGCGATAATGAATTAACAACAGGTTTCCAAGAATTAAAAGACATGCGATCTAAACAGATCACTGCCCATACTTCGTTCGACAAGGAAAAGGAAAGTTTGCAAAAGAAGCAAAAACGATTAGAACAGTAAGAAAACTTTTATTTATATTAATTTGTGCGAAAGAAGTGATGGAAACGCTGCAGATATTTAATTCCAAATCTATTTAATTTTATTCATTTACAGAGTGCAGATGGTCGTATCCAAATTTCGAGATAGGGAAGATATACTACAAAAGCTTAACGTTCATAATGCAAAAAAACTGTGGATAGAAGCTAAAACTGCTGAAAACAAATTTGCTCAATTCAAAACTGACATGAAAGCGGCCGATAATGTATACCAAAATTTAGAAAAAAATAATAAATTGCTAATGCGAGCGTACGATGATATTATGAAGGAAAAAACAAAACTTAGAGAAAATTGCTTGGAATGCGTAAGTAATATTAAGTTCATTACGTAATTAATTGCAAATTTATACGTTCTATTTTCAGACAAATCTTTTAACACAGTCTACAAACAATAAAATCGAATTAGAGACACAGCTTGACAATTTAAAGCAGGGTATTAAAGATAAAAAGATCGATATGGAAGTGTGTAACTATTATTATTTTTCTATTTTCATTGCTCTTTTCTAATCAATGGATTTTTTTATAGAGAAAAATTCGAGAATCAGCTAAACACGAAGAAGAGGTCAATAAAATGACGCATTTAATAACAACAAAAGAATTCGAGTTGGAACAATTTAATGAAAGCAAATCTGATATTTTGGCTGAGCTTGAAAATTGGAAGAGCAAAATAGTTACAACACGCCAAGCGGCTATAGATCAATATAATAAACGAAAAGAACTGGAAACTATACTAAATGAGGAAAAGATTCCGGAATTAACGGCACTACGCCATAAAATAGATAGATTGCAGAACGTAAAAACTCAAAAGCGAGAAGTAAGAAAGTAATTTAATCATATATTTTTCTTCAATACAATTTGCAATGTTTTCTAGGAGATGAATCTCAGAAATCCAAACTTGGTTAAAGCTATGGATTGGGTAGCCCAAAATAGGCATAAATATAAAAGTAAAATTTATGATCCTATGATTTTTGAGGTAAGTAATTTACACATAAATTTATCAGCTTTGATATGTCCAATGAGTTGTAAGCACATTTTATTAAAATCGATTATAAGTGAATAAGAATATCTTCTGTCTCTTATGTCGTGAAATTGAGAGAGATGGCATGCGATTGCTGTTGTGGGAACAGGAATGAAGATATTAAATGATTGAATTTAAATTGGTTAGGAATTATTTTATTTCCGTTTTAAATATATTATCATTTTTGGTATGCAATTTAAAAATAATTTCTATTTCTTTCAGCTAAATATGGAAAGTGATGACGGAGCTAAATATTTAGAAAATGTTGTAAAGCAGCGGGACTTATACGCCTTTTCTTGCGAAGAAAAAAGTGTTATGTCGGATCTTATTAGTGAATTGTGCGTAAAGCAAAAACTGTCGGTCAATATTATTTATTGTGCTCCAGTAGACAGGTGTCAATACAGGCCCACTGTTCCCATAGAAAAATTGAGGTATAAGAACAAGAAAACATATATGTATATTATAAACATGAAGAAGAAATTTGACATTTTCCATACAGTTCCTTAACTATGCTGTCAGTCTGTGTTTATTGTGTATTTATTCTTTTTCATTCATCTTGTAAATCATGATTTATCGGAAATTGATAAAAAAAAACTTGATAGATTATTGAAATTCCGTTGAGGTTTTTTTTTATAAACAACTATGGTTTTACTTTTTCGTTTATTCCTTTGTTTTTTATATAAACAGCAAGATGGGGTTTAAGGCATATCTTGTTGATATAGTTTCTGGTCCGCCAGCTATTATAAACAAGCTCTGTTCTTCTTATCAAATTCATAATATACCCATTGGAAGTGAGGAGGTTGGTAAATTTACTGCAGTGATTCCGAAAACTATTCGAGTCTATTTTGGAGGTAAGTTATTATGTCAATATTCTAAAATACTAAAACAATATAAATATTCGTATTTCAAAACGAATCAGCCTTAGTATGATTTCACGTTTTTTTAAAGATGTAGTACAGTTTTTAAAAAATCCTTTTTTTTAATGTATTCTTTATTTAATTTAGGCCACAAATTATTTAGCGTTACTGGTTCGCGATATTCCAAAAATACCATACTCACGGAAACAATGGTAAGAGGAAAGAATTATCTCATTTCTATTGATTCTAAGCAGTTGGCAACACTTAAAAAAAGGTATAACGAACACTTTAATTTAAAAATAATAAATAATAAATTTGCAAAACATATACAGGTCGGACCATGTCATGTGTGAGCAAGCCTCTATAAAAAATAATTTGGTAGCCGTTGATCGTGAGTTCGAACGATTGCAACTTATATTACGTGAGGAAGGAGAAGCAAAAAAGAAAATCGAACAAAAGACTTTACACTTTAAGAATCTTGAAATTGAAATAGGAAGTTTAAAAAAAGAAAGCCAATGACCTGAAAAAAACATACATGGGTAAATAATTTTTAATAGAATAATTTTATTGTGTCTTTTAAACAATAATATGATTAATTACAGAAAACGATAATGTGAAAAAAGCATTTCGAAAGAGTGTGATAACTGACACGAAAAAGATGCTACAAACAGAGTCCAAATTAATAGCCAAGTTAAAATTGATAAAAACTCTTCAGATTGAGAAGAAGAAAGCCCAAACACTAGAAGCTGTTCATAAAGTGCAGCATGAAAATCAAGGGGATGCTTTGAAGGAAAGCGAAGATGCTTTAAGAAAAGCTAAAGTAAGTAAATAATGTTTTAAAATCAATTTTTGTGCTGTTAATATTTAAAGAAATCATTTATTTATAGACTACAATTGATAAACTAACAAACTTGATGGAAACTCAAAAACAGACAATTGCAAAGAAACACCTCGAAGTTTCTCAATTGTGTGATGGTAAAGTTCCAACAAACAAAGATTTTCCATTTAAACAGCAATTTATTGAAATTGAGAACATGGATTTGGAGCAACTAAATGAATTAATCCACGAGTTTGAGGCAAGGCTAGAATGCATGAAAGATATTAATGCTGATGTAAGAGAAACTATAATAATAAATATTAAGTATATTTTAATAACAGGTTTTTTTATAATAGACAATAACCGAGTATCAACAGCTTCAAACTGAAGTGGAACAACTAAAGCAACAAATTGATGAATCGGCTAATCAGGGAAAAACTGTTGAAACTCAAATAAGTACTGTGTTTAACAAATGGGAGCCAAAACTATTAAGCCTTATAGAAACTATAAGCTCCAAGTTCAGCGCTTTTATGAAATCAATAGACTATGTTGGAGAAGTTGTCTTAAAAAAATCGGATAAAGTAAGCAATGCAAACAAATCACCTTACCTTAAATTATTCAAATATTAACAACTTGCCATTACAATGCAAGTATTTCATTACGGGTGCTAAATACATTATTTTATTTTATCATAAAGAATACGTATATACCCATAGTATCCATGTTATTTACGTATATCAGTGTTATTTAAAACAAAATATAAATGAAGGTACATTTTTTGTTTTAGTATGATTTTAGTTCATATGGTATTCAAATTATGGTTCAGTACAGAAAAGATGCCCCGTTACAAATGTTGGATAAGTACGTTCAATCCGGTGGTGAGCGTGCCGTGGCTATTGCCATTTACTCATTGTCTCTGCAACATATCGTGCATGTGCCATTTAGGTAATTATTAAAGCTGATTCAAAATAGAAAGTCTTTTTTTCCACACGTAAAATATGTTAACCAGAATTAAATAATTTTTCATAAATTATATAATAATAATTTATATAAAAAATATATAATTATTGGATTTTAGATGCGTTGACGAAATAAATCAAGGCATGGACTCTACAAACGAACGGCGTATTTTTGATCTACTCTTAAAAGAAGCTACTAAAGAAGGCTCGGCTCAATATCTTTTTGTTACACCTAAAGTAAGATATAACTAATGAAATATTTATCTACTTTTGTTTATCTGAGCTAAGCAAAATTTAGTACATTTTGTTGTTTTCTATATTAAATTATATATACATATACATGTTTTTTAATTATTTGTATTTTATGTGCTTTTCAGTTATTGCGAGACTTAAATTACAATGAACGCCTTTGCGTATCAGTTGTCCACAATTCCAAAACCATCCAAAAGACAGATACATTGTTCCCGTTACTTTGATGGCGTTACATTCTTACATGAGTATTTAAATTAGGTTTACTATATATTTGTTTATGATATCAAACATCATTTATTTTTTACTCTGTAAAAAGTCAACAAAGTGATAGAAGAACACATTCTTCCAAATTTGTTTTGTACAAGAAATAAATGTTATAAGTGCTATGTTTGTTCAATAATTTATCGTTTATTTTTCTTTAATATAAGTCCAGCTAAATTTCGTCAAAAACATGTTATTATTATCAGTAAGTAGTCATCCAGGAAGTTATTTTAAATTATTCAGTAAACAGAAAAAACTTTAAATTTAAGTAATAGTTATCAAGTTTTTAAATATCTCAAAAGTACCCATGTCTTTACATTCATTGAATGAATAGTTTAGACTCATATTTGGCTCTCCTGTGGAGTTGATAGTATTTGGTAAGTAAGGGATTCCAAAGAGTCTTGGTCAACTTGCCGTTTAGTTATAATTTTTATAGATAGATATAGATGGTTATTATGGTGTTTAAACAATAATTTTATATCGTTCTGTATAAGAAGTTTTTAATAAAGATAGAACGCATCTAAGTATATTCAGCTTGTGTTTTTTTAATTTATTTCTTATTTTTGTTGATTGTTATAATAACATTCCACACAAATTAAAAGCCAGTGGTTTTTACTCTCATTATGTTGGGACTTAGTAGGCCAGTAGAAGATAATTAAATTTTTGACTTATTGCAATAACTGCTGATCTAAAAAATCCCAACCATAATGGGCGCACACACAGGTTCTAAAAATGGATAACTTAATGTATGTATGAATAAAGAAACTAATTTGAAAAACCGTCAATTTTCTTAATACGATTATTGTGCCTGCACAATTGAAAAGACTGACAAATGGACAACTAAAACTTCCACATTTATAATTAATTTTTATGCCCAGTATAACAACTATCTCTTACAGAGCAGATGAAATAAATATACTCGCAATTTACTATTAAATAATAAACAAAGCATGACGGTACACTTGCGTAGTAGTAGATGAAAACATATACATATATATGTATATAATGACTCTCATACGCACACGCATTTGAATCGACATTTTTGTATTTTTGAATTAACACATCTTTAACCTAATTTAAATTTTTAACGTGGCCTAGTTTGTTTATCATTTATATAATTATATAATATTGGAGTATAATTTATATATTATATAATATTGGAGTATTCATTTTTCATTATATCAGTTGATAAATTGTCTGCGTCTATAATACAATATAAAAAGTTAAGTTTACTTGGACCACTAAAGGGTTAAATTGGAATCTTAATTGAAAGCGGATCTCCCTTCATTTGTATGGGTTTGAATGATACAAAAACCAAGTGCAACAAATCGTCAAGCTCCATTGCATTTTTATTAAACATTATCTATACATATATACTCTACATAACTAACTATACTTAGCACAATTATTTAAGGTGTGTCTCTTTTAAATGTTACACAACTTTGCATTTGTTTGTGCCTCCATTAAACAGTCAAGTTTATTAATGTCTCAACTCGATGATACCGGATTCCAGATGGTTTTTGAAATGTTTGATTTTAAAATGATCGAACTTAATTGTAAGTTGATATAAGTCGAAATTATGTATAATTCTATATGTGTATAATATTTGGAATAAATATTTTATGAAAATTATAAAACACTTTTCAATAAAGTAAGTACTGAAGTTTCTTGAATCAAGGAGTCTTTTGGAAAAATGTTTTTATTAACGAACTAGATTTAGCTGTATTCATACACAAGTATTAGACGAATAAAAACCTTAAACCAAAAAAAAAAAAAAATTGTAAAAAAGAAAACACAACAATGACATCAATGGTACAAAACTTAGTTCCGCAGGCGTCCCTTTCGGGACCTATGCCAGCATGGATGAAAATTGATTGGAGTCCGGAAGTGGAACAGGGTATATACAAGGATTGGGGAGCATATTATTCACGGCGTCGTAGAGAAAATTTTGCTATGTACTATTATGATAAAGCTTTAAATTTGGCCCCCGATGATTATGTTACTTTTTACCACCGGAGTCAAAGCAAGAGAAAGACAGCTCAAACTGAAGGTGCCCTTCGGGATTGTAAGGAAGCACAAAGTAGGTCCCAGATTTAATGAAAAAAGTATATTAAAACTATTAAATTCCAACATGACAAATGGTTTTAGGAATTATACATAAGGCTCAGACTGAAAACGCTCCGATTAATTTGGAAATATGTGATGCCCTTTATGAGTTGAATCAATTTGAAAATGCTAAAGCTGAGCTGCATAATAATACTCGGTTGTTTACGGGAAACAAAACGAAAGGATTTGAAAAACGGCTGATTGTGGTAATGCAAGCACATAATCAATGTTTGTCTTGTAGTTTGAAAATCTGATACAATTTTTTTCTTTATATCTAAGTAGGTTGATGAAACCATTAAAGATGCATGTGGCGAGGGCCTCACACCATTTTTTTCGAAACATGATAAATTTATTTTTCATGTAAAACAGCAGCTTAATGAACAAAACGATGTGGATAATCGAGTGCTTTGGAAAATATTGAAGGAGCAAGGAAAATGTGATGTCCTTAGTATTCCGGAAATTGAAGTATGAATAAACTATTACAATTATTACTATTATATCATATTAATTATATTATATTATTTACTAAAAGTAACTTTTTCTCAAATTTTAAGGAACAACTTTTGGCTCCTCTAGAAATTGCTAGGCGAAAGCGTGCTTTTGACGTCTTTAACCAAATGTATATGGACGAGTCATGGATTGATGTTGTCTTTTTAAAAAACTTAAGAAGGTAAATTAACTTTTAAAATCTAGAAATCATGATTTTTAGCCCTATGTATTTTGAAACTTTTGAAACTAAATTTTAATTAATCTAATTAATTACAGAAACCCTAACCTATTGTTGACTCAATGCAAAAATTCAAAGGACTATTTAGGTTTGTTGACAACGAAACAATACGAAACGGTTAAAAAGTTTTTGGTATGTAGATGCTTATGATTTTTTGTTGGGAAATTTCGTTGAAATTTTGAATAATTTTAGAAAATGCTTCATGCACGTGATCCTATGTATTATCTTCGTTACACAAAATACGCTGACAAAAAAATGTTGGAAAAGTTTCGGGAGGATTATCTTTTTCGTGTACAGTACCAAACGCGTCGTAATATGATATCTGTCTTACGTAGTATTCGTCATCTTCGTGCTACTAAAAATTTAATGGTAAGTGAATAATCAGTGTAATTATAGTCAGCTTAAGTGTTGTGGTTTGGTATATATGTATATCATTCATTTTTATTAAAATTTCAGAGACTTGCAAAGTACGTGGAGGAAGTAATGGGAGACTATGTCGTCTTGAAAACAAGTCGTATAATGCCATGGAAATTTGAATTTCTAAATGAAGTCTACAACACATTGGGATTAGCTCTTGTTGAACAGTATGATGTACCCAAAAGCTTTAGGGCAAATGATAAAAAAGCTTTACTTAAACTATTACACCTGCCCACTGATAAATCAAAGGACTTAAAGACATTCATATTCGGAGTACGTTCGACACATCAAGAACCGGACTTGATAGATCCTGTTGTTCAGAGAAATAGGTAGAAAAATTTTAATGAAATTTAACATAAAACTTATAAACTTAATTTCAAAAATTTTCAGACGTTTAATTTCAAGATTAGAGAAGCGAATGCTATTTGCCAAATACTCAATTGAAAAATGTTATTTACTACACCAAATTGGCAGCAGTCATTTGCAATCGAATCGATTTGATGAATGCTGCTTCTCTGCTCGAAAAGCTATTGAAGGTTTGATATATAATCAAATGTTTTAAAATTAAGTACATTGTTTTTATTTACAGAAACCAAAAACTGCAATAGTTTAATATGGAAGTTTCTATGTACCATTCTTATAGTCAAGTCTCATGCAGCTCTTCATAAAATTGAACGCACTAAAGAAGCTTTGGATAGTGCATATCAAATTGCTATGAGTCTTGGTAATCCTCAAATTACTCGTTTTGTTGATGTTTGCATTGTCTGCAATGAGGAGGAATTTATCCAGAAAAAAACAAGTCTTAGTATCAATGCCAGTCGACGTGAGAGCAAAGTTTCTGTCCCGAGTTCAGTCTTCATTAGTAACGATAATATTCTTTAATCGTTCACATCCCAGACGTTAATATCACCAATTTAGTAACTTCAAAATTCATTTTTCTGAAAATTCCTAGTTTAATTAACACAAAAGAAAAATTTCCAAATAATGCGACCATAAATTGGTTTCCAAAAAAAAACATTTTTCACCCGTTTCACATATAAACATAAAAATACAACGAAAAAATCTCTGTTTTTACTCACTACAATTTTGAACTAATAATTTCTGTAAAGGCATTCATAAATTGAAAAATGTATTAAAATTTATGTGCAATTTATTCGCTTGTTGGTTTTTATTAACTAAAATTAGCCTTTAAGTATATTTTAAAATGTTTGCTTTAGCAACAAATTGGTTTTTAAAACTAGGACTTTGCTTTTAGCTTAAATGTACATAAAATGAATGTTTTATTTGTAATAAAATTTTATTTCTTATAAGATTTGTTTTGGATTTAATTGTAGATGACCACAGGCGGATCATAAAACCACTTAAGCAATCGGTTTAATTAATCCTATTATTACTGAGACACATTTTTGTATGTCTTCATTTATGTTTATGCTATGAGAACTGGACTGACTGACTGACTGGACTAACTACCGAAATATTTGTCTTCTTTTTTTTTTTTTGCTAAACACACATGGTGGATGCTGGAATGCATTTGTCCACACAACAATAAATGGTGCAATATATGCCACAATTACTTCCTTCCATATGGATGGTACAGCTATAACGCCTGCGCATATGCTTCTCACATCTTCTCTCGTCGGTGCTGCTGTTGAACTCCTGTCTTATTATGGTAAGTGCCATCGAATATGAAGGCAGTTGTACTGCAGAACTTGATGAGTAATCATGTTGGGCGCATCGAATGTTTGTTTTTAAACATCAATAAATAGTCTGAAGCGGTTTATTACGAATTTGTGAGAGTCCAGGCATCCAATTATGTAGTGTGTGTAAACGAACTGGTTGGCCTCTGTTGGTATACTTGAACATATATAAGGATCGAATGTGTAATAATTGTGGTTGTGCATATAGACATTGAAAAGAAATTAAAAATCCACTTGATACCGATTCATTTCATGTCCAGAGAAACTTTCACAATTATTTAAATTTAATTTAATTAAACTACATTTACTAAACACACACACACATACAATATGTGCATTTCAACATCAATATCTATATCTATGACTATATAATATATTTGGGTAATTTATTATTTTGTTTAGATGAAGTTACAAACAACTTTAAAAATACTCGAAAATACTTTTGAAACGACTTTGAAAGTATACGACTTAGATTGTATAATAATTCTGATTTAAAATTATTATATTTAAGGCCATAAGTAAAAAAGAATCTTTTGACACGCCTTTTTAAATTTTACTGCACAGCAGTTAATTTCACTTTTTAAGAATCAAGATGGGGTCGTAGTAACAGACTATTTCTGTTGGTATTTAACACAGTTCTTAATTGAATAAACTTATTTTATGGCAAATATATATATGAATGCAAGTAGCTCTCACACTCATTTCAATTACCACATTAACAAAACCCCACCGAAGGTGTTTATACCCCATTTTACGACAACTTGTTTGTATGAAGTCGTCAAAATATATGTATTAGCTGGCAGGAGAAATAAATTGCGACCCCAACGCAGTAAGTTTTTGATCACCATTAAAAAACAAGTTAGTATAGACTTGTGCGTGCGTTTGTTAGAATAAATATTTAAAAAATGCACTACCATAACATGGCGATATAATAAGAATTTAATTTTACATTCAAGATTTAAATATTAATACAAGTTTAAAAGTATTAGAGGTCGAAGAAGCTTTTTTACACATTTAATTTTATTAAATTTTCTTACATTCGTTTAAAGTGTAATCTGATGTAAGAAAATAAACACAAACTACATAAAGTATAGTTTAAAGTTGCGAGAGATCTCTTTATTAATCTTACGCACTTTATTTTTTCGCCCCTTATATGAACCACCATTTATCCTAAAAAGTATGCAACAGTTTTTGGTAAGCCATCATCCATTGTCAAGAATAACAAGTACACAACTGATTTGTAGATTAATAAGCCATTTAATTATTTATATTATGACTATTTTTACCATTTTATATGAAAACAGTAAGATGTTTGTTTGTTTCTATTAACACAACATGGTGAAATGATATAATTTAGCTGGTTGCGGGCCACATAAGAAGCTTATATTACATTTGTTTTTGTAACAAAGAGATACAATAGCAGGAAATATATTTACAATGAATTAAATGACTGTTACGAAATCTAATTGTGTATCCAAATCGCATTAGTAAATATTTTCTTATTATGGAAACTGTTCAGTTGTATAGATTGCAAATTATTAATATTCCTAACAAGAAAATTAGCCATGTAGAAAAAACAATAAAGTTGACATCGGATGAAAAGAACTATTACACAAAGAAAACTAAAAGCCATCGTAATCACATTTAAGATGTTTGTTTCATGTTTAATCCCAATAAGTTATTTCCCAACTGTGATTTAATCTTACATCTATCGTGACACATCAAGGACCAAGAATAGACAAGGCACTTGATTTCTTATGGGCAATCGACATAGTAAGAGGACAAGGCGAGGATGTTTGTCATAACCGTGGCATAATCCATTAAAGCATCAACACATATAAGTGTAGTTGTCATGACAAAAGTCTACAAATTAATCTGCAAATTTGTTCTAGCGAACATTTGGTCCCCATTGACTATTATCTTTTCGCAAAACTTCCTTAACTTACTGCATAGAGATTTCATTTAAATGAGCACGACATCTGTCAAACAAATATTCAAGTTTAACTCACTAAGAAACTATATAAAGAATGAAAAAAACAAATATTAAATCATTGAAAAGATGTTAATTTATAAATACATATGTATAAATTTAGTTTTTTTTTTAAATTGTGTTTACTTTCATCTTGCGAATTGAATTATTATTATTTCACTTTAAAATTGGCTAGCACGAGTGTCAACGAGAATGGTGTTGATCAATCCATTTAGTCATATTCTGTAATAACTGTAAAACTGGAAAGCTTAACATTTAATCAAAATAAGCTTCTAACAGTCATTATTTTTCAAAACGTTAAAACACTTAATTCTATTCATCACCATTATCCTTAAGAATCTGGCTTAATAAAAAGTCAAATTTTGAAGCTTGGGTAATTTAAAAAGTCGCCTTTGAACAAAACTCTTATACTAATGTACATATGTATGTACATAATTCGTAATTGCATGTTATGTTTTTCTTTTTCTGAAGTAACGATGACTGAGTGGGAAATGTGTTGAGAATTTTCGAGGCACTCTAATATTAAACAGGTTGCAAGCTCATATGCCTAGATAATACTTGTAACAACACATTTGTTAATAACACCACATGGCTTGTAGGAACATTAAATTAAGCTTCTCTAATGAAAGATACTGTCACGCTAACCTTAACACGTGCAGATGCTCAAATCTCCACCCATATACTCGAATATATGTATGTACATCTGTGAAGGAATTTATGTGTCGAGGACTTGACGATTACCCAAAAAATATATACCTAAATGTGCACACACTTTTGTACATAGATACATATCCACCTTTTCTATGTGGGTGTGTGTGTGTGTGAAAGACAGGATTCTTGTGTGCCACACAAATACTGGCTATATGATTTTAGTGGTCAGGTGGTTTTTCAAACTCTGCGTAAAATATATACTTATTAATTTGGCTAAGACATTCGTTTTATTATCTATTAAGCTTTGTTGTCTCTTTATCATTCTTGAAATTTTAATTGCAAAGTGGATATTTGCAAGCAAAAAGAACAGTGTAACTAATATACCTTTTGTATATAAAGAGATAAAGTAACTATATGGAATACTTCGACGTTTCCAAGGAGCATTATTAAGTACGTGACAAATTGGCCACACCGCAAGATACCTGCCGACTAAATTAATATCAACATTTATTTATTTGACATGAGGTACACTAGCACGCATGCCTAAGATGTGGCATATATTAAAGATTCCTATTACCACACATCCATGTACAAATAGCAAATAACATTTGTACATATGTTTTTTTACTTTGATTCTATTAAGCCACAGGTCTCTTGAAATCTTTTAGAAGTATATCAGGCTCTTCACAATAGGCCATAAGTAATTGTTTTTTAGTTGTTTCTACAATAAGTTGGGTAAATGAAAATTAAACAATTAATTGAATAATAAAAAAGGAATAAAGAAAAACTAAAAGATAATCTTTTTTTTTATAGGAAATTATGTTTTGTTTTTAACCCTAACTTTAAAAGGGTATTTGTAAGTTGGTCTACTAATTGGCTTATGGAATGCCATTTTAATTTTAAAATTTGTAGTGCTTTGACAGATTTTGTTTGTATCTTTTTATTTCTAAAACTTTGTCTTACGTTTGGAAAAGCATTCAGTAGCTTATATTTATATGTGTACCATAACACATATGAAAGTATATATGTATATATATACATGTATAGTATGTATGCACATAATATATAACCTGTACATTCTACATGGTTAATAGTATCAAGCCAGAGTAAAGTTAAACATTTAATGAGATAAGATTTTTCAAATATACGTACCAACAAAAGATAAGTAATTTAATTTAATAACAATAAAAAGAAAAACAAGCCTTTGTATGCTAATGTTGATACCAACTTTAAGATACACTCTATCTTTTGGTGGCTAAATATTTTAAATATTCTATACTAGTATATCTATTGTTCTCGTGTGTAATGAAGCGTTTGAATCATTACATAGTTACCATAAACAATTAAAATTATTTAGCATCCTTTGGTTTAGACACATACTAGTAAGCTTAACAAACACTACATATTTTATATAATATGATCGATCATCACAAAATCAAAAAGTATATTTATCAATTGAAGCTGTGAATAGAATAGTTGTTTAAGGTATGTTCAAGAATTTGTGTTTAGTTATCTAAAACAAGTAACTAGGTACATAAATATACCTTAAAGCACAGATGATATTGAACACCTTTCTAGTCCGCCAATGCGGCCTAATTAAGTGGCAAGGGCATTGGCAATTATTCACTTTTCGGAATGTAAATGATTGAAGAGGTAAATCCTGTAGCCATAGTAGTCCCTATTAACAAGACTATGCCGAATATTGATTTGCTGGGGTCAAGAGGAATGGTGTTATTAGCTATTGAAATCGTTGCTACACATAATTAATGGAAAATGGAGAGAAAATTGGCAGATAACAGATATCTGCGTGCCGATTAGTAGTTCTTCTTCTTTTTTAGGGTACTCTAAATTTATTTTTTGAATTTATTGTTTATTGTATCTACTGACGTAAAATAATTACTCACGCTGCGGCAGAAACTTTTCTTAATATACATACAAATATATGTGTTTGTATGTACATACATACATATATTAAGGTACATACTATCACACACACATATGTAAGTATATGTACATTAGCAAATTAGCTGAACTGATTTTTATCTGTATATGGTTTTGGCTTTCGTTGCGCAGTAACCTACGGACATCTCAAAGATTCAGTTGCGGTATAATTACGTATCCGTACCGTATCCGATAACAAAATTCAGCTCACTTTAAACCATTAAACCGTATAATCGTGCTATGTACATTATGTACACTCGACCAAATGTTATGTTTAGCCAAATTTAAGGCTTATATAGTTATTAATAAATTAATAAGTGAAATATATGTTTTTTAAGCAACATAAATAATTCTAGATTGTGTAAAGTAAATAAATTTAACCCTAACTAAAAATGGCATCATCGACAAACATAAGCATTCATAATGAAACCTCATTAATGACATTCGCATTTGAATCATCTTCCGATGTCACTGCATCACAAATGGCAGAACTTGATGATTATGGATGCTCACATTACAATTGTTCAACAACTGGCTATATGGAATATGTTCTTGGACCACAGACTTTACCACTTTATAAAGCCATACTGGTATGTCAATTATAGATTTATATACAAAGACATAATAACAAATTTAAATACAAAGAAAAGAAGAATTGATCAACTATAAAAAAGAATTGTTTAGCTACCTGGAAAAGTGTGTGTTGACTGCACTTGGTGAACTTATAATATACATATGTACAGATTTTACAACAAACAAAAGAAACTATTTATGATAATACAAAAAAACTAATAACTAAACTAATAGCAAATTACAAATATCAAAGATTAGATATTCATCTTGAAGGTAACATATATATAAATTTAAATTCAAACAATATTCTATTCATGTAGTTTATTCAAATATTTGTATCTAACTGTTTTTACTTCAAGTACTTAATGCTAAATATAAATATTAATAAGCCTTCTCTTGTAATTTTTTTTAGCAAAATCGTATGATTCTAGTGCCACAAAAGAAAAATTTGTTTATTCTCAAAAGATATCTTCACCACAGTCTATGATTGCTTTGTCTGGTGCGGTAAAAAACCAAAGAAAATGTTTAATCTTTAGATTACGGTCTCAGATTTTCGGTTTTTTTGGCTAACAATTAGGTGGAATGTTTGCTGATAAATCACATCTCACACGTTTACTTAGAAATGGATACAATAACCTTAATAATTATCAAGTTCAAGGTCAAACTATAACTAATTTTATGAACTTTTGTTTGCTTTTTAAACGTAGAGTCTTATATCTTATATTTGTATATAAGACGGATTGTAGTTTTCTTTAGAGAATCTATTTATTAATTAACTAAAGAGACAACAAATTTAAACAGTTTGTTTTCACAACATATTTGATATGTTTTTTATTGCTTCTTGTAATTTATTTTTTTTCTTGATATTAACAAAGGTTTGTTCAAGTATTGTTTTGTGTTTCGAAGGAATGAAAATTAAAATTTCACAAATTTGCAAAATGACAACCACAACATTAACAAATATCTTATCATATGTATAGAAATAATCCATCAAGTTCTAGTACTATTTAGCCAATTGGCAATTTAATAATAATATATATTTATAATTTGTATTTATTGTCATTGCAATTATGGCTTTGATTTAAAGTATAGATAGTATTTATTTTGAAATATTGTTTATCGTTTCCTAGATAAGCATCACATTTGGTGGAATATTTATAACAGGAGTTATAGGTAATATTCTCGTTTGCATAGTCATTATACGACATTCGACAATGCACACAGCGACTAACTATTATTTATTTAGTCTTGCTGTTTCTGACTTGCTCTACTTGTTATTTGGTTGGTACAGGTTAATATCTATGATTATTCAAATACTAAAATTAATCAATAACATTATATTTAGGCCTACCAGCAGAAGTTTTCCTTTACTGGCATCAGTATCCATATCTTTTTGGTCTGCCATTTTGCAAAATACGAGCGTTTATATCCGAGGCGTTAGTATGATTTAATTTAACCAATTTATTCATTAACATTATAGTTGGCAATCATTTTTTTTTTTTGTATATATAGATGCACATATGTATCGGTGCTTACAATAGTTGCATTCTCCATGGAACGATTTTTAGCGATTTGTCATCCTTTGCATTTGTATACGATGGTTGGCTTTAAGAGAGCGCTACGTATTATAACAAGTCTGTGGATTGCAAGTTTCGTTAGTGCGATACCATTTGGAATATATACCAATATTCAGTATCTTAATTTTCCAACAGGTTTGAAAACAATTTACAGCACTTGTCTATTTTTAAATAGATTTATTTAAAACACTTATTCTTGTTTAGATAATTCATCCATATTGGAATCTGCATTTTGCTCAACGTCGTCAGAGATTACCAAAAAAATTCCACTGTTCGAGGCATCGTTTTGTATATTCTTTGTTATACCGATGGTCCTTATCATTTTGCTATATGGACGCATGGGATTTAAGATTCGATCAAGAACCACACAAAAATTGGGTAAGCACTTATGAAATGTCAATAAACCTATTAAGCTAATACCTGGCTTTTAAAGGAGTTCAGCACGGCTCCCTGCACCGCGAATCAAGAAATTCTCAGATGAAGAAGAAAGCTGTAATACGAATGTTGGGTAAATTGAACAGGTGTACTATTGTAAAGATAAAATTGATTAATTCTTTTTATTATTAGCCGCTGTGGTTATAACATTTTTTGTGTGCTGGTTCCCATTTCATATGCAAAGACTGTGGATCTTATATGCTACAAATAATGCAAATTTTGAGGATATAAATGAATGGCTATTTTCTATTGCAGGATTTGCCTATTATGTATCATGGTACTTTAAATGACACTAAAGTTTTTGCTTTTCAAACATGTATTAATATATCTATTTTCATAGCACCATTAATCCGATTGTATATAGCGTAATGTCACATCGCTATCGGGTTGCGTTTAAGGAAATACTCTGCGGCAGGCGAATGGGTGCATACTATAATAATGGATTCTTACGGGACCATTCGAGTTTTCGTGAAACAACAATTGCAACTAGCATGGGAGCCCATATCAATTATGATCGAGTACATTCAGTAAGTTCTTTTTTAACTGACACCTTATATACTGTATACAAATGGATAATATAGTCAAATTATAATAAATTTAATGATTTTATATACATATATATTTTTAGGTACATATACGATCAAGCCGTCAACTAAATAATTGTAAAGATGCTGAATCTGTTACATCAAATAAAGTCTCTATAAAAAATACTTATAGTCTTCCCATTAGGAAGGTATGTATATTCATTTAATATTTTTTTAATCATGAAACATTTACCAATTTCAATATAATTCGCTTTACACAACTTACAAGATAAACGATAAGCAACACAGTAATTTAACATGTTAATTAAAATCAGTAACCTAAATAAGATTCAGATTCCATTAAAGGAAAAATCCGTTTTTCGCTTTTGACTGTCGTTTTGCACCTGCATAACGACATTCCTTTCACAGAGAAAGGAAGGTGAATTAAAGTTTTTGTTTATTTAACAGAGTCTCAAAAGTCTTATTTACATAAATAAAATATGCAAATTTTTCGTTTGTGAAAAATCCATAACGAATGTATATGTATGTATGTGCATAAATGTGTACAAAAAAAAAAAGAAAAGATCTTTAAGTTTCATCTGCCATTTTATAACAATACTCGACGGTATTTGCAATGGCTTTGAACTTCCCCCTTGGCTTTAAGTGGTGGATTAATAAATGAATAACGAGAAACAATTTCAAAATACTAGCTATGATAAATAAGTTTTTTTTATTGATTTAGAAGAACCCATAATCCAAGCAGAACGAATCCATTTTGTTGCTTTTTTTTAATTTAAGTAATTGTTTATCGAACTTTTGCTGGCATGGGAATACAAACTTAAAAACATAAATATAAAAAAAAAACAAGTCAAAGGTAAAGTCAAAGGTTAGACGAGAGCCTGGCCACTTGGTTTATTAGTTCTTCTTCTTGTTTTCAACTGTTAAAAGAGTAACAAGAATACAACAACAGCAAATAATGCGAAAAAGGCGGAAAACGAAAATGGAGAAAATAAATGACATGCAAATCCGTTGTTTTTATACCCTGTGCTCACAAAAGGGTAAATGGGCATATTAAAGAAGACGAAATGAAATTGTGAGAAATAAATAATCATACATCTGAACTTGCGCCTTTACGTATTAAAGAGTATATGAAAGTCTGTGCCGTTTGTAACTTGTTCCTTTTACTTAACTTTTGATTGTTCATTCAACACCTTTTCAAAGAAGCGTACATATTAAAACATACTTTACAAGAATTTTAGAGGATGACTTGGAAATATTAGTAAATTAATAATATTCTCTCTTTTTTTTTTTTTTTTTTTGTAGAGTACGGACTCCCCTGTTGTCAGCACAACTGACATTGTCATTGTCCTGGAAAATAATTCAAGTGATCATCACACTACAGAAAACAAAGTAACAGAAGACTTTTGGATAAAGAATGATGAAACCTGCATCTAAGTATTAAGTCTATATACTACATATATCAGGTCAATTAAATTGTATATGTTCCCAACTGCACCATTTTTTCGGATCTCCTCCCAGTGGAGCTTAAAATTTAAATAGGACCATATCATATTAGAAAGAATTGTTCTTATCTTATTGAAATTATTGAAAACGGCACCAAACACTCAAAATAAATATACAAATATATAAATATAGAAACTGTATGTACTTAAATTTGTGTAAATGTGTAATATTATTTCGTATCATAGAACATTTTTTTCAAATAGAATAATTGTAAATTTTTGTATATTGGTGTCTTAATAGCTCATTCATCTGTTTGACGCTAAACTAAGAAGTTTCTTTGGGGCACTTGTTGGACTTGGCTTTTCTCATGCCACTCACTGTCAATGCGGTCCAAACCTGTACTAACACTTACTAACAAATGAATTCTGTTACAATTGGTAGTGCTGATTGGTGATTCGTTTGTGTTATGATAAATATGAGTTTAAAACTTTACTTTCAAATTGGAGCTCACTTATTTTATGCTGTATACATGCATATGTATGTATACATATGTATATATATATATTTATAAATATATAAATCAATGTGCTTAGTTTACATAACAATGAATGAAATGTTTGCTTTCGGCGCTTGTTCTTTGTCAAATAAAGTTACAAACCTTAGCGAAAGTTGTCCCCATTATGCCCACTTTTCTGAACGCAATAAAAATAAAAATTTCACTTTAAAACAGAAGGCCTGTTAAATTTGTGATTGCTATTAATCGATCAGACTATTTGAGACCCTCTATCAAATACCTTAAAACAATTTTTAGCCCATGAACATAATATAACAGTAAACATTGCACAAAAAGCAGTTGCTATGCTTGTTTTTATATTGAAAAAATCCGTATTTTCCAATCAAATTACATGTTAATCTAGCTTTAATTGGTTTAAGAAAAGAAGAATTTTCTTTTGTTCCCTTCTATCTAATTAAGGGTATCATGAGGTCGATAATACGACTGGGCTAACTTCAATGGTTAGTTTTGCCTAACGGAATTATTAATGGACTGGAATTGATCCTTCTCAACGAACTGAAAATCATTAATAATTTATGTTTTGTATAAATTGCTGCGTTAATATAGTTTCATCAATATAAAGCGTTGTGGGAGTATAATATTTAAATCCAAATTATTTACCAATTATCATCTTTTATAATTTATATGATTGTTTTATTATATGAATGTTGCTTGGAATCTATATTATGCTTTTCATTAAAATTCCTGTACATTAAATTAAATTAACATATAATCAAATTAGCAAATAAATTTTATGAATTTCGACAACAAGTCAATCTAATGCTTCAGATTTTTGTAAATTATATTGCATCATAATTACGGTAATTCAGTTTACTTAATCTCTGATATCAATTTGTACCGTTCTCGAATTGGATCATACTTATGCATGTTACATACATACACCGATGTAAAATCTTGTGAAGAGACCAGATGAACCCGACTGTCAGCATCTTTAACATACCAATGCACTGGAATGTACATACATTTAAGTAAGTGTTGGGATCAACCCATGGAACTCTGCTGGTGAAATTTACAAAAAAAAAACCGGTTAAAATACATAAATGGGATATTGGCTGCGAGAAAAAGCACGACTGGTTCAGAAGTGTTCCAAGTGGAAACTTAGTTGCTTTACAACCGATAAGCAGACGACGACGGCGAAGACGACAACGACGACTCCACAAAAAAAAAGAGAGAGAGAAGAAAGTGATCGGTCTGTGATGATTAGATTGGAATGATTAACTTTTTATTTTCGGCTATTCGTCTGTTGCGGTCAAATCGATTAGCGGTTGTTTTGAATAACGAGCCCCGCAAATTGCATTTACTTTTCAACAGAGAGATGCAAACACTATAGCGCCGCAGAAGCCAAAGCGACTTCATCGCAAGTAGCGGCATTTTCTTTTGAGACAATTTGGTTTAAATAATGAAAAAAGAGAGATCAACCGCACAGACAACCGGTTCGGAACAAAAGAAGCTTAGCCGAAAGTTGTACATGTATGTGTGGAAAAAAATTTGAAAGATATACGAAGTTTTTATATTGGTTTATAATCTTGAAGAGTCTGCAGAACGGTCCAGTGTTAAATGGCTATAGACAGCCGTGGAATTCAGACACGCGTGCTGCACACAAATTTCCAAATTTTCAAAATTTTAGCAAAGAGAAACCCCTAAAATGTCGAAAAGTGTCATTCTTTTAAGTGTTTTATTCCTAGTTGGTTATATGCGTTATCAGGTGCATTGTGAGAGTCAAGAAATGGAATCCCGAGTTCCACGTCTATTGCAGCTCTTAGGTGAACCAAAAGTTCATTTCGGGCAACTTAAACGTCCAGGACCGAATCCTGGCCACTTACCGCATGTCCGCGCTCGTAATGACAATTTACCATTACCACATTTAATCGCCCACAAGGAATACGGTCATGAACTTGCCTTAAGGCCTCCACCACCACCAGCAGGACCTCACATCATGCGACGAGAGTATAATGCAGCGCCTGTTCAGCATCAACAAAATGGTTATCATTATGACTTCAGCAAACTAACGAGATTCGCACACGCTAAGGATGCTCCAGTTCTGGACGTCGCCAAAAATCAGTTCTTCCGGCCAGAGAGCAATCAACATCACAATACTGTGTACAAATATCCTTCCGAGCAGTACATACACAATTTCAAGGCTTCTCCACAGTTCAATGGCAATGTTATACATAAAGACCATCAATTCGGAGCACCACAATATACCCCCATCCAACAACATGCAATTCCTGTGCAAGCCTCTCAATATACACAAGTTCCTAAATTCTATGGCGAAACCAACAGCTATAGTGTGGTTCCCTCCAAACAAACTCAGAAGGGATTAGATAATTATGGATATTCGGTACACGAAGAAGCTGATAGTGCCCTTAAAGAAAATTCGGTTCAGACAAATAACTATCACCAGATACCCACGAATCCAGTTGTCTCTAAAGAGGCCCAGGACTATTTACATTTCATGAGTACGAATGAATACTTTCTCCCGAAACATGAGCCCAACTATAAAAAATTGGATGCTGAGCACCAGCAAAAAATTTATCAACAACAAAAACAAACTACTCAAATATTAGAACAACCGAGGCCACAGCAACACTTCCTGAATCCAGCGGCGGGCATCAGACATCAATTGGACAATAGTGTGTCGTCGTCCTACAACAAGCCTATTCAGGTGCAAGATCTATTTTATCAGCAGGATCCGAACCCACCAAATGCAGCAGTGGTTCGCGGCAGTTATCAAACAGGTCAAGATGTATTTGTTGTAAAATCTGATGGAAATAAAGCCGTGAAACATGTTGTTTCCACACCATTAGCTGCACAAACATCGACCCAGACTTCAGCCACATCGTCATATAATCAGGAGCGCCGCAATAAATATCAAACAAATACTCCAGAGCCTTTACGATTTGAATTTACCGAAAAGGATGCTATTAGTGGAGGAGCAACCAGTTTTACTCACTCGCCACAAGGTCAAAAATATTTTTATGAAACTTCGCCCAATATATTAACATCGACACCACGTGCAACAACACTCAGCGATGCCGCACTTCCAGAAGTTGCCAAGCCAATTAAGGAATACCCCAATGAGGCTGACCCCGAAGATAGTGCGGATGTTAACGAGGTATGTATACATTGGATATCTAATAATAATAAATAATTAATATCATTTGGTGTAATATTAAAGCGCCCTAATGAAGAAACACCTTCCCAAACAACAAATGGTTCACTTAATACCGGTAATCCAAAAGACAATGAAAGTTACTGTGAGAAAATATGCGCGAACGTTTATGATGAGAATGATGAAATAATTTGTGGCTCAGATGGTTATATGTACACTGGAGAACCCCAACTTGAGTGCTATTCATCTTGTTTAAACATAAGTGAGTAAAGAATAAGCCATTGAAAATGTTCCAAGTATAGATTTTTCTCAATTTCAAACTTCTTCCGTTTCTTTTTAGGTGTGACAATTAAGAGCAAAGGCTCGTGTATATGATTGAGTGACCATCTGTAAACCTGTTAATGAGAGTAATCCATTTAAAAATATATATTTATGCTTTAAACTAGACTTACCACAATGAAATATATATATTTAAACGTGTTATTTGCAATGACTCTGGGGCGAAAGTGTTGCAAAAGTGTTGCCCTACTCGTCCTTTGCATTCGTCATGTATAAATTTAAAAATTATTTGGATTTTAGAACTGATTAGTCCTGGGAAAATGATTCAGTTTAGAAAAGACGCTATTTATTTTTAGTTTTTAGTTTACTTTAAGCAATATTTTCAAATTGAAATCAGGCTATATCTACGATGTTTTAATTTAATTTTATTTATTTATTTATTATGTTATATAGCTGAAATGCATTGGCAAAGACTTGCCAGATAATTGGTACAGGTAATAGGTGAATAATATCCTTTGATGAATCATTGAAATTTACCATGTGTATATAAATTATATAAATATGTGTGAATGCAAACGTTATTTATATAATTTATCACTCGGGCAAACGTTTAATTTTTTTTTTTTTTTGTTTTGAAAACTGAATAAAGATATAATTTGTATAAATATTAAATGAATGGTATTTTATTATTCCCAATATTTAAGGGCTCACACACATTTGCATATACATTAATCGATTTATATTTATGATTTTAGTTTTTTATAATCAGCTTTTTTAGAATTATACTATTTATCCAACAATATGGCTGAAATTATCCATTATAGTAGTGACATGATAATCATTTTATGTCAAGTGTATAGTGCCGAGTCTTTTCTTGAAATATTTCCAGATTTCACCTATTGTGGCACAATTATGTGTATCTTAAGGCTATATAAGTCGCTGTTTGCAACATATAGAAGAAATCATCTTTTACAGCATAAAAGAAAGTTTCAATTATACATTGAACTTCGACTATATTTTCAAAATTTGGTCAAAATAATCGTTTAGGGTAAAAATCTGACATAAGGATAAACCTTATCAACAATACACTATAATATTTAAACTTTGTATTTCTGACTAAACATCCTAAAAAACAGCTTGTCCGATTACATCTTTTCCTGTCTAACCTTGCCCTTGAAACACACATATTAAATCGGAAAGGTTTAATTTAAACAACAAAGAGGGTTCTTTGCATTAACATATATTTCCGCAAGAGCACTGGAATCTAAGAATAAAGGACTTTAAGTCGTTATACTAATAACAAATATACATGTGTATAAGTCGTTTGGACAGTAGTTGTGGATGATCTTTTCTGCTCTTTGGAAAAATTCAATCGAAATTATAGCACACAAAGCTGTTTTTATTCGGACACTGGGCCCAAAACATAAATTGGCCAACAACTCTAATCAATATTTTTACACAAATTTCAATAATAAGTTATTTATTTAGTAACTACGCATTTTGCATGAATCACTTCATTTAAATAATGAATATTAATACATTAGAAGCATTTTGCATTTGTTATATTATTACATTATTGAAATGTTTATTTACAGTTTAAGACTAACAAAATGTACAATTTTCTTATTTAAAATTCAAAAATGTTTTTTTTTTTTGTTTGATTTTGAACAAATCAAAGAAAGCCCATATTCAAGAAAAAGAATAAATAAATGAAACAAAAGCAAAACAAAAAAAAAAAAAAAAAACATGGCAAATCATATAGAACCGTGTGACTAATATATATACAGGCACTCCTCTAACACTTGACAACTTTTCTTAATAACTATCTCCTGGTTCGAACCCACAAACTCAGACCAATTATATTGCCGAACGAACACTTGCTTAAATATCTATTAATATGGGTTGTCAAGATTATGAGGAACGAATGCTAACAGAGCTATGTATTTGCAGAGCTTGTGGATGTTGGGTTTGATGATGGTGCTACTGGTGCTGTCAAAGTAGTCGGAAGCTGGGCAGCAGCTGGATAGTATGCAGTAGGCGCTGGAACGTTTGTGCTAATTGCTGCCGAAAAAGGAAAGTTCTTGTAGCTAAATTTCAACACTTTTTAATGAAAAGAATCTTACATTGGCGTAAAGCTTTTTGAAACTTTTCGTATTCGACGTAATGCTTCAAGCGAAGTTCGTCTTCTTCAATGAGCTGTCTTTGCCGCAAAAGGAGCAGACGCTGGTGCTGGTTTGTACCCAAGCGAGTATTGCACAATTGATTAACCAGTGAGTCTAGATTATGTTTTATATCCTACATAAATGATTAAATAAAAATAGCAACACTAGTTATGTTAATTATGACGTTTGTACTTACAGATTGAATATCACTCGGTAGCAAATGTGGATGCGTAGCTGCCAAAGAAACAGGCTCCTCTGCAACTGTAAAATGATAATTGATACTTAAAATGATAATTAAAGAATTTAAATTATGCTTACCTTCATTACCACCTGCATTGAATAGCGGTTGAAGAACATGCTGCATTGGCTGTGGCTGCTGCTGTGATCCTATCAAAGGTGCTTGTTGCAGTAACTGATTCGGTACAGAGCTCTGGAAGCTTTGGGGTGTGGGAATAGGTTGCTGATTATATATGGCAGTTACTGTTTGCTGAGGTTGCATGTGCAAGGATTGCTGCTGTTGTTGTGGAACCATCTGATGCGGAGCGGCCATCTGTGTTTGCATAGTGGCCAATTGCTGCTGTTGCATTCCCTGCGATACGCTTACAACCTGAGGCGGTAACTGATGCATCTGACTAGCCTGTGGTGCCATAAATTGTTGTGATGCTGGTAACGTAAACTGCTGTGTGGCCTGTTGTTGTAGAATTATTTGTTGCTGGGCTTGTTGTTGAGGTATGAGCGACTGTGTAGACTGTAGCGGAATTTGTTGCTGCTGCTGGTGTTGTTGGTGCTGCTGTTGTTGTTGCTGTTGTTGAAGAGCGCTAACTAATTGCGGATGCCCATTTAAAGACGACTGTTGCTGTGAGATGCTTGGATTCATAACTTGTTGCTGTGGATGACCTTGTGGATGTATATTTGACATCGTTGCTTGTGTTCCATTCGGCATAATTTGCGTTTGAGATACAACATTCACGTGACTTATTCCATTGTTGGTAACACATTGTGATACTGATCCCACTGTGGATGATGATGTTGGCTGCTGTCCCTGCTGCTGCTGCTGTTGTTGCTGTGGTTGTTGATAAATTAATTGAATGCCATTAATAGCCATCGGAACGGTCTGTATAGGAGAGTTTATAGGGTCCGTTGGGGTGCTGATCAAGCTACCGTTTTGCACATTGGTGTTCGCAGGATTCTGCGCATGGCCAGCATGACCCGTTGCATGCAAGTCGATTTTTAGCTGATTTTGTAAACCCTCATCTGTACCAGTCGAAACTTTCTGTTCTTGAACGCGGCTAACACTAAAGCGCGAAATTTTGCGGGCGCTGGGATTAAGGGGTGGTTCATCAGTTGGTTTTGCCACTGCAGGTAAAGCAGCTGGCGGCGGCTGGAAAAAAAAATGTCGTTTGAAATTAAATGGATGTACGTCTAACATTATGTGTGCTGCATATCATTTGATCATTAGTCTAGTGTAACATATATTCATTATTTTTTACCTCCTCAGTATTATCTGTATTACGCAATGCTGCTAATTTCTTCTCCAAATCGGCAATAGAATTTTGATTAACTGATCCGTTACTAGGTGCTTTTTGTGGTATATCAGCACTATTGGGAATAATCGACGTGGTCGATGATTTATCGAGACTCGCCTGTTTGGAGAGTTGTTTTTCATTGACAACTACAGCAGAATTAATGCCCATTGCAATCTCAGTTGGTGTATTTTCAGTACTAGTGGCGGGACCCTCAAGATTTGGTGGGCCATGCAACTGCATATCAGAGCCCACACTATTGTCGATAGATGTACGCCGGGAATTGTAAACAGAGGAACCAGATCCGCGCGTAGAAGTCAACACTGCAGTGGGAGTGTTTTGGCCCAATGTAGCAGCTGTGCCGGCTGCGACAACATAGTTGCCTGCTTTATTTATCTAGACATAAAATAAACAGCAGATTACATAAACTTATTAGACGTACATGAAAGACCTAAATACAATCAACAATAAGAGAAATCATAATGAGAATCAAAACGTTATTCGCACAAGCACAACATAAATGCATTTAAGTACAATAAAAGTAAAAGCGTTAGTATACAACACGTAGAATTTGTATAACTTCCATAACCTTGAAACATTACATTCCCGATATACAAAAGGAAGCTACAATTGTTAGTTGCACATAAATCTTCGGGAATTGGGAAAATTAACTGAATACGGAAAATTCTATGAGCAAAATTACAGAAAACAATTTAATAACAATGTTACTTCATTAATAATTCTATATACCAAAAACCAAATGATTAACTAGGAAATCCAACTGAATTTCAATTTAGTATTTCTATTAACTTAAAACAACGATTCTTTTTAAAAAAGAAAAAGCACATAATGATCCCAAAAAATGGGTGCATAGTACGAGATTACTTATATTTGCGGTCTTTGTTGTGTTTGCACTCTAAGACCGCGAATATACGTTTTAATTCTCGTTCATATTCAGTTTGCGATTGAACAAATAAAACAAAAATATATAAATAGAAAAAAATGCAAAAACAACAAACTATTTAAAATTAAAGTATTAGCCAACACAATAAATGTAAAGTGTGTAATTAGGAAGTAAGCGAACACATAAGCAAAAATAAAAGCCCAGCTAAATGATTGTAAGCGCCTTGTAACTACCATTACATATAAGGAGTTGACTGTGAATCGCTACCTCTTGTGGATGCTGCTGACCACCAGGTGCAGCCGAAGACTTTATTGAAGTAATTGATGGAGAAGCCTGATGAGGAACTCGACTATTAATGGAAGCTACTACTGCAGTAGCAAACGCATGTGCATGCGTTATGTTTTCCAGCTCGATTTTTAGTTGCTCGAGCGTATTGGCCGAACTGGTTGCCTGGGCTATGTCTTTGGGTTTCTCTACAACAGGTGCGACTGCACCTGATGGCTGGTCGGGCTCAATTGCACGCTTAGCCGTCTTGTTGGGCATGTCAAAAGTTATCTTTACTTCACTTAAGTCATCCAAGCTCCTGGTGTGCTTCAAGTCCTCTTCAATTTTTAAATGACGATTTAATGGTAAGTTGAGGCTTCGAGGAGTTGCACCGCGAACTGACGACTCCAGCAGCTTTTGTACCCGACTTATAACGTGTCCACTTGTTATTGGACCGCCTGGAATCTTCTCCATATTGCCATCCAGAGGATTAAGCGGCTCATTGCCTGTTGGTGTAATATTGCTATCAGGCATATAGTCGATTGATAATGATGTGTATTCCGAAGCTGTGCTGGTTTTGCGAGAGACGGAACCGGATCCAATGGTCACATCATTGCTATTGTTGGCCGCATCTCTCGATGCAGTCGAAGATGATGACATGGTTGAATTTGTTGTTGGTGGAGTTGCAATGTTTTTTAGTTCCGTATTACTTATAACAGAGGGCTGCGATCTGGCATCTACACTGCGGGGCTGGTCTGGATTCGTGGCTTCAATACCCCCTGAAGGTAAAGTTTCCACGCTATGTATGGTGGGTTCGAACATCTTAGTGATGTCACTGGCGGTTTCATCCCGCTAAAAGAATTGGTTCGTCGAAAATATATATATATATATATATGCAGAAATGAGTCAAAATGGTAGAGTTAAAATGCACGGCTAAAATTAACACAAGTTTAACAGTTTTCCAATATAATACGAAAAATTAAACGAATCCAGTCCACACATCGTTGAAAATATAATATAAAAGTCGGAGTTACCATATAATTTCTACTAATACTCTGGGTTATGTCATAGATGTATGTATGTATATTAGATTGTTAAGTAAAGGTAGCTAAGTTAGAAAATTGATGATAACCTAAGACGGTTGTGCGCCGTAATTTAATAAAAAAAAATTTGCTTATATTACCAATTATATATCAAAATGAACTAGAGGGTTAAGAGTTTTATGGGTATAACTTGGATAATGGTTTAACCCTTTTTATACGGACAGCGGAACTAATAAAGAGGCTTAATTTATGAAAAATTAATATATTTAAAATCTGTTATTTCTGTATTTAACAAATGATCATGTGTATATCCGATCCGTTGGGTAATAGTATATGTCGGCCGTTCTGTATTATTACTAATAACGTTATAAGTCGTGCAATAAACTATACTGAATATACAATGTGGAAATATTCATAAAAATTAAAAAGATGTACTTTTCAAAATTTCTTGAGTCTCTTAAGGTAGATAAACTTAAACCCTATTTAGGTAAAGAAACAAGCATTTACATAAGCCCAGTGCACTTAACACTTACAGATCTATGTCTTTGATGTGTTCTAAATGTGGAACGCTGTCGAGTTAGAGACGCGTGACGAACCTGTTTTATTATGGTAGGAGATAAACAATTAAAGAGTTAGGTGTTGAGCAAGATTTTCGTGAGATTGAGTTTAGAGTTTATTCTTTACTTATATTCCGGCAAAATTAAAATACTCCAAAATAATTAAAAACAGAAAAGGAAAACCCCAATAAAAACTGGATCTCGATAAAGTAAATGTCTCTCATGAATTAAAATTTTTTTTGTGAAAGCTTACAATTTGAATTATTTAAAAAATTATGAATAGACAAAATAAGCAACATCACACATAATCTATGTTATGGAACCCGATAAAATGTCGTTGATTGGGTTAAAGAAGCCCTGATGTCATTATTATGACCCACATCGCCATTCTGTGGAAGTAATAACTAGAATAGAAGGACTATAAATCTAATTATTGATATTTGAGCTGGCCTTGTCAATGCTATAGACAAATTGTTTAAAAATCAATTAAGAACAAAGTTCGAACAAAGAAGATGGCAACACTGTGATAAAGAACGTTGTGTATTCCGGGTACCTTTTTTATGAATACATACAAATGTATTAAACGGTCATGAGTAATATGTGATCACTGATGAAAATTACCTGATAAGCAGAAATATCTTAACATTGCAATGTCTTTTATTAGCATCCAACGGGATAAGGAATTAATCCTATGACTGGCTTTGTGTACTGTGTTAAAATTATTTTTATACAAATTATATATATCACAATTTTTTTCTTTTTATGCTTGGTGTTCTCTACATTTATATCTAATACCGATGGGCGTTACCCTTTATCGACATTTAATAAGGGTACCACAAAGCTAAGGACAAGAACAGATCATAAAAAAGTACCTTTTCAATATTGCGGCGATAGCTGCTGGGGATAGGAATTTGATTAGGGTTTTGTTTGACCTGCTCGACAATTTCGTTAATCATTTCCACAAATACGGTGCTTTGGCAATTGGAAAGCAAATCCTGGGCGATCTTTACGATAGATTTAAATTGTAATTTAATTATTGGCAAATACAAATGAAATATACTTGATACTTACCAATTTATTGGCAATCTCATTGGGATTAACATCACCGATGTCAAATTTAAATGTTATAGTTTTTAGTTTGTTTTCCATATGACAATTGATGACGCTGCCTTCATCGACACTCGTTACACTCAACTTGGGTATACGTTCATTGCCGCTGCGATTTGAGCGACGTGGCTTTTGGGAACGTGTTGTTGTACCACCACAACTTTGTTTCTGTTGTTTCTCTGCATCAATTGTTAAAGCAGCTTGTTGATCGACAACTGCTGCAGCTTCATTATTGATCTGATTGGAATTGATGGGAGCAGTTGAAGAGGCGACAACTGATGGAGTCGGATCCTGTACAACGGAAGGTTGTTGAGTTGCTGACTGAACTGGCAATTGCTGTTGCTGCTGTTCTATTTGATGTTGCTGCTGCTGCTGGACGATGGGAAGACTAATTTGAGTCTGTGGTTGACTATGAAGTAACTGCTGCAACTGTTGTTCCAATGGCAAAGACAGTTGCTGTTGTTGTTGCATTGGTTGTATTGGTTGTTGTTGCTGTTGTTGTTGCAAAAATTGCTGTTGTTGTATGGTCGCATAGTTCGCATGTTGCTTTTGCTGCTGTTGCTGAACATCAACAGTGCCAATCGGCGGAGCCATGTGCTGAGCTGTTGGTGGGTTGGGGTTATATGGTTGCTGCTGGACGGATGAAGATGGCACCTGCATCTGTACGTGCATTTGGACAGCTGTTGCTTGTGTCTGTTGCTGTGGCGCCATCACCTGAGTTCCAGCGACAAGTGGTTGTATATTCATTTGTGGGTTGTGCGTCGAAATAGAAATTTGATGTTGCTGCTGTGTTGCTTGATGCTGATGATATTGTTGCTGCACATACTGTTGTTGATGTTGCTGCTGTTGATGCTGCTGCTGCAGATGCTGCTGTTGCTGCTGTAATTGCTGTTGTTGTTGTAGTTGTTGTTGCTGCTGCAACTGCTGCAAATGATGATGCTGGGCGATTTGTTGTTGAATCATCGATGCCGAAGTTTGTTGCTGTTGTTGATACTGTGCCTGTTGATGATTTTGAATTTGTTGCTGTTGGGTTATCGATTGCTGAATTTGTTGCTGCGGTGTTTGTTGTACTGGATACAACTGTTGCTGAAGCATTGGTATTTGCTGTGCCTGTGGATAATATTGTTGCTGCTGTTGCACTTGTTGCTGCACCTGCGCAAGTTGCTGCTGATGTTGTTGTTGCTGCACTTGCGCCAGTTGCTGCTGTTGTTGTTGTTGTTGCTGCTGCACCTGTGCCAATTGTTGTTGCTGCTGTTGTTGAGCCAACTCAGAAGATTGCACATTCGTCTGCATCAGCTGTTGCAACTGCTGCTGCAAAGGTATTTGCTGGTTCTTCTGCTGATCTGCCAGCTGTTGATGCGCTTGCTGTTCAAGCTGCTGGGCCGATATAACTGCATGAATCGGAGGGGCAAGCTGCTGTTGCGCCACTTGTTGCGTAAGAGAAGTTGGCATAATTTGTTGAGGCGGTGCTGTGTGCTGCTGATTCACCTGATTTGTGGGCAATTGATGGTTAGCATTGGGTATGCTTACCGATACCATATTTGGATTCTGCGCCTGCTGTTGTGGCTGCTGTTGGCTACCCGTAGGTGAGATCACTTGGCTATTCGATACATCCTGCATTGTAGTAGGTGAATTTTGGAAGGACGCCATCTGAGGATTCTGTATGTAATGGACTGTAGACTGTTGTTGCATCGATATGGCCGGGGATGCAATCACTTGTGGTTGCACTGAGATTAACTGGGGAATCGATACAGCGACTGGCGCTTGCACTCCCTGTTGCTGCTGCTGTTGGTGACTCCCACCATTTTGAATCGATGTTGTTGACCGCCCTACGAGAGTTTGCGGATCAGCGCTATTTGTAGACAGTGCCAGGCTTGTCTCTGAGTCTGTGTTTAGTAAATCATACTTAAGTTGAAGGCGTTGATTCCATTTCACACCATCCTCCTCATCCTCTGATTCATCGTCCTCGTCCTCCTCTTCCTCAACATTTGCGGGTAAGCATTCCCGTTGTTTTTGCAGG
This sequence comes from Drosophila neocordata, assembly GCA_018903615.1. Taxonomy (NCBI): domain Eukaryota; kingdom Metazoa; phylum Arthropoda; class Insecta; order Diptera; family Drosophilidae; genus Drosophila; species Drosophila neocordata. Next base: position 1,791,837 of record JAEIGI010000001.1, read on the forward strand.
GCTAATTTTTCTAAGCGTGATTTCTCATTTTGCAGTTTCATTTGCGTTTGGCGTTGGGCACGCTCCTTTAATAATGATACAACCTGCACCTTTAGTAGACGAGCAACAGCACGGGAATCGTCTTCCGAAATAATGTTCTCTTTCATCATTTCCTGGGCTATTTGTTCATACTCGTCATGCTTGATATTATACTCAAATTGTATAGCTTCATTTTCTTTATGCCTAGATGATCGTTTTTTTGGATCCATAAAACGCAATCGAAACTCAATGATACTGATATTTGGATCGGAGAGGAACTGTTCCGAAGCCGTAGGCTCTACACGTATGCCAATGTCTTCGTCAAAGAATTCCGATTCTAGTAGCTCATTGCAACTGGGTCGATCCTCCTTTTTTAATTCAATACAACGCTCTATAATATCTCGCACATTTGGGTCTTCGACCTTTGAGAGTGCAGCTGGTTTTATACCAGAAATAACCTTCTTATAAATTTGCGCTGGACCCTTGCACTCGCTGTATGGATATTCGGATATTGCCATCTCCAACATACACATACCAAATGCATAAACATCGACTGACTCATCATAATGCTCCTCGTACATTTCAGGGGCCATAAATTCAGGTGTACCAATCACAGATTTTGCATGGGAGCGATTTTTTAGAGTTGCCAGTCCCAAGTCACCGATTTTAACACTACCAGTGGTGCCAGTTATAAAAATATTATCACATTTTAAATCACGATGAATTATAGGAAATTGACGAGTATGCAAAAAATTGAGGCCTTTCAAAATTTGACGACACCATGACTTCAATACCTTTGGGTGTATCTTCTTGAATCGCTTTAAATACCTATAATTGGATAACACAAAATTAAATCTATTGATATAATACATGAATTTAAATATTTTGATTTACAAGTAAGTTTTAAGCGAAACAAAAAAATTAAACATTACATTATTATTATTGAACTAGAATATAGCAGTCACTGAAAAGCTGAAATACTGCTAATGGAAGTTAAAACTTACTTGTGATAAGGAAAGAATTTGGCTTACGATTTTAAAGTTCCAGATAACATTAGCTCTGTGACTAGTACAATGTTCTTTTTACGGCCAATCGGAAACTCCCAATAAGTATAAAAACGTACAATATTAGGATGCTGCAATTTTTTTAACATGTCTGCCTCTTCGCGAAATCTGGTGCGTTCGCTCTTCTTTACTTGCTTGTCCTTTGATAGGTAGGCGACAGGTAGGTATGTGTTAATAAAATAAAAGAATATTTTGTATTTCTACTTACCAGCAATTCGCACCAAGCCACTGGTACACCCGTTAGCGTGTCTAGTCCACGATAAACAGTTTTAAACGATCCCCGACCGACTTCTTTATCGTATTTGAAAAAACGTCCACACGGTGACATAGCAACCGGATCATCATCTTCATCACTCTTGCTCTTTGTTATAGATGTAACAGAAGATGTTGCTGATACAGCTGATACGGCGGAGGGCGGCAACGATACGGATGTGTCCGTAGAGGTCCCAGCTGTGTTTCCATCACTTAAACTAACCTCAACACTTTCGGACTTCTTCGAGACATCTTCAATACTCTTAGGTTGTTTTTCATGTTGCTTATTCTCAGTAATATCCCTCTCTTCAACCTGAAAGCCAACGCGTTTACCGCCACTGTTTTGCTTGTTCGTAGTTCTTAATGGCACATCATCTTCAACCGTCTCAATTGTAAGACTTCGAGACGCCTCAGTAATGATATTTTCAATAATTCCAGCTACTTGAAGTGAGTTAGAGTCTGTGGTGTTTGAACGAGTTGGTGTGCGAAATTGTTCCTCCAGATGTTCCGCCTCACGTGATAACATCTCAATGTTAACATCGTAGTCACGTGGAAACTCAGTTTCAAGTTCCACAAATTGCAGCGGATTTGCATTTCTAGTCGATTGCTCAACATTTTTTCGCACAAAACGCATATTCTGTACAAAATTCGCAGTCACTTTGTTTTGTGGCGCCTTCATGGGTGTTGCATTTTTAGACTGTGACTGTGATAAGACATGCTGTTTAAGCAATGGCTCTATCACCGTATCAGATGAAGATTTTTTGGCTTCCATTTTTTGCGATTTGGGCGCTGCTGTTTCCGAAATATCCTTAGATGTCTGGTCTTTGCTGCATTTATCTGACACTACTCCGATCTTTCGGTTGACGTCTGGTGACTCCATGTTACCATCCATTTTTTCTTCATTGTGTTTTGTGACCTCAGTATCCTGAGGGCACAGTACTTCTACTGCACTTGTGTGTTCGGATGGCCGTTTCTCTAAGTTGCCGTTATTATTATCCCCTTCGTTTTCGTTAACCAAGTGCGTGCTAGTGATCTTAGTGTTAGGCGATCTTGAGGTTAATGCGTTGCTTGAAAATTGCCGCAGAACTCGACTTAAAATATTATTTTTACTACTTGAAGCTGGTGCATGAAATGTTGGTAAATCTATAGATGCTTCTTTTGGTGCCAATTGAAGTGAGCTACTGCGTTTCTTTTCTGGTGATAATTCCTTCTTTCGATGCGATTTTCTAGGTGATGTGTGTTTTAGTTTTGATGGACTAGTGATGTGTCTTGCGGTGGCAGATTTATTAAGCGAACGCTGTCCCGACTTTTGTATTTTAGCTCCTTGAACAGTTTGTTCCTCACTAGAAATATCAGGGTTATTTCTGGAAAAGAGAAAAAATGACCATTGTAATACAGATTAATAGATTTGAAAAACGTTTTCACGTACTCCGAATACAGTATTTCTTTAGTTTTTAATCAATTTTGCATTCTGTATTTGATTTTTACAAAAAAACGCTCTTAAAAGAAAAGAAACCCGATATATTCAGACAGCAAATTAAATAAAATAAACAATAAATGATAGATCAGAATTCAAAAATAAAATAAATATAAATTGCCACATTTGTGGTGGCAGGAGATTATGTTTACTTGGGTCGCTGACGAGAACTTCTAGAAATTCACTTGAATTTCAAACGACAAAATCTATACCCAATAAAATCTTGGCCTTCGTAAAAGATATTATATTACTAGCTTACTTATTTGAGTGCCTATTATTTGATCACGGTCTACGATAATTGATAGTGATAAAATTTCCTATGTTTATGTATATATCTACATATATTTACAATATTTTTAATAATATATTTCACTTTTATGTGTAATATGTTATAGTTTACCTTTGAGGCTGCGTGGTGCAAGAAATAATACCATCTTCGCTGATGGTGCTTTCCTTCCGAGCCCTATTTGTGGGTACGACCTCTCGTTGTCGTACAAAGTCGCAAAGGGTTTGTCCAATTTTGCAATTTTTTTTAGAAACCAGAGACCACGTTTAATCTGAAATTACATTATTTTAAATATGTGTTTTTTTTTTCTTTTTTAACTCAACATACAAAGTATTTTAGTTTTAAGCTACTGTCATTGATTGCAGTTTTGCAGTCATTTAATGTTATGTATTTTATTCAGTATGAAAATCAAACTCCAAAACTAGTTTACGGGGTTATTAGTTGACAACAAAAGCAGTGAGTTTTAGCCCATTAATTTTTAATTACATAAGGATTTTTAAGCTAATTTAACCTAAAAAGTACGCCAAAGGCCAGGTTTGAATTTAGTGGACTAAATTGAATTACAATTAATGTCAAATTTAAAACTCTATTTACATTTTTTATTTTAACTCAAAAAAAAAGAAGAAAATCTAGTAGTGGAATATCGAAAAATATTTGATTATAGATTTTTATCATACTTAAAAGCATCTCCGTTGACTTCCTCATCTTAAAGAATCGCACTTCCACGTCCTGTTGTCGTCCTAAAATATACGTATGTATGTATAATTAGATTTTTTAAAGTTTTTTTCATTCCGCTTGTTATTTCTACAAGAACCTCTCTAAAAAAACCTGTTAGTAGGCCCCGGTTGTAAAACAGCTGCGTACTAAACTTCCGTTGTTTCTCAAGTTGTGTCTCCTTCGTGACTCATGAATTCCAACTTTACCGCGGCTTCTCTGATTTCTATTTGCCATTAGTGTTTTGAGCTATAAGCTTACACATGTATATACATATTCATATATATAATTGTTTAAATATATTGTACATACAAAAGTATGAAAAAATAAACTATACATACCAATCTGTATGTACGGACAAACACATACCAGAGTTCTCAAATTATGTTTACAACTAATAATGGTTTACGTCTCTAAATCTGAATCTTGCAAAAATGTTTATACTCTGCCAAAGGCGTTCATTTATGTATGTATATGTTTGTATGCATATGCATTTCTGTACACAAGTTTTTGAATTAACTACACATATATCAAACATTTACGTGCATACAAATATATGTATATATCTGTACGTACTTATGCCTGTATATGAATCAATATAAAAGCACACAACATGAACATACGTACATATTTATATATATATATTTATATATATATATATACATAGACACATATGTACCTATACATATATGCAACGCAATGGTTATGATGTCATGCCTATTGTATGTACATATATACATATATATGTATATTTATATATTCACATGTCTGTGAGTGATCACCACCACCCAACCCCAAGCTTCGGGAATGTTGACAACTCATTTAAAATAGTTACTCTTCACTGTTTTCATTAAACATATGCACGTACATACATACACACATAAAACACTTGGTTCACACACTATCATACACAAATCGATTTGCCTTGTTGTATTTATATGTTATCTTTATCTGCAGTGGGCGGACGTTGGTGATAACCGATGGAAAATGAAGTCAAACAATTTAGTAATACTTCTCTATTTTCTTTCACGAAATTTTTGCAAGTGCCAATTGTCCGTCTCGGCACTGCTCCTATGCACTCACAAAATGGGTTATCGATAATTTGGTTGCTTTGTCCCAATGTTTTTTTAATTTGTTTTTATATTTGTAAATACTTATGTATGTCTGTACATTAATTTGTACGTATCTACATTTTGTTGAACATTTGCAATTTACTCACGAATCACATTTGAGTGATGTTAGGCATAGCACTTGTAACAGTCGGATGTCGTATTATGTTTAAATTAAATATACAATTTTTCTCTTTTTCGTTACACAATTGTCAGTAGGCGTCGATAACAAGACGATGACACAGACTGCGACAAACAGCTGTTTGATTTCATACTGATAACGATAGGTTTATTTGCATTTAATTGAAACATATTTCATTTTGCTAGTTCTCCAACACTAAGCCATAATTTGCAACACTGAAAACAAGGTACAAGAAAATATGTACCAACTAAGCAAAAATATATTTTACAAGATGGGGTACTTTCAAACACTGATACTTATTTTGAATTTTTAAAATATAACGGATAATACTTGTAACGAATCCGAAAAAACGCACAAAAAAACCACCACGGAACTTGAAAATATGCTTCTGAATACGTTAGAATTTTCGCAAAGCTTTCTGTTTCCGAATAATACTTAATTATATGTACTAGATATACGTAATAAGTTGGATGGAAATACTTCAAACAACATCCCATTATCACTTACATTCCATTAAAAACGCTAACGAGCTTTAATGACATGCGTGTTCAGTATCCTTTATACGCAATCATTACGGTTGTTATAATTATAAAAAGATTAAGCAACTTTGTCAAAGTATTTATACCCAAGGTAAAACAATCTTACACATAGTGTTTTAAGAACTGTGAAAGCCTACACGAAGATGACATTGCTGCAATGGTTAAAACAAAAGTTATGGAATAATGGAAAAAGCGTCAAAGAATTTCTTCAGAATACTTCACTACAAGGTCTTAAATATGTTTGGTACAACAATTTACCGATCTCGATTAGATGGTTCTTTGGACTTATATTTTTAGTAGTCATATATGTCGCCATTAATTTAGCTGTAAACATTTTTACAAAATGGCAAAGTACTCCTGTTATAATTGGTATTAGTTCCGCTATGATACCAATTAGTAAGATTCCATTTCCAGCTATTACTGTATGCAACATGAATCAGGGAAAACATTCCAAAGTAGCTCACTTCCTTCCGTAAGTAACTCTTTTTAAAAAAAAAAAATTAAGCTTCAAAGTTAAAATAACGTCTTTTAAAGAGGAACTTTGGACCATGCTATGTTACAAAAAACTTGTTTTATGGATATGAACTACACTCGTTTCAAAAATGCTAATCGTCGCTTTAAGGACGATACGTTTCCTAATTTCATTATCAACATATCCGAGATGTGCGAGGATATGATCGTATCGTGCACTTTTCAAAGAAAAAAATTGCCATGTAGTGACATCTTCCGGGAAATTTTTATAGATGAAGGATTGTGCTGCGTGTTTAACCTTTTACATCCATATTATCTATATAAGTTCAGGTTAATTGTTGCTATTTGCTTTTTATATATATATATATATAATATATTCGAACGTTAATAGATCTCCTTATATTCGTGACTATACGTCAACTAATAACTTTGCTGACATAGCTGTGGATTGGAACCCAATGACAGGATATCCAAAAACTATTCCAGCAGGATTTTATCCAAGAGCCGGAATTGATGTTGGCGTAACTATGGGTCTGCAAATAGTGTTAGACGGTCATATAAATGATTATTATTGTTCCTCTACTAATGGAGAAGGATTTAAGGTTTAAAGTTATTATTTCAGAGATGGTCATCGAACAATACGTCTATAAAACGCTTCTTTATTTCCAGGTTCTTTTATATAATCCAATAGACCAGCCACGCATAAAGGAATCTGGATTACCTGTGATGCTTGGTCGCCAGACATCGTTTCGTATAATTGCTAGAAGTTTTGAAGCGGTACCGAGTATAAGAAGCATTCATAGAACAAAACGTCAATGTATTTTTAGTGACGAACAGGAATTATTATTTTATCGGTATTATACGCGACGTAATTGTGAATCTGAATGTGATACACTTTATTTTTTAAGACAATGCGAATGCATACCATATTATTTACCATTTATTTACGCTAACGCAACGTTATGCAATGTATCCCACTTCGATTGTTTAAGTAGGGCGGAGATTACAATTTTTGATTCACAAAGTGTTGATTGTAAAGAATCATGCCTCACTAGTTGTCATGATCTTCAATTTTTTCCCGACACATTTTCAGCGCCCTTTAGCCAAACTGAAATACGAGCTCAAAACGATTATTTAAAAAATTTGTCGAACGAATACATTCGTGATAACTTGGCAGTAGTGAATTTTTACCACTCAGAAAACTATTTCCGGAGCAACGTGAAAACATCCTATACTGGCCCAACTGAATATATGTGTAAGTGTTGGTTATTAATAATTATTTTAAGATTAAATATTATCTTTTGATTTTATTTTATTTTATAGCCTTAACTGGCGGAATTATGAGTTTGATGGTCGGCTTTAGCGTAGTGTTCTTAGCGGAAGTGTTGTATTATTCAGTCTTACGAATTTGTTTCGAGCACATTAGAGTATATAATTAAATTGTAAGGAAATTTAAGGATGCTGTCACATATAAATGAAATAAATGCTACTTTTAAAATCAAGATATTGCTATAACTATATTTTATTTCTTGTAAATCGTCTTTGTTTTGATATGTCACATTGGGTCTAGACCAATTATTTCTTAGCTGCTCCTAGTGCATTACCATAATTGCTTGCTGAATGACTGTAATTATACTTTCTGATTATATACTTTACGTTAAATTGTAATTTTATCGTGGTGAGAAATCAATAATATAAATCTGTCTGATGGACTTAAGTGAATATGGCAGTTTCCACTTAATTCAGTTTTCACGTTCTTTTTCTGGCAAATAACACTTTTAGAAGTAAACATTGACGCAATGATATCCAATATTCTATCTTTTGTAAAACACAGACAAAGAAATGTTTTTATCACCAAAGAAGTTGTCTTAAAAAAGGGGACAGACGAGCACAGTGGTTTCTCTATAAAACTAGCTCAATACTGTAGCATTAAAGTATGCAAATTGAAAGAAATATATTTAATATTTAACAAAAACAAAAGTAAAATAACAAATTTGCATTACTCGGTGACATCTACATTGTGTCTTTGATTTCGTTTCCCCATTCACGGGCCATTATCATTATTTCATTCATGGTTAGTTTGGGTCCAATCAACGGGTTCATTTGCGTCATGTAACAGCATAACCAACTGCAAAGAAATTAAATTTATTGATCACATGCATTTTTTTCGCCTTTCAATCACAATAGCGCATACATACATATATAGTATTTGATAATGGTATAAAACCAATTAACAATTAAAAAATTTCGTTTTTCTTAAATTTTGTTTTAGTATTAAAACCAAGCATTATATGTACCCATGTATGGTTGTACATACCTACATACTTAAGTCTTGTCAATTCTGTACAAATAAATATATGTATTTATGTACATACATACGTATGTACAAATGTTTACTAATCGACAGGGGTCACGCGGACTTTAAATATATGTTTACATATGTATGTGCTTGTGCATATGTTTTGTACTTACAATAGCCAACAGGTGGATGCAGTAAGCATAAGGCAGCACTGGGTTACTCTGTAATGATGAACGTTTATAAATCTTATAGTTTTTTTTAGACTTTTGAAAATGAATGAAAAATATAACTTACCCTTTGTTCGGGCCACGAGCGAAAAATGGGCAAATAATGCCTATAAATGCCCAAATACAAGTAATAATGACCGGAGGTACATATGCTTCAACCATTTTTACTAAGTAATACTGAACGATGGACTGGAAAACAAATATAAGTCGCACTCAGAATAAAAAAGAAATGATCACGAAATTTTTCTCGGCCAATGAAATGAATATCAATCACATGACAGACTAACATGAGATATTCGATATTTTTAGGTATCAACGATTCGATAAAAATGGCATTCGTGTCTGTATCGATTATTTGTATTAATACAACTACGTAGCGGTATATTTTTTATTTGATAATTAATTATTTATAATAAAGTCACTAAAACTTAATTCACTAGCTACTTAACGGGATGCCACCAGGGCATATAATTTTGATATATATTTATAGGATTGAAAGTCCTACAAATATACAATACTTTATTTTTTTTACTTTTATGGTAATTTATTGCCAAACCACTTCATAGCTTAAAGTACGAAACAAAGAAAATGTTTAATGATTTATTTACTTAGCCAAAGCTAGACACAAATTCATTTAAAACTCATTAAAGTTTTGATTTGGAATAACGTAACGTACGCTTTAAAAATGTAACGTTGCCTAACCAGAAAAGATAGATCAATATCGGGCCCAAATAGTAATTTCTCGATAATTCATATCGATACCTTTAGGTGCAACTGTGTTTGGCAGAAAGAAGAAGAAGAAGCATTATAACCTTCTAGCGTTAACATTGATTTTCGCCCACAAATAATTTGAGAAGATGTTCCAAAATAGCGCTGCTCGTCTCCTGGTTCCAGCCATCCGCAATGCGATGCAAAGTCGGTGCCAATCGGTTGTTTCCGGACCACCAACAAAGCACGTCTCCACCGCCGTAAGTTTTTTTCTTCTGTAAAGTTACATAACAAATATCTATGTCTCATCAATGGTAAAGTAATATTATTTAATTTTTTGATTTGCAGGAGAAAGTAATTCTTGGTGGAGGTATGTGCGCGGCATCCTTGTTTATTCCGGCTTGGGTTCTGTACCATATTCGCGACTACAAGGGCGACAAGTAATCGGATGCGAGTAAATGTAGTTGCTGTTGCTTATAAATGTTGAATTATAGTAACGATAATACATTAAACTAAGCTACAAAACTTGATTAATACGAACGTTGTGTAACTACTTAACGATGAAGTGCATCTGTATGCATTTATTATTTCTATCAACTATTATTGTTCGGTTATGTCACTAAAAAGTTGCACATAGCGATTTTTAGTTCAAAATATGAGCTAGGAATCAAGATAGTTTATGCGTCTATTTTGAGTTATTTGGTTTCACATCTTTGTAAATTGGACAATAAGAATTATGGACGCATAATTTTCCTAAAGATGTTTACCCCGATACCCCGTCAGTCAATCACTGTAGGGGAAAACTGTAGAGAAAACCATGATCAAAAAACTGTAGAGAAATACATTATCATTGTTTTTTTTTCTAACAATTTAAATTGCCCAAATAGAAGCCCGTTGGTAATTAACGACGTTAGAACAATAATCCTTGCTTTCATTTGAGTTGGACAACTTTCCAAACATACACAAATGATTTTTAATGAATATAATGCGGATACAATGATTTAATCAAACTTATTGGATATATAGTAAGAGATGAATATTTATTTCTTTTGGCTGTCCTTTTCATCGCCCTTTTTGTCCTTGTCCTTGTTGAGTGACCCAACAGCATCGCGCACAGCTTCAGATTGTGGATCAACTCCAGGAAGATTTTCTAGTACGCTTTGCAAAAAAGCTGGATCACCAATCACCTCCGAGTAGTCCTCGTCCACATCCATTGGGGCCTTGGCATCATCAGTCTTTGTATGCTTGGCCTGTTGAGTAGCGTTATCATCAGCAGCATCTTGCATGGACATCTGCATGGCAAAAGCAATTTGTTCTTCTTCGGTCATGTTAGCAAAATCGGGCAAATTATCTTCAGGGATTTCAGTGGACAATGCTAAGGCCCTTTGTAGCATAGCTTCCTCAGAGTTTGATTCGGGAATGGCAATTCCTGCTGAGCTACCACGTTCTCCTACTGTTGCTGCTGGTGGAGCGGCATCGACACTGGCTGATCCAGTGTTTTCAGCGCCAGCACGACGTTGCTCACTTTCCTGACGATGACGTTGCTCTTCCATTGAAACTCTTAAAGCGAGCGCTAGCTCAGGATCCTCATTAGGGTCGACACCGAACTCAAACACATTACCGCCCAGACCAGCGCCACCCAGGCCATCCTCTCCCTGAATAATTGGAGACGACAACAAGGCCTCGGATAGAACGGATCCCCGAGGTACACTGACCAAATGGGAACCGGTCCCATCCTTACCATTTAAAGCGTTAATAAATGCAGTCAGTGTCTCGTTGTTATTGACATGATCGCCAAAACTGACAATATCCACATTAACCTTTTCTTTTTTAAGGCGCTTGGCTTGCTTGACCAACTCCCCTTCCTCGTTTTTTAAAGGCGATCCTACAAAGACAACAATGCGCATTTTGTGGTTTTTGCCTAGACGATGCTTCAACACCAAATGTGCAATCCTTATGCCAGTTAAAAGATTTATATCTCCCTTCGGTTGAATTAAATGCAACTTAGAAAATATGCGGCCCACATCGGTTGTCAGAGTGGCCAGCACTTCCACAGTACTGGTGACGAAAAAAAAAGATAAACAATAATAAAGTTGACGGAAACAGATACAATCACCAATCTGGACAGGTACAACCACCAATCTGGACAATTGCATACTTACTTGGACAAAGTCATTAGACCAACATTGTTTTCTGGATTAGCTCTCAACTTTGTAAGGCAAAGAAGATTGATGCCGTCTTTCTGGACGCTTAGACGAGTTGGGAAATAATCTCCATTCCTTTGGAAATCGCTATTGTCGAAACTATAAAAGAATTGGCCCAGTTAACATATGCCGTTTATTGTTTCAAATAATGTATATTTACCATATCATAGTACTTTCGAGGACCATTTTTGTATTTTTGCTTGTCACTTTGCCACTGAACTGTAATTACACATAGGGTTGCTGAGAACAAAAATAAAATCGTTATCGTCAAATCAAAAACGATAACATTACATCCGAGATGTTAGGGGTACCCTTATATTATGAGTTTCAGTTGAATTAAAATAAAGTTAAAATACAGCATTTTAAATCGGAAACAAAGCATATGACAGCTTACAACCACAATATTATTTAAAATTTTAAAGATCTGACAGGACAAGCGTGCAAAAAAAACAGTAAGTTATTTTCTGTATTTAACGTACGCGCAGGAATAAACAGTTGGAGAGTGTGTTGCTCTCATTTTTCTCGAGTCCCTAAATCCCGATTTTTTTTAAGAATATTCTTATTAGAAAAGCACATATGCATTATATATCAATGTTGCCAAATTTAATTAATCGATGTCGTTTAGTTTCGAGCTTATCAATGTCTGTTATCGTTATCGAATAACTGGCGTGTGGATATTTCGGTTCTGGCAACGCTGTGCTGCCATGAAAATCTGATTGTGATTTAAGTGACGAAATAACTTAAACAATTGTGAGTGAGTTTAATATAGAATTTATAAAATTATAAACGTAGTATGTAGTTTTGCCTAGATTGAGATATGATTTTATGTTTGCCTATACGAAATAGTACATCCCAATATGTGAGTGCTCCTAAGTCCATGAGTAAAATGCTTGTGTGTATGCTTCTAAATATATGTATATATGTACATATATGCGTCAGTTACATTTGTAAAGAAATAAAACTAGAATAACCGAAATTTTATTATATTGCTATATATATTAAATAGTTCACTTTTCATATTATATATTAGGTCAACATCAAGAATTGACAGCTCTAGGAAAATTCAAACCTTTTGCAATTCTAAAAGCAAAATGAGTGCCGAAATCGCTAGTTGCAGCAGCAGCGATCCAACCATTTCAAATGTTGCCCTTGGTCGGAGCCAGATGCTTTGCCGCTACTATGTACAGGGAATATGCCGTTTTGGGGAGCTGTGCCGCTTCTCCCATGATGTGAGTCGTAATCGCACCGACTCTGAATCTGACCAACTGCGAGCCTCTTTCAATGAAAAGGATGCAAGCCATGTAAAACCAAGCACAAGTCATGGACAACGTAATTGGGCAAATGCACCAATATTTGTGCCTGGTCAAAAAAGTTACGATGCCTATCAGCAGAACGAAAATGCTGATAAGCATACTGATGCAGCAGAAGCAGTGGCCTCCGGTGCTGCTATTCAAAGTGGGATCTCATGGGCCGAAGTTGTCGGTGGACCGTCTACAAATGATGTAGGAACATTTAAATTTGGAGAGGCTGGATCTTTGGAAGATATTTGCCCATATGGAAGTCCCTGTGCCTATGGAGAATATTGTCCATATCGCATACACATGGAGCTGTGCGAAATGTGCGATCAGTATTGCCTGCACCCCACAGATCAGGCACAACGCAAAAAACACAACAGAGAGTGCCTGCAGCAACACGAGCAGGCCATGGAGCTCTCCTTTGCGATTGCTCGTTCCAAGGACAAAGCATGCGGCATATGCTTTGATACTATTATGGAAAAAGCTGGCAGGGAGAAGCGATTCGGCATATTGCCCAACTGCAACCATATATTTTGCTTGGAATGCATTCGTACATGGCGTCAGGCTAAACAGTTTGAGCACAAAATCACGCGGTAAGTTTCAATAACGTTCAATTTTTATCTAAGCAATGCTTATTAATTTTTTGGAATATTGCAGAGCTTGCCCAGAATGTCGCGTATGCTCGGACTTTGTCTGCCCCAGCGCCTTTTGGGTGGAAACTAAAGAAGAGAAAGACAAGCTCCTCAATGATTACCGTGCCGCATTGGGTGCCAAGGACTGTAAATACTTCAAAAAGGGCGAAGGAAAGTGTCCATTTGGTAATAAATGCTTCTATAAGCACGCTCTTTCAAATGGTGATATTGTCGATGTTGGCTTGCCAGTTCGTGCTAGAAAACTGCATAGAGAAAATGAAATAATCGACTTGCTGGATGTAAGTACATTTTTTTTTTTTATTTAAACATTGGTATATATGCAAATGTAGGTAACATTGCAATGTATGTGATTTCTTGAAACCTAGTCTGAAAGTGCACTAAGTCTCACGAAAGAACAATGAATCGATATTAATTATTTTTAGCCGCAGCTCCCCTGGCTTATTAACAATTGAACAAAATATTAAAATCAGTTTGAAGTTAATAATTTTTCTGTTTACTTCTTAGATTTATCTTTGGGAACATGTAGACCGACGTAATTATCATTGGCTAGAATTATTTTCAAGTGATATAAGCGAAAGTTCCGATATTTCGGACGAAGAGTAAGCCTTGCAAATGAAACGGAAACAGAATTGTAGCAACCAAACCCTCACAAGTAAAGTTGGACACACAACCGCATATATAACGCAAAAAGTATGCTATCGAGATATACATATATATATATATATAACAAAAACAAAACAAACAAACACTAAACCAAATATGAAATGTGAAATTTAAACAAAAAACAAAAAATTGTATTTGGGTACCAAATTTAGGTTTATACATATATATTTATTCCCAACTTAACGCAACGAAATTTACAGCAACTTTTCCGTACTTGCATTAAAATATATATAATACCGTTAAGTGGTTAAAATCATACTTAAAGAAACATGAATCTTAAAAATCATTTATTATCTATGAATATTTTAAAACGAAGAAAAACAAGTAAAGGGAAACAATTAAAAACATCAAATTATTCGAAATAGGTGATATGAAATGTGTATACACAACTATGCCTTTCAGACTGAATTGTAAACATAACAAATACAAACATTCTTAATCTTTATTATGTTCTCTACACACTATCTTTTGAAGTTGAACTACTCTACTTTAATTATACCTATACATATATACCTTAGAAATGCGCACACCAGCAAGGAACACCATATGCAAGTGTTTATTATATTTATATAAGGATGCAATTGTTGCACCTAATTATTTTTGCGTCTAGTGCAGACCTAATCTGTATCGTATTTGTATATCCATTTAATGCAAACATTTGTAATCCATGTACCATTTGGTCTTATCAATTAAAATTTTTGTTATTGTTATCAAATTCCTGTTATACATATATGAAACGTTAACCGCATCAAGATATTGAAATATAATCCCCAAACCCGGTCCTGCTTCATCCCCGCAACCAATCATTAATAGAATATTGATATCATTTATTGTACATCGTTTTAAGTTAATACGTTCTGCGTTCGTAATGTACCATTGTAGCAAAGCAATCATTGGTTTTTAATTAATATTAATCATATTTTATTGTCAGCAACGTATTGAATTAATTAAAGATCTAATTATTATTATATGAATTTGTTCATTTACCGTTTGGTTGCGTGTATGTGTGTATGATATATATATATACATATATATATATAGCCCGAATATTAAGCATATGCTAAAAATACGAAAAATAAAAGAATCTATAGCAACGTATATAACAAATATATATAAATTAATGGAAATCTGAATAATATTTTAACATAACCCAAGCTGAGATCCTGTGTCACACAAATTAATGCTGAATACGAATACATTGTACGTCTATTGTAGCGATTCGCAAAACATTGATGCATATAACGTACAGTAAATAATTAATATATAAATCTTAAGAATAATTTAGTTAATATTAAGAAAAACTAAATCAATGAAACGTAATATTTCGCAGGTAATATAAGAATTTGATTATTTTAAAAATATATTATACGTCTCCCTGCATAATGAGTATATTATATACAAATGTATATAACTTTGTTTATCAAATCATTTTTGTAAATTTTCAAACCATTGATTACATATTTAAGTCCTAATATCACAACATGAACTAACGTGCCTCGTTAGTAGAAATAATTTTTTGTTGATTTAAAAATATTGAAAGTTAATGTAAAAACTCTTTAATGAGTTCAGTGAATATTCTTGCTATGCATGGCCGATTCGATTTAGCTATTTGTATTTAGTTAATAGGTTCTGACAACCGCTTACAAAACATTGTACAGGATTGTTGATGTTGAAACTTACTTAATGATTTCCGTATTTTTTGAGCTACACGAAGTTATGGCGTTAGTCGATCTTAATGACTGAAGTTGTCTAGTATGTGGAAAGATTAAGTTTGGTTCTATAAGATCGAATTAAATGTAACCGATATATGTATATGCGTAAACTTTTTGTGGCTGTCGTAATGTATATTTAAATAGAAAGAGATAGAAAGAAAACATTAAATTAAATTTCGTTCAGCTAATTTTGCTGCAAATAAAACTAAATTCATAAACCATTTTCGGCAAATTTGGAAGAGAATAACTTCAAGCTGATGCCTTATTTTCGAGCATAAATAGTTACCAATAAGAGGATAGGCACAAACTTACAAATTATGTATTAAAATTTGTTGTGCTTAGCAAACATGCTAAAAATATTATGATATATAAACATCTGGAGCTTCTATATGTTGACGAATGGGTCCACTGAAAAGGGACCTTCTGGTAATAAATCGGTGCCAAAATTTTAGATAACTTATGTAGTTTACTAACATTTTTAGAGAGTCTACTTTCACAGTTCAGAATCCAATTAAAATATTTGGTAAATAAATAAATAAAAATGTATTTCATAAAAAATAAATGTTAACATCAGGTATTTTTGTGACTCCGTGTATATTTTTTTATTCCAGCAGAACCAAAATTCAGATTTGAGATAGCATTGAAACAAAGAAAATGGACAGATCTAAATAGCTAAATCGACTCGACTATGTTCATTAACAATTTACACTAAGGATACTTCATTTTCTCTGTTACATTTACTTTGCTAAATTCCTCTCGTCTTCGTGCTTCCCTTAAGTTTTTTAAATAACTACTTTTAAAATTAATTGATTTTACTGTATATATATTGGTTCTACTCACTACAAACCTACCTATAAAAGCTCTTTAAAAATGTGAATGGTAGGTCCCTAGGTAGTTCAACTATGTGCGAGTCCTCACCGACGAGGAAAATTAAAATTAAAATTGACAAAAAAACAATAAAACAAACTTACGGAACCGAAAAGATAATGCAACAAAAGTAATTTAAATCAAAGATCAATGAAATAAGGGTTTTAAATATATACAAATAAACGCCTATAGGAGTGGGGTTATTTTTTCTTCCAATGATGTGATTTTTTTAGCACTTTTCGGTTAAAAACTTTTAAAATAGTTTGATAATAATTAAAAAAGAATATCTTAAGATATTAAAACATTTTAAAATTCGATCCGCATTATTAGTAGGTATAAATCGCTAAGCAAATTATTTACTGGGTTACGATGTGCTGCTTTGCCGGAGATAATGTTTGCTGGGTAACAGCATTCCTTGTTCAGTGTTATTTTTGTTTTGTTGCTGGAATCTTTGCTATCGGCGTTTCTGCATAAATATTATATACGAACAACAAAATGCCTGGGAATGGGCATCCCCATCGTCGAGAGATTGTGGAAGAAGCGCCTACCTATTCAAATCTGGTAAGTTTTTGTTATTTTACATCCTGTTGTTAAGTTTTTGGTTTTTACCATTGTCAGCAAGTAAATTAATTATGCACGTATTTATGTATGTACATACAAACATATAATTGCATGCGTTTCTAAATATTAATTTGTGTATGTTGATTCAAGCATTTATTGCAATCGAATGTAAAAGTGAAGGCGGAGAGCCTCATACAGATATTGTAATGATGCAACTGCATCAGATTTGTCTGATGATACTGGCATTACAATACATTAATATATTCTTTTCCCTAACATTAAATAAATATATCGTGCTTGCAGATTGGATTCATATTCATTTTTAATCTTATTGTTGGAACTGGTGCTTTAACATTGCCAGGTGTTTTTGTGAAGGCAGGATGGATTTTAAGCCTTATAGTTATAGTATTGCTTGCAATAATGAGCTACATGACAGTGACATTTGTTATTGAGTCAATGGCTTGCGCTAACGCGATTAATAACTGGCAAAATCTACAAGCCTTGCGACAAAGTCGAAACTCTGAGGAAAACAGCGATGAGACTGTATCTCGGCCATCTGGGACAGGGGTGGGCAATGCAACAGGCGGTGATTTAGAACGCATTCCGTTGACTATCCAGAGCGCAGAGTTTCACTATTATCAGCTTTCGAAAAAGTTCGAACTGGGTGAAATGGCAACAATATTTTTCAACGATATCGGACGTATACTGTTTTATCTTTGTTTTACTATCTATTTATATGGAGACTTAAGTATTTATTCTGCGGCTGTAGCAAGAAGTCTACGCGATGTCGTGTGGTAAGTTTCTAATAACACAAAGAAAATGTTGATAAAATGAGAATTATTTTAAGTCATAGATATTGCATCGACTAAAAGAGTTCTTATGTTCTCAACATCAGTTTTGTAGAAGTAGAATATATATTAGATATGGATAACCCTTTCTGAAACTAATTTGACAATAACAAACTATTCTCAGTGATAAAACAAATGGCACCTCCAACTATGGTAATTCAAATTTGATGTTTTGGCCAGGAGATTTCAAAAATAATACAAATAATCCGTGCTGGATGGAACACACTATATCACGACGTAGCATGTACAGATTATTCCTAATTGCATTTACTTTAATCTTCGGTCCATTTGCTGCATTTAATGTTCAAAAGACAAAGTATTTGCAAATACTTACAGCTTTTTTCCGTTGGACAGGTAAGTATAGGCATTGTTACATTTTTTGCAAGCTGACTTTGATATTTAAAATCTGTGCATTGCAGCATTTACCCTAATGATCTGCCTGTCTCTTAAATTGCTTATAACAAGAGGTGCAAAGGGCCACCCAGTGAGTGTGAAGTTTTACGGCATCCCATCGTTATTTGGCGCCTGTGTCTACTCATTTATGTGTCATCATTCTTTGCCTAGCCTTTTGGCACCTATCAATCAGAAGAAGATGGTGGCAAAAATTATATCATTTGACTACATTCTAATATGTTCATTTTATATCATATTGGCATTAACAGGTATCTTTGCATTTGAACACATCAAAGACCTCTACACGCTCAATTTTTTGCCAGGCGAAGAAACCTATACGGATTTCGCCTCAGCTGTCCTTATTGGCATTGATTATTTTTTGGCACTATTTCCGGTATTAACCTTATCGGCTAGTTTTCCCATTGTTGCTATAACACTGCGAAATAATCTGCAGACACTATTTCTAGATATGTCACAATATCAATCCTATCACTGGTCAATTCGTATTCTTTTTCCCGTGTGTGCCATCATTCCTCCATTTTGTGTCACTTATTTTACCGATAGTTTATCAAGTCTAGTTGCATTTACTGGTAGCTATGCTGGTACTGGAATACAATATATTATTCCAGTAGGTTTAGTTTACTTTGCCAGGCGCACTTGCTCCGAACTATTGGGCAGTGGCGTTGTCAATCAGTTTAAAAGCCCTTTTAAATCCAATGGTTGGCTTGTATTGGTTATGGTTTGGTCGGGTGTATGCGTATTGTTGGTTACCCTTAATTTAGTTCAATAAGCTTTAATCTATTATTCTTTAAAATAAACAATATTTAGAAGTAGTTGTATAGCAATTTCCGATTGGCTGTGTAAATTTGTTTAATTATGTTATAATCCATTTTATCTGTTTCCAAAGCGCGGAAAAACATACATATATTTATTTACAATACACAATAAAAATATAAACATTTATATATAAAAAACAATTAAAATAAGTATGCAGATCAAGTTCAATTAAAGCTCGGGAAGAAATTGTCAACATCCCTTTTTCTTTATTTAACAATCTTACTTGTGTAATCGTTCAATTTATCCGCATAGAAACAGACAAACGGGCATAGATCAAACTGTCTGATAAGTGCCTTTAATGACGCTCCTTGAAAATGTTTCATATATTACAGCAATTTCATAGTAAGAACAAATGCAAACGTAAAATTCAACTGAATTAAAAGGGGCGCAAAAAACCAAGATATATTTTTTTTTTCATGCCAAATATAAACTATAAATATAAATAACAAAAATATATGCTTCTTATATTTCTCAACAAATTTACAAGTGGTTAATTTACAAATTATTTAGGATTTTCGTTTTGCTTTTTACGATTTGCTAAAATGCTCGTAATAAAGAATTCACCAGCTTTATATGAGGAGCGAACGAGTGGACCGCTAGCAGTGTAAAGAAATCCTAGCTCGTTACCCCGGTCCTCCCAGTGCTTGAACTTTTCTGGCGTCACATATTCAATTACCTTAAGATGCTTCTTAGTGGGTTGCATGTATTGTCCCAAAGTCAGACACTCGACTCCAGCCTCTCGCAGGTCCAACATAGTTTGTTCAACTTCAGCATCGGTTTCGCCAAGGCCCAGCATTATTGAACTCTTTGTGATGAGATTAGGATTAAAGCGTTTCGCCTCGGTTAACACTTCAAGAGTTTGCCTGTAATGGGCACGTCTATCCCGGACAAACGGCGTTAATTTCTCCACTGTCTCAATGTTGTGTGCGTAAACATCCAAACCGCAATTTGCAATTGTTTTCACACAGTCCAAATCACCGCGAAAGTCCGGCACCAGGCATTCGACAAATATATTTTGATTACTAAAAAATTCAGTGGTGTCAGCTGATTCTGATTTTTATTTCTGTATCCCTTACCGTGTCTTGATCTCCTTTACAGTTTTTGCAATATGCTTGGAACCACCATCCGCCAAATCTGAAGTATAAAAACAGATTATTAATTTTATGCCCTTAAACTGGCTCTCAAACAGCCACCATCGCGATCCACAGATGTCAGCACAATGTAATCCAATCCCCAAGATGCCACCGCCTTGGCTGTGTTTACAGGTTCGTTCTCGTCCAGTGGCGGCGGTGCTCGTGCTGTTTTTACCGAGCAGAAGCGACAACCACGAGTACAAGTATCACCCATGAGCTGTCATCAAAAAAAAAATATTGCTATCATTAATATGAACGGAGATGTCACGCAGGTCATCTTACCATAATCGTTGCTGTTTGAGTTCCGTGCTCGCCCCCACCCCAACATTCTCCAATGTTTGGGCAACGCGCTTCTTCGCATACAGTAGAAAGATTTAGTTTCCTCAACTGGTCTTTTATTTTTGCATAATTCTTTCCCATAGGAATGGTTGTTTTTAGCCAGGGCGGCAGGCGAAGTCGTTGTTCCTCTCCCTTCTCACGACGCAACTTACCATCGTAATTTTCCCATTCGCCCTTTGAAATATCAGAATTTTGAATGAAGTCCTGGAAACTTGGACCCTTAGATAATCTTTCACGAATCTCGTCCAGCTTTTCCGCATTTGTTGATGCTGATACCGGTCGCACAATGACCAGTGAATGCGCTTTTATTGGAGACTTAATTGTTCGTAGCATTTC
Organism: Drosophila neocordata; assembly: GCA_018903615.1. Lineage (NCBI taxonomy): Eukaryota > Metazoa > Arthropoda > Insecta > Diptera > Drosophilidae > Drosophila > Drosophila neocordata. The sequence continues at coordinate 1,812,984 of JAEIGI010000001.1, forward strand.
GATTAATAATTCACCATAACAAACATAAATAAATTTTGGGAATATAATCTTACGAAATTGATGATAGAGATGCGCGATATTTACTAATCAGTGATGAGCCATGGCTAAGAGAAACACGGGAAAAAATATAGTGCGGCATGTTACAAAATCGTATACTTATTTATATATAATATAAATATATAAACTTCAAAAACAATTTTTACGCATTGGATATATTGTCAAGAAAAACAAAATTAGCTACTTCCGAAAAAAAATTAAATCCCCTCACTTTTACGTAGCTGCGAAAAGCTTGCTAAATATTTAGTGTTAGTAAACGTCGAAATTTAGACCCCGCCAAAAATATAGCGCTGCCAGAAAGGTCCAACACTGTAATTACTAACTTATCAACACTATTTTTGAATTATCAGCACTGTTCTAGCTGTAAACGGCTACATTTAGCTTTATATCGATATTTTTCGATTAATAAGGCTTTCTGTTTTATCGATTAAAATCCCCTTTTTTTTTCTCTCGGTTGCTGACATATTTATTAACCTGTAAGGTGTATTAAGAGCGAGAAGTGAACTTTTACTTTTATTGTTATAACTTTTTTTGTTACTTTTATAAGTTATAAATCCCAATAAATTAGATGTCCAATTAATCTTATCGATACAATTCACTTGTCTCAATTTGACGCATCGATATTTCTTACCCCTATATGATACAGCATTGCTTGACAATTTGTTTGGTCATCTGCGATGAAGTTTATATAAATAAATAATATGCCTACTTTATTCTCGTTTTAAAGTATTTTTTTAATGATCTGAGTTTAATTGTAATCGAAGAAACCGTTTTTTTTGTGAATGATATTGCCATTAATGATTCAAAAAATGCCGTGTCAAACAGGGCACTGTATGTTTTTGATACACCCCCGCTATGCTGAGGCAGTAGCAGTGGTTGTTCGTTTTTAAAATGTATCTCTCAGTAGTAGTTTGCTGTTTGTAGCTATTCGCATGAATTTTTGTTTCTCTGTGTTTGTGCGTTTTATGTTACATGGACAAGAATTTCAACGCGTTAAAGTCGAGTTTGAGTACGTCTCGGTTGGATATTTCGTTCTGTAATAAAAGCTCAAAACATAAGCTAAACATTACAAAAAATAAAATACATAAAATTACAATAGTCAACATGTTATTTAGGTCGACTAGTGAATGACCAAAAAATTATAATATGTATCATTTAATCCACCGAAGAAAAATTTGAGCGCGAGTTTCTTTATTATTATTTTCCATTTGCCACCACCTCACGTATACACTCAAGAAAACTTGTTTTGTTTGCGACGACTTCACTTATACACACACACAATTCGCATTACACGACCACATAAATGCTTTTGTAAATTGAAAGCTGCATTCAATCTTACAAGCAAAAATTCAAAATGGGTAAGTCTAAAGTGTTAAATTTATCCAAATTTTAATTTAACATACATACATCATACTTGGCATTTGAGAACGACAAATTGTGAGGGTTTCTGTAAGTCCCTCAAAATATTTAAAAAAAAAACAAAAATATTTTAACTTTATTAAACCGAAAAGTAGACAAGCAATCCTAACAACAATGATCCTTTGTCCCTATAGAATTCTGAATATCATATCATCTACAGTGGTCAAGTTTATTTTGATTTAGTTAGAATGCAAATAGACCCAATTTTCAATGCAACAAATGCCTCGCCCTCCTCAAACACGTACACTATTTTAAAACACATGGACATTCCCTGTATCAATTTAGTGAAAACCTGTTTTAAGTATTTTATCAGATTTTAATACGTTACCTTTTAAAGTGCTGTGCTTATACCATTACAGCCATATAAAGTGGATGGTTTTGGTTTTTACATGTAATCATATTTGTAAGAAGTTACAAGCCCTCTAAGCTCCTTTATAGTCAATAGATTTTCATTGCTTTAATAGAAACAATTTTCATAAATGGAACAAATTCTTAAAAGAAATAAACGAAATAACCTATTCATACTTCTCATGTTTTTTTTTCCATATCCAACTATGCAATTTTTTTGTTTCAATTGCAAAATGATAATATTATGTAAAGAAGGATTAATGACCTCTGAAAAACCATCCTCACCCATACACACAGACACAGACACACATACCAGAAAGAATAAAATACATCCGTACCCAAGATTCTAAACGCCTTGCCTTGCATTTGAAGTAACAATGGATACCTACAAGGAAGGGGTTGGCGCGCTTAGATAGATATGAATCGCAAGCGCGGAATCAGTGTGGAACATTAATTCCGGTAGCGTGCAATGACTCCATATGCACCAAGATACTTATTGTAAATACTTAAAGCCTAGAAATGAAAACAAATATTAAATGCTTATATTTAACATGTGCTTTAAGGCTAAGAAAATTAAATAAAATTGTTCACAATTTTGATTTTTAAAATCATTTGTGGAATCACTAGTAATGAAATTTATGCCATTCATCATGTTTTCTTTTTAAAACTGTAAATGTATTTTATGTTTTCTATAATCAGGTGACTTATGATCTTCTGTGCCATAAACTACACCCAGTAATAAATCTCAAAAAGGATTATATACTTAATGTATCAGTAAAATTATTGCTGATGCGATTCCCAAGCAATTATTTACTTGTACCTAAAGAAATGCAATCCATTACAGTTGGCTTTTGCTTTAATTAGTGGTTCCCATGTTTCTGGTCGCACAAAATATGCTGTAACGCACATGCCACCCACACATTTGGCGACTCTATAATGATACTCGACACTTTACGCTTGCAAAGAGGCCCTAAGGAATAGTAATAGAAAAAGTGCTTGTGGTTACGGGTGGCTTATTTTCAAGTGCACAACACCTCTTTAGTCAGTTCTATAACCGCAACGTCTTACTTTACCGAAGCGTAACTAAGCGTAAGCATCCTGGCCTATATGTCTATCCTCTCAGTTTGCGCATTAGATGAATTAATGTATAATTATAATTTTCTTAGGGTCAGAAGTATGCAACTTTTAGAGAAAGCTTATAGGATCATATGTCCACACGAATTGAGGATTCAAAAAAAATATATAAATTGATTAAAATCCAATTAAATATAAAAGATTAATAAAATCTTATTATCTTAATTATGCTGAAATACATGTTACAACAGACTTTGTAAACGCAAACAATTTCTTTCAATTTAAAGTAACTTTGGTGGTTCGATAATTAGTGCACTTACTGGTCATTGGTCATTACCATTGTGACCGATTGACCCAAGCGGATCTTAAATTGAGGAAAACCAACGCCTCACAAAGAGAGTAATTCTTCAGATACACAGCTTTGCTATCAATAAAAGAGAACCTGTGTGTGAGAGCGTACTACTAAGAGAAGATTGGGTGAACGTTCTTTATCGCTTGCTTTTTATCGATTCGAACTCGAACTCGAAACAGAATGAGAATCAACCTCTCTACTGTGGTTGTAGAAACCACAAACCACATTTAGTTTCCTACTCTCTTGCACGCCTGTTTATATCGCACTTACCATAGCTTCCATATATATATGTATGTACAACATACCTGTTAGTTGTCTTCGATGACGTCGCAGTGTGTCATACATTGTATATATGTGTGTGTGCGGGGCATCTTATTTAAATTTGTGAGAAGCGTTTAATTTGCAAATTTATTAAGAACTTCGCCGAATCGTTTGTTCTTATAACTTTTTTATATTGTAAGCGTTTGACGTACCATTGTGCAATATGAGTGGAAAAAGTAACAAACGTGATCGCATACGCGATCCACGCGAGGAGATCCTACTTGAGACGAATTTCGAGGATGACGGAGGTGTCTTGACGCGGGCCTACAACAATAATCCCTATAATGGTGGTGGGGGGAGCATACAAAACCGACGACGCAGCTCTTATCGTTCTGACCACTCCTTGGATAGATACACAGAGAGAGGCGGTGAAGGTATGAATAGTATCAACACAGAGAAATTGCAATTTAAAGGCATTATCGATCTATGTATATTAAGATCATGCAGCACCATAACTGTCTCAATTGCTTGTGTTAACAGCACTTTTGTCTTCCTTAAGTGAATCACTAGCTTTTTTGTGTCACCCTTTACATCGCCTCAGTGTTTTGCAGTATTATCTTATCTGTTTTGTTTCGTCACTTGATATACATAGTACATACATACATACATACATACATATACTATAAAAAAGTCACAATTCTATGTAGATACACATTAATATTAAGAAAAATGTTTCACACATTTATAAAATAATTTTCGATTCTCCTTTTTTTCTTCACGACTTGCTCTAATAGGAAGCACATTTTTTTAATTGCTCATTTCATTTATTTCATATTAAAAAATATGCTTTTAGAGTATCAAAATTATATAATTTTTAAGCGTAAATACACAATATTAAATATGGTCTCGTTATTGAAAATCTCAATTTAATATTTGTAAGTTTTTTTTTACGAAACGCCGATCTTAAAAAGAAATTGACTCTATTGATATACAAACATAATGTAATTGCACCAAGATAAATTAAAATTTAAGTCACAATATGTAAACGTTTTAAAAAAAAGAGCCGATTACTACTTATAGTTCTAATTCTGTAGGGGATACTGTTCCTAAAATCGTTATTGTTTGAAGTTTAGTTTGTTAAATAAAATTTAATAGTATTTATATAGTTATCTTAACTCACACATATTCAATTCTTATAGGTGAATGTTGTCAATCATGCATGGCTCGTATTCCATACGCAACGCTAATAGCGACACTAATGTGTCTACTTGGCGTTGGAATCTTCTGTTTCACCATGTACCGCGGAGCCTCGATTACTGTTATTATGGTTGATCAAGTCTTCCACTTGAGACTCATATGGTAAGTTAATTTCGAATATCTGTGTAGTCTTTCAACTTTTGAAACGGGAATTGTTTTTTTTATTCAGGATTGAAGCAGTCCAGATGATTTTTGTGATAATAGCTGCTGGAATGGCTGCACTTGGATTTATGATTCTTTTCGTTGGATTTCTTGCAACCGGCTCTACAAGATACAAAGTATATAGGGCTTGGAGGTCTCGTGTTGGTGGTCGCATCTCTTGTGCCGTTCTCATGGGCATCACATATTTGCTTAACTTCATATGGAGTCTTATATTATGTTTTTTGGTTGTTGTGACATTCATATACACAATGTTTTGGAATATGTGCTCTAGTGTTGAACATTCACTTAGCTGCATCGACTTAACTCAATTTCGTAAGTTGTCTATAGACGTGCCCTATTTATTTCATCAATTTACATAATGTGTCTTGTTTTGCGCAGACTTTATGTTTCCACCCAACACCAAGCTTGAGGACATGAAGGTTTGCGAGAAGTACGAAATCAAAGCATTCTGTAAGGATGGTGTTGAAAACGCTGAAGTAATGTTCATACTAGCCACATTATCAACGCTGTTGGTAATTCTCAGCTTGGTACACTATCTAATGTGTCTGTCCGCCAACTATGCTCACATACGAGACCATGAGAAGTTTCAAGAGCTTCAGGAAATTCAAAATCTGAACGAAATCGAATATAGCGCCACATCGAAAGATCGCTTCTAGGATATATTTCAGAAGATTCAATTTGAGCTTAAAGAACAGTAAGGCACTTTTAAAACATTGGCACACCGCACACAACGAACACAATGCAATGAAAACAACACAACAGACCTTTTGATTTTGTGTTTAGACCTATAGTTATATTTTGTGGATTTAGTTTCATGAATTAATTATCTTTAATTTAGTTTATGGCTATAAATCACTGTATGCCAGAAAAACAAACAAAACGCAATCGAAAGTTTTGTGGAAAAGTAAGCTCCACGATATAAATGTAGACATTTATATTTGTATCCGATTTGCAGTTTTTCTGGTAACGCACAAAGAAGAGTATGGGCATTGAAGTCGACAAAAGAAAGTAGAAAGCAGTGGAGTGGGGAGACACCACTGAGCATTTTCCGTCCATAAGTATAACGTCTTTTTGAGGACTAAATCCATTTTAAGATCATTTATTTTTATTGATGCAATCAATATACATATGTAATATTTTTTTTTAATATGTTCAAACACTAACACAATAAAAAAAACACAATTTACAATAAATTATGCTCAAATTGATTCTTCTGAATTGCTGATAAAGGTTACATAAATTATACAAGACAAGAGTACATTTTTATTACGATGCATGCAACATTATTCAATTATGTATATTGGAAATCGCTTGACTTTCCTGTTTACGTCTAAATCTACCAATGAAAAGCAATAGGATTTTCCAATTTAAATGAGAAATGCACTTTTATATGAGTAATTAGTATTTAAAACATCGTAGTTTTATGTTAATATATTACATACACTATTATATTTTATAATATAGATTTGCGAGTTGTAATATACACATAACCCACTATGTATTTATTATCTGAGAAAAACATACAAAATTTTCATATTGACAAAAAAACATTCTAATATTTCATAAATAAAATTTATAAGTTTCTACATTTTAATCAACTAATTCAATCTTAAACGGCATTTAATAAGATTCGATCATCCTTATTTATATCAAACAAGACAAAACAGCTAATTAATTTAGCTTTCCTAATTGGAACTAACAAATATTCTGATTCACCTATAGGGCTTTTTAATACCAGCAATTTTCTTCTAGTTATAGGGATGAGAAAGTATTGAAAAGAGCAAAAACAATATTGACAAGTGTTCTAAGTATTGCATATTATATATATGGAATATAATGTGAATCCCAATAACTGCATGAACTTGGACAAAACCAAGTAGACTTAAAAAAAAAATTAAAAAAATGTATGGGTTTTCTTTAAGACTAAAGAAACTAAAGATTTTAAAAAGAAAGATTTTACCCAAGAATAGGAGTGGAAGTGAGTAACACTGACCTCATTATGTAATTATTAAAAAACTTTAATTATAAAAATATATTTCTCTTAATTTATATAAAAAAAAATGTATTACAAATACTTTTATCTTATTGTTAGATAATCAGACTGCCTTAATTTATAATACAATCCGATTGTAGCAGTTCGTTGAGGACGCTGATTTAGGAGTTAGTGCGGTGTTATCAATTTTCCGGTGGTTGCCTAGCAGTGGAGCACACTTTAATCTAAGCTTCACCTGCGGTATCTGGGCAAGTCGATCTCTAACAGCCAAGGGCAAATCACTTTCGTGTTGAGGAAAATAAGTTGAAACTCCATTACACTGAGTGTAAGTTAAGCCGCCACCCTGAATCTCTGGCATCAATGATATCATTGATCCATCATAGAATTGCACTTGTACAATACCATGGGAGAGCTAATTCAACAAGATTTCGATTTAGTGTTCTAGTTTAACATGATTTAAAGCAGGTTTCTCTTACCTCTGTAGCAACGCCCACATCAGGTATATTTATCCGTTTAATCGGCAGGTTCTGTTGAGCGGCCAGCATTTGGGCTCTGGAAGCATGGGAATGCGTGCTTGAGGCACTCTCACCTCCATTCTGTACTGAAGAGATTGTGCTCATAGAGAAATTAATTGAACCCTTAAAAGAAATGATATATATGCTTAACTGAAAATAGTGACACTAAAAATAAAACGGCTGACTAACCTGGTGGGACTTGGGTGTAGAGAATGCAATATTAGTAGTATCTCTTAAACCATCAAAGCGTTGTGAGTGTGGCACATCTGTAAGGGGGCGACGCCCAATTGTGACAGGAAAACACACATTTTGGCCATCAGATTGTTGGGCAAGCTCTAATGCATTGCAAATATTCAAACAGTGGGCGAAGCATTCATTTCCGTGGTCAATCATACTTCTGGCATCGGGACAGGAGTGATCCGAAAGCAGCATGCCGTAATTATTGTACAACTTAAGCTCTTCGCCAGGTGAAGATTTTACAAATTTTGCTCCAGAATAGTAGCTCATTTCAAAATCAATCATGTTTTCCATTAAATGGCATTTGGCCATTGAACTGAAGTATGTTACTTTTGGAGTCTTACTTTTCACAAGTCCAACAAACCGAGCAGCATACAAATATTTCTTCCAATGTTTACTAGGCAAGCTGTCATAACTGTAAACACACTTTTCTCCTATCGCGTGGTTCTCGGGAGGCGGCTGATCCCTTATAGGCAAACCTCTATCCAATAATTAACGAAAATCTGCATGAACACATTTCTATAATTTATAGCGGGCTTACTTACCTCCCGGGATCAGGCTGATAAATTATAATCCGGCGTCCATCACCAGATATGCGGCAAATATCAGTTACACGATCCTCATTTAATTTAGCTCTGAATTTAATAAACTCAAGAACTACCTCGCCATTGCGCAAAATGCTCATTATGGCATTTCTTGTCTTATATCGCGTAGGCTGAAGCCGAAAAGTGTTCAATGGTGGAACCTTCATTGCTTGTTCCTCAGCTGTGTGGGGCTTCCTTTTGCTTCCAAGTCTATCCCATTCGTCCTTGTCTGACGACATGGGCATTCCATGGTTTTGTTCAGTTGAGTGCTGCCAGTATCTATATTCCTCTTGTATTTTTGGCAGTATTTGTGGAGTTGATAATGGTACCGACTTTTCCATGGACCGCAAACGTTGGGAACTCCTTGACTCATCTAAAATTAAACTTATTTAAGGACAAAAATGGGGTAAAAAATTAAGTCTCACTTACTGCTGCTGGCGAATGTAACAATTCCACTGTCGCCGCTTGCAACACTTTGTCCTGGAGCTTCAATATAAAAGTCAGACGCTCCTGGTGTTCCATATGCTGCTTCTCCTGTTTTCGTTGAACTTTTCAACATAAATGGATGTCTAAGGACTTGATCCAGAGATATCCGTTCGTGGGGATTCTTTTTTAACAGTTTCTCGATTAAGTCACAAGCTTCAAATGACAAATGTGTTGGCATCATAAACTCGGACATCACCACCTTGTTCAGTGTAGATTGCACAGCGTCTGTATCGAAAGGAGGTCTTCCAACCACAAGAGTATACAATAAACATCCAACACTCCAGACATCCGCCGCAAGTCCATGCGACAAACGCGAAACAACCTCGGGAGAGATAAAATTTGGTGTGCCGCACATGGTCATGTGTTTTTCATCTGGCCTCTTTAACTGGGTAGCCAAGCCAAAGTCAGCGATCTTGATATGCATATCCTTGCTTAGCAGTAGGTTCGACAGAGAGATATCTCGATGCATAATATTGTGAGAGTGCAAATACAAGAGCCCGGCTACCACCTGTTGCAATATGGAGGCAGCATCCTCTTCTGTGAAAGGACGCGACATCTGCTGGTTCATGTAACGATGGAGTTCTCCGTTGTGAGCCAATTCTAACACCAAGTACACATAGTTGGCATCTTGGAAAAAAGTATACAACTGAAGAACAGACGGATGCTTCAATCGTGAATGTATTTCTACCTCCTGGCGAACGCGGCTCGATAGACCAGTGCCATGGATCAATTTTTTGTCTATCTAAGTTTGACAAAAGGGATAACGTCAAATTGCAATTAAAAAAAACAATGAACTGCTACAATCTTACCATTTTTATGGCCACATCTTGATATGTGTGTCTACATTTAGCCTTGTAGACGCTTGCGAACCCTCCCTTGCCCAGCAAGTGCTGTACTTCATATTCCTTGAGATGGAGTAGATAACACAATATTTAAATCTAAATTCCATTACATGCACAGAAATCGATTCAAAACTTACTTCAATTGTTTCGCCATAATTTCGAACAGGCAACATGGTTTACTTTGTTAATATTTGATTTAATCTAATATACAACTCTACTTTTGAACAACATACTCCACGTAAATAAACAAGCCGAATTTTTTTTTGAAAACCAAACGCCAGCCAAACAGTATTGGAAAGTTTCGCGAAAAAGCGGGTACAGCACTTTCTCAGGTCAATGTCTTTAGCTAGTTATCCAATACAGGTTATTGATACAAATTATAATTGTACATTTTTTAAAAACGTTATATTCTACATACGTTGATGTTCTACATACAAATTTAAGGCCAACAAATTATTCTGCATTTAACGTTATGTCAGTTTTACATTTTATATGACATTGCAGATCAAGACCAAGGGCATTCTAATGTATTTGAATTATTGAAAATTTTTTCTGGCTTAAAACCGCTGTTTTTAAGTAAATATTTATAACATTAGTTCAGGGAACATGAATTTTTAAGGATATACAAAGCAATCCGACTTAGCGCTAATTTGGCTATCGCCTCATACTTAGTTTAGAGAGTGTGGCCAATTAACAACAATTATTGGATATATATTTTAAAAAAAGATTTGGCCACACTAGCGACTGCAGCCCTGGCTAATAGATGGATGCGGAATGCGATTCCAGAAAAATTCTAATGCCTCATGAAATGTAGTTACATATAATTTATGCTTGGGCAAATCTGTTAATAACATGTAAAATATTTCGCGAGTATTCGTTAAATATACATATAAACACCAACAACAAAACTAAATCGTATTTGAAGGCCGAGCAAACGTGTTATTCAATAATTCGCAAGGTATGAACCATCAAGTGAGCTCTAGCATCCAATTTAAAGAAATACGTACACACGTAGCGTACACTGTGCACATGTAACTTTTAAATAAATAACTTCAAAACGAAGTTTGCATAATTGTTAAACGTGAAATCTGGTAAGTCATGCAAGCAAGAACAATAAAATGACCCATATCCATACATACATACACCATCACATACGTATGTGCGTGTGATGGCGCACATACATTGTCAGTAGTAAAAATACGTCACTGATGAGAACAGTGTAAAAAGTGTTGGAAAGTGTTTGAGAAATTAGTAACTTTGTATTAATTATTTGAATTTAACAATTAATTGAATTGACTCGGTAGGAAAGAGTCCTTCCAGTTTGACAAGGAAAATCCGTTTACTGTGCTGCTGAAATGAACGTGGCATTAGTGGGGATTCTTGCACTTCCCAGACTCTGGTCACACTTGACAGTTATAACCTTAAAAAACGATAAGACAAGTGACAAATTTCTTTTTATATTCGTGACAAAAAAAGTAAAATCAATTGCAACAACACAATTATTCATTTTGTCGCAGCCCTACTTGAAAATAGCCTCCAGCTTTAATCAACATCGAGAATCTCAAAGCTCACTATGTATAAATAGGACAATTTTTATTTTCTTCTTTTGTCTACTTCTTTTAGTTCGCGATGTAAATAGCTAAAACTAAAAGCAACAGACGACAAACTCGCGCAGGCAAAACAAATGCAAATTGCCGAGTCGTTGCCAACCAAACTAACCCTGACAATTCATGTGGATTAAAACACCAAAAGTAAACAAAATCAAACAATAACTACAGCAACTACAAAAACAAGCACTTAAACCGGCGGCTTCGCTGCTCAGGATGCATGCCTCATCAGCGACGGCGGCCACCGCATTGGTGGAGTACTCCGATGTTAGTTCGGAGGACTTCTCCGACCCAGAGGCAGGCGAACTTGAGTCGGATGCTAATGCGCTAAACAAGAAACCAAAGCAAACTACGGACTCGTCCATGCGCTTCGCGAAGAACAGTTTAGAAAAGGCAAAAGTGCCAGGACCCGGGTTTGATGGCTATAACAGGTAACTTGCTTAAGAACTCAAATTTAACCAAATAGTAATGTGCACTTATCCCCAGAAGAAGGCGAACGGAGGGAACAGGAGACGAGGACACGACAAGACATGAACCCATCAGGCTGGGTATTGAACCGGAGTCACTGTCAAATGTTCGTGACCGAGCCGAAACACACGCCTCAGCGTCAAAGAGCTCAAAAGATGAAATGTGGGGACGGGAACTGTATATGTCTAGTGATTCCATTGATACAGATGAACTGGAGGCCGAAATGAAACGACAGAAGCGTAAAAAACAGAAAAAGGACAAGCACAAACACAAATCGAAGAAGAAATCCAAAAAACGTAAGAAGGAGCGAAAGCGAGCAAAATCCTATTCTAGCCTGGATTCCATGTTAGAGAATGATATGAGTACCCTTATTGATCGACGTTACACACCGCCGACTCCGACGCTGCCACGCCTGAGCACGACGCGCACTGTTTCCAGCACCCTCAAAGAGAGTAGTCCCATATCGCCGGGTCCAGGACCGGGCACTCCGCCAGCTAGGCGTCCTCCTAATAGTAATAATGCCTCCTATTATGCCGACTCGGCCTCGGTCACACCAAATCCATCGCTGCAAGTAACCGTAGCTAATAAGCAGGCAAATAATCGCCATAGGTCTCCGCGTTATGTAGCAGCCAGTTCGCCCCGCACCCCTCCGCCTGTCTACAGTGGAGGTGGTACCCGCGATACACGAACCTCCCGCTATGTGCAGAGTCCTCTCAAAGAAGACCGTCCCAGTCATGTACATGGACATGGGCATGGGCTAACACACGGTCATGGTTATCAGGCGCGCTATTCGGGTCCTGGGCCCGGCGATGGAAGGAAATTAAAGCGACTCTCGCCAGGTGAGTTTTGCACCAAGTCAAAATTAAGTTATTGTAATGTAAATAATTTTTTTTGTAGAGTTGGACCGCTATCATCATCAGCCAAGTACGCCGCCACACAAGCGGCGAAAGTTCAGCGATGGACGGGACCGTGATCTCTCTGTATCTGTGGCTTCATTTGATCATGGTAGCAGCAGTGGAAGAAATCATCCTGTTAAGTATGATCGATATAGCCGAGACCGGTACCCTAGACGTGGATCCAGGAGTCCCAGCTTACAGCACTCACGCAATCGACAATCACCAGTGGGAGGCTCTGCCACCGCGTCGGGTAGCAGTAGTTCAAATATGTTCCGGCATAAGCACAACAAGTATCCTTCCCCCTCGTCGCCTTTGCCTTCCAGATCTAAGAGAAGTTCTGGTGGAGGGACCGGTGCTGCAGCGGTAGACTCGCGTTATTCGCGTTCTCCTCGAACAAGTTCGCGTTCTCGCTACTATGAATCTTCGCCTCCAACACCACCAAGTGGAGCCCCAGGATCACAGCATCACCATCATCATAGGCGTGGTGGTGGTTCGTCTCCCAAGTTGCGTCACCGCACCAGCAGTCGCAAACGATCGCCTAGTTCGGGTAGCAGCCGCAGCTCAACTTCGCGTTCACGATCACCCGCGTCCCGTGAATTGAAAAGTAAACGCGAAGAGTACATAAAAAAGATTAGCGAGACTAGTCTCTTTGCTGAGCTGGTCAAAGATCGCCATAAGCGGCAAAAGGCATTGAAAGAGATCATCGAACGGCAAGAAGAGAATAGCAACAGTAACGGGGCACTGACTATAAATGAGAACAGTTCCTCTGTTGAGGTTGAAACTCATACGCCCCATGCAACAGACGTGAAATCATGCACTGGTTCAGTTACGGGCGTCACGCCCAACGGAGTTCTCAATAGCGGTAAATCGGAGGTGGACATTAACAACATTCCAATGCCGAATAAAGAGAATGATCCAGGTGCAAATTCTGATGTGCCAGATACTTCGTTGGTAACGACAATAATGCCCATAAAAAATAACCAAAAACCTAAGAGCCTCACGGCATTGCCCATGCCACCAGGTATGAATGCTGCCGATCTGGTGAGAGCTGTTACTACGCCATCGCCACAGGATACATCTACAATCACGTCTACCACCACAACTAGTAGCAGCAGCATTATCGGCAAAGCCAAAACCGAACAGGAAAAGATTGTCAGTACCAATACCAATAAGAGTCTCCTCAATTTACCAATGCCCCCCGTTATACCGGGCAGTGAGGAACTTAGTGGAGATGATGATGTTATTGACAGTCCTGAGGACTTTGATACGCCCAGTGGCAATGCCAATTCGTCTGGCACTGTCACATGTGCAGCTCGTCGTCGTCCAGTGATACTCAATAGGAGGGACTCCCGTAACAATGTGCGAGACTGGGGCGAGCGATGTGTGGATGTGTTTGAAGTGATTGCTCAGATTGGCGAGGGTACCTATGGACAGGTATGTGCTTAAAGGCAGACAGAACCACGTGTTGTTTTACACATGCACTTATTATTGGTTTATCATATAGGTTTATAAGGCTCGTGATCATCACACTAACGACATGGTCGCCTTGAAAAAGGTCCGTCTGGAGCATGAGAAGGAAGGCTTTCCCATAACGGCTGTGCGCGAAATAAAAATCCTGAGACAACTTAATCATCGCAATATAGTTAACCTGCATGAAATAGTTACGGATAAACAGGATGCTGTGGAATTTCGCAAAGACAAAGGCTCTTTTTACCTGGTATTCGAATATATGGATCATGATCTTATGGGCCTGCTTGAGTCCGGCATGGTTGACTTTAATGAGGAAAATAATGCGAGTATAATGAAACAGCTCCTTGATGGACTCAATTACTGCCACAAAAAGAACTTTTTACATCGCGACATTAAATGCTCCAACATTTTAATGAACAACAGGTAAGTTAATTTGTTTAAGAAGAGTAAATGTAATAATCTTTTATTCGCATGGCTTCTTGGGTATAGAAATATCTTTACCCTTAACATAAATGTAAAGCATAATTTAAATCACTTAAATTAAGAATTGTTGATTTAATATTATAAATTCTAAGATTCATAAAAAAATCACATATTCATTTTGTAAAAGATTTGAAAAGTATCTTTACAATCATGTTTGTTAAAAATGACAGATACTTAGCCGATATATATTGCATATACCAATAGTAGAACTTTCGTTTAAGCATTATTTCCAAAAAAAAAAAAACTTTTTTGCAGGGGCAAAGTGAAACTGGCTGATTTTGGTCTGGCACGTCTTTACAATGCCGACGATCGTGAAAGGCCATATACGAACAAAGTGATCACATTATGGTATCGCCCACCCGAACTTTTGTTGGGTGAAGAGCGGTATGGGCCTTCCATAGATGTTTGGTCGTGTGGCTGTATTTTGGGTGAACTCTTTTTGAAGCGGCCACTCTTCCAGGCTAATGCAGAAATGGCACAGCTTGAGACAATTTCAAAGATTTGCGGTTCACCTATTCCAGCGGTGTGGCCAAATGTAATTAAGTTGCCGCTTTTTCATACACTCAAACAGAAGAAAACTCATCGTCGCCGCCTTCGTGAAGATTTTGAGTTTATGCCAGCTTCAGCTCTTGACCTGCTAGATAAAATGTTGGATCTGGATCCCGATAAACGCATTACAGCCGAAGATGCACTTCGCTCGCCTTGGCTGAAGAAAATCAATCCTGATGAGTGAGTATAGTATGGAGACTAAACTATTACGAGTTCAACGATAAATAAAATTGTACTTCTTTTTGCCGACTATTCGCAGAATGCCAACGCCTCAATTGCCCACTTGGCAAGATTGTCATGAGCTGTGGAGCAAGAAACGTCGACGCCAGCTCCGAGAGCAACAAGAATCCCTGCCACCAGCTGTAATATCTTCAGCAAAGTACCAACATCAACACCACAGTGGTGCAGCCATGGTGGGAGATGCCTAGCACTTGCTTTATACTTCATTCATTAACAATGAAGACGACGAAGAGGAAGTGGGAAAGTGTTCCTGGTGGGACTGATTATGCACACGGGTGGATGGATCTTCGCTAGATTTACATGCTGAATTGTGGCATTGTGCACTCTCAGTAAGCTTTAACGAAAACCGTTGGCTAAATAAAAACATATTTGAGTTGCCTTTATATTGGGCATTTCAAGTAAACCGCTGTAAAAAAGTGTATCATATATTCACAAAATGAAATCCAAATGATTTGGATATTATTTCCTTTCCCTTAATCTTTATTTTTTTTTTTAGTAACTTCACCTCTTTCGATGTATTCGCTTAAAAAACTAACTTGAATGCAATAAACTTTTATTGATTTGTGCTTTGTTTTACACATTTGTCAATAAAATGCCTGTCGCAGATAAAATGATAAAGCGTTTCTTAGTTACGAAATAAGAGCGTTAATTGTGAAGCAGTTAAAGTTTTGCATTTTAACATTAAATAAAATTGTTAAATAGATAAGTTACGCAATAAGATAGAGTTAACGGTATTAATTAGTTTATCTATTCTTATTGTCCGGATAAAGCTATAAATGATAATACTTGTTAGGAAAACTAAAGTAAATTGTAAAGTATAAATGAATTTAACAAGTAAATATCTACTAAATTACCATAGCACCCACCCCCATACCCCTGACCCGTATCCCAGCATACAAACATTTTTAAAGATTATATTTTTTATGCAAGTATATATGTACATATGTATAAATGTTTGTATACACATATATATATATATATATATATAAATAAATATATATATATATATATATATATATATATATATATATATAAATATATAAATATATATATATATATATAAATATATGTATATATATGTATATATCTGTGTGTACGTACATCATCAGATGTTATATATAAATTGTACATGAACTATATTTATTCTCGTGTTATACGAGAAAAGTCGATCTGTATGTAACATCAGATTTAAATATATATATATATATATATGTGTATAACTTCATAACAATACAAGATGTGCGTGAGACTGAAAACAATAAGACCGAAATTATGTTGTAGATCGGAAACTATTTGTAAATCGTATAAATAACTCAAAAACGATCAAGTAAACCAATATCTCAAAATGCAAATCAAATTCAGTGTTTGAGTTTCAAAACACATAAGCAAAGCATGTTGAAACTCGAAACTTTATGCATAAGGTAAATATACGAAGTATGAATTTTCAAAAATATTACACTTATGTAATACATTTTATTCAACTTATTGTTTTGGGTGAAAATGCTTATGAAATGACTTTTCGTTTGTTCAAAAGTCGTTTATATTAAAAATGGAGTATACATATTGTGTTCCTTATAAAGAAAAATGTTGTTTGTTCAATATAAAGGAAGTACATATTCGCTCATATGCCAATGTGTTGTAATAGAACAAACAAAAGGACCCATTTGCGTTTTATAAAATATATTTATTACTGATAATCGTGTGCTGTTAATTTAGTTTGTCTTTCTGTAGATCTGGATTAAACAAAAAAAATATAGCCGAAATATTCGTAAGAAGCAGATAATTAGAAGCAAACGTTATATAGCAATTTTTTGATAAATGACTCTCCTATTAAATACGAGGCACTTGCTTGTGCTATTGTTCTGCTCTCTCTGTCTGTCTTGCTCACTTAAGAGATAATTCAAATATTCTTTAAAATTTTCGCACAGCTATGGTCTATATTTTATTTTTGTATACCATATACAAAGTAGGGTATAGTAAACAACATTCAAGTTACTCATATCAAACACCTTCGTTCTCTTTTTGGCCTCTTGCTATAAAAACTATAGGTCGTGCATCTCACTCTTTTTTAAGATTGTATGTTGGCGGTACTTTTGTATCATATTGCAATTAAGGTGATATCAGGAGTTTATACAATATATTATATTGTATTTTGTGTCTTGTCAGGTTTGTTATTATGTTTTTAGTGTATTGTCCTAAAAAAAAATGTTGCACAGGACCGGTATTAAATAGAACACCTTTTACAATTTGCTTTAGATTCAAAGATTTTTATGTAGTAAATTTATTTCGACTATTTATATGACCAAATGTTTAATTTTACATATTACTTTTTTATTCCTTCCGACAGACGGCTATATAATACTATTTTTACTTTTTTAAGTTATTCAAAAATACGGCTGAGAAGAAGAGCAAAGTTTTTAATATGAGTTGCTGAGGTTTTCAATCATAAAACTATATTTAAATCAAAATATGTATGTATGACTAACGTCAATTTTAGTTGGCTATTAAAAACGTTATTTTTTAATAATATAAAGGTAATATTTATCATGGAGATTTTTTATGCCTTAACCGATTGGACGAGTGCTTGCGAGTCCCGCCATAGCGCTCGATAATCGGTAATTTGGCATTTTTTACTTTTCATATATGGTCTCACTGAACGCGATATGCGGTCACACCGGTGGTTTGGACTCGCTTGGTTTCGCCTTCTGCTGCTGCTGTTGTGTGAAGTGAGTGAAACAAAAGGCAATACGTCATTTCATTGTTTTTAATTGCAAGTAGAAGAGTACATAATGTAAATACGCACTGGTTAATTTAAGGTTAGACGATTATATCTTCTAGCGAAATGCATTTGTGTAGACTAGTAGCAAGCGTAATTTAAAAGGTTTATATGTATGTGCCTATGTATGTGAAAATATATACATTGATAAACGGATATACATATATGTGTTCACATGTTTTAGTGCATTTCGAAGGCCCAAAGTGAAAAGCGAAAAGAAATTTGAAACTGCATTTGTATGCAATGTGTGTATGTGTGTGTGTATGTGCTTGGATTCGTTGCTTGCTCTCGCGCACTCCTAAGAAAAATAGGAAACCAAAAACAGTAACAGTTTGCTACAAAAGTGTTCATTCACTGTGCTTATTTTGTTGTAACTCTTATGGTTCTTTGTTTTTGCTTTAACAAAAAAAAAACCCCTTTGAGAATGCCAAAACAAAACGTAATAAATAATAAAAATATATGTACAATTCAAGAAATTACATTTCTTCTTTTTTCTATTTGTATCAATGTGAAGTATATACATATACATGTATTCACGCACACCCTTTAAAATTTCGGCCAGCCAGCCACTGTTTATAAAACAAATTTAAGTTAAATTCATTGAATATAACAATTATGGGTACAAAACGTACATGTAACCTATAGATTTCGACTAGTATGTACGCAGATTAAGTTTGTTTAACATTTGTACCCCCACGCCCCCTTCCGCTTCGTTATTCAAATAACTAAAAATATTCCTCGCTATACATGTACGTGTTGTAATTTCGCCTAAATCATTAAATATCCAACAACTATAATTTTACTAATTCAGATGGAAAGCAAATTATAGAATATGTTTGTAAAAATAAATAAATAAGCCAAGTTTTCATTGAAGTCATTTACAGTGAGTTGTTATAAATTACGCTTTGTTTTACGGATCTTGAATTTAATGCTTGTATTATTAATTAATCAAGCAGATAAACATTAATCTTTATTGTCAACAAAATGGGAGTTAAATTTAAAAAACAAAAAAAATTTTCATATAAACTCCTTTTACGATCGTTGGCATTTCAGAGAAGACCGATATTTATCACATCAAGAAATATTTGCTTTTACAACAATTGCCTTGTTCTTGATCGAAAAATTTACTCTCGACCGATCGTTCTTACTTGCCGTTTATTCGAAACCCATTGAAAGAATAGATGCTCATACATACATAAATAAATCATATTGTTTATTGGTTGCGGTAGACTGAATTTTGTTTTGTTTTTGAAAGCTAAGCCTTTGTTATAATTAATACATCTAATTGTTTTCTCTTGCAGTTTTTACTTCTGGAGTAATATTTTTATCAATTCTTGAAATCAGTTAAATAATAGCGAGAACTACAAACAAAGCAAAAATCCTAGAAAAAAAAAGAACAGCACTCGCTTTGTTTCGGCCATATCAGGCAACGCCAGCGCCATCGCTAATACGTCAAAGTTCGTTGGATTAGAAACGTGGTGCTCTATGTTGGAAACAATAGTTAGCTGATTGGTGTGGTGTTGGTGTTCGATCGAAAGAATAGCAAGAGAAACGGACGGGTAGGCAGAGGCAAATCAGCGATTGCCGCGACTGATAGAGGAGAGGCTGCTTGTTGCCGTGCCGTTTTCAAAAATACTCAAAATTGATAGAAACAACAAAAAAGCTGCTGCAACTGGTGCCTCAGCCGAGGACCAGCCGCCGCGCAAAAAGGGACGTCGTTCAGGAGGACCAACTAGCAGCACTAGCACGCAGCAGATAGAATTCAATTCCCCTATAGTGGCAATTGAAACGGCATCCACATCAAAAGCTGCCGAAATAGTAAATCAGCACTTAAGTAATCAATCGAGTACATCTTTTAGACCAAGCGAGTTGCAATTACAGCTAAATAATAATCACCCGAACGCATTGACATCCACAAGTTTAATACGGCAGCAGAAATTCTTAACGGACAACAATAGCAGCGGAGGCAAACGGATTAATAATAACAATAATAACTTCGATTCTGGAGTAAACATGCAGAACACCTCATCCTCCCCATCGGCTGGATCGGGTTCCGGTTCCAGGTCCCTAGAAGTCTCTGCATTGGATCCTGCGGGCAGCGGGGATAGTGGAGTAAGCCACGAAGGTAGCGGCAGTGGTAGTGCTGGGGGTGCTGCCTCTGAAATCGGAATCGAGGCTGATCAACCATCCGGTAGCAGTAGTAATAGTAATGCCACAAATGGACATGATTCGAAGCATAATGGCTTCATAGTTAACAATAATGGCAGCAGTAGCTGCCCCCTTGACAGCGAAAATAATCGAGAAAACAATACTGTGTTTAGTGGTGTCCACTTAGATAAGTCGAATCAGGAAATTATACGCCTTATCGGACAATATCTGCACGATGTTGGACTAGACAAATCGGTAAAGACACTCATGGTTGAATCCGGCTGCTATTTGGAGCATCCGTCGGCTACTAAATTTCGGGAACATGTCCTAATGGGAGATTGGCCTAGAGCGGATGCTGACCTTAAGGTAAGTCTTAAACAATTATTCATTTATTCAAGCTCGTTTGATGATTTAAGTAATTTTATTCACGGAACTCTGACCATTGTACTAAAATACTAAAATTGTTATTCTACTTATCATTTAATTTATTAGTACGGTTTAAATAGAGTTACTAACAAATATTAATAATTTAATGCGTACATTTTTCTTCTCCTCTTGTTTGATTTAATAGGAACTGGAACCACTTATTGATAATGGAAAGACGACAACAATAACTGAAATGAAATTTATATTACTTGAACAAAAGTATTTGGAACATTTGGATGAAGGTAATCCATTGGATGCATTGCAAGTGTTGCGCAGTGAACTGACTCCGTTGCAACACAATATATCACGGGTGCATCAACTTTCATCATATATGATGTGTTCTACCAATCATGATCTTTATCAGCGAGCTAAGTGGGAGGGAAAAGGTATATTGTCTCGTGCTCTTGTTATGGAACGCTTGCAGACATTTATGCCGCCATCAGTGATGATGTCTCCACGACGCCTGCGCACTCTGTTGCAGCAGGCTGTTGAACTGCAAAGCCAACACTGCCCCTGTCATGATATGGCCTGGGAGACCAATTTGCAAACGGTGTCGTTGCTGACAGATCACTGTTGCACTACCGATGGTTTTCCAATGCAGACTATACAAACACTCACCGAACACTGCGACGAGGTCTGGTCATGCAAGTTCTCTCCCGATGGCCTAAAGTTGGCCACGGGTAGCAAGGACTCTACTGTGATTATCTGGGATGTTGATCCATATAAGCTGACTTTAAAAAAGCGACGCCTGCTTGATGGCCAGACACAGCTAAGTGTAAGCTTTGTCAGTTGGAGTCCGGACTCAAAGCTAATCCTAGTGGGAGGCACAGAAGACTCTCATGAACTTTACATCTGGAACGTAGATGATGGAAAACTTGTTGTCAAGTTCTCTCAGTCATTGGAGGATAGCTTAGCATGCGGTGCTTTTAGTCGTGACGGATCTCGCTTCGTTTGCGGTGGCCAAAAGGGACAGCTATATTTGTGCGATCTGAATGGTACTATAGTTGACTCGTGGGAGGGTGTGCGTGTGAACAGTATAGCTTTTCGGGCAGATAACAAAACAATACTAGCGGCCGATAATCACTTTCGCATAAGAGGGTAAGTCTCCAATTGATTTTTTCTTGATCCTTTATTCGCTTATTTCTGAGCCCTCAATTCCAGCTATAATTTTGATAATCCACGCTCTGACTTTGATATTTTGAGAGAGCCACACCCCATTATGACGTTTAGCATTAATTCGGCGGATCGGTTAGCTCTATTAAATGTTTCAAATCAAGGCCTTCACCTGTGGGACATCGAGGACAAGTGTTTGGTGCGTCGCTTTCAAGGAATACGGCAAAGTAATTTTGCTATTCATTCTTGCTTTGGCGGCGTCAATGAAAGTTTTGTAGCCAGCGGCAGTGAGGATAAAGTGGTATATATATGGCATATAAAAAGGGAAGAGCCTTTGGCTAAACTGGCTGGTCATACCAAAACGGTAAACTGTGTGTCTTGGAATCCAGTATTTCCGTCCTTACTGGCCAGTGCCAGTGATGATGCCACAGTACGCATTTGGGGACCGAAACCGAATGGCAGCACCGCAACAACAGAGAGCGATGACTGTTCTTCAAGCTCTTCGTCATCCTCATGGAACATGACCTAGACCGAAGCCATTAAAACCAATGTGCAAAAAATAGATCTACATAAACACGGATTCTAATTTAGTTCTAGTAACTCCCAATGTCGATGGACAATGTATGTAACTGCCATTACAACACAATGTATGAGCAGCATGACTTTACAATTAGCAATTACTTACTTAAGTACATTCACACTATTTTCCGCGGATGGAGAAACATGCATTCATTTGTATATTTAGAAACATTTAATTCGTTTGTTTGTCAGTCCATGTATGTATGTATGCATGTATACACATTATCTCCATACTACTTATTATGAACATGCCTACTAATATATTGAATCTTTGGACTGCACTGATGCTTATTGGATCAATTCCCTTTCTGCGTCATAACCCTGAAAGTGCATTAGTGATCGGTGATCCATATAAAGCCACACGCGCACACTAGAATTTATGTGCATTGAAAGCAGCAGTGGTTCACCTTCAGAGTTACACAAATAGAGTTCGCCACAATTTTCTTTTATAGGTGTTCATTGCCATTTCAATTTTTTTTATGCGGATCGCAACATTTAGTATACATATATCTATTTTAAATATTTCATAATCAATACATGCAATAAAAATAAAATAAATATGTTTATAAATATTTTTGCATATTTTTTCGGACGTAATATAAACGTATTTTAATTTACAAAAAAAAAAAACATCTTGCAGATTTGATTTAGACTTTGCATCTTGGATTGATTTGTAATCATGGTTTGTGTAGAACAGCCGAAATAGGCGGAATTTAATTGCTGCATATCAGCACCATTTTTTAACATTTTGTTTAATAGCTAAGATTTGACATCTTCATATATATTTAATTCATCTTATATTTCGCAATAAGTTACATTTATTTAAAGTGTAAGTCTATTTGGAATGCAATGAAATACCGAAAATATTCTTTTAAAACAAATGCTGATATTACGAATATACTAGTTAGCCAACGAAAGTTCTTGCTAACTCTAGTTGTTTCGTATGCCAGGACTAAAGAGCATATGTGATGGCTTGTAACTAGCATATAGTGGAGGTTTCGTCCAAAATCAGTAGTATTATTGCGCCAAACTAATATTGGTAGAAGAAAGACCTTTGATAGATTGGATATAGCCACCACCTTGAGAATTACTAAAGTGAAATTACACAATCCAATTTTTAGCATTCGTTTTAGTTCAAGGGTCGCAGTTGTGAGTAAAAGCAAAAGGGTGATGAACAGATAATCTGAAAGTTTGCTAATGTATATTACACAGATAATGCATATTATATTCAATATTACCTCCTATATTTTGTAAGGTACACACATAGAAGCCCTTTTCATGTAAGTGTGACGATGTTATTCCTCCAGAATCATGTTTATAACGGCAAAGTGCAAATGATTCCAATAGCAACACGACAAAGAAAACTTTCCAATGAAGCTAAAAGAAAATGGCGCCAATGTGACTTGGATTGCTTGGTACAATAGGTATATGTATTTAAGCCCACCTTAAAGTTTCCATTGTAAATAATGTGACGGAACGCGCAAGAATCTAAAAGTAAGGCATCTATCAATATAATGAACTCTTCGAATTCAATATATTTATCAGTGATCTTATGGCATTTCTCCTGTGAATGTTTTTAAATAATACAAATAATAATATATGTACTTATTTTGAAATGTATTTTCTTACACAATGCGTAGTTTTAAGGGTGTTGCTATATTTTTTGTATAATTCGCGGACACTCTGCCCGCAATTAATACACACGTACGGCTTGAATGTTATTGTTGCCATTATTTACTGGAGTTCACAAAGTGGTTTCGCGGACTTATTTTGGGAACTAGATATGTGTTGAGAGATGTGTAACGGGAATCAAAAATGGTCGTGTTGTTATTTTTTCAATTTAAACTAAAATAATTTAATACAGTATATAAGCAAATTTTATAGGGGCGAAATTTTTTAACTTGTTTTTTTTTATATATGAAATATGAATAGTAATTATTCCATTTAAGTAACCGATGTAGTACTATTCGTGTAAGAAAGTGGTAAATCGTTTTGCTATCCCCGCCGAGTTTTTGAGTCGATAAGCAAAGTTCACGTTAGGGAACTAGTTCCAAGGGCTGCAATGCGACAATATTTTTGTTTTGTTGTACAAGATGTCCTCATCAGTGGAAGGCATTAAACTCAACATTAGAAATTATCCAACATGTGCGGTAGAGGCGTTAACGCAACTAGGTGAACATAAATTAGTATTAGCAAAAGTCTCATGATATTCACACACTTGCATATATTTATATTATAGAAAGCCTTATAGCCAGCAGAAACAAACAAAACCTGGCAATGCAAATCATTTCGGAAGTAATATTTTTAGAGCCATCCGACGGAGAAGCAAGAAAATCACAAGGATTGCCCGCCAGCCAGATGAATCTGTTTCAAGAGTTTCAACTAATTATTGCGTTGATTGAATATTTCTCTAGGCCGGGTAGAGATGCCACGCGGAATGCAATATTTCTATCCCTCTTCGGTAGTCACTTGACACCACAGCGTTCAAAGCTTTTGTCCAGACTTATTAGCACTGCCGTTTCTGGATCAGTGGCGCCGCTACTTTCCTCTGCCGGTACATGGATGCAGCAAGTGGGATGTAAGACTCCGCCAAGCCTTGAAGTTGCTCAGAACATTGTAAGCGATTTTATATTGTTCTCACGGAAAACACCGGAGCAATTGAAACAACTGCCATTGGTGGGCCCTCAATTTGCAGCAAACTTCATGGTCGCTGTGGCTGATCTTTACCTGAACGAGCAACGTGACGGCACTTTAATTCCCCCGCCAGATGCTTTGTTAGACGCAATAACCGAGTGGATAACTGAGAATCCGACGCTTTGTCAGGCATCACAGCAGCCACTTGTGCTACCAGCAGGTGCTATTGCTATGCCATTTGCCACACCCATCTCTGGTCTCTTGCGGTGGGCTGTGTTAGCTCCACTGATCTCCCAGCGGTCGGCATACAGTAATTTACATCTATCGCTTCTTCAAACTCTGCAACAGTTGGTCTCCAGCGGTGAGGCTGCAACTGCCTTACATGCTCAGGATCTCTTGCAGATTGTTAAGTCGTTACAGAACCATTGCACACGATTGGCTGAGGGTAGTGTTTCTCCTGATGACGACGCTGCCTATCAAAAATGCATGGAACGATTTGCCCAAGCCGTACAGATTGCACTAAACTCCAGCTGTATTACAAACCCGATTCAGTTGCTTTGTATGCTGGAAGCTCTTCCTCCGCATACACTTATGAATATTGTTCTTGCGGCACGGAAAAAGCTTTGATACGATTTTTAAAACGTGCCCGAATCTATCAAAATAGATGGCAGAATTGCATTTGGCTTAGTAAACACATAAACACACAAAAATTTGTTAAGTCGGCCTGGTCTGATTTTTACCTTTTTTATGTTTTGTTTAAGAAAAGTAAAATATATATTATAAGACTAAAGTAATTATAAACCAATTGACTAATGTCGCAGATAAATTTTATATAGTAGCATTTAAACTGATTAATTCAAATCGAAGATGCGTCTTTTTTAACCAGTTTAAAGAGCAGACATTCTTATCAGTTCGACTTGATTTTCAGTTTAAACTTTAAAAATTGTAAAATTGTTTGTACATTTGTATTTATAAAACAAATTAGTCTTACAACGCGCCACGAGAACAAAATTTATTTAATATTTAAAGCAATGATACTATGTCGCAATTTTTTCTTTATTTGTTAACACAAACATTAAATCATTCAGTTAATTTTGTTGTTCCATATGATTTCTGAAATATTTACTAAATATATCTATAATTTTTGTTATAAAATTTGTGGTCTCTTTGGCATGTTTAATATATCTAAAGAAAACTGATTTTAAAGCAGAAGATTTTTTTGATTTTTGCAATTAAAGTTTATTTTTAACATATTGGTTAAGTGTAATTATTAATATCAGAACAAAACCAATTTTGCAAGCTACCAAATACCAAAAAAATTTTATGGTGACTAATTAAGACTCTGGGTAACGACAATATGAATTAGTTTCGATAGACTCGTGAGGTATCCATTCCTCATATAATGGCATACGATTTTTTAAGGTCTCGATTTCACGTAAGATTCTCATAACGTTGCCGCCAACCAATTTCTTAATAGCAGCATTGCCCCAAACGCGATCCCTAGCTAGTTCGGCCAGTAAAAGGGCATAGCTTTTCGGCGCACCACCAAGTCCAATATGATCAACGCCGGCTACTTTTCGCACATAGTTAATCGTATTGATTGCTTCTCGGAGACTAAGTAAACGCTCTCCGCAGCGTTCCAAATTCAGCAAGATGACACCACCATTTTCCGGAAGAAGACTACAGTTATTGGATGTTGTAAATTAATCTTAATGTAGCTTTATTATTAGATTTTCAAATTACTTACCTAAGCACATGATCTGGTATGGATGCGACATTTGTGCTATTGCACATAGAAAGTGGTGTTGCGTTCATCAACAAGACAGGAGCCTTTGCTGAATTTAAGGCGCTCATCATTGCGGGTTCGCTAAGCTGAGAAATCTCCACTAACATTCCTAAGCGATTCATTTCATGAAGCATCGTCTGTAATAAAGAACATTGCAGCGTTCTCTAGTATATTTAGATTAAGGTGATCCAAAAGATATGAAGATATAGCTCAACGATATACATCTAAAAACTTTGCTTATCTAACAACCTATAGGATTATGTACTCACCTTCCCGAAATCGGTAAGTGAATTCGTCACATTTTCTTCTATAAGGTAATCGCGTCTGCGTATAGCTGCAGCAGCCCAAGGGGTTGTACATTCAAGACTTGTGACCGAGATAAAGCGGGCTCCAAGTAAGTAAACTGACCGTAAAATTGCAAGACTTGTGCCTAATGCGTGCCCGCCACTAATGCCAATCAATACTGCAACCTCTCCTCGAATATGGGTTTGTTCCATCTCGTCTGCGGACTCAACAATGTGCATCGAGTCAGTGGTAGCTGTAATGCGTTTGGCTTCATCAATACCCTCTAAGGCAAGCTGTACTGCGTCTAAATACTGAGCTCCACATGCTACGGTAATTGGCCACAAAACGGCGCCAATATGATTTTGACGAATTTCAGTGATGCTGCTTTTGTTAACAATGGTCTCGCTTGGAGGTTTCCACGAACCCTCTATAAGAGGAGACTCTGTTAGCAGGCGTCGAATGAATGACAGGCGTGCCTCCAATAGCGAGGAGGAACGAAGCTGCAGCGCCAATGGAATCCCACCGGCCATCGCAATGCATATTAGAACCAGACCCACTCCCAAAAGAATCTTACGGCCACGCGATTGTCCGGGGCGCTCCTCCGATGACTCGCTACATGAGTCCTTTTTGCAGTTAAACGTTGGAATACCACCATTCGAGCATCGGAGTTTCTCATTTCCGCCACCAAATTTGGTTATTTCCGCGGGCAGCTCAATATCTGCTATTTCTGTAAACACGAAACATTGCTGCTTGCAATGCGGCTGATGTTGGTGCAGGGGATGCACCTCTAAAAAGTCGCGACTTGGCACTGGATTCATTGGATTCATTGCATTATATTAGTACTTTCAGTTTTTTATCCAACAAGTGAGCTGCTTGTGCAGTTCCTAATGTAGTTGATTGCTTGAAGGACTATCGATTTTTTTTTGTGTATTTTCTTCATTTAACATTTTGTACCCTGTAATTCTAGTATAAAAAGGTATGTTATAGTAGACATCAATTATGTGAAAGACACACTACAGACCCTTAAAGCTTTATAAATGCTATTGATCAAGGCCAACAAAAAAGACGAGTAACTCTCTTCACATTTATTCTTTCTTTCTAAAGTTTATACGCTCAATCTAGATCGATTCACTGAATTAAAGCCGAATTAAAAATACAAAATATAACCAAATTATTGATTAAGTCAGATAAAATACGTATATAACGACATATTGCAGAAATTAAAATAAAATTAACTGGCAGTTTAAGCAAGAGTTGTAGCAAGGGTATTACGAAGTTGGCGAATTAAGTAGTTTACAGGACATTTTCAAAAGAACATGCGCATAAGAAACAGTTTAAGGTATCTGGCAACGTTTACAAAATCTAACGGAACTTAAAAATCTGAATTTTAATTTCCTTCAAAGAAAAACAAAATTATGTCAAGGTTTGCCTTGATTAACTTCTTTAAAAGGTCAAAAAAGTTACTTTGTTCATGCTACCACAAGTTTAAGCAAAAAATAGGTTTTATTTTCTTGTATAGAAAACTTGTTTTTAAATATTTTTATTTCCCCGAGAACTACAGGCATGCGGACTGCTTCAAATTAAAACTGTCAGAACTTAACAAGCTAAGTTTAATATAATGTTGCATACTTTACGGGATGAAGTATACACATCAGATTACATAGATAGAAACTAAAACTAACATTAACTAGCAATGAAATTAGAAGAGTTTTTTACCTCACCCGAAAGATTTTAAGTATATAAGTCCTCACCACCTCCAGAAACTATTCATGAAAATACCAATTTTTGACTATTCCCGACCGCAAAGAATCTTTTTTCAATTATGTAAAGAGTAAAGAAAATAACATTGTGAGTACTAATATTATATTCTATCACAATTAAAAAATAATACAAATTACATTTAAAAAAGACTTTCTTGTGGTACTAAATTTATGATACGAAAATGAGAAGTTTTATGTTGTTGTGGCCGCCGGACTTGGAGTGACACCAAATGCTGAGATTAAAACATTCACAACAGTCACAATGAAAACGCCAATGACCGTATAGTTGTTGATTTTGTTTGCACGACAAATCTCCTGTTCATTTTTAATATTGTATCGTCCGTTCCATATAAGGCCAACGCCGACTGCAATCTGAATATACATAAATAATGTATATATATAAGTTAAAAATTTCTCCAAATTAGTAAGCAGATGGCACTCCCCAATTACCTGGAATATGATGCTCAGCGATATAAACAAAAGACTGGGATAATAGTATGGATTCGTTGTTTGGCTTGTCTCTAGCACATAACGCAATTGATTGGCATTTGCAGATAACAGGGCCAAGTCCATCATGCCTTGTGCCAAAGTTTTCTTGTGCTGATACGCATTTACATCAGGTATAGGTGTCTCTACGCCGTTGATGGTGACGAAACCGGGACCATTATAGCCAGGAAAAGAGTAACTGGGACGTCTTCCATTGTTACCAGGTAAACCACCATTAGGAATATGCATGGAAACGCCACCGCCACCACCACCGCCGCCTCTTGTATCACCGGAACCCAGTAAACCATCGTCTACACCTGGATTACCATTTTTAACTAATGGACGATCATCGTATTCATCATCATCCAGTTCCGACACTATATCAAAAATAAATGAACCTTAGTTAATGGCTTTAAATAAAATTCTCGACTTACATGAATTGGTTTATTATATTGTATGTGAAGAAATAGCAGATGATGTTGTAGGATACATTGATGAGGAACAGTTGGTTAGTGGAAACACACACAAGTTGAAGTAGAACAATAAAAGTAAGTAAAGGCAATATGATATTTATAGATTTCTGATCCGATTGTACCAATTCGTTTTACTAACCTGCATGGGGAGCGGTAGCATTATTCCGTCCGTCAAGTACATCATTGTCGTTTGCCTATTAATACATACATACAATGACATTAAAAAATTTGCATTATTAACAATTGATCAGCAACATTTCATTTTAATTTCCTCTTTCTCATTGCCTTTTTCTATGCATTTGCTCTGTTTCCAAACAAACAAAAAATTTAATCGCATGCTAATAAATATGCACTCTATCACTCTATCTTATGCATATGTATGCGTGTATGTATTTATAGTACATATATAAAACTTTACATACATACATACATATATACGAAATGAAAATTTGTTTAACTCAACAATAGTGCTTAGACTAGGCAATTCCTATTTCATTTAATGAGAATAGTCTCTCCAATTTGCCTTTTTGCTTTTGCTAAAATTGACTGGCAATCTGACGATCTGTTTACTTAGTAATTATCATCTGTATATATACTATATACTAAATACAAATTGATTGACGTTTTAAAGAAAAAAACCAAACGAAAACCAAAATTGATTTTGTTATGAGGAATGGGTATTACCATTTTCATACAGTGATTCGAACATCCAAAACTAGATTTGTGACGCCACAAAACATTTTTTATATACATACTAAGCTCATAAATATTTTTGATAAGCAATCCGTCGCGATCTAGTCTCATGTGAGAGAAGGAAGTGCAGAATCTGTATCTATGTATCTTAGAATTAAAATATGTCGGAGAACTTTACTTTGCTGTATAAAAAACACAATTTATTTGTGTGTCTTTAAAAATATTACATTGCATGAAAAATTATGATGACAATTATTTGATCAAATATATGTATAAAAGCTGAATCACTTCGGTTTGAAGACTTTCGCTTATTTAAAATTGGTAATCCACACTAGATCATGGGAATGGGTTTCCCCAAATTTAAAGACCTTTAAACTCACTTGATTAACTGGGAGTTTATCCATTTGTAACGCAATGTGTTGTAGGTCACTCATGTTTATCGCGTTTTTTTGTCTTTAAGGATTAATAATATTAATTTCCTAATGCAATTTATCTGCAAGAGCTTTTTATTTTTACGTCTTGACAATTTCTTTGTTTTGGTATACTATATATGTATATATCTATATATATATATATATATATATATGTTATAATTACAGCGATATGCTTTGTTTGGGGGGTTTACTTGTTTTGGAAATAATTTTTATTTATATTTATCAACATATATTTCTTTTTTATAAGTAGTTCACTAAAAAAAAAACTCGTGCGCATTAAACAACCAGTCGGCACGCTATTTGTCTGGCAACTGACCAGCAAAAGATACAACTCAAAATAAAATGTTCTGGCTGTGCTCGTTGACGACGTCTTCTCTCTGCTTTTTAAGATGGCTGGTCACTGTTCATCGTCAGCCAAAGTAAACGTTGGGGAAATTTCGCGAGTTCTCAACCTGATAAATTGGTGGGTTACAACAAGTTTCTATTTAATACGGTCTAGTGTACAAGAGCTCCCTCTTTCTCTCTCTTTCTCAATTTATTTGCTTCCGTATTAGTGAAAGGTTAGCGTGCTAAACTTCCGTACTTAGTTTTGCTAGTTTTCCCGTAGCTCTCATTTAGAATCAAGATTAATGTGGGGGAAACAATTTATAAATTCTTGGAAATTTCCCAAAGAGTCTAGCAGGAAAATTTTAAAAGCTAACAAATTATCGACCTTCGGTACTTTCTCCATAATTGATATTAGTCATCGTCATTAAAAATGGGAAAATTTTGCGTATCCAAGATTGGTATCCATACAATTGATGTGCTCTGTTCTTGTTCTGGGCCGTTTATAAAATTAAGAAGAAACCGGTTGTCATATAAAGAGATATGCGAAAGCCTCACCATGGACGTAGCAGCAGGGTGTTAAAAATGTTCAATTAATACTTAAGCTTTATTTCAGTAATTTAAAATTCATAATATAAGATTTCTAGAAGCGTTATGAGTACCATATGAATGGAATGTGTGTACTTTACATATGTTTATCCCAATTTATGCAAAAATAAAAACGAATACGAAATTTGTGTCAAGCAAAACGAGATGCAAATTTATCAACTTAATAGTATTGCATAGTCAGTCGGAAACGGGTTCCCCTTTGCATTGTAACTTACTGCAACAGTGATCTTACATCTTTCTTAACTATTTGGCCAAGTCATCAACTGATTCTTCTTTATTGAATTAACAATCTATCGAAATTTTAAAAAGCTGGTGTATAATAGAATAGTTGTGTTAGATAAGCCTTCTGCGTTTATATGTAAACGCCAGAAGTCTGTTACTTAATTAAAGTTTTTGTATAATTTTTTTTTAAATTGTTAAATGGCGGTTAATTAGACAACTTTAAACAGTGTTTAAAAATGCCACTATTTGAGCCAGTCATTTTTGATTCAACCAGTATTTGAAAGTGTGACCATGTGCAAATAAAGTACTATTAGTTAGCAGCGCCAATCGATGGCTCCAAAAATATTGATGCAATCGATGATTTTCCAGCTCTAGAAAAAAGCGAAGAATTTGTTGTTTTGTTTTCTCGTTGAATTTGCGTTGTGCTGGTCGCTCGTGTCAATATATTTTTTTTCTGACTAATTCAAAAATTTATACAATCAAATTACTACTGTGCAAAGTGGGTTCCGAAGGTTTTGTTTAAGAAGATTGCTATAAATATAAAAGTGGCAAATTTTGTTTATAAAAGTGTCAGTGAAATACGCCTAAAAAGTGAAGTGTAATTTTAAACAAAGCTAATAAGTTGAGTTTCTACCAACAACATCCCCATTTACGTCCCAGATTAATAATATTTAACGGAAAATTTTTCCATTTGGCCGCATCGGCTTTAGTTGAAGCTTACCTACGAAATTCTTGCAAAACAAAAGTAAGTACATGTCTAAGTATACACAAAAATGCAGTTGTGTGGGTTTTTGGCGTCTCTCTTTCTCGCTCTCTGTGTGTGCAAATATCCAACAACAACGTAAAGAAAAAAGAGCCAGGTAGAGATAAGCAGAGATAGACCACTCAAGGGCAGCTAGAAATTATTGGATGCCTTACTGCTGCAGGTGTGGTTGTCTGCTTTTTATTTATAGTGTTCATACTTTATTAATTTAATTCTGTAAATTTTCTACTTTGATTTTGTCCTTGCCCCTTTTACTTTATGTAATTGCCAAAAACCCTTTGTGTTTGAATGAGTGAAAAATCGATAAATCAGCGCCGCTGCAGCTGCATGCTTGTGTGTGTCGGCCCCATTTATGCATGTGTATGCGTGGGGAGTCGTAATTGTCCATTTTTTTTTTGTTTTGGGAAGGAAAACGAGTGAAGCCGGAGTTTTTGCTCTCTTGCTTAGCCGCATAGCAAAATAATATGAATACTGTTACGTATTTAATCCGCTCTCTTTTCTCTCTCTTTCTCTGTCTCTTTCTCCCCCTTCTGTGTCGCGCTCTCTTATTGTTAGACTACAAATAAGAAAAATCAATAACAGAGGAAAAACAGCAGCGAAAGCGAAAAGTCAGTCAGTCATCTAATGCCAAAAACAAACATTGAAATATGTTATTAACCTAATTTACATGTGGCAGAGAAAAAAGTGCATAAATCAACAAAAGAAAATTCTCTGAAATACTAGTTAATGGAAGTGAGTCACACTACCCCCAATTCATTTTAATTTAATCAATTTGTCAAACTTTCGGTCATATACGCAACAGTGACGCAGCGCGGCTAAAATTATTAAAATATCATTATTAAAAAACAGCTGTTTAAAGAAAGCTATAGTAGTTAAAGAAGAATGGAAAATAGTTTTTCATCTAGGAGAGATAGAAATTAACCTAGGAATAATTATCACCGATTCTTTACCTGTCATCGGAGAATCGTAATATTAATAACGGTACTATTGAGCTTTGTAAACTGCAGTTACCCATGGGCTTTTAACTAAATGAAAATTATATATTTTGTATTGTCCAATGAGCTTTTTTTATGACTGTTTTAAATTACTTTTCCAAATCAAAATAAGTAGAAAAAATAGTTTTACTTTCATTTCTATAAAAGTGTCTGTTTGATTTTTACATACATTTTACGTTTTACCCGGTCTGATTCCCACTATAAGCAGACAACTTTTTTCAAGTATGGAATTCTTATCCTTATCTTGGCGACTATGACGACTACCATTGGGGCAAATCAGTAGCAACAAAAATCCAGTGGAATCCCATAAGACAATTAGAGCTTTTCTCTTTGGCCGGCACCCGCCTTTCCTCGACCATTACACTACCTAACACAACATTTGGTCAAGTAAACATAGAAAACACTATTGAAACTTTTAATGTTATGTTACATATAACTTTTAGTACGCATTAGTGCAATAGGTGGCTTAGATTAAATGAAATAATAAAGCAAAGGTTTAGTTAAATTATTTCATTAACATTGGTAAAATAAGTATAAACTCTTTCGAAAATAGATTTATTCTGAATTAAATCACTTAAAATCAGCATCTTCAAGAGTATATACATATCGACAATTGTTGTTGTTATCAATTGTTCCAATTAAAGTGAATTTCTTGTAATATTTAATGTGAAATTTAATTTTAATAATACTAACTTGTCTTTAAGCTAGTTTTGTTGAATGAATCAATATGATCAATCAAATTTTATGGCATGCGAGATTTTCTTAATCACTACCACTTATCTGGCTTATAAAAAAAACAGCGTCGCAGACATGAAAACAAAACAGACAAACGGCTAAAAGAAGTGAACTGTGTACAAATTCATTTGTTTTTTTTTTTTTTTGTATTAAAAATGACCTTAAACTATTTGTTTTACAAATACAATAAGATGAAGAAGTAAAGTTTTTACTTTGTCTAAATAATTACACATCCATTATAAATACGTATACATTTAAATATACATAAATATACATACCTAAATGCATTTCTTGAAAAAAAATAAAAAATGAAGCTAGCAAGTCGTCCCTGCCGACTTTGAGTATACCCTGTACCAAGTAGAGGAACTTTATTTAATCAAACTCCTTAAAATTTGCCATCAGTTCAAACTAAAATTCTCCCCACAAGCGGCAGCAACGAACGCATGCTATCTCGCTCACACTTACTACGCAATGTCGCACATGGCATTTCAGTACAAATTTTACATAGGTATATCTTTGATATTTTTTGTCCGATTTTAACAAAATTTGGTCAGCTTATACCTTTTGGCCATATTATTGGGTGTGCCAAATAAGAATACGCTACCTTTATTTTTACTCTAGTTATTCGTTTTTCCTGAATTGCGGGGGCGAAAGTGGGCGTGGCAAAAAAACAAACTTGATCTGCGTAGACACTAACGAATGCTGACACCAAATTTGGTTGCTCTAGCTCTTATAGTCTCTGAGATCCACGTGTTCATACGGACGGACAGACGGACATGTCTCAATCGACTCGGCTGTTGATGCTGATCAAGAATATATATACTTTATGGGGTCGGAGATGCTTCCTTCTGCCTGTTACATACATTTTAGCGACTTTAATATACCCTTTTACCCTATGGGTACAGGGTATGAAAACACGGAATAATGGTTAGTCGTTTTTTGCCTCATTTCACCTGTCAACTATGTGTTCTCGTATATACATATGTGAACTCTGTGCTTAAATGCCAAAGACATTAAGAGTAAAAGAGTAAAGAAGATGAAGAAAAGGCGGAAGAGCCACCAGCTGACTGACACTTGACTCCGAAGTAGATATATCAGTTACAACCTATGCTTATACCCTTTAAAAATGTATGTATATTCATTTTGTTTAGATGCTTGCTCAGATAGAATTTCCCTTACTTCTAGTATATATATTTTTTATATAAGAATCACAATCACTTGCAATGAACCCTTCACTGAAAATTGGAGAACAAGGAGGCAAAGGACCTACACAGCTGATTTTTTAACTGTAAATTCTAAGAATTTCTAAAAAAAGAAAAGTTTAATATTGCAATTGCTTTCTGTCACCTCTGTTAAGTGGAGTGACTTGGAAAAGTATTCCGCAATAAGCTTCTCCGCGAAATTTTGCTCGTAAATATAGGCATAAAAAAATTAAAAAAAAAAAGTGGCGAGAGAAGAAAAGACATGTTGCAAATCAATTTTATATACTCGTACATATGTATTGGAAGAGAAAAAAAAAAAAATTGTTTAG
The DNA here is from genome assembly GCA_018903615.1 of Drosophila neocordata. NCBI lineage: Eukaryota > Metazoa > Arthropoda > Insecta > Diptera > Drosophilidae > Drosophila > Drosophila neocordata. The sequence continues at coordinate 1,849,056 of JAEIGI010000001.1, forward strand.
TGATTAGTTCTGGGTGTGGCCCTGTCAATGTTTTGGTTTGGCGGGTGTGAACAATTAGCCAGGTTTTGAATGCGTCCCTCAATTTGATGAGAAATTGATCTTCTCCACTCGTTCCACCACCTATATACCGTGTGTATAAAAATGTACGTTACTTTGGCAAAAGTGTCACGGAACATGGACGTTCCGTTGTTTGTCTCTTTCTCTTTCCCTCTTCTCATCCTATATATATATATATATATATATACTAGGGCTAGGCTTAAGCTATTTTTGGTTACGTTTACATTTTGGCATTTCAGCTGGCCCCGCCACCCTGCCTCCCGCGAGTGATATATGTTTATTTGCGTGTTACTGCCACAGCAGCACATATAGAATAGTTACCTTGTCAAACTGTTGTCACATAATTTTCTACCATATTGCGTAACATCAATCAAATTAGCCTTAAAAATCCTTAAACCGTATCATAAATGGAATAGTCACCTTTATATTTGACTTAAGGAGTTTCAAGTTTATTATCTGTTGAATGTGGGCGAGTCACAATGTGAGAGCGTCTTCATCACCAAATGCAATTGCTACACAGATGTCTGGTTTTAAGAGACTTATGAGTAAAACCGGTGGGGCCACAAGTGTGGCTTTGGCCAGTTGTTCCATTTAATGCATCTTGCAAATGCATTGGGTAAAAATTATAATAATGGCTTATAAAAGGAGAAGAAATTATGGCAAAAAAGGAGAAAAAAATTCGACGAAAAATAAGTAACTCAGCCGAATTAAAAAATGAAGCAAGCAAGTCGTCCCTGCCGACTTTGAGTATACCCTGTACCAAGTAAAGGAACTTTATTAATCAAACTCCTTAAAATTTGCCATTAATTCAAACTAAAATTTTCCTCACAAGCGGCAGTAACGAACGCATGCTATCTCTCGCTGCTTACGACGCAATGTCGCACATGGCATTTCAGTACAAAATGTATATAGAAATATCTCCGATATTTTTTGCCCGATTTCGACTAAATTTGGTCAGCTGATACCTTTTGGCAATATTATTCAGTCTGCCAAATAAAAATATGCTACCTTTAATTTTACTCTAGTTATTCGTTTTTCCTCAATTGCGGGGGCGGAAGTGGGCGTGGCAAAAATTTGAAACAAACTTGATCTGCGTAGACACTACACGAATGCTGACACCAAATTTGGTTGCTCTAGCTCTTGTAGACTCTGAGATCCACGTGTTCATACGGACGGACGGACAGACGGACGGACGGACAGACGGACAGACGGACATGTCTCAATCGACTCGGCTATTGATGCTGATCAAGAATATATATACTTTATGGGGTCGGAAATGCTTCCTTCTGCCTGTTACATACATTTTAGCGACTTTAATATACCCTTTTACCCTATGGGTACAGGGTATAAAAAACCTACAATATAGATACGAGTGATTGGAATACTCAAAAAAAAAAAATTGAAAATATTCTTACGAAAACGACTTCTTTCTATAATCGATGGTGGCTAAATATACCATATGTTATGGTAGACAGACTGATCCGGTTAGTTCCAACAAATGGACATCAATAAGAAGCTTATAGTCCAGTACCTGAGAGACAAGTTTAAATGATCAGTACGGCAAACATACAGCTGTTTTGTATCTATAGAATTGGGCAGACTATTTAAGCATTTCCATCTGCAAAACTTTAATGAAATCTAATTACATAAATGAATTAATTACTGGGATTAAAAAGAATTACACATGAAAAAAAACAACTAAAAGAAAATGACACATGGAACCCAGATGGAGCGGTTATCCATGTTCAATTGGTGACGGCAACGAGGCGGAGGATTTATACCATATATATATATATATATATGTAGTTCTAATGCCCTGCTGGGGGCAATATTAAAAAACTATGAGGGAGGAAGGCTGGGGGAGATGGAAAAATAAAAAAAAACCTTAGCTTAGAAATATTACCCAACGGCAAAGCTGGAATCCAACAGAGGCAATATGCTACACTCAAAAAAAAAAAAAAACAAAAAAATAACAAAAGCAAGAGTCAATGAACTTAACTCACTCATTCACTCAATTGCTGGCTTGACTATCGTCTCAGTGGCCAATTTTTATTATTTTTACAATCTTTTTTTTTTTTTCAATTTTGAGTAAACGTTACTCTTGTTGTTGTTGCTGTTGGCTTTCAATTTAATTTCAGTTAAACGAAGCGTTGAATTGAAAGCAAGCCCAGTAGATCGACATACACTCGTGTCTATGTCCATGTCTATAATTTGCTAATCACATTTGGCAAATTATGTTGTAAGCCGCACAAACACAATTGTACAATAATAATAAAAAAAAAGGCAAACACCGCTTTAGGGGAAATCACCACAATGGCCCAAACGCACAAGTTGACAAAAAGTTGACAAATTTCCATGTCCAAATGATGCATGATGGGGTAAAAAATGAATGAAAAGAAAGCTGACAGCCGACAACCGGCAACCAGAAACAGGCCCAAATGTAGACACTAAAAGATAGTGAAATTTATTCAGCGAAGTTGAAAAGATAGTGGAAAATAATGGTAAATGTACGATTAACTGTCAGAAATAATACAGTTAAAAGTACAACACCAAAAAAAAAAAAAAAACAATTATTTATTGTTGTATACTAATACTAAAACAATTAAGGGGATTAATAAGGTCAAAGCGAGGGAGTCACAAACATTTTGTTTCGAAAATGTAATTATGAGTGATAATATTTTTTTAAGACTAACTCTTTAGACAATACGAGGCGAAGATGAAATGAATTAGTATTCAAAAAGCGTTAGGCAAAGTGTTTTATTCAAGCTTATGTTAATTGAAATCGTTTAAACTTTTTACAAAAAAAAGTATTTATAATTAAAATTCCCTTCCTTTTTTTTCTTTAAGAAAATAAATATTATTTTATAAATACCAATTCGAATTCGGATTGTGGATTTGACTTCGATTTACTTCAAGTGTATAATGTTTAAAAATTCTTTTTTTTTCTGTTGAAAACAGATTATGTAAGACGTGACAAAAATTGTTTGAATTTAAAGATTTTAGAATGGAAGGAATTCGCCACCAAGACGAAAGATGATTGTGCATCATTGTCATGCCTTGCGACGTAGCGTTATAGACAAATTCCTAAAAACGTTTTATAATGATGATATTTGGGGGGCTTGCGGAGGGAATATGGGCGTGTCTATATGTATGAACATAGTTTGTCGTGCCGATTACTAATACAATTATTATATTCTCGACAGATAGACGTCCTTCCAAGTTTTGAGCAAAATGATTATGAATGCAAATTATTATAGTTTTACATACCAGAAAAACATAACTTAAAATAATATATTATACTACAACTTATTAACATATGTATGTAGGTATGGAGTCAGTGGCATTTTTTATGCAACAAAAGTTTATTAACATTTTGGTAGCAACAATAACCTCAAGAGTTTTAGCCTTATGTATATAAATGTAATTGTGTGTTGAGGTACTTCAAAGTTGAATAATGATGACTATTTGCAATGAAGTAAAAAGTGAAAAGCAAGATTAACAAATGTGCAAATGTTTCTATGCCAAACCACGCCCATTGTTTATTTATATTTTCTTTTTTGTTTATTTATACTGTTTCTTATTATAATGATGGTTTTTTTTTTATATTTATATTTTTATAAATTTTTGCTCTATTCCCGGTCATAAATTTTTAAATTATCTCATTGATTGAGTTCTTGTTTTAATACCCTGTGGAAAAATGAGAGTGGCCTATATCAAAAAAAATGAAAATTTAAATAATGTATAAGCCAAATCTGATATCACAAAAAATAAATATAACCTTAGTGGAGGGATAACTTTCACTAAGATCTACTATGATGCAAATCTGGGTGGTTCCTAGACCAACATAAGAGACATTCACCTGTAACATTAACACAACACGTGTCATACTGATTGACAATGTACACACATATACTCTATATGTTAACTGCATGTGGTCAAACTAAAAGAAAATATGTACGGCTTTCTGACTGTGTATGCAAAGACTGAATTGTTGTTGGCGGCTTAATAAGCACACACTTTTTAAACCAACTGTTGCCGCTTATCTGCACATTTGCATCTATGCTTGTGTGTGTGTATATATATGTATGTGTATGGGTGTATGTAGTTAACTACTTTACTATTTTTACAACAACTAGAAAAACCATACCCCATAACTTTAATCACAAACAATGGAAAATTTACAATATGGAAAGTTTGAGTTGAGCGCCAGTGAGGGAAGCGGCGAGGGAGTCGTTAGGGAGAGAGAGAAACCATGGGGGGTTGGGGGAGTTAAGTTTCAATTTGAATTTTGTTGAAAGAGTGCGACGGTCTGATCCATACATCCGCACATTGGGTGCTAAAAGCGTTGCTCTCAAAGGTTCATACTAAAACAAAAAAAAAAAAAAAGAAGAAGACAAAACAGACAAAAGCAGAACAATAGCCACAAAAGTTGCTCCACTGCGCTCTAATAATTATTATATTTTATATACATACACTTATATGTATATATATAATGTATATATAGTGCTTAATGGACATTGACTTTTGTTTCTGGTTTTTGCTGTTGACGTTTGCTAATACAACATTATGAAAATCTTACTTCTTACCCTCCAATCGCCCCCCTTTTGATTTTTTTGGTATCTCGTTTGATTAATCGTTTACTAGTAGCTATCTTTGTATACCCTGTACCATATTTGGGTACATTATTACAGTCAGCAAAGTGCGTCTGCCATAGACCAATAAATTTGCAATTTTGGATTATACAATAAAATTTTATATTTCTGACATGGTTTATTTTGATCCAAGTGAATAAACAATATATATATATATATAGCTTTGTCATGTAAATTTATAATAAAATGATCTGATACAAATGGCGCAATATTTTAATTGCAATTTTTATGACGTTGCTTTAGATATTGCTAAATATAAGCATAAGATATACGTGTACGTGATTTTTAATTATTTTATTCCTTTTAATGTATTAGAACTCGCCAGGCATAAGCATAGTACCCTTTTCAAGGGTATATAAATTTCGTGATAAGGTTTTTAAACAAACCTCATCTTCAATTTTCCCAGTAAATAAGGCCAGTAAATTTTTAATTTATTGATAGACAAAAATCTGTAAACAATGAAACAATATTTCTATATTAGATATATATATATATATATATATATATATATATATTAAACATTTAAAATACTACATGCGTAATTAAAATTTAAATAGATTCCTAGTCGAAAAATCATCTATTTATTCTTACTATTTAAATTTATTTACAAGAGTTTAAAAAAGAAGACACCCAATTGCAGATTGCAGTCTGTGCGCAACAACGTGGTTTTCGTTTTTCTTCTTAAAAATAGTTTTTTTGCACGTAGTATTTATGTTTATATATATTTATATTTTTATGGTTGCGAATGTTGCTTCGAGGTCATTTAAATTTATATTTTTTATATCATTTCGTTTTAACTAAAAAGAAAACACCAACAAAAGCAGTTAAAAAAAAACAAAAAGTAAAAGAAATCACAACTTTTTTTTTTGTTTGTCTTTTGTTGATTTTTATAAAGTTTATCTAAAGAGTGTTTGTGTTTTGTCAACAAGTTTGACTTTTCTGTTGTGTACCTTATACCAGTAAAAACTTGTGCATTTTTTCTACGGATATAGCTCGAAAATATTCCGAGATATTATTGTAACTAAATTTGGTATATTATTAACAACAAAAGCCTTAAGTATAGCATTTCAAAGCATTCTTAAGTCAGAATCAAAATTTGCAAGAGCATAAAAACTTCGTCACTGCCAAAGTTGGTCGTCTAGTCCATCTTAATCTGGGCTAAATTTACATATCAAAAACTAATATTTATTTTTTTTTTTTGTCAATTCTCTGGTAACAAACTTGACACTACAGAGACATATGTTTGTGTGCTTAATCAATGGAAATATCTTTTGAACTGTAAATGGTATTGGGATTTGGGTTTCGATTCAACTGATGCTGATGTCACAATATTTTAGCCAATCCGACCAGTGTCAATGTGCTCAAGTGTTGTTTATTAATTGGTAAGGCAAAGATATATTATATAATAAGTGAGGAAATAAAACATGAAATTTTTAATAAGAAAACTTTTTAATTATGACTGAATCGGTATCATTTCTTATATATACATATATTATATACGTACATATATTCTGATAGGAATAATCGGTCCGTAATCAGTTTCTGGGAGAAAAATTTCTTTTTTTTTTTTATAAATTATATTTTAAAATCATACATTTCTGATTAGTTGGAAGGTCATAAACAATGAAATACACTTGTTCATTTATATCTGATTTTTGGTTAAGATCCATTAAATTGTTTAATTTCTTATAACTTATTTTCGATACAAATTTGTCTCTCTTTTCAAGAACCAGCAAGTTGTTGTTTATATTTACATTTGTTCATACAGATGTTGTGGTAATAGTCGGGGAACTGGTAGGGTTTAATAAACTTTGGAGATCTTTTATGGAACTGCCTTTATATACAAATGCGCAGTTATGTGTGTATATTTAGTTATAAAATTAAAAAAAAAAAGGATTTGGATCTTATTTTTTTAATGTAAGACGTGTTCATTTAAATCTTTGGATTAACTAGGATTAATGGGAAATCAAATGATTTTAATAGAAAGAAGTTATGAAAAAAGAACACGTTTTAGTTGCATTGCACAGATAAGCAATTATAATACCATAATTAACAAATATTTTCTGCCAATTTACAGTTTAATTATAAACTTATCGAAATCTTCGAGTATTATTCCATCAACTTAAGTCACTTTGATCATGGCAGTGTGTTGATGATCTTTTGTTCGTTTTGAAAAACCAAAAACCACACACAGATAGACACCCCCCTCTCTCAACTGCATACACTGACGGAACTAACCAACTGTCTGTTCTCCCAGACATGACGCTCGCTCTCCCAGATATGAAGCTCGCTCTCTGCCGCCTTATGACAAACTCGCCCATTGGGACTTACTCTCTATCTCTTTCTCTGTGTGTTAAAAAGGGGGGCTGCTGCTGCCTGTTGTGTCTCTCTCTCTGTCAGTACGTATGTTTAGCTTTGCGTGTGCACATTATCTATCTGTGGTGTAGTGTCGGTCGAGGCTTACCGCTTTTTCTTGCCTAAAATATCGTCAATAATTTTGTACGCTACGCATGAATCTAATATATAATCTTGACGATTTGTGCCACGCTTTGTTGGTCTCTCTCTTTAATTGTTAGTTTCTATTCGAACGCCTACAAACACATATAAACAAATATATATACATATATATGTCTATCCGAAATTCGCTAGAAAGCAAGGCAAATAAGAAAAAAAAAAAAAATAACAAAACAAAAACATGAAATTAAAACACGGTCGCCGCAAATTTGATTAGCAGCTATCAACAAAAAGAAAATATATGAAGAAAAAAACAGTTTTTTGATGCGCTAGTGCCTGGTATTTAATCAGCAGTCTAAATTTTGAAATGCTCTCAATAATTTGTCACAAGTTCAATAATTAATTTAAAATAGCCTAAAAATGGTAAACTTGCAAGTACATTAATAACTTCCGCAAACTTTCCTATTATGGTCAAAACATTCAAAACTTGATTTCATTCAGCCAGATCTACATATGCTAATCAATTGTTGTAATGCCACAAGTAGAATTAATGCTTTGTAATGAATAATTTAGATACAACTAATTGTAAACGTAGTGACACTTCAATACCCTAGCATTTTTCAATCAATATCTTTAATTAAGAAAACTGACCAAGTATTAGTAACTAATTTACCTAAAGTAATTTGAGAAAAGAGAAAAGCACCCGTCGTATACAGACAAAATTTCTATATCCAAAACGGGTGTTAAATATGTCTGTAAATCAGCTGCAATTCTCATTTCAAATGGAAAACCATATTTTTGTCTAGTTAATTTTTAATATACTTGCTATTTGTCAGAGTATACAAAAAATATGTGGGTTGCGGCTCATCGAATACCAAACACAATTGGATTCCACATACACAGAGAGAAAGAGACATATGGAACAAAACCAAACAGCTGAGCTTGTATTTTTACAGTTGGTTAAGTTTGCTGTTTTTTGTTTTTAGAGTTTGGTTTTAGGTTTGGTCAGGCAGTAGGGGAAGAAGAGAAGGTGTCCGTTGTTTAAGAAGAGATGGCGGCTACCCGAATTGGTTTCAATTTTGGTTGCGTGTTATTTGATTTCAAGGGCAGCACACATTTAGATGCCTGATTGAGTTACAAGAGTCATACAGACATGTAAAAATCAGTAAACAGTAAGAGTCTAATGGGGATACACCTATAAAATGAAACCATGTTGATGAACTCTTAACAGTTATAGTTTATTTATAATATTCTATTTTAATACATCGATTTGAACATTTTTAAAGTAAAGTTAAAATAAAAGTTGGCTGGTTACAATTCAATTGTATGAAAACTTTTTTAAAGTGAGGTAGCTGAATTGCAAATATATTGTATTAAGTATATTTATTAGGGCGGGTCAATTTTTTTGGCGAAAATCGTACCCCAGAATCGGATTCTACGAAGAATTCTAAGAAAATTTCACGAAGAAACTATGTCCCTAAAAGGACTTCCTAGCCTCCGCTGAGAAGGATGAAACTTGCGGGTTTTGGTTTTTTAGCGGTTTTTCACGTATTTAAGGTATTTTAAAAAAGTTACACATTTTTCTGTCAGTTTGGGGTTAATTCTAATTTATTTTTTTACAACAAATTTTATAAAAATTTTTGTCTTTCGATTAAACATGTATTTTCTTTTTAAATTGACGAATTGTGTAAAACAAGCCATATCCTGATGCTGAAATAAGAAATTTGCAGAAAAAAGTCTGTAACTTTTTAACGAATTGAGCTATAGATCTGAAATTTGAAATGTATATTTGGACCCATTTTAGAAGTTTGGACAACTTCACAAAAGTGGGCGTGGCACTAAAGGGGGCGTAAAATACACAAAATATAATTTTATTCAACTTGAAAAAATGTATAAAAAATTAAAACATTGTAAAAAATGAAAAAAATATATAATATATATTTTATTTTTATTTTTTACAAATTTTAAATAAATTTAAGTAATTATTATCTTAAAAAAAAAAAAAAAAAAAAAAAAAAAACACCCTTCTTTGTCAGTTTGTTCTTGAACGTCTTGAACGACTTTCTAAAGTCACCGTCATCACATCATCTCGGTTCTGTGGCATTACGCGTCGAGAGACTTGAGTCAGCAACTGCACACATCGTTCGGTTCCTTGAATGTGAGATGGAATTTTTGGATCTGGAAGTGGTATTTCAGCTAAATTAGCATACTCCATTAAGTGTTCATGCGGGATACTTGACGTAACTGGAGGTTCGAATAAGATATCATCGTTGTCCAAGTCAACTAAATTCGTATAGTCTGTGCAATCGAAATTAATGACATTTTTCTTATAACTTCGGAGTTTAGATGGGTCATGTAATTTTTCGCGATAATAAATAATTTTATTGATGGCAATTTCCCGAACAGATTTCCTTTCATCAAAAATCATTGCTAGCAAAATGTTTTCAGTATGGGCGAAAAATGAATTGTTTTGTATTGCTCTGTTCACAATTTCTCGAAGATTAAGTGGCAAAAATTGCGTTGACCGAATATAATTAAATAAAAGTTTACTGCGATATACCACTGAATTGTAAAATTTGACATTAAAGTACATTGGTATATAAACTTTCATATGAAAATTGGCTAATATTTTCAAATTTTTTGATGGTGATAAACGTAAAAGTCAAGTTGCTGACTCAAGTCTCTCGACGCGTAATGCCACAGAACCGAGATGATGTGATGACGGTGACTTTAGAAAGTCGTTCAAGACGTTCAAGAACAAACTGACAAAGAAGGGTTTTTTTTTTTTTTTTTTTTTTTAAGATAATAATTACTTAAATTTATTTAAAATTTGTAAAAAATAAAAATAAAATATATATTATATATTTTTTTCATTTTTTACAATGTTTTAATTTTTTATACATTTTTTCAAGTTGAATAAAATTATATTTTGTGTATTTTACGCCCCCTTTAGTGCCACGCCCACTTTTGTGAAGTTGTCCAAACTTCTAAAATGGGTCCAAATATACATTTCAAATTTCAGATCTATAGCTCAATTCGTTAAAAAGTTACAGACTTTTTTCTGCAAATTTCTTATTTCAGCATCAGGATATGGCTTGTTTTACACAATTCGTCAATTTAAAAAAGAAAATACATGTTTAATCGAAAGACAAAAATTTTTATAAAATTTGTTGTAAAAAAATAAATTAGAATTAACCCCCAAATTGACAGAAAAATGTGTAACTTTTTTTAAAATACCTTAAATACGTGAAAAACCGCTAAAAAACCAAAACCCGCAAGTTTCATCCTTCTCAGCGGAGGCTAGGAAGTCCTTTTAGGGACATAGTTTCTTCGTGAAATTTTCTTAGAATTCTTCGAAGAATCCGATTCTGGGGTACGCTTACCACGTTTTTTTCGCTCCATACAAATTGACCCGCCCTAATATTTATATTTTTGGTAGCTGTTTAAAAATTAAGACGGAGACGGAAAGCAAAATCTCTCCTTCGTTGCTATAATGACTTGGTTATATAGCCTTAGTTTGCCATTTAAATGACTTTTATAAAACACTTGTGTAAAGTTCAGTTTTATTTAATTTGTTTTGCCAAGTTTTATTTTTAAGTTTTTAAAGTGTACTGAAAGGGTATATAAACTTCGTCTCAACAAATTTTGATTTTGATTGTTAATTATGAATAAGGCACAAGTCTATCGACAATTATATCATCCATTTGCATGAAGTGGGGATTCGCAATGGTTGGATACATACATTCATATAGATATGTATGTTGTTCGTTGTTCATTTCCTTGGTTCGTTGGTTTGATCAAAGGTCATGCTAAAGTCAATGCCAGTCCAGCCCCGTCGTTCCACCAAGTCTGTAACTTGCTAATTAAGGCTGCATTATTGTTCATAGTAGCGCCCATACACTCACTTACATACATATATTGTATACATGTATCCATCTTTACATTTTGGTTCCGGCTGATCGACATTAAAAATATCAGAGATTAAAAGAATTCCGATCGTGCCTGAGCTAACTTGGCTCTTAACGTCAAAAACAATGTAAACTGATTTTTATGGCCCATGCTTTTATAGACGGTTTATTAAAGCCGACAGAAATACGCATATTCCAACATACAAAGTTTATTGCAATTTGAGCTAGTTAAACAGACTTTTATTACGCATCAGTAAGTAAAAACGATAAAATTATAACCAACTACAGTATATTAAATTTATTTCCATATACTAACTCCTAGTTTTTACTGGGTATTTCGATATCGACTTGATAACTATATGTTACAAATCTTTTGGTTGGTTGTAGTGAAGGTCGGATACTCTCCCCCGCCATACAATTTCCCTTATCATATGCTATTCATACTGCATTTTTCCTTCATTTGCCTTCTAATTAAGGGTGGGAGAGGCCTTCAGATCTGTTCGATAATGTTTAGTTTAAGGAAACACAAAACTCTGAACCTTTTGTACTCTCTGTTGCACGCAATCCGCTTTAAAAAAATCCATACTACGTTTTTACTGACCTCATAAGAGCATTTTTCATTCGTGACTGTATCCACCTTGTAGCCATGAGGTTACTGAAGGATATATATGCACATTTACATAATCAATGCTTTTCACATAAAAGGAGTTTCCAATGGGTTTTGTTTGGAGCTTCGCAACTAATATAATTCCAATTTCACTTTGCCATGAAAGGATAAAAAGAGAGATAACCAAACAAAACTACCGAAATACAATTCTAAAAGGCTGCTGATTGGCAACTATCTTCTCTTGAACTCCAATATAATCTCTATTTTAATATATTTCAACTTTTAAAATTTTCCTAAAACCTCACCTTGTTTGATTTACTTATCAAATCATTGTCATTTTCTATACAATTTTGTCCTGCAAGCAATATAAGTTTTGTGCCCATAAATTTCCTTTTTGCCAATTTGGTTAACTCACGACGGGATCGTTGAACTCCTTTTTAAACTGTATTTTTCTATAAATACCATCCATTATGATGATTATAATTTTATGTACATATGTATGTTTTGATACCAAGTAAATCACAGGCTAAAAGGTATATTTTATTTGTTAAAGTTTTGCCAATTTATAAATATTTTATAAATACTTATTTAACCTTTTATCTATCAGCTCTTATGGACTACAAAAACTATGATCATAGTTAAATTGCAAGTCTCCCAGCTTAATGCAGGGTATCCATTATTGGATCTTTCTTTGCTTGTCTCTTTATGCATCTATGTATCTTTATATCTACCTATCTCTTCCCCTGTACTCCTTTCAAGTTTGACTTGTTTTCAACTGTATTTTTTTTTTTATTATTATTATTATTATTATTATTTTGATTGAGGTGGACTGTGATAGCCATTGGTATTCAGTGCACGTTGCATTAGTTGTCGTTGACGTTATCGTAGTCATTCAACTGTCTTTAAAATGATAAACTCCTCTATGGATTCTCTACCCCTTAAACATTATTACAACTGTGGGGAGTAGGGGGAGGAAATTGAACAATTGATCTTAGAATATAGAAGCGTTCTATGTCTCTAGTCGGTTGTCTACCCACACTTCCTTTCGATTATTTTCAATTTCTATTCTGCCAGTCACAAGTTTTATTTTTGGTTTTGTTCCGTAATCGACAACATTATGTCGTCGTCGCCGTCGACTTGTTGCTGTTGCCCATATTTGGCAACAAAATTCAAATGATCTTTTGATTTTATCGATCGTTTTACATTTATACCAACATACATACTTATAAATATATAATATTTACATACATATAAATCTGTTGTCCAAGTGTTACTCATCATTCTTTTGTTTTAATAATATATTTGTGTATGTATATAAAATAACGATTACAAATCGATGCGTGATTGTATAAAAAATATTTTGTTTACTATTTTATGAGCATACTGTTAAATAATTCTTCAATTTCTATATATTTTTTTTCTATTTATGTTCGATTATATTTAAATTGTGAGTTAATGTAACCAAAGTGATGATTTATTTTATTTATTTTTTATTTGTAACATATTATAAATATTCTTTTTTCTATATTTCATAAACAAATGATTTGGGTGTGGTATTTGCTAGATGAGTCATACAGATTTTAAAGATCTATGTAGGATTGTACATTATTGTCAGTGGAAATATCTACAACATCTTAATTGCTCATGTTGATTTAAAAAAAAGTTACATTTTCAAAATTAACTTTGGGTCATAGCGTAATGGTAACTCTCACCGATAGTAGGTCTATTGCATTTTTATATAGTTATCTGATTCAAGGGTATAATTCCATTTTATATTTATTATTATTTTAATGTTGCCATTCGGCGGCATTCGACGATAAATTTCTGTGCAAACAGAGACGCCTTTTTAAGGTTGTTGTCTTGGCTTTTAGGTGACAAATTTGCCGCCGCTGCCCCTCAATATATTTCCATTTCCTTCATATTAAATTTCAAACAAAGCGCTAAACAATTTACCATTTGCAATGCACTTGCCGCTACTGCTGTTGATGTTGTTGCTGCTATTTCCGAGATAACAAATTGAAATTCTATATATTTATTTTGCTGCTCTCTACTGCTCTGCCGCTGCCGTTGCTGTTGAACAAAAGGAAGCGTCGTCAAATGAGAAGGGTCAAGCGACTGCTGACTGAGCTGTATTGTGTTTGTGGTTTATGGGTCGGTGGATGAGTGGCTGGGTGGTTGTGCGGCTAGCTAGTAGTTCAATGGTACAATTGTCTAATGATTGCTATAAGTAGCAAATAAATTGTATATTTGAGTTTGCGTTAGCTGTAAATTTCAAATTAAATTTCATCAAATAATTGAAATTTATCTTATTGCCTATCACACAATTCACTTCAGTTCACTTGAGTTTGAAAGGGTATATTAACGTTTGTTTGTATAAAAAAAAATTGTTGCGAATTTATTAATTTTGGAAAAAAAAAATTAGTTCGTGTCAACTTTGAGTTACTGTGAGTTGAGCACTGCAATGTCGGTGTCGGAATTGTCATATATAAGATTTTTTAAAAACCAGCTGATCTCTGTTGAAATGGATACATATTGAACGACCTTTTTGTAGATGGACTCTCAATTAATTTGTATGATGATAAATTTATTTTATTATCCCTAACAGAAAAGTGTGTGTTTAATTTGTCACTTTTTATATATATATATATATATATATATATATATATATATATATAAGATTAAGCTTTATTACTTCAGTGTGTTGTTGTTTTTCTTATTAGATGAGTCAACTTAAATTTTAAATAATTGCCTGGGAAAGCAAGCGTACACATGTATTTTATAAGAAAATTATTACAAATTATATTCATTAAGGGGGAAAAGAAGGTAAACAACAAAAATGCATTAAATAATTGCACATTCAAATAATTCATGCATGCAATAATAATTAATATTTTTTTATTTTGTTTATATTTTAAAGTCAAATTGTGCAACAAGATTAATAATAGCAACAACAACTAAACTGGCAAAAAGGCAACCAATTGGCACAATTGGCAATAAATCAGCAGAGTTGAGGCTGTGTGAACTTTGCCAAACCACAACCAATAGAAAAAAAAGAAGGTAAAAACAAAACAACAGAAGCAGAAACTAGTAAAACAACAACAACAACAAACAGAAAAAACAAAAAAAGGGAAAACGATAAACGATCTACGAAACGGAACAGTATGGGAACAGAGGCAGTACATCATTAGCAGGAAGGAGTCAAGAATCTTTGGTATAGATTTCGCTTATCTATTTTTGTCGGACAGGGCAATCGACTGACAATAACGAAAGAGCGAGGGAAGAGTGCGGTAAGAGCAAGTGGTGGCCATGTAGGAGGCAGACCTAGTCCAAAGCAGACGATCGAAAACCAAAGTCTACTTCGACCAAGTGCCCACTTGTGACAGTCACTTGGTATTCAATTATCGAAGCAGAACCAGAGGCGTACACGGACGCAGACGCACACAGAGACCGGAAAAGTGTCGAGTCGATGAGTTGAGGCTCTGGTAATAGAAACTAGGTGCTTCCCACCTTTCCCATAGTCAGACTGCATTGTTTACAATGGACGCCTCACCCACTTCCCCAGCATCGGCGGCTCCTGCGTCATATACAGGCAGGTCATTGGACCAGCAGGTAGATACCGTCTCGCCTAACCACTCGAACTACTCGAATCTCACCAATACTAGCAACAGCAGTGACGGTAGCAGTAACACCAGCACAAATTCCAGCAATGCCAGCA
Source organism: Drosophila neocordata (assembly GCA_018903615.1). NCBI lineage: Eukaryota > Metazoa > Arthropoda > Insecta > Diptera > Drosophilidae > Drosophila > Drosophila neocordata. Next base: position 1,864,449 of record JAEIGI010000001.1, read on the forward strand.
GTCCGGCAAGCTCTTCGGTGTCGTCGATTCCTCAATATAGTGAGGATATTCGAACAACGGCTGCAGTGCATCAAAGCCAGCAGAGTGGCTCGGGCTCTGGCTCGGGTTCCACAAAAACCTGTGAGCTCGATGTCGGCGAAGAGGAGCGAGACACATTTTCCCCTATAGCCAGTCCAAGTGGTCATGCCCATAGAACACAAGCATCTGGTGCGGCTTCATCAAATGCTTTAGTCTCTGCCAATGAGAGTGTGGACAATAAAGCCTACGAATATGAGGATGGTTTGGGCAGCAGCAGCAGAATGCAACAACAACAGCCACCCTCAAAGGAGGAGAAGCAGCGACAGAATGAGGAAATTGTCTGTATGGAGACCTCCACAGTATCCACAGAGACAGGTTCCTGGGAGTCGGTATACCCGGGAGCAACTGTGGAAGCATCGCAACTACCAGGCCTAAAAGGTATGGGAACTGCATTCGAGGCTATACCAAATTTGAGCAAACAAGATCATCCAATTCACTTTAAAGGTATTAGTGACAAAACTTTGTTGCGCGACTTGGAAAATCGAGATCAGCCCTTGTCCACATCTGGAACAAGTGCGTGCTTTATAGATGCTTCTTCATTGCGCGACGAGGATGAGGTGTTGTCATTTCCCAGTCTTGAAGGACATGGAACAGAAAATTTGAACGAAATGGCAGCGGTTGTTTCAACGTCAGAGCCAGCTCCAGAGGAAGAAGCAGCAGGCGAAGAAGCTTCGCCCACCCAACAGTTGGAACAATTTCATAAAGCTTTTGCCAAGTGCAAAGGTGTGACGCAGGAACGTCAGGGAAATAACGAATGTCTTGCCGATGCCGACTCTTCTTCCGAGCATGAGCAAGAACGTCGCCCAGCTCCAATGGCTGTGCCCTATAGCTTCCAACATAATGCTCAGCAATTTAGTGTGCATCCTTTAGGCAGTAGTCCCAAATTTGCCAGCCATCATAATCAACAGCATGGACATCCTGATCTCAGCTATACCACCGACTATTCCTCTAGTAGCCCAGCTCCCAGTTTAGTATGGTCAGAGCAAAGCCAGGGCAGACATGCGCATGCCCTTTCATCTGCTTCGGCATCTACACCCCATAATTCTATGGTGCATATTGAGCACACTTCGGTGAGCAATAACAGCTCCATTCACAGAGATTATATTTTGTCCTCATCACTATCCCATCATCGTGATTCTGGTGCTTATTGTAGTGATGCCACAGACTCGCCATTGCCTCTGCCCCGAACACCTAAAAGGTCGTCCAAATTTGATGAGGCCAATCCCATTGTCTCAGGTGGAGCCTCTATAGAGGACTTTCAGCAGAAGCAATGCGAAAGCCCAAGCATAAAAAGACGCACGGACACCTGCCCCATAGTCTCTGGTGGTTTTGTGTCCCTTGACTTTGCCCAAACACGCCCCTTGCATGATGAGGATGAAAATCAGCATCACTACGATGACGAGGATGCAGAAGTAGCTGGTGTGGAACTGAGAGTAAAATCCCATCAACAGCATCAACTGAGGAAACAAGCACCCGGCATAGCATCTTGGGTCGTGGATATGAGCGATTGTCGCCCGGAAAGACGACGCAGTACCAGTAGCACTACTTCCAGTTTTCGAGAACGTTCCGACTCAAACAGTTCGCACAAGAGTGGCTGTGGCTTTTATGTGTCCCTAGAATCCATGGACCGAAAGCCCAGCGATCAACTTCCAACCACTACTGCTCCCCGAGAAATAGTCAACGTATCGCAGCTAAGCAAATCGTATACAGCACCCAAATCGGCTGGCTTCTTCGTAAATTTATCCCAAAGCGAGGAAGAGCAATCTAAGACATCAGTAGTTGACAGGAAAGATGAGAAACCCCTAGAACAAAAGAATATCTTTAGCATGTTTATTGACATCAGTGACCCCAAATCGGCGCGAATCAATGGACGCAAAGAACCCTTTAATCTGGCCCAGCGTTTGTCGAGTTCCTTGAGTACTGCTGCCTCGCCGAAACGTGCCGATGATGTTATGAAGTCCAGTGCCAGCTCAACGGAGACTTTAATGGCAAAGAGTACCACACAAAAGGACGTAAAAGAAGTGATACAGAGTAGCGGAAGTGAGAGCAAATCTTTGGACTATAAATACAATGTGGAACCACCTTTGACGGTGGCCGCATTGCGGAATATTTCGCAGCACCAACGACAACAAAGTGAACCAAATAAACGTCACAGTTGGGGCAGCAATGGAAACCCAGGGTTCGGGGAAGGTCCCAAAAATGATTGCAAGCGTTCAATAAGCTTAACAGCAAATGGAGCAGCCAATGGAGAATCAGCCAACGGTTTAATGAGCATCATTGACAAACTGCCAATTATATCCAAGGCTTCATCTTTCTCTATTGACAGTTCGATTTCTCCTTATGATGAATATAGTGGCGGTTCCAATGCAGCCCTTAGCAGTTGCTCTGATGAAGAACAACAGCAGGCGGTCCATCTCAAAAAACGACGACGCGACGCCCAATTGAATGAGACCTACGATAAAAGCAGTAGCATGGCATCTGTTGCTGAAGGTATTCTATCCAAGGATGCGTCACCGGCATCTAATACGGACACCGATGATCTCACCTTCCAGCAGGACGAACAATTGGCCCAACAGCAAGCCGAGACAATGGCTCCTCTTCAGCTAAGCAGCAGTTCCAACCGCATGGAAACTATTATCGAGGCCAAAGAGACATGGTCACCCAAAAAACAGCAGTTACCAATATCCAACGGTCATACCATGGAGACTCTCCATGCCACCATCGAAAAACAAAAACAGCTGCTCGAAACGGTTATTGAAAATGCCGAGCAACAGCCTTCCAGTTTTGTGAAACTTTCCGACATGGACAAACCAATAGCCAAACATGATCTTCAATCGCCGGATTCTATGAGCAAAAGTGTTGGCGGAAGTGGTAATAACCAGCGAAGCTCTCAGTTAGGGCAACGTTTCTATAGAGACGAGAACAGGCCTAGGCCTCTTTCGTGGGCTATGACACGATCCACGGGAAATAGCTTCCATAACTTTACTAACTCAGTGGATAACCTGCGCAGTTTGTCTCGTCTCTTCCCAAATTTTACCAAAGAGTTTTCTAACTCGCTTCCAAACGATATGGCTTCAGAACAACAGCACCAACAGGTGGACTATATCCAAACCGATCTTAGTGCAGACTCCAGTTTGGCCTCAAGTTTTAGTAGGTCTGGAATGGATGAGTCTTCTATCAGTTGCCGTCAACCGCGGCGTCTCGGTGAGGATTTACTCAAGATGTTTCTGCAAGAAATTGCCACCGATATGCTGGTTGAAGTGCATGGTCGTCGCATTCGTGCGCACAAATGTATCCTTCGTTCCCGTTGTCAGTACTTTGCCGCCATGTTAGCGGGTCATGGGACCCAAAGTGTCGTCTCCCTGCAAGGCTACTCATATGCGGCAGTTCACTTTGCATTGTGTCACATCTATTCGGGTGCATCCCATCCGCCGGATGGCATAAGTCTAATGGAATTGGCGGCCCTGGCTGATCTTCTTGGTCTCGAGGGTCTCAAGGAGGTTACTTCCCATGCCCTTAAAACAAATTACTGCCACAATTTTCATAAGCCATGTTCGGGTTGCATAGATGGAATCTTGCAAGTATTGCCCGTTGCGTTAAATCATGCGTTGGATGATCTCTATAGGAAATGCCTACGTTGGACCTGTCGCCATTATCTCAAGGTGTGGCCAACACGACAATTCGCTCAGCTGCCGCCTGATATTCTTGGAAGATGCCGCCAACAAATTGTGGCTTATTTGGTAAGCCTTTTTTTTTTTTAATCAATATGTTTGATTCTCTAATGTCAATCTCTTCTATCTTGCAGACATCGGAAACGGTGCTGGACACAGTGCTCGATTGCGACCATCTTTTAGCTCAGTTGTCGGCATATCGCTGGGGTCATGTTTGCGAGCAATTGGTACGGGACATTCTTGATGCCGCATATGCATATGTTGGTGACCATTTTGCCAGTCTTATTGCCAGCGATGCCTTTCTTTCGCTCGGCCATGACCGCAGCCGCCATATACCCCGTCTTGAGACCATTCTCCTGCAAACAGCTTCAGCTTTGACTGCAGAGCAAGCTTGCCGTAGCTATCAAAGGGTTACCCGATTGAATACTGTTCTACAAGCCAAGCTCATCCAGATGCCGGTTAATTTGGGTGAGCTCTCTAAAGAATTGCAGGGTTTGCAGGAGGAACAATTGGACTGGAAGCCTGAATATATACGTTTGGTTAGCGCCCTTGTTTATGCTGTTGAACAATGTCTAATAAGACAATGTTCACGGGCCATGCGTGTGACTGCTTGGCAACGAATGGATTTGGAACTTCGTAAAAAAATTCAAAATTTGGCCAGGCTCACAGAACCACTCGATCTCAAACGGAACAGCGGCAAGCCTGTCGGAAAGGCTTTCTCTTTTGGCGGTAGCACTAGAAGCCAGGAATTGGTACAAATTAAGTTGGCTATTCAGGCGCAATCGAAAAAGGCCCAAGCTCAGGAAACCCAAATGTATAAGGCCACCCAGACCCAGCACGAAGTGTCTAATCATGTACAGACAACCGAACGTGGTGTGCAAGCACAGGCGAATCATGACTTGAAGGAAGGCAGCAGTAAGTCAACTACTTTGTTTAAGTTAATCTGAGATTAATTCCAAATTGTATTTTTTAGGCAAGTTGCATAAGTCAAATTCTCGCGCTTATGTGCCCCAGCGGGCCAGCTCCCAAGTAGCCTCTGAACGGCATAGCCTAAATTTGCATCGGCGTAGTCAGTCCGAGGCACCACCAATCGTACAGAGGAAACCTACTGCTGCTGCAGTAGTAGATACCAAGACAGCACAGGTAAAATCAGCTTCTCTATCAACAGCTCGTGTGGGAGAAGTTCGTGCCCGGTACTTGGAGCCACGTAAACCAAGGGCTCCTATTGCAAATGGACATGGCTTAGGGCCAGTACGTAGTGCTACCAGCTCCAGTATACCAGCTACAAACAGTGGAAGAAAGCCTCAGGCTAAAAATTTGCACATCTCCTCCAGCGACAGCTCAAGGAACTCCAGTCCAGCGGCAGCTAGACGTTTGCATAATGGCAATGTGACAACTAATCGACTGGGTAACAAATCTAGCAATCTCTCCATGGATAGTCTCTCTCAATCCCAGTCCCCAACCAGGAGAGCAAAGAGCAGCTCACGGTCTACAAATGTTAAATACTCATCTGATATGAACGTAGACTCGCTGGCAGAGAGCATGAAGAGTTCGGTCATTACCAATAAAACGATCTCACACGAATCCCTTACGGGTAGCGCGAAAGTGGCACATATCCAGCATATCAATGGTCACCACCAACAGCAGCAGCAGCAAAATGGGGTACCCTTAATGGGTAAGACGAAGCCAACTCAGCGCACTTCAACAGTGGCAAATAGGTCGACTCGACAGCTAAAACAACAACACAATGCGGCGACAAATGCATCAAATGGCTCCAGTCCCAGTTCAGTGCACACAACTAAATCAACCACTAGTCGCCTCTCATCGGTAAGCAGTACGTTGTCTACGCGCGAGCTATTTAAACAGCGCTCCATATCGGTGCCAGCGGGAGGAGCTGATGCTCAAAGTGGCAATAAAGGACGCCATAGCTTCCTTTCAGCAAAGTCTCGAGAGATCCTGGCAAAAAGAGCGGAAAAAAATAAACTCCAGCAGCAACAGCAGCAGGTGGCAGTAGCCGCTACTAATAGTTCTAGCGATGATCGCGGATCAGTTAATCTGCGCGCCTCTACTGGCCCTCTAAGATCTTCCTCACATTCCGCTGTTACCACCATATTGCAGCAACATAATTTGCGTAATAGCCTGCCATCTAATATACCCACCCGACGACCGAATACACTGCAATTAAAAAAGACCACAACGAATGGTGGTGTAGGAAAATTAGTGGGAGATTCCACAAATGGCATCAATGGTGGCCCATACAGATCAGCCCAAGCGGTCAAGCAAAAGCTAGATCAACTAGTTAGTGTCCAAATAGGAAATGGCGCTCCCACCATACAGCGAGTTGAATCTAAGTTGGAACGATCGAGTACATTTTGCAAGGATAGCGCCGACTTGGACATAAGTGAGCTGCAGATTGTCGAATAAATGACAAAACTGGTGAGTGATGAATTTGGATTATTTGGAAAACAACTTTTCATTGGCTTTGATATGTTGTCTATTGCAGGTTGTATAAAATATGGTCTATGATAACCAACCCAACCCAACCCAATCCAAACCGAATACGTCCCAATATGGCAACACTAGTCAATAAAGGAAAATCATATAAATAATTAACTGAAAAAGAACAAAAAGGAATCCATAACGCCCACTAACTATATATACTTATAATATATAATACATATTTATATATATATATATATATATATATATATATATGTATTACCAAAATATAATTATTATAATGAGTGTAGAATCTACATATATACCTACAAAAATATTGTACAAGCAAAGCGAAGCAATGTCAGAGTGGAAGTGGAAAACGAACGATACGAAAAAAACTTTTAGTGATATTATTTAGAGTGCGCTTTATGTTTATGTTTATTGCTAATCCTGTGTCTACATACTTACATACATGCAACAAGTGCTTATAATCCAAATAGTCTACTCAAAGTATATACATATATTCGCCTATACCCACATATATATATATATATATATATATTTATATATGTATATGATTGAGCAACTATGCCAGCAGAGAACCAAAATGTACATAGACAGGGAACTTAACCGTGTGTATAATATGCACGTCATTGTTCTGGATTCGGATTTGTAATTCAATGAAAAATACTTCGTATTATATAGAATAGTTAAGTTGAAAATTGTTCTAGATAAAAACAAACAAAAACAACAACTAAACAGAAACAGTTCATATGGTTTTGATGAAATACTTTTAAAATATTATATACCCAAAAATTCTTTGAAAATTGGACAAAATAAAAAAGAAAATCGGAATTGCGAAGATAGCCGATGACCTAATACTAATTATTATGCTTTACGCGCTTATCCAGCTGCATTTAACTAATCAAAAGCTTCCCTTCCCTCTCCTTCTACTGTTGATTATGAAAAAGAAACAAATTAGGACTTTTTTTATACAAATACTTGTTTTTTCGCTTTCTCTCTATTATCATTATATTCTTTATACCTATGGCTTATTACTTCAACGAAACTGTTGTTTTGTTTTTTATTATTACATTTTTTTTTAAATATTTTATAAATATTATTTATATCTTTTAGTTATTTCATATTTTATATAATACAAAAAATAAGGAAACAAAATTCTATGAAACAATTTTGTAAGCCACCAAACGGCATTGATAATAATGAATGAATTATGCAGTGCAAGAGCATTAATAAATGTGTGTATTTATTAAAAGTTATTTGGCCGCCCGTTTCAATGAGTTCCGCAGTTTTTTGCTGATGTGTGTGTGAGTTTGGTGAATTTTACCCCTAATTTAAATCTATTCTTAGGCATGATTAACGTGGTCATATGTGGTTGGGTTTTTTAAGGATAAGGCCCATTCGTTAAATACATTCCGACAATGGATAACGACGCATTCATTGCTGCAATACTCATCTTCCCAGTCCGGATTAATAATAGCTGGTTTATTGCATTGCTCTCGAGTGCATTTAGTGACACTTGCTGCTTCTGAAAGCAATGGAATCTGTTCTGTAGGCTGTGGAGGAGGGCTGATGACTGGCAACTGTTGTTGTTGCTGCTGCTGCTGTTGTTCTTGATGTTGTTGGTGCTGCGACTGCTCCCCGCCAACAATCACTGATTCAACAGTCACTGGAGCTGACGTCGTTGCCTCTGTCGTGGCCATAGCTGTAGCGTTTTCCTGCTTGCTCGTTTCAGTTAGATGCTGTTGGTAATCGCGCATAAGGCGCATATATTCTCGCTTTTCCAGCTCATGCCGCTGATTGTATATGGACTTTTGGGACACATCCAGAGCATCCCACATGTTTTGAGCAATTACTGAGATTTCTTCCAATGAGCTGGTAGGATTCTGTTGCTTGATGGCTGTCACAGTATCACGAAAGAATAGTGCAAACGGGGCGATCGGTTTGGATGGAGACTGTATAATTGTAGCCGAGACACCCGAATCTGAGGGCAGATGTGGCACTATCTGCTGTAACTGTGCCACTTGCTGTTGCTGTGTCATCATCGTATGCTGTTGACTACTATTATATGTGTCATAGTCCATTTCATCGCCATCGTTTAACGTGGAATGATCCAGGCTAAGCATTCTTCTCGACTACAATGAAAAACAAACAAAGGGGCAGTAGGGGACATTTGATTAGTACAGCTTTTTATTTTTGCCTAACAAATCGACTTATGCTCACTAGTAACTTCTTCATCTGGACAACAACTAAAAGCGATATTATTATAATTCAAATCACAGAATAAGCAACTAAACTAATTTGCTCAGTGGGCGCCGCTAAGCGCAGCTACATGTGCTCTGCACTCATAAGGGGAGAGATGCAGAGGAATATGTGGTAACGACAACGACGTTGCGTCGACCCGCCGTATGTATGTACAAAATATATATATGAATGCCTCTATGTATGCGTGTTGTTTGTTGATAAGCGACTAACGCGTTGGCTCTGCTTGTGTATTTGTATCGATAACCCCTACTACGCTGCCTCTCTAGATGAAGCTTCGAGCCATATGTAGGCTTCTCGGCGTACGCTTGTGTGAGTGGTTGTGTTTGTTCGTCCAGCTGGGCAAGAAATTAAAAACTGCTCATGGTAATGATGATGGGCACAGGGGACTCCGATTCCAATCAGCTCTCGCTCGTGATCATTAAAACAACATTATGACCATCGATGCTTCGATTTAGCCAATTAATTCAAGTGCTCAACTGTAACAACTGTCCCCAAAGCAGATTCGAGCACCACCACCAGTTAGCAGATTTGAAGCTTCTGTAGATTTCATTCCAGCGGTGGACTTACAGCTTGGTTTGACGGCAGCGATTCCGATGGCATTTCATTCATCTCGAACACTTCGTCCCCGAATGAGGGAGTATGAAATTGATCCATGACCAGCTTCTACAAATTCTTTAACGATTGTCAAGTTTTTTTTATTTATTTGGCGTATGTTATTATAGAGTATTCGATTAAAATAAAATAGAGAGTACACTTATGAGGGGTGAAATAGTATGACCAGCTGCAGTTAGCAGCAAAAAGAAAAGTGTCTTAAGAACACTGTTTGACTGGGAAATCCCTATAGTCAGTATTGTTGTGCGTTGTTCAACTCTGAAAAAATTTGAAATTTTGCTGCCTTGAATCGGAAACTAATTAGAAATTGCAAAGACAAATAAATTAAATATATTTTTTGGTGCTTATATTTTGTCAAGTACAACTTTTAGCAGCAGAAATCTTTATCTGCATATAGAGTTTACATGACCCTTTCCATGTAGCAGGCTAGCTTTCAAATATTTTGATTAATACTTTACAAAAAAAAAAAAAACGTTTAGTTCGTTTGTAAGAATTTAGCTTTTTGGCCTATATCGTAAAATTATGGGTAATTTTATTACAATTAAAATGCGCTCTTTTCAAGTCGAACTCACCTTTCTAAGCGACTTAAATGTACCAATATTGGCAACAAAGTAGATACTGGTAGAGATCTAGGGATCGGGACTTACAAAAGAAAGAATAAAATTAGTGAGTGTTCGCATGAAAATTTAAATATGTATTGCTTTGCCAATGGTACCAACGCAAAGTATATGGAATATTTATACTCAAAATGGATAAAGGATGATTGTTAATGTGGTAAGAATTCAAAGCAACTTTTTTTTCTGAATTGTTTGATCAACTTTTTTCCAGTCATGGCAAAAATGTTTTAAAGAGATTCTGATAAATAGCAAAAATGAACAGAATCCCGCTAAACCACATCCTGGAGCTGTTGGTGATTTTATAAAGCTTGAGGACGACAGGTAAAAGGAATTAGCTCGCACATCAGGAACTTCAATAACGATGGTTTAAGATAATGAAAGCCACAGAGAAATAGAAAGTTTATAGCACGACATTTAAAAAATTTACACACAGAACACGCTCGATCTAAACTTTTGTTTTAATAAAAACATCAATGATGCCAGATAGCTATATCCAATAAAGTATACAATGGAAGTGTTGTTAAATTAAAAGTAAAACTAACTTAAACCAAGTAGCCTCTGTCTTTTATTTAAAAAAAAAAGATTTAAAACTCACATAACATTTACCTTAGCTTCTAAAAAAATTTGTGTTTAGACAAGCTCCGTCTAAATTCGAAATTTACTGTATTTCGGTAACAAATCTGCACAAATAAGCTTCTTGGATAGTTTGCCATGAGCCAGGGCCGCGCTAAAAATCTCATGTTGGTCGTCAATATTTCAAAGAATGATGTAGCTCCCAACTTTCTTAGGGAGTGTGCACGCCAACGTCGGAGACTGCAAACCTCTTGCTCCCTCAGCAGAAGTAACGGCGATATTATCAAAGATACGGAAAGTTTTGCCAATGGCAGCAGCGCGGCCTACATAGAGGGTCTGTATACAAATTGGTCTAAAAATCCAAGATCCGTTGATTCAGTAAGTTTGTTAATTCAAGAATGCCTAAATTTAAAGTACAAGCTCATGCTTTCGCAGTCTTGGGATGCCTATTTCAGCGGCAAGCCTCGTAGCATATCCACTACACCGCTATTGTACAAGAAGCCCCTTCGGGATGGTTCAGGTTTGTTAGCGCCACCACCACGCCACATATCATCTACAAACCCAAATGCAGCGGAAGCTGCACCAGTATCAGCCGGTGCACCAGCTGCTGACTGGAAATACATTGATGACCATCTTACGGTGCAGGCTATTATTAGAGCGTATCAGGTGCGAGGACACTTGGCTGCTGATCTAGATCCTTTAGGTATTATCGGGCTGCCGGGCATCACCTCAGTAGATGGAAAAAAAAGACAAGCTGCACAAGCGGTGCTGCGCCAACACTATTCCTATGTATTCAGTAAGTGTTGATATTTTTATTATTTTCTGTGATTCGTAATTTGCGTTTTCTTAGATGATCTAAATGCCACATTTAAGCTGCCGTCTTCCACCATGATTGGTGGAGACGAGCAGTTTCTGCCCCTAAAGTAAGTAACCCTTAAAGAACGTAATGGAGATATACTGAGAGTTCCTTTCTTAATCCCCCTCAGGGAAATTTTAGATCGATTGGAGCGTGTGTATTGCGGTCATATTGGTGTGGAGTATATGCAAATCACTTCTTTGACTAAAACCAATTGGATACGTGAACGATTCGAGAAGCCTGGTGCTATAATGTTTAGTCCTGATGAAAAGAAGCTTATTCTAGAACGGCTTACGCGTTCCACTGGTTTTGAAAACTTTCTGGCCAAAAAGTTTACATCAGAGAAGCGTTTCGGTCTTGAGGGATGCGACATTATGATACCTATAATGAAAGAGATTATAGATCGATCTACCAAATTGGGAGTTGAATCTATATATATAGGTAGGTTCTGAATATATTTTTTGATTTTTGCGGACTAATATTCGTTTTGTAGGTATGGCGCATCGTGGTCGTCTTAATGTCTTGGCCAATATCTGTCGCAAGCCTATTGCCGATATTCTATCCCAATTCCATGGCCTTAAGGCCACGGATTCGGGATCTGGAGATGTAAAATATCATCTTGGCCTATTTATGGAGCGCCTAAATCGGGTCACAAATAAAAACGTGCGCATCACTGTTGTTGCTAATCCCTCACATTTGGAGTATGTAAACCCTGTAGTGTTGGGCAAGGCACGTGCTGAAATGTATCAGCGCGGCGATAGTAACGGCAATAAGGTCTTGCCTATTATTATACATGGAGACGCATCTTTCTGTGGCCAGGGTGTGGTATACGAGTCAATGCATTTGTCAGATCTACCATGCTATACCACCCATGGCACAATTCATATAGTGGCCAATAACCAGGTGGGATTCACCACGGATCCTCGTTTCTCACGATCTTCACGATATTGCACTGATGTGGCACGTGTTGTTAATGCTCCAATCTTTCATGTTAATGCCGATGATCCTGAAGCCAGCATTCATTGCGCTCGCGTTTCTACCGATTACCGAGCTGAGTTTCACAAAGATGTCGTTATTGACATAGTTGGCTATCGTCGAAACGGTCACAATGAAGCTGACGAACCCATGTTCACACAGCCTCTTATGTATCAGCGCATACGTAATCTTAAGCCCTGTATGCAAAAATACGCTGAGAAGCTGATCAAGGAGGGTGTTATACAAGAGAAGGAGTACAAGGAAATGATTACCAAATATGAAAAAATATGCGATGTTGCATTTGCCGAGTCAAAGAAAGTTAAAACTATCAAGGTTTGTTTGTTTTTATAAAGATGAAATGTTCATTTTAAAAGTGGTCCGTTGTATTGCAGTATTCCACGTGGATTGACTCACCATGGACTGGTTTCTTTCAAGGACGAGATCGTTTAAAGGTTAATCCCACTGGTGTTAGTATGAACACGCTTAAGAATATAGGCGAAATCTTTTCGAACCCGCCACCTACTGAACACAAGTTTGAAGTGCATAAGTAAGTTTTGGTCAAACATAGTGGTACAAACCAAACCCCTTAAATTTCATACTTTTTGTAGGGGCATTTTGCGTATATTGGCCTTGCGAAAGCAAATGGTCAAATCTAGAATGGCTGACTGGTCCCTAGGTGAAGCATTTGCTATTGGGTCATTGCTAAAGGACGGCATACATGTGCGTCTCTCTGGTCAGGATGTAGAGCGGGGAACCTTCTCACATAGACACCATGTGTTCCATCATCAAAGCCAAGACAAGGCACGCTATAACTCCATTGAGCATCTTTATCCTGATCAGGCACCTTACACCGTTTGTAATAGCTCTCTTTCTGAGTGTGCTATATTAGGCTTTGAGCACGGATACTCTATGGTCCATCCCAATGCACTGGTTATCTGGGAGGCACAATTTGGTGATTTTGCAAATACGGCACAGACCATTATAGATACCTTTATAGCAAGCGGTGAGACAAAGTGGGTACGACAGTCTGGACTTGTTCTATTGCTACCGCACTCAATGGAGGGCATGGGCCCAGAGCATTCTTCCGGTCGTATTGAGCGCTTTCTGCAGCTGAGCGATGATGACCCAGACATCTATCCTGATACTTGTGACTGCGACTTTGTGGCTCGCCAATTATTGGACACCAACTGGATTGTGACAAATCTTTCCACACCCGCCAATCTATTTCATGCTCTGCGCCGTCAGGTGGCATTAGGTTTTCGTAAACCGCTGATTAACTTTTCACCAAAATCTGTTTTACGTCATCCATTGGCGCGAAGTCCCTTCCGTGATTTTACGGAGTGTAGCGAATTTTTGCGAATTATACCGGATACCGGTAAGGCATCCAACAAGCCTGAGAATGTAATTAAAGTAGTATTTTGTTCTGGAAAAGTCTTTTACGATTTATTTAAGGAGCGTGAAGACCATGAGCAAGAAGAATGTGTGGCATTAGTGCGCGTTGAACAGGTATGCAAAGCCGTCAAATCGGTCTGAGTTTGAATAATAACAAATCTCCAACCATAACAAAATATTAGATATGCCCTTTCCCATATGATTTGATTACCAAACAAATTGAACTTTACAAGAATGCAGAATTAATTTGGTGCCAGGAGGAGCACAAAAATCAGGGTTCTTGGTCCTACGTCCAGCAACGTTTCGATACGACACTTATTAAAATGGAAGACGAAACGTAAGTACAATATATTTTTTATTTTGTAACATTATTTTCGCAAGTGCATTGCGTAAATATTTGTGTAGGCATTTCTAATCACCTAAACACACTTTTTAAATGCCAAGGCGGAATCACAGGCCATGGCAACGACTACCTGTTAAATTGTGTTGCTTGTTTAATTAGCCACATTTATTATCTTTAGCGTACTATCAAGTTATTTAAATCGGATGAAGTGTTTATCGAATATGTGCTCATAACAATTTCTTTTAGGTTTCTTTTATTTGGTTTTTTTTTTTTAAATCCAATTAAGATTTTTAGATTGCTAGCTGTTTCTTTTATAATAGAAATCAACTAGTGGAGCGACGGCATACCATTTTATTCATACCGAAGGCTCCAATATTTTTGATTCAATTTGCTTTTGCGTTTTTAGTAATTGGCCTGATTTGTGGCCTCGACGCCAGAATTGCACTTTGAACAAATTGCGAGACAACCACGTCGATGAGGTGGTAGCAAAAACTAGCGCAAGGAACTTGGCACAGTTTTTCGGTTGAACGTCCCATTGCCATACATTGCCATTTCAATTTGAAATATACTTAGCATATATATATAACATCGCACCATTAACATTAAATTCAATGGGACGATAGCAGCATCTGCAACTGTAAATGATTTATAAAATGATTCTACAAAATTGTGCTTCCAGGGAAGCTATTTAGTTATCAATATACTTAGCTTTAAATAGTTAACGTAGTTGGTACAACATCACATGATTGTTTTTAGCAAAAGCCTTTTTGTTCCATAGTCTCCATGCGAACTTTCTATATATTCTTACCTGTTGTATACCTTCTTAGTTATTAAGTTGTTAACAACTTCAGGGAAATCAGAGATATTTTTTATACAAAAACATAACTGGTTACTCCCACATTCGTCCTTTTATTATATTTTTATTTTTTGTTGATACTTGGTCTGGCAGTTGCAAATCCCCACACATTAAATAATATAGAAAATTTGAATTATAAGTAGTATAAGTATATTTTGTATACCTCATCTCTATGTATAAAACATGTGCATAAGCTGCATGTTTTTCCCAACATTTCTTTGTTGTTTTTCTTAACGTATATTTAATTCTCTTGTACAAAAGCAAGGCGATAATTATTTGAGATGTATCTTAGCTATATTTATTCCGTATGTACATGCGCCTATGTATACACACGTACTAAATTCCGTGCAAGTCGAGCGCCGTTTTCGTGATACCCTCTACGAAACTACAAACAAGTACTCACACCCGAGTTCTTAAACAGCTTTACTAATGAGGTCAAGAATAAAAATAAATTTAAAAGCCAGGGATGCTTCATTCTACGCCTTGCAAACTTATGACTAAAACTATAATTTTCTTTTTGCGAGGGTACAAAACAAATTGCAAAAAATGAGCAATTCGATAGGTAAAAAAACGATAACCATCTTAGAGCGTAAAGGATATTAGGCATGTCAAAGAAACGTTTTTCTAAAGGCCACAATAAAGGCTAGTTTATGTCGACTTTAGAAAACTGTATATGCTTAGAATTGCACCATTTTTAATATTTACGAATTGTTAAATGCACCCTAAAAGTATGCTCCACAAAATTTATTTCTCAGCGAGCTCAAAAATGGTACAAAATCAGCAGGGAAACACAAAATCGCCGATATTTTGGCTCTCCACAGGAGTATTGGAATTTTCTTTGGCCAGATGATAGTCCTTGTTTATAAGATTCATTTGACATGTATTCCGTCCTGATGCCTTCAAGGATTCGCGAGATACACGCGATTTTCTGTATAGAGAAAAGTGCGTTTTTCTCGGCTGTTTAAAGGACTTTCCAGGACCTTTTATGTGAATCGACGTTAATCAACAAGGACTATCTTTTGGCCAAAGCACATTTCCATAAATGGCGGAGTTACAAGGATTTTTCTGATTTTTGGCCAATTTTGATGGCTAACCCCTTAAAAAATTGCAAGGATATTTTTCATAAGATACTGGAAAAAACTCAAAAAATCATGTCCGATGAAAATCGCACTTGGTCCTGCGGAGTTATAGCTTCATGAAGTTGATCCTTTCTTAGTTTTATAGCTTTAATTTTTGAATGTCCTGCCGCAGGACGAAAGGACATGGTTTCCCAGAATATTCTCGATGGTCTCTATCGATTGGCATCATAAAAAATGGGGGTCATCTAAGAATCCAGGACTTGTTATTTTTGAGAGAATCTCAACTAAACCCCAAAAGTATACCCCACAAAATTTATTTCTTAGCGAGCTCAAAAATGGTACAAAATCGGCAGGAAAACACAAAATCGCCGATATCTTGGCTCTCCGCATGACTATTGGAATTTCCTTTGGCCAGATGATAGTCCTTGTTTATAAGATTTATTTGACATATATTTCGTCCTGATCCCTTCAAGGATTCGCGAGAGATACGCGATTTTCTGTATAGAGAAAAGTGCGTTTTTCTCGGCTGTTTAAAGGACTTTCCAGGACCTTTTAATGTGAGACGACGTTAATCAACAAGGACTATCATTTGGCCAAAGGACATCCATAGTCCTTAAAATGGCAGTTACAAGGATTTTTCTGATTTTTGGCCAATTTTGATGGCTAACCCCTTAAAAAATTGCAAGGATATTTTTCATAAGATCCTGGAAATCTATAGGTGCAGATCGATAGTCCTGGTCCTGAAAAACTTAAAAAATCATGTTGAAAAGTTGGTCCACTGTTTGTTTTTTAGTTCGAAGTTTCGCAAATTTTGCCGCAGGACAAAAGGACATTGTTTGCGAGGATGCCCTTAATACAGTTTATCGATTGGTGTCTTAAATCACACGGGTCATTTAGGAATCTGTTTTTAACAAAATCGGTAATACCCATTTAGTTGGAGTTCCTATTTGTTATTGTAACAATTGTCCAGTTGGATTTAATATGTATTGGGCTTCGATTTATAATTTTGTCATCTCTGTTGTCTTTTTTTTTCTATTAATTTGACGCATTTATTCGGACATTGATGGTCCGAGTGGAAAGCTTCATGATTTGTGTCAGTCTTTGGATTGGCTCTTATAGAATTAGACTAGGCACCAGGCAACGTTCAAATACCTAAACCTATTTATAAAAATTAGATTAGGAATTTCTAAGAGACGGAGACCAGAACACCATGGCTAACAAAATATTTTGCTTTGAGGAGGAGACATTGATTCAGGGCCAGGGAAAAACAATAATTCGGCTGTGTTTGTTATTTTGATTTTTCATTCATTTTTCTATAAATAAATTGGCATGAAAAAAAGAGAAAGAAAAAAACAAAACCGCAGGCGAGAAGGGGAGAAGCTGATCGCCATACAGGGGAAACTTTGGAATATGTAAACAAACTCATACAAAAAATTTTTATGAGTAATTTTGATTGGTTTGCTTATATATATGTACATATGTATGTATGTATACTACATGGTTGTGGCGTCAAATAGTGTTGAAGAGAATTATAAACGGAACAACCATTCGCATAACTGAAATATTTTGTATCTTTATTAAACAATTTAAATTTTGTTTATAATTACAGTTTGCTTCAATATGTAAACTTTAATAAACTGTTGTTTTTTTTTTAACGAAAGAGGCAAACGATATTGATAATAAATTTTTAGTTATATTATTGTCACTTGTTACTTTAGTAGCGACTAGTTATATTCGTACATTTGGAATATTTTACATGCAAAATTGGATTTCTATTGTACAGTTACAGAGCTAAATTTAACATTAGTAATAACATAACTAAGCTAACATATGTACACAAAAACATATACTATCTATATATGTATCTACAGTAAATATATTACAAATATACATAGGATACAGACGGTATACTACATGCATATAATTTAATTGCTGAATGTCGAGTTGAGATCGTTAAAAAATTCTCAAAAATACAAAAATTTTTTAATTCCACTCAAAGGCTACACGGAGGAGCAATGGGGGTTAACTATTACAATTGGTGGGATTGGAGGTGCTACTATTTGATGCTGTTGCTGATAGCTACTTGCCGACTTACACCATATTCCATATACTGTAGCTTCGTGCTCGTCGCTCCTCTTCGGCTACCTGCTCATAGTCAATCTCCAAATACTCCTTGCCCCCAAATCGAACCTTGCGACCTGTATACTTCTTAATGTAGCTTATGTGGGCGGCCACCTCTTTGCCCTCAATTTCAAGCTTATAAGAAATACTGGTGATCCGCTCCAGAACACGACCACGTTTCCAGCGTACCTGTGTCTTGCGATAACGCTCTGCATAAAGCACAAGATCTCCAATTTTATATTCGCGCACATGTAGGCAGGATTTTAATGGCTTGGCTGGCTTGGTTTCCAAATTTCCATCAGGCTCTTCATCCGCTTCATCGTCCGTCACATAGGCAATCGCCTTCTCGATAGTTTCAATTTCTGGCAATTTGGGCTCCTCTGTTGCTGGTTGTATAAAAAAGGAATCGCTAATGGAGAGTCGACGTTTCTGTCGCTTAATAATTACTTTCTTCTTGATTTTGCGTGGCTTAGGTGTTGGAATAGGCTTTGGTTCTGGATCTTGCTCCGGTTCTGGTTCCAGCTTTTCGTCTCCTTCCTCTGGCGGCTCTCTTATATCTGTTTGGACATCGTCAAGGACTTTTTCAGTGTCACTTCCACCGTTTCTCTCTACTGTTTTTAAATGATTCTGCTCCTTAACGTTCACCAGCTCCTCTTGACTTGGCTTGGATATTTTTTTAGGCGGAGTTGCTTTGTTGAGTCTCGAGGACAACTCAGTAATTTTATTCTTATTCCGTAGTATGTTTTTAAGTTTGTCATCATTGGCTTGATCCTTCTCTTTATCTTTATCTTTGTCAATGCTATTCTTGCGCACCAGCTTTTTGAGATGCGGTGCCTTTTTTTTTGTTACAGAAAGCTGATTTGTAACTTTTTCTTCATCGTTTGTCTGATCAACAGTTTCAATCTTCACCGGCTGTACGGGGCCGGAAAGTACTTTCAGCTCTGGCATGGCGGCTAGACTGTCGGTGGGATGCGTATGTATCTTATCTTTTGTAGCTTCGATAAGTTCCGATTGCGGCTGTTGTTGTTTCTCTTCTTGTTTTTGTTGTAACGATGACTGTTCGTGCGACACTTCGTTCAATGTTGCAGCTATTTGTGGCGCTGACTTCTCGGCGTCTTCAATGTCACCAACGATGGCCACCAGTTCGGGCGTTGGTGGTGCCTCGAACGAAGCAGTTGACTGATTAATGGGTTTTTTGGACTCGCTTGATGAGCTACTAATTACAGGCGACAACGAAATCTGGGATGTTTCCGCAGCGATGCTACTGGCATCAGCGGGCAATACGAGCAGTGTCTCGCTTACTAATTCATCCAATTTCTCACTGACGTGACTACTTCGATCGATGGTTTGCGATTGATTGGCATCCTCATCGATTTTCAATTGTTCAGGCTGCGTGGCTGACGCTTCTGCTGGTGTCTTTGCTGTTGCTGTTGCTGCTGCTGCAGTCGCTTCTTCGTCTCCTTTGTCGGTTTTGGCAAGCGATTTTGTTTTGATTTTGGCAGGGACTGCATCTGCATTGACCTTTGGCGTTGACAATTGTTCATTTGTTGGTGTCGCCGGTTTGTGTTGCAGTTTTGGCTGCTTGATGACCGTCTCCTTTGCGATGCCGGAAGATATTGTTGTCGCCCTGGCGCCCATTAATTTCTCCTTCTTACGCTTGACAATCGCCTCTGAATCGGATGGTCGCCTTTGTGTGATGAGTGCATCGATCTGCTCAACAGAAGGCTCCTTGTTGATCTTGGACGGCTCTACTGCAGCAATAGATGCACGACGCGGATTCTTTGCCTTCACAATGACTTTCCTTTTATTATTCTCTCGCATTGGTGCCCCCGCATCCAAAGTGGCTGACTCATTACAAGGCAGTGTTGTTGTTATTGGTGTTTCAGGTGTTGTTATTGCCCCACTAGTTTTATTTTCATCATTTGGCGGTTTCCACTTGAGTTCGCTTCGGACTTTTTTTAAAAAATCAATTTTCGTTTCTACAGGACTCTTTTGTGTTTTACCATTGTCTTTTTTAAGTGAGAGAAAAGCTTCCTCTCTTGCTTTTACTTCTGGGAGCTTTTCTAATTTCTCATGATTCTTTTCTACATTGCCGGCAGAACTTTCGTTCACCTGATACTGTTGGTTGTCAACTATATCTTTTGGCTTCTGCTCTTCATTTTCATTCACTATTGCCATGGTTTCCTGCTGATTCACACTTTGGCTGGTTTGTTCTTGCTCCTCGTCTGCTTCATCGAAGTAGCTACGCCGCCTTACTTTTTTAACAAAACGAAATGCAACTGGAGGTGGTTGAGCTGACGTATCCACCGTCTCCTGTTCTGTTGGTTTAGCTGGTCCGGAAGCGGCTTCCGTTTCACTTTCTGTACTATATTGTTTAAGTACACCTTTTACCTCACTGAGCGCTCCTGAGATGCGGGCTTTTAGCTTATTCAGACGCTCTATCACATCTTCGGGTTTCTCCTCAGTCGAATCCTGGCTACGCATACGACGTTGTCGTCGTAAACGTGTACGTTCAGGCAGCACAGACTCAGCAACATCATCTCGACTTGAAGAACTTCTTTTGAGGTCTCCCAGCAGAGGTCGTATTGGTGTTTGAAGATTGCGTATACGACTCGTTGGAGGTGTTTCCACTTGGATTGGTGGTGGGGTTGTGGTAGAGGGGCGACTATTTGGTATTGGCAGTGTTGATGAGGCTGTCGGTTTCAGTTCGTACTTCATATCGCTGGTTTGACTTTCGTTACTACCTCTGTTATTATTAAGGTTGCTGTCTTCTAACTCCGAGGGCAAATCAATTTGTTCAGGATAAACGTCTCCAGCAACAACAACAATGGCGGCTTCGCTATCCTGTTCTTCGCTCACTTTGCTCACAGTCATGTCCGCACATTCACTGGTGGCAACCTGTTTAGTTTCTGCACCGACAGAAGAAAAAAACACTTCGATTACGTAGCTCAGAAAGTCAATCAAATCAAGATCAAGTTGTATTCGCGCCAGAGGAAATGAGCAAGCGTGCTCCCCCGCCGTAAGAAACGCGCGTACGGCACTCTTTAATATTTCTATATTTGGACGCGTTACTATTGAACCGTTGGATTTGATGTGACTCCGTTGCTGTTGCTGATCATCTACTTGCTCTGACGACGTTTCGCGCGTGTCTGAGAGATCGACGGTCAGCAGCTGGTGGTTGGAGGCAGTGCCGTGTCCATCTATTGTTTGCTCCCTTGCTAAGCATATTGACTGGTCCGACCACTCTTGCTCTTTTTTTGCTAAAATATTGCTCGCCGCCTTATTCATATTTAGCTCATCTCGAGATTCCTTTTGCTGATTTCTCTCAAATTTGCTTTGCTCGCATATTTCGTGTTTATTTTTGGCAACATCCATGGCGTCGTAGTCATAGCGATCGTGTCGCTGGTGTCCGAAGGCGTCATTAAAATTTTCCGCCTGTTGATGCTCGATTTCCATTTTTTGCTCGCCAACACCTTTGGCAAGCTCTTCCGCCTCCTCTTCCTCTTTCTCCTGCTCTACATTTTCGTTCAAGTTGAATGTTATTATTTGCTCAAAAGCATTGGGTTCATTATCAGACGTCCTACAATGTGTCTCCTTCTCATCCATGTCTATTTCTGTGGTTTTGTCGTGCTGGCTCGATGGCGTCATTGTTTGTGCTGTTTTTGGTGAGGGCACCAAAACCGTTGGCTGGCTGCTTTGACTTCCATGCTCAGCATTGGCATTTGCCAATTTACCATATAGATTATTAAAAAGGTTAACAAATTGGTTTTTAATTGTAGGAGATTCCATCAGAATCGCCTCATCATCATTCGTTATTGAGGTTGGTAACAACTGACCTCCACTTTTGATGTTTATGTCTAAGATTTGATTTGGAAAGCTTAAATTGTTTTCAGATAATTGAGATAAATGGCCAAACTGTTGGGAAAACTTGAAATATGTAATTGGTTGTGTCACATGCAGCTGCTGTTCCCTGAATTCCTTTGGCTGGCTTGATGGAAATCTTTTCTGCTGCTGTTTTTTAATTTTTAAAGGAAAATTTTTGCACGTTGTTTTCATGTTATTATGGAACAATTCGTTGTTCCTTGCATTAGGCATTTGCTGCCAATTATGTTGCCTTCCTCCAAGTTGCTGATGATGCGGTGGAAAACAATGTGGCGCATTGGACGATAATTGTTTTAACGGAAATCGCACTTCCGTTAGCTTGTTGTTTATTTCCGAATTATGAATATTTTTAGACATTGTATGATGCTCTCCGCCAAAGTGTTGAGGCGGCTGGCGATAATGGTTGGTTTCTTGTTGGCCTATTTTTTCGTATTCTGTTTGTATTGCCTTCAAGTGTTGCACTCAACACGTTGCAAGTGAAACTGAGGGAACGCGGCGCAGTTATTCAACGGCCAATCAAGAAAAAGAAATAACAAACAAGAGTTTCCTTGTTGCCCGGCAAAGATGCCAAATAAATGATCATTCAACAATCTTTGCTAGTTGAAATTAAATTTAAATGAAATCAAATGAGAAATCTAAAAACCCTAAATAAAAACTAAGACTCGGTATCATTTAATACCCTGTCAGTATCTTAATTTATTTTGCATTTACCCACTTTCATTAGGAGTTCAATGTTAACTCATTTTGCTAACATTTCCCCGATGATTTGGTCCTTACCTTGAACTCGGAATCAGAGGCTAAATTACATCTGTTTACAATTTTTTCGCTCTGCCCTCTTGAAAAGAGCATAAACAAGTTTCCACATCATTTTAAAACAATGCTGTCAATAGAGGTCGCGCGTGGTTTTATACACAAGATCTAATTATATGCATAGATTTGTATGTGTATGTAGAATATATATATTATATAGATATATATTAGAAACCCGACTATATAGACTAGATAAATGTGCCAGCTTGCCAAAATGTTTTTTTTGCAGGCCAACAGCGAAAAAATGAACAATACGCCAAAGAAGTTGAATATAAATCGGCCAGCGCCAAAATACTATTGTTCAAATAGACCGCTTCTAGATTGTCGTAGATACATATGTATATACAATAGCCACAAACAGATAATAATTGTATGGGTATTTGTTGGTATTTGGCAGCGGCATTTTCTGCTAAATCGTGCCGGCTGATGAGCAGCAGGCGGAATATAAATTACACATATAATGGGTGTCCCAATATAATGTTTCAAATCTTTTTTCTTACCTCTAATTGCAGCCGGTGCATATCATACCATGGCCGAGCACCAAATTCATCACCATCTACTGGCAACAAAGTGCGGCATTATACTGAATACAAAACATTTATGACTAGCATTTTTGGCGAACTGACGGAGGAAAATAAGCAGCGGCTTGAACGCATTGTGAAGGAACAGCAAACGAAGTCTAAGCCAGTAGACACTGTGCCCAAACTTAATGATGACAATAAGATGGGAAAAGATGAAGCGGCTCCATCTAAGCCGGTGCCGGCAACTAACAATCCTGTCAATCCACCAGCAAGCAATGACAAGAAACCGAAGTAGTAGCCACTTTTCCAATATTATGTTTAAGCCTGCATTTAAAAGAAATATACACATTTAAAAAAGAGTTTTTTATTCTTAATGTTTATATATAATTAAAAAACCTGATCGCACACTTTAATACTTCCAAAAGTTTGGATTCTGTTCCATCCGTCGCTGGAAATTGATGTACCAATTTTGAACAATGGAAAAAGGCACAAACGATGTACTGCTGGTAGGTGAAATGTCACGAGCTGCGACACAAAAACTGGAGGCATAATTAAAGAAGTTTTCCAGCATGCGCTGGCCAAATTGTTTGTTGTCGTTGGCGCTAGACTGAAATAAAGCTATTTAAATATTTGTTGTATTGTAATCAACGGCAGCTTACCACAGCTGGTGTTTGTTGGGCCACTGTCCACTCTGGCTCTATTGAAATCCCTATTTGGGCTATAGTTGAGATCTCCTGCGCTCCAAAAACCATCCCATGGGAATGTGCCTCCAGTTCGTGACTTTTTTTAAGTTGCGCTATCTTAAATATCGCTGAGGGTTTGTTGTTGTTGATGTGGCCTAAATACTGCCAAGTGGGTGCTGCATTTGCATCTGGCCAACTGAAATATATAGCTGCAGCTGTACCCACAGGAAGCGGTGTCATTCCCGTTAGGAAAACCACTATATAATTAACCGATTCAATGTCAGGCACATTTATGAGCAGTTTGTTTTCGTCGACAGACGTAAAGTCGGTTTGAGGCTGTGGGGGAGAAAGTTTAAATAGCCATAATTTTGTGTTTGCAGTACGTTATAATTAATTAGCTTACTAAACGTCCTGAGATAATAAGGCCAAACATTTTTTGATAGCGGGTTGGAGTGTTCCAGAATGATGTAAAGTTGGAAAATTGGAACTAGTTCAAACGAACTGGTTCTGCTTAGCAAAGTTACCCCATGTGCCCTCTATGAGATATAAATGAATATGCTTGGAAAAATGTCAATGGAATGGTAAAATCTGAAACACTTTTTTTAACTTTTCCGTTTAGTTTTGGCGATTATCTTTATGCCTAAGTTAACACATTTCTTTAAAAAAAAAGAGCTCTCGCTCTTTAAACAAAAAAATCAAGTTGTTTTTGTCAAACTCCTGCCACCGGCTAATTTAATAAGTTTAGTTTATTTTTGCCTGTGCAGTTTAGATTCAAACAATCTGAAGATAACATTTTATTTTGCAAATCGCCACTAGGTTTTTATACCACTTTTTTGGGAAAAGAAACAACACGATTCATCGTTATGACTCTTAAAGGAATACCCTTTATAATTGCCAAAATAATATATCGTTTTAGAGATGAACCAGATGTCTAGTACTTTGACTCGTTACTACTGATGAATTGTGAAACGACTGCGACTGTATGAATTTTGAATCCAATATTTGAGTATTTTTATGTGTCCCTAATTAATATCTTGATACCAAAAATTTCGTTTGTGCTTTACCAATTTACTTGTTTT
Organism: Drosophila neocordata; assembly: GCA_018903615.1. Taxonomy (NCBI): domain Eukaryota; kingdom Metazoa; phylum Arthropoda; class Insecta; order Diptera; family Drosophilidae; genus Drosophila; species Drosophila neocordata. Next base: position 1,889,322 of record JAEIGI010000001.1, read on the forward strand.
TAAATCTATTATCGACCAATCCCTTTCAAATTTACCAGCTGATAAATTGTTACCTTGTATATCTCCACATAGAACGCAAATGTAACGAGTAGTGATTAGTGCTTAAAAAGTACCACCAATAAAACAAAACAAACGTAGAGACGGCGCAAACGATTTTTTGGTTATAAAGTAATGGCCGGGCTCTTACACCTAACAAAATTGTGTAGCAAAAACGCACAATTAGCCCATACTTGCCGCAGCACACGACACACAGTCGGCAGAGGAGCACAGCACCACGTGCAACCAAGAGTCGTAAGTTAATACTTTGTGTTTTTCTAAATTTGCACTGGCCCTGTTTCAAGGCCACCAACAAGAAATTATCTTAACTATACTGAAAGATTATTTAATAATGACGTGCGAAACTTAAATGAGCGCCACTACGCCAATAGAATAGGTCAGGCAACAGTTTGCGTGTGTGTTGTTTTGGCCTTTTTTAAAATCTTAGAATTAAACAGATGCTTCTTTCGTTGCAGCAAGCATATAAGCATAAATAGTAGAGCCAAAACAGCACACACGCAGGCCCAGAACTGACAAAGACAGCACCAGGATGGGACGTACTGAGCGCCGACGCAACCGCCGTTGCCAATCTAACTCTGGCGAACCAAAAGAATCTTTGCACTCTCTTTACGTGAAATTGCATGCAGAGGGATGGCTTAATCAAACGCAGCTATCTGCTCTAACTTATGATCGATTAGGACGGGGACTCTGTTCAAAGCGCTGTTCGTTTGGGCCCGGCGATGAATTAATACGTCTCCCCGCCAAATGTCTCATAAGCGTAGTCACTATAGAGGCAGATGACCAATTTAAACAAATATTTAAGAAAGACCTGTTTGACAAGGATTCGCGCATTTCATTTCAAGCCCTTATGGCATGTTATCTTATGCACCATTCTCATTTCCGCAATTGTTCGTCTTCGAGTTGCTCGGAACACATTGCGTATGTGGGAACTCTTCCTCGGACATACTCAACGCCTTATTTCTGCACCGTATCCGAATTACAATGCCTTCCGGAAGCCTTGCTTGAGCGCACAGTGTCCCAAAATCGCCAAATACGCGATGACTATCAAAATCTGAAAAGTCTCGTGGACGCCCTCAGTTGTGAGTGTTGTGGAAAGAGGTATTGCCAAGACATTTGGACATTGAGTGACTTTCGCTGCGCCTACTTTGCTGTTAACACGCGCAGTGTTCACGTTAATGCCCGTCATCTCGAGCTTCAGATGAAGTTATTACCTGAGCATAAACACTTTCAGAAACTACTGAAAGGCGATTCTAATTTGGCATTGGCTCCATTCCTAGACTTATTTAATCATTGCGACTCCATGCAAACGACAGCAAGGCTGGAAAATCTAGAATACGTTATAACTCTTGATAAATCACCTGCAGTGATTGAACCATATCAGCAAATATTTATCAGTTACGGAGCCCTTCCGAATTTTAAGTTACTGACGGAGTATGGTTTCTGGATAGAACAAAACTCCCAGGATTACTTTGAATTTAAACTGTTGGACATTGAGCATTTGATACGCAACTCAAAGTCACTCGCCTCCAAAAGCTACCATCGAAATATCTTTAAATTTATTCGCGAACACAATCTGGATGATCAAATGTTTGTCCATCTTGACGATGGCTGCTCCCATAATCTTCAAGTGGTGTTGCATATTATTTTCAAGCAGGATTCTTATTTTCCCAATGTACTCAATCAAATTGCCTTTGGTGATGCCAATCAATTTGACGATATTGAACCGGAACTAACTTATTTGGTGTCTCACAAAATAAAAGAATATCAAGAATTTGCAACAGCTCTAGAACAGTTGCCCCAGCTCTCTGAAAGTGGATCTGTGGCCCGTACCTATTTATTGGAATGTGTCCGTTATCTTGGCGACTTTAAGGCGAAACATTGCCCGACACTTAATTAAGCTTAACTTAGATTGTCCTTAAAAAAGTTTAGTTTTTCTTGCAATGTGTATATCCACTTGGTATATATTTGTATCTTACATTATTGCAGTTGTATTCTACGCTTGTGGAACGAAAAGACGATAATGATGCCAAATCAAAGAAAATTACTCCATTTACGCCTACGCCAGGCAGCAAGCTGCTGGGTGGTGTTTTCGGAAAGAAGGCCAAAGGTAAGGGCTAAGTGAAGGATTACGATTTTTCACAAAACGGCAAATTTAAGACGTGGCATGGTAGTCTCTATATATGTATATGTATGTATTCAACATTATCCTTCATAGGCGTAGGAGGCAAATAATATCTAAAAAAGCTATGTCTAAACATAGACTTAGATTTAAAATATTAATTTTTTGTTGTAAATTACGGTACGAAGCAAAACAAAACTATAAAAGCTTTTTGATCTATTAAGTATCGATTACTTGTATCGTATTAAGCAAATATAGTTGTGAATATTAAGAACATTAAAATGAACATTATACCTAAATATAAATCTGGATTCCTTCCTAATTAAGGCTGTGCGGTTGCTTTAGCATATGTATTTTAATATGGCCTCGAAGTAAAACTATGAAGTAAAGTCAGATTCAGATTGCTTGGTTATGGAACCAACTTAAATGCTTCTGGGTTCATATGTAAAATATTCTTTGACTTACCTCTATGTAAAATAATTCCAGAGTTCATTGTCTAAATGAAATTGAAATCTAATGCGACATCCTAAAATGTATCGTTAGAGCTGAAGTTAACGTCTAGGTTTTTCCTTTCATTAGGTCCTCGCTCCGCCTATAAAATGCTTGATGGAACCTAAATTAATTTAACAAAGCTCCAGCAAGCATATCAATTGATTCGACATCCCCCAAAATCATTAGTTATTTGTTTTATATAATTTCGTTTGCATTTTAACATTATTTTATTTAAATTAAAATGAACTAACCAAATTTATTTATCGTTTTGTATCTACACTGAGAGCTAATTTGTAACAAAAGTCGCCCAAATGCTCGTTTGTTTGTTCGTTTGTTGTGTTGAGCACCTGTTTGGATTTTGCTGCATTTAAGTGAATTCGATCCAGGTGCAACAGCAGCCCCGGCAGTAGCAACACCGCTTCGACAACAACAGCATCGACAACAACAATCACGACAATGTCACGTTCATATAGGGGGCGGTACGGATGGCGGCACAGCGTTGGGCAAATTGGATGCACCCGAGGTGACCTCACAGGATATGCTAAGAGCTATGATGGCATACATATGGCCCAAAGAAGATCCGCTAGTGCGCAAGCGGTATGCGGCGAATAGATCATAATTGTTATATGGTTATCCATTTCCACATATCTTTTGCAGAGTGGGCATATCGCTTGGTCTATTGGCTGGTTCAAAACTGTTGACTGTATGTGTGCCATTTTTGTTTAAGGGCGCTGTGGATACCATGACCACATTGAACATGGATACAGCTCCAGATGCAGTCCTCTCAACAGCCACTGCCTTACTTTTGGGATGTGAGTTTTATGTTCTTGGTTTCAAAGCTTTACTCTCATCGATTGTTTGTATTTTGCCGCGCAGATGGTATTGCAAGAGCCAGTGCAGCCGGATTTAATGAGCTACGTAATGCAGTTTTTGCCAAGGTGGCACACCATTCCATACGTAAAATCGCCAGCAATGTGTTCCTTCATCTGCACAATTTGGACTTGGCGTTTCATTTGAATAAGCAGACCGGCGCCTTGTCAAAGACAATAGATCGTGGCTCTCGTGGAATTAACTTCGTTCTCTCCGCTATGGTGTTCAATATTGTGCCGACAATCTTTGAATTAGCTCTCGTTTCTAGCATTCTGGGAATCAAATGTGGAATAGCATTCGCCGGCGTCAGCATGGGATGTGTGGGCATTTATGCTTTGTATACACTGAGTGTGACTCAATGGCGAACACGCTTCCGCGTCTACATGAATCAAGCGGAGAACGAGGCTGGCAACAAGGCTGTAGACTCACTTATTAACTACGAGACAGTTAAATACTTTAACAATGAGAAATACGAAGCTGGATGCTACAACGAGGTGCTGAAAAAATACGAGGCAGCCAGTTTAAAAACTAGCTCTAGTTTGGCATTGTTAAATTTTGGCCAAAATGCCATCTTCAGTAGCGCTCTTAGTCTTATCATGGTTTTGGCAGCTAAAGAGATTGCCGCAGGCAACATGACAGTTGGTGATTTAGTCATGGTCAATGGGTTACTATTCCAATTATCAATCCCTCTTGGATTTTTGGGTAGTGTGTATCGTGAAGTTCGTCAAGCCCTGCTCGACATGCAGGCCATGTTTACTCTGATGAATGTGGATAGTCGTATCCAAACAAAGACAAATGCCCAACCTCTGTTTGTGGATAATAACAATTCATCGATTGAATTTCGAAATGTGAGCTTTGAGTACGAGCCTGGCAAGCCCATTTTTAAAGATTTGTCGTTTATTATACCAGCTGGTAAAAACGTGGCCATTGTTGGAGGTTCAGGTTCTGGTAAATCTTCTATGGTACGACTTTTATACCGTTTCTTTGAGCCCAATTCAGGCCAAGTACTGATCGGTGGACAGGATATAAACAGCGTCGATTTAGATAGCCTTCGCAAAACTATTGCTGTGGTGCCCCAGGATTCTGTACTGTTTCATAACACAATCGAACATAATATTCACTATGGCAATTTAACCAAGTCCCACGAAGAAGTTCAGAATGCAGCACGCATGGCTGATCTTCATGACTCTATTATGAGTTGGCCGGCACAGTACAACACTGCAGTGGGTGAACGCGGATTAAAGCTTTCTGGCGGCGAAAAACAGCGCGTGGCCATTGCTAGAGCCATACTCAAGAATACACCAATTCTTATCTTTGATGAGGCCACCAGCAGTCTGGACTCTATCACCGAGCATGTAAGTTTAGCTTACCCTCAAAGAAGGATGGATTATATTTTTAAAATTTTTACAGAATATTCTTCAGGCTTTAAGTCGCGCAACCTCGGGCCGCACTAGCATTTGCATTGCTCACCGCCTATCCACTGTGAAAGATGCCGATGAGATTTTGGTTTTGGAAAATGGTCGTGTGGGTGAACGTGGCACGCACTCTGAACTGTTACGACAGAATGGACTCTATGCCCGTTTGTGGGAGACGCAGACACAGCAGTTTGATCCAATTCGTTTAACAGATGACGATGATGGCCCAAAGAAGGCAGCAAGAGCGGTTTAGTGACATATTAAGTAAATGTAAATTTGAGGCTATAGAGAGATGGTCATATGTTTTAGATTACATTCACACATATATTTATATATGTATGTATATAACCCACTTGAGTGGTGAATTTTACCTATCTGTTTCCCAATCCCATGCGCTTAATTCATTGTAGGTCTTTGTTTAATATTTTTGCGCATAAAGTCATGTGTCGTTTGTAAATATAGTTATATACAACAAAATTATATACACATTGGTATTCCAGAGTAAAAGCATGTCTGCCCGTATCATAATATGGTACATTTATTATCAGTTTTATCACCTACGCAAGTATTCAAAACGGCATCAACTTGCGCATTATTCAATATCCCGATCGCGTATGGCTAGAGGTATTGGCACATCGTAAATTAGATATAGCATACAGTTACCCATATGTATCAGAAAGTGTCGGTAGTTGGTTAAACGCTGCTGAAATTCATTCCATAGCGGTAACAAGGGGCGCTCATTGAATGTAACATTATTTTCGTGATCAACAAGATCATTATTGTTTCGCATTGTTTTGTTCACAAAAGTGTATAAATAGGAAGCAGGCTTCTGCCCAATTGTGGTCACATAGTGGGTGACATTACTTTCCAAAGCTATGCTCTTACCGGCGGTTAAGAAATAGGTTTCCGGCTCCTTTTCGCTTTTATAACGCACATTACCTTCGAGTATAGTCAACGTGCAATTGTCTAGATCGGGTGAAATGAAGTTGCTTAGCATGAGACCTGGGAAATCGGCTACAAATATTACATCCGAATAGTTATTCCATGCTAACACCTCATTGGTTATGGTCTTAAGTTTAGGCCGCATATGATTCAGTTCGGTCAGCAGTGGCAGCGACCATGGAGTTCGCTTAAATGGCGACCAGGGAGCCTTTAGTAAGTCCACACGTGGATCAAAAGTACGTTGCTGAAACCTTCCATTCATCGAACACCATATATCAAAGTAAATGGATATATTCCTACTAATTAACGGACTAGAACTCCGATGTTTGGACATATCCATCTGTATATTCCTTTCAATGCATTTCGCATATTGAACAGCCATGTCTGCATATTTTGTCCACCGATCGTATTCAGTGAAGGCATACGGATTAAGATTGTGCACCTGCTGATTGTCATTATCCACCACCTTAATGGATGTAAGAACAGTATCGTAGGAATGCATCATCATGTCCCAGGAGTAACCATATAGCCCATTAGTCCAATTGTTGTATCCCTTGGTGATAAAATGAGAGTATGGCAGAAATAGTTGCATCCCACAATATCCAAGTATGATAAGAGTGCGTAGTTTGGTTAGAAATGTAGGCTTACTCTTGGCTGCTTGAACAGTGTCTACTTTGCTGAGACTCCTTCTAAATATTTTGCGGGGCCAATCAAAGGCAAAAAATAATGGTACCTCGGCCAAACACACCCAGGGAAACATACCTATAGAGAATGAGATATCATTCTGGATCAAGAACTTAAATAAATGTAAATTACTATTGTATGTTAATGTACTTACCTATGTGAAACAAACGCGAATTCATTAGATGAAAAATGATCATAAATGGAGTCACCAGTAATCGTGTCTTCTGTATTGTCATAAAAAAGGCTATTGAGAGATCAAAAAATGCCGTGAACCAATGGACAATAAGCAAATCGATAACTTCTGTGTCCAGTAGTTGCCGAAATGGAGCAAACACCCAGTGATGGCTGAGATTGGTCATGGCATAACCAGAAAGCCATTCTGGGGAGAATTTCTTCAGACCCGCGTACGCATACAAGATAAAGAATTGAAATTTGATTAGGAAGTAGTTCCAATACGGTACCAACTGACCCTTATTAGGATGCGGATTTAAGAATCTGTCCAGGGAACTGCAAGTGAAAGGCGTTTTAAAAAAAAAACCATTTGGCGTATACAACCCAAGTTCTACCCACCAATAATTTTGAGCCTGGGTAAAGAGCAGAAGCGTTCCGACGAGTCCAAAAAGGTAGCTGTGATTATTCCATGTGGGCTTGTTCAGAAGAAATATATACCAATAGGGCACTATGAACATCAGGCAACTAAGGCGAAAACGAAATCCTAATGAAATGCCCCAAGCTCCAAGCCACATGCATAAAAAGACACAGCCCATCAGCGGATAGGCCAAGGCACGTATACTATTGAACAGTGGAAAGTGGCAGTGCTGTGGTTCACCAAAACGTACATCTAATTGTCCACCACCCCGCTCCTCGGCTATGTCAATGAGCATGGCAGCTCCATAAAGCATTCGGAAAATACCCAATGCGGAACCATCAACTGGACGCTGCAGCCAGTCGGTGAAGTTGCTTAAACTGTTAAAATTACTGAGGTCATATCCAGAGCACAACTTAAACAATGTGGGCGCAGGAGTTTGAGGAACATTTGTAGAACTGGTACTGGTAGTAATGTCATCTTTGACATTGTCGGACGATTTGGAATTATGATCAATGCTTTGTAGCTTTTGAGTTTTTGTGAGCTGTTTCCGCTTTGAGTTGGCCATAATTTATGTTCCTTTAATAATATGATTATCATATAATGGAAATGGTAAATTAAAACATTACGCTAAAAGAATATATTCTCTTTTTTAGAATTTATTGAAAAAATCGACATAAATACAGGCATGCATATTGTTGTTATATACTAAATATATATAATATATATATGTGTATTTGCATAAATATCTACGGTTCCGCTACATTATTCTTTCTCTTGGTTTTTTGATATAGCACATATCCGCCTTACTTTTGCCGTTTTATTTTTATTTGTAGGCGTAAGAATCGGCGAAGGCTACTAGAAATATTGCTGTTTGGGTGTGTGTAAGTGTGTGTATGTGTATGTGAGGAGCGGAACAATATCCGCGTAAAAAAAATATATTAGGATCGAAATATATATTTATGTAGATTCATTCTATACTGATCTTGAGTGCTTTTTTTTAATTGCAACAAATTTGCCCAGTTTCGTTACGATTTCTCGTTTAAAAATCAACTCAATTCATATTGACCATTATGATCTATATTTTTATAGACCTTTTCGGTATTATATTTATGTTATATCCTTGCAGGGGTTATTTTGTCTTTGGTCAAAAATATTTTTCGCGTACATGCCTACAAAGTGCATAAATATTGAAAATCTGTATCAAGAATTGAATGGATTCAATCTGATTGATTCTATTCATTACTAGTCTCTTAGTTCTAAAGCTATATGAATAAAATTTAGTATGCTTCATGTTGCGTAGATTATTTGCCAAAATTTGGCAGATCGAAAACCCTTTTTTTCAAAAATTTGTTAAGCGAACTTGGCAACAATAAGTGTTGTTGTATATGAAGGTCCGCAACAAGTTCAGAAATGTTTCCCAAATGTCTTTTCATATGTCATAATCAGTGATCCCAAAAGGAACAACTAATCAAAATGAAAGAAGCATTTAAAACGAATTTTTCCTTTTTTTGGAAATATCTCAACCATACAAATAATTGCTTGGTGAATTTTCTTATTGGTATTTCTTTGGTAGGTATGTTTTTGTAGGGTTTATATGGATTCCATCCATTGATTTAATTGTCTCTGGTACTGCAAGGGTATATAAACTTCGGCACACCGAATTTGTAGAATACGTAAATACATAAACGTCATTTATTTCTGTTTGAATTGGAAAAATACAATTAGTAAGTTTCCATTCGACAATTACTTCACAAAATTTCTAAACCGTTTTTTTTGTTTTTTTTTTGAACAAGCTTTGAAAATGCATCAAACTACATACATATATACGAATACAATATTTTTTCTGAAATAGTTTGAATATATATATTATATTTTTTGCTACATAGTAAGTATAAATGGTTAAGTACTTGGATGTTATTTTTTTTTTAGGTTTAGCTTGTTATATTTCTCATACCTATAAACATATAGAATATTTAAATATCGATTTCGGTTTGATGAGAAAATACAGAATTTTGGTATGCAAAATCTTTTAAATTACAATACAAAAATGTTGGGGAAACTGAATCTCTAGTGCAGAACAATGCACATGCGATAAATATTTTATCCAATATATACGAGCTGTTATCATAGGTGTAGCATCTTCATTTTATTTTTAAATATAGACAATGGTATGCATATAAATGTCTAATACATATGTTTTTTTGGTTTTACATAGTTTAGACTTGCATTTAAAATACTTTTTCGTTCTTGTTCTTGTTTTGTGTAGTTTACTTTTGCTCAATGCTAAAATATTTTAAAATGCATTTTTGAATGTTAATTCAATACATATTTTATCTCTTTGTGGTTTATGTTTGTATGTGTAAGCTTTGAAAGTATTTGACAAAGTTAAGTGTGAAAAAAAAAACAAAAAAAAAAGAAATTATAAATTGCATACAATGGGAGCACTATCATCATCACCCCCGCAATGAGCACGATAACCGACCGGCAAGCAACCCTCTATCTTTTGAATTTCTGTCTCTCTATTTCTCTCTCGTTTTCGTTCGTTCAGTGCAGCTGCGCCGTCTCTCTCTTGTTGGGCCTGCTTATTGCTTCACCCTCTCACTGCTTGCCGGCTCTCTCTCCCTTTATATGCGATTCTGATTCAGCTGAGAACGGGGTGTGAAGGGACTAACCATAACACCACTGGGCCAAATTGCCTCGTTGAATAGCTCATTGAAACGATAGTCCGGAATGGATATCTTGAATTTGCAGTAAGACAACTGCGACAGATTGGCATCATTCTTCACCAGCTTGGTGCATTTAACCAAATTCTTATTAATCTTTAGCTCCTCAGCCAAATGATCGATGACATCCTCCTCGCTGGTGTTCGTGGCGAATTTCCCCACCTGAACCCAGCGACCGTAGTCGCAGACGACCTGCAATCGATCCGAATTGCAATTGTTGCCCACGACAATTAGGTTATTTTGCTGCGGATGCTTCTTTCCGTCCAGATTATTAGCCGGCTGGTTGCCAAATTGGAAATATTGCTGATACATACGGCCCTGTATTTGATTGACGCCGTTGCACACCTTGTTCACCTTCTCCTCGATACGGGCCAGTGCCTTGGGCGATTGATTTTTGCACTCATCACAGTTGAACGAAATCATTGGATTTTTTTGGATTACATCGTAGACGGCATCGTCAATGTTGACGCACGTGCGGTGGTACTTCTTGCGGCAGTCATCCGAATTGCATATTATGAATCCAGTAGCCTCCTTTGAGTTGATTTGTTTCTTGCATTTGGGGCAATTTTCGGCCATTTTGCTTTGTTGTTAGTGTCAGACACAAACGTAGACGTATGTATGTATATGTTCGTTCAAACGGGGGGAAGAGAACGTTGAGAACGGAAAAGCACACGCACACACAGACACACACGTAGCCAAAGTGGATACACACAGCGCAACACACACAGGTCAAACAACAAAATAACAGTAACGTTATACTGGTGCACAGGCACCAAAGAACGAGAACTCTGTGAAATATGAGCAAAAAGTCGGTGGTTCTGTCTGGCTTTGTATCGTTGTGTGTGTGCGTGCGGTGTGCGTGAGAAGTTTGCTGAAACTGGAACTGATGGAAAAGAAACGCGACTGAGGACTGCAACCGAACGCTTCGAAGTTTTCAAGCCAACTGATTTTGCCCAGGCACAACCCTTGTAAAAGCTGCGAGTGCAACCGATGTTTAGGGGTGTTATTTTTAACCACTATTATAAGTGTTGTAAAAGCTTTCTAGAAACACAAAGTTGTGACCTTGTCATGGTTAAGCCCAAAATTAAATAAAATCTGGCTAAAATTATAACTCTAAAATTTTGGAAACATTATATTTTACCATGGCATTGCCCTTGTAATTTTCGTAATAAAAACGGCAAAAAAAAATGCTCTTACTGTAAAAAATTATAATATTTAAAATTTAAAATAAACTAAGATCTATATAGAGAAAGATAGATATTCTTTCTTAACAGTATTTGAAAGTTCAAAGGTTCTTGAAAACTCTATTGGGATAAGGCCCATAACTACTTTCTAAACCAATACTTTTCGAGGAATATGATATTTGATATGGTTTTCCGATTTGGGTAGTTCCAATAATATTGAGGATATTACTACTGATTTCATAATTGTAATATCTCGTCTTTAACCAAATCAAATAAATTAACTTAACTAAATGGTGCCACGGGTAAAAAGAAAATGAGTGAGCCGGTATTTAATTGTCAATTCACATAAAATTTACTGAAGTTAAAATTAGAAATTTCACACCCTTACTCCCTAAATGATACCTTAACGAATGTGTAGTTAAGATTCAAGTTGAGACTTATATATGCAAATATACATATATCAGAATCTTTATATTATCAATGTATAATTCCAAAAACTTTCAAGAGGTTTTCAAATCATTATTTACACAAACATCTAAACAAAGATTATTTTTTCGAAGCAAAATTTAAAGTAAATGATCGGTCAAGAAACGGGATTTAGGTCTATCTTAGGTTCGAATAATTTAGTTAACTATATTGTATTCCCATTTTGTTTTTTTAATCTGAGTAATTTAAAGAACTATTTAGATTCTAGAACATAGTGCTACTATCAAAGACAATCCAACTATTAAAGACAATCCAACTGAAGTTCACAAAATAAGTCTTTACTCACCTGTCTGGCACTTGTGTTGTCAGAATTGGTTTTTTATTGTTCGCTTTTTACGCTAGATCAACGTAAAGCGAGAAAGTTTTCTTCTATCAATGGGAGTTTGATGGAGAAACGGAAAGGAATAGGGCTGGGCCACGCGAGCGGAGCTACACCACCAACTAAGGATGTGCGCAGCAGTTTCGTCTTATTTATACCTAATGCCAGTACCAATGCCAATACCTTTGGCTGTTTTTTTTTTTTTTTGGGGGGGGGGATTCAGATAGAGGAAATTTGCAGTGTCACTGAAAAAGGACAGGGAGCTGTAGAAGATATCTCTTCAGTGGGGGATTCTGCGCATGTCCTTGTTATAATGGTGTTAATAATAATAAAAATAACACATGAAAATACCAGGAAAAATGCAAATAACTTTTAAAGGTGAGATGCCCGGTTGCAGCTGTTTCTGTTTGCCTTCCGCTAGCAAAATTGGAGCTATGGGATGCCTGCGGTAATTGGGTTTTATTAAGTGGCACAAAATGGGGGAAATGGAAGTGAAAGTAGGGCCAGCTCTGTTAGCTCTTGTTAGCTTTTGATGGTGCCAGTACTACTAAAATTTTTCTGACGCCTGCATTGTCAATAGATTTTAATCAGATGCGGCAAGACTGAGTAAACAAGCAACGATGCCGTTGTTGGCCTGGCTTAATCCCAATAAGGTCTCTGATTTAAATAGGTGAAAATGAGCACCCCAGACAAGACTGGCGACATACGGCAATTGTTATTTATGTATGCACCCACGTAAAACTACAAACGCTTAACCATTCTACTGCTGGTATAATGCGTAATTTACTTCGAAAACTTCTCTCTGCACCTACTTCTACATTTGTATAAGAAATGAAATTGTAGCGCCAAGTTGTATGCTATGTTTTTTACTTTTAGTTTTTCATCTATTTTTAGGCCCTGTCAGTGTCTGGTAAAATAAAAATGCTTTTTCCACTTAATTTAATAGTTACCTTAAAATCTTTGGATGGTGTGGAATTGAGTTGTCCTGTATGTATATATAGGTGTGAACCACTTGATATATAAAGACTTTGTCTTGATTGGAATTTAATATATAAGCGAAGTTCGTTGACTGATTGAGGCGAACTGATTTTTGGCGTAGAGGGTGATTCTCTATTTTTATTCTTTGTCGTAAAATATTTTATTCAAATACTCAAGCAAAATAAGATAATTTTTGTTTTTGGTTTTTGGTATATTTATTTAAATAATTATGTATTTTCTGGGTGCTATTAATCATTAAATTAATTAGTATTATTATTGTTTATATAAGGTTCATGTTCATATACCTATACATAACTGCATATATATACATATATATATATATATGTATATAAATGTATATAAATATATATACATATGTATATATACATTTATATAAGTATCATTTGGCTTACAGTTTGCCTTTCCTGCGTTTTATCCTTGCCTGGGCATATGTAAAACATTCTGCCTCTTCTCTTGCCTTTTCCATCACCCACATAAGATATTTTTAAGTGGGTTTTGTATTTTCACTTGTGCCATATTCAAGTTTTTTTTTATAGTTTTCTCTTTTAGATTTTATAAATTGTTGGTGTAATCTTTTCTTGGTTTTTGGGTAAAATCAAAATTAAACGCACAAAATATTTATTTAACTCCTTGCCATATCTTTCGTTTCTTTTTTTTTTTTTTTTTTGTTTTTATCGAGATTTATATATTTATAGTTGTTTTTTTCGTTTTGTTTCTTCGGTTTGGTTATATTTTATAATGTTTATATGCATGTGAAATATGTGAGAGGGTGAGTGTTTATTATGGACATTGAAACAAAGTTTTATTAAGCTTTAAGGGCGACATATTGTACACGCTACGAATCTGGCTAAAAACACCTGCATTTGTGTTTACATATCGACTCTCAATTATGGTTATAATATTTATTATATTTTTTATTACGTTATTTTCATATTTAGTTTAGCTATTTGTGCCTCATTTTGTTAGCTGGGCATAGCACTTTGGGCAGGCGCTTGTTTCTAATTGTTAATACATTGATTGTTAATACATATTTATGTGTGTATGTATGTATGTATATGTCACCATATACAAATATATTTACGCACATGTGTGTTGTGTATGTAAGTTTGTATTCGTATTTGTTGAACAAGGTAAGTACAATATGTGCTGTGAATGGTACGAGTGTTAGATCCTTGTAGCTAATTCTCTATAGTCAAAATGTTACGATAGACATTCAAGAGTTGTAGGTGGAATTCTGAAAAATGTGGTTAGGAGAGGGGGTTTCATAGCCCTACATACAGTCATATTCTTTATAATAACATTGCAATATATATATTTATATATATATATATATATATATATATATTTACTATTCCATTCGATTTGTGGTTGTTTTGATAACTTAAAATGTTTCTTTCTCACCATAATTAAGAAATCAAGTAACAAGCGCTTAATTTAATCGTTGAACTCTTTTGTTTTTGTTTATTTTTATTTTTTGCTGCTTGTTTTACCTTTTTTCTTTTATTTCGTATTTTGTTTTTGTTTATGGTTTTTTTTTTGTTTTTTGTTTTTTTTGTTAACACAACAACAATAATATTTTCAAAATGAACAAAATGCAAATGCAAAAAAAGTCATATAATGTTTTTGTGTATATTTTTACTAGATTCATGTTAGTTTTTTTTTTTGTTATTTAATTGTTGATTTCCACTATATGTGAATAATTCATTGTTGCACACCGTAAACCTTTCATTAATTGTTATTAATTATGTAAATTTGCTGTTAGTGGTTTTCTCTGTGATCAACAACAACTCGCCTGTCCAAAGCCGTCAAAAGTGTTTCATTTAAATGTTTTGTTTTTTTTTTTTTTTGGTTTCGTTTGTTTTTTACTTTTTTTGGATTTGCTCGATTATACAATTGAAATATTTATGTATATGTATATAACTTTTACTTAGGAACAAAAGCTGAAATTTTGGTTTACTATGCAACGCTTTTTCGAAAGTTAAATACATACATATATTGTTGTTCTGAAACTTTTTTGATTTTTGTTTTTTTTTTTTTTTTAGGTTTTTTCTTGGATTTTTTTTTCTTTTGTTTTGCTAAGGAAACTAAGTTCAAAGAGCTGCAAATATGAGGAAGCGTTGTCCTGGCTCAAGGCTGGCGCTCCTTGTTGCCAGCACAGCACAGAAGTTGGTATTATTTTGGTACAATATTATATATATATATATAAGTAGTTTTTTTTTTGGTTTTGTTCACGTAGTTAGTTGTAGCTTTACAATATACATATATAAGTGTACATATATATATATATATACGGTTTATACCATTTAATGCACGAAATAATGTAACCATAAACAAATTAGCAACAACATTAATTTGCCCGGAGCGTCTTGAAGAGTTTCATATCTGTATTATCAATAGTATTTATATTATAGCATAATTTTCTTAAAACCTTTTCCCATCATCATTATTTGCTGCTGTCATAGTTCCAGTTTGAAATGATTATTATTTGTTTGTTGAAATTCTCTAGGATTTTCCTATTATAACTGAGTTTTCCCGTTTTTTTCTTTTTTTTTTTTGTTTTTCTTTGTAATTTATGTAATACGCTTTCATCTACGTCGATTGGCTTTAGAGGTAAATACCACCATTCATAATTACTTATGCGCCGCCATGCTCTGAGTGGGCACCTGCTACTCCACCAGTTCCGCCTACTCCATCACCGACCAGCGACGATTGTCCACCGGCGGCTGCGGGCTGTTGCTGCTGTGGCGGCGGTGGTGGCATATACTGCGGATATTGTGGATATTGTGGCGGCTGTTCACCACCTATGAGTCCTAGTTTATCTGTGGGAATTGGTTTAAATAATGAAAATTTTAGTATATGTCATTAAAACAGAACATTCTACCGATCACTGTGATCAATTCAATTATATGACAATTACATAGATATACAAATATTTAATGGATTAAGCTCAGTAATGATGATAGACATATACATACATATGTATATTTATATAGCATATGGGATGGGACCATATTATTTACATATAAAGTCACACAATACGTTATCAACCCACGCCCACGCCCCAAACCCCGTATCTCCCACCCATCACCAAGTAACTTTCGATTCCATATAGGAAAACGTGTAGAATTACTTAGTATAGTAGTAGTATTAGCGTAGCTGCTGTTCCGTTTCCGTCATAACTTTTTGGTGCATCATAAATTAAATAATCCGAATATTTATACCGATTATACCGACAACATCGAAAACAAATTATAGAACCATAAAAAAACATATGTATATGTATTTATAATATAGAATTTATACACAAAAACAAACATACGCACACCCATATTAATATAACTAATATGAAAACAAAATGTTTTTAAACAAGGCACACACATGCAGCTAAAATCAAAAAAAAAAAAAGAAAAAAACAAATAACAAAATTATCTTTCGTCGCAAAATGCAGGGCAACGTGAGTAGTAGAGAAAGCGCACGTGTAAACACTATGGTAATGGTAAAATTTGCTTGCTTCTTGGTTTTTTAGTTTTTTTTTTTTTTTGTTTGCTTACAGTGTTGGTACATTTGGTATATGTCGTATTTGGTCGAATGTTCGAAATTAGTGTGAAATGTTGTTTCTGATTCTGAGATACTGATTATGGTTCTAATATTTCTGTTGTTGTTCTTGTTGTTGTAGTTGTTGGTTGGTTGGTTGGTTGGTTGGTTTTACTGGTTGAACTAGTTGATGTTGTCGGTCAATTTCTCAGCCAATGGTTTCTCGAGTGTTGTTGGTTCGGATTTTTGTGTATGGTGTTGTTGTGGTGGTGGTAGTGCTGATTCAGGTGCAGATGCTGGCGCCACCTGAACCACCTGAGAAGGCGGCAGCGGCGGAGCAGCATCATCCGACATGTAAGGTTCTACGAGAAATTTGATGAAATGCATTGTTTGTTTATTCTATATAACGATATTGTGTATATGTATGTACGTATGAAAATTGAAAAGCGACTCTTGAAAATAATGATCATTATGATGATGATGATGATGATATTGACAATTATAGAATAAGGTCAATAAATATGAATAAAACGTATTTTGATAACGAGTGCACCTAGCAGTAATATGTATATCATTTTATAGTTGACTTAATTTTCAATTTATGGCTGTCTTTTGCCTTTACCTCACAAAATAAAATGTATAATATATTTGTATTAAGAGTATTAATTGTATCATTGTTCATTTAAGTTGGTAAAAAAACGTGTGTTATTGTTTTTTTTATTCTTCGTCTTTTTCTGTAATTGTCACAAAAATTATTGTTTAGTGTCAAATGTGGTGGAGAAAGAATTTTTAAAATTTATAGAATATATATAAAAAAAATTATACATATATATTAAGTAAAAACAAATAGAAGAAACTGAGGGAGGGATTATGATAATTGCAGTACTTTATGCATTTGCTTTTGCATTTTATAGCTTCTGTTTTTGAATTTAATTTCAATTTAAAATCTGTGATAGTTGATCTTGTAGAGTGGAAATAGGAAATTGAGATAAACCAAGTGTGTATATTATATGTATGTATGTACAAACCGCAAAACGATATGCTGAACAAATAAAATGATTACAAAAACTAGTTAAACACAAAAACTAAACTTAAGGTCCTACGAATTACGGGTACAAATTTACTTTACTAATTGAATAGATACAATATTGTACTAGAAGTATGGCCGGATTCGTACTTATGCTTCGGTTGTTTGCAGAGGACATCGGGGCAAACATACAATATAGTTACACACACATTGACAATAATGATATATGATTATAGTACGATATATGTAGATATAGAAATAGACTCAACGTATATAAAAAAACAACAAACGATATGACTTTCAGTTGACTGCAAATCAAATCAATACCGAACCTGGTGCCAGATGATGTTGAACTTTGCATATTAATCATATATATATATATGTATATATAAATATATATATATTGATATACATATTGGTATAATTTGCTTATTGTGGTTTAATTTGTTGATTGAAGCTCATGAGATGGGCTAATTTAAATGCATTTGGATGCGATCGATCGTTCGTTTTCTTTCATGTTTCATTGCTTTTTTTTTTTTTGTTTTTTTTTTTTGTTTGTTGTTTATTATTAATTTACAATTGGCAAGGCTTCAAATTCGAATCGGTTAGTTATATAAGCGAACGATCATCAAACGTTTAACAGTTGGACTGTGAGTTTTTCATTATTTCTACTCATAGCTGTTGCTTTTAAAATGAGATTTTTGACGAATTTGAACTTGGTTTTATTGGTTTTTTTTATGTTGGGTTGATGCTTGCATTGCATGGTTGTAACTAAGTTACTAGATAGTTTCTTATTGATATTAGATATTAGCAATCTACATAAAGTTACCTAGAGAAAAAAAATAAATAAACAAACAGAGAGTGATGGAATTAAAAACAAAACGGAATTTAGTTATATGTGTATGTGCATATAGTCGAAAATCAAATCCAATTTTGGCTAACAAAATCAGTGCGGAAGATAAAAACAATAGCCCAGAAAAATAAAAAAAAAGGAAGAACTAAGAGCTTTGGTATTGTATTAGGGCGTTGTGAGTTAGTGAAAAAGAGTGAGAGTGATTGGATATTTCGTTTGGTATTATCTACGTAGTTCGTCTGTGTATTTATCGTGTAATGAGCAGATTTGTAGAAGAGCTTTTATTATATAATTTTGGCACGAACAACTTACTTGCAATGATGCCCACGATAACTAGACCAATCACACCCATTATGATCATCATCTAAAATAATAAAAAGGGTCATATTTAAAGCTCAGGAGCTCATAAAATCAGGTTATCCTATGTTAAGGTAGTTTTTTTTTCACAGACCTTCAAATTCTGCAACCAGAATTTTCGTTTTAGCTTGCCCGCCTGCTGTTCGAACTGAGAGGCACCCTGTTGCAAGGCATCGGCACGATCATCTAACTCGGAAAGCTTGCTGTCGCGCTCCAAAACCTTTTCCACATTGGTACGCATGATGTCGACGACCTTGATATATAAAAACACTGTTTAGAGACAACCGCATGCTATGCTCAATTTATTTTTAGCTTACCTCATCAACTTGTGCCTGCGTCTGTTGCAGACGCTTCTGTGCTGCAATTTGCTGCGGATTGTGTGGTCCGCCAACAATTTCACCGTCCCCACCCTCACCGGCTGGAGGGCCAGCATTTGGTGGTGCATCGCCAGCTGGTGCAGCATCCGCCCTGTAGTGCATAAACAATTATCATTAGTTGAGCATCTTTACAAATGTTGTGGCTTAAGAATAAGAACTTCATACTAATCAACTGCCAACGGGGCGCTTAAATTAAATACAGGTCTTGGGTTACACAAACTATTGGTGGTGGTGTTGGTTGGTTGAAACAATTGCAAATTAATACATTTTTATTAACGGAGTGTGTAAAGAGTACTAGCCACACTAAGGCATTAGAATCAGCATGAGCACTTACTGTTCCTTGTTCTTGTCTTTCTTGCCCATTGTTGCCCGTTAAAATTGAATGTCCACTTGAAGTAAATTTCACAAAAAAAAGGACTGTTTAAACGTTCTTATCTCGGAACGAGAGTACACAATGGCTAAAACTATATGATCCCAACTCTACCCTTCAGATGCAATTTGTTCTAATTTGTTGAATATTTACTTAAAACGATTTTACTAATTTACATTTATATAGACTTGTTTAATTCCTAAGTATGAACGGAAGGGACTATTAGGTGTAGGGGTGATGTATTTCTCTTGTCAAGTGAAGCAGAACATTTATGTTTACCAAATTGCTCTATTAATCGTCTGCTTATGGGTTGAGAGAGATTTAAATATATATAGTCTAGTTTTCCACACTTATATTGGTGAAAACATTTTAAATATATATTATTTATTATATATTATATCCAATATTAGATCTGTGTTTCTTTTTCGCTACTTTTCCTTTTTTTTCCTTTGAATCATTGGAGCATTTTTTTTTTTTTTTGTAAGAAACGTATCCAAGAATGTATTTAAAATTATTGATTTTACGATGTGAAAACGCATTGTGCCATGTGATGCGGCTGGCAAAGGAAAACATGAATGATTCATGGGTAACATGAAAACTAGTACTGCCGCATGGAAGGACTCCCAGTTTTAACAACGGGCGTAAGTACGCATATGTATGTATGTATACATATGTATATGTATGTGTTTGCAAAACGAAGAAAAAATTCCTTTTTGTTTGTCATACCAATGCAAATAAAAAGGAAACCAAAAGAAAAAAAAAGGAAAGAAGAGAAGAAAAGAGAAATCAATAATTTGTTGTGTCCATCACTTACATTTCTTTTTAGTTGTTGCTAGTGACGCCTTTGTGGCTGCTGTTGTATTAACAAATTTCGACCCGGTCGTCTCGCTGTGTGCCTGCTGAGTGATTGTGATTACGGTGAATGTGCCGTCCCGTAGATCTAGATTGGTATGCACTTGGCCAGCTAACGTCTTTCGCTTGAGCGCGTGCTAGAAGTCGATGACGAAAGGGGGTAGTAACGGTGCTGGTTGTGGTGGGTGCAGCAGAACTTAAATTCGTTGTTTTTGTTACACTCTCTCTTGCTCTGTCTCTCTTTATTTCTATGTCTCTCTATTTCGCTCTCTTTTTCCGTGCGCGCTTGGGTCCGCCTGAGCTTTTTTCGCCCCCAATCGTCAATGAATTTTCAGTCCTCTTGAATTCCGGTTAAGCGGTTGCAAAGGAATCGCCAATATATATGTATATATATATATA
This sequence comes from Drosophila neocordata, assembly GCA_018903615.1. Classification (NCBI taxonomy): domain Eukaryota; kingdom Metazoa; phylum Arthropoda; class Insecta; order Diptera; family Drosophilidae; genus Drosophila; species Drosophila neocordata. Next base: position 1,909,970 of record JAEIGI010000001.1, read on the forward strand.
TATGTATGTATGAGGGAGTTACACTTGCCACGACAGCCTTTTTTTCCACCGCAGCACTCAATATAGGATTTCTCTGGCTCTGTTGTATGTTGAACCTAAAGGTTGCATGGGAGGGGTAGCAGGAGGAGAAGTGTTAAAAATAGTTCCAACTTTTTAAGTATACCTAGTGCTGTGTTTATTCTATTAGATGACATTTACAAATTGTTATTTTCTACCACTCAAACACTGGCATTATGTCTTGGTTAAAGCGCTAATGCACGCTTCTGTTGCATACACCCAGGCGCATTCAAATACTGAATAAATATTTCTAGCTATTCTTTCGTAAAAAAAAAACATTACATATGTATGTAATGCATTTTCAAATGCCACAATATACACTTGCTTGGGGCGCAGAAAAATCAATGAAAAATTCACACTACACAGTTCGAAATGGTTTTATATTATAGTTTTAACAATTGCCAACTAGCTAAATAAGATCCAATTATTTAAACTAAGCATTGACGAAACTAATTTTGCAGTCCATTGTTTTTTTTTTTTTTTTTAACAATACAAATTAAACAATTTTTTTGCAACTTAGGGAAATTTTTTCACTTACGACGTTTTTAGCCAACTGCGAAAACTTCAGCTTTTCTAACTGTTATGTGTATTTGGGGAAAAAGCTTGCGCCAGGACGAGTGGATGCTAAACCAACGAGAAGCTTTTTATCTTTGATAACGAAGCAAACAACGAGTACAAATGCAAAGACATATGTTTATTGCATATCATGACAAGCTATCTACAGAGGCTTACGGAACTTTGTCTGTATCCACACACGATACATTTTAAGGCAACGTCCTCGATTAACCTGTAGTCGTCGGTCCACAATAAGACTTTCTTCTTGCAGTCCCGCCTTCGTTAACATTTGTCTTAGCTCCTGCTCGGTAAAAAAGTAGACCATGGTGCCATCACCTCTGACATAGAAGTTATCCTCCAAGCATTTACCATTTTTAAAACGCAGCTGTGCCAAATCGTAGCGTCCATAGTCCCGAAACAGCAGTAGCCCTCCTGGCTTTAGGTAACGATAGCAATTGTCTAACACCCGTTGCATTTTCACCGGCTCAATGGCCGACAACACAAATATCATTACAATTATGTCTTGCGAATTCTCTTCAAAAGGTACATCCCATTGATTGAGAGTAGCATCCATTACGAACACCTCACAGCGTTTGTCGTCAATATATTGCTGTTGACGGTGCAAGATCTCGATGGCTCTGCTGGAAAAGTCACAACCATAGACTTTTAAATTTTTTTCTGTGCTGTACTGTAAAAGGGGTATTATAGTGTTGCCCACTCCGCATCCCAATTCAAAAATGCTCCGATGTGGTTGCTCAGCTGCTTCCAACAACTCAGTCTGACCCTGTTGCGGTTTTAAAGGCGCAAGCTCTGGAAATTCAGTGAACAGCCAGTGGCGATCCTTGAAAAAGCCGTTGTCGTGTATCCCATAGAAGGTGTCCCAGAATTTTGGAGCATCTGTTTCAAAGCGTTTGCGCTGCTCCATACTAACCTTTGAAACGGAGTTTTGGGCTACTGCCTTCAGGGCAGCCTCTTCCTGTTCGGCATTCCATTCCACGTGGTCCCTGTAAAGTTTATTTTAGAGATCATCGTGTTTATAACTATAGCCAAAAATGATGTACCAGGCATTAAACTCGAACACTTCCCCCTCGCCCACATTGGCCAAAATGCGATCACCACCACCACTTGGTTTCTTTCGCTTGCGGGTGTGTTCAAAAGTCTTGCTGGCTAAAAATCGCCGACTCAAAGCATTTGCCCACTTGCATGAACAAGTGGATTTTGCATATTTACCAAGCATTATGCTTATAAACATCGTCGACTTCCTTCAATAGACGTGTACCAAATTGCGGCCGCTTCGTCGAATCATCAACATCTGGAGCGGTTCCTTCACTCATTGCAGAAGTCAATAAATGTAAATAAATAAAACGCACAGCGTGTTAATAATAACAGTATCAATTAAGAGTCTGTTAGATCTAACAGCATCATTTGCGAGTCTTTCAATGAGAAAGTTAGCAGACTCATAATGAGTAAACACAGAACATTTTTCGTATAGCAAAAAAATTGTTTTCGTATAACAGAAAAACTTTTTCGTATAACAGAAATTTTTCTCCCAACAAACGAGTTAATTTTTTTCAGAAAATAAATTTGGTATTAAAATAGAAAGCATTAAGGGATTAAAAAGAAGAAATCGTTAAGTCCAACGATTGCACAGTACGAGGAAACGTCGAAGCTCGAGTTAGCGGAGAATCACTATCACTACGCTGTCAAGATGATGAACGAAGCTGCAGCTCTGGCAAATATGATTCCCTACGACACAATTGGACTATATGAACAACCCAAGCCGCGATTCATTTTTAAGATGCCCCGTGTGGTACCAGACCAGAAGTCCAAGTTCGAGAGTGATGAGCTATTCCGCCGCTTATCGCGGGAAAGTGAGATTCGCTATACGGGCTACCGGGAGCGTTCCATCGAAGAGCGACAGGTGAGATTTATGAACGGTTGCCGCGAGGGACATACGGAAACGAGTTTCGTGGCATCAGGCACCAATCTTCAGTTGGTGTTCAACGCAAATCAGAATCCTTACCTGCACGACAAGGAGTGCGACTTCGATAAAGAGCATGGAAAGGTTCATATAAAATCGTACTTTATTATGAACGGTGTATGCGTCCGTTTTCGCGGCTGGTTGGATCTGGAGCGTTTGGATGGTGTTGGCTGTCTGGAGTACGATGAGCGTCGCGCCATGCATGAGGATGCCATTCTTCGTGATCAGATCGATCGCTATAATCAGCGGCTACGCGAGTTTGAAGACACCAAGCGGGCCTATCGTGACAATCGCCAGGACGAGATGGAAGCCGTCCGACGTGGAGTCGCTTCCGGTGGCATTGGTGTAGGGGCCAGCATGTGGCGACGTTAGTTAGACCTTTGGACGGCATCTGTGCCGTCCCAGTCCCCGCAGCAAGAGACTCAATTTGCAAATACTCAATATTTTATGGAAAACTGAAAATGCTCCAGTCTTTCAGCGTTGTCAATCCAAAATTCGGGATTTGGATCTGCTTACGTACAACTATGTTAAGATTTATGATATGCTCTCGAATATACATGTACTTGTACTTTTCTGTCTGCTCTTAGTCTGTAGGAATTATTCTGTAGTATTTACTTAACGTATGCTTTTATGGTATTAATCCTTAAATCTTACAATTAATGTCGTATATATATATATATTTGACAAATATTACACATATATATAACGAAGAAACATTTATGTATAATCATTCTGGTATTTCCACTGTGATAAAACGCATATGACCAGTCAGCATAAGGGCTGGGCAATTAAAAACAACAACAAATGTATGTTTCGAGTGGAAGCCGATTATTTATAAAATATATTGATAATAAGCAAGCACCCAATTAAAAAGAATAACTAACTGATTAACTTAAACACATTAATTAAGCTTTTTCTTTATTCTATATATGCAAATTTTAACAAAGCTCACAAAATACAAATAAAAACGAGCGCCGGCTTGGAATCTTCTGTACCAAGTAGAGGATAAGTAAAACTCGTTCATATCTTGGATTGAACTGGAGTTAGAAAAGCGAAGAAGAACCATTCATATACATAACAGATGCTCCCATATTCAGCTTTAGTATAAAGTTTATTAACGTTTATAGATAGATATATTTATATATATAATGGTTTGGAAATATGCCGTATGCGTGGACGCGTATTTCTAAAGGCTTAAAGTAAATATTGAAAATGAAGGGGGACTCGCTTAGCGGGAGATATCCAATCAATATCAAACTTGTCCGCTTAGCGGAATTGCAGGTTGGAAATGCGTAGACCGATGCTATCCTTCCCAATCTGGCTAACTTCGCACACCGTGCAGAGACGTCCCTTGTATTGTGGATCATATGAGGATCCACAGAAGGGACACGTTACTTCGGGTTTTCCACGGTAGATTGGTTTCCAACTGATGCCGCAAATATTGAATGGGTTGAACTCTTCGTACTGCAGCTGGTGCTCATCTATGGGATTAACTTCGCATGCCTGTAGGATTTTGCGCACCTGTTGCGCTACATCCGATCTAGGTGCCAGTTCTAGCAGACGGCGGGCAAATGAGGCAGCTGTCTTGTAATTCTTTAGCTTGAAGAACATGTTAAGGGCAGTGCGTAGGGTGAGGATTTGATGGACGGGTTGCAGTTTACAGTGGGTGAAATAGGCGGCCATTTCACAGACTCGCTTTTGCTCCTCCAGAGTCGACTTGGGCATCCCCTTTCGTTCCGTTTCCATTTTAAGTCCCACAATATATTCGGAACAGATCTTGAGCAGCTGGAGTGCCTCAGCTATGTCCAGCTTAGTGTCCACCACCAGCAATGGGATACTGATCAATATGGAATGGAACTTTTCGATAGCCTCAGTGAATTTGCCAGATGTGGTCAACTGGTATCCAGCCTGCAAACGAGCCACAAGACTATTTAGCTTAATACCCAACGCCGGACGTTGAAGCTTGACATTAGTCTCAGCAAAATTACGTAGCGGAAAGCCACTGAGAGACTGCAAATTCGGATTCGCCGTGAAGCTTGTGCGGGAGCAGGCATAGCTATGCAGGAAGAGTGTCTTAAATGGCTTAAAATTAATCACGCCTAACTGGTCATTAAGCAGCCGGAAGGCACTCTCAAACGACCCGGCCTTGACGTGATCCAACACTAAAGGTGAATTATTGGCCCATTGCTGGGCTGGCGATAGCCCCTTATTTGGCGCCGCATAGTAATTACTGTCCAAGGCAGATGCTTTAATTTTAGATGCCAATTCCTCTGGCACCACTAGATCTTCATCACCTACATCCCAGCCAGCTCCATCCTCACCGCCACCACCCTGCGGATCGTCAGTGCTAAGAGCGTCATGCATTTCTTCGTCGCCGTCTTCGTCCAAACCCAATTCAGCATCGGCTCCCCAGCCATCGCCGCCGCCATTGTGCTCCTCTAACACTGCCGCATCAGCATTGATATTAAGAGCCTGGCGGGCAGTGGCACTGGTACCAGCCCGAGTGACCATGGCGCCTTCAAAGAATCCCTTCGATACGGAGAGCAGTGGCCAATTCGTTTCTAGCTGCTGTATGGGCACCGGCGGTTGAAGCAACTGTGCATTGTCATTGACCTCAGGTAGGCTATGCCCTTGATCGGTTATGGCCGTTCCTAGGGAATCGGTCAGTTCCTCCAAACCATGAGTAGCTGCGGTCAAATAAGCCAGAGAGAGTTGTCCACAGTTCTTGAGGATATTGACACGCTCACGGACATCGCCTAAGAGCAGTGCTCCCTGATACTGTGCCGACACATCTTTGCGAATCTCTGCAATCTTGTTCATCTTCTTCAGCTTCTCAAGATTTCCGGTGATAAGATAAAGAAAACTTAACTTGTCAAAGTTTTTGGTGCGTTGATAGCACATTTCAACCACCTGATGGTTGCCTTGCAATAAACCAGCCTGTCCTAGACGATCCCAGCAATTCTTGTCATCTAGAGCCTTGGCAGCTTCAAGAGCGATTTCAATATTTCCGCACTCCAAAGCCAGACCAAATCGTGTCTTCTCATCTTTGACAAAATGCAATGCCACCTCCGGATAGCCCTTTTGCTGAAGATACGCAATAATGCTTTGGCCCACCAAACGAGCATTGCGAACCATGTGAAGGACTTCATCGTATTTCCGTTGTATGAGAGCCAACTTAAACTTGTACTCCGTGGGATCGATGTGCAACACTCGTGTACGACACTCGCGATCCAAACAAAAGACCTGAGTTCCCTTGACCCGTGTCAGATAAATAGGCAAGTCCAAGGTGCGAATAATGCCATGATCTCCATTGGTAATGGCATACTTAATGTGATTGCTTGTGGTATATATAAATACACCAGACTCATCCCAAGCTCCCGACTTAACACGGCAATTTTCTTGAACCGTGCACAGATACTGAAGTCGACGGTCACAAATTGTCACCGAGTGCTTGCACAGCAAGGCGACGAGTGACATATCTGGTGACCAAACTACATAGCGGCACTTTGCCAACTTTATACTGCCAACTGACACCAGGCGCTGCACTTCATAGAGAGTTACAAACTCAGGATCACGTATCAGCAGCATGCCAGTGCCGGCGTAGAAGATTTCTTCACAGAATGTGGGTATCTTTTTGGTTACCTCGTTCTTGAAATTTTTAATAACAAGTTGTTGGTTACGATCGAGCACGGCAAATCGATTGCGAGCCACCCAAATGGCTGTTATGCCGGAGCTGCGTTTACTGTCCGATTCTGTTTGGCTATCGGTATCTTTGGGTATCTGGCAGAGATCATAGGTGCTGTTTTCCAAATTATTCGTGCGTGTGCATATCAAAACAGCATTAAGAGCTGGATTATAGGACATACTGTAGACTGGAGATTTACCAGGACGCAACTGCATTACCACCGTATCCTTGGTGGTGGTAAAATCCAATTTTCGTAGGAATCGATCCTTTACATAGTATAGCATATTGCCATGTACGGCATAGGCGGGTCTCTCTCGTTCCAACTTGAAAACAACCATGCCTGAAATACAAAACAAAATATTTTTAATCTGCAAAAATCTTCTGCAATTGAGTACACACCTCCATCGTGGCCAGCTGCAAACAGATTAAGTGTGGGATGGGCCGTCAGAATCCAGAAACGCTCATTATCCCGTCGGAATGTGAAGAGACATTGACGCTTAGTCATATCCCAGACTCGAATGCTTCGATCCTCACCATTAGAAATGATCAGATCCTGGCGGGGATGGAATAAAACACTTGACACATTGTTGTAGTGGCCACGACAAGTGTCGACTTCCCAAGCCTTGTATTCATTCATGCGCCACAGTTTAACCAGGCGATCATCAGCACCTGAGACAATCAGTGGCAACGTGGGATGGAAACTTGCCCAATTCACACCCCGATCATGACCCTCCAGAACATGCTTAACAACAGCATCAGCCTGCCCAAAGAGATCAGTTGCACCAGGATGACCTTTGAGATGATCATCCAAGCCGCCAGGACCAGGTGCCACATTCTTTTTACGTAATCCCGAAATATCCCAAACGCGTACTGTTTGATCCAGCGAGGCCGACACAATCTGATCTTCTGTTGGATGAAATTGGGCACACATCACATAATGATTATGGCCTGTCAGGACACAAATGCAGTTGCGTGATTGCCAATTCCAGATGCGTATTGTCTGATCATCGGAGGCGCTCAATATCCATGGATATTCGTGATGGAAGGCCACAGTCCGGACATAGTCCAAATGTGCTAAAAGTGTAAAGATGCAGCGACGTTGCTTGTAGTTCCACACCTTAATTTTGTAATCATCGCCACCAGACACGAACAGCGGCATCTGCTGATGAAATGCAACGCCCCGCACCGGGCCATCGTGCTCATCGAATTTCTCTAGCAGTGTATGCATGCGATAGTCCCACAGTTGAATGACGCCACTGTGTAAACTGGTGAGAATCCATGGACGCTTTGGGTGAAAGGATAAACCCTTAACGCGAGCCGACTTTGACTCGAAATTAGTCAACATGTTGGCAATTATTGTCTATAAATGTATTTAAGCACTATTATGTTGCGCTATTGCTAGCTCTTTTCCTCTGGTGTCGTGTCGTCGTTTTCGGCTTTTCTTTCACTTTAACCGACTAAAGTAAAATGACTTTTTTTTATGTTGGAAATTCAAAGAAGAACAAATTTCCAAAATGTTCTATTGTTTTATTTTTTAAAATGTAGGAGCCAATTTAATTGACAAACCATTTAATTTCAGATGTGACACGTCAATTGGAGTACAAGAACAGCAGTGTTGCAAATGGCGATAAATATAGAGCTACCAGACTGCTTAGAAGCTAAATTGAAAGCTTTGAAAAGGTTGGTCACACTAAATGTTAGCGAACTAAATATCTGGCAGCACTATCTCTTAGTAAACAATTAAATTTGTTGTTTTGTTTTTGATTCAAAGTAGACCTGGAAAACCATGACATTGGCCCATAGGGCACTTTTCACATGGTTCATTGTTCTCGTGTTTCTTATATTGTTATGCCTGCGGCTGGATCCGCGCACAACATGGAACTGGTTTGTCACCTTTACACCGCTTTGGTTCTTTGATTGTATTCTTATCATCTACGTTATAATAAAATTTATTCGCAAGTGGCGGAATTTGAATAGACTTGCCGATCTCCTGCTGCTTTATAAATGGAATATTGCCGGGGTGTTGCTCACAATTACATCCCAGGTGATGATTTGTTTGACTCTTGAATACCCGCAACAGATACCCATATATTTCACAATGACTCCACTTTGCCTACTGCTGACCACAGCCATTGTCTATGTGGGAAGCCGTTTGGGAAAGCGTGAGGGTTGGATTATATAAAGTAGAACATTAAGTTATAGCTTAGTATCTCAATAATTATGTTTATTTATTTTAAGATGAAATTGTAAATAAATCAAAAACCATATTTGCTCTGTGTAACTCGTCGCGTTTGCCTATTGGCCGACCACATAGCTTGTAGTTCAGCCTCGTTTGCCTTGGCTTTGTGGGCCAGGTAAGTTATTTGATGTTTTCGCCTTGTTCCCGCCACAGGTTCCTCGTCAGTAAGCACCCCTGTGGGTTGGTACGTTGTTGCTGAGGCCAGGGCTGTCCGCATCCATTCCTCACGATTCGGATGAACTTGAGAGCCAGAGATCTCGATAACTTGGATATCCTTTGCTTCCTTTCGACGTCTTTTTGAATTTCTACCAACTAAAGCATCCATTGCTTCGGAATTTAGTTGTACGTTCTGATTACGGCTTTGAATCTGTCGCATTTGCTCCTGTTCGGCTAGACGAGCTGATTCTTGGATGTCTTCTTCAGTAACTTCACGTTCGGCCATGCTTTCCAGGAATTTATTACTGGCCTCTACCATTCGGGCAGCACGTTTAGCAACCAAGGCATTTATTTCATTGCTGCTAACCTCTGGAAGATTTTGCTTGCTGTTCAACGAGAAAAAGTCCCCATTACCTTCATCATCATCTTCGCTGTCGCTAGCATTGACCAACGTCGAAGGCACACCTGCAGCAACGGATTTGCTGTGCGGAGCTACAACTTTTTTTAAGCCATCAACAGCTTCAGTATTATGAGCAGCTCTACGCAACTTCACTGTATCAGGAACAAAGGGAGAAGCAAGAACAGCTTGTGATTTCTGTCTAGCAGCTGGAGCACCAGATTCTGTTTTGGAAAAATTGCGCTCTGATTTGGGTTGAGGCAATAAAGTTAACAGTCCCGATCCTTTGGGCGTATGGATTTTTGTTTCATTTTTTCGCGACTTTAATTTCTCTGACATTTCCTTGTCTACATCAGAGAAATCTCTTAGCGATGGTATGCTAATCTGGACGCTTCTTTTAGTTGGGAGGGGAGGAGGTTTTTCCAATCCTTCGTTGCCTACCAGAGCGGCTGGCTTTTTGTGCAGAAACTCATCGTCCGCTTCTTCAGTGGTCGCAACAGCTATACGTGGGATAGGAAGTGTGGAAAAAGCTGGCGTCGCCTCCACATTTTCTTCCTCTTTTGACTTGGAAGGAGCGTTAACCTTGGGCTTGGGCAATGCCAATGCTAATCGTCCACTTGAAGATTTCAGTTGCTGGAGAGTGGCCTCCTGGGGCACATAGTCGTCATCATCGTCACTTATATGATTATTTGAACTTTCTGCCACTGACTTATTAACAGGCTCATCATTTTCAGATTCTTCGTCGCTGCTGGCGGCGTAGGCAACAAGAGACATTTTTGTTTTATAAATAATAATAACAAATTAAGTATGACGATTAGCTCGCTAGAGGACGTCTAACTTCTCGTTACACCAAATCGATTACATACAACCGACAGATGGCGCCGCGAGGTATTAACAAGCGCTGGTCAACCGGTTAACAGTATTCCTAACTGCCGGTCAATCGGTTATGAGAACCGACAAACAGTTCAAAATAGAAATGCCTAGAAGGATAAATATGTAAACATGTTGATGGAAATGTTTTTTTCCCATATCGAGTAATAAATTGTTTATTCATTTGTTTAAACATTATTGGGTTTAAGTGCGCATTGCTTTTCTATACCTTTATTCGATACCAATAATGATCGAATAGTCACAGTCAGCTGCAAAAACCTCCTCCACCATCACAATTTTGCGGGACGCCAAGCGGGACGCTTGCGAGCTAATCAAATAAAAGCAAGAAACAGAGAAAAATATTTCATTCTATTAACCTTCGCAAACAAAGAACATTGCAATTGAAAATGGGGGGCGTCTCGAAGCCTCTGGGAATTGGCATATTCCTTCTTGTTGCCGGCATTGCCTCCATCTCTGGTCTGCATAATTTTCGACATGGACGACTTGTAAATGGATTTGTGGGTGAACCTAGCAAAGTGGTTACAATTCAGCGGTCTTTGGAACCGGAGGACTTGTGGTTCGAGCAACGTTTGGATCATTTCCAGCCATCAAATGCAAAGACTTGGCAACAGCGTTACTTTGTCAATTCGGATTATTATAGGAATGATAGCACCGCTCCCATTTTCCTGATGATTGGAGGGGAGGCGGAGGCCTCTAAGAAATGGATGCGTGAAGGAGCTTGGGTACACTATGCCGAGCATTTTGGAGCCTTGTGTATTCAGCTGGAACATCGTTTTTATGGCAAGAGTCGTCCCACAACTGATTTGTCGACTTCGAATCTGGTTTATTTAACTTCTGAGCAGGCCCTGGCAGACTTGGCCAATTTTGTGGCGGCCATGAAGGTTAAATTTAATCTTAAGGATTCGCAAAAATGGATAGCTTTTGGTGGTTCCTATCCGGGTTCATTGGCGGCCTGGGCCAGAGAAAAATACCCCGATCTTATATATGGCTCTATCAGCTCCAGTGGTCCCCTTCTGGCCGAAGTGGACTTTAAGGAATACTTTAATGTGGTCATAGCTTCTTTGGCCAGCTACAAGCCCGCCTGCGTGGAAGCAGTTACTCGTAGCTTTGCACAAGTGGAGATTTTGCTAAAACACATGATTGGCCAGCATAATCTAGATGAAAAATTTAAGTGAGTTATTGTTTTAAGAAATCTAGCAATAAGTTTAAAATCTCTTATACCGTTTTAGGACTTGTACACCGATCAAGGATTCCATTAATAATAGTCAGGATATATCGAATTTCTTTGAGAATCTAGCTGGAAACTTTGCCGGGGTAGTCCAATACAATAAGGACAATAGTCCTCATGCCACAATTACCATAGACGAGGTAAGTAATGGAAAAATCTTAGTCCATCCGCCCAAAACAAGTCTAATCCTTTGCAGATTTGCGATGTCATGTTAAATACAACCATTGGACCACCAGTCACACGACTGGCTGAAGTGAATCGTATGCTACTGGAGCAATCAAATACCTCTTGTTTGGACTACAAATATGAAAATATGATAAATGATATGAAAAATACATCCTGGGATTCTGAGAGTGCCAAGGGTATGCGTCAATGGACCTATCAGACATGCAATGAGTTCGGTTTCTATCAGACTTCGGAGAACAAGGCGGATACCTTTGGTGATCGATTTGGCGTTGACTTTTTCATACGGCAGTGTCAGGATGTTTATTCCGATAGCATGGATGCCAAATATTTGGAGCAGGTGGTGGCTCAGACAAACAAGCATTATGGGGCTTTGAAACCAGAGACCACAAATGTTCTATATGTCCATGGTTCGATAGATCCCTGGCATGCGTTGGGCCTGACCAAACCGGTGACTGCAAAAACACCAACAATCTATATTGAAGGTACAGTCACCTCATTTGGAATTAGTCCATACTCTCACAATTCAAATTTTATGCAACCACTGCACAATTCTATTTATTTTTGTTTCAGGTACGGCTCACTGCGCCAATATGTATGAACCGGTGAAAACTGATCCCCCACAACTGGTCGCCGCCCGTAATAAAATACTCAAATATCTGGCCAATTTGCTCAGTGATTATACATCCGAATTGAATTAATTGCAAGTCTAGATATTGCCTAAATATATATTTCGCTCCAAAGAATGTTTTGCCGCATTAGCTTTTGTTTCTTTTTTATTTACATATACATTATATAATATATATATTTAAGTGTAAAATGATTGTGTTATTAAAGTTTATGCCGGCACAAGTAATAGCCGTAAAGGGTAAATGTAAATGTTCTGGCTTTACGTTATATTGATTTATAGATTGACCTAATCCTTTTTGGCCTCCTCCATTTTCTCATGAAGTCGCTTCCAATAATGCTGGACTGTCTTGTTTTGTATGATGTTCTTTTCGATGAAGCGCACGGTTGCAGTTCCCAGCAAATAGGTCAAATCATATAAGAAGGCCACCACACGAAAAAAGTATTTCTCCACCTGCTGCTTATCTGGACTGTTGGCAATAAGTTCCTGGAGCTGCTTGTTGGCCAAATTAAAGGCATCGTTGAGCGGCGACGAAGCTGCGGCAGGTGCAGCATTCTCCGACTTTCCCTTAGATTCGTTTTTATCCCCTGATTTGGGTTTCGATGGTGGTACAGAATCAGCTTTGCCCTGATTAGCACTAAAGAGATCTATTGGCTGAGCTGTGCCAAATTTGCCAGAACCAGACATGGTTTGACCAGCGTCCATTTCGGAAGTGGCCACACCTTTCTTGAATAATTCTCTGGTGTCTTCGGTGGCATTGCTTTTCTTAAAGACTTTATCAGATTCGTCATTGTGGTCAAAGGAGGACGATGACGATGATGACGACTTGTTTATTTCGGCTTTGCTGCTCAACTTGACTTTGGGCTGAGCCACTGAGGCCGTTGGATTAGAAATAGATGGAGTTTTGCCTTCTATAATCCCTCCAGTCAAATTGGGAGTTGGGAAACCAGTTCCCCCCGACGAGTCCTTGCTCTCATTGCCATCATCGTTGCTTTTAATGGCATAAAAGCGACTCAAAGGAAAAGAATATGGAGAACTTCCAAACGGCAAAGAAACATGGATGGGCGACTTCAATTCGTCCAAGACCAAACGTGGACAGTCTAACCGAATTAAAATTGATTGAATTTTTAACACACACCACATGGCCATAGAAGGCCCAAGCTGTCTTTGATTTCGCTTACCCCATTTATACGGAACACCCGTGATCATAGCTCGCTTAAATATACCACGTTGGGTTAATTTCAGTGTGGCGCGCAACATCTTTAAATTAGATTGGATTTTTTGTTAAATTGACTAGTTAAGTTTTTTTTTTTTACTTCAACACAAATTTTCCAAAATAGCAGTGATAATTTGAACGTAGAAAAATGCCGACTGACTGGCTTTCTAAACAGAATGAGAGAGACAAGGCCAACTATTGGTTTGACTGAATATACATAAGTATGTAAGTTTAACATGGCAGATTTTTAAGAATTGGCAGCACTTTTTTGAATGTATAAGTTGTCTCTTTTTATTATTATTTTTGTTTACACTAATTACTAAAGCATATTAGTAAGTTTACTAGTTACATTTAGGAGGCTATAAAAATCAAGATCAGGCTCATTTTAATGGAATTCTAGGCAATAATTACGAAAAAAAAATGAACGCGCTCTTATATCAAAAATATAAAATGTGACAAATTGCCTGGCACAAAAAAAGGGAGCCCAATGCACGTTACAATTTGTGGCATATTTCAGCCTCATTTTGGGCAAGGCAATTAGGCAAAATACTTCTTAATTTAACTGGAAAATTAGGTTTCACTCTAAATATTCTTTACACGTTTGTTAAATTACATTTTTAAATTAGTTAAAAAAAAAAAAATAAACAAATTCATCCTTAGCAATTTCTCGGTTTTGTTTTCCTTTGTTTCTACTGGCAACCAAATCGGTTTGTATATATAGTTATATGTATTATATAGAATGTAATTTTACGTACGTATATGTAAGAGTTGTTATTCTTATTATGAATGTAATGGAAATGTCTGTCCTTTCACGTAATTTTTTTTTTTTTAATACTACAACACTCGAATTACTTCAATATTCCCCCCAACTTAAAACAGACCGATTTGTTTTAAGTTATTCTTGATAATGACATCGGTGACGGCATCGAACACAAATTTCACATTGTTCGTATCTGTGGCGCAGGTGAGATGCGTATAGATCTCCTTTTGGTCTTTTCGTTTATTGAGATTTTCAAATTTCATGCGTATGTAATTGGCTGCCTCCTCAAATGTATTGGAGCCTATATTAAAAAAAATTGTTTATATTAGTTTTTTGTTTTTTAAATTAAGAATAAACTTAGTATTTTTCTGACCTGTGTATTCTGGGAAGCATATCGTTAGCGGCGAACGCTTAATTTTCTCTTCAAATAAATCTTTTTTGTTTAAGAATAAAATAATGGAGGTCTCCACAAACCATTTGGAATTGCATATGGAATCAAATAATTTCAATGATTCAATCATACGATTCATTTCCTCATCTTCCGCTAAAACGAGATCATACCCTGTGGAAGAAATGCATATTTGAATATTTAAATTATCTTGAGGCAAAAATATTAAGAGTTCCTAAATTAAGTATGATTTGATACAATAATTAGATATATATATATATATATGCTTTATACTGCGACTCAAATTCAAAGTTATCAAAAAATAATAAAGAAAACATTAAAACAAACATCATCTCATCTTTTATTATTCCAAGTGCAACTATTTCATTCCTATTCCATGGGTAACTATAATTTCAGGATTAGCACCGTGTAAATCGTTTCTGGGTTACTTTACGTTGCCATGAAAATAAGTGAGACAGCATGCTTTTAGTATTGCATTACGGTTTCGGTAATATACATACATATATAACAAATCGAAAGTTGGACTTATAGAGTTACCACTAATAGCGACACGAATATTCCTAATTAAAATCTTCCAATTTCTTTGGTTTCTTACCCGATAGTGCCACACAGAAAATGATAGCAGTAACGCCTTCAAAACAATGTATCCATTTTTTGCGCTCCGAACGCTGACCACCCACATCGAAAAGTCTGCAAAATATATAACATGAATCATTGGACTAACTATTAATAGTTAGAAAACTCACTTAAAATGCAGCTGCTTGCAGGAGAAATGCGTCTCAATGATACCCGTTGTTTTTACTCGAGTACGTAGGACATCTTGCTGTGTGGGTATATAGTTTGCTTGTGCAATACGATCCAATGAGTTGAGATAATAGCCAGCTGAATCATTCAATTGATATTCACGAGACCGTGCAAATGATTGTTGTACTCCACCATCGGCCCAAAGTTTTTTCATTAGCATAACAATTTCGGGTAAAAGTAAACCTTCATCTGCTGCCGAGGCATGTGTGAAAAATTGTCGGGCAATTTCCGTTTTACCAGGATCAGCGAATTCAATTTTAAGTCGTCCCATTGCACGTATAATGACCATCAGACTCTGAACTGTATTGCTATAGACAACTCGTCGATATTCTTCACACTCTTCCTGCGAGTAGCCGGTTTCGTGAATAATCTTCATTTGTTTGACTATAGTTGATTTACCAGATTCACCGGCGCCTGTGAATAAGCAAAACGCAATTACAATTTATGTATATAGAAATATATATATATATATATAGTATTTTTATGGTGCATTGATGAACTCATGGTAATTGGAATTGAAATTGGTTGCGTGCGTAAAAACTGAATGAATCAATAAAAGAATGAATGAAAAAGAAAATTGCTAGAGATACGACATGATGCAGCAGCAGGAAACGAAAACGAAGATGGAGAGTCATACGACTTGTTTTTTATTTTTTTATGAATGAAATGGAGGCCACAACTTGCTCAATTGCCTGAGGGTTCAATAGGTTAAAAAGTCTCTACGATCATAGCCGATATACACTTACTTAATTGCGCTGGTCATGTTTAGAAGTAATAACTGAAATTAACATATATGAATAACAACAAGATATACATATTGCTGCCATTTCTACTTGAAACAATCACACAATAATCTGGATACTATAATATTGATAAAGAAAAAGAATTGTTTAAAAGTGATTGAATGTATTGACATTGGATTGTGAAATGATTAGTATATGAAAAATGAGTAATAGATGCTAAATAACTTAAAACTGCATGCCAAATATCAAGATAAATAAGTTAATTGTACATTTAAGTGTAAACATATTTATCTTTGAGCAAATGACAAAAATAACTTCTTATCAAACTAATTTCAAGGAATAAATATATGTATCATTTCCTTTATTATTGTTATTTTTTGTATGAAGGAGATTAAATAATTTCATTTGAAATGTAAAATACTTTTACAAAAGGTTTCTCACATAAGCTTTTTATTTTTCGTTCATACAAGCAATAAAACTTTAAAGTTCATTGAACCTGCACTAAAAAAAAAAATTATGTTCAAGTCTCTAAAATTCTTTTATTTAAACAAAATTTCATATCGTTTATTATGTACAATAATATATACATACATACATGTTGTATGTATAATAAAGACATGAACGTGATATTGTGATATCTGTTTATTATTGGAATAGATAAAATAATATAATCCATATTATGTATGTACGTGTTGATCAGTTTCCCTTTTGAATGATAACCAAATATGGTTAGTTAAAATGAAAAATTTGGACTAGTCTTAAGTTTATCAAAGAGATATATAAATATATTGTCTATAAGCGACAGTGTCTTTATTTTTGGCATCCATCTATTGCAACAATGGAACATTAAGCCATTTTGGTTTTGCCAACTTTGACTGTTGCACGTCTATCTCTCTCTCTCTTTCTCGGTTTCTTTTTTTTTTTTTTGTCTGTATTTGTTGGGTCCATTCCCAGGTTTGAGATGGTTAGGTAATTACCTGACGACTACTACTACTACTATCACCACTGCTAACTGTAGACTGTACTTTCACTTTTCCAGGCCTTTTTTCAAGGTTTTTTTTTCGTTATTTTGACTTTGTTCAGTAAGTATCTAGTTGAATTACATCTTTATAATAGTATTTTATCATCATTACTTATAACAAGCAAATAAATCATAGTTATCATTGTTGTAGGAATATTTTATGTATTTTTTTTTTTTTTTGGTTTAATTCAAATCGTAGGCCTTAACAATGCACACTAATTTTTGCAATAAAAATCAAATATAAACTCATCTGAAGACAAGGTAATGGCCAGCCAAATCTGTCAAATCTGAATACGAATGGGAAAATATAAAAAAAGAAGAAAAAACTTCGGAACAAAAAACGTACAAAAGAGTGGAGGCAACAAAAAAAAAAAAAAAAAAGCAAAAGAAAAAAAAAAAAAAAAACCAAAATGGCAAAAAAGGTCAATTTAATAATAATAGCAGCAAAATATGTGTATGCACCGTTAACTGGTGGCATAATAAGCCCAAAACGTAAGACAAACACAGAGAGAGCATGAAAGAGAGAAAGATGAATAAAGAAAGAGCAAGAAGAGAACATAGCGGTAGAGTACAAAGCGTGTTCGGAGATCCACAGCTCGCTCCATTATCCCCATCATCATTATTATCATCATAGTCATTATTGGTCGGCCATATATCTCATAATCAACGGTAATATAATTAATCGAATAATGAACGCAATCATCATGATGATCAATTTGATCATCATTAGCACTCCGTGTAAACTTTGAAATAAGAATCGGTGACTAAAACCAAACACTAATATAACAACAAAATATTTTAGAGAATCATTGAAAATGGTATTTTTGTTATTATTATTGTTGTAGTTTTTATGAAGTGAGTAATCAAGTTAAATGGCGCCTGAAAATGTTTTTTTTTGTTGTATTTTTATTTTTTTTATTATGATTATTATTATTATTTATTCATTTCAGATAAGTGTGTAAATGAGTGAACGCATCGAAGATATGGAAGAAAGAAAAAGATGTGTTAATCAGCATTACAATATATACATACGTATGAGCGAAGGGAAGAGACAGAGTGTAAAATGCCCTCAGATTAAGGGTAAAGTAAACAAATTTTTTTATATATTTTTAACGGAAACATTTTAACCGTATTACATGGCAACAACAACTATGGCCTATATCCGGCAGTTATGTCATCGAAACAGTTAAACGGAAATTACAAGTTATTAAACAATGCCTAATCGATCGGTATACCATATATAACCATATATCAATCAAAAGGCAAGCCAATAAATATTAAATATTTAACCAATCATAAACGTAACATTTTATTATAAATTTTTTAAAATTTGATTTTGACTCATATATACTTATCAATTTTATTTAAATCAAGAAATCTATCTTATTAAATATTCATAATAAACTTGCCATTGTTATTTTATAGATCTTTTGATTTGACTAAAGTATACTCAGTACTCCTAGACATAAATACATATGTATATGATATACCTAAACATAATTAAAATTTTTCTATTGTTATATTTCTAGTTGAAATTGTATATTGCATCATCATGATCATGATCATGATCTTAAGCTGCAACAATTTTTAAGCATTACTAAATCATTTTTTCCAAATATATATTTAAACCGGTTTTTCTTTGCCATATGGAGCCTCTTCTTTGTTCTTTTCTCTGTTTTTGTGCGTTTTGTTTTCATAATTATAACATAAACATAATATTTAATCAGTTCGTTTTTAAATTGTCATTATACAAATCAAAGTTCTTTCCCAGTTGAAGCTAACAGGAAAAAAAAAATGATTGCTGAAAAGTGTTTGGTAGAAAGGTCATTTAGCGATAATATTTGATAAGGGAGAAATTAAATTTATAGCCAAAACGTCAATACACACATATACCAATAAACTGTGTAATATATGTATATGAAATACTTATGTATAAACATATATGTATGTATATATATTATGTATCTACGTATGTATGTATATATTGTTGATTAAGTTGCTGTACTGACAGTTTGGGGGAAGGCAAGACATCATGTGCTTTCTTTTTTTCTTTCCTTTTCATATATAAACTGTATATGTACATATATACATATGTATATATATATAAATGTAAAAGCTTACTCATGCCCCAAATGCGATTTTGAGACATTAAAAGTGAGTATATAAAGACATAGTAAGTAAATGCAAATAATATTATACAATATAATAAAAACGAAATTCTTTTCAACATAAAACTCGAAACTTTCTGTTTTGTCAATTGAAAATGGCATATGAAGTGCCTGCCTCGGAGAGGGTAAAAAGCCAATGAAATTGAGTGCGCCATGTTATCAGATAAAGGGAGGCAGTTTGGGGGTGATGAGGAAGATGGAATGGGTCAACTGACACATACCAACCCTCCTCTCCTCCACCGACTGACAAGCACAACAATAGTAAACATTTTATTTAATAAATTCCAAGAGCTGCTGGCGGAGGCAATGACAGTTCCCCATTTCAAGCTGCAATTGCATTTGGTCAAACAGTAAGGCAGGAGGGAGGGACTGAGGGCGGACTGGGGTCCCCCATTTATTAGCGCTAATATCGTTCACCCCACTTTAAATGTCAGTGAGCTATAATATAATATCCCCCCCTTCGCATCCCCAATCCCACCTTTATTCACTCCTACCCCCAATCATTCTCCCACCAATTAGCTAGCCTTGTCTGAGGGAGAGATAGAGAAAGAGAGCTGTATAATAAGAGTGCGCAAGTGCGCCGCTAACAATACACTCACACTCATTAAACTACACACATACATAGGCATGCGTCTAACAAAAACAACAACAGCACCGCACAGACAAATGTTAGTTCGAGATGCAAGTGGTGCAAGGTGTTTTTTTGTCTTGCTTTGTCAGTGCTTCTGTTGTTGTTACTGTTGGTTTGGCCATATCTTAAAATAAACACTAAACTGCATGGTTTGGCTTAATGTTGAATGTGTAGATATACATATATAATAGTGGCGGCTGCGCTGCAAAGGTTAGGTCAACATTAAAGATAGGGAAAAAATATAAGACTACAAGTAGAGTAAAATTTCTCAGCGTCCTACGAAAACATTTTAATCTTAGCTTCTTAACTGTATAGTATCGTATTTCAGCCTTATATTTTTTTACCTTGTTCTATAACCGTTAGCTGTTAGTTTAAGCGGCACCACATCTTCTTATTAAGAATTAATTAAATATCAATATTTGATTAACAAAACAAAAAAAAAGGTTGATCAAGGATAGGTTGACCGACTTTCGTATACCCTTTTCCAAGTAAAAGTATTACATATAATTGAAACTTTCTTAAATCAAATTTAAAGCTTACTATCTTGCTTTCGTTCACTTTAAAAGACACTTTACGTCAAATTGCCATCTCACTTACTCTTATGTCTTAAATTTTTAGTAGAATATATTAAAGCGTTGTTATTTTTAGCCTGCTACAAACAGTTGATATACGCATTTACTCTACGGCAACAGAGTATATAAATTAACAGGGCAATTGTTTATGAGAAATCTATATACATTCATATATGTATAGTTTTCCGATTAGTGCATTCTCATTACGTATGTATGTATGTATATAAATAAGGAAATCTGCGGGCAAACTTTTAGCACACGATAGTTAGCTTCAACGCTGAGGCCGGCCGTAACTTAGAATCGGAAATGCCTATATTTCTACATGTATATATATTTGAATGGGTGAGCTAATAATTAAGTTCGATGATGTGTATGTATTTCTTTTCTGCTAGATTGAAAACTAATTTGCGGCTGATGGGTGTTATTTTTTTTTACTTTTACTCCTCTCCACCCCCTTCTAGCACTTTACAAGCCATTTTACACGCCTGCTGTCTAGTCCCTGAGTCATAGTCGTCGTCATCATCATCATCATTGCCAGCGGCGAGTGCCTCGCTTCATTAGCAAATCAGCAACCGGCACAAAGTGCAACCCCTCTCTATAGCCAAACCAGATCAGATCCGAAAGCAGCGCTACTTTAAAGCATTGAAAATGAAAAAAAAAAAAACCAACATCAACTCTCATAGCATTGTTTTCCGAATTGAATGGCAATGAAAATGAAAAGTACACACAAAAAGATACATACATTTATGTACATAAACACACACTTACATTCACACACACATACGTACACATACTGCAACAGGCATGTGTAGAAATTTAATTGCAGAAGAAGGTTTCACAAAGAGGGTTATGCTAACCAATTTAATACGGTAATTTTTATACCCTTTTCCATCGTATTGTATATAGGTATAGTCATTTGATCTTATGCACATGAGTAATAAATTGAGCATGCAATAATTAAAAACTACAATATATATTATATATACATTGTCAGCTAGTCACTATTCAGAAAAATAAATATATATACACCAATTCTGATTCAAAATGAATATGCCCTTTTTGGCAAGGGTATCAATAATGAGGGAAGTTTGAGAAGGCATTTCGTCCCCAGAGGTCAGACCAAAAATGTCTTCTTCTGTGGTGTGCAGATACGAAACGCTTGAGTTGATTTCACACACACACACACGCACCCAAAGATGAGATCGATCCACCGCACACAACCACAAGTGTCAGCTTTAGCCACATAATATATGTACATGTTGCCAAGTCCGCGGCGCATTGGAGGCGCCCCACTTGTTGAAGTGCGGCATTTGGTTTCAATTTTCATTCAATATGGTTTTTTTTTCTTTTCGTTTTCTTATCGGCAAACGAATTGAAAACAGACATGGGCATATTGCATAATTCATATTAGCCATGTGGAGAAGAAATTCTGAAGTTCTTTTTGTTTTTGGTTTTTCTTCATCTTTAATATTCGCATATGGCTGAAATTTTCTGCCGGGAATCCACAAAAAAATAATATGAAAAACACATTTCACCCCGCCCAATTCACACAATATTGTTTCAATTTTTTGTTTCCCATGATCTGTGAGTAATCTTATTTAAGTGCTACTTAGGTAGAAAGCAAGGAGTGAGAGAGACGCACCCAATAGCAGCAATTTCACCTCCGAAGCTGCACGTTCGCCCTCTGCTCGCAGCGCCCGATCGATGTTCTTCGAACGTTCGATGGCTTCTTTATCTCTTGCTGTACTCACGGCACAACCCATTTTGCTCGTTTAACTGTTATTTTATTTGATTATCGTTTGGAGGTTGGCGTAAGGGGTTTATAATTGGCACTGCTTATTGCCTGTTTTCTTTTTATAACTTTTTTCGTTTTTGATTCACTACTGGATGGTTCTCGTTTTACTTAAACGCCTGCAATTTGTCGTTGCGTCTGCGCGTCGTCGGCGTCGGCTGTACACTTTTTCTTCCTTTCACGCAAACACAATACATACACACACACACACGCGCGAAAGCACAATCACTGGCGGGTAAAAAAAAAGGGTCTCACGGCGTTTGTATATTTAGCTTTTTTACGCTCGCGGCGGTTTTGAACAATTATTCGCTAAATGTTTAACTTGGTATTCCTTAAAAATTTATTTATCTTTAACAAACTATCTCGGCTTTGCTGGTGATCGTGAATCACTGATCGCAGTGTGACCAGGCTCGGCGATTTCAGAAATACTAAGCACAAATTATCGATATTTTAACCGATCAATTTTCGTTTAGTGTTGTAAAGTGCATTTTTAATTTAAAATTTTACAACACTAACGTTTGTTTTTAAAAATTGTGCAAAATCGGCGGTCTTTTTAAAAAGGAACTATGTTTAGAGGAAAAATAAAATTTAAAACTTTCAAAGGTATTTTACATATTGTGCATGGTTAAAAAAGCTCCACAAAAAATGGTAATACAATTATGTTCCATTTAAAAAACCATAATTCATATGTATATGCATTAGCCATCTGGCTTCCTATTTAAAAAGCAGCTGATACAAAATATATACGTCCAAATAACGGCTCAATATGGTGAGTCGATATTGATTCGTTTGCCTTTCTTTACGTACATTTCAAATTAGCAAACAATTTGTAGAATTAAGAGGTAAGAATTTTAAAATAAAAACTGACACTAGAATTAGGTTCAAAGTATGCTTTTTTTGTTGAAATGTTATTATTGCTAGATTCAGTTGATTGGCGATATTTTTTTAATCAAGTATAAACCTTATCTAAACTTGTCACTAGAGATTTTTTGTGAACTTTAACTACAAGCTTACAACCTAAAGCAATCAATAGTAATTATACAATTATAGTACTTTAAAATTTCCACATTCTTACTCAAGAATTGTATTTGCTCAAGTTGTCGGCTCATTGACATCCCCTTTTGGAACGTCTTTTGAAAAGTGCCGAAAAAAATCAATCGAATGATGCATTTGACGATCGACATCCATCAGTGCAACTTCACTTGACTTGGTCTAGGGCGGGGATGAAGGTGTTGTTGTGTATGTATGCGTCTGATTTGGATCAACCTTTCAACGAGATGAGGAAAAACTTTTTACCGAATTATCCAAGGAAATTAATCTTAATCTTGAGTTTGCCCAGGCCACAAGTAACACATGTGCCAAACTCTCTACATATCGTATTTTATGTGTATGTGTGAGAGTGTGTGTGTGTGTAGGAGTCAGATCTATTTCAAGGCCTTGGGCCATCCTTTCATTGTTGTTGTTGGCATTGATGTTTTCTTTTATACCCCTCATTCATAGGGTATATAGGCTATATTAAGAACTTTCTATATTGTTCATTTTTGTTTTATATATTGTCTTACCAGAAAATTATTGTTTATTAGTTAGCAGCAAGAAATCTACTAACGGCAACATCTTAACTACTAGCAACAAGATGATATAACAACGTTTCGGCAGCAACTTTAAAATTTCTACTTTATATATATGTAAAGGGTATTTATAATGTCGGTTTCGGTTAATATATAGATTATCTTTTTTTTTTTTTTTTTTTTTTTATTTCTGTGCGCGCACGCCGATTGAAGTTTGTCCGACTCCGACATTCGTCAAATTTGTTGGCATCAGCAAACAGTTTGAGAATTTTCAACTACAACACCAACAGCAACATCAGCAGCAACAACAACAACAATTGTCGAGAAGAAGGCATGCGCTTTACATACGGCAAAGGCGGACCACCCAGAAATATGGAGGGCACCCGCCCCTTTCATCCTTTCCCCAACTAACCGCATAAATCCATAATTCTTTAGCTGCATCTCGAATATATAACAATACCAATGCAGGTCTGCTGCAATGTTGCTGCTGCTGCTGCTGCCGCTGCAATCATTCATTCAAACCATAGACATAGCGGAAAGAGAGAGAGAGAGAGCCAGTGAGTGGTAATGCGGGGTAGAAAAGTGTCTAGAAGATCCCCTACCTCACTTCTTTGGCCCACCCGTCGCAATTCGTGTAAACATGTGTAAATCATGACCCGTTGATGGCCTCCACGTAGCAATAGCAACAACCATGTGACGTCCTCCGACGACTGCAACAGCAAGAAAGACAAGGAGGTGGAGGCAGGGAGGGCATAGCAGGGCAAATCAGACCGGAGTGGTAAAGACTTTTGCACTGCGACCCTCTAACTTCTTCCTTTCCGTTTTTTTTTTTTTTGTTTAGATAAATTAGCCGCGGAAAGCTGCAATATGAATGAATAAATGAATGAATGCTATATCGACATATCTCCTCTCCCCCTCATTCCTTTTTTTGTTTCTCTACTTGCCTTCTACTTTTTCCAGTTCCCAATATCTCGATGATCTGCTCAACTGCAACTGCAAACATTTGGAAACGAAAATTCCCAAATCCAATGCCCAACTCATAATCAGTTAATGTCCCAAAAGCAAATATTATTTATGCCACAGCCCTGAGAACTTTTTCTTCTCCGTTTGTGTGCATATTGTGATGCACGGGATACAGGGAGAGATGAAAATGCCTAAAGGCTGTAGGTGGCACTGTATTGGATGGATTCCCCCATCCATTGTGGATGGAGGCAACTGCATTTCTTTTGGTCATGTTTGTTTATACTTAAAGCGTTGTATCAATAAACATTTTGCCCCGGCAAAGGGCAAGTTTCGAATATTAAAATTGTTCCTACATGGGCAACAAAATTATATGAATGGCAAAAGCAGTTCAATTGCAAACATAAGACAACTAATTTAAAGGAATTTTAATTGATTTAATTAATTAAATTTGTTAACCATTAACATTTGAAAAACATAATAGATTGATTCATTTAGCAACTCATTATAATCTATTTATATCTATAAGCAATTTACCAAAAAAAACCAAACAATTTCAAATTGTTTTTTTTAGAATATATGTTTGTGAATCAATAAGATAAATTAATTAATTCATTAATCAAAGATTAAATTTAAAATAAAGTAAAAAGAGTGGCCGATTGAAGGGAATACTATACTATGAATAACCTGGCCAAGTAGAAGAAAAATTAAGAATAATAAATATAATATTTTATCACATAAACATAATGTTTAAATTTATTTATCTAATAATAAAATGAAGTTCAATTGATGACTTTGTAAGGAATATTTAAAACAAAAGAATAAACCAAATGTAAATTTAATTCAAAAACATATTTTTGAATGGAAAATAAACTGTGTGTAAATCTGATATAGGTGAGTACTTTGAAAACCAAGAGTTTTCAATATTGGTTGTAATTTGAAGCTTTCTTTTTCTTTTTTTTCAAACTTTAACATTAAAGAAACATTGTTAAATTTGAAAAATGAAAGGATTACCTTAAAGAAAAATGAATAATTTTCAAAAACCAAACAAGAGCTACAAATAAAATGTTCTTTCAATGCACAAATCATTAGTAAAAATCATGAAAACAATCAGTTTGAAATTGTCAACTAAAATTCCATATATATATATATCGAGTTCAAGTGGTTTCTAAATCGTTTGGGGGCGACATCCTGACGTGGCAGTCTTCTAATTATCCACACCATAAATTGAACCGATCGATGACAAATATTTTGACATGGCGCCGCTAAGACGATGTCCCCTTACCCCCAACTGCAACTCGGTTGTCGGATGTAGGTTAATGTGTGGTCGGTTCATGACCACTTGAGACTCGGTAGCGGTAGCCTAAAAATTCAAACTTGTAACCAGAAACTTCAACTCTTCAAAATGAAAACAGAAAAACAAAATAGAAAAGAAAACCCAATAGCAAAAAAAAAAAAAAAAAAAAAAACACACACATCTCAGCAACAATTGAGATTTAAATCAAGCACATAAATATAGATTTTCGTATGTGGCTTGAAATTATGGCAGTCAGTATGGAATTGAGCCAACAACAAGATCAAAATTAATATCAAAATTTTTCTATTAAAAATTTACACAAATATTTTTGGATTTTATTAAATAGTTTTTTTTTTCTCTGTCCATTTTCATATAATTTTTTTTTTTTTTTTGTTGATTTTCTTTTTATATTAAACCAAAAGCCGAAATGAATCGTCTGACCAATTGGCCAGGCCTGAATATTAGCAATGTTATGATTTCTGCCCGTAGATGGAAGAACAATAAATGCGACCAGGATTCATGCAAGAAAACGAACGATTGTTGTTGCAAAAAACAAAAAGCTGCAAATAAAAATAATTATTGCAAGCAAGAAAGATGCAAGAAAGAATTGCCCAAAAAGGCGGAACCATGCAGGCCAGATTGTTGCAGAAGAGAGGAGCCTGCCAAGAAGCAAGATTGTTGCAAACGGGAAGAAGCTTCGAAAGAACAGAAGTGCTGTAAAATTTATTGTTGCAAATCTATGTGCGAGCAAGAGGATCCCTGTAAAAAGGAGGATCCCTGCAAAAAGGAGGATCCCTGCAAAAAGGAGGATCCCTGCAAAAAGGAGGATCCTTGCAAGCAAGAAGATGAGTGCTGTAATAAAGATTGCTGTCAGGAACCATCTGACGATTATTCCAGCAAAAAAGGTGGCAAGGATGGCAAGAAGAAGAAGGCCAGCAAAAGTGGTGAAGGCGACAACGATAACAAAGACAGCAAGAGCAAGAATGGTAAAGGTGGAAAATCAGGCAAAGACACCAAAAAGAAAAGCGGCTGGTTTAGCTAAAGGAACCAAAAAACTTTTCATTTATTAACTAAATTTACAATTAATAATTTTATAATCAAAATTTTCCATAGAGAATATAAGAAAATTAACATTTAATAAAATGTATAAAAAAAACAAATTTTTAGATTCTTTTGATTTTAAAAAGAAGTGTTTCGAACTAACGGGATATAAATCCAAAATGTAACTGTATTCTAAAACATTTCCATCATATACAGATATATATCAAAATTAGACGAATTAAGAATTTGAAATAAGAATCATATATTATAAAAAAGTTAATTTTAAGGTCTATTCGGAACTAAAGATTCAAGTTTTTACTACGTTCTTTTCATAAAAGACAAAATTTAGGATTCCAAAAACACTTTTGACATTAGTTTCGATTATGTTTTATCATTCTTTGAAGATCAAAGCAACCACAGAAATTATGGTGGTTTTTTGATATTCGACATTCTCAAAATATTCAAAGTATTACACATAATTTTAGATTGATTTTGATTTAGGATCTGGGCATTACAAAAAAAAAAAAGAATAAAAAAGAAAGAAAATGAGGCGTTTGACAAGTATGGCTTACACTAAGATAAGCGAGGCTATGTTAATTCAACGTAGCAGTAGCAGTTCCAAAAAGGATTCCATCGAAAAAGTAGATCGCTCTAAAAATAAGAAGGAACCTACAAATGATGATGAGAAAAAGAATCCAGACAGTAAGAAGCAAGAAAAGGAATCGAAAAAACGGAATTTATGTGGCCGAAGTAAGATGATTCTTCATACATTCTATACCATACCATATTCATAATATCAAATTCATTTAGGTATACAAAGCACAGCTCCACGATGTAAGGATGGCAAATTTCCAGATGGTAAATCAAGTGAAAAACCTGCTGATTAGGAGTAGAAGAATTTAAGCCAAAAAAGTGATACGGACATGGGACATCTATTGATTCCTAGAAACATTTCCAAAAACTGACCTTCAGATGATGTTACTTAAAAACACTTTCTTAAACTTCAGCTACAGCATTGTGAAAGCCAGGAAACTAGTAAATGTTGATAAAATTTTGCGTTCTTCCACAGATTAACTAATTAAACAAACTAGAATTACATATAATAAAACAGAAAAAAATAAGGAAAATATGCATTGATTTCAACTCAATTTCTGTTGATAATTAGAACTTTTTAAATAAACTGAAAAAGGAAGTCTTCTTTTATAGAGCTATATGTTGCAAGGACCTTGAAGATAACAGGTTAGAAAAATTACAAAAATAAGAAAACCTTCTGCCAAATATCAAATAAGTTTTCGATTAACATAGTTTGCCAAGTTAATGTATTCAAAATTCTAGTGGAATTGTATAACACACATGCACACACGCACATACACATACAATACAAAATTGGTTTTTGTTTCTTTGTTGTTTTCTATACAAAATTTTAAAAAATTTTACTCTCGCAAGAAATTCCGGAAATTTCACAATTATAAAATCGTAAAATGAAACGTATTCCACCTCCAGTACGTTTACAATACCGCTCCACATGGATAGTACTGCGACAATTGAAGGATCAAAAGGTTAATAAAAGCTTTTTTACCAAACTATTAGATAAATGCAAATATTTTCAAAAAAATCAGAATCAAGAAGATGAAGCTAAGGAAATGGACAGGTGAGCAAACAGGGGGAAAGGCAATTGTAAGATTAATTTGATATATGCAAGATATAAACAGATATAAATAATATATATGATGTTTCAATTATAACATCTTATTCTTATTCCATGTATCCTTAATCTAACATTTAAACATTTTCTTTTTTTCAGTCATTCCACTGCAAAGAAATTTCAACCAAAAGTTATATCAGATCCAACTAAATATCATGGTATACATAATACTAAAGCTGTGCCAGCAAGTCGTACATGTGGTCTGCGCATTCATACTGGTCAAAACCGTTTGGCCCAACCCCGAATACATCGTTGCGCTAACAATGAAACGGAAAAGTTGCCAGAGAATACCAACAAGGAGCCGAACAAATAATGAATACTCTGCCAACTAAATTACGATTACTAAATTAACAGAGATACTGTTTGGAATGAACGCCGACACTGACGCCGCCGACATGAATCAGGTCTCTATAAGTTTTTACTACACAAGATCATAAAACTGAATGCGCAGACATTATAAAGCCATAAAGCAAAAAAAAAAAAGAGCAGAGCAAAAAAAAAAAAAAAAAAAAAACGAAGCAAGAAAGAGAGAGGATAAAACAAAGTGATAAAAGTGAATTTCCATGGACAGTTTACGATGCCGCCGTAGCAACACAGACACCCCCCCCTGCCACCACGACCACTACCATCACATCCTAATCATCCCCCGCAAACAAAACTATCTACAAGAGATGAATAGATATAAATGTAGCCATATGTGGAGAGGCTGAAGCCCCAAAACCCAAAAATCGAAGCAGGGCATAAAATTTTTCTTTTTTGAGTGAAAACAAAGTGAAGAGAAAATACAACCAACAAAATAAAAAAGAGAAAATCGAATTTGCCTCATATATATAGTATATATATAGCATAAGAATCACATTTAGTATATTCGTATTCATTTTCTGCGGAAAAACTGCATTCTATCAAGTGGCAGGTGCTTAAAAGTTTTCCCCATTTTCCTATACCCCGCCATGACAAAGTTAAATTCAATATATATCTATATATATATTTTTTTTTTTTTTGGCAATCTTTAGGAATTCATAAATTTCCTTTCCATTCCCAAAATGGTTTACCAACCAATCCCCCCCTCCATTATTCTCTACCATTCAGCAGGCATCCTCGAAAGATTTTTATGGCAATTCAATTGCACTGGCACTGACTTTTGTTTCCTGCTGCAACCGTATGGCCATGTAAGAATCTGAATCTGAATCGGAATTGGAATTCTTTTTTTTTTTCTTTTTTTGCTTTTCGGCTTTTCCTATGCTTCATCATCGTGTAAACAAATTATTTATAAAAGAAAATAGGAAAATTATAGCAGGCAAGCAGGCAGCACCGGTTGGGTACACGGGTCGCACTTGTCGGTCCAAAGACTCAATAGTTGAAATACATTTTTTTTTTCTTTTCCTATTCGATTTTTCTTCAATTTTTTTTTTTTCGGTCGTCTTTTTTTTTCCTGCTTTTCCAATTTTTTTTTTCTTCTGTTTTCTTGCCTTGGATCGATCGGGGTAATTTATATTTATGGTGGCCCTCGCTTGTCGGATTGTTCAGACACATGTATGTATATATATATATATAAATTTTCATCTTGTGTCGACTTCAGTTGGGTTGCTTTGGTTTTTTTTTTTTTTTTTGGTATAATTTGGTTTGGGTAGGTAATTATTACTTTTTTTTTTTTGCTCCAGTGTAAACAAATTTGCTGCACCTAAATTTAGTTGAAGAGATAATTCTTTTGCTTTTAACGATATTTGCGGCCTCATTTTGTTGGCAAAAACCAAAAAAGGAATTTTTATAAACTATTCACAAAACAATAATTAATTATATTCTGCCTATGCTTAAAATGTTAATGACAAACTAAATTGGACCTATTCTATAATTAGTTACCATATACATCTAAATACTACACCTGGATCTTCAATTTAGTAGCAGAAGGTCAAAATTCTTAGTTGTTATCTGAGGCATTGATTGTTCCTTTTAAATATTCGTCTTATCAATTTTACTATCTCTTTTCTATAGAAAGAATTATTGCAGAAGTAAAGATTTACGATATAGTAGCTAAATCTTAAGAAAAATCTGAGGTAAACTGATCTATATGATCTATATAAAGATTTAGCTAAACTTTTACAATCATTGAAGCTTTTGTAATCCAATATTTATTCTATATATAAAAAATCGAATATTTCTATATGCATATAAAGTAGAAGGTATAATTAAAAACAGTATACCTTCTAAAGGCATTAAAATTTTGAATAATATAATTTCTATTGTAAATATATTATAAAAAGAATAGAACTTCAGATCTTGCTAGTAATATAAACTAAAGCAACAAAGCTTAAAAAAATCATGTGCCTTTTTTAATTAAATAAAGTAAGTAGACCCTGCCGTCCCTGTACCAAATAGAGAAACTTTATAAAATCAAATTTCTTTGAATTCTCAAACAATTCAAAACTAAAAATTTAAAAACCACAGCAGCTAACGCTTGTTATCTCGCATACTCTTTTACACTTGGCATTTCGGTATAAAATGTATATAGGAATAAGTTCAATATTTATTGTCCAATTTTGACTGAAATTTAGTCAGCTGATACATTTTGGCCATATTATTAGGTGTGCCAAACAATAATACGATAGGTAGGTTTGGTACAGCAACAGTTATTTATTTTTTCTATATTTCGGGGGCGAAAGTGGGCGTATCAAAAATTTCAAACAAACTTGATCTGCGTAGATACTAGACGAATGCTGACATCAAATTTGGTTGCTCTAGCTCTGTCTCTTGAGATTTAGATGCTCATACGAACGGACAGACAAATAAGGATCAAGAATACATATACATACATATATAAGTATTTATAGAGTGGGAAATGCTTCCTTCTGACTGTTGCATACATTTTAGCGACTTTACCCTATTAGAACAGAGTATTAAAATATAATATTTCTATACAGTAGAAGATATATTTAATAAAAAGATACTAAAATGCATTAAAAATTTGATTAAATATTTTATAAGACACTAGAACTTTGCCCTATTTTAAACGCATAAACTAAATAATAAATCTATAAAAAATCGTTTGCTTTTTTCTAATTAAAAATTTAAGAAATTAAAGAGTTAGGTTAAAACAGAAAACTTGTTAATCTATTGTAAGTAAATTTAAACATTTTTAGTATAAATTTTTAGTCGACATTCAACTGTCATTTCCTCTGTCATTTTCAATGCTGAAGTTTTTCTTAAACTTTGTTTTTCTTTTCAATTTTAACAATTGAATCGTTTTATTTTTTATTTTTTTGGATTCAATGATATTTTTGTATACCCACAGGTGCGCTGCCCTCGAAGGCCGAAAACGATCAGTGGCACGTGAAAGAAAGAAAGAAAGGGACAGTCACAGAGACAGAGAGAGAGAAAGAGAAAGAGTAAAAGATGAGGCTGAGAGTTTGAAATCTACAAAAGCCAACGTAAAGAACAAAGCAAAAAGTCCAACGAAAAGACCAAAAAAGAAAACAAAAAAAAAAAGAAAGAAAGAAGGAAAAAAAAGGCAGCCCCACAATGACGACAATGAACGACGAGTGAAACGAAACAGATGCCGAAGAACAAAGATCACAGATTCATTTGGTGATCTACACGAATCTTAAACCGCGGCCATTTTTAAGGCCAGCATTCAGGAGTTTGCTTTCCTTTTATTCTTTTATTTTAAATTCTTTTTTCCCCTTTTTTTTTTTGCCAACAGAAAACAGAAATTCAATGAAGAGAGATTAATTACTGCCTACGTTGGCGGAATTGTGTGGATAGTAATTTTTCACATTCAAGTAAATCCCCCCCAAAAAAAAATTTATAAGATTTCTTATGTACATATTTTTGTTTTCTGTTTTTCTTTGCTTCCTGTTTTGGCACCTTTTGGAGCAACTGACCGACTCTCCCCCCCTTTTTCTGTCTTTTTTTGTTTCATTCCTTTTGTTGTGAGTCAACGGATTTTTAAGTATCGGCTATTAAACTAAAAGCTAAACAATAACAGTCCAAAGTGGAAATGGCTTTTTGTGAGGATCGGAATTGCCCATGTATGTATGTACATTGAAGGCACTTCTCATGCCCGTCGTCTTCTACTTCCTACACAAAAAAAAAAACTTGAGTCGCAAGTCGTTTTTCGGCTTGTGTTTTTCTTTCTTTCTTTCTCTTAAGAATTGCTGTTCACGCTTATTTCGTTTCTTTTCTTTTTTTCTTTTTTTTTTTTTTTTTGGGGTTTTTGGTTTTTGTTCAATTTTTATTTCAATTTTTCTTTCTGTGTTCTTAATTTTTGTACATTTGGCGCAATTATTGCGCACCAAATGGATCGCAAGTCTATAAATTGTTCGATTTTATTGCGCCAGCTTCGACAGTTGAATGGCATACAAGGCGCAAGGGGGCCTAGGCAACCCGCTGGTTTGGCAGCCTCAAGGGTGGACATAAGGGGGTAAAGAGGGTGTGGTGTTAGCTGATCGACATACAAGTCTATATATATGTATATATATATGTGTGTGTGTGTGTTGGTGCCATAGTTTGCATAGTTTGGCAATGGCATCCAACGACTGGCAACTGGCGGCATTTAAATTGTTGGCCATCTTGCGCAAGTTGTCGGCCATTTTGAAATTTTTGCTGCAGTCAGCCATCAAAACCGCAAAGGTGTTTATTGCCCCCACTAGACGAAATGTTGTTGTTTCAAGAAGTGAAAAAAAAAAAAAAAAAAAGATGAATGTGAAGTGGTTAGCCTGGTCAAGTTAATCGGTTAAACACAAAATGAATCGGGCTATTTACCAAAAAAAAAAAAAAAATGTTTTAAACTGAAAACACTTGGTATGGAAAATTGAAAATTTTTCCATAATATATTCTTAACATTTGCCTAGAGAACTAATATGGAACTTATAAGATCTTACCTATGATGATATTGACTGACACAACTAAATTTGAATAAGATTTGTTTAAAACTTGTCTAACACAAAGGCTAATACTAGCTAATGTTAATGAAAACGATTTAAAATAATCATTTATCAATTTTATTTGTATAATTCTATTACAATGAATTCCTACTTAGAGCTAAACACATATTTTCTAAAGAAAGTCGGTCATTCTATATCTTTCTTTAGTTGATATAATGATTTTTCATTCCAGACCAAACCTATATCTAGATAAACAGACAGAAATATGTTCATATATACATACATATATACATATACATACATATAATTGCTCTCTGAACTTTATTCAAATATTTACACAAAAAAATATTTAAAAATATTGGAAATCTTTGTCACACGAGTACCCGCTATGTTTATTAAACCAAATAGAATTGTATATAGCTTAAACACTTAACACGAATTAAGTACAAACACACACACACACACACAGACATACTCAAATTTAATGAGAAATTAAACGTGAAAATTTTATAAATATTTACAAAAAAAAAAATGAAAATACATTATTAAAATCGTGGGAAACAAGAACTATTAGAAGAAAAGGAGGTGGAAGGGGTGAGGGGATAACTAAAATCCGGCGCTAGTTAAAAAACAAATAATTTGATTGTTTTCAAAAAAAAAAAAAGAAGAAAACCCCGTGTTTTCATGTACACGTGATCTGTGTTCCATTTGTAATTGGGGGGGAAACTCTTTTAACAAATCCACCGCAACGTTTAAGTAAGATCTAAGATCAACAAATTTGTAAATATTTAAACAAAAAATTCGTCTATCTATCAGGTTAAGGCGCCGACTTTGCGTTACCCTGTACCAAGTAAGAATGTAACCTAATCTAAATCATTATTGGTGCCACCTAACGGTTAATACACACACTCGTACAAAGGAAAGGTAATAAAGTTTGTTTTTGCTTATGTGGTAAAGTTTAAATGGAACGCTGGAACGATGGCACGGAGAAACAGTAAATCGTAACAGTTACATGAATATCAAATTTAATGACTTAAACAAATTTAAAAACGACTCATTATATACCCTTTCAAAAATGGTATGATATAGGGTATAAATCATGAAAAGTCGACCAAAGTTAAAACTAGACGGCATAATTTTCGGGGGCGCAAACTCTATGTAAATATTTTGAAATTTTCGAATTTTCAGATTTGCTTTGGCTTTTTTTTTTTTTTTTTTTGGTTCTCTTTGATTATTTATTGTCCGGACTGAAGAAACGGTTTAATAAGCACACAGGAGGCGTTAAAGTGACGAGTGTTGGGCATTGGGGGGTGGCGGTGGTATGTATAATGTGGTGTGGATTTGGTGGTGCAATTGTTTGCTTTTACCCCAGTTGTTGTAGGTCAGTGTGCAAAAACAGAAATCAGAGCAGAGCAGAGCAGGCGGCTCCTCGTTCTCTACTTCTTGTATATACAAGTTGGTATCGTCTCCGGGAATGGTATGGTAATTGGAATGGGAATGGGGGTATGACCATGGGTTTATACTATGAAAATGATCGGCTGATGTTTAGAACGTTTTAATTGTTTAATGTTTATTAAAACTACAGTTTAAACAATGAAAGATAGGCAGACAGACAGAAAGATAGAGAGAGTAAACGAGAGAGAGAGAGAGAAAGTGTGTGTATGTGGGTGATGCTGTTGGAGTACCAAGATTTCAGTTTGGTAGTAGGGAGCATCAATGAATCAATGGGATTGGACTCTCTCTCTTTCTTTCGTATACATAATTTTGTTTACAAACATACAATCATACTATACTACATGCATAATAGTAAACAATTTTTGGCCATTTAATAACATTAAACAATTTAAAATTAAAAACAAAACAACAACAACTAGAAAGAAAGAGAAGCACACAAGATTTTGCTTATCTTTATGATGATTATTTGAACTTGAAAACGAACTGAACTGAATAATATGATGACGAGTTTTTTCTTTTTTTTTTTTTTTGTTTGGGGAATTCCCTTAGCCAATGTTTACAGCATGCTAATGAAGTTAGTTGAGGAATCTCCCCAAACAAACAAGATATGTATGTATACATACGTTTTATATATATATATATATATAGTATATACATTATAACTATATCCAGATCAGACAATACAAAGTTGACGAAATAATATTTTACTTTAAGTGAACAGGTAATTATATATGTATATATATATATATAAATGTAACTGAAATATATGAATGTGAGTGTTGAAAATGGGTATAAAATCAAAATCAGAGACCAATTGCAATTGCGAGGAAATTGCGATGGGATATAAATAATTGCATATACATATGTATATCCACGAAAATATAGGAGAACACACACAGAAAAAAAAAAAAAAAAAAAAAAAAGACAAGATGTCGTACCGGGAATTGCAAAAATAGCACGCATTTATGTATATGTATATACTATGGTATAGTAT
The DNA here is from genome assembly GCA_018903615.1 of Drosophila neocordata. Classification (NCBI taxonomy): domain Eukaryota; kingdom Metazoa; phylum Arthropoda; class Insecta; order Diptera; family Drosophilidae; genus Drosophila; species Drosophila neocordata. The sequence continues at coordinate 1,945,986 of JAEIGI010000001.1, forward strand.
GTATTATTGTATATGACTAATCCAATGGAAAACTAGAAGGATGGGCTAACTTCGGCCACGCCGAAGTTCGGATACCTTTGCAAACTGTTCTTATCAATTACATATAAATTACCAGAATTATAAGAAAGTATATAAAACTAATCATGCAAAAAAAAATTTTTTTTTTCGTCGGCCGATTCTGTTAAAACTCAACAGACACATTTTTATATATACCAAACTTACATATACCAAATTTTGAGTGACTCGCTGTTAAACTAGCCAAGATTTTCATCTAAAACCAATTATTTGGCCGATCGTTCCTATGGGACGAGTCATCCCATCGGAATGATTCCGAGATATACAATGCCTGCAGCAAAAAGAAGCCTAGGTGCAAAATTTCAGCTCTGTAGCTTCAAGGGTCTCGGAGGAGATTGCGTTGATCCAGACAGACGGACGGACGGACAGACGGACAGGGCTAAATGAACTCAGCTCATCGTGCTGATCAAGAATGTATATACTTTATATAGTCGGAGATGCTTCCTTCTATGCGTTGCAAACTTCTGACCAAAATTAATATACCTTTTTTGCAAAGCTATAAATATAAATACGGAAATTCAATTTTTTTTGGCAACATTTTCGAAAGCAAAATATGCCAAAATATTTGTGAAACAAACATTTATTTTTAACCCTAATAAGTTAATTTCAAGCTAAAATATTTGCTAAAAATTCTCAAATGAATTGAAATGAATTTTATTTCATGTTTTGTATAAATAATTGTTTTGAAAACAATGCCAAAAATGAAAAAATTAGTATTGATCGATTGTGTTCATCAGATTTGAAAACTTTATTCATCAAAATCAATTTACTTTTCATTTTTTCAGTTTTGAAATGAAAATGGGTTTATAGACGGGTTTAAGCGTCTTCTATATATAGAGATATTTTTTTTTTTTTTATATTGTTATTATCAAATTTGATTAAGAAGGCTAAAACTTTAAAATTTACTATATCTAAAAGATTTTGTATAAAGTTTAATTACTCGAAAGGAATATAATGTTTTACACACTTACTACTGACAAATGGCTGCTGGCAGCTTCCTGAGGGTTGCCAGAGTTTGCGCGTCATCTCTGTCTGCTCATATTGACAGGTCACTCAATTGACAACGCCAATGCTGCATGGCAACTCCGCTTCTTACATAAATTTATGTATGTATGTATATTAAAATAATAATAAAAAATTTAACCTAAATTTAATTGAATATACAACAAAATCTCTCTAAATTAAAATATTTTTTCAATTTCTAAAAGTTTGAATGAATAAATCGAAATTTATTTAAAATTAAACAAATTCTCACATTGTTAAGCATTTTTTTTTTTTTTTATTTTTATTATTATTCTCTTATTAGATATGTCAGTTTAATAACTAATTGGTAAGCGCTAAAGAACAGATTACAGTCAATTTTCTATGAAATAATGATTTCGATTCATCAGCATATATATATTTAAATATATCCAATTCATTTCCAATAGCCCCGCCACCAAAAAAAAAAAAAAAGCAATTAATAAATTAAAACCCAGGGTAAAAATTCATTTTGTTTTGTATTTTAGTTTTCATGTCTGTTTAATTTTATTCCTCACTCACAATTAAATTTTTTTTTTTTTTTTTTTTTTTGGGAGAGGGGTGGGGGAAAAAGGAAATTGCAAAGAAACCAAAAACAGCAGGCAGCAGAGCAATCGAAATGAACCAAAAATGAAAATGAATAAGAAGTAATAATAATCAAACGTAAAAATAATTTATGGCTGCGGCCAACCAAAGAAACCAACAAAATACACCTAAAAACAAAAAAAAAAAAAAAAATATATATATATATGTACATACATATATAAAAAATAAAAATCGAAAGAATGTTCGCGCAAAGAGTTTAAAAACAAATTGAATATCTAGAACGATTTTTAAATACTCTAACTTATGCTTAAGTCTTTAGGAGGAAGAAAATCTATTGATTAAACATTTCCACTTTTAATATAGTTAAAAAACTTTCTAGATATTTTTATAAGGTAACATATCTATATAAGGAAACACATAATTATATTGCAAGCAAAAATCTACAAATCAGTTAAGATATAGTTTTCAAAGCTAAGCTTATTTTACTTATCAGTTAGAAGTACTTATTCCAAGCAGAATTTGATGTACTATTTTGCAAGAGTATGAAAGTTTCCAAGAAAATGGCGAGTGGCTTGATATATATACATATATATATAAATATATTTGTATGTATATATATTTATATATTTCTATATGCTTGATGAAAACACGAAATTAAAATATCTTTCAGGCCGCGTCCAAAAGTCGTCGAAACGTCGAAATCACGCCTGATGCCATCGACAAATAGAATTTCGTGAAATGTAAACAAAACTCCGCCTTCTACCTCTGAAAATGTATTTGTATCTTTGTGTGTTTGCCTCGTGTATCAGTATCTTTTTGTATGTATGTATATATGTATCTGTTTTTGGGGGAATTGAAACGTTGCCCCGAGCTGGCGAGAATGCGATGAGAGCAACAAGAGCAACAGCAACGGCAACGGCAGCAACGTCGCCATCGTCGTCACGGTCGTGAGTTGGCGTTGTGCTGACAGCAATGGCGGCATTCAGGGGAGGCTACAGTTAGTTCTATATAGAGGATCCCTCTTTGCCGATCTTTATAGAAGAATATCTCGAAGCCAGCGAACGACTAAATCAATTAACAGCTCGTTACGAATGCCGCCCAGCTTCCTTTTTTCCATTGAACACTAAACGTTTATTCATTTGCAGTAATTGTGTTGGGTTTCGGTTTTGTTTCGTTTTCATTTTCTTGTGGGTTTTTCCATCTCTCCTATCCTTCGCTTCTCCTCTCCTTTCTTCCTTTTTTTTGACTATTTATTAACTGTTGACTGGACAGGGACATGGCATGACTCTATATATCTTATATTTATACTTTGCGGGGATGCAAATCCGATCAGAATTCAAACTATTTAATTTGATGATCTTGGTCCCATTGGGTTTATTATTTTTAAAATGGAAAATAGACTGATAAAGTGCAGTAAATAAAATAATTATTTTATTTTTATCTAATTAGATGTTTAAATTTTTTATGAAATTTATCATTATAATTTTAATAAAATCTTTAGAAACCAAAAGTTAAAGTTTAATTTCTTAAAAGCGATTATCAAATATTTCTTTAGTTTCAAAGATGAAGTCAATTTTTTTTAGTAAATGTTCTTTAAATCCATTTCCAGGTTTAGTTTACAAAGTCTTAGATCTAAATTTGTTCAATATTGCATAGAATTTTGTTGAGAATTTTTCGAATAATTGTATTAGTTAAACTTTTGCTTTTTAATATAAAATAAAATATTTAAAAATATTAATAATTAATCTATAACTCTCAGTTTAAATATTTATATTATGTTCTATAACTACAATACTTTAGTTTATAGTGTTTTTTTTTTCTGATTTCTTTTGTAGATTTTTGCTAAAGTGAAAATATGTTTTGGTTTAATTCTAAATCAAATTCTGTTACAATAAAACCTAAATTATTTGTTGTCTGGTAATATTAAACATGGCAATTACTCAATTTACTTAGAATTGCTATATAAGTTCTAGGGATAACTTGCATGCCAATGCCTTGATCAAACTCCAATAACCAAATCAGAGGCATATGGATTCAAATTTAATATACCTGCAATTGCAATTATTGCAAAGAGAATGACAGAAAGAGTCAGAGCTAAGGCAAGAGAGAGAGAAGCATTCAAAGAGACAGAAAGAGTGTGTGGGCCCCAAAACGAGCCAATTGGGAGTGAGAAAATAAAATGAGAGGGAGAGCGAAAGAGAGAGAGAGAGAGACCCATTTGCGTAAGGCGTAGGCGACTAAAAAAAGAATTTCCTCAAGTGGTTCGGGACGCGATCTCGAGCCTCGTCCCGTTTTGTTCTGTTTAGTTCAATGCAGATCGTTTCTTTTGGATTAGTTTAACGAGAACAGTGAAACAGTGCGGTACATAACGGGAAAATCATTGATACATTTAATTTAAACATTTAGAGTTACATATTGTAAACAATTGTGTGTGATCTTTCGTTAGTTGCGGTAGTCGGCAAGCTGGGTGAATTAAAATTACAATTTTTTGAAATGATTAAAAGTGAAGAAGTGTCTGATTTGAATAGTCGTTCCGTGATGAGTGTTGATCAATTGGGTGGCTTTGTGCCAACATCCCATTACCATCATCATTCCTATCAGCATCCACATGCCACACACTTATATCGAACGGCCAATCATTTGTCCAATGGAAGTTATCAAACTATGGGTGGCGGTAATGGTGGAGAATCGCCTAACACAGAGCTGGTGGATGAGAAGCCAAATATTAGCTATATGGAGCGAAAATATTATATGGATACAACGGCAGTGGCCACGCCTACATCGCAGCACTATGGTTTACATAGTATGGGAACACCGCCGGCTTCCTCATCCAGTCCTATACCATCTTATGGTGTACTAATGACAGCCCATTCGGCTGGATCAATTTCACCAAATTCCACATCAAAGACTCCCACTGAACAGGAGCTACATTATGTCACCTCCACATCGGTGAAGCCATTGCAATTGCAACCGATGAACCATCAATATGCCTCAACCATAAAATATTGCTCGAATAATACCATTTTGAGTGTCAATGACTATCAGTTATTGGCCAATCATGTGGAGCAGCAGCAACCTCAGGAACAGGAACAACAACAACATCAGCAACATCATCATCATCATCAGCAGCAGCAACAACAGCAGGAACACCAGCAACAGCAACACCAACAACAAAATTCACCAAGTAGTGCCTACTTGTTACGCATTACCTCATCCCCCACCCAGGTCATCAGTAATGCCCATAGCTCATCTGTGATGAACTATTCCAGTTCTAATTCCTCACCTGCCAAATCTCTAAACGGTTCAGATCTTTCACCATTAACAATTGCCACAACACCGGTTAGTCAAACAACTTCAGGCAAAACGGTATCGGCACCATCCAGTGTAACAGCCACACACGATAATGGAACACCAGATACTACAAAAAAATCGGGAACACGTCGTCCCGAAAAGCCCGCCCTAAGTTATATCAATATGATTGGTCATGCTATCAAGGAATCGCCAACAGGAAAGCTAACCTTAAGCGAGATTTACGCCTACTTACAAAAGAGGTAGGCATGGTGGTTTATAAAAAAAAAAGATTCTTTTTTAAGTACAAATTATTGCAATTTCTTTTCGGTAATAGTTGAACTTGATACTTTACTTTCTCATATTATAAAACCTTTCCATCTTTTTGGATATCTATAACATTGATCCTGCCGATAGAATATGTATTTTGGATTACTGAAACATGTCGGAATAGTGTATCTACAATATATCTGAAGAGTTTTTCAAATCAGAAATATCTTTGAAGATTTAGAAAGCTTATAAAATGATCTAATATCATTTGTCCTACGGTTCACTTCGAATTAAATAAAGGCTTTAGAATCTTTTTTTTAAGTTTAATCAAATATTAACTAAATTCTAGTCCGCAAATTTTTTCGATCTTAGGTTAACAGTATGAAATTATTTTAGACCAATCTCCAACCAAAAAAGTTGCTTTTCAATCTTGATTGCGAATCCGATTACTTTTAAAAAATATATTGAGATATTATTTAAAATTAAAATTATAAAAGGAATTCATTTTGTTATATATATTTTAGTGTAGAAAGATTTATAAGTCTGTATAATATCTATAATAGACTTACCTTACGTTAGTTATTTCATCTTCTTTTTGTATAACGAGATTTGTTGTCTCCATATTGATGGAGATGATTGCCCTTGGTATTGGGTGACATCGGCACTAGCCTCAGATTGTCGATCGATGCCTGGCACAATGAAAAATACTTATATATATATATATTATACATATATGCATGTATGTATCTAACTGGGGATTGGTTTATTTACTTGCCTCCGATTTTATTTAGTCAACAAAATTTGATCCCCTTTGCGAGTTGCCTCGTTGACCCCCTCCGTCCAGTTAGCATGCGGATCCTTCTGTTATTTTGCTCATATTTCGCTTTGGGATTTGATGTTTGCTGTGTTTGGATTTCAATATTGGCGACGAGACGGATATTCACTTGAGTATATATACATATATACATACATATAGGAATACATATGTATGTCTGTTTGTATGCTGACATAATGCGTGAGAGGGTTTTTTACTGATGGCTTGGCCCTTCCGCCGAAAAAATTTAATTGATTTTTATTTTTGTTGGTTTTTTGCTAACATGGCATAAAATAAACCCCTCCATTATCTTTTCTGTTGATTGCAGCTATGAGTTCTTTCGCGGACCCTATGTAGGCTGGAAGAATTCGGTGCGCCACAATCTCAGTTTGAACGAGTGCTTCAAGAAACTGCCCAAGGGCATGGGTGTTGGCAAGCCGGGCAAGGGCAACTATTGGACAATCGATGAGAGTTCTGCACATCTTTTCGAGGATGAGGGTAGTCTAAGACGTCGGCCTAGGGGTTATCGCTCCAAAATCAAGGTCAAGACATATCCCGGCCATGCCAACGGATATTATAGTAGCAACTATGGAGATGGGGGCATGGTAAGTGTCATGTATTAACAATTCTACTGTTTATTTTCTTTAAATTCCTTTTTTTTATTTCTATTTCTTTTAGGACAACGCCAACTTTTTTGCTCCAGCTGCGTATCCTAGCTATGAATATGGACCAACTAGTGCTGCTGCTGCTGCTGTTGGTGCACCTCAAGGCTTTGACTGGAGTGTCCATGCTGCCCACAGTGGTGCAGCGACTGTTGGCGGCGGTTTGCCTCAGTATTCAAATATAACCTGCCTAACGGCGGGCAATAATTTAAATGGCTCATCACCCACTCCGCCCATGGCTCATTCCTCTATGAGTATGGCTCCAACAACAGCAGTATCCGTAGCCTCAAGTTCGCCAGCTTCGGCGGCGCTTCAAAGTGATTATGTGCCAGCCGCCAGTCTCGTGTCTGCCGGCTATTCCTATTCAACAAGTGGCAGTGGCTTGGATAACGGTAAGTGCAATTTCAACTGTCAAAAAGTGGGGGGGAATCTTAAATGATATGGAAATATGTTGGCTAGTGTTGTCAAAAATATTCAAATTTGGAACTAGTTCAAAAGTAAAGGCGTATTATATTAATAGCTTCCTTGCACTTGAGGCTTATTAATAGTAAGGGTTAACTTATAACTCTCTTTGCTTATCGATTATCATTTATATAAACATATATATAAGAATAATACTAAAAGCAACATAATTACAGAAAATAAGTTAACCTTTATCAAGGCTTTGTTAAACAATATTACCTAAAAATGGTTCACATTCAAGCTAAATCAAAGAAGTAGTCACTTAGATCCCTTTTTAATGTTTATTTTTAAGCTAAGCCAAAGAACTAGTTAGCTAGATCCCTTTAAAATGAACCAATCCCACTCGGATATACTCATCTCAATTGTTTTGTTGCGCCTGGGTGTTCGCGTCAATCAGGGGTAATATAATTGCAGACTGTCCGCGTCTCATATTACTGCTCTAGAGTTGGTGTTGGTGCAGCAACATATGGTTGCCTTTACCGCGGCCCCCTTATCCGTCATAGTACACATTACATGTACATATCATCCGAACGACTTCTTCTTTTTATAGACGCCGACGCCGTCGCGACGTTGTGTGAATTTTAACGCTTTCAATTTTAATCGGTTTATCTTTATATTCACATTTATTTTTTTTTTTTTATTTTCACAGGTCTTCGGTCCATGTCGCTGCAGCAGTTGCCACATTTATCAACCATTCAGCAGGCCCATCATCATCATCATTCACATTCTCATGCCCATCATGGCTCCATGACACCGCCGCCATCGCAGTCGGGACATCAGGTTATCGATCATTCGCCCATTGATCGTAAACCGGTTTACCTGACGCCCTTAACGCTAACTCCGCCTCCCACATCGATTGCGGTCAACGTGAGTGCCAGCAGTGGTGGCTTCTATGAGACAATTAAATATTCCAATTAGCATCAAACGGATCTAATAGGAATACAAACAACTACTAAAATATTTACATGTCTATGTTACTTTCATTATTACCTCAAAGGATAAAATTTTTTTTTCAGCTTTTTTTTTATTAGTACTTAGTTGTAGCGCTTAAGTAGTTGGAGACAAGCAAAAAGAGAGAAAATTTATCTAAATATTATACAAAACATACATTTAGCCATATCAATCAAATATTTAATAAATATTTTAAATATCGTTTTATTGATCTTATGGGAATTTTCTGTGAAGTCATTTTAAATTCAAACACCAAGTTGGAAACTTCAGTAACAAATCGCAAAGGTTCGCTTCAAATTTTATTAACTTTGTGAATATGGATGGGGTGAATTATAAAAATGATTCATTATAATTTTTTAACTGCCTACTATAAAAACATTGACGTCTGTGTCTTTAGACTGAGAAAATATAAATACATACTCGTTTTAATATTTAATAATAAATTAATTGATTAAACTACTGACAAACCGCTAATGTTTAAGTTCGTATGAAAAGGCGCCAAACTCAAAGGATCGCTTAACCGTTTCCAACCGTTTAATAGCTCAAATTGAGCTAACATTATCTTGTCCGCTAAAAGATCAATGGTCTGTTAATGTCATGTTAGGGTCGCTGTTAACATATGTTAAAAATATTTTTAATTTTTTGAAATCAATTATTTTGTTATTAACTAACATTTCTGAACCAAATAAAGATTAAACTTATTAATAATAGCATTATGTATAAAAATGACTAATTCAAAATCTGTAAACCGTTTTCTAAAAACAAGCTCTAAATGTAAGGGTGCCCTATGTGGATAAAATTTAAGGATAACATTGCCGCCAAGATTCAAATCGGAACCAGTGTAAAAAACCATCATCAAATTCGGTTCCCAGGCAAGCGACAACACTTGAATTTAAGTAACTTTTTATTTGATTTGTATTATAGAATCTTATTATCAAATAATTTGTTACATTGCTTGGATATCATAAAAATGTTTATACATTCATGTACATAAACGAATAAAAATAAATAATTGATAAAACTTAAACATCTATGACACCCCTAACTAATTTACTACATGTAGTAGGAATATTACTATATTATAAGAATTACTTTTTTGTACAGAAGTAAATAAACGAATGCATATGTATGTGTAGACTTGGGTTTTGATATTGATCATGAAATTTAATACAATTAGTTCTGTGTGTTTAATGAATTTAGTACTATACAAAGCAACGGAGTAAAATTATAAATATATATTCCTGATAAAATAAAAATATACTATTTCATTATTTTAACATATGTATTTACAAATGTATATACATGCTATTTACAAACTTTCACTTACATTGCGTTTGCCATGAAAACATGTATACATACACATAGATACACATTTTACCAATTTGTGTTTACCATTTGTGTTGTATGACTCCCGCCAAAACAGATCTAGCATACATGGGCGTCGTTTTAATTTCGTGAAGAGAGGATGAATTACATATAAAGATCAATCATCAAGCATATATAAACTTATTGTCAAAATCTTATGTGATAGTTTTATGATTATTATAGTATATAATATTTCAATATATACTTAGCTGTGACTCCAGACAAACACCACACAGTGCACTTGGTGTCGTTGCTGCCATGTTAAAGTTCATATTCAAACATACTAGTATAAATAAAACTATTGCAATTACGCTTATTTTGGCAATAGGTTGATAAAATCATTATCCTCAATCTTTGTATATGCATAAGCTGATCCCTTTTCACAAAAATAAAACGACGCCCCTGTATGCTAGTCCTGTTTTGGCGGGAGTCATAAAACACAACGCTTATGGCTGCACACTGAACAAAAAATTGATTTAAGTGAAAAATTAATTAATACTAATTCCCTTTTCACGCTCTGGTATGAATAATTGGGTACAATAACATAAACAATGGGGATGTCAACAATCAAGGACTAACAACAAAATTTAATATGACTTGTTCTAAAATTACTTTACAGTTTTAAAATCAAAACACGATTCCAGACTTTCACATGTATGTATTCGTACAAGTAATTATAATAATAAAGTAATATTACTACTAAATGTAGTAAATTAGTTTATCCTGTCAGAGTTGTCTAAATTTTATCAAGCATTTATTTTTATACGTTTACTAGAGTCCAGGCAGACTTCGTACTGCCTCATCGATAAATTTTAAGATCCTGGACATCTTTATTTTTCGCTGCTAATATTGCAAACAATCAATTTGCATACCTGTGGGATCTTGGCCATGTTGCAAATTGGTGTTTCGGTGATTTGCATGTTTAGTGGTAATTTCAAGGCAGAATGTGCAGTTCGCCCGCCTTCTAGCAGAGTTGCAGCTATTCCAGATGAAGCCAACGCTAGAGCAACATCATTTCGCGATCTGAACCTCGCCAAAAGCAATAAAATTGAAAACGTTTCTTCGGTTCCTCCGGGAGCATCAAGGAAATAAATTCCACCAGATGCACTGTTCATAGTTTCTATCAAAGTGTCGTACGTAATTCTTGGTTATTGAACTTTTGCGCTATATCTGGGAAAACTCGCTGAATTTTGAGTCTGTGATGTGACAGAAATCTGTAGGTAATGTGATGAATCCGGTCGAGGTGTAAGAGTCTGACGAAAATCACCTGACAACAGAATCATGGCCCCACCGAAAATATTTTGGTTGTCACGAAGAAAAATGCTGTTAACGCTGTCGAACGGGATAAAAAGTATCCTATGTCCATCTCCTGGCTCTAAGCTACCCCCCTACCAATTTCAGCCGAATCTGTTCTACCGTTCTTGAGTTATAAGTGGTGTAACTAACACGACTTTCTTTTATATATATAGATTTATTTACATGAATGTATAAACATTTTTACGACATCCTAACAATGTAACAAATTTACTGACAATAAGATTATATTATTAAATACAAATAAAATAATAATAAAAGTTACTTAAATTCAAGTGTTGTCGCTTGCCAGTGAATGGATTTTGATGGTGGTTCCTTAGGCTGGTTCCGATTTGAATCTTGGCGGCATTGTTATCCGTAAATTTTTATTCACCTAAGGCACCATCACATTTAAAGCTTGTTTTTTATATAGGTAGCAGTTAGAATGCAATTTTTTTTTGCTTTTTGTATAAAGCCAAACCAAAGGTTGACCAACTGATATGCGATTTTATTAAAAACATTATTAAATTAAAAAATTTGTACTGCCAAAATTGTTGAAATTCTGAAAAATGTATATTATTTGAGCAATTGCACAATTTGAGCTAACATATATTTACTCAGATTGAGATGCCGCATCACATTGAGATAACATCTCATTTGGAGTTTACATTGGCGGAAAATTTTAAATTATTTTACGAAATGCAAAAGACTCAAATTTAAGTAAATTGCCCTTTTATTTATTATTATGAAATCAAAAAATAGCTTTCTGGTTTATTATGCTTTAGTGGAAGGTATAATTAATTGTGTGATTTTGTTGTATTGATATTCAGTATAGCACACTTTTCAGCTTAGTTGATCAAAGAATTTTCTGGGCACGGGGAACCCCAACTCCTCTTATATAAAACTTGACAAGCTAGAGCTTTGAAATAAAAGCACTGTGCTTTATCGTGGTCCCGATCTAGGAAAAGAAAGCGATGGAATGTGCTTAAAAGCTTTGAGTTAAATTTTGGTCGGATACTTTAATTTGTTGGCTTATGCTATTCATACGACAAGTCTGCCTGAATCGAAAGACTATTGAATATAATATGATTGATTTATATATGTACCTTCTGCTCAAATATGAACGGGACTGACATATGGCAAAAATAAATTTTTTGTTGGATGGTAGGACTGTTATAAGCTTACATGGCAAATTTCAGCGTGATATGTCACATAGTTTGTTTTCTGTGCTACTGTAAACAAGTCTACCTCGAGTGTGTTTTTCGAATTTGTTCCAAAATTGTTGAATTTTCTTCAAAAAGAACAACGTAAACTGTCGCTAACGAAATGTTCGCCATGACTGATACGGACATCCGGCACATCATAACTGGTGACGAGACTTGGGTTCATGAGTATAACGTCTAAACAGCCCAACAAGCATCGGAATGGTGCTCCCTGGAGGAGCCGAAACCCAAAAAACCACGCCAAAGTCGCTCAAAAATTAAGGTTATGTTGACTTTTTTTTTCGTTTACGAAGGTGTGGTGCACTCGGAGTTCCTTCCGCAAGGCCGATCGGTTAACGCTAAATATTATTAAGACGTTTTAAAGCGTTTGTGCGAGAACATTCGTCTTAAAAGGAAGGAATTGTGGGTCATGGTTCTTGCATCACGATAATGCACCAGCTCACACATCACGTCTTGTTCGCGATTATTTGAACAAAAATAATGTTAATATCGTTCCGCAAGCACCGTATTCGCCTGATATGGCTCCAAGTGACATTTTCCTGCTTCCCAAGCTCAAGTTGCCGCTCCGTGGAAAACATTTTGAGACAATTGAAGTCATAAAAGAGAATTCGAAGAAGGAACTGAAATCCATACCGAAATCGGCCTTCCAGAAATGCTATGATGATTGGAAAAAACGTTGGCATATGTGTATTGCCTCCAATGGTGATTACTTTGAAGGAGATAAAATAAAAATTGAACAATAATTAACCGTTTGTGTTTTATTAAATCAGTCCCGTTCATATTTGAGCAGAAGGTATATGCATATATAATGTCGCTGTTAATGTGTGTTTCGATTCGGTCCGACTAGATATTAGATATAATAAATTTGTTTTATTTTGAACAAAATAATTTTGATAATAAAGAATCGTATTGTATAAGCATGAAGTTTTCGAACTGTGGAAAATTATATAGATTGGGTAAAATTTTGTGAGGACGAAGAATATAAAAGGACGATAGTAAGTATTTAAACGAAAATAGTTGTTTTATTTCTTATTCTTCTTCTATACACAATACAAATCAAATAATGTAATAATAATCAATGTCACAATGTACTTGAATGTTCTTTAAATAAAAACAAAATGTATTAACAAATGCGGTTAAGCAGCCAATAACAAGCTTAAAAGATAATCGAGCCAACAAATGATGGTTTCATATAGATATTGAAATACTCGCATTTTGGGCACATGCCCAAAATATCTGCATTGTCCTGAAAGATCAACAATCCAATTATTGTGTTAATTGTCTCACCTTTATGAGCAAATTAAAATCCTGCCTAGAGTCAAATGGACCACAAGACCGAAAACCATAGCTGGCCATTGTTCTTTCAACGGGACAAGGCAATGGCAATCGCATCAAGAAGTCGTCGCCGTTGATCATTATCGAAAAACGACTCGGACAGCCAACGGGTATGGGACAGTGATTGAATACTGAAGACTAGGACTAAGAACGTAGACTAAGGGACAAGCCATTGGGATTGAAAAACCCAAAGACAAACAGTGGCAAAAGTTTTTGAGTGAAAAATTTTACAGTCAAAGGATAATCGGGATTAAATCTTCTTCAAAAGTTAATGTTTACCCACGCACCTACCGTTGGCAAAAAAAAAAAAACTGAAAAATGAACAAAAAAAAAAAAAAAGAGAAAAAAAATGAAAGAGAAAGAGAGAGAAAGAAAGATGCAAAAATTATGAAAATATTGTCACAAGTGCACACAGCTCGGCCCAGCGAATGCAAGGCTGCTGCTGCAGCAGGACGAGGCAAGGCAGCGCAGGACAATTGCAGGCGGCAATCAAAACATGCAATTGTCCGTTTCGTTCCGCATTGAATTGAACCGAAAACCAAACCAAACCGAACCGAAACCAAAACCAACACTCACACACACACATACACATAAAAAAAAAAAAGAGCTGAAGCTGAGACTGAGGCCGAGCCATCGTAAGAGGATTTGTGCGTCAAGTAAACACATGAACATCGTATACAGGACTCGTCCCTATTCCTATACCGCTGCTCCTGGATACTGGGATATGCGATATAGGCAAAGGCAGCGAGACAGACAAACCAAATCGAAGATGCAGCCTGCATAAATAAATAAATAAAATGATTTGAACATTTTATATTTTCGCAAAAAAAAAAAAAGAGGAGAAGAGGAAAAAAGGCAAAGCATTTTTCTTTGCGTTAAAATAAACAATTTGATTCTGTCTTTTTTTCTTTTTTCTTTTTTTTTTTCGTGTTGAACCAAAGCGTTTGTTGCACTTTTATTTATTTTAAATTTATGCGAAATTAAAAACGTTTTTCGCAAGGATTTTCAGATGACCAATGTTTTTACAGGACAAACGAAACGAAGCGAAACGAAACGAAATACAATGTTTTGCATGCATAAATTTTCACCATAAAAATGATAAAGAACAAGTTGTCAAATGATGACAATCATCACCATGATGATGATAATGATGATATATCAAACAACCCATAAAGATGAAGATGATGATAAGGATGCTATTGTAACTGCTACTAAGATGACATAAATAAAGTAGAGCTACATATAATATATAGTATATTAAGATCTTAAATTAATAATGATGATGTTGATATCATCTTCAAGCCAGAAGCTAAATAAGCTTGATAAAAAATGATAAAATATTAAATTTGATAATACTAAAAGCCCAAAGCTAATTTAAAGGTAATGTATGAAATGAGGATGATGTACTATTAGATAGAGAATAGAATCCTTTTTTTTATGACTTACTTTTAATACACTAGCTTAAAAACATATAATAAAGTTTCTTTCTTACTTTAAATATCGTTTGAATTGTATTTTCTGCTTTTTGATGTTAGTTTTTTCATTAACCAATTAAGTTTACTGAACTTATATGTATTGGTTATTAAATTAAGATAATTTGCCGATTGTTATTGTCTACTTGACATTTGCCATTGTCTTTATTAAGGTAAGTTTAAGCTCAGATACTTCCAGTAGGAAGCTGATTGCATGGACAGACTACCTAGGCGTAAGACTAAGATTAAGTCTAAGAATAACTGTTTACAAACAATTTCTGTTATATCTACAAATAAGCCCAAAATATCCTTGTAGACAAATTACCTAGGTCTACGACTAAAACTAAGTCTTAGAATAACTATATACAAAGAATTTTTGTTACACTACAAATATTCCCAAAATATCCATGTAGATTCCAAAAAGTTTTGTTGTTTGAATGGAAAATATTATTAATAATTTGGAATTGAAAATAAAAGAAAATTTATCTAATCTGGCACTTGATTAGTTTACTTTTACACTAAAAATGTTGAAATATAAAATAAAACTGATAACGAAACTACTAAAGATGATAAAAACATATAACTTAAGTTTAAAATGTTATTTTTATTTTTTGTTAATCTTATGATTATACCAATTAAGCCAATGAAAAAGGATGCTCAGATACATTTTCTAATGATGGCAAATAATAATTGTGTGGCTATTGTAGTTTATTTTTTTGTGTTTTTTAAACGCTAAGCATGTCTCGAGTATGTAAGAGTATGTCGCGCGTATTTCTCATATAAATAAACAAAAAGTCTTGTTGCAATAACATGGCAGAGAATATTTATTAAATAAACATTAGACCAGCAACAGCAGCAGCAGCAGCAGCAATATGCGAGACAAGTTACAATTTGTTTCCTTCATTTTTGTATTTTTTGTTGTTGTTGAATGGCTAAAGACTTGGCATGACAACGCTGAGAGAGAGAGAGAGAGAGAGAGAGAGACTGGCGCAAATGATGGCGTAAAGGTGTTTTTTTCATGAATGAATGAATGAATTGAAATCATTGTGGTTTGTTGTAAGAGGAAATGGTTAAAGTGTTTTGGGTTAAGTGTGTGCAACTGAGAGCGGAATATAAAATACGAAATGTATATGATAATCAATGAATGGAAATGAGTATACAGTTATGCCAAAGGAAATATATGCATATATCTTTAATCAAACCTGTAATCAATGACTTTATAATCATTGCATATGTATGATCTTGGATTAAAGAAACTATTAATAACATTGATATCAAGTAACTATATTTACATGCTAGTTTAAAATTCGATTTAAAACTCTCATGACATAAAATATATATATAAATAATCTAGAATATTCAATTACAATTACTTTTTTTTTTTGTGGATTAACTTGTTTCTATGGCCAGTGGTAGTAGCCATTAACACCCACACTCAGCAGCAGGCCATAAAAATTGTAAAACCGCAAATAAGCCACAAAAACCGCAGGACACGCGTATGCCATCATCATCATCATCATCATCATCACGAGTATCATCAGCGTCATTACGTGAGGGGAAAAACCAAGACACACATAGAGAATGTCCGGCATAAAGTAGCAATTCAGTAGGTACATCAGGTAGCTGGGCTAATCTTGTATAAGGGAAATACCCAAGATTTTCATTAAGAATTCCCGCGGCGCGCATTAAAGTCTAAACATGCCTAAAGATCCCGCTAGCTAGTTATAGTAAAAAGTTTTTTTTTTTCTTTTTCCCCTTACGGGGATGATCAGGAAACGAGCCTGATGATGATGCCACTGATGCTGCTGATGATGATGATGATGATTAGCATCCGGTGGTAATTTAAATACCAGGTAAGACTTAGCGCCATGAATTTCCGTTACTTATGACCGGAAGATTTTTACAACGATTATGATTATGATTAAAGGAACTAATGGCGGAAATTTCCAAATTATGAAAAACCCCTTCTTCTTCTTCTTCTATCTTTCATTTTGCTTTCAATGTTTTCTAGGAATCGGTTGTAATATTTATCATATCGTTGTGTGTGTGTATGTGTGTGTGCACAACTAATCTGCTAAATTGTCTAGGCAGAATTGAACGCATGCAACAGAAACAGAAAACTATAACAACAAGAACAACAGAAGAAAAAAAACATCGAATCTATGCATAATAAGCTTCGAACCAAATACAAATCATAAATTTTAATGAGTGGCCCACAACTTCCCCACATGAACCCCCCCCACCCCCCGTACTACTACGCCTTTTCACAAAACTACATAACCGTCAACACTATCCAATACAATGACAAGAGGGGAGGAGTACCCACTATACAAACACACACACACACGCACATGCACACATATAAAAGTAGCAGCAAGTTTTCGTTGCAGTGTGCGAATGAGAGGGTCATATGCAATATGCGCCATAGTTGCATCTCTCTTCTTTCATTTAAAATGGCCACGCCTTCAATTTATTGCTGCGCATGTGTGTGTGTGAGTTGCCGTTTTTATATTGGATAACAGAGAAGAGCCAAAACGTTGGCATCGCCATCGACAGCGACAGAGGCAGAGACTGCGGCAGCGACGTCGCTTGGGCTTGGCTGCCTTTCATGCATATTCATAAAGTGATGCAGCGAGAAAGAGATAGAGCAAAAACGTTGGCAGAATTTGTATCTGTATCTGTGCAATTGTAGATCTATTTGTATCTGGTGTATGCCTGCGTGTGTGTGTGTTTTGCCTTATCAGCATTTCCACCAGTCTACTCCGTAGAGTTTCTTCAATTTTCGTCTCTTTTTTCCCAAAAAAAAAAGAAAAAAAAAACGAAAAAAAACCGCAAAGGCAATTTGTTCTTTTTTTTTCCTACTCATTTATTATTGTTGCAGCTTAAATCCTGTTACTTGGTCTTTCGCATTGAATATGAGGTATCCATCGCTTGTATGCATTGTCCTTCTGTCCCGTCTGTCCCACTGCACTTCTGCACTTTAAAATCAATATTTATTTTAGATTATTTGCCAAAGTGAAAAATCTCCTCAAAAATTAGAAATAAAAAAAAAACACACATTTTTAATGGGCAATGAGTTGCCATATGTCTGCCCACAACATATGTTCTCCCCCCCTCTAGATACAATCTATTCTATCCTATATATATATATATATATCTGAAATACAAGTAGGAGTAGTACTTGCCATTTTTACAAATTCACTGTTCCACCGTTGCCGGTTTTTCATTTCAGTGTTCAACATGCCATGCCTCCATCTCCTGTAATGGTTGCCGCTAGCTTTTCAATGGAACGACATCGTGTCATCGTTGACTGTCTCAAATTGAGCGTGCCAAATGGGCGACAGACAGACAGATAGACAGACATTTGAAACAAGAGTATGTTATACATGCGAATATATGTATATATATATATAAGTATATATATATTTCTATTTGATTTTTATATTTAACGAATTCTACATAATGCATATGTTGTAGACCGTAACAAAAAAAGTGACAAATTATTTTCAAGGTTTCATCAAGTTCAAAGAACTTTGTCTCTCTCCCTCTTTCTCTAAATGACTTCATCTAGAGTACATTGACATTATAATTTGAAAATTTTTTATTTAATTAAAAAGGCTACTTATCTAACTCTATTATTATCTTTAATAATATTTTAAATAATTATATTTAGGAATTATAGTCTTTAGATTCTAGTACAATAATTTTTGGAAATAATTCTATTTTTTTTTTTTAATTTTAAATAAAAAAGTTCTTCTATTTGCTCAATGCGTTTTAGTTTCAAAATCGTTTATCTATTCATTATTTTTAAGGAATTGTGAAGCTTACTTTTCAAAACTAAAGTTGATATTAAGCAATATATAAAATTATCTTTACAGCTTTTAATTAAATTTTAGAAAGTTTTTATTTTAGATCTACAGTAAATATTAAATCGTCTTAAAATCAAATCTAACTGCTATTTATAAATATTTGCTTAAATTTAAAAAGAAGAAACCAAAAAAAAATAACTTAAAAATCTTCAAATGTTTTCATATACCTATAAGTATGCTACAAAAATTGTAAAATATTAAAGGATCTTTAATAGCAGTAATTTTAGCTAAATAAGGCCCGATCGAGCTCAATGGTAACCATTTCTGATATATAGAGGTAAAATCAAATTATAGACGTATACGGTTTTTGTTAACTACAAACTGCCTAAGGTAAATGCATGGCTCTATCCTTTATCAGGTCCTGAATTTGCATACAGTGCAATACAAGATCGAAAGATCACATTAGTGATAGACTAAGTACGTATCTCAGTATCTTTGGGTTACTCTTAATTATAATTATAGCACTTATTAAGTTGATAAAAGAAGAAAGACCTTAAACTTCCATATTAAGGAATATTTCTCCATTTTTATAAATGGAGTCTTAAATGGACTTTATTTATACTATACTTTCTATTGGTTAGTTTTGAAAGATCACCAAATATTTCTATTCTACCAATTTAATATAAACTTTCACTTAAATGAAAATAGAATAGACTCAACTTGAGTGTATACATATATAATAATATATATATAGATATAGAGTTGCAGAATGAGAAATTGTAATAATATTGTGATAGGTCATATGACAGACAAACTGGTGTGGGTGGTTAGGATATACATAGATGTAGAAACAGATACAGATACAGATATAGATAGATAGAGGATACATTCAAAAGATATGTATGAGACGCGGATAGACAGGCAAAGGCAACTACGCAAAAAATAACATTGAACTGTGCAAAATGTGCACAGACGAACTTAAACCGAAAACCCATACTCATTCCCATTCCCATTCTCATAGTCAGACGACAATTCACTGACTCATTCGCTCACACATTGAATCAATCACTCATCCACTCAGTAGCAATCACGGCGCCAATGTCGAAGACGAAAAATTTGTTAAATCAGCAGAGAAAACGGCGACAACATCAAAAAGCAAAAAAAAAAAAAGAAAAGGAGAAAAACCAAAAAAATTCAAGCACAAAGAACAAAACCAAGTGAAGAAGTAGAGAAAGAAATTGCAAAATCCAAAAGATCCAAAAGAGCAAAGACTACTCATTCGAATTTCAAATGCAATAGCCAAGGATAACTGGACACCCAAACACACGCACACACACACGCACACTCACACATGCAGATACTCAAACATAATGCCCAATAGATTTCACCATACCTTCTCCCTGCTCCCTTCTATTCCATTCCATTTCAATCCTAGCCATTTGCCCCTTTTTTTTCTCTGCATGCTAAAAATTATGTTAAAACAATAAAAATATTTGTCAAAATAATGCGATTGCGTTAATAGAGCCAAATATTATTCTTGTATCAATTTACGGTCTGGCATCATGCGAATGAGATGGCATATCTATGGAAAAGAGATGGCAATTGAAAATCATTTCCTATGCAGAGTTAGGTTGAGGGGTCGTAACCAGAGATTTTTCAATTCAATTTTTAAATCAATCAGTCTGCCATTTAATGGCAAAACCCTGGAGGCGATATATTCCCCTCCGCCCACCTCAATCCCCCTATTCTATACCCTTCCTATTCTCAGTATGCTAGATGGAATTCATTTTTCGTTTTGTCAAAGTGAATTTGTTTAATCGAAATGAAAATTAATTATACTTTTAAATTATAAAAATATGAAATATGATAAACATGCAAATATAGTATATGCACCCCTCTCTTTTACTGTCTGTCTCTTTCTCCTGTATATATATCTTTCTCCCTGCCTATGTGTGTGTGTGTGCATACTTGCCCTTTTTCAAATAAACATATAAAATTTACTTTAAAGCTGACAAAGTCAATAAATATTGTTGTACGAAAAAATATTGTTTCAATAAGCAAAAAAAAAAAAATGAAAAAACAAAAAAAAAATTGAAGTCGGCAAAAAAATCGCTTGGATAAATAATAACAGCAAGAGCAACAACAACAACAATAACACCAGGCCATGGGAAAAGATAGCAAGGACTGTGGCAAGGGTTCGGTGGCATGAGAAAAAACCTGCTGATGTTTGATAACCAATCCAGAGGCAAAATTATTTACTAAAGTGTCAATTAGAAATATTCATGAAATAAGTTTCTTTTTTTACATATGTGTTTTCCTCTCCTTCTCCTTTCCTTTCCTTAATTTCTTAATTCGTTAATAGTTTTAAATGATAATTAAGTTCAAATTGATGCATCAAATAAAAGGACATAATGGTTTATAGAAACAATTTAAAAAGAGAGTAAGCTTTTGTCTAAGAATTTAGCTTTTTAATTAGCTTAAGAGACTATCTAAAAGTAATTTTATTTTTAATTTAAAATTATATTAAAACTCACACATTGTCATACATATTTAATCGGAATAAACACTTTATTTCCGGGACCAACTTAAATATAAACTAATAAGTAGTTGTAAGTACCAAAAAGTATTTGTTTCGAGTTCAAAAAATAAAATATGAATAGCTATAGAAATAATTTTACATTTTTTAAGAAATATAGAAAAGATTTGCAATATTTAACTAAAGTATTTCTGTTCCTTTTTAAGTATAAAAGTAGGCAATCAAAAATCTCCTTAATATATATCTTAAAAAGGATGAGTATCTATTCAAACTTCTTTTATTTCAGTAGAAGAATTATAGATAAATATATATCACACAATATCCGTTTTAATTAAACAAATAATTATAAATTTCGATATCATTTGATTTGATATGCATTAATCAGCAATAAAAAAAAAGTTATCAAAATACACATTAAGCGAAATTCAAACTAAATTTTATCAATAAAAATGGAAATCAGAAACCATTTTGCATGACGTCAAATTCGCTAACGGAAATGAAATTTGACAATTTGACAGAAAACAGAAAACTAATATACAATTATTTGTTATTAATTTTGTGTTATAAGAGAAGAAAAAAAAAAACTGATGAATGATTTCAAAGAATCGTTTAATAAAACCGATAACTGAAGCTTTTTATGAGTTTTTTTTTTTTGAATCTCAAGCCCACTTAATGATTTCAAACACATAAAATGAATAACAGGAAGATTTTCAAGTATTAAATATATAATCAGAAGTTTTGCATGATTTTCAATTACTAGCAAGTCGATTTCCGTAACATTAAGCCAAACCCAAAGATGGACTAATTTAATGCCCTCAAGTGTCAAAAAATTGTTTAAAATACTTAATGCCTTTTGCCCAAAAAGTAAACAGTCCTCCTCAACCTCCTTAGCCATCAAAATAAGAGGCAATAAAAACGGAAATGGAGAAAGAAGAAAAACCGAAATGTTGGGGGGGAAGGAAAGAAAAATGTAAGTAAAAGAAAACCCATCATAATCATCATCATCATCATGAGGTTGGCTGGCAAAATTAACAGAGAGGCCAGGCAAACTTTAAGCTAAAATCGAGAAGAATAAAAAATAAAAATACAAAAAAAAAACCTTTGCACACTAATTTATGCCAGGATAGGAAAGTAGGAGGGGTGGGTTGGGGGCTAAGTGAATCAACTGAAACACCGTATCGTACGGTAACCACCATCCCTAAACTACAATACAACCACCTATACACAAAACCAAAAACCCCGTGCAATAGCAACCACTTGTACTGTTAGCTTTTCCAGGTGCACGCTCTCTCTCTTTCTCTCTCTTTTTATAACTTTCTCTCTCGCTCTTACTTTAATGCTTTCTTCCTCTTTCTTAATGGCTAACGCTTAGGCTCTCTCTGTCACACTTGCTTGGTGGTTGCACCATTGTCGTGGCTCTACCGCTCTAACTGCTATAAGAAAGCCATAGAGAGAGCGAGAGAGCAGGCTATGTGTGTGTGTGTGCCTGTGTGTGCGCCTAGGCCGCATTTTAAGCATTAGTTTGAACAACATAAACACACCGGGTAAAAGGTTTGTGGTGGTAACGGTTATGGTGGTGGTAACTGCTGCTGCTGCTGCTACTACTACTACTACTATTGCTACTGGTAAGTGCGGGTGGCGGAGGAGTGGTTGGGTAGTGAGTGGTACGTACTTTTCCAACTATTTCCATAGCAGGCAGAGAGAAAGGCGTACCATATAGAAAATCATGAATGGCGTCTGCTGTCGTTGAGTCTCTCCCTGAGATAATTCCATATGTTTGTGTAGGTCTTCACTTACTGACTGCTAGCCAACGATGTCGGTGGTTGGTCCAAACACAGATACAAATTACTCATACACAGACAGACAGAGAGAGAGAGAGAGCAAAAGATAGAGAGAAATAAAGGCAGAGCGATAGTGAGAGAGAGAGAGAGAGAGAGAGCTTCTCTGCCACTGTTTCTACTGCTGCTGTTGCTGCTGCTGTTAACGTCGACGTCAGTTTTCGTATCTTGCGTCGCTTTGACTCGATTTGTATGTTATTTCAGTTACACAGAGATTCAGTATCAAACGTGTTACTATACCGAATGGTTCTATACGCTCCGTTTTTCATGTGCTGGCCAAAGAGATATATCGGTGTGATTTAATCTTTCTTCTTTTTTTTTTAAATTGCTATTATATGTGCATACGATACAGATATATATATATATATCTATATATGTACATATCTCAAACACATACAAATGCCTGCCTGTGTGTCTGTGTGTGTGTGTGCATGTTTTTACAGACAACTTGTTTAAGCAAATATTATTAGAATAAATAATAGAAACCGAGACACAGCAACGACAAAAAAAAAAAAAAACAAAATAAAAAGTAAAAAAAAAAACAAGAAAACCAAAACAATAAAAAAAAAACTTTACAGTGAAGTTAAAAAAGAAAAAAAACTAAAGCAGAAAACAATATCAAAAGTTTTTGCAACAACATTTAAGAAATCAATTGCATTATAGGCCTTTGAGGCCTAACACTCGATCCTATATACTATATATAAACGAATAACTTAACGGAGAGTAAAATGCATACAATATTCAGTGATCAGAATTCCTTTTCGCGCCATTATGCCCAAACCGCCGCCGGTTACACTTCCGCCTCGGCTGTGGCGGCGGCCAGTTCAGCATCAGCGGCAGCTGCTGCCCATTATGCCTACGATCAGTACTCCAGATATCCATATTCAGCCAGTGCTTATGGCCTGGGTGCACCACATCAGAATAAGGAGATTGTGAAGCCACCGTATTCCTATATAGCACTCATTGCCATGGCCATACAGAATGCTGCCGATAAGAAGGTCACCCTAAATGGCATCTATCAATATATAATGGAAAGATTCCCCTACTATAGGGACAACAAACAGGGATGGCAGAATTCCATACGACACAATCTTAGTCTCAATGAATGCTTTGTTAAGGTGGCCCGTGATGATAAGAAACCCGGAAAGGGTTCCTACTGGACTCTGGATCCCGATTCGTACAATATGTTCGATAATGGTTCATTTTTGAGAAGACGACGCCGGTTCAAAAAGAAGGATGTGATGCGGGAGAAGGAGGAGGCCATTAAACGGCAGGCCATGATGAACGAGAAATTGGCCGAAATGAAACCGCTTAAACTGATGACAAATGGCATATTGGAGGCCAAGCATATGGCTCATTTTAAGAAAGAACCTTTAATGGATTTGGGTTGTCTTAGTGGCAAAGATGTCTCACATGCAGCCATGCTCAATTCTTGTCATGATAGCCTGGCTCAAATGAATCATCTGGCTGGCGGTGTAGAACATCCTGGCTTCACTGTCGACTCATTGATGAATGTCTACAATCCGCGTATACATCATAGCGCCTATCCCTATCACTTGAACGATGATAATCTGGCCACTGTGGCGGCTAGTAGTCAAATGCATCATGCCCATCATGCGGCAGCGGCCCATCATGCCCAGCAATTGCGTCATGTGGCGCATGTATCGCATCCATTAACACCGGGCGGTGGTGGTAGCGGTGGTGGTATTGGTTCAGCCGGTGCCAATAATAGTGGTTTGACATCATCGGGACATTCACCAACCACCATTACAACGCCGCATGGACCAGCGCATGGGGGTTGGTATACACCGGAGACTCCACCATCGGAACCTATACCCACTAATGGCGGACATACTGGCACACCTACACATTCAAGCAATGCCAATGCTAATAGCAACAACAACAACAATAATAATAACAACAACTCGAGCATCAATCATAATCATCACAATGGTGGTGGTGGTGGTGGTGTCGGCACCTCATCGGTGGTATTAACCAGCAGTCCAACATCAGCCTTGGGTTTTCGTGATATGATATTCGAACAGAATCAATCATGTCAATTGGATACTGGAAGTCCCACTGGCAGCATACAATCAGCCAGTCCACCAGCCACAATGCCCAGTGTTGCTGCTGCATCGGCAGCTGCTGCAGCGGCGGTTATTAGTAGCCATCATCATCATCATCATCATCATGCGTTGAGCGGGAATCTGGGACAATTGGGTCAGCTAAGCAATCTCAGTCATTACCGGCCACATGTGGGACACTATCAGGAGTATGGCATTAAATATGGTGTCTAAATGCTAGATATTAAATACACAGACTCTCTACACCCACACCCCTTCTTAGCCACCAAGAATCCTGATCCTGATGCTGCCCTGGTTGCACCAAAGTCTAGCTGTGCTCTCTTGTATATTTCCAATGTAAATATATTGTCAAGCATGATCCACAGCTCTTTAGAAAGTATCTCAATAAAAAATTGTTTTTTTTTTTACACACACACATACATACATATATACACGAATTTTTTTTGCCACTTTTTTTTTTTTTGTAGTTTTTAAGTGTAAAATTAATAAATTAAACATAATTAATCATAAAAGAAATTGTTATTTTTGTAGTTATAAGATATTGTGATGATGAGTTTTTTTTTTTATGCTACACAAAAGAAAATAATAGAAGAAGAACAACAACAAATAGAGCATTTTTCAAACTAAAATGAATTAAGGAAAAGCATTACACAAATACATAAAATTACATATATATATATATGTATATATATGTATACATTAGATTACATATATTACAATTGATATATCTATATCGCTTAGTAATTATTAAAAACTTAACTAGCCTAGCCTATGTAAGCAATAATAAATTATAAAATTAAAAATTATAATCATACACAAGAAAAAAACAAAAAAAAAAAAAAAATACAAAACAAACATAAAAACAATTATCAACAAAAAATCTTAGCATACAGCCATGAAAAAGTGTATTAAAAAAAAAACAAAAAGCAAAACAAAATAAAACAAAAATTATGTTACAAAAATAATCTAAAAACTAAAACTAAAGAACACAACAACAACAACAAGAAAAAGAAAATGGGAAAAATAATTAAATTTGAGTTTTATTTCTACATAATATATATATATATATATATATTTCTTTCTTTATATATAGAAATTTTTTGCAATTCCATCTGCCAGGTTTCAAACAAAACAGACTTTCATCTGAAATTTTATATGCATACATGAAAATTCCTAGATAAACAAATGTTTAAGCCAGTTTTCAGTTTCCGGTTTCAAACAAATAAAAAAAAAAAAGAAAAGAAGAACCCTTGAAACTCTAAACACCCCCCCATCCACCCACCCACACACACACACAGCTAATATATAGCCCCGCAGGCATTCTGTTGAATGAAATGACTCATGAATGAATCGAAAGAACCGGTTAACATTATTTACAGTAAAAGTTTCGCAAGCTTATAGACAAATCTGAAAGCTCAAGGATTGGCATTTAAGATTAATATAATACGTTTTTCTATCTTTAATTCAAATATGAAATTTTATAGATCAAACTGATCGCCATTTTGAAGCAAGCTTTAGATAATTTATTCAAATTTTTTAAAATTAGATTTATAATTGACGGAAATTTTTTGACTAGGAACAAGTTTTAAAAGCAAGTCAATGTATATGAGAAAAATATAGAACATATAATCATATACATATTACACTGTCATGTTATCATTTAAAATCTTATATAAAACCCTTGGAGATGATTTAAAACTTGTTTTAAAAAACAAATTGAAAAGGTTTGTATTTGTATCAACTAAGAAAAACTATAGAAATGGGAATAATCTCTACTATGATTTGTTAATTTTTTTAAATTTGTAAAGCAATGTCATTAGATTCCTATTAAAGTTGTATATAAAATTGCCAATTGGCAGCTAACAAATAGATGAGCCTTGATTCCATAGATGAGCTTAACCTTTTCTAATTTTTTGTAGATTTGTAGTTAAAAAGAAACCTAACTTTTCTTTATAATTCATTTGAAAACTTATTTCTTAGCTAATTTCAAAAATAATTCAATTCAAGGAATATATTCTAGATCGATTGAAAAATTGATCTTGTTCGACTCAGACTGAAGAACTATCTTACAAATTGCAACAGTCGCCCTCTGTTCTTAATCTTGTCTTCATTTAATTTCTGAATACATTTTTTAAAAGTTGTTATACAAAATTTTACACTTTTCTTCTATTTGTATAACTTATATAACATTTTATTAATTTGGAACATTTCTTTGTTTAATTTTTAGCCATGTTTCTTAAAAGTTATCCTACAAAGTTTTTTTACATTGTCGTTAATTAAATAAAAACTGTATGTTTTATATATATCTATATTATATATATTAGTTTTAAATATATTTTTCTATCAGGTTTCATTTATTTAATAGGATATGTGTTCCCATAGAAGAAATTTATGGATTTTTTTTATGTTAAAGAGACTTAAAATTAACACATTTCAGGATTCAGCCAAAAAGAATATAGATCCTTGCAATTAACAACAATTTTTTAAATAGAAAAAGACCTAAAAAATATTCAAAATAGAAATATGAATCTATTATATTTCCGTTAAAAATTATAGTTGGGTTTTATAAATGAATATGGTAACTAAATCTACTTTATTTATCATCAAATCTATAAAATCTCATGGAAAGTTCATTGATAATTTATTTAATGCAATAATTTCTTTAATTTAAGTACATTAAAAGTAATTTTTTAATTTTCAAAATTAAATAAAAGTAAACAGCAAAGGTAAGTATCTAAAACATACCACATATAACAAAGATCTTCAATTTCATAGCATACATTTTAGGGCATTTACATTTAGGAGCAAAAAAGTATTTTTAAGCCCATCAACATTGGAATTAAGTAAAATATTATTTATTTACATATGTTTAAAATAATGCCTCTGGACAATATTACAAATTAAATAAAAAAAATCAAACATTTTATTCCATTTTTAGTAGGTAAACCAAATGGTTATTTTCCATTTATATATCAAAATGTTAGCTTTCACTTATAGTCTTCTCTCTCTCAAATTGGCTTTATTTGATTTACCCACATTAACAATAAGGTACAAATTATAAATCTTTAGTTAAAATAACTGACAAATGCCATAAACTATGGCCCTCAGATTTGCTTCCTAAATTGTCGAACAATTGCTGCCAAATTGGTAGAAAGTAAAAAATAAGAAAAAAAAACTCCCCGTAAATTTAATGATGAGTGCAAAAAATAAAAATTTGTCCAAGCAGCTTATTAGCCGTTGTTACCCAATAAACTAATATGTACCAACGAACGATCTATCAACTATAATATTAATGAAAAACTTCTTTTTTTTTCTCTCTTCTTGGTTGTTTTTTTTTTTTTTTTTTTGGAGCTAGTCATGGTGCGTTGTCTCTTGTCTTGTCTCTTTGGCCCATTGTATAGTTGGGTACTTGAAATTATGGTCTTGCTTGGCGCCACAGTGGCATTGAGATTGAGCCAGACGAGACATCGTTTGATCATTATGATCATAATAATGATCATAATAATAATGATGATGAACGATCGATGAACGACGAACGAACCAACAATCATTGAGGTGGGCTCAGATTGAGCTCGGCCAAGGGCTATTTGGGTGCTTTATTATATTCAATGGCGGACATGGCTTGAAAGCAAAAAAAAAAAATATATATATATATATATATATTTAAAAAAATGTGGAAATAAAAAAAATGAATATAACCAAGAGTCTTTCTGGGTGGCGTTCAAGTGCGAATGAAAAGTGTGCCACGCTTGTAGGCTTGAAAGTGAGCTCAATTTGAAGTCTACTTACACCTAACTACAAAGATTTAATATATATATATATATATAAATGGTAATAGATAAATAGTTTTGTATATATTTAGTTCTTTTATAAGTTGATAAAAATATATATAAATATATTTATATTGACACAAACAACATAATAATAAAGCATTCAAGTTTCTAATTTGATATTTTTCCAAGTTTTCAAGGCAGCAAAAAATGTTTAGTTAATTTCAAAAACTTTTTAAATGGACATTTTAATAGTTCAATTTATCGTTTTTTAAAAAGTTTGAAATCCTAAAACTAAAATATTAGAAAGAAACTAATAATCTTACCATAGTAACTGTCAACGTTCGTTTTCCGTCTAAGAGACTTTTCACTGAAGTTAATAAAGATCGAATTCTTTTCTAAAGTTCCACAATAATATAGATATCTAATGTATTTGAAAAAAAACTTTTATTTTTCAATTTCTTAAAAAGTATTGAGTCATTCAAAAATACATATACAAATTTTATGTAAATTGTAATCAAATTTTAATACTTTGTATTTATCATTGACCAAATATAATTTTTTATAGACACTTTGTTTTGCTTGATAGTGTGTGTGTATATGAGTGTGCGTGTGTACCAAAACGAAGTTTTTTTTGTGTTTTGTATGCAAATTCAGCATATTCACTTGAAATTTGTATTTTATGTTTTTTTTTTTTTGTTCAATTTTCAGTTGCTTTGGTTTTTTGCTGCTGGATGGGGCAAATTGTTCGGGTATTCGCATCATGAGTCCATTCGGTGTCAAAAGCAACAAAATTAAATGCGACAACAAGAGAGGGAGAAAGAGAGAAGAAAAAAAAAAGAAATTCCCAAAAATGAGAGATATATACATACATATATGCAGTTGTATGTATGTTTACTTGCAGCAGGCGACGCAGATTGCGCGGGTGGTCCCCGCGCCATATACTATCGAATGCCAAGCGGAGGACAAGAAAAACAAATTGCTATGGCGACAAAATGTTGCAGTGTTTGCTTAGCGATAAGCATGCAGGCAGGCGGGAAGGATACTGAGGCATGCGACATGCGGCATGCAGCAGGCAGGATAACAATATGCCAAATGTCCAATAATCAAAATCGGCGACAAGAACCACATACGGCAAATGGGCAACGGGCAACTCTCAAGAGGAAGGGGTAACAATGGAGATGGAGGTGGAGGTGGAGGTGGGGGTGGGGGTAAGCGAGGTGTATGACAAATATTGGCAGCTGTCTAGCGGTTGAATACCCCCCAAAAACGATTTACATAAATATTATTGCAAGCCTAATTAAATGCAAGTATTAGCCTGACAACAGCTGCCAAAGGATATATACGTATATATAGATAGGTATATGGAAAATATATATATATATATATATATGTATGTATATATGGCATATCTGTGACTATCTGACTATATGCCTAGGGAGAGCATAAAGCTTTCTTTTTTGTAATTAACACTGCTTATTTTTCAGCCTTTACGGTTTGGAGTTGAAATATTTATTTACCTGGACAGTTTGGTTTTCGGTTGATGATGATTAAAGATAATGATGATGACCTGTTATCATTTCACCGTTACAACAATAAATTCTACGGCCAACCGGCCAACAATGATGACAACAAAATGATTGTTACTTGTTGTTGTTCTTGCACAGTTTCGCTTTGCTGTTGTTTTGGCAGCTGTCGTTGCAATTAACCTGGCTATATGTATACATATATATAGATATTATATAGACAATATGTCGAGAGGGTGGTGGGTGGAGAGAATGGAGGAGAGAGGGTGGTCTCTAAAGTAAATGTCATATATAAAAATCTACTTGTATGTAAATTGTACGACATTTGTCATTTCGTTGTTGTGGGAACCAAACAACGTCAGTAACAATAAAAAACAAAAAACTTTTCGTTAAATGAATGCAACAAGAAGTAAAATAAAAATTAACCATTGACCAAAGAGAATTTTCTATACTCTATTCGCACTTTGGTTTAATAACTTTAATATGAAATTTTTCTAAAATTTTTGAAAGGATTCTACTAATTAAAAAGTTTGTCCTTAGTTGAATACGCTAATCAAGCATAAGATTTTAAAAAATATTGTACTAAAAGTGTCTTCTTATTTTGTTTTTACAAATTGCTCTTTTATAGTTAACTAACTAACTAACTCTTTTTAAAAAGTGTATAAAAAACATGGCTTAAATCTTGAAAATCTGACTTAATTGGATTTGGGGTGGCGTGGGAAAAATTTTATAATTGCAATTGACCACAGATTCGCATAACAAAAGTCGATACAAATTGTGCATATAATTGGAAAATATTTTAAATAATACTACAGTCAACATTTTCTATAGTAAACTTATATATAATAAGATTTTCCATACAATAAATTAATATAAAGCTTTCTAATTTGATTTTCAATCATAATTTATGTATAAAGTAGTTTTAATAAAATGAATTTAGGAAAGTTCTTGATATTATTTAAAATGTATAAATAAAAAATTAACAAAAATATTCCCTAAAAAAAAACATTGTATCAGTAAACAAGGCAACTGATTTCAATTAAATATAAAAAAGTAAAAGATACATTTTTATGTCAGTATTAACTGAAAAGTTTAATGAATATCAAATGAGTTAGTAAACTCAAAGAAAGATACTTAAAGAGAATAAAAAATGGAATTTATTATTAATCAAAAAGATTTAATTTTATTGTAATTTTTATTTTATCTTTATCAAAGGTTTTTTTTTTATGTCATTCAACACATTCAATTTCATTGTAATTATATAAAATTTATTAAATCAATAGATTTTTGATTTAATTATGAAAATTTATTGATCATCTTTAATCTTTATTTAATACCCAATAAAATTTGATCTCTCTCAGCTTTGCCATAACATTGTAAAGAGCAATTCCCTTAGAACAATTTCTAGTGTAAACTTCCGTTGGTTCCCTTTCCTATTTTTTATATACAATCAGTATCAAACTACTACCATATAGAAGGCCATAAAGCTATGGCCGAGTTTTTAGTGCCCAGCGATATTTCTACTAATACACAACAATATCAACAACAACAAGAACAACTGCATTTTTATGGCATTAAACAAACTTTGAGAACGAATGTTTTCGAACACTTTTGAAGTTTTATTGAGTTATAAATACGCAAAAATGGCTTTGGAGTTGCTGAAGAACCAGCAACAGCAGCAGCAGCAGCAGCAGAAGGAACAACAGCAACATCAACAGCAGCAGCAACAGCAACATTCAGTTTAGGGCTAGCCAATTTTCAAATTAAATTTATGATCGATTTATGCAAAAACAAAAAAAATAACAAAAAAAACAAAACAAAATTCTGCAAAAAAAAAAAAAAAGAGGAGAAAAAACAAAGAAAAGAGTAGACGCTTAAGGGAGGGGAGAAGTAAGAAAATCAGCGCCAGTCATGCAAATTTATTAGTCTCTCTTCTACACTCTATATCTCCCTTTCCCTCTCTCCCTCTCTGTGTATATATATACCTATGATGAGGATGAACTGCATCAGAATTTGATTGACTGTTGCGCTTGAAATGCTTTGATCTGGTTTGGGGGCAAGATCATTCAGCTGACGCCAATAGCTGACTGGCTGGCTGGCGCTTCTTGCCCCCTCAATGAAGTTGTATCTTTCTGCTATATATGTATATATATTTTGTTCTTTGCTTCTATCTTCTAACTATCCGTCTATCTATTTACTGTATCTTGAATTGATTTATTTGGCTTATCAGGAGATTTGTTCTTTTTGTTTTTTTGGCTTTGATGTCACATATCATACATGATTATTGATCGTTGAGCTGCTGATGAGATGATATGATCCTCCAAATATAGGGGGGAAATACAAAATTTTTTTTATGTTTATGTGTCAATCAGATCGGAATCGGTGGGGCCTTTAGTATATTCAGTTTTTGGGTCCATTTGATGCTGCCGAATGCTTATGAAGTTGCCATGCGAGTTGACGATGCGACATAAGAAAATAAATACATAGTTTTTCATCGATTTGAAGGAACTAAAAAGGAAATGTAAGGGAATTGCGAATAGTGATTTCTTTTTCTTTACTTTTCTTTTTTTTTTTATTTTTCGCAAATTCAGCACTATCAAAGTGCCAGACCGACAACGGTCCAAGTCAAATAATCAAATACAAAATTCCCAACTCTAGCATAACACGCATTGCACCACACCGCACCACACCGCAGTGTTTGTACGTATGGAATGAATACTAGAAATCCATTGTTTATTTTCGAGTTTCGTTAGCGCGTAAATCACGGAAACGACTTCTTTATCCATTGCCCTTTCCTATCCGCCCTCTCTCTCTCTACCAATATACGCACTCATAAACTCGTTCAACCATTCCTCAATCCATACCCATACCCATTCCCATGCCATCTTCAGCTAATTCATCTCTGCTTATTCTTCTTCGTTTTCTTCTTCTTCTTCGAGGTACCCCCATACAGTTATTCTGCTTGGCCAGACATTTTGTCGACGATTTCCATGGAAGTGCCATAAATCAAATGAAAGCTTTCCAATGAGTTTAATTTGTGGAATTTTGCCTGTAATTATGTGTGTTTTGAAAATTACACAATTTCAAATTATATTATCAACTTTTAAGAAAAAAACAACAACAATCTATTAGAACTAATTAAACAATGAGAGCTTTGTAAATATATATTGCAATAGTTTGAATTTTATATACATACATAAATAAACTGAAGACTTCTTACATCTGTGTGTTTTTAAATAATTCTAGAGAAATATCATCTTCTAAAGAAATAATTTTCTAAATTTCTAATTTAAAACTTCCACATAATTTCAATATATTCATTTGAAAATTAAATTTCTAATTAAATATATTAAAAACCATTTAAGGGATTTCTTAAAAACTTTTTTTTTTTTTTTTTACCTTAAACTCAAGTCCAAGGTTTAAAATTTTTCTTAGACTTTAAAAATCTGTCTATATATGTATATACCTATATCTGTACTCTTGTATTTCTATATCAAATGATATTCGTCTATACATTTTTCCATGAATTAAAGACTAACCCACAACCCCTTCCCCATGATCAATGTATTCAATTGAAGGCATGAATGAACAGAAACCATTCAACGAACTGAACTCGAGAGAAGGAAAAAAAAAATAAGCGTTATTTCGTAACCGATCCGCCCACTGATAGCCACATTGCATGCAGAGAATATACAACAACAACATATATAGATATATATATAAATATATGTATATATTTATGTGTATTGTTTAAACAATTAACAATAACATAAATGCATGCATAATTACTGTCCGTGTATAATTTCAAGAGCCACCAACGGAAGCTTGCACCGCACGACAGCCGCCAGTGCGTCGTCATTATCATCATTTTCATCATTATCATAATGATTGTGGGTATAGGCAACAGGTGAAGCGGATTCTTGATCGCCACTTGTACCTTAATGAGTTACCAAAAAAATATCTCTCAAGTGCTTATATATATAAGTCGATATATATATTTTGTCAAGAAGGTAAAGAAAATTTAATTATATATTTTATTTTTCTTTTTTATATTTAAAAAATTTAGGTGAGTGCAAAATCTCATTGGCGCCAAGGTGTTTATCGTCGTCAGGAAAACTAAACAAACCGCAGCCACTGTGGCAATGTTAAATGGTGGCGGCATAAAAACCAGGAGTCAGAGAGGAATGGTAGGAGTGTAGTGATAGTACATATATAGTAAATGCAGTAGAAGAGATAGAAGAAGAAGAAGAAGTAGGTGTTGGCCAGGGCGAGTTCATTGCGCCACAGGCGCACTGCAGATTTATCGCCCACGGAGGTGGTAAAAATGCATCTGAAGAACAAGGGGCTATAAAACAGACACCCAAACTAGACCTAACCATAGCGCCAGCTCATGCTGTGACCATAGCCACAGACTAATCCCTCACACATGGCATAAACGAAAAAGAAAAAAAAAAAACAGAAAAAAAAGAATGTTGTATTTTGCCTAGTTTTCTTTTGATATATGCAAAATAGGCGTGGCTAAGATAATATAACCATGCTAACCAAACGGTAAGGTTACCAATGGTAGATAAACATATATACATATATAGATACATTGATTCATAACCATTTAGTTTTGCAACTAGTTGTTTACGGAAATTGTTTATCTGATTGTAAATATAATAATTGGCAATTTTGCCCTCAACTCATTTGGAAATGAATTGGCAAAATAAATCTATCGATTGCAGAATGCAGTTTACATAGAAACCATATGGTCGGAGTCCCAAGGAGGTGCTAATTTATGGTTACGACAGCTAGACCAAAAAGCGTACAGGAAAAACATCATAGACATATAGAGCCATATAAACAAAAAGGAGAAGCCCTCGACAGAAATCACCTTCCATAGATACATAGTGTATATACCTATATATATATATATATATATATATATATATATATATAGAAATAGTTGAACGAGTTCCAGTGAACAATTTGCACGTTTTCATTCACCCCGAAAAATCTAGGTATTTATTGCTTTGTTTATGTAACCCAAATTATAAAAACAGAAGGCACATTCACACATCGATCATGAATAGTAGAGAGAGAGAGAGAAAGAGAGACAGAAAGAGAGAGAGAGATAATGATGGCAATGGAGTCCGGGTTAGTGGTGGGGCTAGGCGTAAAGTACGGGCAATTTTAGATAGATTGTTATTAATTTGTTTGCAAACATATTTCATAGGCCTTTTGCCTAATACCAATACAGTGGGGGGAATAAAACAGAGGTAAGCATCTGAAAGATACACATGCACACACACACACACATGCATATCTTCATATTTGTATCTCTATCTGTAGCGTCTGCGTTGCTGCTGCACTCATGCTGCGCGTCGAAAAGTCTACGATTTCCGTTCCTCGTATAAATCAATTGGAGAACGTACCAACAATAACAACAACAACAATAACAACAATGAGCAACAATTTTTTGTACATTTTTATTTCTTCTTCTATTTATTTGTGCATAATAAGTTTTTTTTATATTTTTTTTTTTTCTATCAATCGGCCCCAGGGTAAGGGCGGTATATAAAGGAAAGGAGGATGGTGCACAAATTGATTGAAATAGCTTCGGATAGGATGAGCAGACGCCAGACTGTGGCTGAATTTCAATTCTTTTACTTGTTGTCGATATCAAAATACCGTAACAAATCGTCAGCTCGTCATTTTTCAGTCAGTTTTTTCCTTCGATTTATTATTGGGGAAGGAGGTAAGGGCAAACTCAAAAAAAAAAAAAAAAAAAAAGAAGAAGTCCCACAGTGTGTACTAAAAGTTTTCAATTAATAAGTTATGTGCAGCTAACTTTGGTGTGAAGTTTGCAATGCAATGACGAATGAAGTATCTCCGACTCTATAAAATATATATAAACTTGATCAGCACGATAAGCTACGTTTTTTTTTTTTAAATAATGTTTTTTTTTTAAATATACTATGCAGATAGCAAACTAAGGTATTTTTTATTCCCTATCAGTATTTGTATTCCATTCAAGTTTAATCAGAATTTTAGACACTTTAGCTGATTTTCTTTTAATTTTAATTTTAATTAGTTTTGAAATAAAGTCAAGTCAAAATAGTATTGAAAAGCATCAAAATTATAAAAACAAAAACAAAAATGAGATATTTTATACAATAATTTTCACTCCTTGCCAATTTTTGAAAAGAGTTTGCTTAGATGCAATAGCAAAGACTAACAAAAAGGGTATTGAAAGTTGAAATTGCAAGCCATTTTAGATTTCTTTTTATATTAAATTTTTATATTAAATTGAACAAATGTTTAAAGTAATTAAGTATTTATAAATATAAATTTTAAATTTAAGCTAAGATTTCTATATAGAATAGACAAATAATTTGTTTTAGATTTAATTGCAAATACAAAAAAAAATTGTAGTAAAAGGAAAATTTAGTTGAAAATCAAACTAATGGAATTAAAAGATAAACATTCTCATTTTATAGTTCAAGAATATATGGCACTCACTGTATACGATTGGGGGAGCGCATGTGGGATGCTTATTTATGTACATAGTTTTTATATTTCGTTGCTATTGTTGTTGTTGTTGCTATTGCTGTTGTTGTATGGTGCGTGTGCTGTTTGAGAAACAATTCATTAATGAATTTTAAAATGTTGCTAATCGATCGTTTGCGCTATAATTAATGTCAGCCAGAACGGCAATTGGAATGTGTTATGTGAAATACCAGACAAATGGAAAAGAGATAGGAGATAATCAAATAGATAGAGATGGAGAGGGACAACCACTTGATACATTGGCATGCGTATTAACATATAGCTCAAGATATAACAATTTCTAAAATTCTGAATAAAAGGCAAAAAAAAAAAAAAAATTGAAAAGAACGAAAAAGTCAAAATAATAAACCACAGACAAAACTAGAGCAATGCAAATCCGTATAGAAGGAAGTAAATGCCTTTTGTTTTACATTTCTTTTTGTTCAATTTTTTTTTTCTTCTCATTGTTGTTGTTGTTTTTTTTTTTTTTTTTTTTTTGCGTTCATCTTATGGGATGTGAAACACTTGGTGCCGCGCTGTCTGCACGAGCCGCTCTGGCAATTATAACCACAACAACAGCAAACCACAATAGACGGCCAGCAATAATTGTAACAACAACAAACACACACAAACACACTCATATACTTGCACACACTCACACACACACTCAAACAATCGTAATGCATATATTTATGCATTTTTAGAAGGCAACCACCAACAGATGCAAAATACTCTAAAATCTCGGGGTAAAAAAAAAAAACCAGAGGGCTAAACCAACTTCAATTCCCAATAGTCGATGTGGTAACACTCTTTGCACCTAAATTCAGTTAAGAAATAAAATTTCCATTCATTTGTTATACAAAACAGAAATGTGAACTATTATTTAATAGGATAAAAAAAGCATCTAAGGGGGATTATACCTATATAGATATAGATAGAACTATACTAATAAAGAAAAAGAATTTCTAAAATTTCAAAATATGAAAGTTTAGGCTGAAAACTTTATTTAAAGTTGAAAAACAGTTTCTTTAATACAAAACCATTGAGCCAAAAGTTTTAGTATTTACTTCAAAGATTAAAGCTTTTCTTTTATTATATCTTTTATAGTTTTAACATTTCCTTTTCAATTAAAATAGATAAAAATCTATATACCCCATTTTTTTTTCTTCTTCTTTATTTAAAGGGTATCAAACCGTATCTATTCCATATGAATCATTTTTAGCCTACTGTTCGTTGTTTTTCCACGCCTTGGCTGGGAAAAGTGTTGAGAAAATTAATAAAACAAATGCCAAAGTCAGGCTACGATGCCTGTATATGATGACACGAGACGTAGAGGTGAAAAATGAGGCAAAGAATTGTTGTAATTTTTAACCAGTTTACAGAGCAAATATTTTATCAACATATTTTCAGAGACAACAACTCGATGTTTGTCTTGAAAATATTTAAATATTTACATTGTAAAAACAACTGCAGCAACGACAACGACAACGACAACGACAACGACGACGGCGACCACGTCGAGAACGACTGCGACTACGACAACAAAAATGTTGAAGAAGTTAAAAGACATTTTGGTCTAAGAAGCTGAGGCTCTTTTGATGGAGCAAGTCTTTTACTTACAGTTACAAATACAGTTACAAAGGTAGCAAGAGGGTTGGATGCTTGCTAAAATAAAAAGATTCTTTTGTTTCATGTGCGAATTCTTGTTTCTAAAAATCAAGGTTAAAAGATTTTAAAAGTAACTAAAGGTAATAGAAAATATTTAAAATTAGCCAAGTTGTAGCAAGGAGTTTTAATGAATAAAATGATAATAAGCATTGACAAATTGATATTTAATTTAAAATTAAAAACTAAAACTTTTAGCTCCAATTGGTAATCAGAAAACTGAGATTCCAATCTTGAAAAGAATTGTTTCTAAAAATTTTTCGTCTTTTAATTAGCATATAGAAATGATAATAATCTTATTAGCGTTAGTCACTTTCGAATTTGTTTGTTCTTTTACAATGCGGTCTTAAAGTATCTATCAAAATTTCGATTGTTGCCACTTGAGATACTTTAGCTAACAAGAACAACAACAACAATAGCAACATTATTAAAAACGTATCTGTCAGATACGTTTGTCGTTGACAATTAATTATGCACAAATTGAGCTGATAAGCCAACAAAACAAAAAAACAAGGAAAAATCAACAAGCGATGCAAAGATACTATTGGAATGAAAATAACTGTATCTGTATCTAAAAGATTAACAAAATTAGAGATGCCAGCAGAACAGCCTGGAACTAGAACTCAAACTGATGAAGAAGGTGGAGAAAGAGGAGGAGGAGGAGGAGAAGTAGAAGCAGGAGGAGAATTTCATGTCCGTGTTGTCAATGGCGCGCGGCTAAGCAAACACAAAAAAGTAGCAGGCTTTAGCATCAGAACAAATGTACGGGAAAGAATGAAAAATGTGCAGCACATCCACAAAAAAAAAAAAAAAAGGGAAAAAAACTCAACCACATGTCAACATGTTGTATGTTTGAGATACAGATACTTTTGAAAGATAGAGATAGGTATATGAAAAGAGATTTTGCAGTCAATTTAAACAAAAATTATTACAAGGCGCGTGTGTGCGCGCCGCCGTTAGAGGGCAAGAAGGTGCGGGCGTTGGTGGAAATTTATAGGGGGAGGCTAAGATAAATAATAAGCATTCTATTAATTGGTAAATCATTTTATCTCTATATTAAAGTAAGTTATAAGTAAGAAGATCTATGCCCCTGAATATGGCCCAATGCAATGGGCTAAAGCTAGAGCTAGAAAAAGAGTAAGAGCAATTTCCTGCTGCCTACACACGCACACGCACACACACACTCTCTCTTTCTCTCTCTTTCTCTCTCTCTCTCTCTCTAGTGCCAAGACAATTTGTCCTAAATAAACATTACCATCTCTTCAACAGACTCGAAAAGTGGCAAGCTGCTGCTGCCACTGATGGAGAGTAACTTGTCTGCTGCCTGAAAATAAACCACAACCACCGTTTAAAGGCAGACGACGATGATGATGACAGTGACGATGCTGGTCCCTTCCTCTCTTCCACTTCCGCACAGCCCGCTGCCAATGCCAATGCCTCAGCCTCAGCCACTGGCACAGCCACTGCCTTTGCCCCCTGCTATAGACACTGTCCCAGACCCAGACCGAACTTCCCTCAGTCAAGCATCGTCGCTTATTCGCCCCGTCGCTATATGCTAAATAAACATTTGGGCACGTCATGGCTTATTGAATTGTCACTTATGCCCGAATTCGAATTTTTCAGTTTGAGTTTGAGGTTTTTGTTGCCATCTCTTGCAGCTTCATTCATTCCCTTTCTATCTCTACCTCCACCCTACCTCTGTGGACCTACCGCCACTCTACCATTTTGCTGTCTCTTTCAATTGGCATTCGTAATGGCGATTGTCCTGACTCATATACATACACACACACACACACACATACACATATATATATATATATATATATATATATGTATACCATAAACATATCTGTATTTCGTATATAGTTTTGCCACCAAAGTGGCTTCCATTTAATTAGTTTTCAGGGAATGAAAATTCAATTTCAATCAATTTTGAAGCGAATCTTCCCCTCTGCTCTCTATCTCTCACCCCCTTTGTTTTCTATCTGTCTCATATGTTTGAATGAAATGGACTATAATCAATAATCGATATGTAGTGTTTACCTTAAGTGGTGGGGCAAACAAAAAAAAAATGAAAATATCAATTTAGCACTTTAGGTTTTTTCTTTAGTGAAAATTGCAACAGGAAATAAATGTGGAAAATCTGGCAAAATTATTATTAAATATTTTATATATGTATATTGTCTTAATTAAAATAAGAATTTAGGGATTACTTAGTACAGTAATTAACATTGCTAATTTTAGCTAAGCAAAAGTCTATCTGCAGGGAAGCCTAAAAACTTTAATTAAAATTACAAAGCCATTTAAAAATTAAATTTTTTTGAATTTTAATCATTTATCATATATTTCTTATATCATCCAAAAATTATATTTTATATACCACAAATATGGTATATAAATTATATTACTATACAAAATATAATGAATATTTTATATAAGGAAAAATTTTGATTTATTTCTATGATTTGTTTTTCCCTTAAAAATAATTCAATAAATTTTTAAAATTATTGAAACAAAAACTTTAAATTTGTTAATATTTTTATTAGACTATTTTAAAGCCAATTTTAAAATTTGCTTTAGTGTTTACACATATTTTCAAAGTTAAAAAAAAAACCATACTGAAAATGTTAAAGAAATTCGACTAAACTTTTGACTAAATTTTTAAAAATCGACTCAAAAATTAGTTTTTTAGGTTTTAATGTCATTTAAAAGATGCAATTCCGAAAATCAAATAAAGATATAGTTTTTACAAATCGGTTAAAAATGAGCTGAACTAGAGCCTTGTGAAGTTGAAATATCTTTGAAGAATTTGTTCTACGTCGTTTGCTTCTTACACTAAACTTGGCATCTTTTGACCAATTTTATAAACTTTTTCATTAATATTATTATTAATTTAAAAAGTGAAGATATATATATATATATATATATTAAAACTTTTAAAAGTTGTTGTTTAAAATCCTTATAAATTAATCAAGTTGGAGCCACACAAAGGTATATAAGCTAGGCTTAAATTTGTTTTATAAAAGAAACTTTAATGAAATTTTATATTTAAAATATTTTAAAAAGTATTTAGATATAAAAAAGGACATAAAGGAAGACTAAGGTTCGTTTAGAGTAGGTTGTATGCTAACCCAAGTAAAATTGGAATATGAATTCTAATTTGGTTCTAATTTGA
Source organism: Drosophila neocordata (assembly GCA_018903615.1). Classification (NCBI taxonomy): domain Eukaryota; kingdom Metazoa; phylum Arthropoda; class Insecta; order Diptera; family Drosophilidae; genus Drosophila; species Drosophila neocordata. Next base: position 1,987,696 of record JAEIGI010000001.1, read on the forward strand.
TTCTAGTGAGGCCTTTGGGGTAAGGCTATAGTTAGGGGTATGGCTTTTGCATTGGCTTATTAACTTAGCCAAGTTGATGGCATTTAGCAAAGGAAGTTTCCTTTGGTTTTCTTGTTGTTATTTAAACTCTTATACATAATTTCTTAACTACATTGAACAACTCTTTAAAAGTAATTTAATAAATTTAGCAAATATCCTTTAATAGAGTTTATATTGTTAGTTTAAAAGTCAACATTTATTATTTATATATGTTGGAAATTAAGTAATTATTTATTTGATTTTAAACAAATTAATTGAATTATTATAAAATACATGCATCATAAATTTTTAGAACAAATCTCTGAAGGAAAAATAAGCGCCAAACTAAATTGGCAATCAAATTGAAATGTTTCAAGCTTCATTAAAAAATATCAAATGCATAACATTTGTATGCGTGTATGTGTGTGTGTACAATTTATCCGGCGGATACATTTCAAATAAATAATAACAACAATAGGCAAATGAAAACAATAATAACAAAATTGTACAAATTACAATTACAATTTTGATTTTCCATTTTGCATTTTCAATTTTCCATTTTCATGACTTCCGCTTTTAATAACAAAATAAATCGGCATAATCTAAAGCATAATATTTTCACAATTAAAATTTACAAATAAATTTTTGTTAGCCAAAGCAAAAAATCAAAGCAATTTTACAACCAACACACACATACATACACACACATACACTCACGCACACATATGAAAACAATAAAATAAATTAGCACAAATGTTACGAACAAAGCAACAACAAAAAATAATTGAAACCCATAAATGACGGTTGATGAGGGGACGAGCGTTTTGGCTAGAAGGGGGAGGCGTGGGTGTTTAGGTCTGTTGTAGTGGGTTTATGCAGGAGGTGTATGGCGGTATGTGGTGTTGGATCAAATCGTATGAAAAAAAATAAACAAGAAAATTAGCAAAATTATGCAAAACAGATAAATGAAGAATACAAAATATAAAAAATAAAATAATAATAATAAAAATAATAATAACAATAATAAAAATAACCACGCAGAAAGATCCAAGTTCTGCTATGTAAAAAAAAAAAAAAAAATCAGAAATTGTTGGCAAAATAAATACCAAAAAACTCCCCCCGAAATAAAAAAATTTGCTATTCACTTGATTGGAAAATAGACTACTAAATACCCTTATAATCTACAATTACCACTCTCTATTAATTAACAGTTAATCTCACTCGATTAAAGACAACATTAAAAGTCTCTTTAGAGAAGACTTCTCTTAAATAAGATTAAGACTAAGCATCAATAGAAGGTTCTTAAAATCTAGTTGAGTTTGATATTTAATAATGATCAGGCATCTGAATATTTTTATATATTTTTTAAAGATCTGTAAAGTTTTGCATATACCTTTTATACACTTTCAACTTTTGGTTATTTCCAAAAAGGTAAAGAGAACATTTTTTTTTTTTTTTTTTTGGTTCTTACTTTTTGGGAGACGAAAATGTGGCTTGGGTCAGCCATTTTCGATTTGCATTTTCATAGCAAACTTTTTCATAATCTAAAAAAAAAAAAAAAAAAAAAGAAAACTCGAAAAACTTTTGCACTTTTTTTCTGCACTCTCTCTCTCTAATGGGCCCGTCACTCTCCCTCTTTTGCTCTATCTCGCTTTATCTTGTATCTGTCTCTGTCTTTCTTATTCTTTTTGCTTTTTTCACACCTTGTCAAAAAAGAAAAATTCATCTAAAGTTTATAAATATTTATGTATCTAACTGGGGCGTGCCGCTAGACCAATAATAACAACAACAACAGCAGCAGCAACAACAATTGAAGCAGCAACAGCAACAACAACAACAATGTATAGAACAAGTTTTCAATATTTTCAAATTGAGCGCCAAAAGTTTTGCTTTTAGGCCACGCCCATCAAAAAGAGCGTTAAACATTGACTGCGCAGCAGATACAAAAGTATCTCACAGATACACACACACACACATTGTTGCTTTGGTTCGCTTAGAGCATTTATGAAAATAACGCCAACAGCGACGTCAACTGCGACAGCAGCAGCAGCACCACCACCACTAACAGGAGCAGCAGCAGCAGCAGCAGCAGCGGCAGCAACAGCAGCAGCAGCAAGAGCGTCAACCAGCGACAAACCAGCTAGCAAATGGACCGACGGACTCTAACAATTGGCAATTCAACTCGTTCGGTCGGCGCAGTTTGCTGCTGCTTCTGCTGCTGTTGCTGTTATTATTGTTGTTGTCTTTATTTTGACCAGTTCGGTCAACTCAGTATTTGTGTGTGTGTGTGTATGTGTCTGTATATATCTATGTGTGTGTGTGTGTGTGCGAATGTGACTGTGTGCCACACACATTTTTTGATGGCCGCCACCGCAGCCCGCACATAAATTACACATTCAACAAGACCAATTCTCTGACCTGTCTGTTCATCTCTTTGCCTGGTTTACCTGTCGGACTAAACACACACACACACACCCAAAGCAAATTAAAATTGCATGTGAGTGTGTGTGTGTGTATAGTATGTGGATCCTTGTGATTTTGCCGTCGCTTACTTGTAAGTGAGTTAAAGGTAAGCATATTGAGTTTTCAATAGAATTTGTATATATTTTCTATCCATTCATTGAGTTAAAACAATACCAATAAAGTTATATATATACATATATATATATATATATATATAATTATAATATAGATGAAACATATGAAGTAGGAACTATATGGTTTTGATATATTTCTTTAGGATTAGTCACTAATTTGCTATCATACTAAGTTTTTTAACATGACAAGTTTAATTAATTTTAAATTTGAAGTTTTTTATGACATGACAAGTTTATTAACCATTTTAATTTTATTATTTATAAATATTACAAATCTTGGAATATTTCCATATCAATAAATAAATAATCTGCCTAAATAAATTTTTATACACCTTTCACAAAAGTTTCAATAATTTTATTTTATTAATTATACTTTCATTACATGTTTCAAAACACATAAATTCAAATATAATTGCATAGTTGACATATCTAACTATTTATTTATTTCTTTATACTATGATGAATAGGTATGAGAAGATTTCTTTGATCGAAACACTTGCTATAACTTACTTACTCTAAAACTAGAATATATCTTATTTAAATTTGAAGTTATTCTAAAATTCTAAGGTTTTTAAAGATAAAGCTAATCAACATATTATCTTTAATGTCCCTGCCTTTTCATATAAAAATCTTAAAAATGGAAAATAATCATAGTTTTCTAATTATTTTCTCTGCATTAATTTATCAATATTAATCACAAATTAGCTTACTATAAAATTTTAAAACTTAATAAACTAAACTTAAAAAACTAATTAAATTTCGTTGATATAAATTTGTTTTTCTAGTAGTTTTTTAAATTGAAATTAGCTATCATTAAAACTTAAATTTATAAATCAACACTCTAATTTACATTAACTTATATATTAGTAGGTTATATAAATTAAAAATAAAGCAAAAAATCAAAGTAAATTCTACATGTATTAAAAATGGCATAAAGTTAAAATTTTTCATCCATAAAGTCAAAGCGTTAGAAACTAAAAAAAGTTTACAAAATTCTAAAAAAAAGTGTTTATAGTCATATAATAGATTTTTTACGCATAAATTTAAAAAAAAAAATTTAACCATATTTTCTAACTGCTTTAAATTGATCAATTCTTTTTCCATCTCTTATTTCCTATAATTTCAAAGTACGTAATTTAAAAAACTCCAATAAATTACCAGAAAAGTTAAACAAAGAAAAATTTTTTTTATCAAAATTCAGTCAATTAATAATTATTATAATTTTTATTATTATTATTTTTATTAAAGTTCCTCTAATATTTTTGATTAACAAACTTATAATAGTTGTGTCTAAGTCATAGAAAAATTGAATAATTGAGTAATTAATTACTAAATTGAATAAAGTTTCTCAAATATCTTTATTTAATAAATGTATAATAGATATATTCAAACCATAGAGAAATTGTATAATTAAATGCTTTTAGTTGATGAATATCGATTACCTTCAATTGTTTTTTAGCGTTTAACTTGACTTATTGTTGCTGCAGACGTTTTCTGCAATTCAACTTGTTCCCATTTAACTGTGCCATATGCAAATTGATCACAACTGTCGCCCATTAAACCTCAGACCACTGCAGGCGAAATGACAGCCAATCGTTCTCAGTGAGCCAACAACCAAACACATTTACCACCCACACATCCCATTCCCATGTCCAGCAAACCGCAATGACCAGATCCACATATCCCCCCCACAATGCCTCCTCCTCCTCTTCCATCTCCCTCATCCGCTTATAAGCTGTAGTAAGGAATAAATGCAATTGCAGTGGAAATTTTAAACCAATTAAAACAGCTGGCAAACGCGTCGTATGCGTAATGAAAAGAAAATATTAATAAATCATACGTGACCAATCAATTTCATGCTGCCTCCAGAGCGTACGTATAAAAATTATATCAATTTGTGGTTTAAGGTAAATGCCATCGAGCGAGTAAGTGAGAATCCAGAATTCCATAATACAATCATTGTACAGCAGTCAGTTTCCCAGTAGCCAGTTGCCAATAGCCCAGCATCCAATATGAATACTGGATTCTGTATCGGAGGCACACGTCACAGAATCAATATTTAATTTATAATTAACTTTACAACATGAAAAACAAGCTACAAGCAAACATATAAAAGGAAGCAGCAAGCAGCCCAAGCCCAATTTCCCCCAGATCAATTTACTTTATCTTTTTAACACACACACACACACACACACAAAGAAGTAAAAATTTGGAAAGGGCAACTGTAGGTGGAACGGGGATGAGATGAAACATTTCATTCTGTGGTTCGGGGATTTGTGGCAGCTTTAAACGTTTGCCCACTATGGGCAATTAACGCGGCCATAAGCAAACACATGCCTGATCCTTTAGACAAACAGTCGGAGGGCACACAAAAAAAAAAAAAAAAAACTCCAAAAACTTCGGAATCAAGGCAAACCTATTCCAGGGCCAGAGCCAATCGAGCTAAGTTAGCTAAACAGAGAGAAAGAGCCATTCACCCAGCCAGCCAGCCATCCATCCATCCAGTCATTCAGCCAGTTAGCAACAGAAAGAAAGAGGGGGTGATAAAGCATACAGGAGAGAAAGAGACATAAAGAGGGTGAAACTTTTCTTCTTCCTTCTTTTTTTTTTTGTCATTTTCATTTTTTGTGAGTGTGTATGTGTGTGTGTGTGTGTGTGGGGGATGCTAATTGAAAAACTCAATATTTGCCTAGACCGGGTAGATTTTAGGGTGGTTTATTTCAAATTGTACCTTGTGGTAGTTTTACACTTTACTTTTGTCAGCCATTTTCATTTCCATGATCATTGTACAAATTGTTAAATTTGGTAAAAGTTGAGGAAATGTGGCAAAGACACAACAATGAAAATCAGTTAAAATAACAGGAAATACTACAACTCAAGTTGACAAACTGTGGAGAAAGGTAAAGGCAAATGTCAAGGGCACTTTCTTAATTGTAAAGAGAAAAAAAAAAAAGAAAACAAAAATTGGAGAACAAAAGGTGAGAGGTAGGAGATAGGAGTTTGAGTTAAACCTATAGCTGGAGTTGGAGGTGAATGTTAAGAGGCAAGAGTAAGTAATTATATATGAAAGTTAAACCAGCAATTAGATGACTTTTTTTTAAAATAAAACTGCAATTTAGGCCTCTTAAACATGAACATGAAATCTCTTATAAACGATTAACTTTAAAAATGACAAAAAAAAAAACTATTATTATTAGAATGTTTTAATGAAAAATATATATATTTATATAATAAATATACAAATTTTTAATTAGGTTAGAATTTAATAAGTTTCTAATACATGATATAGTTAAAATAAAATATTAAAGAATAATTTTGGTTTAGATAAAATGAGAAAAGCCAAATTTGATTTGCCTTGATCATTTCGCACACCCAATTTGTAGCTAATTTACATTTAGTATATAAAAATATATATATATCTATATATATATATTTGTGAATATAATATATATATATATATATATATATATATATATATATATATATATATATATATATATATATATATATATATATATCTTAACGTTGTGGCTATAAACCGACAACGATCTGCACCTTTTTTTTTTTTATTTCATTTCATTTGCAGTTGCAGTTATGCGCTCGCCTGAGTTTTATGGACCGGCTTGATGTGTGTGTGTGTGCGTGTGTGTGCACACCGTAGACGTTGCGTCGACAGTTTTTTCCCAGAAAAAAAACACACAATCATCATCATCATCGTTATCACTATGATGATCATCATCATCTTATACAGCACGCACACACATATACAAATCATCCAGGCATGTGCCCAACCGGATTCATGATCCTCCACCTTCTCATTCTTTCGTTTCTTCTCTACTCTACTCTACTCTTCTTTTTTTTCAAGTTTTTTTTATTTTTTTATTTTGTCAGTACTCAGCACTTATTAGACTTTTGATATACAGCCCAGAACGAAGCAAAGAAGAAGAAGCACTATGAGAGAGTATAACGACAATGAAGTTTGAATTGGGGGTACATATATAGAGAAGGTGGTATAAAGGGCTAGTGAGAGAAAGAGAGAGAGGGGTTAGTATTGTATAGCGGTGGTGGGGTGGCATTAAATGTTTGTATTATTGTTGGAAATAAACTCGGATTTTATATTGTTGGGAATTAATGATTTTGTTTCCCCTAAATTTGTTAATTACTAGCAAACAAATTTGTGTATACAAACCATGCTTGAGTTTTTATGCATTTTCTTTCGAATTTTTGAGTGATTACTGCCAAGGATGGTGGAACATGAAGACAGGAAGGGAGTTCTAAAGTTCTATATATGTGTGTATGTGTGTCTATATAGAGGGAATAGGCTAGTGGTATTGGTATAAATGAGAGAAATAGTAAATTGAATTTATTGGAAATGTGTCAAGTGGTGTCTAAAGAGTTTTAAAAAAAAGTTTATGGCTCATTAAATCAAATAATTATACATATATATATACATATATTATATAAACTGTAGAAATATACTATAATATTGCCTATAATGTGTTTGTTTGTACAAGTTTAGAAATCTAAGAACTGAAACATTTTAGTAAGATTTGCAAAATATGAAATGAAAATATTTATTGAAATATTTTTTTAAAAATTCAAAAAATTTTAGATAAGTAGTCAAATAAGTTAGAAGTATCCTCTATTCTATCTCCTATCTCTGTATTTTTGAATATAACTATATATTACTTGTTGGATCAAACATCATTAACTGTGCTTTTCCTTACACCTTATGCCTTTTGATCTATAAGTATCTATTAAACTGTTCATTAATATTATATCGATCCTATCCCAACTTGTAATTGCTCTTTTACATTCAATATCCAACCAATTAACAAAAATTTCCCTCAAACATATGGAAAACTGCAAATGGATCTTGAACTAAACTCATTCCATACTTATTGCTTCTGGAACTTGAAGCATCGGCATTAGTTTAACAACAAAAAAAAACAACACAATACAAAGTAAACAAAACATTAGCATGCAAAACATCTGTTTTGTAGAGTGAGTCTTAGAGAGAGAGAGAGAGGAAGAGAAGGGGGAGGCAATGGGGATTGTATGGAAAACTGCATGGAGCCAATATATCAATTACATGTCGATGTCGAACGAACATAATGCAACATGGACATGGACAACTCTGACTACCGGAAAACCTCAACACACAACAACAACAGCAACAAAAACTACATGAGAGGCCAAGAAAACCTAAGGGGCATGGGGTAGGAAGAGAGTGTAAATTTTTGTGGGGAAAACTATCGATCTCGATCTTATTCTTGCTTTCCCTTTTGCCTGTCAGCTCCAAGTCAATCAAATAGCAATTCTCCCATCATCCATTCGTATTCATTCATATCCATCCATTCTGTGCACTCGCTGAAAAGCTACAAATGCCTTATTGTCAAAACAAGCGGCAACAATTAGTTTACCAAATTACATGAAAATATTTTTTAAATGCTTGAAAAACATTCATCGCACTGATTTGACACATGTCTGGGGGTCGCCACTGAAGTTTTTGAGGTCGTCTCCTGTCACAAATTGTTGGGGAAGAAGAGATGAATGGAGATGGTAGATGCGGTGATGCAGAGAAGATGGGTTGTTAGGGGCGAAAAAAAATGGGAGCCTGGCAGTCAGTCCATTTGTGGCATGTCGCCTGGCATATGGACCTTCAAGTGTATATATATATGTATATGATTGTAAAGATGCAACGTGTTGAGATTTGTTGTGATTTTACATGTGATTTTGTGTAAATTTGAACACAATATTGTACAAGGGCGTAGGTAAAGAGGGAATCAAAAGTGAATTAAATTGGGATTATTCTTAAAAATGATTAGAATATGGGAACTTTTTAAAATCTAAAATAAAAATGTTGAAAAAAATATACAAATTTTACTTAAAAATATTTAATATATATGTAATTTGTATTCAAAAACTGAACTTACCCATTTTGAATCCTCACAAGTCTTTAGTATATTATTCATTAATGGTTTTCCAGTATCCCTTGGTTTTTTTTTATATAACCTTAGATATTTGATGGATTTGTTCGTGTAAACTTTTAAGTATTCCAGTAAGCCCTCGATATTGTTTCACTTTCGCCAACCATGTGCACTTTGCACTATTCCTGTAACTGTTCCTTTTTCCGCTCCTCTATGATCATACAAGATTTGTTCACTAGATGCAGTGTGTTTTATTTCAAATTCACACGAAGCCCAAAGCATCATGTAATTTGTATACACAATAGATCGTACCAAAAAGCCATGGGGAGTATAGTATATCTCGTAAATTAACGGCGTTCCATTCCGCTTACACACACGTACACCCACTTCTATGCACACCCACATACACATATACTATGTATATACATACATATATATGTGCATTCATACATACATATGTACATATTTTTCACTTCGTTCGTTTTTGGTCATAAAATAAAGTTTCGAGAAGCGTATAAAATTTATAGCAATTCTTCTGGGTTTTGGTAGAAAATCTGACAGCAAACACCTTACATTTTCTCTTTTCCCTTGCCATCTGATGTGATGTGATTGACAGGACTGTGCCCGAACAGCAAGCATGGGGGGCAGAGAGACAGAGAGAGAGAGTGAGGGTGTAGCAGTAGCTGTTTTTTTTCTTGTTGTTGTTGTTGTCTGGCCTAATGCAATTCGAATTTCAATGCAATTTCACAGGCAATTGCAGGCAACCTAAACAATGAAATAAGCAGCTCAGTAGCGAAAAAAAAAGAATTGAAAGAAAGAAAGCAAAGTAAGGGAATGGCAAGAGAGGGAAAGAGCAAAAATAACAACAACAATAGCAATATGCATGCCCCTTACTCATGGACGATTAGGTCCATGTGAGAAAAGTAGAATAAGAGCGAATGGTTACAGTTAGAAATAAACACATACAGATACCATACATACATACTTACATAGGAGATGATTCCTCGCTCAGGCTCAGGGGCGCTTCGGTTTTGGGATATTTAAGGTGCTTACATGGGTTGCTCTTTTTTTTTTTTTATTTCTATTCTAACATCTTTATTCTTTCACTTTTTTTTTTTTTTTTTTGGGAAACAATTGTGCAACAATTTGTTTTGGTGGTGAGCTTAGCCTACGGGGCCGCTGGGTTAACAAAAATTCTTAGCGGATTCCCACTCAAACCTGGTGGTCTCCACCCCTGCCCAACAATGAAGTACGTATTTCCAACCCCTTTTTGTTGGGAGTGAACTTTTTAGCATAACAATGGCGTAGCGACGACAATGAAGAGAATAAGGATGAGAAGAGTATAAGGATGAGTATGAAGACGACTTCTTCAACTGTTTTTCGTTTGGGTTTATGGAAATTAGCAGCGAACACAATTTCAGCCTGGAAGGGATGTACCGTTGCTGATGCTGATGCCGATGCGGAATGCTGATACTATTACACACACACACACACACACACACACAGGAGACATTGAGAACGTCGACGAGATCGGCAGAAAATTAATTCATTTATATGCAGAATATTCAATGTTACAATGTTATCAATTTTGGCCCAGCGGCAAGATTTCAGTCAGTCGTCACTTGTGGGTGGTTATGGAAGGGCTTAAAGGTGTGGCCACAGTTGATGGCTTAGTGAATGTCTCTCTTTCTCCCTCTCTCTCTTACTCTTTCTTTGTGTATATATATAAAGATTTATATATATATATATATATAGATATATCCTGTGTTTGTGTGTATTTGGGTAAATGGGTGGGTGAATGGTTGTCGAGTTAATTGATTGTGGGAAGGATTGACTGGCAGTTGATTGCCAGCATATGGGCAAAAGGTGATTAGAATCCTTCAAAGTTAAGTCGAGTTGAATTTTGTTTATTTGGAATATCATTAGGGATTATGCTAAGCAAAACTTAATAAGATATTTCCATAACGGAAATTTAATAATTAAATGAAAGAGTGTCAGTTCCTTAAACTCAAACTCTATAATTGACAGCCACACCTACTTCCCATTTTTGCATTTTCCTTTATCTTTCTTTCTCTCTCTCTGTCTCTGGGTATAAACTTAACCCAAAACAAATACTCAGTCAAACAAATTGAAATTCAAATCAATGTTTTAAGTATTTCCGACCGGAATCGGTATACGTCTGTGTATATTGTAATTTCCATGCAATTTCAAGTGCATATTCAAATTACACTTCAATATTTAACTGCCCTAAATATCCATAAGAATGAGTAGCAAAGAGACCTGGAACTCCGTTAATGAAATGTGACACGTATTTCCCTCTGACCCAACTTTATGGATATGGATGTTAGCTATACCCCTACTCTAACCCCAAACCCAGCCCCGTACCCTTAGCCATACCCGTGCCCAATGTCCGTCCACTGTCTGTGTAATAAATATGAGACTCATTAAGAAAACCATAAATAAATGCATCGTCAGTGCATGACCAACAATTAAGTGCGAGGAGCAGGCCCAAGATCATCAGCCAGCAAACTGAACCCGAGTTGAGACGACTAAGGAAAAAAAAAAAAGAAGAAAAAGTAAGACTGCACTCATTTAAGACTAACCACAGTGTACTTCATTTATATAAAAATGTACATTTTTTAATAACATTAATAGAATACTATGATTGAAATTTGTCCAATTTGTAATATATAAAGAGTATTTTTTTTCCCCAAATCGTTTAATTAAAAGAGAATAAAAATATTTCAACAATTATTACTTTGTTTTTATATTTCTATATACATTTTTTTTTCTAACAATTTTATCAAACCTTAAACCACTGTCAGTGTTTAAGTGGGGGGGAAGAGACATTGTAGGCAAGAAGTCTAGCGATCTGTTAGCTATCGAACTGCAATGAGAAGATGTAATATGAGCAAATACTGTGAAAAAAAAAAAAATATATATATATATAAAACTGTCGCCCTGCAGTCTGGCCTGGTCTCTGTTCGGTTGCCCACTTAAGGCAATCGGGTGACAAATTTTCATATTTTGATGTGTGTTTTGGTGTTTGGTGTGCCCCGAAAATAGGCATGACACTTGAATTTGAATTGGTTTTTTTTTTTTTTTGGTTGGAGTTGGAGGAGTTTAGAGGGACTTGGGACAGGTTTTATGGTTACGCACTCATTGTATAATTTACTGTATGCAGATGTTACTATCTTTCTTCCTCTTACACCCACCATAAGAATGAATAAAAAATAAAAAAAAAAAAAATTGAGGAATGCCCAAAAACCAAAAAATAAAAACGAAAAACTCCCAAAAATTCTATTGAATTTCTAGAGAAATATTTAGGCAAGGAGCAGTAAGCAGTAGCAGAGGGGGGGGTGTTACAAAGAAGGAGGGCTGCCAAGTCATGGCCTGTGAACTCTGGCACCTGTATGTGCCACAGATACTCACTAGTAATATGAAATACATACACATGAGACTCCATGGCAATAGATAAAGAGTGAGACAGAGCATTAGAGAGAAGATTGGCAGTGAGACAGAGATAGCATTAGGGAGAGTCTATTTGAAATTGTGACCTCGGGCTTATTATGGATAAAAAACAATCAGGATGAGGCACACACACACAGACACATACAGACTGGCACACATATAACCATGCACTCACATACATACATACATATATGCTTCTGTTGCCCCCTTTCCAGTGATTTCTTCTTTGATTTAACATATGCCAGTTGACCCCCAATCTGGCTATGGCATTTCACAGTTTTCTGTTTTTTTTTCTGCTTCGTTATTTTTTTTCTTTCCATTTTTGCTTCACCAATCGATTGCACAAATTTTTCGCTTTGTCGCGTTCTCTGAGCAAGCAACCGGCGGCTACTTGGCCGCGCCCATATCGTGTCCAAGTTGTGCCCAGGGCATGCATATGAAATGATGAAATGATATGATATACTCGCCGTCCCACACCACCCACGGACGCACACATTCACACACACACACACGCACATACAAACATACTCACCAAATTCCTGCCAATCCAGGACAATATTTACAATGAAAATATTATTCACCCATATGGACTTGAGGTCGTAATCCATAATTGGAATTGTCCCCCCTTTTTTTTTTTTGCCTCCCCTATTTGAGTGAGTGCACATAAATTGGTCTGGGATTTAGTTAACAGGTAACCACTAACCAAGTGTCCATGCAGATATTATAGTGGGATGAATTTATGATTTAGATAAGACTAAAAAACTCAACAACCTGTCTAATTAAAAGAGAAGACTTCATTACATTAAGGCAATTCATTTGATGCCCAACTAACTATTCCATCATCCATAGATAAGTATATATAATTTGATTAAACTTGATTATACGTATCGAAAACTCTTAAATCATTTGGACTAATGCTTTTCAAATTAGCTCAACATTTGTCAGATCCTCCTCCTTCTCCTCCTCCTACAGTTTCTAGTCTCCTTCTCCATATCCAGAATATGAATCATTCTGCCTAATGAATGTGTCTGTCACTTGCTGTCAACACGTTGCTTAACACACACTGTGAGTGAGAGGAAGACTCCCCGGATACCCATGCCGATCTTCATCTTCTCGTTACCCCCCACCCTCCCCTTACATAATTCATGATGGGTCTCCCTTTTGCCATGGACTCCCCAAATATGAAATGGAGCAGAGACATGAACCACAGCCATAGCCACAGTCAGAGGACAAAGATAGAGATATAGACAGAGAGTGGGCTATATTTAATACAAAGTGACATTAATGTCAGGCATAATTTGAAAGGAAGGAAAGAAAACGCCAGCGGAAAAACACACGCACACACACACACATACAATCAAAAAACGATAAACGAACAACGATCAAGACCAGAAATAATTTGACAGCCAGAACCGCCTTCACATTCACGACCCCCCGTTTGATCTCTCCTCAACCGCAATCTTTGAAAAGATTGAATGATTGAGATGATCATTTTGTTATTGCAGCTTTATGTATTTGATTCAGTTGCTCTATAGTGATTTGTGTTGTTTTCTCTTTTTATCTTTCTCTTTCCTTGCTCTTTCTAGTTTTTCGTTTTTTTTTTTTTTTTTTTGGTACGTGTGTGAACTCGATGAACTAGAAAATTGCCCTGGCCATGGCCCATTGTTTGGGCCTTTTGTTGCAAATTCATAAACAAACAATTATATAACAAATGGCCCAGAATTCAGATACCCAGAAACAGGAGCCGCATTAGACACCTAGCCAAATAATAGGAGCAGACAATCTATACAATAGCTATCATCATCAAGCACGGTGGCATCCATCCATCCATTCAACCAACCATCCATACATCTATGCAATCAATTGTCTGACCCCTTAATCTCGTCCTGCGGCAGACAACAACTCAATACTCCGTTACAGTTGCAATCCGTTGCAATGGGATGCGTTGCATTGCGTTGCGCTCGGCTTGATCGCCTGATCTCTTTGTAGTTGGTAGCTGATGAGGGGTAGAGAACGAGAAGAAGACGGAGGAGAATTCCCTGCAGGCTGCGGTGTTAATTTATAAAAAACAGAACAGCCATGCGCCCCCAGTTTGATAGTTTGCCATTTTTTTTCTTTTGCTATTCTTTTCACTTTTTCTCATTTTTGCAAAGTTGACGCTTTTCTTTTTTTTTAACACAGCATTAGCAGCTCCGACGCGTGGTATATATATATAGTGAACGAAAATCAGATAAAAGATATATAGTTTCCTACGTGTTTATATTAAGAATAGAGTATACGATTTGGCACAGTGGTTATAAACATTTAAAATAAGGTTTAAAAGAAATTACTTTTATGAATGAATTCTTCTATCTTATACAAAAAAAAAAAAAAGATTAAGAAAAATCTTATGGAGTAGAAAAATATGGATATTTTGAGAAATAAAAGAAAAGGCTGAAAACTAAACCACGTTCTTTTAAGTTTAAACAAAAAATTTTACACAAGTTGATTAGACTTGGTTTGTTCCTTTTGGTTGACCAAATATTATTCTTGATTGTGTGTTAAATAATATTCTTTTGTTTTGGAGAGTATTTTTAAATTAAGGTTGGAATTTAAATCCCCTAAACCATATGCTTTTACTTAAAGAGTTATGTTTATAGATAGACTTTTAATTTTCTAAAGTTTTGTTTAGTTTGGGGAAGTTTTTTTTAAGGAATTTAAACTAATCAAATGCTACTCTAGTTATGTTTTCCAATAACAAAAAGGAATTTAATAACTTTTATTATATTATTGTTCTATTTAAGAACATTTTCAAAATATTACCTTAACTTCTCAACAATCATAACTATTTTAAAAAAAATTTAGTTCTAAACTTTTACTTTAAATGTAAAATATGATCCTTGCATCTCTTTACCTAACAATTTATACATTGAATTCTATATAAATATAGCCGTAAATCGATTGATAATATAAGTTGGTCCGATCTTATTCTTACCCAATTTCAATATGTTGCTTTAATCGTGTTCAATTAGATCAAATATAGCTTTAACTTACTTCTTTAAGGACACTTATTTGGGAAAATATGGAAGAAAGGAACAACCAACTTTAAAAGGACAAAATGAATATAATGCAACTTAAACTCATTGATTAGTCAATTGTTTAAAAAAAAAACATATTTATAAACTAATTTCAATTGAAATGAATACTTTTTATGTTGATTCACACGATTTGTTGATTAGAAATGTAAAGTGGTCGGCATCAAGTTCTATCCTATATCCACTTGACCCTCACACCCACTGTGCATATATATTAAATTTTGCTTGATAATTTCTGCCTACACAGCGTTCACTACAGTAGGAGCAGCAGGCTCCTCATCCACCATTCAAAAGCAACAACTACAACAATAATAAAGCAAGAACAACTTATATGTACAATGGAGGAGGCAACCAGCCCAGGCGGCGTCTGATGTTTGGGGGCGGCGGCAAAGATCAAAGCCAAAGGCAGCAGCCGCGGCCTGCAAAACGGTTAAAAATCTTTTGAAATGTGCGCACTTTTTGACACCCAATTTGTTTAGAAGTGTGTGCTCTAGGTGGGGATGATGAACACACAAAAATGATAATGATGATGAAAGGGGAGATAGAAGGGTAAAAGCAGCAGTGGCAGTTCATAAAAATGATCCAAGATATTGTTAGATGAGATACTATTGCGGGGGATTTAGTTCATCAGTGGGCCACTTTTCTGCGAATTTCATTAATAAAAATGTCGAAAGTGTTTGGAGCGCAAAGTGTTTCCCATTTGGCCCAAAACCTCCCCTCTCCTACATATCTTCTTCTGCTTCTGCTACAGGTATAACAATCAAAAGGAAGAAAAGCGTTTTTCCGTTTCTTTTTTTTATTTTTGTTCTTGTTTTTTTCTCTTTTCTTTTGTTTTTAATAAAAATTCAAAAGATTTACACTTCATCAAGTAAATTCCACTTAAAATGCTGTAATAGAAAAACGAATACGAACACTCTTAAAGAGGGAGAACAAATTTTTCATTCATAAAAATGCTTAATTAAGAATTTTTCCATAGAAGCGGAGAAATGAGATAATAATAAGTTTATTGATTTGGGAAATGCCACAAACCGGATGTTTATATGGCAACGGCAATGGCAACGTGTGAAATGGCTCGAAGATTAAGACCCTTAATACTCGCCTTTAACCAAAATGTACCAAAAACGAAAGATATGAAAACTGAATTTTCCAAATCTAACTTAAAACTTCTGGCCCAAGATGGACAGGACAAGCCGCTGGCAAGTTGGTAAGTCAATCCATGCTTAGCAAGTTGACGGAATTTCCTTTCCTTTTATATTTATTTTTATCTATTTTCGCCAAAGTCAAAACATGCGTTTGGAAAATCGAGAGAACAGAAGGCTGGATTTATTTGTACAAAATGACTTTGCAAATGAGATTCCGATTCATCTTCTTCACCTTCCTTAACTACTACACCAAAACTATGTATGTATGTATGTACTTACTTGTTGTAGTGACCACACCACCAGAATGTGTCAATATTATTATGGGCCATATGAGGTACGTCGAATGAGAGACCTATGCAAACACACACACGCACACACATAAAATACACACAAAGGATGATCTCTTTGTCCCTGGTACTAAGTACTACCTGCTGTGAAGGTGTGCATAGTTTCTGTTAATGTTCCAACACCTTCCAATCTCCCACTCTCAAACTCAAGATCGAAATCAACGTGACCTGCGGCAAAGAGACTGGATTTTCGAATTTGAATTTTTTTTTTATCTTATTTAATTTTATGTTTTCAAATTTTTTTTCCCTTTTATTTTGTGAATGGAAGTCAAAAATATGAATATGACATGTACCAAATAATCGATGTGATTACGCCGTGTCGTCAACTGAAGACCCATAACCGTAACCATAACCCTTGGCCCTCCATAGAGAACCAATCAATAATGTTCGAGTGAGGAGAGAAGAGAACGCGGTGACGTATTTGGACAGCCACTGACAGGCCAAGCATAACGAAAAGATATCAACAAATTGGATACTTCATTAACAAGTCGAACTGCGAATGCTCTAGGATTTCATTTTTATAATCAACATAAATTTGACACTCTTAGGAGACACTTACTACCGGTAAAAAACCTTACGATAAGGAACATAAGTTTTTCAAATAGTCTTACGAATTTCGTATATCGTTTTTGTAAAGTTAGTGGACTGATTCTTTTTTTAATATTTTTTAAATATTTTAATTAATTAAGAAAAATTAAAAAAAAAAACCTATTAATATATTGATTCCAAAACAAACAAAAAACACGATTCTTTATTAAGGAAATAAAAAAATTATCAAAGAAATATTAAAGCCAAGCTTTTAAATATTCTATTCCAGTTTTGAAATATTAAATCGTTAATGGTTTTAAATTTAGATTAAAATAATGGTTTTGTATATGAATTTAAAATTGTTTTGCGATTCTAAAAAGAATACAAAAATTGCAGGTTTTTTTTCTGCACTTCAAACTAAATTACCAAGCCTGATGATATAGTGTAAGTTGATCAGCATTCCCTTTATTATTATACATATGTAGTTGGTTGGTAAAAAAAAAAAAAAGAGTGTATAAAATCATCTTGTACCAGAAATAACTACATGACTTGGCACAAATACAATTTGTGTGCTATGTTTGAGGCCCCCAAGGCCCAAGAGAAGGAAATGAGCTGCACTTAAATGCATGCGAGAAAACCACTCGATGCCAACAAGTGGATAAGAAGCCACCACACAAATGATGCCCAAACGAACTATCAATGTCAGTGAATTGGCAAAAAATTTAAACTCAATTTGTATGCAGGCCAGAGTCCGAATAGTCCCAGTGCCAGTTTTATTCCCCGTCCGAATCCGAGTCCGAGAGGAAACCCTTTACATTGACACACCTCAACCAACAAACTAAGCTGTGTGATAAAAGGGGCAAACGGATTGGAGGGGGAGGCAGACTCAAGTGTCAAGCGTCTGCCGTTGCATTAATGTGACTGTATCTGCCCCTTGTGTATGTGTGTGTGTGTGTGGTGGAGATGATGAACACCCAGTCAGATTTCAAACTTCAGGTCCAGGGCATAAGCTGCTGAAGCATGCGTATCAATGCACAACACAAAATCTTAATGATCGTCAAGTTGGAGCAGAATGTGGAGACGAAGTAGGAGAAGATGAAGGTGGAGTTGACCATGATCAGGCACATTTTGAATATCGAAAAAAATTTGGAGTTCCATTCATTGATTCATTCATTTCAAGCCAGCAAATGAAGTGCTCGAAAGGTTTTCAACGCAAGCCAGTTTTTTTTTTTTTTATCTCTCATAAAAGGATTGTATTTTAATTTTCCTCTTTTTTTTTTGTTGTTTGTTGATAAGCATTTTTTAAGATTTGATTTTTTTTTATTTATTTTTTAATAATTTTAGTATATGCTGGTTTATTTTTAGGCTGTCCACTTAAAATTAAATCGAAATTACAACGCGCTGTGTTTCAAAAACAGAATTAATATTTGCAGCCAACAAGTTTCCCTTTTCCTTTTTCTCTCTCTTTCTTTTCCTTATACTTTCTTTCACTACGTTCTTTTCTTTTATATAATGAAATATACAAAGTGCTTTAATATTAAATATAGTACATATATAAAATATAAGATAAGATAATTTTATAGCAAATATAACATAGAAGAGTGTAAATGTATGTGTTAAATACTTTTCGAATTATGCAACAGAAATTTTGGGACAATTTTTGTCATAATAATTTTTTAAGGAGTTTTTTTTTCGTTTTCTCTAGCCAATAATTGGAAGTTGAGTTTTTCTTGTTTGTGTTTTTTTTTTTTTATATAATTTTTTTTTTTTTTTCCACAATTTAAAGCCTTCAAATGCATCTAAGGTTTCAGGATAAGGAGTGATCGATCATGCATTAACATTTGTCTTTTCTCAATAATTTTCTAAATTGTTTGGTTTCAATTTGCAATCATTTTAACTTAGTTTCATATTAATTTTAGTTAAGTGTCTAATTCTTCAATTGAAACACAATAATCAGGATGATAACCAATAAAACAAAGCTCAGGATGCCTATAAGTATTAGCTTCTTCTTGCGTACTTTATTCTGAAGAGAGAGAAGAGATATATATGATTGATTGTCATTAAGAAACTTGAAGTTACTTTAAAAATTAGCGACAATAAATTGCATGATTAACTCAAATGGTTATAAGGATGTTAGATACGAATGAATGGGTTTTGTTAATAAACTAGTGAAATAGTCTACAAATTCTGTTATGTTTTATAAGTAGCAAACAGTCAAATTAAAATAAATAATAATTTACTAACAATATGTACACCTTTAAAAAAAAATCTCACATTATTGCAAACAAAAAATTTTTATAGGATAATTGGAATCTACTTCCAACTAGACTTTTTCCAATAAGCAGAAGACACCACGAAATATTTAAAAAGAATTAAAATGCGGTCACTAAATATTGAAAATAAAAGTTGTGTTTATGAGGTATTTAAAAAAAACATGGTAAAATAAATTTCAACTAGTTACTAATATTTAAAATATTTACGAGAATTCAGAATTTTCAGTTGTTGAAGGGATGATTAAACATCTATTCCATTTCTATTTCGATATTTGTTACACATGATTTTTAAATATGCAAAAACGTTAAGAGTTTAAGTAAAGACTTACCTTATAAGAGCTAGCCTTGCGCAGATTTTCTGTTCCCTGTGAGACAAATACACTTGTCTGTTCTACTTGTGATTCAATGGAGTCGACGGTCAAACCCTGCTCATAGACCATGGCGCCTAGTTTCTTATAGATCTCATTGACACCAACAATATTGTTTTCCAGCTCACGTATGGCTTGTTCTTGCTCCTCCAAAGCTTCCAGATCAACCTGCTCTTGCAGTTGTGTTTGCAATTGCTGTTGAGACTGTTGGTTTGATTTGCGATTAAAGAAATTGTCCTCGAAACTGTTGGCATTATTGGAATTGCTGTTTCGAACAGAGGAACTGCCGGGGGGATGGGCAATGTTATAGTTTTGGGCACGAGCCTGACGCAAAGCACTCTTTTCAATATCCGCTGTTTTGCGCTGAATGGCCTGTCAAAATAAATTTGATAAATTGATAATTATAATAACAATGATTATGATAAAGAATATGAGTCAGAGTATAAAACTAACTTGGAAGGCGGTCAATGCCGCTGTGAATTCATCAACCAGACGATCCCTTTGGATTTTTAAATGCCTCTCCTTGCACTTGTCCACTTCATTGATTTGATTGTTGGTATCGGTGACCAGTTGTTGAGTATACGTCATTATTTGGTGTCTATTGATAGAAGACATGACAGCTTTTACTTTAACTTTCTGATTACTGACTCAAAGATTACTTACAGCTGTTTCTTTAACTCAGGGGAATCTTGTGGCGTATTTCTCTGATTGACCATGCGTTGCATTGTTGAGACTGAAGTACGTGTGAAGAAAAAAGATAGTGGGTAAGAATTAAATGATTAGTCATTAGTCAAATATTTGCATGAAACTTACCATTTTGTTGAACTTTTTCTATACTGGTGGCTATGATCTGAGCCAGGCGTTGAAATTCTATCTCACTGAGGGCTACGCCCCCAGTAACGCCACCACCACCGCCTCCGCCTCCGCTGAGGCCATTCTCCATATGCTGCAAGTCCATGCTTTCGTAGGCAGACACCTTGATGACCTTAGAATTTTCCCTTCACAAATATTTTCTTTGTTTTCTACAATCAAATTCGATTAGCTGTGTTTTTATTTCGTTGCCACTTATATCATTATATAGTATATACATATGCGTCTCAGCCAAGTTTTTTTTACGTTTATTTGTGTGTTTGATAGGGTCAAGGGGTGTGGTGGGGTTGAATAGGTGCGGATTATGGGGGGATGACTCTTTGTTTGATTTTTATTTGGGGTCAGAAAACACTTGTTAATTTACACAATAAGACTTAGAAATTTCAACACTTTAACGCAATGACATAAGACAATAAGTCTTTGCTTTTCCACTCCAATTAAATTTAATTACCTGCAACTGCAAATTTGTTGCTTTCTTCGAGATTTTAATTTTGTTATTTTAGTTCAACAATAGTGTTGCGAGGCGAAAACAGATGACAAGTGAAAAAAAGCTTAAAAAATACCAAAAAAATTTGGTGTGACCATTGACTTTTTTAACTGCCAGAGTGATACCAGATAAAAACAATCGCTTTATCGGACGACAACTGCACTGGGCGGAATTTTTGAATCAGAATTGAGACTAAAACATTGGCAGACTTAAATAGATCTAGGTGGCTTTTGAACCAAACTGTAAAAACCTTAACACAATGCCACAAAAAGGTAATCATTTAATTAATTGTAAGTCTAAATATACTTCGCTTATTTTGTCAAATAGTATAGCAAACCGGTTTCTAATATATACAATGAATAAAAAAATACAACCTTTAGCTCTACATTAATTAATTATGCCATAAGAAAGCAGGTAATGAAATCTAAACAAACTGCATCGCAAAAGGCCAAAAAACCCATAAAAAAGCGAGTTCTCCAAAAAAAAAAAAAAAATTAAATTAAAGGGACTTGATTACGTCGATGCATAAAAGCACTTAAGAAAAGTATTTTTTGATCTTTATGGGCAAATTAACTAATCTATCGATGGAAAAAACAGATAATGAAAGTATTGTATATGATCGTATGCAAATTAGAGGCCCTTTAGGATGCATCAAACCAGTTCTCTATGATGATTTAGAATTTTCGAAAGAGACTTCTAGCAATATGCATAAAATTTAAATACTAATGATTTAAAAAAATCAAGTTCTAAACCAATTTTCCAACTGAGAAATCAATTTAAATTAGTTTCAGTTTTCAATTAATTGCCTTCTATCTCCCAAAAAAATGTAATACTTTTCAACTTTTCACATTTATATCCCCAACTCGACTTTCATATAAAATGCAAACCACAGTCAAAATGTGGTTTAGTCGTTCCGTAGTCTTATAACGGTTCTGTTCCTGGTCACTTGAAAGCTGAACTTGTCTTCGATTCATCAAAATTCTACATTTCTACCAAATAAAAAAAAAAAAACACAATGCGTGTTTTTTGGCTATGCCCTGGCGCCCTCACCCTCCTACAGTTAGCCGTTTTAAGCCATTGTCAGTACAGATATGGGCCAGGTGCGTGACGTTTCGTTAGTGAGAGTGCTGGATTGATGACTGAATACAAATATACAAAAAACGAACAAATACAAAACATATGCAAAATACTGCTTAATCAAGTGCTAAACAGAATATAAAACCCTAAAATTCTGTCACATTGCTACACAGCACAAACAATAATAAAAACAACAACAGCAGCAACAACAAAGGAAATTTTAAATAATAAAACACTTTCTCGCACATTATTCAAATTTCTTTACAGATCAAAGCTGGCATCTTCATACTTTAAATGAGCTTAAGAATAAAGAATTATGGTTCCATGATGCCCAGCGTACGCTATATGAGAAGCTATCGACTCCCCCAAATCAGTATTTGGCCAAAAATATTATATTCTTTTTGGGTGATGGTATGTCAGTGCCTACGGTTACAGCAAGTCGGATATATGAAGGCCAACAGCGTGGTATTGTTGGAGAACGAAATCGTTTAGAATTTGAGAAATTTAATTATGTTGGATTATCAAAGGTATTAAAGATATATCATAAAATATTAATATGCATTTCCAAATTTTTACTTCATAAATTTAAATAAAAACGTTAATCTTCAAATTTCAATAATATTTTTTTCAGACATATTGCGCCAACAAACAAGTCTCTGATTCAGCTTGCACAGCTTCTGCCTATTTATCGGGTATTAAAGCGAATTATCTTACTATTGGCGTTTCAGCCGATGTCCAGTTAAATGATTGTGCTGCTGCTAGATTGCCTCAAAATCGTTTGTCATCGATAGCATCATGGGCTTTACGTGGACGGAAATCTGCTGGTCTGGTTACAACAACGCGAGTTACTCATGCCAGCCCAGCTGGAGTTTATGCCCATACAGCAAATCGGGATTTTGAGAGTGATTATGATGTGAATGAGTTGGGTCAGAATCCTAGCAATTGTCCTGATATAGCTAGGCAATTGATTGAGAGTGATGTAGGTCAACGACTGAGAGTTGTGTTGGGTGGTGGAACCAGAAAATTCTTGCCCAACACAACCGCAGATATCTATGGCAATCAAGGTGAACGATTGGATGGCCGAAATTTAATAGCTGAGTGGCAGTTAAGCAAACCGGGTAATGCTCGAGTTGTTTTTAATCGCACAGATTTGCTTGACAATGATGTGAAGAGTACGGATTATTTGTTTGGTCTATTTAATGCTTCACATTTGGCTTATCATTTGGATGATAGCATTGATACCCCTACTCTGGCTGAAATGACCGAGGCCGCTGTGGGAGTCCTTTCCAAGGATTCTAACGGTTATTTCCTTTTCGTTGAGGGGGGCCGAATTGATCACGCCCATCATGAGACCAAGGCTAAAAAGGCTCTAGATGAGACAGTTCAATTTTCGGATGCCATCCGCAAGGCGCGTCAAATGACCAATCCGTGGGAAACCTTAATTGTAGTTACTGCGGATCATGGACATACCGTTACAATCAGCGGCTATCCGGATGTGAATAACAGCATAACAGGACTTAACTCCGAACTGAGTGATGTGGATCAGTTGCCCTATGCAACTCTCTCGTATGCCAATGGGCCAGATTACCAAAAATTTTATACAACAAATGACAGTAAAGTGGAACGTGTGGATTTGAGAACTTTGGATATTGGTAACAAAGATGCCCGCTATCCCCATGGGGTGCCCATGTCCGAGGAGACTCATGGTGGCGGCGATGTAGCTGTCTATGCCCATGGTAAGTTTAAGCTATCATTTGATCTAATTTTTTTTAACTTAGCTATTTTTGCGAAAATTTTGTATAGGTCCCTGGGCATATTTGTTTACGGGCGTTTATGAGCAAAGTTGCTTACCATCTTTAATGGGTTTTGCGTCCTGCCTGGGACCAGGAATTACATACTGTGACCTCCAGCCCAAGGAATTTTACTATCCTTAGAATGTCAATTTAAGTTGTAATGGATTTTTGAATAAAACATTTTAAACTTTTAGTGTTGTAAATTGTCCAAGTATGTATTTGGTTAATTTTAGGGATTGAGCATAAATGGAATTACTAATCTCTGGTCACTCTAAACTCCGCCATTTTAAGCCAAGCTGCTGAAAAATTTTCGCGAAGCAAAGTGAAAACGATTTTCACGCATAAGTAGAATGTAAATAGTTGTGTATAGAAAGCACATCTTTAAGAACAAGACAAAGCAATTAATTAGTTAATTGCACAGAACGCATAGTTAATTACTTTACTTAGGAGAGACGAAGAGCCGCGCGCCGGTGGCTGTACCCAAGCGTTTGTGTGTGCTTGTCAGTGTAAGTGAAAACGAGAAAAGTGAGAGCCAGTTTCCTAAAGAATACCACTGGCAACCATGACCGATGGCGTGGTCTTGGATTTATATGCCGAAGACCTGGACAAGGACTTTACCGGGCAGGCTCAGGTTAGTTTAGAAGAGGGAGCTCTACTTGGTGGAAGAAATTGAAGGCGGGCGCGTGTGTATCTATTCACATTTGCTCCTATCAAGCTGGTCACACTAAATACGCAAAACTCTTCATCCACATTTTTTTTTCTCCACAGGATGAATTTGGCGGCGATGGTGTGGATCTATATGATGACATAGGTGGGCCTTCGGAGGCAGCTGCCTCTGGCGGCGGCGGGGGTGGCACACCGACCGCTGATGGCTCTGCCGGTCCCGGTTCAGGTGATTCTGCCTCAAGCGGCGGTGTCGGTAGCGGTGGTCCCAATGGAGTTTACCATCAGGGCAGTGGTAGTCTAACTCCAACCATGAATCGTCGCTATCAACTTTATGTGGGCAATCTTACTTGGTGGACCACGGATCAAGACATTTCGAATGCTTTGCGGGATATTGGTGTCACAGACTTGCAAGAAGTGAAATTTTTTGAAAATCGAGCGAATGGTCAATCCAAAGGGTTTAGTGTCATCTCCCTGGGTTCGGAACAAAGTTTACGATCTGTTTTGGAGCAATTGCCCAAAAAGGAGATGCATGGTCAAACCCCAGTAGTTACCTATCCCAGCAAGCAGGCTTTGACACAATTCGAGAGTTTGCAGAAAACACGTCCAGTGCCACCGCCCCAGCAGAATGGTCCACCACGCGGCCCTGCGCCACCCAATATGAGTGGCGCCAGCGGCGGTCCAATGCCACCACATCCAGGTGGACCAGGTGGTCCTCAAGGCGGCGGTGGTCCTCCTGGTCATCCACCACGAATGAATCCCATAATGCCGCCCGGTGGACAATATCGACCACAACATATGTCGCAGGTGCCTCAAGTGGGACCCAATTCCGGACCTCCACGCATGCAGGTGTGTTCTATTAGACTAATCCTTCTTGTCTTTTAAAGTATCATTCTTTTTCTTTCTAAAATGTTAAACGGTTATTCTCGAAATCATTTTTCGTTTTCTTTAGATCCTATTATTATTATTATTAACAAACGCCATACACATTTTATTAATTAAAATGGTTTTATTTTTAATTTCTTTCCTTAAAATTGTTCTGAATGCAAAATTATTAATTTAATTTTCTTTTGAAAATGTCTATTATCTCTGTGATATCTTAACTTTAAGTGCTTAATTTATGAAATTGATTGATTGATTGATGTTATACGACTGTGATATGGTTTATACGATGCTGTTTAGCGAGTATGATTTACAATTTTGTGAATATCATGTTATAAGCTCGTATAAACTAGTTAAATAAGTTTCTTTTGTTGTTTTTATGGTTTTAAGTAAATACCTTATTTAAAAATTATTGATTTATCTTTTTGAATTTATAATACAAGTAATTTCAGAGCAATTTTCTGTGTGTACGTGTGTGTGTGTGTGTGTGTGTGTGTGTGTGTGTATGCGTGTATGTAACATTCTTTAAGTAACTTAATGTTGGTATGTTTTATATATCCTACTACATTTGTATATATTTATATATATATATATATATATATATATATATATATATACATATATATATATATATATATATAAGCCATTAGCGTAGGTTAGAAAAAGGAAAGACAAAACAAAGTAATCAATCCAAACTATTGTAAAAACTTAGCATATAATGAAGGAACAAAAGTTTAAGGGAAACGTTGTCTTTAGACAATTCTATTTTCAAATTATTATTGTAAGCTGATTTTCCAAGCATGTAATTAACCTATAGAATATGAAATCATTAGTAAAACAGATAAATTATTTAAAAAAAAAAAAATTTCACTTAAGTACTGTCTTCTTTTTTTATCGAAACGAATGACTATATGATGGCAACCATTATTTATATTTATCTAAAAATTTATTCGTGACAACGATCATTAGATAAAATGTGTATTCTTTTGTTTCTTGAAAATTAGTCTTATAATGATTATAAAATCGTATCAATTATAAAGCTTTACTGTACCTTTGATACCACTTAGCTAGTTGTAAAAATGTATTATACTAGCTAGAAACGTAGTCCGAAATAATGCTGTTTAACCAAGCGTCGACTTTAATATCTTAAGAAAAATATATGATCTGTAAAAGAAGCTATACTATGGTTTTTTTTTTTTGATCTGTAAGTTTAGTTTTGGAATATTCATAATCAATAATATTTTAATGCTCACATGTGAGGTAATAAAGAATGTAGTAAGATAAAGATAGATGATAGTAGTGTAAATGAGATTATCTATATATAAATATAAACTTTTTTTTTTTGATATGTACCTCTATATATAGCTAGCTTTTTCTTCCCTATCATTGTTTATGGGCATAATCTGATTTACATCTTTGAAGATTTATAAAATTGTTGAATTTTCTTTTCCTTTTTTTTCTTGCCTTGTTTAATATCTTTTTAATTGTACTATTCTGCCAATTATTATTAACTTAATTCAATTAAAATATATATATATATATATAAATACAAAAAGAAAAACGAAAAAATGTTTATGTATTACGCTTTATATATTTATGTTCTATTCCATGTCTTTGACAACGCTTATGCTCACTTCTTCCCTACAACAACAACAACTACTTCTACATAAAAAAAAAAACAAAAAACAAAAAAAAACAACAACAACATTAATCAATTAATTTAATCATTTAGCCGCCAATGCATCCGCAGGGCGGCCTCATGGGCAATCAACAGCCGCCACCCAGATATCCACCAGCGCAAGGCCAATGGCCTGGTCAGCGGCCAGGCGGACCACGACCAGGTGGTCCACCCAATGGACCCCCTCAGCGACCACCAATGGTAACAAATCCCTATAAAACCAAAAAAAAAAAACCTAAATATATATATATAAAGAGCAACCTTTAACTGTATCTGTTACATAATTATATATATATATAAACTAACGTAGACAAAATTCAACTAACCGATCTTTAAGTTAACTTAATAATAATGTACGGCGTTAGAGGTCGCTTAAGCAATATATCAGATGTATTCAGAACATTTAAAGATAACACCACCAACATGACCCCACCCACATCCAAACAACCACACAGCACTTGATCGATTTGATGCATTGGATCAAATAATCCCATATATACAATTTACATGAAACATTTATATATAAATATATATAGTTATATCCTTCTCAGCCACCGCCTGACCTCATATGATATTGAGAGGGAATATATTAGCGTTAAACTAATCTTTGTTCGACTTCTTTTTACAACTTCTTCTTTAACATTTTAGTTCCAAGGTGGCCCAATGGGAATGCCTGTACGAGGTCCTCCCGGTCCCGATTGGCGTCGTCCGCCTATGCATGGAGGTTTTCCGCCACAAGGTCCACCACGAGGACTGCCACCAGCTCCTGGTCCAGGTGGGCCACATGGTGCTCCAGCTCCGCATGTGAATCCAACATTTTTTAACCAGCCCGGCGGTCCGGCTCAACATCCTGGCATGGGTGGTCCACCACACGGAGCACCTGGTCCGCAGCCAGGCATGAATATGCCAATGCAACAGGGCATGAATATGCCACCACAACACGGGCCACCGCCACAATTTGCGCAACATGGGCCAAGGGGTCCATGGCCACCAC
Organism: Drosophila neocordata; assembly: GCA_018903615.1. Taxonomy (NCBI): domain Eukaryota; kingdom Metazoa; phylum Arthropoda; class Insecta; order Diptera; family Drosophilidae; genus Drosophila; species Drosophila neocordata. The sequence continues at coordinate 2,015,888 of JAEIGI010000001.1, forward strand.
CGCAAGGCAAGCCAACAGGTCCGTTCCCCGATCCCCAAATGGGTCCGCAGTTAACGGAGGTTGAATTCGAGGAGGTGATGAGCCGAAATCGTACGGTCAGCAGCTCAGCAATTGCTAGGTAAGTAATGTGAACCATAATAAACATTAAAAACTATACTGACCATATCTTTTATCTCACAGAGCTGTGTCAGATGCTGCGGCTGGTGAATATTCCAGCGCCATCGAGACATTGGTCACTGCTATTTCATTGATCAAGCAATCCAAAGTGGCACACGATGAGCGATGCAAGATACTGATAAGCTCATTGCAGGATACTTTACACGGGATTGAAGCCAAGAGCTATAATCGGCGTGAGCGATCAAGATCTAGAGAAAGATCGCATCGAAGCCGCCAAAGACGGGAGCGTTCATCTTCCCGGTATCGGGAACGATCTAGAGAACGGGAACGTGATCGAGATCGCGAACGTGAAAGAGATGGAGGGTGAGTAGTAGTAACTAACTGATACATAATAAAATAAAATATTTATATATATAAAATTTATTTATTTCCCCTTCAGCAGCTATAGAGAGCGGTCCCGTAGCAGAGAACGTGAACGCCAAGCACAGGATCACTACAGAGATGATAGGTAAATAATACTTAAATACTAATTCTATATAAATTTGTATATACAATGTTATTAATACTTGTCAATTTTTTATAGTAGCAGTCGTTCGGCACGTCCAAGAAAATCGCCCGAACCAGTTGTGGCAGAAGCTGCAGAGGCTCCCTCTTCTAAACGCTATTATGAGGATCGTGAGCGATATCGTTCTTCGGATAGGGAGAGGCGTGATCGAGATCGGGATCGTGATCGTGAGCGTGAGCGTGATCGGGATAGACGTGAGGAGCATCGATCAAGGCATTGACTGCTAGAAAAGCCACGCAAGCGAAAATAAAAACAATCCCAACCACCCACACCTAAACTACTAGACACACAAACAAACAAACAAACAAAAAAAATATAACACTCAATACACACTCTTTCTAATTAACAAAACGCCGCCTAGCTTGAGATGCGCGATTTACCAAATTCTGAATTGTATCTAACATTACCAATACCGTAGGATATATATGGCATACACATAGTTTCTCCTAGACCGTACGTAAACGTAAACTGAAATGTTGACTTGAACTCACTCTCCGGACATACGATTTCCACAAGAAAGTAAAAAAAAGCAAGAGAAAGAAATGAAACACACACAACAAATACGTTCCAGCCGTTGCTAAATTGGAGGAGGAGAGGAGGAAAAGGAAGGATACGATCATTATGATAATGAACGAAGTATAGGACAAATCAGCGTGGGACAATTGTTTGTGGAGGACTAATTATGCTCATCACAACGTCTTCGCAGCAGAATTTCAATATTATTGTACTTTAATATTTCGGTTTATTTAATAAAAATATATATATATATGGAAAAAACAACCCAAAAAAAAAAAAAAAAAAAAGAATGAGAAAATAATAATTGTTCGAAAAAAACGATTAACTTTCAATTGTCTTGCATTGTGTGTCTACCATTTAATCTACTCTTAGTTAATCAATTTTATAAATTGTACAACAACAATTGTATGTTAACGATAATCAATTGCAGCAATTGCAATAATCAAATTGTTATATTAACAGAAACCTAAATTTTGTTGCCAAAATGAACAAAGCGAAAAAAAAACCAAACAAGAATACAAAAAAACGAAAACAAAAAAGAAACTAAAACACCCAAGAAAAACTTGATACCCACTAAGAAAGAAAACGGGCAAGACAGAGACAGACTCTTTTGTTGTAAGCATTATTCATTCGATTCATTTAATTTAAGCAGATCGCCCGTCTCTTTCTTTGTGGTGATTTTAAATGCGAATATGTTGAATGTGTGCTGCGCATGTGTGTGTATGCGACGATGTGTGACTGAACCGTATTATATATTTTTATATAGTTTTTAAATTCAGACTGAGCCCAACAAATTTTGTAGCATTAAACAACAAGTACAACAACATTCCTAACCGCTCTTAGTGTGTAGAAGCGCATAAAATGAACTAACTAACATTTTTTCGAAATTTTTTGATTGTAGTTCCTATACTCAGAATTGTGTGTGGACTGCGTTGGTTGTTGTTGTTAATCGAATTGAATTTTATACAATCGCTAGCATTTCCAATTGTATCATCTTATGTATTTAATATATATATATACATATACTTTTTCTATTAATTTTTTTTCGTTTTGTTGAAGAATTTAGATTAATAATTTCTTTTTAATTTGTACATACGTTCTTTGTAAAGCAAAATATTTGAACTAAGATTGATCTCATCCCAGCACTAATCCCTTATAAAACAAAGCAACAACAACTTACAGATGTGTAAATTTTTAAACGAACATTATTAATTGAAAGAATTACATACAATACATATGTATATCTTGTAGTAGTTAGTGTGTACCTGTAACTCTCGACATTGCATAGGTCTAAAATACTTAATGAGCTTAACAAATGAATGATAAAATTATAGAGCAATTTTTATAAACTGTGATCTTGAGAGAATACTGAACAAGAAATACCATGTAAAATCATGAAAATATGCAGGTAACGTCGTAACCATATACTATTTACACTTATAAAAAATTTATATATATATATATACCTATATAAATATACATAATTATATGTATATCTAGTTTTTAAGTCGTCTGCGTATTTTTGATTGTTTTTAATCAACAAAAAAAAAAAAGAAACAAAACTAGTCATTTCCCAAGGCCCTCTATATATACATATATCCATTTTTTTTAAGATAAAAGCTCTACGTTTTTTTTAACTTTTTGATTTCATTATACAACAAAAAAAAAAACAAAATATATATATTTCTGCATTTTCTAATTTTTTGTTTTGTCAGAACATATGTGTAACATTTAAATTTTTAGATTTGGCGCCCAAATGCACTAAAAAATAAATAAATAAAAAAAATTAATAAGTTTAAAGAGAGCTCAATCGAAATTCGTTATTTTTTAAACGAAAGTAAGAAAGGATGCACGCGTAAGACTTTGCATGATTTGGTTTTATGCTTTCATACATATGGCAAAATGGTAATATTTAATTTCTAAGCTGAAAATTTACGCGGTGATCATTTTAAATTATATTATATCTCATATTATGGGCATTTACACTTTACAGAATCGTCTATACAGTGTTGTTTACAACTAGTGTGAATGGGTCTTATAAATGTTTACAGACACATTTGCGAGATATGGTCACACTTGCAAGCAGCAACGGTCATATTTAGGTGAACAAAAAAAACAGAAAATTTGTGAAATACAGATAATTTAAAACATTGTCAACCTGGGTAGGCCTCAGAAGTAATAATCAGTTTGTACATTAGATTGAGAAACAGTTCTCTCGTTCCGTTCACTCCTCCGTTTGATTCAATTTTATTTTGGCAAAAGCAAATAAATAAAGAAAAGGATAATTAAAACCAAAAAGGCACTGAAAATGGCACAATCACAGGGTATAAACATTAATGAGCGTATACAACGCTTTATGAATGGACTCAGTCAGAGATAGTAAGTATTAAGATACATATATGTAAGAACATTCCAGATAGTGGCTTGCACTTTGAAGCACAGGTGCAAACATTCACTTGGCTAGCCACTGACGTGCTGTTTTGGTTTCGAATTCATGAGCGTAGCCAAAAAAAAAAAAAAAATGGGGGCTTGTTTGATCCTATCAAAGATTAAATTGATTGTTTCGGTAATTTCAAGAATACAATTAAAAATGTCCAAGAGCTAAGTTTTCGTTGATACACCCGATTTCCAATATGATGTGGTGTTACGTATTTCGTAAAATATTGATTCAACCGATAATATGCCTTTGCTGCGTGATAATGGTACTTAAAAAAACACATCGCAGCCCTCAAGCTACGCTCATGATTGGGCCACATCAACAGTTGGCCACATAAAAATCAATAAACCTTGAACTATAATGCCACCGCCCTCCTTAATAATTCGATTTCCTATTTTAGTGAGCCTCATGTTCGCGAGCATCTTTCCAAGGTGTATATGGTCTTGGGCAGCACTGCCGCGGCCACAGCAATTGGAGCCGCATTTCAGATGAGAGAGTATTTAGATCTCGGTATTTTGGCTGCTATTGCCACTTTGGTTCTGGTACTGGGGCTCCATTTCTATAAAGATGATGGCAAAAACTATTATACACGACTCAGTATGCTGTATGCATTTGGATTTTGCTCTGGCCAGACATTGGGGCCACTTTTGGGCTATATATGCAGCATTAATCCGGCTATTATTCTAACGGCACTTACCGGCACCTTTGTTACCTTTATATCTTTATCCCTCGCTGCCTTATTGGCAGAACAGGGTAAATATTTGTATCTGGGTGGAATGCTAGTGAGTGTGATTAACACCATGGCCCTATTAAGTCTCTTCAATATGATATTCAAATCATATTTCATTCAAGCGGTAAGTGAATATACTTTATTCTATATAATAATAACTTATTAATTCCTTAACCTTTTTTGTAGACTCAACTTTATGTAGGAGTATTCGTAATGGCCGCCTTCATTGTCTATGACACCCAGAATATTGTAGAGAAATGCCGCAATGGTAATCGGGATGTTGTACAGCATGCTCTGGATTTGTTCTTTGATGTGTTGAGCATGTTCCGCCGTTTGCTTATTATCTTAACACAAAAGGTATGATATTGTTTTAATATGCTTTTAGTTTGGTGGTCACTCACTTACCCACCCACAGCTCAAAACCTTTATGGTTTAATCCAATGCAATTGAATCAAAATTTGAAACAAGTCAATTCAAATCTCAAATCAATCTTCAAAATTCAAAATAATATCAGTTGTCATTGAAACACTTTGCAAAAGTTTTGATAAACGCAAAATTCCTCATTATTCCTTTCTTAATGAAATCAAACGGTATATACCGGCATTTAAATTATATACCAAGGCAATAAATATGCTTTCACAAAAAACATAGCTAGAAATTTTAGAATATAAATAATTTCCTGTTGATTCAAATATCATATATATCCATTATTATTAATATGTTGAAGGGAAAAGTATATTTATTACCCAACAAATTTTTCTTTTTAATTTTCAAAATATTTTGCAAAGTATTCTAGCCATATTTTGTGATGTAATATTTATGGACCTTGGATTTGTATATATAGAAAATACTTATAAATCTATTTTTCTTTTCCTACCCCCCAATTTAATTTCGATTGACAGGAGGAGCGAAAACAAAATGAACGCCGCAAGAGGAACTAAGTCAACATTAACAACATCTTTCTCCTACCACCATCACCAAATTAACCATAGAAGAGAACAATCTTTGTACATCCATACCTTGGAGTATATTGAAACCATAATTATTGTTTGAAAATTACCTTTCTAAAATTTTTAAATGGAGCCGTGTATATTTTGGCTTTAAATTACATATACATCTAAACAAGAATGTTAAATCATATAAATTTCTTTATCGAATGGTAATAAAAACGATAAAAAGACAAAAACCAAAAAACTACACAATCGCTCCCCTTTTCACCTGTTTATTTAACCAAAACAGAAGAATATGATGATGTTGTATATAAAAAAAATAAATTGATTGAGTTAAGTTGATTATATCGATTTGACAGTACAACCATTTTTAATTAGGCTAAGTGCAATGGATAAAGGTTACGGTTATGTTTGTACATTTAATGGAACTAGACCACAAACATATTGGATACCATTTGAAATTGTAGAGGTCAGCACGCAACAACATGCCGTCTACGGTACAAGCTGAATCCACCACTAACCAGATGGTGCAACCATTGTTAAAGCAATTTCAACAATTATTTTTTGTGTCCAAATTGGTTGGTATATTGCCTCAAGATCTAGAAAAGTTTCGTACCAAGAATATGTTAGAGAAATCACGTAAAGGCATGTTCTATATGCTATTTACTTTGGTTATCTATATAATACTGTATAATCTGTTGATTTATTCATTTGGTGAAGAGGACCGTACACTAAAGGCATCGCAAAGTAAGTAGATAAAAATCTGTATATCTTAATAATCCAAATTAGTTACCTTTATAGGAAAGTCTTTAAAGATTTCAACTACAATTCATTTAAATTCCCATTTCATTTTTTCTAGGCACTTTAACCTTTGTAATTGGCTTATTTCTAACGTATATTGGTCTTATAATGATGGCCACGGATCAATTAACTGCATTGCGTAATCAAGGAAAGATTGGTGATCTTTATGAGCGCATTCGTTTGGTTGACGAACGTCTCTATAAAGAACAATGTGTAGTGGATAATAGTTCTATATCGGGCAGGATTAAAATTATGCTAATTATGACATTTCTTTTTGAGATCTCAATATTGATAACCACATATATTAAGTTAGTGGATTATACCCAATTGCTTTCCCTGCTTTGGCTGGTATCGGCAGTGCCCACTTTTATCAATACGTTAGATAAAATTTGGTTTGCGGTATCCCTATATGCGTTAAAGGAACGTTTCGAGGCTATTAATACGACACTGGAAGAACTGGTAGCTACGCATGAAAAATTCAAGGCTTGGCTATCGGGCGGTAATACCTATATGGATGATAATCGAAGTGTAGATAGTTCACAGCCACCGCAATATGATAGCAATCTGGAGTATTTATACAAGGAACTGGGTGGATTGGATATGGGCTCATTGAAAGGTTCCGGCAGAAACAAGGTAGCACCAGGTAAGTTGTGTATAAAAATTTTGCATTAAGTCAGCGCTTTAAAAAATTTATTTTAATTGGAAATTACAGTTGCCCATTCGATGAACTCTTTTGGAGAATCGGTTCAATCTAATCAAAAAGCCCAAGTGAATCCCATGATCAATATGGCCCATGAAAGTGAGCTAAGCAATGCCACCAAGGTGGAGGAGAAGCTTAATAATCTATGCCAAGTGCACGATGAGATCTGTGAAATAGGCAAAGCCATGAACGAGCTATGGAGTTATCCTATTTTATCCTTAATGGCTTACGGTTTCCTCATATTTACGGCTCAATTGTATTTCCTTTATTGTGCCACTCAGGCTCAATCGATTCCCTCGCTATTTCGTTCGGCAAAAAATCCTATTATCACGGTCATCGCTTTGAGCTATACATCCGGCAAATGTATCTATCTAATCTATTTGAGTTGGAAAACTTCACTGGCTTCTAAACGAACGGGCATAAGTTTGCATAAATGTGGAGTTGTGGCCGATGATAATCTACTCTACGAAATTGTCAATCATTTGTCTTTGAAGTTACTGAATCATTCGGTAGATTTCTCTGCCTGCGGTTTCTTCACTTTGGATATGGAAACACTGTATGGAGTTAGCGGTGGCATTACCAGTTATCTAATCATTTTGATTCAATTCAATTTGGCTGCCCAACAAGCCAAAGATGCGATACAAACCTTTAATTCCTTCAATGACACAGCTGGTCTAATGGGAGCAGTTACAGAGATGATAAGCAATGAGAGTACCACTATTTCGTACGATATGATGACAACTACTATAATGACGCCAATTGATTAAAGTTTTTGAAGCATTGTTTATTCATTTTTAAGGCACCCTTCTAGCACATACCTTTGATTAATTGTATTCTTGACACTGAATAAAGAATTCACAAGGCAGTCAAGTGTTTGTATTCCTTTCTAGCTTCATCTAGTTCTTGCAGTAATTCCTTGTAAATGTCCTGAGCTCCATCGTAATCCAAAATGGCCACACAAGAGATTTGAGCGCGCTTTTTTAAGGCAAAAGCAAGCCCTCGACGCTCCAGGGAAAAGCAATATGGTACATTATGTTGCTGGCAAGAAAACTTCAAGTTGTCTATGGTCTCATCTAGGCCACCTGGGAAAGTATAATGCCATATAGGGTGACATTTATTGAATTGCTTGTACTTACGTTCACCAGGACACGTTTCGCAGTCTGTTGCTATAAGTAGCAGTTTTACTTTGTTTATATTTAATCTGGAGAGAGACTCGCGAAAACCCACTACTATGCGAGGATGAGCACGGGCCTTAATCTCATTTGCTATAAAGGCCCGCTTCTGGAAACGATTCAAATCCATTAACAGTTGAGTAGTTAATTTTTTAAGCAGAGGACGTGTACAATTATCGCAGTAGCTGTAAAAATTAAAAAAAATCTAATTTCAATAATTCAAAAAATGCATTCTCTGTAATGTTAACCTTCTAAAACGTCGGGAATGTATGGGGTGACACTTTTTTGTTTCATTTATTGATAAACTTTGTAGTTGAGCACCCAAAGAGCAAAAATCTAATTTTTTTGAAATAGAAACATAAGGATTATTGGTTTCAGGCGCAGGTTCTGTCTGCTTCTGTTCAGTTAGAGATGGCAAATCTATCTTCGCTGGCACACATAGATGGGGATTAACAATTGGAGTTTCCGGCTTTGCCTCCAAAATTAGCAAATTTGTTTTTTGTGCCACAACAATTGCGGAATCGGGATTTTCCTCTATAGGCTGACTAGCATTATTTTTATTTGCCTCCTTTTCTTTGCGATAACTTCGAATGTTGCGCTTTAATCTGGTAATCTTTTCTTTAGGAACTAGGCGCTTTTTGCCCTTGCGCTTGGGTACAATAGTTTTGGCAATGCTAAGATTCGGACGCTTCAGTTTTTGGAGCTGCTGCTCCTTCTTGATCTGCCCTTGTGTTCGTTTCTTACGCGGTATGCATATAAAATCGAAAAGTGTTTCGGGAACTTTATGTTTATTTTTGTATTTGGAGCTGCGGAATTTAGTTGATGTAATTGAGGCATTATCCTTCTGCAGTTTATCAAACGTTCTGTGATCAATAACATTTAGTTTATCCGAATTGCGCGACATCTTAAGGAATTCAATCTGTAAGTGTTGGAAATATAAAAAACATATGTGATCAAACTGGTTAAACAGTAATAGATAAGGCTAATGGAACCAGTGTTGACAAGCGCTTTTAAGGCGGACATTTTCAAATTCAGAGTTCTTAATATTTGAAATTGTTCAGAAACAACTTAAACTTAGGAATTTGAAAACAAATTTAATGGTCGGTCTCAAAAAATATTTTCGTAATATCAATTTAATTTAGAGTAAAACAAAAATAAAAACAACTTTTGGCTTATTGAGTACAATCAACTCGTTCACTGATTCTTAAATGCTAATTAAATCTAAATGTCTTTTTCTAAGGAGGATTCTTTTCTTAAAGCTATAATCTAATGCTACTTTCGATGGCAATATGCAGTTCATTAAATTCCTTGAGGTGGGATAAAATCAGATCTCGCTCTTTTTCATAGATTTCCCAGTATTTCAAATACTGACTGACATGCTGGAATACCAAGGAACGGGCGAAATCCAGACAACTTCGTAAATGCCGCATTCTTCTCCGACAGCTTGACAGAACCATTCGTAACTGTTGTTCTGGCTCCAGTTGGGCCAGTATAAAAGCAAAAACATTCTGCACATCTACTCGAACATCAATTGGAAATACCACAGATTCCACAGGATTCGATTGCGGGAACACAATCAAAGCAGGTGACTGTGGCATGGATAACTCCCAAGGTAGATCATTTGCCTGGCTATCGAAGCGTATAAAATGTATATCCGGGCTCTTTAGCAGAGCTGAAACTTGTAAGAAGGCCTGAGATAACACAGCCGATAATCCACAATCTGGACGTTGCATAAATACTACTTGAGTGGCATTTGGACGCTGAAGAGCTTGGAGCAGCAAATGTCGATTATAATTGGAAACGAACATCGAGTCGGGCGGTGGTATTGAATTTTTATGTATTCTGGGCAAAGTTCTTGCATAAAACTGGCGTATAAAATCCTTAAGAGCCACATACGAAAATCCCTGATGATGATGTTGTGGCATTACATGTAATGCTTCTTCGGCCAAATCCAGAATGAAGACCTGCACCATTGAATGATGATTTTGATTATGAAGTATACCCAACTGCTGAAGATAATCTTTGTGTTTTATGGAATCGAATAGCACCACGCCCAGTGTACGATTTTGTGGAGGATTTTCGGCGGAATGTTGCCAAATTAATTGACCATATTTGGTAACCATTTTGGCTATACTTATTTTAAGTGACGGTGTTCCATGCTGGGTATGGGCCAGGCAACGGTTGCGGTCATGCAATGCCATCAAGTATTGTGGCTGTCGAGTTGGCCTTGTAGACTGCAGTTCTAGATTTTGGTGGGTATACTGAAGCCAGAGATGATCCAAATATCTATTTATATCATAATAATTGGCCAAAATAGTTTCGTTTAGTTGACGGGATAATAAAGGCAGCTGTAGAAGGGAAAATGCTTTCTCTGCTTCCATAAAGTTCCTGGAATCCTCCTCACTCCAGAACCGATCGCAATCCTCTTGCTGTTTCTTTTGGACGATAGCCTGCTCCTCACCCATGACAAGCGGCATGGCACTTTGTTGCTGTTGGTGATGCATCTTAATACCCATGGCCAACACCGGCATATGGCGTGCCTTTGCCGCTATAGTCATGGGATTACCATAACCGTTCGAGATTAAGGAGAAACTTTTAAGGGAACTTCGCACCCATCTCAATATATCCATGGTTGCCCAATCATTGATTGTAGTATTGTAAAAATGGACACCATTACGACTGTCAATCAACACCAGTTGGGGCAGTGCTGTATTTTGCTCTTTGAGCATTTGTCTGGCATTGTGACCGAAAGTCACTGTAAATCGTATGTTTCTTTCCGGATCAAGTTCCAACCAACGCACACTCGCTGACCGAAAGCGTCTGTATTCTTGACCATTGGGCGAGTCCAAAAGTGCCAGGACAACGGCATCTGCTATCTTTCGTAGCTCAGACAACTCTCCACTCGAATGGATACGGTCCAAGGGTTGAATCAAATTGTTCATAAAGCGCGACAAGTCATCGAAATGCCAAGCACCCTGGTAATCAATCATCAGATTTCGACCATAGCGGACAATCAGTGTGGGGTATTTGTTTGGATAACCACCGGCACCAGTAGAAATAGTAGCAAGGGTTCGGCTGCAGTTACATTGCAGGTGCCAGCAATCAGCTGCCCCAAAGTAGGCAAAGTCATAGTAGTAATTTGCGACTGTATTGTACACCAGGCGTGCCAATCTTGCCTCGCTAGACCACGACACGTAGTAGAAAAGTACTGACAGTTCAAATTCAAGAGCTCCCCGCCTCACCTGGGACACACTGCGCCCAGGACATTCACTGATGGGCGAGCTGTTGGCGGGGTCTTGAGAGTGGGTGTGAGTCGCGAGGACCGCAAGCGGCAATAGCAGCAGATAAGCCAACATTCGCATTTTTCTTATATTTTTATTGTTTACGTTGCTAATTTAATTTTAGTGCAGCAACAGCTGATATTGGCGAATGTGTTTAACATTGTCCAACACTAATATTTGAGAAATCTGGTAGCACTAATGAGTGTAGTAAAACAATGTAAGTCAAATGAAAGGTTTGAGTTGGATGGCGGAGAATAGCTGAAATATACTTGTTAGTTCAATAATTGTGTTAAAACAGAAACAAAAGTCAGTTATTTATGTACTTCTTTAATTTTTGGATATATGTTGCAATGTTTAGAACATTGTTAAACTGTTGTTGAACAAATAACACCTGATGGCTTATCTAAGCTTGTACTTATGACGTAAGCAATTGGTTGACTCTGTGTACCGCAAGCGAATTTAGCTATGCATTAGTAACTCGTTAGTATGAGAAAATAAAATATTTTACTTTAAGGCTTTAGTAAAAACTTGTCTGATTTTACAGTTTTTAAATGGCTGTAGAACCCACACATGTATTATGGAAATCAACGAATTTATAATTCGCGGTATGCGCTATCTTTGACTGAGGTACCTTGCGTTTCGATATTTGACAACATTGCCGTCACTGCCCAACACTGCACATGCAAAGGCGACAACTCTAGTGTGCTGTTAATTAATCACTTTTACTGTTTACTTTTATAACTAAATATTGTTGTTAATTAAATTAATAAAACAGAACAAAATTAAAATAATACGACTAAAAACAAAGATACGACAACTGTCATATACAACGACGCAGAAGTTTGTCGCAGTTTCCAGTAGCCACCACTTTCAACTGAAAACCAACGAAATAGACAAAAAACGTAAAATAATAATAATAAAAAAAAGTCTGCTGGTTGTATATGTCCGTATGTTGCATATTGAAGCTTATAATATATGCAGAGTTTCAATGCGAACGCATATATAATTCACAGTTTTTGGCCTTCCGCTTTGCCTTTACAACAGCAAAAACAACAACAAAGACGACAACCCACATACAATCACAATCACACATACACGGCCACACAACACAGACTGCGACCAAGAGACAGAGAGAGGTAAAGAGATTGGGGAGATAGCGATAACCTGTGAACACCACCAATCCACAAACAATCAAGATGGGCCTCTTACTCTCCCGTTTATGGCGAATGTTTGGCAATGAGGAACACAAACTGGTGATGGTCGGCCTGGACAATGCGGGCAAAACTACGATTCTCTATCAATTCCTGATGAACGAGGTAGTCCACACAAGCCCAACCATTGGTTCCAATGTGGAGGAGGTTGTCTGGAGAAATATACACTTTCTTGTGTGGGATTTAGGTGGTCAGCAGAGTTTACGTGCCGCCTGGAGCACCTATTATACAAACACAGAGCTGGTCATTATGGTTATTGATTCAACGGATCGGGAGCGTTTGGCTGTGACGCGAGATGAACTGTACCGGATGCTCCAGCATGAGGATCTAAACAAGGCCAGCCTTTTGGTGTATGCCAACAAACAGGATCTAAAAGGATCCATGTCAGCAGCAGAAATATCCCGACAATTGGATTTAACCTCCATCAAGAAGCATCAATGGCACATTCAAGCGTGCTGTGCGCTTACTGGCGAGGGACTGTATCAGGGATTGGAGTGGATTGTACAGCGCATTAAGAATAAATGACAGGCTCCTGCCCTGCCCTAGTTGATAGTTAATTACTAAATACTTACATATATACAATACATACGATATATATATATATATATAAAACAACAAAATCCAATTTGAGGACTTGTGCTCCCAATTCCGATTCGTAAAAGTGCAAAAACAAAATCCAAAAACGCCAATCGAAAATAATTCCGATTTATATTTCTTATTTCCCACATATATATGTACTCATATAATATATATGTAAACATATATATATAGTAAAATCTTTTGGGCGATTCGGCACAACTGTGAATCGGAATTGTGATAAGCCCAGTTAGAAAAAATCAATTTTTTTTATATATATATATTTAAAAAAGAAAAATGTAAAGAGCAAAAGAAAAAAATTTTTAAGAGTTTCCAAAATTGTTTAAGACATTAATAATTGTTGTTGCCAAGCCAATATTTCAATAAGTGCTTTAGTTTTAAACTACCTCCGTTTGTCCCCGCCCCTACCCACATCAATCCCTTCTCAAAATTCCAAATCTATCCAAAATCTTAATGATTAAATTAAAAATAACAAAAAAATAAAAAAGAAAAAACCAATTACGTGTTTAAGATTTTAAGCCAATTAACTACTTCCACTAACTAAAAGGATATGTGAGAGAAACACAACAACAGCAACAATGAAACAACAAATAAAAACTAATACATGAGAAGAAATTGTTTATAAAATAAAAAACAAATTTTATTTCGAAAATCTGTTGGACGTTTTCTTAATTGACCTTAGTCATTATCATTAGTATTGATGATGTGAGATTTGTTTGTACTTTTAGCTTGTTAAAATAAATACATATTTAGTGTATAAATATTAAATAAACAAATTAATCCGTTTTGGGTTTAAAATAGATTACTAAATCAATATATAGAAATACATGTATATATTTATATAAATATATGTATTTTTATATATATATATATAAATATGTATATAGCCACGCGAACAGTTTTTGATCACAAAAGATAGAGATGAAAAGTGAGAAAAGAAACAAATAACATAAAATAAAATTTAAGTCATATATAGTGATATATGTATATATGTATAGTTTTAAGTTAGGTTACAGGAACTACTGCAACTTTTCAGAGGTTTACTCTGGCCCAAGGTTATTGTGTGATCGTCCACATCTTGAACATTATTGGCATCGTGTTGACGCTAAAATAAGGCGAATGATAAAAACAAATTGTCAGACTTCAAATCTAATCTATTGTCGATTTTAAAGAAATACCTTTAGTTCGGTGGCCAAACACCGAAATGCATCCTCAACATTCATATTGGACTTGGCCGATGTTTCCATAACAAATAATATTTCAGGTATATATTGACACATTTGGCGGGCCTCCTCGAAATCTACTTCACGCTCCTCATCCAAATCACATTTGTTGCCAATTAAAATGATTAGCACATTGGAAGCTGTATATCTACGGACCTCTTCGATCCATTTCTGAAGATTTGAAAAGGAAGAACGCTTTGTGATATCATAAACTGTGAACGAAACCAAAGTGGCAACAAAATATCAATGTAAATTAATTTGCGTGGCAATTGCCAGTAGAAAGATAAGAGTGAGTCCCATTAAAATCAGTGCCACTTCATAAATATGACTATCAGGAGCTGGGGTAGCTTAACTGATAACAACTATGACAAATGGTTTATGGGGCGTGGGCGGAAACATACTCATTTACCTATTAAAACACCGTTGGCCGAACGATAATAGCTTTGGGTAATTGTCCGAAATCTCTCCTGACCAGCCGTATCCCAGATTTGCAGCTGCAACGCAAAGAAAAGTACTTTGATCGTTCAGTAAAATGAATCATCGTACAATGGTGCTCTCTATATACCTTCACTTGTTTGCCCTCCACAGCTATGGTCTTCATCGAAAAGTCAACGCCAATGGTATTGCCGTGACGTTCAACAAAATTGCCTGTCTTGAAGCGTTCCACTATGCAAGTTTTCCCCGTCCCACAATCGCCAATTAGCACAATTTTAAATAGAAAATCAAAATTCTCCTCATTGGGCAGAGCCATTAATGTCTGTGGATTACGGGCTGTCATATTCTCATGGGATGATTTGTTTTAATAATATTAATTTTGGTTTAATTTTTGTTGTTGGACGCCAATTTGTCTTGGCCAGCTCTTGTCAAAAGTTAGCTACCGTTGGTTGCACGATGTGTAAATGCGGCAGGTGTGCAGATCCCGCTTGCACCTGTGTGCGTATGGTTAATTGTCCGTTATCTCAAAACAAAAACAAAACAAAACTGAACTAAAACTCGCCACACTGTAGTAATATTCCCCACAGTGCATAATAATACTCCCCACAAGAAATATTGTTTAATAATTGTTGTTGTTAACTTGCGCACATTCTGGCAACGCTGTCAATTGGTCACCAACAGCAGGCAACTCATCTCCAACTGCCCGCCATGATTTAAATTTTTTTTAAAACTTACGCCAAACGATTTTACTATTTTTATTTAACGAATACCTTCTGATTAAATGTAAATCGATGTGCAACACTATTTCCCGCCTGGTTTTCAATTTTTTTTTTTAAATGTTACGCAAGATCGATGGCCAAACTATCAAATGGAAAGCGTACAGTACATGCATGTGAAATTTCTTTTGTCAACTGATTTCAATCGATTCAATTAAGGCCCATCAGCACGTAGAAAAAAAAGGTATGGTAAATTTTCACCACGTACCTTAATGATGGCGCCATTAGTTTTCCCAAATGACGTTATAAATATTTATTGCAACATTGAAATATTTCTATTGCCAATATCCATAGCGAAAAAAGAAATTTTTACTGTTCTAAGTAAAACCTTGACCTAGTGCAACTATACTATTTCTTTTTTATAAATTTAAATATCTTCTTCTCACTTTCAAACCACACAGCGGAAGCTGTCAGAGAGAAGAGTAAATGATAGAAAAAAAAAACATGTTCTACATGCAAAACAGCTTGACCAAAAAACCAGCCAACTGCTAGGAGATTGGCAAGTCATTTGGAAAACCGCATCCCCATATACAATTTGGTTTAAGATGGTGCTATACGCACTCGCACTATTAGCATTGCCCCAGCGATCATTTCGCAATGGAAAGTTTAATTGATGCCACCGCCGCCTAGACCAGAACTCGTCTGACAGGAGAAAATAAAATTTTGTAGCCTTTGGGAATTGACCCAAATAGGCCATGAAAAACCCTCACGATGACTCACTGGAATGCAATAGGGAAGTTTTTCGTTAGTTGTTGTTTTGTAAGTTTTCCTTTAAGGCTGCTGCTTCTGCTGCCGCTGCCAATCAGCCAACTACCAACTGCAAATGTTGCATCTCTTTTTGGCCAAAAGGAAATCAAATGCCAAATAGGCAAACACTATGTTTTATTACAGGTTTTTTGTTGTTTTTTTTCTTTCTTTCTTTCTTGGTTTTCGGCTGACTGGCGGGTAGCTTCTGCCCGTGTCTCGTATCCAAAAGCATTGTACTTGCTTTTTATCGGCCGACTTGCTGGCTGGCCACTTTAGTTGAATTTCAAACGTTTGCGCGCGCGGTTGTCCAAAGAGTTCACAGTTAAACTTAAAAAGAATAATCGAAAACATTAAACATGAATAATTTATAAAAGGACTTTTAACCCAAATTTGTTGTTGTATCTTTTAAATTATTTTTTTTTCTGTTTGTTAAAAGTGTACTACGACTTAAGCATTCATTTTTGTGAAACGAAAATAATTTGGGTCAATTGCGAGTGGGCCAAGTTCAACTGTTAGATCGTTCCCAGCTGATTGTCTATAACTTATGTAAGCCTGAATGTTAAAAAAAAAGAATCTGTCGATTTATTTATTTACTTTCCTAATTGTTATGCATTATGCGTTAGCTTTATATAAACTTTCTTTCCATTGTTTTTTAAGTGTCTTTGGTTTGCTTTTTTTTTTTTGCTGTTTCCTTATCTTGCTTCTGTGTGATTTTGATTTTTGATTGATTTCTTCACTTATTCGAGGCACGAACAAAAAAATAAAATACACTTTTTTTTTAACTGGACATCACTTGCACTTTCCTTTGCTTGATTCAAATTGCCTTTCGCAACAGTATTTTTATTTGCTTTTTTTTTTTTTTTGGCTAATTAATTATTCAATGCCATTCCTCAAAGGCGGGTGCAACGTGCTCGCCAAAATTAAATTACAAAAGAAGAAAAAAACAAAAACGAGAGGAAAAATACAAAAGACTTCAGGCACAAACTTGTGTTTTGTTGCCCACCATCAAATTGATTTTTTTATATTCCATATATATTTATATATATTAAGCATTTCATTTGTTTTCATTCACCTGTTAACCCAGTTACAAAATTTCTTTACGAGAAAGGCCCAAACACCGATCAGGAGAAGCCGGAGACAAAATACAATTAAGTGTCTTACCGATTCTGTCCCAGAGCCAGCCAATTAAAGATCAGATGCACTAATTCACCATAAGTTGGCAAAAGTGTTTTCTCTCTCTATATAAAAAAAAAAAAGTTTTTTTTTGTTTTGTTTGGACTTCTACCTGTCTGGTCAGTCTCTGTAACTGGCATACCAAAACTGACATTTCTTGCGTGCCTGTTAGATAGGCATATGCAATGTGAACTATGTTTCTCTATAGATTGGGTATATATCATGACTAAGTCATCTAGAAACTTAGAATCTTTTGTTTATTAATAAAATTTAAACAGATCTTGATCCTTGAATCTTAACAAATAAGAAACGAAAAGTGTAAATTTTTAGTAAATAAAAAAGTAAATTTTTCTAAGAAATGCATATAGAAAGCATATATATATAAAAATATATAAACACGATCTACAGGACTCTATACTCTTTGCTTAAATTCATGGTTTAAGATTGTTAAACAGATGTAAATCCCAAAATCCAATTAATAAGCAGGGTTCAACATTTACAATAAAAAGATTTGAAAATTTAAAACAAAAGATTATATTGACAATAGAAAATGTCTACAAAATCCATAAATTATTTATATAAACAAAATTAATATAATCCTTTTGCAAGAGTATAAATATCTGTTACTTGCCTTTTGGATCTTACAGTTTACAATAAAACTTCATTAAAAGCCTCAGGTAGAGTATCTGAAAGTTGTATTTGATTCTATAAATGTCCGCAATTTGTAGCTTATTTGTAACTCTAGCTGCTGCTGTTGTTGTTGTTGTTGTTGTTGATTTCCTATAGAAATCAAAATCAATCCTTAAGACCATTCATGGCCATAAGCGAGAGTCCAAAGAAAAAGGCCAGTTTTAGCTTTGACTTCAAGTCCGACTTCAAGTGTCTCGGAACGTTGTGTATGTCAACTTCATTTGGAACATTGGAAAGAGTGGATCGGCCAGTTCTTCCTCTTGCATCAAGTGGCAAACATTTGGCTAACTAACGCACTTGCCCAGTCAAAATCACTTTTCAGAGGAGGCGCCTCTATCTCTAGCCTAGTTAGTGACCCAATTGCGTATTGAATTTCTCAAGTCTATCATCGTCACTGCAATTAATATCATCTGCATTTTGCTCAAGAAAAAAAAAAAAACCTCATGGCAGTTGGCCATACAGCCACGCCCACAGTCTAGTCAATGTCATGTCTTTGTCAGAGCATTTCATTTGGAGAGAAATTCGTAACCCTTGTTGAAAAAAACAAAAAATTTGATCTAGATAACTCTTTTTGCTATAATAAAATTGTAGCCTTTGGGAAAGTGCTAATATATCGCCTGTGTGTGTGTGTGTGTGTGTGTGTGTGTGTGCATAGAAGAGGAAGACCTGCTCGACTCCTTCTTTCATTTAATGGGCTAGTTGAACCGGCTGCTATATTTATGGTATCCAGTTCAGCTTATGCCAGTTACATAAGATTTTCCTTTGAAATTTGATTTCTTATAAATTTTCATATATATTTTTTTTAAATGCTTTAAATATTTATAGATTTGTATGTATCTTAGTAGATGCAACTGGTTTTTGTTGATTTAGAATGATAAATCAATCAGTTAGGTTGCTTTCACTGAATGCACGCGTATGTGCAAAGTTGTAATCAGAAATTTCAAACTTGCCAACTGCTAACGGTTCATGAAACAATGCCAATAGCTAAAAACAGCAACAATAACAGCAACAACAACAGCAACAACAATAATAACAAAAAAAAAACAAGATACATTCGACAGGCGCCAAAACACAAAACCAGTTGGTATCTAAATGATGATAGAAGAGAAGCTTTTTATAGGGGCAGGAGTTGGATATGAGAATGCAGAATGGGGTGGTTGTGCATGTATGTGCGTGTGCAAGTGTGTGTTTCAATTGCTGTTATACAACTGTTGAATAATGAATGCCATTAGGCAAACGTTTTACCAGCTAAGATGAGAATTATTCCAACAACAAGATCAAGTCAAGTTCGTTGCCTAAGTCTTTTGTTGGCTTAATCAAGACAAGTTCGTTGTCTAAGTCTTTCGTTAGTTTAACTATGTTTTAAAGTAATTAAGGATATTTTTATTTTTCTTTTAATGAATCCATCTATAAGTTGACCTATTCCACACCACTTAAGTTATTTATTTTAAGGTCAGGATTTTCTTATTGTTTGTTTAGATAAGATTGTGTGAAAATATTTAAGTTAGTTAAAATCACAGTATTAGCTTGCTCATAAATGATGTTTACTTCTTAACTAGTTTAAAAGCAATTTCACTTATATATATATAATTATCATTACCTCAGCCTCAATTTCAATGCGTGCAGGTATGGCAATGGATAATAGATTAATATTAACTTGTCTGGTGGTGCTGCTGCCGCTGATCTGTCTCAGTCAAGAAATGTGGCAACCGGATACCGATGCACAAGATTTGGCCAATCAGCTGGCGGATGCAGAGGCTCATACTCAATCGGATTTCGATAGCAATGCTCCACATATACGGAAAAAACGTCTTGTTTGGATAACAGACGATGGACGATTGGCTTTGCCGCCAGGCACATCTCTAACATTTACTCCAACAATTGCCATGCCATTGGTTAGGCATCCACCTGAGGGTTTTTTCTCTAACCTAACCATCAGTTTTCCAGTTACAAGTGAGTTGTGTTCAGTTGTGACTGAAAGATTGCTCAATTACATTGATGTTTTTTTGTTTCGCTTTCAGTTGACTTTGATAAGCTGGGACTAACGGATAATCAGAATCCTTTGGGTGATTTGCCACCCTTCTTTGCCCGATCCTTTGGCCATGAAGCTGGTCATATGTTGGGTGACTATGTTGCTAGATATTTGCATGTTCAACGAAGGAAAAGAGATTTAAGCGAGCAAAAAAGCAGAAGCGAAGACAAACAACAATTTAAGATACATGAAGAGGGTCCCAAATATCCAGATTTACCTGTGGGACTTCAGCACATATTCCATGGAGGCGAAAGAGTTTTACTGTATGGTGTTGTGGAGGATTTTCTAGCCACCTTTGGCATGGATGGTAAGGCTTGTCTATTGCGTACCATATGCGAAATGCATTCAAGGAGCCTAGAGAAATTTGGTGTCTTTGGAGAAATGACAAAACTGTTTTTAACGTAAGTCGTCTATGAGTTTGTAAAGACTTTTAGTAAATATTTTGTTTTTTATTTACTTGCTTTAGGGTCACCAAATCACCATTTTCGGAATTGCTGCCCGAATATGTGCAGGCTCAGCATGTTGGTGAGGGTAAACAGGCGCCGGGTGAATGTTTTCCCTACTATAAAGCGTGTCCCAAAAGCATATTCAAAGCTTTGGCCAGTAAATATAGTAAACCCGTTAAAGCATCAACAAGGACGACGACATCCCGACCCATGGGTGAATACCATGAAGAGCAGGCAATACAACTGCCTGTCAGCTCAATAGATAATGAGAACACTCCAATTACCAGCAATAATGTCTATATGTAAATTATAAAAAATATCCTAAAGACCTCGCCCCAAACCAGTTTATTGTTGACCTCGACTAGTTTTTAACAACAAGAAAAATTGAGTGAATATTGAAAGTCATTTGTTTGTAATTAACATTTACTAATTAATTTAAAATTCGTTTAAATTTATTTATTGTATTTATTTACTTATTTTGTTTAGTCAAATAGGCGTTATTAACTTTATTAGTTGTGTAAATAATATTTATTGTGGCATAAAAACGAAAACAAATTCAATTTTTGATTTCCGCTGTATGTAATTCGAAGTTAAAATAGATTTGAAAACTTTTATATATACATAAATAGACAATAAGATTCCATTCAAAAAAAGTGTTGTTGCAGTCGTTTACTTGTGGGTGTTAACTAAGTGAATAAATCAGTCAAGAAATAAACAAATAAAATTTAAAGTTTTAGTTCAATTTGATTTCAAATCCATACTGCGCCAACAAGAACATCTGGCAGCACTTAAAATGCCTATTATCGATATCGACTCACAGTCACGGACAGTGGTGCCACTCTCAGGGGTTATTGGCAGTTGAAGAATTAGCCTATCGAGTGATAACACGAAAAATGATTGCACAGCTTGGACGGCTTTCGACAATTTTATAACATTTTGTAAGAAACACTGTAATAATTAATATGGCTCCAGAAGTTTGGTAAATGACTTGGTGCCCTTGTGGCAGGCTTTGAGGATCAGGTGAGTTATTTATCAATTGCTGCCAAAAGAAAACTCCCCACAAACATATCGATAACTTACTATGATGACCATGCGAGTGTCTGGCGGCTGAACTCATTAAAAGAAAGGTTTTCACTCTGGCCACACTACAAGAATTGTCCCACAACAACAAGCGGGACCTCCAAATAATCCCTCGGTACCCGTACCCAGGGTACCAAGGTAATCCATAGACCAGAAAGTAAATAAACAAGGGGCGAATTAATAATAATCGAAAAGAGCGGCGGCCGTTTGGTCAGGTGAGAGCAAGAGCCACCCAAGCAAAATGTAAAATTAATCGCTGGCTCCCACCGGCGGTGGAGCGAAGAAGGAGCGGCCCTTTGACTCGGAGTCAGACCAGCCCAACTCCAATTGGTAATTGGGAATATCAAGTGAATGTGTGTTATTCTTTATGCCGGCATTTGTATTATTGTTGTTGTTGTTTATCCGCGTAGACGTGGCGCAATATAAGTTGTAATCTCTTGCTGATTAAGTTGTTGTTGTTGTTATTATTATTATTGTTGTTAGATTTTTAACCCCCTCCCCCAAAAAACGCACAACGACGACCTTCGGTTTGGCATGGACATGACGACAGCAGCAGCAACAGTCACAGATGCAGCTGGAGTGGTAGCAGGTGGTGGCCCTGCCAATACAGTCACGCCCCCCTCTAGCAATGAAGCGGCTGCGGGTTCACAAAGCGAATCATCCGAAGAGGAGGAATATTTGGACAATAGTATAGAATTGCGAGGGTATCTAAGTAAATGGACCAACTATATCTATGGATGGCAACCCCGCTATATTGTTCTAAAAGATGGCACACTTTCCTACTACAAATCGGAATCAGAATCGGATTTGGGTTGTCGAGGAGCAATCAGTTTGGCTAAAGCAACTATTAAGGTAAGATACATGGGTGTAGTTCAAAAAGAAATTTTATACGCAAAGTATAATTTGTTTTTGGAGGTCATTTCATCTAACATAAACGCGGTCAACCGTTTCTTGGCAAAATCAAAAATTGTTTTTTTGCTCGGATCACCAGTTTTTAATAATTGAACCATTAAGTAATTTCAAAGCTATTATTGTAGTTTCTAGTTTTTGCAAAAAGATCAATAGATCAAGACATGATATGTGTGCATTTCGTTTGACAAATTAACTTATAACATTAATTCTAGCTTCTATACAGACAACACTGTTCCCAAGACTAATAAGATTTGAACCCCTCCTCCAATTTAAAATCCTACGACTGTGTTTATGGGGGCTTGAGGCGGCGGTGTACGGAGGCCAACCAAGTGCCTTTAATTGAACTAATAAAAAAGTAATGGGAGTAATAGAGCATGAGTATGTATGAGTGTATGAGTGTCTGTGCGCATGTGTTTTGGGTCTCGAAATTAACCGAGAGTTCAAGTCATACCCGCCTACCATATACCATCACCCCTATTTGATTTGACCAACGCCGCAATCAATGCAAGCAAGCAATCAATTAACGCAAACCAGAAATAGAATAGAATTGAAGTCATCGACGATGTAAGTGGCAATGGCAATGACAGTGGCCTTGGTATTGGTGTTAGTTCTATGGCTAATGGTGTTGACAGGTGGCGCTTTCATTATCAAATTCATTGTCCGTATATAGTATATACATAACATAAACATCTATGATTCATAGGCCAAACGCTAATTCATAATCTATCACTTTCTATCTCTCCTGTTGCTGATAGGCACACGAATCCGATGAGTTACGTTTTGATGTTGTGGTTAATAATTTAAATAATTGGTGCCTTCGTGCTGAGACCAGTGAGGATCGTATGCATTGGGTGGAAGTATTGCAACTATATAAAGAGGATACTGGTAGCACGGATACAACATCATTACGTCGTCATGGCAGCACAATGTCATTGCAATCAAACACTATATCACTGGCAAGCGGTGGAAGTCTCAAAAAGACGCAACGTAATCTACGGGAAAAGGTCGGTGAACTGGAAACCTTCAAAGATATACTATTTGGTCAAATTGAGACACTACAGCGTTATTTCGATGCCTGTTCCGAATTGAATAAAAACAATATACAACCATTAGATCTTGGTGATGGCCTCAAGCCCATTGATTTCAAGGTAATGTTCTCAAATTTAAATTACATTATGTATACATATAAAATATAAAACGTATTATTCTTTTCTTATATTTTTTTCCCAAGGGGGAGTCAATTACGTTTCGTGCCACAACGTCTGGCGTGCTGACGACATTGCAACATTGCTTGGAAATCATTGGCGAAAATGATGAATCATGGAAACGGAAACTGGAGCGTGAAATTGATAAACGTCGACGCTCTGAGGAACAAAATAAGTAAGTTTTTTAAATAGACTGAGTAAGAAAATTATTTTTATTATTTTATATAATTTTTATTTAATAAATATATTTTCTTTTTTACAGAAAGTTTAAAGATGAAATGGAAAAGCTGAAACGTTTATCATATCCAGGCCCAGATTTTGAGGTAAATGTGAAAGCAATTTTTAAGTATGTATAAATATATATCTAGGAATTGAATTTTGTTGAAGAGGTACAAAATTCTGAGTCATTTAACAAATTTAGTTGGACAATTAGGAAAAAACATTTTTGCAAATTAAATTTTGACAAAATTATGAATAGAAAAAACCATTCAATTTGCTTTTTTATATACATATAGAAATCATTCGTTTGCTGGCTTAATTTTATCTTTGTTCACCATAATGTGTCATAGTATATGTAGTCAAAAAATTTAGCTGGTTTGCAATATTGCAACCAGATGGATATATTATATAGTGCTTAGAGTAACAATGAATATGGGGGCTATACCCAGATGCAAAGTTATTTCGCAAATGAATGAATAATATACAATATACTAGGAATCATTCATAGCAATAAAGTAAATATATATTCCCTTTTGGTATATCAATGGCATAATTATAATGAACTCGCATTCCTTTTAGAATCGAAACTATTTCAAAAATATATAAAAACTACAAAGTGATTATACCTATAAAGTTAACATATATTCCTTACGGATATCGATATCATAATTATAATGAAATCGTATACTCTTGGAATTGAAACTATTTCAAGAACATACAAGCTTCATGGTGAAAGCGTTTCTTAAGTTACATTTCTAAATATACTTTAGCTATATATATATATATATATATATATATACATATCAAATTGGGAATGATTGTAATTATAGTATATATTTGGTTTAACTATTATCGATTGTTTGGCCAACTTATTTCTGTCTTTCAAAAACTTTCTTATGTGTATTTAATGACACCCAATTTGTGTAGCTGAAAGGGAATGCGGTAAATAAATAGCCAAATAAAAGAAAAGGCGTCAAGAAATTATTAAACCCGCTTGTCTTTCCTTTCACTTTCCCTTTACTATTCCTCACTCACTCTAATTCATTTGATGGTTTGTTACTGTAACACGAAAACAAAAATTTGATCACATCGTCATCATCATCATAGCCACATTCCATGGCAATTGTTTAAACAATTTTTATCGTATGTTATTTTAGTTGTTCTGGTCATTGTTTTTTTTCGGTATTTTTTTTTTTGTTCTTTTTTCTATGGCTTGAGTTGGAACAGAAGTTTCGATCTTATCGCACATTTGGCATGCAAACGTTTTTATATTTAATTACATTTTTGCTTTGACTTCCGCCATAATAACAACATTAGTAATAACAATAATTTGGATTACATAGTTCAGTCTTATTCGATCACAAATTTAATGTATGGAGCAGTTTACTTATTATATGGAAAAAGAAAAGGCAATAAATAGAAAGAGAGAGAGAGGGAGAGAGCGATGTAAATCTATTGTTAAGCCATTACTTGTCTTGGTTTGGGGATGGTCAGTTCGATGGACGTATGGTATGGTTGGTATGGTCGGTCAACAATCAGTCAAGCGAAAGAATGCGAGTGACTTTTTATATACTAAGAGTTAGTTAGTATGTCAGGTTATTGACAGTTTTCGACTCTGTTGTTGTTTTTAAAGATTTACTTGAAGCCAATATATGCACTCTTTACTTATTGTCGGTTATTGGGGTTGACAAATGGCTGTCAGAGTTTATAGTTAGCAAATACGCTTACTTTATGAATGGGTTTAGCAAATATGTTAGACAAATGGTACTGCCATTTGACTTTAATTTATATTGTAAGAGAACTCTTTATCATTTCAATTGATAAATCTGTCAACAATAAAATTCATTTTGGTTATTAAGGTTATGGAATAGTTTATACTAACTGAAAAATGTTATTTACTAAGCTGAAATCTGTAGGCTTTTAGCAAGTAAAGTGGGATATAATAATATAATAATAACTATTTCTAGAACCAATAAGCTTTAGTAAGCTTTTTAATTTTTTTTTTTTTTTTAAATTTTTAAAAAAAATTCTTTATAGCCTTAATTTTTGTTTCTTTTTAAAAAAAGTAACAATACTTTTTAGATAAAAGTCACAATATTCTTGACCTTTTTTTGATAGTATATCTAAATATTATAATATTATTGATCTCTTCCCAAATTGTGTCCATCTGACTAGATTTTTGAAAATTAGGGATAAATATTTATTAAAGAAAAACTCAATTATTTATTATACTTAAGCTTATTTTTTTTTACCTATATAATTGTCTTGATAAATGTTAGAGTATACAGTAGTTTTGTTTATTAAGAATTTGGATGTGTTTACTCTTTTTGTTTCCCACCTGACTGACTGATTGACTAAATGATTGACTGACTGACGGATTGTTTGATAGACTGATGACTTATGGCTTGTCTGCTTCACTGTCAACTTTATGGCTTTATGGGCTGAGGTTGGTAGCTTTGGTAAGTCCAGTACGCGGTCAGCGATCGAGTTGCCAACACGTACAAATCATACAAATCATACAATAAAAACAAAAAGTAAAAAAACGAAACTGTTTGTCTGCAAATTGTGAAACTTTTTATACATTGTCGCATTGAAATTGGTTTAAACAAAAACAAACAACAACAATCAACTAATTCAACATTAAATACAGAATGCCCTCGGCCCGTTTCATTTGGCGCTCTTGCAGTAAAGTCAAACAAATTGCGGTAAATGGAAAATGCCATATAAAAGTGTTAAGTGTACATGGAAATGGCATCCAACCCAACCCTCCATCCCAATCAAAAACAAAAAAAAATTTAATTTGCCTCATTTATGGGGAAACCTTTCTCAAACCGATGTCACTTTGTTAACCGGGTACTCCTGTCATCCAAAAGCAGCCGCTTTCACCAATGTCGTTCACGCATTGATTTATTATTTAAATACCAGGAATCCTTTTATGAAAAGCTTTTTCTGTGCTTTTTCTCTTTCATACACACGCACACACACACACACACACATGTTTGGTGTTCATCGTTGCTGTTGCTGTCAGAATTTTTGGTTTTTGACCCACCAAGCAACAGTTTGTTTTGTGTCCTTGCTGTCGATGGAAGGATTTGGTCCGAATGCTCGTTTTGCTCATTTTATTATTGCTCGACTCTCTCATTTCACACGCCAAACTCTCGTTCTCACTCTCTCCTTCTCTATCTTGTTCACTCACTCATTCTTATATTTGCCACTGAAAAAGGACAACTTTTTGCGCGCTCTAAAAAAAAAAGAAAGGAATTGCAATTAGCTTAGTTTTGGTTTTTGTTTTTGTTTATAATTTCTTCAGTTTTTGTTAAAACGTACAGCAAAGGAGTCTGGTAAGTCCTTGAAGAGAAATAGTAAAGTAAAGTCGTTTGAAGAAAATATGGGAGGAGGGGTGATGACTGCATCTTTGCTTCTAAGTAAACTTTTTTTTAACTTTAAATGATTTGAATTGATTTAAAAAATTTCCATTCATTGATTTGAATTCATTCCATTTCTGGGCATGCACACGCTTACCAAAAAAACAAACCAAAACTAGGAAATGTGAATTATTACTAAGTACAGTGAGGATTTCAAGTTAATTGACATCTGTTCTACCATTTAGACATTTCTTTCTATAGTTGGCAGGCATCACTGTTGACTGGTGGCTTGATGGTTCCAACACTATCCCCTAGACAGTCTTCCATATTTAGTATTCATATCACAATGACGCGCCTTTGTATCTATTATGCTCGCCCAATTACGCATGCCGACTGAGAATCTACAACACCCACAAACACACACACACACACTATCTACCCCTTACTTTTTAGATAGAGTGTAGTATATGCGGCAACTCATCCTATACTTACTCCTCCCTCTAGGGGTTTCTTTTTGTTTTTTTTGGAATTTATTTTCTTGGGCCATTTGTCCGGCAAGTGTTGGCAATTAATTTATACGGCTCACGTTCCATTTCTTTCCGTTTGAATGCGGTTTCGTCATTAAAATTAATTAGGCCGAACCTTAGCTTTTGCAGATGTGTGTGTGTGTGTGTTCTGGTGTCTTTTACTCAATATGCGGATACTTTTTTTTTGCAGGAGGGTCCACATTCCACATTGCCCGAGGATGAGTTCTTCGATGCTGTTGAAACTGGTTTGGAGAAAATCGAGGAGGACATGCAATTGCGATTCAAACTAAGACTTCAATCACAAATCTCACAAACATTGGTCAATGTGCCGCACGAGGCAGTTGCTGAGGGTGAAGAGGCACGCGAGGAATTCGGCACTGGTGCCGAGGCTAAAAATCATGCCCTATGGCCTGAGGTAAGCACATGACACCATCCGACTAGTCGAAAATGAAAATTCAATTATTTTCGTCTACTAATTCGATTTGTTTTTCTTTTGCCTCTGCTATCTGACAGATTGATCGGGTTTGCAAAGAGCAATTGCACTATGCACGGGAGGGAGTCGGTCAGGATGGCAATGGTTGGCAAATCTTTGCCGATGAGGGTGAAATAAAAATGTACAAACGTGAGGAGGAGGTAAATGGCATGGTTATGGATCCATTAAAGGCTTATCATTCGGTAAATGGTGTGACAGCTAGAGAGATGTGCCATTATTTCTTTATGCCCGAATTTCGCAATGATTGGGAAAGTGAGTGCAAAATGAAAAGTACATAAAATGTATATATATATAAAATTGGTATTCTTTATAGCTACTCTGGAAGACTGCACCATATTGGAGAAAATCTCAGCGGATACCTTGCTTTTTCTACAAACCCACAAACGTATTTGGCCAGCCAGTCAGCGTGATGCTCAATTTTGGTCGCATATGCGTAAAATTACCGATGGACTTGAACCCGGTGCTCGTGATATGTGGGTAGTGTGTAATAACTCAACGGAATATGCCAAACAACAGTCAAAGAATGGCAAATGTGTACGCATCTTTCTCACCGTAATCTTGGCCTGCCAAACCCATCTACCCGACGACTATGTCAAGGGTCAACCCTTAAGTCGTGATGATCTAACCTGTAAAATAACCTACTGTTCTGTGGGTAAGTAAATCAATTTCATTTATGTTCTGTTCAACCATCGATTCTTTCCCAAGTGCAACAAAAGATAGTAGATATAAATTTTTAATTATTTACAAAAAATTGGGATTAATTTTACTAGATTAATTAACTTATATGAACGCAGATCGTGAAATGCTTAACTTGATATTTTGGTACATTCTTTTTTTATTTTATAATCTAGTAGATAAGTTATTAGAAAGTTACAGAGAACCATTCGTTTCCGATTCCGTAGAGTTATATATTTATATTTTCCTAAAAGGTAACAATAGCCGAGTGAATTGTCTCCGTCTATCTGTTTTTAAGCCTTTTAGAGGCTCAGTTTTTGATTTATTAAAAAGGAAACTTTGAATGAAAGCCTTTTATCATTATAGGTTGTATATTTATTGGAACTAACTGAATTGAACCTATATATCTATATGATATATTTGGTTTTATAGGTATAATTTTATATATATAATATATATAAAAGTTTATTCGATCCAGTTTTATCCCTGTATGTTCGTTTGTTTTGTTTGTTCGTCCGTTTGACTGTCCGTCTGATTAGTTATAATTTCGCTGAAAGGATTTTTCTTTCGTTCCACTGTAAGTCTGTTTGCCTGTCCATTAGATTATCCGTCTGTTCGCTCTATTCCGTTCTTCAGTCTGACTGTTTGTCTGTCCGTTAGCTACAGGTTAAGGTAATTTTGGAAAAACTTTCTAAATTATTTAATTGTTAATTTTTTTTTTACAAAATTATGGGAAGGTGTTTCAACGATCTGCCGAATATATTCCTATTTTAAAAACATTTATTTTATTGATTTATATTATTTTTTGTATTATTATTATTATTTTGGTTTTTATATTATAAAAAGAACTGCAAAGTAAAATATTTTTTTAAATAAATTTTTTTATTTATTATTTTTTTTTATTTATAATTTTTTTTTATTTATAATTTTTTTTTTTTTTTCAAATAAATTTTTTTTTTTCAAATTAATTTATTTTAAAAAATTTTTTTTAGTCATTTTTTGTTAAGTCACTTTTTTTATAATATATATCTACTTGAATTTGTTGCTTATCCCATTTTTTGGGGAATGGCGATTTGTGTTGCGCAGTATAAGTGTTATATTTGGATGCGCTCTCATATATACGTTTCCATTATTTCAGTCAATCCCGGCGGTTGGGCGCCGGCAAGTGCTCTTCGTGCCGTTTATAAACGGGAATATCCCAAATTTTTGAAACGGTTCACCGGCTATGTGATAGACCAGTGCAAGGACAAACCGATTATGTTCTGATATTTGCCATAAGCAACAAAGCAATCAAAATACAATACAAAAAAAAAAAAAACAAAAGTAAACAAAAGTAAACAAATCAAATATCCAACTTACACACAAAATGAAAAGAAAGAAATGAAACAAAATGAATGAAAATGAAGCCCAACCAACCAATCAAAGTTAATCTTATCTATCATTATCTATAGCTTAGTATCTTTATCCATAAGAAATGCCAATTCAATGGCCTAAGAAAAAAGAAAAAAAAAAAACTTTTTGCAAAAACAAATCCAATTTTTTATATACACTTAACATTGAGTTTTAGCCTATCTATACAATATACACATAGATACATATATATAAATATATATATATTCATGCCACATACATACATATATAGATATATACATATGTGTATGTGTGTGTGAATACGCGCTATAAGTGAAATGTTGAAATTCCCCTTCTTTTTTCGTTCATCTTCTTCTCTTTTCATTTTTTTTTTAATTCAAAACTGTGTCTAGAATTAAGTTATATATATATATATATATATATACACGTACATTTGTGTAAGTGAAACACAATCATTGTATAGCTATAACTTCCGAAATTTCTCTATATATATACATATATGAAAAGAAAAACAAAGAAAAAAAGAAATGAAAACGAAAATAACAACAAAATCTTTGCTTTAAATGCAACAATTGCAAGTCCGTTAAAGGATAAGGCTAAGGATAAGGAATGCAAGAATGTTGTTGTTTATGAAAGAAGCAATGTTTTTTTTTTAATGTTTTTTAGGTTTTTTTTTTTTTATGTTTTCCGTGTGAATATATGGAGATGTTTATACACACACTATTTTACAATATATATACAAACAATTGTCTATCTAAATTCCCCTCGCTCCCTCTTTTTTTTTCTACTCAAACTGTAAATAAAGTCCAACAACTTATTGTTATGCTAAATAAAAAGGCATTATATCTCTTTCTGGTTTTATCATATGTCATGTCATGTATTTCGGTTTTCTTCACATTAAGTTTTTTTTTTTTTTTTGTTAATTTTTAATTTTTTTTTTATGCTAACGCATTAAATCATTTAGCGGATTTTACAAGATTTCACGCATTTATTTTTTTGTTTTGTTTGTATGTGTGTGTGTGTTTGTGTAATTTTACAACTTTTTTTCGTTTGTTAATATTTTAGTTTATTCTTTTCATTTCGTTTTTATATATATATTTTTTTTTTTTTATTTCAATTTACAACCAAATTCTCGAGTTGAAGAAATTTTTTAAATGCCTACGATTTTTGGTTTCTCATATAGATTCGAAAATGGTGCAGTCTGAAATGTTTCATTTTGCCAAAAAATTCTCAATATTTTCTTAGTAATTTTAAGTTTAGCGTTTTTTTTTTTTTTTTCCTTTTTTTTTCTTTTGTTTGTAACTTTTAACGTTTTTTTTGTGCTAGGATTGTTGATATTAAATACATATATAGTTTTATATATACTATTTATATTGAAAGAATTGCCAAACAGTGTGCAACTTTTGAATACCCTTGCTGAGATGTCATTTAAAAAAAAAAAAAAAAAAAGAAAATCCTATATATATAACAGATTGTGAGCTGATCTGTGTCTTTCTTTACTACTTTAACATAGATCCTTCACAAATATGATGGTTCAGTTTAAAGTTATGGTCAGAAATCTTTTATACAATCCAACTACGCATTATTAATGACCTTCTTTGTTGTTGTGTTTTTTGGTTTTTTTATGATATTCTTGAATTAAATTTGACTACTACATATAGACAGACATATAGCTTTCTTAGGAATGGTAGTTGAAAGTTAATGTTATTTTTGTTTTTAAAGATATTTCAAAGATGTAATTCTAGGATTTTCTATAAACATTTGAAACATGTTAAGATTTTAGAAATGAAATGAAATTAATTTTCTTGCAAATGACCTCCCAATTAAAACTTTCTAATTTAAAGAGTTTTGGCAAGAGAAAGGGTATATACAATTCGTGGCGATGATTTTAAGTTTTGTTTCTTTATCAATATTTTTTTAAATGGAAATATCAACAATCCTGGATTATAACTTGAACATTTTTTTTTTTGTTTGTCTTTAGTTAAATATTGTTAATACAAATTGTTGATGTTAATGTACGTTTTATGCATTTGTATTATATAGATTTGTATTTGTTTCATTTATATGTATGTATGTATGTATGCATGTATTTATGTATTTGTTGTGTCATATTGTCATGTTATTGGTTGCTTTTCTTTTTGGTTGTTGATTTTTGTTTTAAGCTATTGGAAAATAGAGTTATGTATATTATATATGCTTGTCGTCTATATAGTTATGTATGTATATATATGTATATGGTATGGTACAGAGCAGTGTGTATGTATGTGTTGGTGTGTGTGTCTGTGTATCTGTAATTTGGCAAATATTCGGCTATATCCAGTTGTGGTTTGTTAT
This sequence comes from Drosophila neocordata, assembly GCA_018903615.1. Lineage (NCBI taxonomy): Eukaryota > Metazoa > Arthropoda > Insecta > Diptera > Drosophilidae > Drosophila > Drosophila neocordata. Next base: position 2,048,668 of record JAEIGI010000001.1, read on the forward strand.
ATTTATCTATCCTGGCTATCCTGGGATTAGGTTTAGTTTTATAATGAGCTTTTTTTTTTGTGTTTTTCTCTATTTTCTTACTCTTGCAGAGAGTATTATTGTAATATCAGATGGAAAATACCTTTAAGGAGCTTTAGGATTTTTCTATAATCATTTTTTTCTCTTTACTCTTTATCTCAACCGATTTCTTAAATTATATTTAAATCGGACAACTTTTTTTCAAAACAAAAAAATTTTTATACCTTTGCAAAAAAGGTATATTAATTTTGGTCAGAAGTTTGCAACGCATAGAAGGAAGCATCTCCGACTATATAAAGTATATATATTCTTGATCAGCACGATGAGCTGAGTTCATTTAGCCCTGTCCGTCTGTCCGAATGTCCGTCTGTCTGTATCAACACAATCTCCTCCGAGACCCTTAAAGCTACAAAGCTGAAATTTTGCACCTGGGCTTCTTTTTGCTGCAGGCATTGTATATCTCGGAATCATCCCGATCGGATGACTATATCATATAGCTCCCATAGGAACGATCGGTCGTGAATATGGATTTCGAGCAATAACTTGGTTGTTTTGAAAGCGATTTTTTATAAATTTGGTATTTATAAGTTTTATATACTTTCGAACATATCTGTAAAGTTTTATTAGAATCGGGGCACTATATCATATAGCTCCCATAGGAACGATCGGCCAAAAAATTGGTTTTAGATGAAAATCTTGGTTATTTTAACAGCGATTCACTTGAAATTTGGTATTTGTAAGTTTGGTATATATATAAATGTGTCTGTTGAGTTTTAACAGAATCGGCCGACTATATGATATAGCTCCTATAGGAACAATCGGACCAAAAAAAAAAAATTTTTTCTTTACTCGTAAGTTTTTTTTCTTGGAGCCACGGGCATGATTAGTTTTATATACTTTCTTATAATTCTGGCAATTTATATGTAATTGATAAGAACAGTTTGCAAAGGTATCCGAACTTCGGCGTGGCCGAAGTTAGCCCACCCTTATAGTTTTAGATACAAAATATTTTACAATATTTAAAATTAATATAGTGTGTGTTTGTGTGTAGAATCTACGAAAGATTCTGCAAGAGTATAGAAACTTCGGTTAACCGAAGTTAGTTTTTGGTGAATGGGGGTATTTCTCTTCTTTTTTGTTTTTAATTATGAAAATGCTTGCTGGTTTACGACTTGGGCTTTTTCTTGAAATAAATTTTTGCGCTAACATTTATGATTACGTTTTTTCCATTCATACAGTTTTTGTATATATATATCTATATATATATATATAATATTATTTAAATGTATGAGATGCTTAGCTATTTACAACAGTTTCATAAACTTTTAATTTAATGCAGTTTATAATTTGGTTTTTGTTAGATTTCTGTTCGTTTTATTGTATTTTTTTCCATCATAATTAGTTAATTAATTAATTCATTAATTCAATTCATTTAAATAACTAGCTAACAGTTGTAAAGCAAACACTTACAAACTGATGCAAAAAGTTGATGAAAACAAACAATTCAACGAAATGTTGCTCATAATGATTTACTACAAATACAAAGAATCGGTTCATTTACTATATATGTATACATATATATATATATATATTTTCTTTTTAAGTTTTCAATATATATATATCTATATATATATATATATTTGTATATTTATAGTTATATATATGTTATATATATGTGACTGCTTTTTATACTCGGCAAGGGCAAGTTCAAGTTTTATCGTCTTTACATTAAATGCTTATCTTAGAGTCTATAACATGAATTCATTCATTATATTCATTATACTTATTCATTACATTCATTTTTATTATTTTTTTTGGTTTTTGTATTTATTTATTTATTTTTTTTTTTTTTTTTTTTTTTTGTTAGCTTTTTCCAGTTGAACTAAGCATAATCAGTGTGTAAATAAGTCTTATTGTTTTTTTTTTTTTTTTTTGTTATTTTTTTAATTTATTTTTTATCGAGTTCGAAAATTAAAACTCGGAAGTTCGTTTCGTTTAGAAATTAAAACCTGAGTTTTTAATGAATTCGGTGTTTAATATATTTGAAATACTTTTTGTTGAATAAAATCGAAAAGTTGTGTAAAATGTAAACTGAATTTCATATCCTTTCGAACACCGAGTGGTTTTAATTTTCGAACTTTTACTATACTTTTTGTGTTTTCGGCAAATTAATCGAAAATTTTCTTTTAATATTTATCGTAAACGTTTTCAGTATTTGCTTTCCTGTTTTGTAAATAGTTTTCTTTAGTTTGTTTTTTTTTTTTTTTTTTTTTGTTGGTTTAAAGTAATTTTATTCTTAAGAAATTTGGTTAGTTTTGTAAGTGTGTGTGTGTGTGTGTTTGTGTGTATATATTTGCCATTTCGGGTGGATTTTACAACAAATCTTACAATTTTACATAGATTTCTTTTTATTATTTTTTTTGTGTCAGTTTTCTGTTTTTACCCATTCAATTTGCAGAATTAAAATTTATATGTATTTCCTTTTGTTTTTTTTTATATATATTTTTGTTCAATTTGCAAATATTGATTTAGAAATATATTAAGTATTTTTTTTTTTTGTTTGTTTTAAACATTTATTTGAAATGCTTCACGTTGTAGTTTCTGATTGGCACGCATACGTGGCGACGTTTGGGTCTTTGTCTTCTCGTTGGCATCCGAAAAACGAGCTGGTGGATTTATATGGTCCTGATAGTTTGGTGGATAGTTGGATATGCTAAACGTACAGGGTTCTAATTATAAATATATAGAACGAACTGGTGGCTAAATTATCAATATTGCTAATTGACACTTACCTAAAAGTAGTCTCTTCATTGTGACTTGAATAGCCACTAGAACTTCGGACATGACGCTGTTTACCGCTAGTACCCGGTTTTCCTGCTTTACGTGCGGCAAACGGTGGCTTTGATTTCCTTGTCATGCTAGTGGGTGTTGTCTCCGATGAGGAAGATGTCTCATCTTGGGTATCTGTTTATCAATTATTAGTTATTAATCAGTTTATAATTATATATATATATGTATATATATTTATACTTACCCCGTTGGGCGCGATATTTGGCCGAATTAAGAGCGCGTGCAGACACATCATTGTCGGACTCGGAGCCGAGTGTGTCATATTCTGTAATTGGTATGTGAAGTGTTAGGATTTTCCTAACTTCGGAATCTGTTGAACCTGGATTGTCCGATTCTAAAAAGTTTAGTACGATTTTCGATGGATTTTTGTACGTTGTTTTTGTTTTTGATTTGATTTAAATTTTTTTTTTTTGATTTTTTTTTGATATTTTTTTTGTTTTTTTTTTGTTTAGTGAAGTTTTGAATGTGAATGTTAGAAGGAATGAGAAAGAAATGGAGATAAATTAAACACAAGAGGTATGAATGAGGCGAATGAGGCGATATATAGCAAATGATATAAATTTGGCTTAAATCTAACTATAATGAATACAAATACAGTTTTAAATACAAATTGTTGATATTGAGTATTCAAAAGATTAGAAAATCATTTCAAATCTTAGCATTCAAATGAAGATTTACCAAAAAATGGAATATTTTCCCTTTCTAAATGATAAATAAGTTTTTTAAAATAATATTTTACATGTTTTTTTAAAGTCTTTTGTTATTTTAAATTTTCGAAAAATATTTTTTTAAATATCTCAGTTAATTTTGATTTTATGTTCATATTTAGTCTGTTTAATATAGAAATTTATATTAAAAATATTGAAAATATATTATAATATTATTTGATAATGCAGTTAATGAAGTGAAATCTTTTCATATCCAGTTATATCCTAGTTATCCTTGATGGAAAAATGAGTTTTGAAATTTAAAATTCCTTTTAAATACTTTTTTAAACTTTTAAATTTCCCAATTGATCAACAATTTGTATTTTAAATATTTTTTTTACATATTTACCTTGACTCTCGGAATGAGGATCACGTAGTCTTCCAACTTTTCGTCGCACTTTTGTATATTCCGGTTCTTTGGACTGTAAAGCAAACCATTTTAACTATTTAGTTAAGAACTTGCACTTGGTTCATTTTATACTAACATGATAACTTTCTGGCTTAACATCATGATAGACAAAGGATCCACGAACTGAATGATATGGCCCACTATAGACATTGCCGCTATAGGAGCTCTCGCTATAGGTTTGCTTATTCAATTGAAATGTGGCATAAGGACAAATATCCTCAATATATTCATTGCCTTCAGCTTTGCCAAAGCTGCCAGAATCATTTGAATTAGAGCCACGTGGCGCTGAAGTGCCGGGATTGCAACGTACAGCCAAATATTGTTGATCCCGATTCTGTTTGTTTTGTAAATTGGCCAATGATGGTGATTCCGACATCGATGAGCTAGCCAATCTTGCCTGATTATTTAGCTCTAAATTAAGTGTTAATATTAAGATGATTGTTTAATGGAAATTCTCAAATTTTAATCTAAAACTTACTTCGTTTTCTAAGAAACAATGCAGCAGCAATTAGGGCTAACAACATAAGCAAGGATAGACAAATTGGTAGCAAGAGTTTAAAGTTAGCATAGAAGGGTAAGTCACTGAGATGCGATATAGGTGTGGAATGATCGTTGTTATAAAGAACTAGAAATTGGCAAAATAAATAATTAGCTTAGAGATAATTTAATTAATTTTTTTATATTATTATTAATTGTACTTACCGCCCTGCGGTGAGAGAGTTGTAAAATTGTAAACAGCTGTTGTCGATCCCGCATTATTGTGGGCCGTCACTTTGAGTTGATATTTTGTGCCAGGAACTAAATCACTAACCGTATAAATACGTTCAGTGGGTGGTATATGATTGGAGACCACATTCCATGAGGATCGGCCATAAACTCTTGATTCAATCATAAAATATAATATACCACAACCGCCATCACCCCATGAGTCTAGCCAACAGGTGACACTAGTTGAATTATTTGTAATCATTTGTGAATGTTTTGGCTGTACGGGTGGATTGCCCTTCGTGTAGGAATTCACAATGTCACAGGGTAGGCCAGTACCAATTTTATTGTACGCCGTTATATATAATTGATAGCGTGTGCCACACCAAAGATTGGTTAATAGATGTGATGTCGTTTTGGCATCCACTTGTAACTCTTCCCAATCACCATTATCTCTTTTATAATTGATGACATATCCCAATATTGGACTACCACCGTGACTATTATCGAGCCATTCTAAATGCAGACTATCCGTATAGGAATTTATTACCGTCAAATTGGGTGCCTCCGGTGGCACTTTAACCACAATATTATAAACGATCTCATCCTTGCCCCAGGTATTTTCCACACTACATGTGTAATTACCCGCATCGCTGGCCTGACACTCCCTCATATAGAGTGTACCATTCTTGGCTATAGTCTTTCTGGTACTTGTCTCCATGTTGTGGCCATCTTGACGCCAAATTGTTACTGGAGCTGGAGCACCCACCTTGCGACATGGTAGCTCTAAGTGCTCTTTCCAGGGTGTGACAATACGTTGACTAAAGGAAACAATACGCGCTGGTACCTTATTGTTGGGTGGCACTGTAACCACTTGTGTCTTCTCCCCCTCACCCATTTTAGTTGAGGCAGTTAACCAGAATTGATAGGTCGCCGACTCTTGGGTGCGGACAGTCTCATGCATTTCCACATAGGGACCAAGAAGACGCTTATGAGTGCCCTCCTCACGTCCACCCTCTAACATGGACATATAAAAGGTGTAACCAGTCTGATAATAAAAAAGAAAAGAAAAGTTAATAAATACAATAAGCCACGGTGTAAGAAAGGATAAATATTCTTATCAATTAAGAATGACTATATATATATATATATATAAAGGATAAATGTAACCTGCTGTATTCTTTCTCTTCTTTCCTCTGCCTAATGAACTTAATTATCATTTAGTTTTAATAAAAGTATATCGTTTTTAGTATGGGTTTTAGTAAATGGTATAACCAAACTATATCTTACTGCTTTGACTTATTTACTAGTTAGTTTAATAAATTATAAAACTAAGTTTTAATAAAAAAAAGTTTTAAAAAGAAGTCTAAAAAGTCACCTACCAGAAAATTTAATTCAATTCAAATACATAAAAATTTCTTTCATTCTAGATTTGAAGAAATTAAATAAGAAAATATTATTATTTTAACTTTTTAAAGAAGAAGTGTGAAAACTTGACATGAAATTGGTTGAAACACTTAAAACATTTCACACACTTTTCTAAAGAAAACAGTTTTTAGAAACAGAACTAAAAAGTTAAGGACACCGAGTGTCAGGACCTCAATTATCTATTATCTAAGAAGTTTTTAAAATATTTCTTATTTATATTCCACCCTTGATCAATTATTGCACATGTTGCTATAGATCACTATTAGAAGTACATTAATTCTTATCTAAATTAGCCAAGGTATATATAGATAGATACTATCTCAATACTTACAATGTCACCATTGGGCAAGTCGGGCGGTAACCAGGATATTATGATTTTTGTACTCGACGCTGGTATTGCCTTGATTGCTTGCGGCGCCGAGGGCACTGCATTTCACAATTGCAATGAAAAGCGAACAAACGAAAATAAATATATATATGTATGTAAATATATATGTATGAATATATATATATATGTTATATAGGAGCTGTATAGTAGTATAAAGCTTTTCATGAAAATTGCAAGCGAGGCGACGACCAAAAACGGATGACGAGAGCAACAGTAAGGGTTTGAGGTTTGTAGTCTTTTGTGGGGGAGGGGGATGGGGAGGTAGTTTGGGAGTTGGTGTTGCATAGCCGCACCTCGTTTGCGTTCATTGAACCGAATGCCACTTACCATCCTCGTGGGTGCGGCAATAAAACGGTTTGGTTTTCATGCCATCGCCTACTTTGGTGTAAGCCAAAACCCAGACCGTGTAGTTGGTGTATTTGCGCAGATTCTCGATGGTGACGTATTGATTTGTTGACTTGACAACCTCCGGATCGGTTTCTGTAAGAGTGAGTGGATGATTGGAATACATAAGAAACAAGAACAATTAGCACTGATTGGAAATATGAAGACCCACACATAAGGATGGCTAATTATATTGCAAGACATCGAATAGATTGAAGGAATGGGTGGTAGTGTTCCCACTAAAGATGATGACTTGTCACCAATTATGTCATTAATCTAAGTTTCCATAGTTCTTCGATTAATGATCATATATCATATACAAATATAAATATTTTTGTTTTTTATTAAATCATAAGCAAATGGCTTTGGTACTTTAACTTTGATTTTTAAACAATTTCGTCTAAAGATTGACACAAACTTGTGTACAAATTCAATTTATTATTTATTGATAACACTAAAAAAAATATTTGACATGTTTCATGCTTTCAATAGATCACTGTCAAAACTTTTGATTGATTATCAATTATTCAATGAAAAATATATATAAACCAATTCGTTTTAGAGTTTTTTCTTTTTTAAACGTGACATAATATTTGTTTTTATTTGATCTTCTTTATTGATTTTTGGTATATTGTATAGAAAAGAATCTAGGTGAGATTTTTTAGTCATCAATCAAAATTTGTGTGTTTTTTATTTGTTTACTATGTAAAATAATATTATATGAGAAAATCAATTTAATTAAGCAAGCAAGTCGTCCTTGTCGACTTTGAGTATACCCTGTAACAAGTAGATAAACTTTATAAAATCAAACTCCTTCAAATTAATTCTAATTAAAATTCTCTATACAATCTGCAGCAGCGAAATCATGCTGTCTCGCTTACTCTTCCTATGCAATCTCGCCCTTAGCATTTTACTACAAAATTTATAGAGATATATCTCCTATATTTATTGTCTGATTTTGAAGACATTTAGACAGCTAATGCCTTTTGGCCATATTATTGGGTGTGTCATTTAAAAATGCGTTTACTATCATATAGCCCTAGTTTTTCGTGTTTTCTATATTGCGAGAGCAAAAGTGGGCGTGGCAAAAAATTGAAATTAACTTGATTTGCGTGGACAGTAGACGAATGCTGACACCAAATTTAGTTGCTCTAGCTCTGTCTCTAAGCTACAATGTGGTCAACGGACAGACATGTCTTAACCGACTCGGCTGTTTATGCTTGATCAAGAATTCATATAATATGGTGTATTTAAATAGGTTACACAAACAAATCTATATATTTTTCTTTTAAATTAAATTTCAAATTTTCAATTTTTTGGTTTTTTAAGTAAAGTATTGAAATTGAATAAATGAAACTGCCTTTTATTTTCTTGAATGATATGCGAAAACTGTTGAGCCACGTAATGGGTTAATGGTATGGCATAATTGCTATACCAATGCCAGCCAATGCCGCTGAAGTAATTTGCAAGGCAAACATTTTGCAACAGAACAGGAAACAGAACCCAAAGTGGGTGAATATTGACAGTAGAGAGAGTTGGTGTGGGGTTACCGGATTGATTCTTGTCTCGACGAGACGACAGACGACGACGACTTACCATAAAGCTCGTCGACCGATATGTAAAACACTTTGTAGCCCTTGATTTTGCCATTTTGCCCATCGATGTCCGGCGGTGACCAGGTGATATAAATCGATGTGGAGCCCAGGACATCGCATTGCGGCGATTCTGGTGGTGATGAGGGAACTGTGCGGCCATGAAACAAGAACAAGAACAAGAAGGAAAACTTTATTAAACAGTTTTTTTTTTTCTTTTTTTCGCTGGTAGGAACAGTAAAAGAAAAAGCAAAAGCAACAGCCACAGCATCAGGTTCAGTCTCTGGTCTCGGCCTCAGTCTCGGTACGGGCAATTAACAAATCCAATCAATGTTGGCCCTCCATCCCACAATTCATACATCTATATATAGCATATACCCCAATATACATGAGCATCTCCATTGCCATCATCACTAGCATGGAGCATCATCACTTACCATCCTCCATTGTTTGCACGGCAATTTCCTTGCTTGGTGGTCCACTCCCTTGGCTTGTATAGGCCTGTACAATCACATGATATTGGGTATACTTGTTGAGATTGCTCAACACTGTCTCACCGCCAAAATGTGAACGCACTTCAACTGTCTTAAAGCTAAAACCCTGAGTGGGATTAACCTCCTTATCTTCGGGTGTTAGCGACATTTGATATCCAACATAGTAGCCAAGTAATATACCATTCCAATGGTCACGTTCCGGTGCATCCCATGTGACCGAAATCTCTGTTGAACTTTTCGCCTCGGCACGCACAGTCAACGGTGGACCAGATGGAACCTCTTCCAATGTTGTTACTTGGACCACTTCAGAGAATTCAGATGCTCCCAATTTATTCTCAGCCGACATGCGTATATGATAAGCCTTGGCCGGTCGCAGCTGTTGTATATTGACCACTGTTTGGGTCCCAGTAATGGTAATGTGTTCGGAATTTTGCCAAATGTCTATAGTATATATATATATATAAACACAGAATATATATATATATAAAATTTAAATAAAACATGAAAGGAGGCAAGGTGGTGGGTTAGGACTATATTAAAATTGCCTTTTTAAATTTTCACTATATTTACTTAAGGATAAAACTAACTTTAAATGAAATTCAATATTGGAAACTTTATTTATTTTTTTTTTTTTGCATTTAACTAAATTCAAAATGAAATCTCAATTGGCGCCCAAGGTAGATAAATACTGAATGTTGGTTCTGTTGGTCTCTGGCATTTCAATTTAGTTATCCTTGTGGAAATTGAGTGGCAATGTATGTGTGTGTGTGTGTATGTGTATGTGTGTGTGTATGGCTAGCAACCAAGGGCAGCAAGGATTAAACTTACCAGAAATTTGTTTGTAATAGATGTGATACTCCTCAATGGGACTATTGCCAGCAAATGGTTGGCTCCAAGTTAACTGCAAACTACGCGATTGCTGTGAATTGATGCGAAGGTTCTTTGGCTGTTCGGGTACCTCCTGAACGATTAGCTGTATGGACATCTCATCCTAACGAAATATGGTCAATGTGTATATTAGTTTTATCAAGGCAGGTGGTGGTTGTGTGTGTGTGTGTGTGTATATGTATGTATATATGTATGTCTGTATGTTTGGCACATTAAGACTTCATTTGCACACTGTCTGCAGTGAAAGTCACGACAGCAAACAGCCAGTTGCAGCTGCTCCAGTGCCAGTCTTAGTCAAATTGCCATAAATTAGGGTTAACAACAGTTGCCAGCTGGGTGAAATTGTGTGTATGGGATTGTAGCCGAGAGTTAGTAAGGTGGAAGTTGGCAGGTGGTAGGTAGTATGTAGTATGTAGTAGTAGATGGTCGGGCGTTCTTTATACAACTTGCAGACAGACGACGTCTGGGTAAAAGTTTGCCTCGTCAGTGAGTCAATTGAGGAGGGTGGGGTGGAATAGAAGTGGATGCATGTGGCGAAGGCAAAACAGAGCAAAACAGTGATTCAACACAAAAATCTGTTCATTTCAAGCAATGGAAATGAAATAAGGACCCAAAGCAACACCCATCTCACTCACAGCTTAAACCATCTAACTAATATTTTCCAAATGGAAACTGTATGAAAAAGCAAAAAACAAGTTGCTAAGATAAATGCAACGTATGGTTAAAGCACATTTCAGGTATATAGGAAATGAAAATCTAGTTTCGATTTCAGGAAAATTTTCCATCATTTTGTTACCAATTAAACATTTTAAATTCAGTTAAGAAATTTCGTATATTTTTTGGAATTTTTCTGTTCTTTAAATGATGAAAATTCTATAAAGTAATTGAAATTGTAACTGTAAAGTAAAAACAACTTCTTATACTTGTAATTATATAACGGTAAATAGTATTTAATATCTTTTGGATAAAGATTTATCAGGATATTTTTAATAGAATTATGAATCGTTTGTTCTGTTTGCTTTTATATACCTATATATATATATATATATCTATATATAGTACTTTTCACTAGTCACATTGTTTCATATCCCCAACCCTGGCCTTATATGTGTGTATGTGTACATACTGTTAACAGAGTGCTGTGTGTCTTCTGTGGCACAATAGTGTCACCATTGGAAAACTTACCTGTCCGAATGCATTGCTTGCCTGACAGATATAAATGCCCGTATCCTGGCGATATGTATGCGAGATGCCCAATTCGGAGACCATGCCATCGTCGAGCACTTGATCTCTTATTGTGTAGCTGTGTGTGTGTGCGTGAGTCGTATGTGTGTGTGTATGAGTGTTTGATTTATATGCAAGTAAAATGCATTTAAGAGATACAACGACACATGCAAACGATGGCGAGATACGGATACAAGATACGTGGAGCCAGGATACGAGAGAGGATACGTGTTTGCGCAACGTGAGCCATGCAATGCAATTTTATAACAATGTTTTCCACGTTGCATCAGTTGTTGTTGTTGTTGTTGTTGTTATTGTTATTATTGTTGTTGTAGTTGTAGTTTTGTTGACAAAGACGAAGACGTACGAGGCCGAAACACGTAGCATTTTGTGTGTATGTATGCGTGTGCAAATGGCATAAATAAATAAAACGCATGTGTGTGTGTGTATGTGTGTTGTGTCGTGGGTGAGAAAGAGAAGAAAGAGAGAGAGAGATAGAGAGAGAGAGGGAGGGAGGGAAGAAAGCCGGAAATACACATACATTAAAATACTTACGATATATATACAAATATACTGCAATACAAGTGGGCAGAAAATGGAACAAGAACTGGGACAAAACCTGAGATTGCTTTTACGTTTGCTCAATTACAATTAAGCTAAAGGCACTTACATACAAATATACGAAACGATAAGTGAAATACTCTATATGGCAGCAAGAAAACCTAAATCTAACACAATATTAGTAGAACATTTTGAATATGAATAACGAATGACCATATTTGTCCATTATAACCAAAAAGTTTCCAGACCTATTAAAATAGACAGCGCCTTGAAGTAGGCAACAAAAAATGCAGCATATGAACAACAAATGGTAATTTCCTCTTATTTTTCTTATTTTTGAATATATTTTCACTGAAATATCTTCTAATTAATATAATGACTTGGCAAATATTGTTTAACCAAAGAAGTTAAATTTTTAAAAGTAAAATTTGTTGCTTTATTTCGTTTGTTGACGTATTCCAAACACAATTTGAATCAATTTTGGTGGGAGATATCTAAAATGTAACTCACTATCCACACACATTGTAAATGATTGATTGATCTATAGCTTTTTAATCATAATAGAAACCTCTTTAGAAATTTCCTTAGAAAGACTTTAAGACAAATGACAAATGTCATATTTCTGTCACGAATTGTTAACCTACTGAACAGATAGAGTATCAGTCAAAGAGATAAACAAATTGAATAACTTTCACAATCAAATTTAAAATGAGTTATCAAGCTGGAAAAATTTAGATTGCTTATTTCATTGCAAACTCTTGAAATATAAGAAACAAAAAAAATGGTATGGTAAAAATAGTAAATAATGGATATATCAAGTGTGTAGATTGAAGTGGCAGACGAATTCAATCATTGCCTAGAGAAAATTGAGTTAAAAAATTTTCCATTCTCAATTTGCTAGTTTTTTCTTCATCATGTATTTGCACAGGTCTTTTAATTAAAATCAATTTGTTGCTTGCAATCGACTTGGAATTGATTTCAACAGACCAACAACACAAATAGACAAATAGTCAGTCAAATGGTTTGACTGAGAGTCAAAGAGTGAGAAAGTTGAAATGGGAATAGCATGTCCTGTGGAGATGTTTTTTTTTTTCTTTTCTTTCCACTTACCGTGAATCCAGTGACTCATCAAGATATTGTTGCGTTGCCTGAATTTTCCATTTAAAGTCAATGGGATTATCGCCTTGTACATTGCATTGAACATGCACCTGTTTACCTTTTGCCACTGAGATTTGTTTCGTTTTCGTTTGAAAATGGGCGGGTACTAAAGAAAGCAAAGTAAAGAAATAACCAAGAAAAAAACACTGTCAGTTAAAATCTCAAGATAAATATTTAGAGTTATAGAATATTACGTACCATTCACTTTAAGAAATATAACTTTGCTAACACCGGAGCCAATATTATTTTTTGCCTCACAAAGAAAATGTCCTTGGGATTCTTTGCTAATCTTTTTGAAATAGATAGTGCCATTGGGAAATAGTTGAACTGTCGGTTCATATAGAAAATCTTTATATTCTCCTGGCGTTGGTCCAATTGCCTTTTTCCATGTTATAGTTGGTTTGGGATAACCAGCCGATTGGCAATGTAATAGAACATCTGTACCGGCCTGGGCACTCGAATCTTTTGGCTCCAATATCCATTTTGGTGGAACATTAACAGTTAACGGTACCGTAAAACGCTCTGTACCAGCCACATTGCCGGCAATACATGTATAATTTCCCGAATGATCCGATGCTATATGTTCGATAACCAAACTGGCTGAATATTCATCTAAACGGCGAAAGACTTCATTGCTATAATGAAAGAGATAATAAAGAAAGGGAATGTTTAAGAAATCTATCATAGCTTAAGGATGAAAATTATAAAGTTAGTTAGTTCTAGTTTACATTATATTTAAGTTGAATAAAACCAAAAAGTTTTAAGGTTGCCCTTCAAAGTAGGCAACAAAAAAGTGTAAATTGTAGAAAATGGAAAAAAGAAAGTGCAAAAGAAAGAAACAAACAAGGACACCAAAATATATTTTTATTTAACTATAATGTTGCCAAGGAAGCATCAAAATAACTTTATTGACCACGTGTAACTTACCCTGTGCCTATTAATGGCTTTCCATTGCGTTCCCATCGAAAGCTGACTGGTAAATCGCCCTCTAATATCTGACAGGAGATGGCCGCACGCATACCCTCACGCAGCATATTTGTCATGGCTTGAATGGGCATAATTTTTGGTGGCACTGTAAACATAAAAATGAAAAAAAAAATCATATATATATATATATCTATATATAAAAAAGGCCAACATACATATACAAATAACCATAAACATTGAGTGAGCATTTGGCAAATGTCGCCAGTTTGGCTTAAGTACAAAAGCCACTGAGCCTGATAATAATCAAGAATGTACATATATATATATATATAAATATATATATATGGGATGTGGAGGGGCGTGGCAGTAGTTGTGGCATCAATGCAGATGCGGGAGCTTAGCAACAGCTGCCGAGTAAATTATTATAAAGAGAGACAGAGCAAAGAGATAGCAGCGGCAGGATGATGACGAGGCAGACAGAACACAAAAGTCAATGACTCCATTGTGGGTCCTCTCACGTTCACCGCCTCCAACCGCTTCTTTGCTCACATTCTCCAAGCTATCAACTACTACCCATCCCCCCCACCCGCTCATCGCTTGCATGTGCATTAAAAAGCGTGCTCTGGCAACTGGAAATAGTTGGTTGCTGCGGCTGTATAGTTTTTTTTTTCCCTATTTTTTTTTTCTTTTCTGTTGCCAGTTTCTAATTGGAATAGTTTCATCCACTGTATTCCTTTCTCACTCTATACAGAATCGTTCTGTTTCAGTCTATTTTGGCTTTTGGGCTTGTAAAAGAACTTTCTAATTTAAATATCGGCAAAAATATTTCCCATTATTATATAAATATGTGTTTGTATATAAGTATATATGTATATGGATTTCTATAATACATACCCAGCACTTGAATTTCCACATTACGCCTTGAGGTCTGCTTCTGTTTATTTTGGGCCATGCACGTGTACGTGCCGGCATCCTCCAAACGTTGCAGTTGCTCGATAATTAAGGTGCCATTGTTATAGGCTCGCTGTCGTCGATTTATGGGCAATGTTTGCCCATCTTTTGGTTATACACAGACAGATAGAAGGAGAGGGAGAGGAAGGAAAAGAAGGAGAGAGACAAAGAGAGAGAGAGAGAGAGAGAGAGAGAGAGAGAAAGAGAGAGAAAAATAGAACGTGGCAACAAGGTCCAATTAATTTGCTTATGTGTCTTATTATTGACCATATTTCTACAACAGTGGACAAAAGTATTTTGACAACAAACTTCCAAATCTAAAACTATTTGTTACTGCAAACTGAGATAAGTGACGGTATTATTTTTATTTTTCAGTGATAGACTATATTAAAAGCTTTAAGGGACCAAAAGATTAGTCTGATATCGAACCCCATTAATTTTTTACAATTATTTGAGTGCCAACTTTTGATTCTTTGGCTGGACAAAAGTATTTTGACAATTCAATCTTTTTCAAAAAAATAACAGAAAATGTTAATATTGGTGGAAGTAATAAAATTATTAATTTAAAATAAATCCTCCGTTGACATCAATGTCCTTTTGTAAGCGCCTAGGAATTGATTTTACCAAATTTTTTAATGTTTTTAAAGAAATATCCTCCCAAAGTCCTTGGACTTCAGCAATCGTCTCCTCGTGCGTTGTTGATAAATCTGGACAGCGCTTTTTGTTTACATAATCCCATACATTCTCTATTATGTTCAGATCGTGACTTTGAGGTGCCCAATCTAGTGTAATTACTCCGAAATCCTTCAAAGATTTAGTAATCATATGGGCCTTATGACATGGAGCGTTATCCTGCTGCAGTATAAATTGCTCTCCAATGAGAATGTGGCCGGAAGTGAGTGCGTAGTTATTGAGGACACGTAAATATTTATCCTTATTCATCGTTCCATCAATGGGTATCAAATCACCCAAGCCATTAAAGCACACGTAACCCCACAACATTACTGATCTTCCACCATGTGGTACCCGTTCGCACACGGGTCGCACTTTCTTGCGAGTATGCCTTGGCAACCTGCAGTAAATCTTTTTTCTTGATGCATGATAGTCAAAAGAGCTTTCGTCTGTCCATAAAACTTGCTCCCAGAACGACCCGTGTGCAAACGCGTACCTCATTCTAAAGGATCAGTAATGTTGTGGGGTTACGTGTGCTTTAATGGCTTGGGTGATTTGATACCCATTGATGGAACGATGAATAAG
Organism: Drosophila neocordata; assembly: GCA_018903615.1. Lineage (NCBI taxonomy): Eukaryota > Metazoa > Arthropoda > Insecta > Diptera > Drosophilidae > Drosophila > Drosophila neocordata. The sequence continues at coordinate 2,064,609 of JAEIGI010000001.1, forward strand.
GATAAATATTTACGTGTCCTCAATAACTACGCACTCACTTCCGGCCACATTCTCATTGGAGAGCAATTTATACTGCAGCAGGATAACGCTCCATGTCATAAGGCCCATATGATTACTAAATCTTTGAAGGATTTCGGAGTAATTACACTAGATTGGGCACCTCAAAGTCACGATCTGAACATAATAGAGAATGTATGGGATTATGTAAACAAAAAGCGCTGTCCAGATTTATCAACAACGCACGAGGAGACGATTGCTGAAGTCCAAGGACTTTGGGAGGATATTTCTTTAAAAACATTAAAAAATTTGGTAAAATCAATTCCTAGGCGCTTACAAAAGGACATTGATGTCAACGGAGGATTTATTTTAAATTAATAATTTTATTACTTCCACCAATATTAACATTTTCTGTTATTTTTTTGAAAAAGATTGAATTGTCAAAATACTTTTGTCCAGCCAAAGAATCAAAAGTTGGCACTCAAATAATTGTAAAAAATTAATGGGGTTCGATATCAGACTAATCTTTTGGTCCCTTAAAGCTTTTAATATAGTCTATCACTGAAAAATAAAAATAATACCGTCACTTATCTCAGTTTGCAGTAACAAATAGTTTTAGATTTGGAAGTTTGTTGTCAAAATACTTTTGTCCACTGTTGTATGTATATGCAATTATATATCAAAATAATGTTCTCTGCACTACCAAAAAAGAAAAGAAAATTATCACAAATTAATTTTAAAAAATTTAATAAAAATTAAAAAACCTTTTTTCTTAATATTTTCATAGGCAAAACTGAAAAATTTTCGTTATTAATAGTAGCTATAATTAAAAATTAATTAAAAATATAATAAATCAAAGTTAAATTATAAATATTTAACAATTTTCTTAAGGACATTCAAAGCTTTGTTTTTAGTAGATTATTACTATATTATTTTAAATGAATTTTAACTGTATGATATACTTTTTTTTTCTTAGTTAAAATTTATTAAAACTTTAATCAAAGTTTTTTTTATCGGTTTATTTTTATTTATATTCAAATTAATGTTTTCATTTTGATTTTTTACACAAAAACTTTGTACATATATCAACAAAAAGGATTTAAAAACAAAAGCCAACTTGTTTCTCTCAGTGTAAGCCACAAAGTATACAAAACTTGTTTCATAATCAAGAGATTTGGGAAACTGAAAGATATCTTTTTTTTTTGGATCTTTCGTTCTTTAATGTTTTTAAAGGCAATTTCAACTTGTTTAATGTAGAAAAGCTTACAATATTCTTTTTTTTTTTTTTTTTTTTTTTGGTTTAACTAAACCACCTGGCCTTCATTTTTAATATTTATGATTATTATTCTTTTTGGCAATTTTTGTTGCACAATAAACACAGATTCATGTTGCACACACACACACATACAGATGCACACAAAGATAAATGAAAAATATAAAAAAATGCGACAACTTGAAATTTATTTCATTAAAAAGAGAAGAAAAAAAAAAAAACAAAAATATACGTGAAATAAAGCAAAAATGATATATCATCAAATGCGAACAAACGAGATGGAAAATTATAAATATAAATATAAATATAAATATATATATATATATATACATATATATATGTATGTGTGTGTGTGGCACGTTCATTTGATAGTTTTAATAATTTTCACTGATATGCGCAATAACAAACATGCAATTTTTAATAACAAACAACTGGCCAAAAGGCAAATAAACAGGAACACAGAATTGAATGCAAAAAAAAAAAAAATAATAATAAAAGAATATATATATATGTATATATATATATATATATTTATAGAGTAGTATAATAAAAAAAGTTGAAATCAAATATAGTATATATATATATATATATATTGAATTTTATATGAAAAATAAAAATTTGCTTTCACATAATATTCCCTATCCTTTGCCTTTAACATAACTGTCAGTTATTGGTGATTTTCTTTCTGCTTACCTCTTTCCCAATGTATTTTATCGATAGGATAACCAGCCACAGGACATTTAACAATCAAATCAGAGCCAGAAATTCCAGTTATTTTTGGCATTTCGCGTATGTAAGGCAATCCATAGATGTTCACTTTAGCGCTATGCGATACTCTATACAAATGGAATAGAAATAGATGTTAGAGAGAGAGAGAGAGAAAGAGAGGAGTGGTGAGGCAGGGGGTGAGGGGAATAAATGTATATAAGTATAGAAGTGCAAGTGATGTGGAATGTATGGCAAAAACATTCTTTAACATGAGAAGCATCGCAACCAACTAAACTAGATTGAGTATTAGAGATGACATTTCAATTGTATAAGAAATTTTTGTTAAATATTTTTTAAGAAATTTTCCAAGAGATACAAAAACAAATGAAATAGAATATATTTGTAAACATTTTATAATCATTATATTATTTAAATCCCTTGCCGATATTTATATACTGTTACATATGTCTCATCTCTAATCATATTGCGCCTACAAAAGTTCCCCTTAGCAAATTGTTTGGATTTTTATGTTGTTGCTTTTTGCCTGCAAACAATGTCGAGCCATTTTTCCCATTTTTTATCCATTTTTTTTTTCCTATTCCTTTTTTTTTTTCTATGCTACAACTAAATTTATGATTTAGCATGGAAATGCTTTTTATGCCTCTTTCCTTTAGTTAGAGAGGGAAATGGTTAGTGTAAAAGAGACAGAGAGATGAGTTCATTCTAACTAAAGGTAAATGTAGATCCATCCGTGTGTGTGTGTGTGAGTGTGAGTGTGTTTTGTATGTTTGTGATTTATTTATGGAACTGCGGCTACTCACTTGCCAATTGCATTCTGTGCCGTACAGGTATATTCACCGCCATCCTCCTCCTTGACATTTGATATATTCACATGGCTGATGACGTCGTCATGAATGGTAACATATTGACCCACTAAAAAGCGTGAGTTGTCTGGTATCTAAATGGTTAAAAGGTACAAACATGATAAATATAACAAAAACAAAAAAAAATAAAAAAAAAGTAGGCCAATTAGCAAACATTTTTCTTTTGCAAGAGGGAAAAATCACAGTACCAGAAAGAGGTATAATGAAGTGGGGTGTATAGTATGTGTGTGTTTGTGTGTGTGCATTTGTGTGTGGTGTGTCGAGTGTAGAGGGAAAAATGAATGAAAAATTCATGTAAATCGAATTGATTGAAATTGCATAAAATTTGCACTAGGCTAAAGTGAGACGATGCCCCACAGACTCCAATATGCGAGTGTGTGTGTGTGTGTGCCTGTGTTTATTGGGTGAGGGGCTATGAGATGAAAATTGCAAATTTATGCAAATAAACGAAACAAATCCTTGAAAATGCTCCATGGTCATGAGTAAGAGCAAAAAGTGAGACACAGATAGAAAGCGACAGAGAGAGAGAGAGAGAGACAAAAAAAAGGCAACAGAAATTCTTGAAACGAAAAAATTCGAGTGTAGAAAGGCAAAAAGCAAAAGCCATGGCATGTAAAGTATGCACTAGAATTGCCCAAAAAAAAAAAAAAAAAAAAAGAAAAAAAAAAAAAATATATATATATATATAGAAGGAAAAATCAAGAAATAAGGACAAAACAGACAAAAAAAAAAAAAACAAGCAAAATAAAAAATTGCAAGGGATTTTCAAAGATTTATCTATGTGTAAAGATAAGCGAGTATAAAGTGAAAATTGTAACTGAAAAATATTTTTGAAAATAAAGTTTTTTTTTCATTTGTTTTAAGCTCTATCAAATATGATAAAGACAAAGAATCTCTAAGCCAGAAATTTTGAGAGTTTATTTCTATGTAAAATTATGATTGCATTTTGTAATAAACAAATTGTCAAAAGGACGAATGCAAAAGACATGAAAAACTCTAATAAAAAATTGGTAAAGGATTTTATTTTTTTTTTAAATAGAAACAAAACATATTTAGTTTGCTAGACAGAAAAATGATGTTGGCCAAATTCTCATGGCTTTGCGTGTACAATAGGATTTTTTTTTTTTTTTTTGGTTTAATCCTTTTGGAAAATGTGGCAAGACTATGGTGTTATATAGTCAGTTTCTATTATGACACCATTATGATTACATGAATGGGGGCAACTTGGTTTTACTTGAAAACGGAAACGCTGCATGTATTTCCGTCTTTAAGCTAAATGCTTTATACCAGTGGCCAGTGTAAATGTGTGTGTGTAAGTGTGAGTATGTTTGGTGGCTTTACTTACCGGAAATCCGTCCAAGGACCATGTAAATTGAGGCAGTGGATTTCCGGTGGCAACGCATTTCAATGATACCGTCGGACCAGGCTGCAACGTTTGCTCCGAAAACCAATAAAGCAGTTCCGGTGAAGCATCTGAAATGCACATTCAAAGAACAGAGATAGAGTTAGACAAATTGTACAAAATTTTTAAGCCTTTTTCCAAGTTGCATTCATGATTATGCCGAAAAGCCGCTTATTACTACCACAAAGGATGAAAGCTCTCATGTATGTATTTATGTATGTACGAAATGGGGGAAAATTAATTTTCAAAATTCAATCGACTTAGGCTTTGAGGATTTTTAATTACACCTGTTATCTTGGAAATGTACATAAAATTGTTGTAATCTTCTTAATTTTAAATAGCTTAAATCTAAAATGGATTTCAAAACCAAAAAAAAACAAAAAATTGCTTGCATTATTTTACAATCAAAATCAGATTTTCACATTTCTTCACTATTGCATTTCCTTGGCATCTTCAATCTTCATCTTTTTCTTGTACAGTTGGCTAGTGGAGGGACATGGGGTAGGGTTGGGTTTTTGGTAAAAGCCGGAAAATGCATTTGACATGCCAACAAATGTTATCCAGCTGCTGAAAATTGTATCAATTTCCTTTTGCACAGCAAGGATTTTTCGGCTTTCGGTATCTTGGCCTGACATTGTCAGTTATAAGCTGCCATATTTATTTGCTCTCTGGCACAGACACACACACACACACAAAGAGAGGCACACATACATTCATATATATATATATATATATATATATATATATATATATATATATATATATATATATATATAAATACAGACATACAGAGAAAGTCGCACACTTTTGCAACGTTGACACAATTGCTGCCATATCCGGCCGCTTAATGGCGCTTGGCACATGCCCCAAGGGCTAGGGGGTTATCGGTATGTAGAGGTACACGGGGCTTGGGGTATTGGATGAAGCTTTTAACACCGAAAAGCAACAAAAAAAAAAAAAATTGCAGAGAGAACGAGAAAAAAGGGAAAGGGGAAGAGAAATCAGCGAGAGTATATCCTCCTCCACTCCTCCCTTCCTCTACAGTGTCACAATCGCAGGCAGCCAGTGCGAAGCATGCCAATAATATATCGAAATCAATTTCCGTTTGCGCCTAAAAGCAAATCACAAAAATTGTTGCCAAAGCGACAATGCGCAAATGTGTGAGGTTTATTTGGTTTATGCCTCTAAAGAAATCACAATAATCATAAATATCATTGAATGAAAACTAATTGAAATTTGTATTGAATGGAAAGTTAACAAAAGAGACCAACTAACAAATTTTTTATTTATTAACAAGTAACTAAATAAATTTAATTGAAAAATGTATATTTTCATACGAATATTTTTCTAAATTTTTAAAAGTATTTTTGGTGCCATTTAATTTTTACCAATTATTTGATTCAATCTAATGTTTTCTTTTATATTTTTATTTATTTGTTTGTTTATATTCTTTAAAAGTTTTGCTCTGTTCGCTTACACATAAAAATTTTTATTGAAATTTAATATTTACTAATTCTTTTTTTTTCTATTCTTTGAATTCGAATTTTGTTACTTAAAGTATAGAAAGTGAAGTGTTAATATAAAGTAAACCTTGTAAAGGATTTGAAGTGAATGCAGAATTCAAATGTAAGTATTAATTAAAATCCTTTTGTTTATTTTGCCTTTTTATTTATATTTAGTTTGTTTAATTTGTACAAAAATTTATTTTAAATAATGTTTTTCTTAATTCTTCTCCTTTTTTATTCTGCAATTAGTAATTTTGGTAAACTGAAGTGAACTTTAGATTTTAAAACAAATGTAAGTACAAATATAAATTTATTTTAATATGCCTAAATATGTTTTATTATTTGTATGTCATTAATGATGAATAATGTTTTTTAAAACTTTTTAAATCAATTTTTATTCACGTATTTAGTTAACGTATAAACGTTAAAAGTATTCATGATACGATTCTTATGTTTGTATTGCCCCTGAGGCTGCTAAATGTTACAAACTGCCTCATATGTATATGTATAAGTGTGTTTGTAGCGGAAGAAGAAAGAAAGCCCATACACCCTTCACCTCTCTCTCCATCTCTCTCTTTCTCTGACCCTTGGCCCCCTACCATCAAGCTATTTAGTGTCTGCGGCTAGATTTTTAGTGCTGGTAATAAAATTAAGTCGTCGTCGCTGCGTTTTATGGGGCATTGTTGTTGTTGTTGTTGTTACTGTGATTTGTTATCGTTCCTTGTCCTACACACACACACACACAGTTTTGATGCCCTTTACCGTTATAGTTAGCTATTGTTGTTGCTGTTGTTGAAAAATGTTAGCAATTTGCTAAATTAGAAAATAATGAAATGCAATTATGACAAACATTTATTTGTGTGGTCTGCGGTCGCCATCGGACAAACAAACGGACATATTTCCCATATATACGTATATATATATATATATATATCTTTGAAGAGGAAATTACGCTTTTGATTGAATGGGCGTGTAAGTGAGATGGGGCGTGGGTGTGTGTGTGTGTGTGGCCATAAGTGGTTATTAATGGCCATCAGTATGGCAAATTTATTACAACAAATGAAAGCAATAGTAATATTATGATATATTTTTTTTTTTTTTTTCGTTTTGTTTTGTTTACTTACCACCCAATTGAAGTTCAGCTGTTGATTGAATTTGCTCCCATTCATTAGAGACAAAACATTGATACATGCCAGGATCCTCCTTTTGTACCTTTTTTATAATTAAACGTGGCGGATCGGTTAGAATCTATAAGAAAGTCAGTCGAAAACCAATTGGCAATTAATATCGAAATAATGCTTTATTTGTATCATATTGTATATTTATAGTTGGTATTATTTATTTATTGGTTATCGATTGATTTCAATATGTAAGAATTACCTCGACTCGATTATCTCTTAGTATGGGCTTGCCGTCATGCAACCAATTCACATCATGAACCGGATGACCCGAGACAATGCATTGGAATTGCGCATCCTTATCGACATCGACAGTCTGCACCTGTGGCTGTAGATGGGCGGTCAAAGGAGCTAGTCGATGTAGATGATGATAAAGTAAAGCAACAACAAAAAAAAAAGATGGACATTATCCTCAGACAGACACACAGACTGGACACTACTACTCACCTGTCACCGTTAGGGACACTTGAATGGTCTCCTCGCCAGCTGTATTGTTCACCCAGCACAAATATTTTCCACTATCCTCGAGACGAGCCTGTAATACAAACATACAAACATACACACACACACACACATACGCACACAGGCACAGATAGAGAGACAGACAAACATAAACACAGACACACACATAAATCAATTGGCAATCAAAGGCATTTTTCCCATTTCCATTTTCCATTTTACTTCATCGTCCACAATACGCACCTTGGTGATTTTGAGCAAACCCGCGGACACGATGGTGATGCGTTCGCTCAATTGCAATGGCAGCAGCTGCTCATTCTCCTCCTTGAACCATCTGAAAGGATATAACACAACACAGTAGGATACATACACATTCAATTGTTGGTCAAACAATGGCTGAATGAATTTCATTTCTTTTATATTTGCACAAGATTTGGGACAGTTCGATAGGCCTTGCCTTGTCTTTACTCTTTCTCTTTCTTTTTCTCTACCTCATCTTGTATATCTCCCCTTAACCCCTATTGTTGTTGTTTTAAACAAATTGAAATGACGACGATTGAATTATCAATAATTTCGAATTCGTTTCATTCAATTTCTTTCCTTTGATTGTTGATTGTTGAGGTTGAGGCGAAAAATATTTTCAATAGCACTTAAATGTGGGTAGAAAAAGAAGAAAAATGCGGGAATATGAATGCAATTGGCAGCCATGGGCGTGGCAATGGATTGAAAAATTGAGTTATGATGAGGGGTAAAATAGGGAGGGGTGGTAAGTTTTGATTGAGTTGCATATGCATGACATTACCTATAAAGTATTTATAATGAAATTGTGCAAAAATTGTATATGATGAATCCGCAATGAAGTTAAAAAAAAATATTAAATGATTGTGTAATTCCCTCGACTTTGTATGAATCTATGATTTAATCTGAAAGAAATCAAACTTTGCCATTGACTAAATGTTTAGTAAGTGGAAGAAAAGCAAAGAGATGGAATTTATATAGAAAGAAGCATTTGGCAAAGATTTATTTTATATTGAATGACTATAAAATGAAATAAAATTGTTTAGATTTATATTTTTTATTTGTTCTTTACAGAATCTCTTGAATGTTCTTCTTACTTTTTTTTTCCATTTCTTTTCAAAATATTTTTTGTGTATTTCTTACTAGGAGATTTCACAGAGTATGCAATATTTATTATTATTAAATTAAGAATTTGATTTCGGTATTATAAATTGGTAGAATCAACAAAAAGAGCAGTGCATTTTTTTTTTTTTTTTCTTTTTGATTTTAAGCTGCCCCAAGCCTGATGTCATAATCTGTTTGATGGCTGGTCACCCACTCTTATGCTTAAACAGAGAGCTGGGCACCCAGCGCAATTTCCTTTCATTTTCCTTTTCTTTTTTTTTGGTTTTTTCTGTTGATTTTTTTGCTGTTGTATTTTTCCTTCATCTGACTTTTGTAAATAAAGTTATTGATTTTAATTTGGCTTTAATTGCACTTGAGTGCATTTCTCGTCTTATGCTGATGGCATGGCATTTCTTAATTAAAATCAGTTGAAAATACCAGGCATAGCAGGAGCGAGCGAGCACAAGGACAGACAAATGGTTGTTTGGTATGTGTGTGTGTGTGTGTGTGTGTGCGAAGGCACTCCAGAAATTTGCATATGAAGTGTCTGTTGTTGAAATCGGAATATGTTCAGTTATTATCAACAACTGAATCAATGTTATGTGGTTGCTGCTGAATGAAGGAACAAAAGAAACGATGGCAACGAGTATCACTGATGCAGTCAGTTGGCCCACGCCCGAAACTATGCAATAATAAAAAACGATTTCAAATATTTCTATGCCCAAGTGTATGAACAAAACACAACTGCCAACTATTTTCACATTTATGAGCAACAACAGCAGCCGCAGCCAAGACCTGCTGCAGGTTGCAAACAATGCAGCCGAAAACAAAACTCGTCGACGCCGTTTCCACCTCGACCCCCTTTATCATCCACCTTATCCTTCTTTACATTTTTGTTTGGCCCGTCCTATGCATATTTCTTCCTGCCTTCATCTTTGGTGGATGCTTGGCACAGCGGGAGACATCAAATAAAAGGCAGCCGCGATGTGGCATATCCTGGGAACAGTTTTTTTTTTTTTTTTTATGCATGCAACGCCAACGATGTAGCAAGGACGAAAAACTAAAGCACAAAACATATCCCTGAACTGTGTGGGCCATATTACATGGCATCCTTTTGGGTCATTCTGGCAGCAAGGACAATCTTGCCTCACATCGGACCATAAAAAGCAATGCATGTTTTAGTACTCGAAAATCGCCATGATGAGCCAAGAGCCCAAGTGGCCAAAGGACATTCCATATAACGTACATACATACATACATACATACATAACATTTGTCTCCTCTTCACTTATGCACTTCTTGTCCATCTCCCGTTTATGGAATGGAGGACGACAAGGGACCGTGTGGAGTAGTAAAAACTTGATCGGCAATTTGCCATTTTTGGCCATAAACGTTTCGCAACATTTGATTGATTTGTGCTTGACATGAAGAAAAAAAAAAAACTCTCTATATGGTATTGGGTGAGAAGGGAGATGTTGCAAAGAGAAGAAGATAAGACAAATGTCTCGGCAAGTGCCCCAATAAACAACATTGATATACGTATATGCTAGCATCTGTTAACTTCCTTCCACCAACAACTTCTAACACTTAAAGCCAAAGCCAGGAGAGGCATAAATTTCCAACTGATGTCAAATTGTCAAAAAAAAAGAGAGAGAGACAGAGAGAAAAAAACATATTACCATTTTGTGAGCGCTCTGAGTATGAGGGAATTAAAGTGATAAAGATGTGTGTGGAGATGGGGGAGGGGCCATGAAAAATGGTCAAAGTTATGCTCTTAACTTTAAAAAAAAATAAAAATGTTGTTTCTTAAAGTATAAACCAAAAGTACTCTAAATGATAGAAAAAAAGAAGAATATGCCCCTTGAGATAGACTTTAAAATGTTGTCTAAATATATTTAGAAAATTTTTATACCAAGTAATTAAAAACAAATATCTTATATGATATTTTTTTTGTTCATTAGATTTCTCAGCCATTGAACAAGACTTCACTATGGAATATATTATATATTATACATATTCTTAACCAAATCGGTTAAAATTTGACCATTGGCAAGTTTCATGAGACATGAATTGCCTAGAGAGGCACTATAAATCTCACCATAAACTCATATTTTACAGTTTACAGTCCCCATATACATATAGATATATCCTGTGGGGGCATTACCATGCTATGCGATGCGTTGTCCCACATTTTGACAATTTGCCTGACATTTTTATTATGATTTTTCCATCATGGGTATTCCGTTTACCCTACCGCGCTCTCTCTCTCTCTCTCTTTCCCTTGTTTCTTTCTGGTGTCTTTTTTTTGGGTTTTTTATTTATTTTTATTTCGTTTTTTTTTGGCCAAAAGCGCTAAATATTTCACATTGTCATAAAGTGTGCACCAACTGTGGCTGCCTGTCGTATATACCTGTTCCCGTCTGACACGCCCACCCACGGCCCTACCGTCGCTCAAACAAAAAGAGAAAACCAACTGTGTCCTGTGACATGGCCACGTGTTTAAAGTTGTCCTGCGCCCTCTTGTGTTGTTTCTGTTTGATTTTTTTTCTGTTGTTTTCTTTTTTGTGTGTTCGGTTGTTGTTGTTGGCGTTTTACTCACCGATATGTTGGCACCGGATGTCCTTGAGCTATGCACGGCAACGTTGTTTGGCCATTAAGGACAACATGCCGCATCGAATGCTTCTCCACGTTGATGCGCGGCTGTACCATGCCCTTGGGCTCTGTTACAATAATGCGGCCAGGATATGTGGAAATTTGTATTTCAGCTGTGTGCAGGCAAAAGGTGTGTAGAGCGGGGAGGCGGAAAAGAGAAAACAAAACGCACATACATACAAATTTATATATATAATATTAAAATGAGAAAAATATGTGAAAAAAATTACTCAAGTTATTGCAGCTGACAGTACTCCATACATCCTTACCCTCCCCCCTCCCCCACAGACATTTACTTAGATTTAAAGCGTACCGCTTTCCGGTTAAAAAATTATAATAAAAAATCGAGTGAAACACAGAAATTATATGACATCAGTTGCGCATATATTCTCTGTCCATCTGTTTGTGTGTGTATTTTTTTATTTTAATTAATTAAAAGTAAATGAAAGCAATCAAGTTGATTACCTTGGACCACCTGACAAGGCTCTCTCTCTCTCTCTCCCAACCATTCATTATGCTGGGCGCTGCAATGCCCTAGTCCTTTTGTCTGTGGACACAACAGACAACTACTACTACTACTACTACTACTAAATCATGTTGGCCACAACCCAACATTTCGCGGCCAACAAATCCCAGACAAAGGATTTTATTAGGCCACTCGGCCAAATCAAGTTGGTTTGGTTGGCGAGGGCTTCACTTATCATTTCATACTTTCATTTACAGTGGAACCAACAAAAAAAAAATAAAAAATCTCCAACTTATATGATTACAAAACAAAACTCTTGTTTAAACAGTTATCTAACTATATAATCATTTGGTATTAGCCTGATTATGTGGTAAAAAAGCTTTTTTTTATACCCTAGCAAAAAAAAGGAATATTTATTTTAATCAGAAGTTTGTAATCATTGACCAGATACATGATGAATTGAATTGATATAATCCTGTCCGTCCTTTTCAACATAGTTTCCCAGTTTTACTAGAATCAATCGTTTATTTTATAAAGCTTTTAAAGATATAATCGGTCTGGAATAAAAATTTACATCAATAATACGATTGTCACCGTAATTTAGTACTTATAAGTTTGGTTTATCTAAAAATGTTTCTTTTAAGTTATAGAAGAATCGGTCAACTATATATTAAAACAGCTTTAGGAACAATCCGAGCGAAAGATAAAGGCATGAAAAAAAGATTTGATTTGTTAAATACATTTTCTAATTGTTCTACTAAATTATATATAATCGTCAAGAAAATAGTTTAAAAGGATATACAAACATCGACATAGAAAAAGAGCATCCTTCTGTTACTTTTTTTTTTTACTTTTCTTGGATTAGTTGAAAATTTCAGTTAATTATTGTCAGTTCGTTATAGTCAGTTGCTGCTGTGATTTAATTTTGTACACTAAATATCATAATTATCTTAAAAAAAAAATAGATCTTCATTATCTAACAAAAAGCAAGAGAGATGGCGAGGGGAGAGAAACAAAGAGGAAGTGAATGGCATGGTCTCATTATTGTTAGTCATTCGTTCATTGTGTCGCTATAGAGTTATTGTGCAAACTAAATGGATTTTTGGTTTAAATTGTAATTATGTACGGCGATGTCATTCTCGTCTTCTCATCCTCCCTCCCTTTTCACTACCTGGACTGCCCTATAGATAGCGGCCATGGCCGCAACGAACAAAACTGTTGCCTGGTTTTGTGCGCCAGGTATGCGCTTAATGGAAAATGGCATGCATTTTAGCATGTCCCTACCCCCCCCTCTCACTCTCTCCCTCTATATTCCTTTTGCTCTCTATATTTGTGTGTGTGTGTGTGTGTGTGTGTGTATGCTAAATGAATTAGTTATGACCACTATCCGTAACGTAACCATCTCCACTTCCCCCCAAACTCCTCACTGAGCTCATATTACACTTTTAATGAGTGCAATGTAAGCAGTTTTCCAAAGGATGAATGAAATGATGGGACGCTGTATGATATAGAAAGGGAAAACCAAGAATTGAAATTGTTCCATTGTTCCATTCTCTAGAATTTCATAAAATTAATATTTGTCTGTATGTCTATGTGTATATAATATTGTAAGCCATATAAGTAAATGTGTGTGTGTGTGTGCGCAAAATGAAACTACATATGTATGTGTATGTATGTATGTGTATGGCATAGGAAAAGCCTGAAAGCAACTTGCGGCTTTTGTGGCTTCAATTTCAATTTGATTAATTAAATACGAATAACAAAAGTTATATACCAAAAATGAATAATCCAAAGAAAAAAAAGAATTGCCAAAAGAAGAAACCGCAAAATTTCGATCATTGTACATATATACATATATGCCATGTTTAACTGTAAATTTAACTTTTTATCGAAGATGTGAACTGTAAATAAACTGTACAAACAACACACTAGCATACAAAGAATACAAGTAGATGAAAAAGAGAAACAGCTGCAATACTGAATTGGAAAGAAACGAAAGAAAAGAAAAGAGTACAAAACGTAACGTAACGAAAAACAAAATGTAAAAGGGGAGAAAAAACTTTTATCGCATTGATTGATGATGTGAAATATGCGCACAAAGGCTAATAGAAATTCAGCTTAAGCGTATTTTCACACACAATAAACTTCAAATAAGCAAGCAAAAAAAAAAAAAAAAGAATTCACATATTGACTTGAATCTTTCTCTCTCTCTCTCTCTCTCTCTAGTATTCTTTCTCTATTTTTGTGTGTGTGTCTTGGACTTTGCCTTCGTCTTGATGCTTTTGGGCGCATTGCCCTTTTTCGTCCTGGCGATTGAATGTCACGCATCATAAATTATGCACAAAAAACGACAAGTTGACTTTTGGTCAGCAAAGGAAAAATAACTATTATAAGGGATTCAACAATTCAGCTAAAGGCGAATTCCCACATATACATATATGCCTGTGTGTCTGTGTGTGTGTGTGAGAGCAAATAACAAATGCTGAGTAAATAATTACATGCTTCTTTTGTATACCCTATAAAGATACGGTTAAAGTGGCTTTACTATAGGTATATATATATATATATCTTTAAGCTCTGAAAGTTTAAGTTTAACTTAACCCTCTTATGCCCAACATTTTTGTTTAGCAAAAACATTTTGTAGGGTGAATTGGTCTCTATATTTAAGATTCTTTAAATAAATGCTAACATGACTAGGCACTAGAGGGTTGAATTTGAAACTATAGTAGCTTTTAGAAAGATTTTGTGTAAATTTAGGTTTATATAGAATGTTGGTTTGTGGCTTCAATAGTTCATATTGATATGTGATAGCAATATATCAATCATTTTCATAGATTCATATTAAGGTAAAAAGACTTTAAATTTCTATTTCTCTTCAACAAGCAAATCTAACTATATATCTAAATATACCTTGATGCCATAAATAATTAAGATTATATATATATACCTTTCTTACGCTCAAAGTTAGCCCCTAAATTTCATATCCCATTGTGTTCCTTACAAATTGAATTTGCATAGATCTTTTGTTTGTTTGATACCAAATCGAGGAGAAGAGAATTTAAAATTTAGTCTATTATAATACCCATTATAAAGTTCAATATCATCCCTATATATATGTATATATTGATTTCATGTAATTTAGTAGATCTCTTTAAGATTTAATTGGCATTCAAGCCACAAAATACCATCCATCCATTTGCTAATTTATTCAACTTAATTATAGGTCTCTCTTTCTGCATGAAAATCTACCCAAAGTCCTTCATTTTAACCATCTACCACATACAACTCCTTCTACTTCTCATTTCATATATGTATGTAGTGATGGGTCCTTCTGCTCTTTCACCCTCTCATCTTTATGGTCATCGTTGCCGTAGCCGATGCCGTTGCCGTTGCCGTTGCCAATTCATGCATCGTCCAGTTGGACGATTAAGCTGAAAATGCGATTATCACGTACTTGTCAGTCTATTTAGAGTGCGGCATGTGTAGCTTTTGTACGCATCATTGGGCCCCGCATTATTTATGTACAATTCGCCATTCGATAGCACCGTGTATTTGCCGCCAATGTCTGTGTTTGGATACAGATGCATACCGGTGTCCTGTACCCAAGCGGTGACCATTACAAATTCCGACATGTAGCTGGGCACCTGTAAACAGTCAATGGAAGTAGCCATAAGTACATAAATTTGATTAACAACTTTTCTCTTCACTCTTTCATTTCTTTTTAAGATTTAAGTGTGAAAGTGTGTTAAGTGAACATTTTTGTTAAAGTAAGAAAACAAAACATGGGCAATGGTTAGAGCTTTTTTTTTTTTTGTTTTTTAGCCCTTGGACAAGGTAAGCATAACTTTGTAACCTTTTTTTGACAAGTCAGTTGATGGATGTGGCATTATTACACTGAGAAAACTAATTTGAAATAGTTATAAACAAAATTAATGCTTTAAAATAATTTACATAAAAATGTTATAAAGATAAGTTTATTTATTATTGATAAACTTTTCTTTGTTTTAATCAAAATTTTTTTATCAAATGTAGAGAAAATCTTGAATAAACTTGAATAAATTTTATTTTTGTAGTGTAGTAGTATTTAGTAGATAGCTTACCTGACACTTTAGCACTGCCGTGTTGCCTGTCATCACGTATTCATCGTGTACCTGCACCGTATACTTTTGGTTGACAACTGTAACGAATTAAAAAGCATATTTTATGCAAATTGTTTTTTTACTTTTCTTTTCGTATTTTTTATTTTTGGGTATTTTTTAACAAAACAAAAGAGAGAGAGAGAGAGAGAGAGAGCAAGGGAAAATGAAATATTAGAGGTAAAAGAAAAATAAAAACCCAGAGAAACAATTATGTTTTGCTCTCCTTTTGCTTTTATTAGCCATTTCTATTTTTTGTTGTTAATTTTTAATGTTTAAGGATCACACATAAAAAAAGGGCTAAGCACGACTTTTGTTGTTGTTGTTGCTTTTTGTTTTGCTTTGACAGCCAAAATATGTGTGGGGCATTAAATAAAAAGCTAGAACCAGGGACTAGGCAATGCCTGTCAACCCACCAGACACACTCACTCACACACACACAGACACAGGCACAGCAACACTCAACATACAGACACCGACCGACATTGTCCAACATATTGTGACACTTTACAAAAGTGTTGCCGTTTGTCAGACGATGACAGCAGGGCATGGCAAGGTCACATAGAAAGGATGTGGGGGGGGAGCAAATGTGCAAGTAAAGACAGTTAAAAAATTGGATTTGGCAATTTGAGTTAAAGATTTTTCTTCACAAACCCAAAACACCCCCTCCCAAACCTACCCCACAAAAAAAACAAAAACACTCTCATTTTAGGGACAATAATTAAGAATGACAAGGTCTCTGATAAATGACAGCGGCACAGTGGTGTGAAAGTTAAATTAAACATTTCTCATAGGTGTATAATTAATGCTATATAAATGAAAGAAAAAAAAAACAAACTGTATAAGGTCATTTGGCAATTTGTTGTTGAAATTTTTACTTGTGATTCTATTAAAATTTGTTTATTTATGTGAGATTTTTAAATGAATTGGTATAATCTATTGGATATATGTACAAAAATTTGTTTTTTTTTCCGTAGCATTAAATATTTGTTTTGCTTTCTAACATTATAAACAGTATAAGGAATAATTATTAATTTTGATTATTCATTATTTTTGGTCGTTGAATTCGTTTATTAGAAATAAGTTTAGGTACGAGTTCTAGCAAACAAGTCCTACAACTCATATTTTTACCACTGTATTCTAACTTTTCTCAATTTTTCCTTTTCCTTTTTTATATTTTTCAAAATAATTAATTCAGAAAAAGCCAATTTCTCTTGTTTCAAGAAAATGCTACAGTCGAACTTTTATATATTAATCAAATGGGACTAGAAAAGAACTTTATAATATAAAAACTTTATTAAATAGAAATAATGATACATAAACTGAAAATAGATTGAGAGAGTATAAAGAATATATTAAAAACTGTGTCCTTGAAATTAATATATTAACCAGAGAGTTTAATAAATAAAATAGGTAACTTCGACTGTACTTAGAAATGGTGTACTAAAAGGCTCATAGAGTTTTATTTCGAAATAAAATATATTAAATAATATTTTTAAATGTTAATATAGAACAAAATAACATAAAAGTGATGGGATTTAGTCAACTTTTCAAAAAGTAGTTGTGGAAAATAAATAATAGACTTTAGTTGATATAGAGTTCCATATTTATGCTTGGCAAACGATCTTGTCTTCACGATGATGCACGGCGAACTAACTTACTACTAGGACAGTGTTGTAAAATAGAGCGAATAATAACAAGGATGCCAGATAGTTACTTTGCTCTAACAGAATTATATTATTAGTTTAAAACAAAAAGAAACAACAAAAAAAAAATATCGGACTCTGTTTTGATAAATTTTGTAAAATTAAATTTGGTTAATTTTCTATAACAATTGAAATAATGATAATATAAATGATTTAGAATTGTATGTATATATATACATCTTCATATCTGTTATATATATTTAAAAGTGAGTTCTATAGAAATAGTCAGAAATATATATGTATACATATGTATATATACATTTTGTTGGCCGATTTGTTGCAATGAAACAGTAAAATTCTGCTCACGCTTTTTACCATGTTTTCTTTCTTGTTGCTTATGTATTTTTTTTTTTTTTTTCGGTGGTTCTGGCCATTTGTTTGCCAACTTTAATATGCTAAAATTGGATAAAGTTTAATTTGAAAAGTTGTTGCTATTGTTTGTTTGCTGTTGTTGTTGTTGTTGCTGTTCTTGTTGTTGTTGACTGAACAAAAAAAGAAAGAGAAAAAAACTGAAAAACTTTGTGACAACATTTTATTATAATTCCTATGGTCTGGGTCTGAGTTCTACCAAAACCCATTGCACCACTTCTACAACTCTCCCTCGCTCTCTCTCTCTCCCTCTTTCTCTCTTCTTTCTCTCATCTCTCCATTTCGTTGTGTAGTTTAGTGCAATTTTGTTTTTGTATCTTCATTATTTGTATTGCCCGTAACGGAGTCGGGGGCCCAGCTCTATATAATTCTTGTTGTTGTTGCAAAAAAGAGTTTTCCTTTTTGGTTTTTTGTTTTTGTTTTTTGGTTCTTTCTATTTTTAGTCATGGCAAGTATTTTTTTTTTCGTTTTTCATGTTGCATTTTGTATGGAAATTCACTAAAAAAGAGAAAAAAAAAAAAAGCCAGAAAGAAAACTGAAGGACATGCAAAGGGAAGTGAAGGGCAGATACGTGCGCGAAAGTAGAAATGAGGGAGGGCTAGTTGACGTGTGGGGTGGCAGTGACAACAATGTTGCATAGCAAAAAAGGACAGACAGGAACAGGACAGCTGGGCAGGAAAGTAAGTATGAAAGCTAAGTTTATAGTCGTGGCACACAAAGTACATAAGTGGAGAGAGATAGAGAGAAGAGAGGAGGATCACGAAGAGATGGAAAAGACATTCGTTGCACTCGAATTTTATGCGGAAATTCATTTCCGTTTTGTTTTTGTGTATCTGTCTGTCTCTGTCCGTCTTTCTCTCTATCTCCTTGTGTGTTTGTGTGTATGTGTGCCAAACTTTTCTTTCCTTTTTTTTGTTCTTTTTTTTTTGCGTTTTCCTGTACTAGCAGAGAGAAATTTATGTTTATGATGTGCGTGCCGGAAAGATGCTTTTGGTCTTTCGCTGATTTGCAGTTATTGTGCCGAGTTTTTATATTTTTAATGTTTTTTTTTTTTTTTTCTCAGAGCGACTATTAAATTATCATTTGGTTTGGATCTGATTGCCATAAGGGATGCATAGCTAGATGGTTGGTTGATTGGTTAGTTAGTTGGTTGGCTGACTGGTTGGTGGGTTGGTTAGTTTGCTGCGGTTTGTTACCAGAAATGAAGAAAAGGCATCTCATTTAGTTCAGAGGCAGCAGAGAGAAAGTAAATTGCGGTACTATGAGTCCAGGATGTGGCATTTCATTTTCAAATTTAAATAGGTTTTTAATGGAAATTAAATAACTAACGTTTCTCCAAATATTTTAAAGAGTACTTTAGTATACGTTGCTATATAAACATTACATTACATCCTTTTTTTATCTTCTTTCAAGTTGGCATTTCATTAAATGTATTTTGCTTATATTAATTAACATTCTTCTAAATGCTAATTTTAGTTTAATATAAGTTTAGCATTATATTGATTGATGTTTAGAATTTTGAACTACTTATGCTGATATTTGAGCTGGTTACTATCAGTTCACTTTAAACTTTTCAAATGGGTTAATTGCAAAAGGTATTTGCAAGTAAAAGTTTTTCAAAATGCGAAATCTAAGCCGGGAAAACTCTCTCGCTCTTTCTAACTTTTCCATGAAACTTTTGCATCTCATTGTTATATATCTATACATATATTCTCTGGGGTATATACATAGTAGTGTGCTTGCATTTACTTTGGGGGCATATAGATACATACATATACATATACATATATAGGTAGGCTATGTTATTAAGTATCTGGAACAATGTGCAACTCAACTAATTAGAAACAAATTACGCAGGTTTCATACACAAGCATCAGCCAGCGGCTGTTAAAGAAACTTTGTGGCTCAATCAGAAAACTTTGTGCACTTGCAAGGATGTGCCAAGGACTCCTTTATGCATGTGTGTGTGTGTGTATTTGTTTGATGAAATGCAAAAGTGCTCACAGACTGGCACAAAGTCAGCGTTGAAAAGTCGTGGCCATGTGATGGCAATGGCAACTTTGTGACTCCCAGCAACATTCGTCACTGTCAGCATGTCCTTTTTGCCTGACAAAAGCAGAATAACAGCAATTGCGTTTAGAGTTAGGACAATATACGGTATACAAATACATATATATATACATATATGTATATATTATACGATAAATGAGTAAATTTGTCAAGAGTTTTTGTGTTCTTGTTCAAGTTCTGTGCTAATTACGCGCATTTAAACAAAAGCGGCAAACATTTTCAGCTTCTGCATCTTATGTCCTTGGCAATTAAATAATGTGGCCATTGACCAAAATCGACTAGAGATTTCTATTTGCCTTTTTGTTACCAACTTTTGCAAATTAGGCAAAACGTTTTGCGCCAAATCTACGCGCTGTCAAATTGTTCAAGCGTAAAGCGAAGGGCGCACAAAAAGCAAAGAAGTCAAAAACAAAGAAAACAAACAGAGAATACAACAAAAAAAAGAAAAAACAATTTTTGGGCTACCATAAAAACGATGGCAGAAAACAAACACACACACACACACAGAGAGACAGGGAGGTAGAGAGAAAGACAAGACCGCAAATAAAATAAGCCAGCGGACTTGGCGTATACGTAACGTAACAGTTAGACCGCTGAAAAATGGCCGCCGGACGTTGAAACTTTACATGAAAATCTACGCAAGTCTCTCTTCAGCTCTTTACCTCTTCGTTTCCCTTCCTTTCAGTATATATATATGTATGTTATTATGTGCGTGTGTGTGTGTGTGTGGGTGTGAGTGTGAGTGTGTATGCCTACTCGTAAGGGTGGACTCTCTATCTTAGATCTTTGTGGTTGCGACTTTGTGCTATTTGTTTTGCTTTGAACTGACTTCTCTACATTTCTCTCTATCCCTCTTCTCCTTGTGTTAATTAAACGCTCCGAAAAAGTCAAGTGGACCCTTTGAGGATTAGCTAGTCAGCCTTTGGTCTCTCGACAAAAACCATTTATATGGAGCATATCTTTTATGGCCATTGCTAATTGTTGTTCTTTTACTCTTTTCTATCTGTTTCATTCGCTCTTGTGGTTTTCGGGTTTTTTTTTTTTTTGCTTTTGTTTTTGTTTTTGGGTTAAAGTTGAAACAGCAACTCAATGAGCCGAAAAATCTATGCGACATGTGATGGCAATCAAAATGATTGCCCAAAAGCTTGAGATAAGGACAGCAAAGAGGTCCATAGATGGCAGTTCATTAATGCAGTTTAATGAAGGATGAGTAAGTTTTTGTGCGAGAAACCCATAAACCGGAAATTGAATAAATCTTAATGAAGAACTTTTTATACACTATAATTGAAGATGAAAATAGAACTAGAAAAAGTTTTTATATATATTTGTATATTTATATAACAGCAAATTAATCGAAGAATCTAGTCTAGGGAAAAAATATAACTCATACGACATGTGTGTATATATTGTTGGTGATAAATTCCACAAATTATTATTAATTTTAATGCCACATATATAAAATTATTTATATTGTTTCATAAAGGTCTTTAAATTTCTAGTTACAACTTTAACGTGGACTAAACTAAACACACTTGTCGTATGAGTAATATATTTTTAGCTATAAGATAATACTAAATTATGTTTTATATATATTTAGCAATTCAAATTTAATTGGAATGATGAATGATTTGAAGAGATTTGTTCGCTCAATGATTTTTACAGTTAATGGTTGAGTTGGCCACGACACAACTTTGGCTTCAAATTCATGCTACTTCTTGTTAATGAGACTCTACTCTAACCAACAGAAAAACACATCCAGTGGCAGTCAATTCTCACTGTGAGGCGCCAAATTAGCGCACAGCAGCATTTGCTAGGCGCCGTTTGGCCCTCCCTCTCTCTTCTATTCTCCTCTATATAACCGCCCCGAAAAACATTTGCCACTAGCGATAGTAATTAAAACTTGCGTTGCCTGCCTTTTTGGACTGGCTATCCGACCAACGCGAAAAACTTTCCAATTAGGCCAAAGTTTTCGACAACAACAAGGCAACTCCCAACGTCAGCACAAATCAACTTGCCGGCTATAAATTCGGCTACCACTTAATTTTTTTTTTCTTTCTTTTCCTTTCCTGGTATTTTTTTTGATTTTTTTTTTTTTTTTTTGGTTTTTGTAAATTAATTGAAATTTATTTGAACTTACCACCACGTACATGAACCTCTCGACTGAGCACAGTGCCAACCAGATTTCGTAATTTACATCTAAAGGATTTAAGCATGAAGAAATAAGTCTCAAGAATATACAAGTATATAAATATATGAATGATATATATATATATATGTTTGATATGTATACCTGTAGACAGTTGCATGAACTTCATGGCGATATTTTTCAGCTGTAAAAGGATAAAACATCATACTGCCATTGGATAGTTGAAAGACCATATCCTGTTGCGGTGGTATGGGTGTCCATTCCACCTTAAAAATGAAAAAAAAAAAAAAAAACATTATAAAAAGGAATATGATAAATTATTGCGTTCATGCATAATTCAAATAAAAGTAAGGGCACAAGACAAAAATGCAAAGGCAAATTTCTTATATATAATATTACCTCCGGTGGGGGACTGCCATGGCCGGAGCATTCTATAAGTCCACCCGAATTGTTGGAGAACTCTACACGATGCGGGGGCTCATGAAGAAATATCGGTCCCTGTAGATCCAGTCCATTTACAATGTGGCTTGTTTCAACTGCAAGCAAAAGAGAGAGAGAGAGAAAATGGAGAATGTCAGAGAATGCGAGAGAGAGAAAAACCAGAAAAAAAAATGAAGGGAAAATGTGTAAAAGAAAGTTGCAAAATTTTCAGTTAAATTTAAATTTTTAATTAAATGTGGCGCGCCATCAGGCGTGATGTTTAAGGGAGACAGCAATAGCAAGAGAGTGGGAAAGAGAGAGAGAGAGAGAGAGTGGCCAAAGTTAATTTCAATTTCTGTTAGGCCAAAAAAAAACAAAAAAATAAACTTTTCGGCCAAATTAAGTGGCAGGCAGAGGCTCGGCTTGGCGTCGATGGCGTTAGCGATGTCGATTTTGCTGCCACCGTCGACGTTAGCATAGCCAGCGGCATTTTTTTTTTCTTTTTTTTGGCTTTGACTCTGGCTTGGCCTAAATTTTAATGAGGCGTCACTGCCGTCCCCACAACAAAGGCAATGGCCACAACACACCAACAACAGAGACAATTGCTTTTTACCTGCTGGCTACCATTGTTGTGGTTGTGTGGCCACAAAAACCTGTCTCTAATTGCTTCTCCTCAAATATTCTCTCCAAGTATTGCATAATTTTAGGTCCGCTTTCAAATTGCTTTTGATGCGGCTTTTTATGTCTTATTTATTATTAACAAAAAACAAAGCGAGGCACACACACCGACACACTCAGAGTAAATGACAAAGAGAGAGAGAGAGAAAGAGAAAGAGGGAGTTGGTATAATGAAGGTGTAACTTTTTTGGGAGCCCAAAAAGTTTTGGGCCTTTTGCATTTGTGGTTTGGCCTGGATGAAATAACATTTTTGGAAAATTGTTGCCTTACATTTTGTTTTGCCAACCAGAGTGAACTGATGCTTTTTCTCTCTGTTGTTGTCTGTGACAAAATACTATTGGTATAAATAATTTAATCATTTCTAACCAAATTTATTCATATCTAAGAAATTTTCTAAATTTTGTCTACCTTCTGAAAAGGTTCTTGGATTTCTATAATGCT
This sequence comes from Drosophila neocordata, assembly GCA_018903615.1. Taxonomy (NCBI): domain Eukaryota; kingdom Metazoa; phylum Arthropoda; class Insecta; order Diptera; family Drosophilidae; genus Drosophila; species Drosophila neocordata. The sequence continues at coordinate 2,088,221 of JAEIGI010000001.1, forward strand.
TCAATTATATGTAAAATTATTTTAAACAATTTTCATTTGTTGGTTTATTAAAATTACAAAAGGAGCTTTGTAATGGAAAAACTTGATAATTGTTCAAAAGTAAACTGAAAGGTTGTTTGAATTTTTGCAAAGGAAACTGCATCTTTAGAAGTGTAGAGTGTAATAGGAGAATCATTTGAAGGACTTTACAGGACATACAACTTTAGTTGGTACTTTTTGTGCAAGTAATATCCTTGTACATATATAATATATATCTACTTATGTATTTATGTACGTGTGTGTTGCATGTTTTGATGATGATGGCAAGCGCCTTGGGTTTGGACTCCTCATGGTAATTTCAACAAACAGCCGCAAAGTATGCAACACTGAATTTGTAAGCAATTTTCAAGCCAACATCAACAGCAACGACAGCAACCAGCAGTCGCAGCACCAGTCGAGCAATAATATGAAAAATTGTTTTGTCAAAAAGGCATTAGGCAAAAGATAACGACACAACTGTGGAAAGATAGCAATAGAGAGTGACTGAGGGGAGGCAGAGGGGAACAAAATATAAGATGAAAGGTGGTAGTTGGATGAGAAGGGGAACCCCCAAAACGGACGTTGGCAAAAGCCCCCAAAGTGTAGCAAACTTTGTGCCACTTTCCTTGCGGTTGTGTTTTGTATTTGTTGTTGTTGCTGTTGTTGCTGCCTGCCAGGCAACACGCTGTCAACTGCAATGCCCAAAGGAAATGCGCCACAAAAAGCAAAAGCAAGCAAAAAGAAAGCAACCAAAAATTGGAAAAGAAAACTGCAAAATGTTTGTGAAAAGTAAAAAGTGTTTGACGCAAAGTTGGTGGATGGCAGCATAAGAGCGTTGTGGTGCGCTGAGACGAGAGGGATGTGGTTGCCCGGTCGGTTGGGTAAGAGCGTATTAAATTTGCAGTTTTTAGTTTTTAAGTCACTTAAGATAAAGTTGCTTCATGTGCTTACATGTTGGTTTTATTTTTAGATTCACGGCGTCTAATGGAAATTTAATTTTCCAGCTAAGATAGAAGAAAAAAAAAGAAAGCAAAACAATTTCTTCTGATTTTCCTTGATTTAATTACTTAAAATTGATGTGGCATGCGTTGTTGCAGCACTTCAGCTGAGATTTTCAGGTTGGATTTCCATTAAAAGTTTAGTCAAGAATTGAATAGAAGTTGCAGCTAATTAGATGAAGAAGAAGAACTCACACACACATTTATATATACATATATATAGATATATATATATGACTGACATCCCTCTGACAAAAGCTGCTCAGATGAATTCAATGTTCTTTGTCCTTTGTTTTTTCCTCTTTTTCTCCACATAATTGAATACACGCCGCTCCATTTGTCAGCATTGTCAATCAAAGGACAGCAATAGCAAAGGAGCTGCAGTAGCAGCAGAAAAATGGATCCAACTGAGACACACACACACACAAAGAAAGCAAGAGAATGAGGAACGATTAACAGAGACAGAGAGAGAGAGAGAGAGGTGGTTGAAGGAGGTGAAGCTTATTAATGTAAGTGCCGCACACTTTTTCCCTTTTTTGCTTCCATCTGCTTCACCACCATCTCCTCATCATCTGTTCCTCCTTTGGCTAAAATCAATTACGCGTCTGTCGTTTGGCCAAGCAAAAAGCAAACTAAATGAAACTAGCAAATGCCAACGGCAGACTTGCATCATTATCATGGATCATTAAAATTTGCCCGTTGCCATTGCCATTGCTGTTGCCGTGTTGCTTGAGTAAAGGAAATGGCAACGAAGCAAGCAGTAAAAGTAATGAGAAAAGGAACAGAAGAACAGCTAAGCAACACAGGAGGATAAACCAAATGACAGCAAAACAGACTAAATGCAAATGAGTAGAAACACCAGCAGCAGAAGCATCAGCTAAAACTTCTCCACTAACCATCAGATTGTTATCTCATAGAGTAATACACTGAAGGAAATTAAAAAAAAAAAAAATGATTTAAGAATATTTTTACAAAGAGAATTGCTGAATTAAATTCAACTTATATAGGATATATATAGTATATGTCCTTTTACATTGCATTACATGATATTAGCTTACAAAAATTTGTATAGTTTCTTTATAAAGAAAGTTTTTATTATTACTTATACTTATATTGTTTTCAAAAAAGTATTCTAATTTGGTTTATATCTCTTAAATTTTGATAGTTCGTTCTTGGAGAATATCCTAATATGTTTGCTTACTTTATTTTCAATATAAGATCAGTTACATTTTTTTTTAATATTTTTATTTTTGTTTATTGATTAAGTATGCGATCATTCGTTTGCTTATTCTTTCTTATTTTTCTCAGTGTGCGCATCTGTAAAGATCCTCTCCCTCTCTCTATTTTGTTCTAGCGCTCTCTCTCTCTTTGTTTATCTTTTGCGCCTTCTTACATTCAACTGTTAACTGTTTGTCTGTTGTTGTAATATTCCTAATGTATTCCAAATAATCATCTTTCTCTCTCTGTCTTTTTCTGTTAAGCTTTTGCCTGCTGTTATATTATTTCTAGTGTTAGAAAATATCTCAACTGTTCGTTGTATTCAAAAGTATTTATATCATTATTTTATATATTTTTTTAGCATATTTTCAACTGTCTGAAAAGTGTCCAGAAGTGATCTAATAATGGAAAGTTATTACTATGAATATAGTGAAAAATAATGAAATTCAAAACGTGAATGCCAAAAAAGTAAAAAATTAAGGAACAAGTGAGTGACAAAATGTTTTAATTATATTTTTATTTTGTATTTTTAAATTGAAATCTAAAATATTAGCAAAATTATTTGCTGAAATATTTAAAAATTCTAACAACTTAAAACTAAATTCCAGCAAAGAAATCTTATAACCTTTAAACATATTTTTAATGTTTTCTTCAAAGAATGGCTAAGAATATCCATTCGAAATCACTTAAGATTAATGCAATTTTCTTGCCATTTAATGAAATGCAGGAAAGTAAATTTAGTTATTATGCTTGAGTTACTTGCAAAAGTATTTAGTTCTAGCATAAAATTGTTTTATCACATTTCCATTGTTTTTATTTAAATAGATTTTCAATTGTAATTGTTGCAGTGCACAGAGCAACTGCAATTATTTAGTTGAGTTAAATATTTGTTTAATTAAGAAGAAAATCTGTGTGAAGAAAAACTGTCACGGTAAAAAATAAAACAGGACAGCGACAGAACAAAGACAGGACAGGCAGGATAGGAAAAAACATTACAGTAGAAGACAATGGAGACGATGGCTTTAATTCACATTAAATGACTGCAAAACGAATGGAACAATAATGTTGCAAAAAGTTGTCAACTTCAAAGTGTGCACACTAAATCAAAAAATAAAAGAAGGAAGACACTTATATACTCAATATAAAAGCAAAGACGAAAGAAATCGAGTCAAGACAAACTTTATCCGCACACACCATTTAAATGAAAACGCAATTTAGAGTAGAAGAAACAAAAAAAAATATAAGAAAAAACAACAACAATACTAAGCAAAAGCGTTAAAGCTGATTTGCATATGCTCTGCACGTTAGAGAAGAAGATGAAGAGAGATATAGAGAGGAAAAGATGACAGGGGAAAATGTCGTTACATTTTCCTTTTTCTTACGTAGGAAATGGCTTGACAAATATAAACAGCAGGGCAAAAGAGCGACAGACACGACTCAGGGAATTTGATTGAGGCAGAGAGAAAGACTGGCAGCCGAAAAGTAGGCAGCATTTAATATTTAAAGCAGTTGCCTGAAACTTGGACTTGAGCCTCTTGGGCAGGCAGGCAGGCAGCCAGGCAGTCAGTCAGTCAGGCAGGCTGGCAGGCAAGCACCCAACCAGCTAGTCTGTTCTATGCTATGTGGGCGGGGCTGCTGATGTGGCCTCAAGTGCACGCATTTTTCTGCTTAAAAGCCTCGACTAATGCGACGTCGAAATGGAAGTCCGGGGATCTACATACATAAGTCTGTCTGGGTGCTGCGCAACAAAGCGTAACAGTGTAGGTGTGTCAATGTGTATATGTATGGGGGTGTGTGTGTGTGCGTGTGTGTAAGAGTGTAAACTGTATTTGCTTGGGTTATACTATATAGCAAATGTAGATGCCCAAGTTGCCTTTTTTTTTCTCTCTCTTTTTTTCTTTTTTACAAACTTGACTTGCTTTGACAAAACAGAAAAACAAGAACAAAAAAAAAAAAAAGAAAAGGGGTGGGTATATGGACAGGGGCTTGGGTTGAAAATGAAAGACTGTTTGACTTGGAAACTAGACTGTTTCCAGCTTAACCTTTAGCAACAACCAACTTCTTCTGTTCGGAACATGAATCTTAATGCATATGTTCATATGTTGTTGTTATTTTTAGAAGCAAACTGTAAATTTTTTTTTTTTCGAAAAACAAAAAAATAATTGAAATATTTAAAGAACTAGTTCTATATTCTCTCATGCTATGATAGATATCGTGTTTCTTTGAATTTAAAGAATTTATTTCATTTCGCTTATGTTTAAAGTTTAAATAATTAAATTTTTTAATGAAATTAATTTGAATATTTATTTAAAAGAAGTCTATTTAATTGCATTAGTTTATTATTTAGGTTCTAAAAACGATACCAGAAAATTATGTTTCTTCTTTCACTTTGATATATATTATACTTCAATTAAACATCCAATTATCTAACTGTGTTTCAATACTTTTGTCTTACAAATCTTAATCTATTCACGATATCATTTCATATGCTCAATTTTTTTCCTAAAAAACGTGTAATTAAAATACAAATTTATTTGAAAGTCACCTAAAAAGAATTCTTAAGTTTATAATTTGCATCCTTAGTGCATTTTTAGCTGAAAAAAGAAAAAAGGAAAAGAAGAAGATGGCAAGGAAAAAACGAAAAAAGCAAAGCACACTAATGACTCTTGGAGTTCTTTTGAATTTTCATCTGTATGCTACGCATTTTTCTCAACAAATATAAACAGATAAGTACATGGGAATAAAAACAGGGACAAGAAAATAAAAAAAAATAATTAAGCTGCGCTACAAAAACACAAAAAAAAAAAAAGAAATATATACTCTTCCTTGTTCGAGTTGGCTTGAAATAAATTTGTTTTCTTTTTTTTTTGCCATCTTTTTATATGAGTAGATGTGTTTGGCTGCCTGCAACACTTCCCACTTCCTTGTCAAGCCCTTGGCCAAGCCTGGTCCTTTTTATTTCATCGCATTTTTGTCTGTTTTTTACCCCTCCTTTCTGTTTTGTGTTTTCTTTTTTTTTTTTTTTTTTTTTTGTGCAACTCAAAAAGCCAAAGTTATCTGCAAAAGATCAACGACAGTTCCCATGCCATGTCCATGTTTATGTCCTCGTCCATGTCCTGGCAGCCGCAGGCTCTTTGTTTCTTTCACATTGCTAAAGTCCAAAAAGGCCTGCAGGCTGCGGGTTGGTCCTGCCTCAGTCTCAGTTGCTGCACATGCTGGTCTGAGTCGCAATCGCAGCCTCAGTCTCAGTCTCGGTTTCTGACTGTGACAGAGAGTGAAGTGGAGTGGTATGGTATGATGTAGAGTGGAGGTTAGAATAGGAGGCCTTTCTTCTTGGGTTTGTTGCTGATGATGAAGCTGATTATGCGCTGCATGCTTTGGACTTAAGCTTTTAGGCTTTGACTCCATCACTGCCTTGGACAATGTTGCCAGGTTCCCCATCATACAAAAGGCAGCACCAGCAAATAGCAGCAGCAGCAGTCAGTCTTCTTGTTCTTGTTTTTGTTTCATAAAATAGCAGTCAGCAGCCAAGAGCCAGGAGCCAGAAGCTGCATAATCTTGGCCCTCCTGGCGTGCAATGCTGTGACGAACTGCCATGGTTATTTACCCCGCATTGCCCGCCACCCATCCGCCCCCCCTGCCCTCATGCCATTAAACCATCAACGCGCTATAGCAACGTGACATTCGAGGTCATTCACATTTCGAGGGCAGGGCATGTTGTTGAACTTGGTATAGAATGGCAAAAATTTACAGTACAGGAGCGGATTCAAGAAAAAAACAAAGGAAATAATTGCAAACAATTTGAATTTATATTTACTTATAACTAATTCCCTCCCATTTTTAAGTTTATCATCTTTGGTATATAGTTATTCCCCCTTCTGATGTGTTATCATTGTATCCTCCATATCCTCTTTTGTTTGATCCTTATCGCCCCAACCCCAAACCGGGTGACTGCCATCACCAGTGCGTAAGACACGCGTTTTAACCATCTCAGTGGATACACTTTTTAAATCATATGCCCAGCCAATATATGCAAAGAATTGTATAAAACGTGTCGTAAAATCTTCCGAGTATTTACCCAATTCAGCACTTTTGTAATCCCATGGAAAGACATGATGATAATTATGATATCCTTCACCAAAACGTATTGAAATTAAGAAATTCTCATCCGTTGGACTTATCGTTTTATCATACGGACGATTTCCATACACATGGGCAGAACTATTCACTAACCATATCAAATTCAATGTTAAACACCAACGAAATAATGTTGGTACATGCCACGAATTGTTAAAGGATTCATTCCAAAAATACATTGGTATCACAGTTGTCAAGAGGAAGCAACAAATTGGCATTAAAATGAGATAATATTTCTTTTGAAACATTATTAAACGATCATTACGTAAATCAGATAAATCGATGCCTTTGCCTTTGGCAATAACTTCCGGATGCTTTTTACAGCATAACCAACCGATATGTGAAAAGAACCAGCCACGTTGTGAATTATATGGATCGGCATCAGTTTCTGAATATTTATGATGAACACGATGATCACGTGCCCATATATAGACAGCATCCTGAAATGCCATCGTATTGAGAAATAGTAAAATTAAACGTAGTGGTACATTTGCTTTAAATGTACGATGTGTCCACAAACGATGAGCACCACCAGAGATTCCAACACTAGAGAATAGCACAACAATTAGGGTAAATATCCATGTTTGCCATTTAATATCGGTGAAAAGCAACCAAATGCCATATATTGATGCCAAATGCAAATAGGTAAATGCAATTATATTGAACCACACCAATTCCAATTTACGTTTATCTGTTGTTTTTAATGCACCTATATCCTTGGACAATCCACCATCAATGGTCTCTGCATCCGTTTCAAAAAGTACACCTGTTGTATTTAAATCCGATTTAACCATAATTTGTTCTTCAGCATTTGGTGGCATTATAACACTCTCTCAGAAAAGAGAAGAAAAAAGAAATATACACATCTGCACCTCAGAAAACTTGAATATAAAATGTGACTTGTTTTCGTTTTATCACAGTTTATATATGTATCTATCTATCTATATATATAAAATGAATTTTCAATGTTCTCAACATTTATGGTCTATCGAACATTAGAATTCATAGGCTATTCCATATGCAAAATGGATAATTGCTATACGAGCTTCAATGATTTGATAGTAGTAGTATGAATGTGACTTGCTAATGAGATGGATTCAATTCAATTTTACGCTTACCAATCAAAAGGTATTGTTTATTTTGTTTAAAGCAAATTACTCATTTAAATATATTATTAACTATTTAATTATAAAATTAATATTTTAGAATCTTAAGGATTTTTAAATAAATGTTGAGAAAAATAACTATGTCTGAAATAATATTTCAAGTAATATTGCTTTAAACTTGTTTAAAACAGAAAATAGTAAGCAATTTCTTTAGATATTTATATAAATTATCTATTTTTCTAAAGTTCATACCCTTAACAGCTATATATCATATATATTTAAACGATTCTTATAAAACTTTTTTGACTTAGTTATATTTATTAGACTCTTAAACGGCTAAAACTCTAAAATTCTTCTAGGTTTTTATTTACAAGTCTCTTTTTGACCCATTGTATTGCCTTTTCAAACTTAAGGCCTAAATTTATATACCCTTTTCTTGTAAGAGTATAATTATATTCAAAACACGTTTAAAGATTTTTTTTTTTTTATTTCTCTTTACTTTCTTCACGAAACTTTAATAATAAAACTCATTATTATTTTGTATATTTAACCTTGAAAAGAGAACCTTTAGTTTTTTTTTTAACTACTGAAAAACTTTTCAATGACCTTCCAATAAATAGTTTCATACTAGTCTATATAAATGTTAATATATCACGATCATGATAAAGATATAAGCAAGCTAAACTATACAACTTGTCTATATCAACTCATTAATAATTAGACTTTACTTTACTTTAATAAATAGACAACTTTCGCTTACCAATTTGATAGAAAACTTTAACAAAAGGTAAAGTCATCTAAATATACTACTTATATACATATATAGGTATATATATATATATATATATATATATATATATATATATATATATATATATATATATATATATAGTATATGGTATTAAATAAAACCTCTAAAGCGAATTGACAACAAAACTAAAAATTGTTCGCATAAATATTCCAGTCTCAAGATTCCAATATGCGTGGATAATGAAAATTTTGTCACGTGTTCAAATTCGTGATTGGCATTAATTATAAGCTAAATGTGAACTTTTAATATACGGAAAACAGTTTTCGATATCTGATTTATTGTATACATCTATATATATTTATATATTATATACAATTGATATCAATAGGAAGATGACAAATCATATTGAAGGCCATCGATAAAATTTTATAAATACAATTTGAGTAAAAATTATGGCCAAGTTTTTGCCTTACTAATAGATATTAATACTATTTAAATGAAATGAATTAAATTTTCGAAAATTTTAAGATTTCAAAGATCAATTTTATAAGTTAAATTTGTTTATAATTACACCTGAAAACGGTCCTGGCTTTTTAATTTCTATTTGTATTCTCATTTTTTTGGTTGAGCCTGCGTATATAGTAAAGTCAAGATTTGTTACACTCGGCTAGTCAACGAATGAACAAAACCATTTTTGCTTGGTTTTACCAACTAAAAACCGTACCGTACAATGGTAATTTTCAGTAACCAGAGGCAGCAGCAGCAGCAGGAGCGGCAGAGTTTTTGCACTCCTTGAAACATATTTGGTTGCTAAATGCCATGACACATTAGACAATGAGGATCTCTAATTATGTCTCGAAAACTGCAATTAACATTTGATCCTAGACTCCCGGTTGCTCCTTGCTTCTTGTGTGATTGTCAGTGTCTCTTTGTGTATGTGTGTGTGTGTATATATGTGTTCAGCTTCTTTTGTGCCTTGAAGTGTCGAGCCACGCCAGCGGCAGAAAGTTTTATAAAATGCTCTCTCACCCCATACTTCTGATTCCCCAGTCCTTATGCCTTGGCACATGCAAACTTTTGCCATTGTCGATGTTGTCGACTTTGCCTGCTGTTGCTGTTGTTGCTGTTGCTGCTGCTGCTGTTGTTGACTTCATTTCTTTGAGCTGCAAAGCAGCGGCAACAGCAGCAACAGCAACAGCAACAGCACAACACAAACAAAAGTGAAACGTGTGCTTTTCAATAATTCAGTTTTATGGCACAAACTCGAATCCAACTCAAGCTTCTGTATCTCTTTCTCTCTCACTCTCTTTCTCTCTCTCTCTATATATATATATATATATGTATATATATATATATATATTTCTCTCTCTAGCCCACTCCCTTTTTTAGAAGTTGATGTCGCTCATTAACAGCAAATAGCAACAGCATCAACAACAGCAACAACATTCAACGTTAATTAAAATGCTTTTCACTTTTCGCCATTTGCATTTTGTTAATCTGGTTTATTATTTTTCCACAACTTAATTGAAAGCAAGTTAAAATTATTAATGCAATAGATTTATCTTTCTAACAAAATTCTTTTATATGAAACAATTTTCCTGCTTTTTTTTTTTTTAACTAAATAATTTATAGCAAAGATATTATTCAGAGAAGTAGATCTATATATAAGAATATTTTTCAATTTTAAAAAAGTTTTTATATAAATTTTTCTTTTAGAAATATTACAAAAGTTATATTTTCCCATGAATCTTTAAAAAGATTCGGATTTCTTCAAATTTGTGAAGTTTTATCTATATTTTATTTGGTGAAGTTTATCTTACTTGAAACTACGAAGAGATTTCTATAAAAAGAAGTCCAAAGAAAGTCTTTCTTGACCTTGCAGTCTTTGTTAACCAAGTTAATCAGGTTTCTAATGAAGATAAATCTAATAAAAAAAAAAAAAACATGAGTAAACCGAAAAACGAAACGACCCTTTAATGTCAAATTAAGATAAAAATCTTTGGTACCTAAAACAAGGACATTAAATAAAATTCTTCACAGCTTTTTTTCTTATTTTTTTAATTACTTTTCTTTTAAGCTATTTTATGTGCTTATATAGTAAATTTATGTTTAAAATTTAAAAGAATATATTATATTATTTTATATATAATTTTGTAAATTTATATAAATTTCAAATTTTATTTCATTCAAGCGAATTGCTTGGTAAGAAATATGCAATACAAAATGGTCAAGCATTTATAGATCATAGTAGATAGATATTTAACAGATTTTAGAGCTTGCCAATAAGCACTTAATTTGGCCAATAGAAATAAACAATCTTAAGTTACGAAAGTAGTCAAAGATTGGTAAAAGAACTCAAAAGAGTTACAGAAAATTTGAATATATTGTGATATATAATCGACAGTATTCAAAAGTTGTAATGCCAAAGCTACTCTTTGACTTCGTTATAAAAATATTTATTTTAAAACAAGTCAGTTAGCTTCAAAAATAAATATCTTTTCCAACAAGTACAGATAAAAAAACAACAACAAAAAAATTGAAAACTTATTAAATCAACTGTCTGTTGGTAATATTTATAAATATTTTTCATAGAGGGCTTTTCATAAAGGTTTTTCAATATACAAAATATATATATATATACACTTACCTTGTATGACATACAGGATCAGGACAGCCTTAAAAAGGCTGTAAAAATCCATTTTTTATGAGCACTAATGCTTTCCATTACATTTTTTATGTGTGGATTTTAAATGCCGAATTTCGCGCGGTTTTTATTTTTATTATATATTTCGTTGACTTTTTGTATTGTTTTTATTTCTACATATATATACATATAAATCTGTATATATTATATATAAATATATATATATTTTCTGTTTGTTTTGTTTGTTGCTTTTGCTTTTTCAATTTCTACTTCAGTAATTGAAGCTGTTAATGTTAATGGTTTTTTTTTTTTTTGTTCTTTAATTTTCTTTCTTGTTTTTTTTGGTTTATTTTCCTTTTTGCTTCTTCTACATTTTTCTATTGTTATTTATTTATTTATTTTATGTATTAAGCGCATCGAAGAGTTTATTAGAATTTTAAATGCGGCCAGAGATTTAAATGCTTCTTCTTGTGTACTTGAGCTGAAAATTGAAAAGAGAAGAAGAAAAAAGGCAACATTATTTAAACTGCTTTTTTACAATGATATAACTGATCTCCCCTTCCCTCCCCTCCCCACCACTTATCCTTAGAGTTTAGTTTCCTAACACTATACTTTTCTATGTCAATACAATTGCTTGAAGCTGGCTTAAACTTGTTTAAAAATACCCTTTAATGGAAGGGTTATATTTGTTTATCAATTTATTTTGCATTTTTCATAAATATAATTAAAGATATTAAATAAATAAATAATAATAATAAAAGAATAAAATTTAATTTTCTATTATCTTTCTTATCAATAAAAATATTCTTTAAAAAATCTTTTGATTTTTATGAAAATTTTCTTTGATTACAAAAAAAATGTCTTTTTTCTAGAATAGAAATTTTTATATAATAATATAACTTTTAAATTATTAAATATATTATACAGAGAGAGTATTCATATATTGGCCAAATGCCTTATTTTAGCCCGATTCTTAGTGTTTCATTGTTGTTGTGGTTTTGTTGTTTAGTTGTTTCTTCCTTGACTTGCTTTTGATTTCACTTGACGACAGTCAGTCAACTGCGATTCGCATGTCAGCGGGGATATTAATCATGTCAAGTCAACGCTACAAAACACACACACATACACATACCCACACACACACACATACATACATATACACAGAAGATCCAAACCACTTGGGCACTATGGCATCTTATGCAAAAAGGAAAAAAAAAAAACACAACTGGCAACAACTACACTCAAAGAAAAATTATTAAAAGCATTCTTGAATGAAAATAAGAATAGAAATTTGAAATTTATAGGATTTTGCTTTTGGTAAAACTTTAAACTGAAAATAATTAATGAATATTTTAAAGAAAGTTTTCATTTTTAAAATCAATTTCAATTTAATGTTTTGTTTAGTTTTTGTTTAATAGTCTTTACCTTACAAAGCTTAAAAAAAAAAACTGAAATATACAATTGAGACTTCCTATAATGAATACATACATGAACAGACAACAACTACATTCTATAGAAATTTGAATTTTGGGTTTACAAAATAACTTCAAATTATAGAAACCTCTGTTAATGGATCACAAAGTATTTCTTTATATAAAAACTTGAATCATGGGATCAGTAAATGAGTTTATTCTATAGAAACTTTAATATAAAAACTATATTATATGAAAATTATGATTAATTAACCTACTTTGAAAACAGAATGGGAAAGCTGAATCTTAAATTCTTTCTTTATTCTTTCATTAAACGGAAATATATTATATATATAGATAAGATCGTATGTATATAGACTACTAGCTGAGCTGAGCTGAGCTGAGTCTTTATTATTATTTTCATTTAATAAACAAGTCTGATGGTAGTCCTTATAGAGTCGAATTTTTCTATATAATATTATGAAAATTATTATATAGAGAAGTTCGACTTTATATAGACTGCTATTAGACTTATTTATTAAACAAAAAATGCTTTTTTCAATTGCTGTATTATAATTTCTTGGATTATTAGATAGCTATCTATCTACTGCCGATTCTGACTGCTATGGTTTCTCATATATATCTATAATGTTTTAATTGAAATTGACTACAAATCTATAAAAAAGTTCTAAAATCTATATATAATTTATATATATTTAAAACAACTAAAAGTTATATAAAAAGTAAAAAGAAATTTGAATCTATTTCTTAGACAATTCAGAAACTAAACCATTTAAAAAATCATTTATATATAAGAAAACAATATAAAAAATTCCACAAGACTTTAAATGAATTAGCAAGCAAGAGTTTGTATTAAATATTTCCTTTTTGTACAGTGTATAAATCTTTGTGACCCCCTGCCTCATGTTATAGTGTTGTTGCAGTTGCGATATATATACATATATATATATTTTCCTTCCATTTTTTTCTGTTTGCTGGTATGACTTTTGCGCCCCTTTGAGCGCATTTTTATGCGAAGCGGGTGCAAAAAAAAAAAAAAAAAAATACTAGAAAAAAAGCCAGAAGAAGAAAAATTATGCATCAGCGCGAAATTGGAGCGCCATAAGTTGCTAACTGAAGTGCTGACATCCTCATCTTCAGCTGAAGCTAAAGTTTTTACGCCCCTAAGTATCTGACGGATGCAAAATATGACAAAAATATGCTAAAACACGTATGTGTGTGTGTGTATGATAGTGAGTGTGTGTGCGTGTGTGTGTTTGTGGCAGGACTCTTATAGTCATTGTATTGGCTGCTTGACATTACATTAACTTTACCCGTGACTAGCTCCAAATAGCAAGAATTCCCTAAGGTGCGGTGGTAAAACTGAAATGAAAATGCGATATTTGTCGAAACTTGAAACTATGCAAAAGGGACAGATGAGAAAACAAAAACAAAACAAAAAAAACACAAAAAAAAAAAAAATAACAACAAAAGTAACAGACGACAACATATAAAACTGTCAATAACGATAAAGTAAAGTCAAAAAGGGACTGCAGAAGGGAATAATACAAAAACAGCAACAACAAAAAAAAAAAAAAAAAAAGAAACAAAAAACGAGAACAAAATGCCGCTTAAGCAACATGGAAATTATGCCCAGTGCGAATATCATCAGAAAACTTGCAGGCCAAAGAGGGGAGGCGACAAGAGAGTGAGAGAGGTAGAGAGAGTTCATGATGGGAAGCCTGATGGGGCAACTGAAATGCTTCGTTTATTTTCTCCTACTTTCACCCCATATATATTCTTCTTTTTTTTTTTTTTTTTTTTTTTTTGTTGTTTTCTTTCTTCTCGTTTTTGTGTTCCTTCATTTTTGTTGCTTTCTTTTGCTCTTCTTGGTGTGTAAAAAATCATGACTTGGCAATTATGCGGCAAATGTGCGCACTGGGCATGACCATAGCACCAGTAGCAACAGCAACAGCAACAGCAACAGAAGCAGCGGCATCACCAGAGTAAAGGAGACAAAGCATAAATATTACGCATACGCCGCATTGCACTGCCAACGTTTGCTAAATTGCTGGCAATTAGTTTAAAGTGCGACAGCAAAAAATCAAAATTGCAAGCCTAAGCAGCTTTTAACAATGCACTTTTTTTTTTTTACTCCTTTTTTTTTTTTAAACAGAGCTTAAAATAAAATATAAACTACTAGGCAAGGATTATGCATATAATTAAGAGCAATGCCGACGATTTTATACTCTTGTTATAGATATTGACTTGCTGACTTAAATCTTAAAAGCTATGAGAGATACTTTAAATGATATCTTAACTTTCTCATTATCAAACAACTAAATCATTTTAGTCTTTTTTTTGCGTCAAGCAATTGCATTTAACTCTTACTTTCCAAAGATAGTTTAACTTATAAAGAAGTAAATATAATATTAATATAACAGAAAAAAAGAACTAAATATTCTCTTAAAGTACTTATTGAAAATGGTTTCAATTACTTAAATACGAACTCTATAACTGGACTAAAAGAGAGAAGCACTCAATGCTCAAAGCCATGGATGGAATTGTCTGTCAGAAGATGGACAAATGCAATTTGCCATTTTGTAAGCGGCTTCCTTTCTTATATATATCTTATCATATATATATATATATATATATATATATGTCTTATGCCTTACAAGAGTTAAAAGTTTCCCTTTTGGTATAGGTTATCATTTGTCTTGTACTTAAAGGCCAGCTTGCTCTGGCACCCCTTTACGGCTTAAACACTTGAAGTCAAGTTCGATTTATTTATATTACACTTGACGTTGTCTGTGACAATTTTCAGTTACTACGCTAGCTAAAGGTTTGCCTCAAAGGCACTAGACAAACACATAGAATAGATAGAAAAGATAGATAGATAGATAGATATATAGATATATAGGAATAACCAAGCAGACATTCAGACATTTAGCCATAGTAAGCCAGTTGGTCTATACATGGTGTAAGACAAGTGCAATTTATAGACTTCAACACTTGGCCACTGTCGGCTTTGGGAGGTTTTGGACATGAACACTGGCTGAAAGTTTTGCCGCCGTTAGCTGTTGCCACTGTCTGCCAAATACGTGATTTATTTTAATAGATAATCATTACGCCATCGATTTCTATCATGTCTACAGCTGGAGCTGGATAGCTAGCAGTTTGAATCTGTTTCGCTTGTTGCATGTGAAACAGAATTTACTTCACTTCTTTTTTTTTCCTTGTTTCCGCCACCAGTTTTCCTACGTGAGCCAATAAATCAAAAAAACAATAAAAAGAGAAAAAAAGGAGAAGAAAAACAATAAGGAAAATGGAAAATGGCTTTTAGTTTATTGTTTTGCGTGACCAAATAAAAAAAAAATCTATGTTTAGATATTATTTTTCAACTAAATAATGAAGACGACAGTTGGATAAACCATCAAGTTATCAATATTAATTTGATTAAGTAAACTTTAAGGAGAAAACCAAAGAAAATAAATTATTTAAGAAATAATTAACTTGCAATTAGAGCTTTTTGTTTTCATATAATTTTCAATTTAAAATTTTCTTAATTGATTTTCTAAATATATTTAAATATATGCCATTTTTATCTTCTAATGCTTAAAGTTCAATCCTGGACCATGCCTATTTCTACTATATTCAACCAACTGGGCATAGTTCACGGTTCATTCACATGGATGCAAAGAGCCGTCGCCGTATTTAAATTGTGCCATTATGCACTCAAGAGTTGAGGGGTATTGTAGGGGTAGAACAGGAGGAGGGATGCCAGAAACCCCAGGCTCTCCTCCAGGCCTTCTCATACTCTTTTATTCTTTCTCTCTTTCTTTCTCACTAATGACTTTTTATGGCGTCTCTGGTGGAAAAAAAAAATCAATAGAATGCAAAGAGAACCAGCAACTGCATGGGAATCTCGGCATGAAAACAAAGGATTGGGATTGGGATATTGAGAGAAGGAGGGGGAGGAAAGAGGTAAAATTGGTGGGTAGAGATGTTGGTGGTAGTGGCGGCTGACAGAGAATTGTGATGGCTAACCGGCTGGCTGGCTGGCTAGCTGGTTGTCGTCTGTAGCTGTTGCATTGTAACACACTGGCCGACCGGCTGGCCACAAACAAATGCTAACTGCAACGAGACAAAACAACAAAAACCAGCAGCAGAATAAAACATAAAAAAAAAGAATACCAGAAAAGAAAATCAATAAACCAAAAGCATAAAGTAACATACAAACAGAAAACAGAACAAAAAAAAAAACGAGGCATAACAAACTGTGAAATGAAAAGCCAAAGAAATTATATGCAACAACAAACAAAAAACCAAAACAAACACGAAAAAGCTAACAGCAGCAAGATGAATTGTAGATGTTCTTTATATAAATATACCTTTGTAGGCTTTTAATGACTTGATTTCAACCAGAATTTGCGAAACTATTCTATAATATCAAATAACTTAAAATTTCGTTAAGATATTTTACGATTTTTTTCGCTACTTTTTATATTTTTAAAGATTAAAAATTGAATAGCAAAAATAAGATTTGTCTCTTTTAAAACTCTAGAAAAACAGAATATAAAGCATACTTTTATGAGCCAAAAAATTATCTTCTATCTCTTTCGAATCTCTAAAAAAAAAAAAAAAAAATTTAAAGCATACTTTTAAGTGCCAAAAACAAATTCGTTGATCTCTTTCAAATTTCTAAAGAAAAAGAAAAATTATATAGCATACTTCTATGGGCCAAACAAGTGACCAATACAATAATACCTTTGCTCCTATAAAAGACAAGAAATATAAGCAAGAGACTGATTCAAATGCCAAGATGATTGCTCTAGCACTGAAGTGCACATGAAAATCATTGAAACAAAAAAAAAAAAGAAGAGAAATACATAGAAAAAGGAAAAGCACTAAGAACAGGAGCCACACAGCAACAGCCATCGCCAACGCCAACTGGGCCCAAGGTAAGACCAGATTCAGGTCCAGGTCCAGACTGTGATTCACTGCATAAAAAAGAATTGAGTTCACCATGACTAAGTGTAAGGGGTGTAAGGAACTGAACTGAAAGAGGGTTTTGTGTGAAGGGGAGAAGGAGGCCAGAGGTTGTGCACACAAAATGGGTCTAAAGTCATAAACTTTTTTCCACATAGCAGCAGCAGCAGTAGCAGTAGCAGGACCAGCTGATGCCAACACGTTGTGTTGTTGTTGCTGTTTTGTTGTTGTTGTTGCTCTTGTTACTCCCTGTTCAGTGATTTTTCCTTGCCTTTTACTATGGTAGCCACGCTTTGCTGGTCTTTTGTTTCTTTATGACTAACGAGCAAAATATTGGGTTAAGTAAAATAGTCTAGAAAACAAAACCAAAAAGCAAAAACAAAAAAAAAAAATACCAAAAAGAAAAGCTGTAGAAAATATATTGCATATTTATGTATATTCAGTTGTGGTTATTGCCAAAATTATAGTCTAAAGAGTTTTGCAGTGGAAAGAACAAAAAAAAGTATGTTAAAATAATGACCATCTGCAGGAAATATAATGAAATGTTATTACAAATATGCAAATATTGTAAATTTTTCCAAAATTTTAAGATCAAATAAATTGTTCTTTGTGTGTGTGTTGTTTTTTTTTTTATCTCTAAAAATTATGCTAAAACTATTTGTATGCCAAATTTGTTATAGAAATATCTTATAGTTTTAGCTAACTTTAGAAAGAATAAATAATATTCTGTTTTTTTAATTGTTTATTATAAAAATATGGCAGTTCAAAGTTAAAAACTTTAATATGCTTTCTTTTCCCTATTAAGTTGAATTATATATTCCTAGATAACTAGATAAATTTTATTTGTGAAATTTTATTATATATAATTTTAAAGTATTTGCCCTACAAATTGACTCTCATATTCCATTTCTATGGAAATTTCATTTTTGAATTTATATATATATAACTTTATATATTTATTGGTATACAACAATGAAACATTTAAATAATTTGTGGAATTATATATTGTGTTATATTTTGTTGCCAATTCAAGAAACTTAATAATTGTTTCATTATCAATGAAATATGCCGACGGTAAGTTTAATTATTTTACTAAGTTTTTTCTGTGGAAAAATTGTTTCTACTTGAAAATCTAAGCTCTAGATATATAGAATAGAATAATTGTATCATATAGCTTGTCCCTCTTATTGTAATTAATATTTATAACATTTATTTTAGATTTCCAATTTTGGCAGACCGCTTGTCAATCATAGGCTCAGTCTAAAAAATAAGAAAGAAGGAAACATGGCAAAAAAACAAACACATTTCAAACTTTATTTTTTCCTGTTTTTTTGTTTCAATCTCCCTTAAATGTTTGTTATTTTGCCACCAATCCTCTAGACCCGTAATTGTAATCTCATTCGTTCTATATACGCGGCATAAAACACATCAATCACGTGGCATCGACCCTGCTAAGAATAATTTCAAAATGTGCCAACTCGCGCTTTAAATGTCACACGCCAATCAAAAGAGCCAACAACAACAACAACAATAACAAGAAATAATATAGAAACAAAAATGCTTGCCAGCATAAATAAACATAAGGCAACATAAGTTGGACAGGTTCAGGTTATACAGATCTTGTCCATTGGTGTAGGAGGGGCATAAATAAAATATAAGCCAAGTCCTAAAAAGAAAATTGCAAGCGTCTTTAGCATATAAGTGTATATGTATAAGTATATGTATGTATGTGTGTGTGTGTTTTTGTGTGTGTATGCCAACAGCAGGGAAAGTGATTTCTTAATTTCCTACAGAGAAACTTTAATGCCACATCTTGTGGCACCCCTTTTGTATGATGCTTTACTTGTTTTCTATGCTTTACCTTCTCTGGGTTAAATGTTCCTGCTACGTGACTTTTGTGAAAAATGATGGATTTGCTGGTGGGAGGCGACCAAAACAATATATATATATATACACATATATATATATATATATATATATATATAAAGAAAAAAGAAGAAAAGTTGGGTAAAAAAAAAGTGAAACTTTAAGTATGTTTCTTTTGTGCGTGGAATTGCGCATACGCAACGTAAAACAATTCACCAAAAGCAAAAATTGCGTATACGCACTGCGGGCAGCTGTTGCAGCATCAATTGTAATAACTGGCCAGTAAATAGCTGGACAGGAAGAGTACATAAACCTATGGACATGAAGTGAAGACGAAAAGGGCAAAAGAGAGAGAAAGAACAAGGAAGATAACCAGGGAAAGAGAAACGAAGAGAGAGCGAGAGAGAAAGATAAACAAAAAGAAAAAGGGATAGAATGCGTGAGGGAAAGAGATGGGTAAAGAACGACAATGACCGAAAATTTAAATCAACCAAAAAACCGGCAACTGCAGGCTACTATTACTACAACTACTACTACGCACATGGAGCGGCCATTTTGAATGTGTATGTGTATGTTTGTGCGTGTATGCATCATTCTGAATCTCTCTATATATATATATATCTGTATGTATTTGTGTGTGTGTGTGTGTGTGTGTGCATGTGTGTTGGTCACTTCCGCTGTAAAACGCATGAAATACGAGCGAATTTTTACTACACATCAGCAACAGAAGCATAAACTAATGCGACATTCCCACAACCAGTTTGCCGACCCTACTACTACACCCTTCCCCTTCTATCCCCCTCTGCAATGTACCCCTCTATCCATTACCATGAAACTTTATGCCCCTTTAGCCATAGTTTTTGAATGTGTGTATGCGGCAATCGATAAATTTTGTGTGTGCAGCAGCAGCAGCAGCATCAACAACAACAATAACAAAAGCAACAACAAACTCAGTTGCACTATAAGCTATATATAGTTGGTCATGTGTTGTATATGCCGGCACAGACAGAATTTATAGTCTACTCCCCGCTACCACTACTGTCCCTCCATTTGTATGCCTTACCCCTTTTTGCCTTATTCTGTACTGCCAAAAATAGTTAGTTGCACGAGGCTTGCAGTTTCGTTCATAAAATCAATAGGTCCAGTCAGCTTATATCTTCCTCTAACCCACTCTTCTTTCTCTTTCTCTCTCTCTCTCTCTCTCTTTCTCTTTTCCACTATACAATACTTTACTAGCAAAAAGACCGGCCGGTATTTATTTTCATATGAACATTTTATATTCAAAGCACAAAACAGAAATAAAATACAAATGTTATACAAAGAAAATGTCAAACAATTAGCCAGCAATTAGGCACAAAGGAGCTGTAAGGTAACACAAGAAGGATAAAATCCTAACGAATACAAAGTCCCCAACCATTTCTAAACGTGTCTTTAGGTTTGTCACAGAATAAAAAAAATCAAAAAAAAAAAAAAAAAAAAAAACGAAAAGGGGAGATTTTGCTTTAAAGGAAGCCACTTAAGCAGGGCCAGCTGGTTGACAGGAAACGGGTATGTGGGCATACACACATGTGTGTATGTGTGTGTATATGTGTGTGCATATGCGTTATTGATGAGACAAGGTGCCAGTTCCATGGGGTTGATGGTTAAAAAGAAAATATATCTATTTATAAGCATAAAGTCATTTAGATTTAAAAAAAAAAAAAGAGAGAAAGAATTTATTTATTTATTTTATTTTTACGTTTATCTCTTTGTTTTTAATATTCAAAAACACTTTAAATTAAATTAATTAAATTGGTAGCTAATTAAAAATTTTACTTTATAAAATATTTAAAACATTTATCGATCTTTTAATTATTATAACAAGTAATTTGATATATTGTTTAGTTTGACAGATCATTTTTCTGTGGTTTCTTCATTGAAAAACATCTGTTTTGTCTTTTTTATACAACTTTATCTATATAATTTTGAAAACGAATTTAATTTTTAATGTTATTATTATTATTAACACAGAATTTTAGAATTTCACAAGAAACTTTTGCAAAATTTTAACATAATCTTTAGAGAATAAACATTTCTATATATTTCTTTCATTCTTGTTATAAAAAAAAATTATTTATATACTTACAAAATATTCACTCAAAAAAAAAAAAAAAACAACAAACTCTCATTCACTGTTGCATTCACACTTTATAAATTGCAATTTTGATTTGAAACTCGTTTAATTTTTAAATCAAATTTGCTTAAGCTTGCACTTATTTCACCATAAGTAGACCATCAACTAGAACATTAAAAAAACAACAAAAAAAAAACAGAAGAAGCAACAATAAAAACCATCAAAATTTTTTTTATTCAATTATTGCAAAAAAAAAAAAAAAAAACAACAAAACACTTTTCCACTTTGCCATACATGTGAAGAGAAAGAGGACAAACAACAAGAAAAAGAAATGATGTAAAGTTGTTGCTGTTATTGCCTCGATTTTAGCACGTTGTTGCAATTCAATTTATTTTCAATTTGCAAGCATGCAATGAGAAGGAAGGGAACGGAAGGGAAGGGTGGTGGGAGCAAGGATGGAGAAGTTTATTGTGGGGATGTGAAGCAAATTGAAAGGCAAAAACGAGAAGCACCTTTCATTAGACACAACTTTATCAGCGAAAATTTTAACGTTGCATACTTGCCGGCGCGTTGTCTTGACGGCAACGGAAGCCGGTTCATGAGTTCGAGCTCATGTTATTATTGTTGCCGTTGTTGTTGTTGTTTCACACTGCAGTTTCTTGGCATATACACAAGGAACATTCCCTATATACGTATGTATGCATGTATTTAGGTATATATGTCTATATATATATATATATATATATATATATATATAACTCTTTTATTTACACGGCACGCACGTTTGCCGCTTCTTCTAGTAGTTGTTGCACTTTACCTGCCTTTGCATGCTCTTTCGTACACAATTCTCAATTGCAATTGACGGTTAACGGTAACGATAACTGCGACGGCGCGCTCTCTCCTTGCCTGCTTGTATACACTGTACAGCAATTGTTGATAACGGTGTCTCTAGTTCTTCATCTCACTCCCACTTCTCTATCACTCCCACTACCTCTTTGTTGCTCGCTCTTTCTCTCTCTGTCTCTCTCTCGTTCTTACTCTCTTTTTTAATATTTGTCTCTGTCTCTTTGGCACACACTTACAAATCAACCGTTAAACTTGTCGCTGCATTCAAGGGGTCAAAAAAAAGGAGCAGACAAGAACCGTACAGGAGCAACGTCGAACAGCAACTGAATTCACATTGAGCTGTGCAACGCATTTTCTAGATGGATGCCAGGTTTAGGTTGCCATAGTTGGTTCGGTGGATGCTGTATAACACTGCGCAGAATCTACACGAAAATTGTTAAGCGGCTGGTGGCGCGGCACAATACGAAACGTAGTAAAATTCGTAGTAATTGGATGCTATTTGTATTTCATTCATTCAAGGCATGGCCATTTGACTGCCCGCCCAACTGAACTAAACTGATCTGTCTGCAAAGTAAGACCTGGCAATGCTTGCAATATACTTTACCTTTAAATGTTAATGCAATATTTAAAGACTTTAAGAGATTATAAAGAAGTTATTAAAAATGAAAATATACAGTGATCTTCTCAAAGTTATTAAAGGTTCCTTAATTAGAAATTTCCAATCATTTTCAAAAGGTTTTCTTTCAGAAATTATTATATATTTTATATAATTTTAGATTATTAATCTTGCTTTGAATTCATTATTAATTTTATGAGCATGTTAGTTCTGGTTGCTAATGAGGAAATTTTATTAAATTATGATCTATAAATATACTAAGTCGAAATTTACATCCCTATATATTATATATATATATACATACATTAGATCAGTTTTAATTCCTTTTGTGATTCAATGTCTAAGTGATCTTACTCAAATATAATTATTCAAAGATTAGCTAAGGATGATCTACCACTTGCTTGTACAATGTTTCTATTGTCTTAAATTTAATTTTATTATATATATCTATAATTGATCACTAAAGATCGAAATTAGCCGACACTAATTTTACTAAGTTTGCTAATAAATGATTTTTTTTTTGAATTATAACAATTACTATTTGAAATAATTCAAACACTTAAAATAATTTGTTGCAAACAGAAAACCGAATAACGGTAACGTAAATATTAACGAAGTTGCAAGTCTTCAAAGTTAAATTGACCGAAACAAGTGGTAGAAAAGAAAAGCAAAAGTAGACAGGGGAAGAAGAAAGATGGTAAACAGAATAAATACAATTTTACTCCCTTAACAACAATGTTGCTATTTCTGTTCTTGTTGTTCTTGTTGTTGTTGCTGTTCTTAACAGAAATTTGAGTAAAAACTGAAAATTGGCCGAGTTGGTTTTATTTTTTTGTCTTTTGTTGTTGTTGCTGGTGGTTGTATACCCCAAAAACCCATCGTCTTAGTGTCAAATCTCAGTAATTGTGCAACTTTAATACCAACAAATAAGTGGAAATGTCTAAGAACAAAAACCTCACATATATAGAAACAGGTCCGCAATTATGGAAGGATTTAAAAGGGCGCTGAAAAAGAAATTTTAATATAGGTATATATGTAAATCTAGTGTTGAAAAACAAAGTTTGATTCATTTTAAAACTTTAAATTACATTAATTTATTAAATTAAAATATTTTCTGTATCTAAAGTTTAAATAAAAATTGTTTATATATAGTAAAGGATATTGAAATTATCTTACAAACATCTCAAACAGTTTTAAAATAAAATGAAAATTGACATAATAATATAATAAAATTGATATAAACATATATTGATAAGATTATAAACAACATTTAAACAAGAAATATTTATAAGGCTTTTTCGTAATATTTTTAAAAAGACATTTTATTTCTGAAAACTCTTAAAGAGAATTTCAAATGTTTTGAGTAAGAGTAAAAAGTATTTATGAACATTGTCCTTTTTTTTTATTGTAGTTTTTAAATTGGAATAGTTGCATTTAGAGGGCCCCCGAATATACTTAATTCAAAAACCGCCCCCGCATACATATACACTATATATATAGGCATAGAGTGAGTGGGTATAGCAAAGAGACAAAAGTTAATAAAAGCCAACTAAAAACTAAAGCCTGACTGGGCTACGTGGACCGAGCACCTTCTTTCGTCCTCGCCCCGTGTGTCATTGTGGAAAAAGTTAAATTGCAAATAGCTTGGGTGGGGTTCTCGGCTTCAGCTTAAAGTGGTGCAGAAAGATGGGTGGAGGGGGTGGCCTAAAGTGGTAGGTAGTGGTGGGTGGCGGCATGAAATTTTAGAAAAATTTGCTGTTATTGTTGGGACACACACACACACAAACACATACAAAGACACATAAAATAAAAACAAAAGGGGTAAAAGGGTCGGTCGGGTCGCATTAAAACAGAAAGACACAAAAAAGTTTCAGAGTTGCCAGGTTCGTTTATGCTATATATATGTATATGTATATGTATATATATATATATATATATATATATATATATATATATATATATATATGTGTGTATGTAAGGATGGTCGTGGGTGGGTAAACTTTTTGTCAAGCTTTTGACATTTCATTGTTGTCAACTTTTAACTAGTTTTTTATGTTGTGATTATTTTTAAATGCAAATTCGCGCGCGCTCTCAAAAAAGAAGGCTATATAGGAGTATATATGTATGTATATGTATGTATATATATTAAACTATATATATATATGAAATGGTATTTTGTATATATTTTTGGACACTTTTTTTTGTTTTTATTATTGTGTTTTTTGACTCACCTCACCACAATCAAACCCAAACTTCAAACCAAATGGTTCTTAATTGCCAAATGTCCAAATGTATGCAAAACCAACAACAAAATATCTAACAATATATACATATTTTATATAGAAAACTTTCGAATTATAGAATCTATATACCCTTACAATAATTTTCTTTTGAAACAAATTATAGTATTTAAATCTAATTTTTATGATTTATACAGAAGATCAATCAATGGCCAAGTAATCTGTAAGCAGATTTTATCTCTCGATTAAAAAAATAGCTAATATGGAATACAATTTTTTATCGAAAAAATGTATTTAAAGTATTATTAATTTAAAGCTCAAATGTAAATATATTTATTATATATAAATATATATATGTTTAGTTTACTTTGTAAATTTACAAGTACATTTCATGGAATTGTTTTGGGCTTTTTTAAACTTTCTTTGTTTTTATATATATATATATATATATATATATATATATATATATATATATATATATATATATTTTTTTTTTTTTTTTTAAATTATTCACAACACTTTTCGGAATTAATTTTCGTAAAATATTTTTTTGTTTAGCTTCTTTAAAATTTAAAAAAAATATTCACGCACACTTTAAAGTTATGGACATTTTAACGAAAAAAAAAAGCAAATGGTAAAGAGTGATATAGGGTGAGAGAGATAGTGAGAAAGGGGAGAAGATAAAAATACAGAGAGAGAGAGAGAGAGAGACAGAGTACCTTATTATAATATTTGTTTCTTTTAAATTCTTTAAAACAAGTTAATAAGAAACCAAGTGAGCCAAAAACTAGATTTTCTCTTTGCCGAAAAAAAACTAAGTAAAAATGAACAGAAAATTCTTAATTTAAATCGAATGTTTCTTCTGGAATGTACGTTTAAATTATATAATTTATAAGATCAGCCTTTGTGCATTAACAAATATCTGAACAATTTTAGATTACCCATTTCGCAAGGGTATGAAATATGCAAGTAAACGAAATCATTTTCAAATGTGTTAATTGTATTAATTTGTAGTCAAATGTTTCAGTTTGATTGGCAATCGAGAAATTATTATTGCATTTATCCAATAACGATACACACATACATATATACATATATATATATATACCATGAGATATAGGTATTATATATTTGTTATTTTAATTGCATTTGCCTCGCCTATCAACAGACACAAAATCCAGTCAACCGAGAAATGTTTAAAGTTGACAGACAGGACAGGACAGGACAGTCCGTTCTACTGCCATCCGCCATTGCCAATAGAAATGAATTGAAGCTGAAATGCAAATTCATAAAACAAAATTCATAAAGAAGATAAATATAGAGTGAGTTGAGGGGGATATGGCAAAAGCACAAAATCATAAACTCTTATTGAGAATCGTAAAATGTGCAGCAGGGTGGGGGGTTAATGATGTGCCTAAGCTTAAATTAAAAAAACACAAAATACCAAAAAAACAAAAAAAGAAAACTCAAATAATAAACCAAAAGGTCAGAGGGGAGAAATTGAAATTAAAATGAAATGCTCCGTGTGAGATTATTTATTGGTTATATTACCAAAAGTATTCGAAACATTAGAATATTTGCCCAAAATTTTTTGAAAATCTTTTAATATAATTTTCCAATAATCAATTTTAGATAATTTTCCTTTTACATACAAAATATTATTTTTCTTAAGCAGCTCTAATATGAAAGAAGTTAAATTGTTTGTAATAAATTTTTTCTTAGAGAGAGATATGTAAGAACTTTTCAATATATTTCATCAGAAAACATAATTTTTCAAACATTTGCTGTGATATCTAAAATTTTTGAATTGTGTCTGCTCAAATTCTTACAATATCTTTAGCACATAGCTATATCTTGAACTAGGTTAACTAGTATTGTTTCATTAGTTCCTTTATTTATTAAAAACATCCAACTAATGTACAAAATATTCTAGTTATTTTTTCTGTTAAACATAAAGTCTAAACAAAAAACTGTTACACAGTAAGATATTATATCTCTTATTAAAAAAAAATATCATTTATTAAAAAATTTGTCTCACAACTTTCCAAAATAAGTAATACCAAACGACTACGGATTTCCTTTTCATAAAATTTCTAAAATTAATAAAATAATATTAAATAAATTTAAACCAAGGTAAGAGTAAGTTTAATAAAACCAAGTAAACTTTGCTAGTTATATATAGAAAGTTTATTAGGTCTTTATAATCAAATCAAATTAATAGATAGGTTAGATATATATAGAGATATACATATATTTATAAACCTGTACCTGTGAAAATTGATTTTCCTTAATAGTAGTACCATAAAGAAAAATTTATAATTTTTCTTTAACAAAGTCTCTATTAACCAAGCAAATTGACTATTTCCCAAGTAAGCTCCTTTTTGAGAATTTTCTCAATTTTTGCCCGTAGTAAGCGCCTCAAAGGAAAATAACTAGTCAAGAGAATGGAGAAGGGGAAAAAATGAAAAAAATCTTTGCCACTGTGGGCATGGCTAGCAAGTTTAATCAAAAAATAATTATGAGCGACAGGGGAGAAGTGAAGTCCTGTGCTGCCAGTTGAATTACATTTGAATTATGGCCAACAGTGGGGCGGGGCCAAAAACAAAAATGAAAAAAATAAAGAAACTGATGTGCAGCAAATGAGCTAAACGAAGGCGAAGTGAAATTTGAGTGGTAGCGTTGGTACGACAAGTCGAAACAGAGCTGAGTAGTAGTAGTAGTAATGGTGGAGCTATACAGAGCTGAGTGGAGCAACGTAAGACAGCAAGGAGTAGCAATAACAACAAAATTCTGTCGCAATTTACGCAACAAACAGAGCGCTGAAAATTGCACAGACGCGACAAAAGGCAACCGCAAAGGCATGGAGCTGGAACTGGAGAACTGGAGACCGAGAAAGTTTATGCGAAAAACAGACAATTAATTTGTTTTGCAACGCAAAAGGGACACACACAGACACAGAGATAGAGAGAGAGAAAGAGGAGACCAGGAACCAAGGACAAGAACGACGAGGACAAGAGGCAAACAATTTCGTGCTTGTTGGCAAAGAAAATTTACGTGGCAAAGACAATTGGGGGATAGCTGGAAAACAGTACAGAGGACAGTCAACAGGAACATGGATAAGGATATGAACAGGGCAAAAGCAGAAGAGAGTTGTGCAGAGTAAAGGAGAGCCACAGCACAAACAAACAAACAAACAGAACATGACCAAAATGGTCAAACATTTTACGCTTTTTTGTTTAATTAAAATGGCAACAGGCTTTGACTCTTAAAGCAACAACAGACACACCAGAAGCAGGATGCTACCAGGCAACAGCAACCAGGTCCTTTGCAAAGTCAGCGCTTTTTCAATTAAACTTGCATTTAATAAAAATGTACTAAAAAAAAAAAAAAAAACAACAACAAAAAAAAAGGGAAAAAAAATAAAATAGAAAAAACAAAAGGAATCTACATTAGTTTTACCACTGCCACTACCGGATGTGTAGCTTATCCTGCAAGGATATGTACCGTCCAGTGTTTGTGTCGAGTTCTATTTATATTTCTCCTTCACTTGCATGCCCTTTTCCCCTGTCCTTTCGGCCCAAAGTTATAATGACAAATTCCTCTTAATTTAAGTCATATATCTGTCATGTTATAAAATGTCATTTTAATTTGGCATATTTCAAATTTGCAAAAGTTCTAAACAACATTTGTTTAGTCAAATTCTGACACATAAAACAAGGAAAAGTTGTTTTTAAATAAGAAGAGGAATATTTTAGAAAACATTTTAATAAAATAACTTAATTACTATGATGATAGCCAAGAACTAGAACTTCTAATTAAACTTGACTATACATGGTAGACAAGACTAATGCTTAATTAAGTTAAGCAGTCGGTTAATTATCTCAAAATCAACAAAAATCCATCTTAATATTAAAAATAGATGAGATTTTTCCTTTAAATGTTTTAATTTGTTATTTTGTTTATTAAATTTCTAGGTTTTTGAAAAAGCAAAAGTTTAGTTTACAACTATTTGGTAAACGTATCAGCATCCGTACTCTAGAAATATATAAAGGATATTTGAGTTGCCCTCCACTTGGTTCAGTTACCTGGCTTCTTTGGCTTCAATTTTATTTTATTTTTTACTTTTGTCACGTACGTGTTGGCATATCAATTGACGTTAGCCAACCAAATAACTGCATGCATTCATTTTTGCCCAAGAATTCAGTTCATATTAAAACATCCAAAAGAAAAAGAGATACGAGATGAAGTGTGAAAGGAAGAGATATATAGAGAGGGTATATATGATATATGTCAACGTTATCGCTGGCAGCTATAGTCATGGTCATGTCATGGATAACACCCACGACTACAACGACACTACAGTTCCATTCTCTTTGCCAAGCTAGTATATCACGTTCTTGTCATTTAGTGAATGCCACTTCATAATTCAATAAAACAATAAAAATAAAAAAAAAAAAAAAAATAGAAGCCAAATCCTTACAAATTACAACAATCAAATCATATCAAAATGTGGATGTGTGTGTGCGTGAGTGAGTGGCTAAATAGGATGGATAGATTGAAGGTCTTTTTCCTTTTCTTAACATACAGATTTCCATAAATTGGTCACAATTTGCTCGCTGCTCAAACATAAACACAAAAGGCGAAGGGTGGACGCGCACAAATCTCCTTCCACACACACATACACACAGGCACACACAGTGCATATAAGCACTCACCGCTATATCAGCAACTTGGAATAGCGCTAAGGAAAAAGGAGAAATATGATGGTGCAAACGATAATCGCCATAAAGCGAGAGCGCGCGCCTGGCTCTTGGGGATACGTGAGGAGAGAACAGATGCTTCTATGTTTCCAGAGTACGTGGAAAGCTTTTTGCTTTGCTTTTTATTCATATAAGTTTTGTTTTTTTTTTTTTTCTTTCGGTTTTTTCTTTTTCCTTATATTTTCTTTTTTGGTTGTGCTTGTCGGTTTTTGTACCGTTGGTGTAATAAGGTTCTGTATAAAATATCCATATATATTGTGTATAGGCTGTATGTGTGCACTTGTGTTTGAAGTTTATCTGATCCGAGCCGATCGTATATGCAAATTTCTTACTGAGAACTAAGCATCTACGAAAGCACTCGTTAGATAAAAGTTGAACAAAAAAGAAATATAATGGGTCACGCTGCGAATCAAAAAACGCCGCAACATTAAAGGGAGCCTGACTATCGGCAATTGTTACGAATATTACAATTTATATATGGCATTCAAATTAGGACCATGTTGGACCATTGCATCTTGATGAACTTGATACTGTATTTCCATATTGCCCAATTGAAGTAATTGCTTCATTTGTAGTCCAATAGAAAGTATAGCCTGCTCATCTTCACAGTTTTTGGTCCACAAAGCTGTAAAAAATAAGGGGAAAAAAGTATCTAATATGTCAAATATGTTATATAAATAATTCTATATAGATTGCACTATCTGGTGTATATATACTAAAGAACATATAACAGAGACGAATCTGTACTTACATAGTTTATTTGCTTTATTACGCACATTAATAACGGCGCCACAAATTTGTTCCGAATATTTGAAGCACTCGCCAATAATGCATAAAAGCTACAAATAAACATATTTGAAATATTATTTTATTAAAAGAGTAATGTATAAATTTTGTATATTCATATTTTCTTACCAAATCATGCCACATCTTGTTGACAAAGTATTTGGAAGCTTTGTCCAACAGCAAAATCCAACGTCCACCATTCTTATTCACGTCATCCTCCCACATGGGACTAATAAATTGATAACAAAAAATAAAATTAATTAAAACTAAAAAAAAAAGTATTTCATTCTTACCGCACTCCTTGTTTAAAAACCATAAAATCATTAAAAATCTTTAAATCAGATGGTGGCTTGATAATATAGTAAACACTGCAAAAATTGAAAATATTAGTTGACAAATTTTTTTTCGAATTGTGTGAAATTAACCTAAAGAAATCCTCAACAGTATTGAAACTGGTCACTTCGCTTAGCATGTCAGCCCAATTCTTGCTACGATCGTTCTCCCAGTGCCACAGTGTCCAGGTATGTTCCAACGGGTGCTCGATGTTGACCTCGTAATCGACAAGACTCACCACTCGATTGAACGATGGCTGTAGCGCGTGACTCTCGTCTTCTTCCCCGTTATTACCATAGGCAGTCAGATGACTCTGCTCGTGCATCACCGTAAACGCAAAGTGCTCGTAACCCGTGTACACCATGATTGTTAATATCTATCTGCTATCTGCTTTTTCTTCTTGTTTCGTAGCTTTCCTCTTTTTTTTTTTTAATTCGTAGTAGCTGTTTTTTTTTTTAAGTTGATTTTTTCCGAAATATAAGCGTTTAAAATATGGTTGAATATTGTGTTAGCACAGTCAAGAGTAAAATCGGTAATGCCAGTCAGCAATTATTTTTTTCAGAATGTCGAATCAGCAGGTAAGTTAAAAGTAAAGGACTACTTTACCTTAGAACCTAAGTAGAAGGAAAAAGCTTACTTTGTGATCTATGTGTATCGATAGTCGATAAAAAAAAACAAAGACAAGACGAGGCTGTAGTGTGGCCGTTTTTATAAGCATTATTATTAGTTATGCAACACTAAAGTTAGCATTTTCTAAAAATGTTTAAAGTGTCAGATAAAAGTCTTTTGAAAAAGTTTATTGTTAATAATAATATTTTGTTAATCGACAAAACGAAGCTAATTGGTAAATATAACTTACAATATTTAATCAAATAACATCCAATTTTAAATATAACATTTGTATGTACATGAGAGCTACAAGTGTTTTTCACATACTTGGTTATGTATGTATGTATGTATGTATATATGTATAAAGAAACACCAAATATATAGACTTAATCGAACTGGGACATACATATATACATTTGAATCTTGATCGTTTTTGTGATATAGATATCTCCATTGAACAACATTTTACACATATTTGGGCTTTCAAGTGCTTTTTAATATTAGAAGAAAAAAAAGGCGGGAATAGTGAGTGCGTCGTCCGACCACCACAACTTAAAATGGCTGCAGTCACAAGCGTCTGTGTCTATCAATTGAAATGTCACGCTAATAAAATAAAATGCCAAGCCAACCTAGCCTCCAGCTCTAGCCATACGATAAATGCACGAAAATAATAAAATGTGACTCAAATGAGCGAAGACGACAGCCAGCCACAGACAGGGAGTTTTTGTCCTTCATTATTTCGCGCTTCTTTCTGCGATTGCCCCTCTCTCTATCTTTCGTCTCTCTGTGTATGACTGTGTGTGTGTGTGTGCAACAGTTTGGCCTGCAGTCAATAATCGAAATCGACTTGGGCTTGTGGCAATAAAAATTTGTCTTCGCCGCTTAAGTTTTGCGCCTTGTTGCACAGACAGTCCGCCACAGAGCTCCTGCTTGCCTTTCCAGCTTGCCCCTTTCTGTGTCATTGCAGATAATAAAATATGTGGAGCCGGTACGTTTGGGTAAAGTAGCTTTGGGGCAACGTTGTAATGTGCACCATTTGTTGCTACGAAAGATGGTGTAAAAAATGCCACCAAAGCCACTGTGTGGCTTCTGCCTTGGGTCGAAGGAGGCGAGGGACAAAATGAGGGATGGTTTCTGTGTGTGTGTAGAGCTAGAACATGACTACAAGTCGGTCGGTACCATGGCCTCCTGCTGCTGTTGCTGTTGCTGCTGCTTCTACTGCTGCTGTTCTTGTGAATTATGTTTTGGCCAAGTTTGGAAACAAAAGTGTTGGCAATGTTCCTAGTTTGTGTGCTGCAAATAAGTTGCCTGCTTCAATTTACTTAAAAATTCTATTTATTTTTGGTTTTAAGCAGCAGAGAACCAGGCATCATCAGATGCGAAACGAAAAACGAGCAGTTCAACCAATTCGCTTCGCCGTTCCGGGAAATTTACAATTTTTAGTTAGCTTTCCTTTCTATGGTGAGAATATTTACAGTTGATTGGGCTAATAAATTTTAAATCAAATGGCAAATTGAAATGGTCGGCAATATAGTGAGCACTGAGATCTACACTGATTTACCACACATCCACAGAGACTATACTCGATAAATATAAATGTCATTAAGACCATGGGGGCGGTAGGAACTTTGCTAGTTAAAATTTAAGTTTAATTCATTTCAATTTTTTTATACTATATGTTTTGCAATTTGATATGTATTAAGAAAAAGTGACGCAGTAAGTGTGATGTTTTTTAATTGATTTATTTATTAAAAAATGTATTTTTAATTTCAGATAATATTTGTGTTTGTGCGTGTGTGGGAGTGAAAAGTGAATTCAAATGTGAATCTGGAACAATCTTTTTTTAAAAGGATGTGTATTGACTTGGATCATGATAAAATTGCTTGCACTTAGTAGCAAAGCACAACGCAGGATAAGTGAATTTAATTTATGGTCGGTGAGTACATACATACATACTCAAATCCTTCACTTTAGTAGATTTAGTTCATATGCTTGTACTTTTATTTTCATTTCTATCTTATGGCTTTTTAGTTTACACTATTCAAGTTTGAATCAAATGCTTAGTTATGCTTAGTTAAATTTAACTTGCTGCAATTTCTGCTCAGGTGGCAATATTTTACAGCTTTTTGCACTTTCGTTCGGTTGAGTTGGGTTAAGAAGTTTCTATGTGCTTTATATGTGTCCGTATATATGGCTTTATGTTTGTATGAAGGTACATGGTCAGTAAATCTTTTAAAATATTGCTATGTTGCTCAAACAAAAGTAGCAGCAGGCAGAAGGCAACAGCAACAGCAGCAGTTTCGTTTCAGCTTCGTCTTAAGCGCCTTTTGCTGAGTGCCAAGGCAAAAGGCAGTAAAAACGCCCACAAAATGCTAAGAAAAAGCGCGCAAATAAGTACTAAGAGCAGAAGCCGGTGCTGGAGTCGTTGTAGGATGAAAGAAAAGGAGAATCTTCAGCTCAGTGCAGACAAGCGCATGCAAGAAATGAAAATGATTTGAGGCATTATGTTTGCCTCCATTTTTCTCCTCTTTTTTCCCTCGTTTACGTTTCGTGTACGTTTTTTTCTTTCCTTGGATTTTTCTTCTTTTTTTTTTTTTGGCTACAAAATTGCTTTGCTCTAGCATGTTGATTGTAAAAGATTTCAGCGTTGAGAGCACAAAAGCAGGCCATGATGTACGAGACACGACGCATGTCGTACATTTTGCACCTTGAGAGGGCCAGTAAGGAGACAGAAGACAGGAGCAGTAGCAGCAGCAGCAGCAGCAACAGCAGCAGCAGCAGCAGTAGAGATAAAGATGGAGGCGAAAATGGCAGCTTCACATAAAACAATAAAAAGCTATGGCAAATACTAAGAAAAGGAAGATTTTCTTGTAGTAGCGCCTTGGGGGCGGCCAACTGACAAAAGCTTCCTGTCTGTTGTCCTGTCAGCATGTCCTTTCTCTCACCTCAACTTGGAAAAAATGTAGAAAAAAAGTTGCTCGAGGTGTAACTGCAAAAATATATATGTACGTATGTATATATATGTGCTTGCTAAATGCTTTGGCCAAAGAGGCGAGATACCTTCGGGCCAAGTTTGGTTGATGCTGTTGTGAGTCGTTTTGTCGGATCCAGAGCAGGAGCCAGGTGAAAGTCATTTCACGCTAAAGATTAAAATAATAGCGGCGCGTAAATTAAACAGCCAGTTGAAGTCGGAGCAGGAGTAGTCATTGAAGTGGCAGAGGCAGTGACAGTGGCAGCCATCACTACCACATCCTGCACATCCTTTTGTATTGTATGAGGTCTACGCTAAGACGCTTAGCAGGTACGCCTCGGCCTCTTCACCGTCCACAGCCAGATGTTCATGGAGGTAGTAGAGGTAACCACATTGCGCACTGTCAGCACTTCATTTTCAAGCCAACATGCCGCGTACTTCACTTAATGCTGCACAGCATGGTATGCTATGTGGGTAGAAGAAGAAAGCAAAACGTAAAGAACAGAGAGTACAGAGGTGGAGTAGAAGAAGTAGAACCATGAAGAGATTTAATGGTAGAAAGGCGAAGTAGAAGTCTCTTCTTCATCATGTACATAACTACAAAACGAGCAGCCGGCATGCATTTCAGCTGCATTTTCTTTGCGGATATTTAATGTCTCTCTCAGGGTAGCAAAAGTGTCGAAATTGTTTTCTTAGAAAACTTCTTAATCAACAACAGTGTTGGGTAACGATTAAATTTTAATAGTATTATCTACATGTGATTTTTACAAAAACTAATTACATTTTTCTTTTTTAATCATATATTTATGGGAAAAAAAATAGGCAGAGATTCTTTTTACCTTATTATTAGTTTGGTTTTATATTATTGTTGTTACTTTTGTCGCCTGTATATTACGCATTACGTATACGTACGATATTATGTTCGCTTTTGATACGCCAGTCTTGGTGTCTAAGGGGGTTGGATGGGTGTTGTATGGAACGGGCTTCTTTTTTTTTGAAAAGGGTGGGTAGTAAGAATGGTATAAAATGCAATTTTTGGGGTCTGGGGGGAGGGGGGAGGAATGCATTGGTGTTTGTTCGTTGAGCTGCTGTTGCTGCCTTGGCTGAGTGTTTGTGGCTTGTCTTTTCCAACTCGATCTGCCGTTGCTGCTTCCCTTGTTTTCCCCCCTTTGGTAGAAAAGACAGCAGCAGCAGCATGCTTAATGCTTTATGTTTGCCAGCTTTCAGCTTTCTTTTGTTGTTACTGTTGTTGTTGCAAGGTATTTTGCTTTTGTTCGATGAAACGTAAAAATAGCAACAACCAGAGCAACGAAAACTCATTTTAGACAATGCCCGCATAATTCCAACGGATGAGGAATGAAGAAGAAGAACAACAAGAACAAGTAGATGAGGCTACCGTCTTTTCACTGTTTTCTTGTTGGTTATATACCCTATATACAATTGAGTCTATTAAGTAGGTAGTTAAATATTTTTTGTAGTTTTTATCAAAAGCAAATTTACCCTCTTTATATAAATATCTTAATTTTACAAACTAAATTAACAAATACAACAAATACTAAATTAACAAATCAACAACAATTTTGTAGTTTTACTTAAGAGTATTATTTAGAAAATCCGCTAGATGTCGCCCAAAATGTTGTAGCTTATGCTAGTAAAACTTTTAGTTGCTTTAACTATTAAAATTAGAAAACTTGGTAAGAGAGCTTAAATTTTCTTT
The DNA here is from genome assembly GCA_018903615.1 of Drosophila neocordata. Classification (NCBI taxonomy): domain Eukaryota; kingdom Metazoa; phylum Arthropoda; class Insecta; order Diptera; family Drosophilidae; genus Drosophila; species Drosophila neocordata. Next base: position 2,124,354 of record JAEIGI010000001.1, read on the forward strand.
TTACTTATAAGTTTCACCTTAACTTTGTAAAGGGTACCTAAAAGTCGATGGTATAAACTTAGCTTGAAAAATTTTCTTATTGCTGTTGCTTATTGTTGTTGTTGCTGCTGCTGTTGTAATGAGGTATTTCCGTTTTTGTTGTGGCTTGTGTTTACATTTCGTTGCGTTCGCCATACAAAGCAAAACCGCAAGAAGTTTCTTTACGCGCTGTCAGTTTTCATAATGAAAGTGGATGCTGCTGCCACGCCTTCTACACTATACAACCCACTGCTAAGATATACATACATACACCCGCACCCGCCATCTCTAATGCCTTGGAACCTACCCCAACAGTTATTCAAGCGCAAAATTTGCAGTAATCTGCCGACGGACAGCTAACCCAACATATGCAAAAAAAAAAAAAAAAATTAAAAAAAACACAAAAAAAAGGAAAGCACAAAAAAGAAAAGAAAAACGAAAAAAGCTAAAAAACTTTCTTCTCCCTTGCAAGGATAGCCAGGATACGCACAACGGCTTCAACTTTTAACCCTTCCATGTGGTATACTATACATATGTGTAAGGGGAACACGACAGGAGGAAGAGGAGGAGGTGGATAGAAAGCCTGTTGCTCAGTGCCGTTCTTGTTGCCTGGTCATTTACGCCCATTTAGCCACATTTACCAAAGTCAACAAATAAAGTCCAAAACTTTTCTCTCTCGCCCCATTTGAAAAGAGCGAAAGAGAGTTAAACGGAATTGAAAAGGAAGTGATGGTCCTTCGCCCCAAAAAACCGATAATTGGCAAACTTTAGCAGGCTCATCAGAAAATTTTCTTTAAAAGAACCCCATTAGAATCATGTTGAAAATCAATCTATCAATTTAATGTCATGATGATATTTGAAAATTCTTTTTCTACTCAATTTTTTTTTTTTTTTTACTTTTCCCCTTAACAATCCAATTACATTGTTATGACACTGAAAGTTGTTTTTGTTGTTGTTGTTCCTTAGTCAAATGTCATGAAAATCATCTTTAGGAAAAAGCTGTTGACACAATTTCAGGTTTTCAGGCCTCATTAGCGCTTCAAGTTTTCCCTGCCGCGGCACTTTCCCAACTTTTTGTGTCAGCATCAGGTGTCAATTTTAATTTAGTGCCTTTTGCCAAGGATGTCATCTCTGATGTTTGTTTGCCTTTGCGGTTATTTGGGGATGATTACCCTCTACCCACTCGATTAAAATGTGATGGGTGGGTGGATAAAGGATAAGAGTTAGGGAAGTTGATACCACATTTTGTTGGCTTGCGGCAGTGCGGTTAATGCGGTAAATTTTAGATAGCTTCAAAATTATTAGACAAGGAAAAGGGATTCCAATTGAAGCAAGAAGAGATAATGAGTAGCTGGAAGTAACATTTTCATTTATATGAGATACAAAGCAAATTTAGTTTACATTTAAGGACAAGAAATGTCATAATATTCTAAACATAAAATCTTTATCCTTGTGACCTAATATTTTACTTAAATTTTAAGATATATATAGAACTTTTGATATATGGAAATTCTTCTTATTAGGAAAAGGGTTCTGTTTATTGTGATTTTTAACCCCTTCTTATGCCACGTTCATGATTTGAGCCTAATCCGCTTGGTAACCGCTCACTCATTGATATGCATCTCCATTAGCAGCCACAAAATGTAGCAATAATTGAACGCATAGTTCAAATAGCCATAAAAATCAAACCTCGCTAATGGAGCAACTGAAATGTGTGACGGCCATTGAGCTATGCATGCTAATCCAATCCAGACAAAAAATCATTCACAGAAAAAAAAATATTACATTTAAAAATGCAACTGTACTTGTTTTTGTTTTTTGCTATTTTTATATATATTTTTTTTTTTCATAGACAAAATCACAAGAAGGACAAATAAATGGCAAAACCATGAAAATTATTCATGGAGCTTTATTTGGTTTTTTTTTTTCGTGTAGTTTTTTAGGTGGTAACGCGTTGACTTTTATACCTGACTTTACTTCTTCAACAGAAGAGGAGCAGCAGGTGCAGCGGCCACATAGGGACGGGCTACATAGGGGGAACTGTAAGCCAATGGTGAGGTATAGGCAGCAGCATAAGCTGGAGCAGCCAAACGGGCAATTGGAGCAGTATAAGCGGCAGCCAAAGGTGAAGTGTAAGCAGCAGCCAATGGAGAGGTATAGGCAGCAGTCAATGGAGCTGTATAGGCGGCGGCAGCAATTGGAGCAGTATAAGCAGCTGGGAAAGCAGCACTATGAGCCACATGATGAGCTGTATAGGTGGACGCATATGGAGCCACATAGGCGGCACTGCCAACAATAGCGGGAGCTGTGTATGCCAAAGGAGCAGCAGCTAACAATCCAGGCTTGGCAGAAGCCACAGCCACAACAGCAAAGAAGCAGACAGCGAACTATAATAAAGGACAATTATATTAATAATACATTGGGATTAGATTACAACCCAAGTGAAATAATGATCCTTCCTCTCATCTTATCTCATCTCATATCTCACTTACAAATTTGAACATTTTGATTGGTTTTGTGGTTTTTTGGTTCTTGTACTTGTTACTGAATGGATGACCAATTGATTTGTGATATACCAACATTGAGTGCTTGCCTCTTTTATAGGCACTTACACTTTTTGGCCAAGCAACTATTTAAATATGCCACTCACGTTCACTTTGGGCCAAGTCAACGACTGAGTGAAACCATGTGGCGCATGCGCAATTCTTGGCTTAAGCTTAAGTTGATAGTTTTTAGCTTGGTTGGTCTTCGAATCCATGCGTGCCTGAGCGTCCGTTACCTGGTTGTTGTCGTCGTCTGTCCATGACCTTGAGCCGGACTGCAGTTTTGTTTACAATTTAATGATGGGTTTTGTGGGTTTCTACCGCCTACACTTAATGTATTTTAACAAAACGGTAGCGGTAGCCACTTAAATGGCGTGATTTATGATATCACAAGCCATGATACTAGATTAATTGTTAAAATACATATATACCTATATATATATATATTATTTAACACTATTAATGTATATAATTAGTCAATAGACATACTTTCACCTAATTATTAATCAATGAGTTTCTTTTCTAACATTTATAAAAGTTTTTTGATTTTAGTATGAATATATATAGTTAAACATCTTGTACATAAGATTTATATGATTTTCTTGTTAAACAAAATGTTCTTAATTGATATTCAATAACTTACATAGGTAACAATTTTCAAACACTTTCAATTATTTCATTGAAATTCATTTCATTTGCTAAAAGAATTCAGGAATTTGCATTTCAAATTTTAAACATAACTTTAGTACTTTTTTTCTAATGAATTGGTTCATTTACATTTGAATTTAATTTTGTGGCCAAATTCTTGTAAGCCTTCGTAATATCTATATATATATTTTGCAGGAAGATATTGAACCAAAAAAAGTCAAAAGTATTAAAAAAAACCTAAGAGACTAAACAAAAAGTATAAAGGTAATCTCAAGCGATTAAATTCTCTTTATGAACAAAAACTATAAGTTAAGGGAAATACCTTCGACTTTCGTTTGGTGGACTTAAATAATTTGAAAATTAAACGATTTTCCAATGCGTTGTGAAAATCTTAGAGAGCTCTAGTCGTTTAAATTCATTCAGCTATAACCTAATATCAGCCATACCAACATTTGAAAGTGCCCAAATAATTATTTACCAAACTTTGAGTGAAATGACAAGACCTGTATTCGACTGCCAGCACGGCCTTCCCACATTGTGGCCATAATTGTAAACGTATGTGTCACCGGCTTCGATTTCGACTATAAAAACGAAGCCAATGGAACGAACTATTATCAAACAAAGCTCAAAGCTTCAAGTAATCACAACTACCCAAACAAAACAAACAACCAACCAACCCATCAACATGAAATTCGTAAGTTGAAAGGTGTTTTTGCTCCTTTTAAGATGGATCCTTATCCTATCCATTGCTTTGTTCTTTAGTTCGCTGTCTGCTTCTTCGCTGTTGTGGCTGTGGCTTCTGCCAAGCCTGGAATATTGGCTGCTGCTCCTTTGGCATACACAGCTCCCGCTGTGGTTGGTAGTGCCGCCTATGTGGCTCCATATGCCTCCAGCTATACCGCTCACCAGGTTGCTCATAGTGCCGCTTTCCCAGCTGCTTATACTGCTGCCTACACTGCTCCCATCGCTGCTGCTTACTCTGCTCCTCTGGCTGCTGCTTACTCTGCTCCTCTTGCTGCTGCTTACTCTGCTCCTTTGGCCGCTGCCTACACTGCTCCTTATGCCGCTGCCTACACTGCTCCCATTGCTCGTTATGCCGCTGCTCCACTCGCTGCCGCCGCTTACACAGCACCAATTGCCGCTGCTCCCGTCCTTCTGAAGAAGTAAACAACAAGAAAGAATTTTGTCTCATTAATGTGTAAATAAATAACTGGTTAAAAATTTAAATGATACCAAGAAAGTGTTAATTAATTGTGTGTCAATAGAATATAAAACAAAAATTGTGGGCTCATTCTATGGAAAAACAATATAATTGGTCTTAATTGAAAGGGCAGAGGAACATTCTTTGTTTCTGTTTACCAAGTCGTAAATTAGAGAAGGATTCTTAGAGTTAATTGACTGAAATGAACGAATCCTAAAAATTTCTAAATATACCTTATATATATATATAAAGGTTATAAGCTCTTCTTAATATTTTATATTTTGCATAATATTGCAGATTTTTATACCGTCTTATCATTTTTCTACTCAATTTTAGGACTTATATCTCATTAAAAAATACCAAATCAATACAAATTATTTTCATTTTGTCTATTAATTTTGCTTTAAAAACAAATATTTAAAAATATTTTATACCCCAAATTTGTTTCTAAACCAATTGAATTCTCCGTTGGTAGTTAATGATATATATCCCATATATTTATAATGTTTACATTATCTGATTTAATCAATATGACCTTGAAAGTGTTCAATTTTTAAAATTAAGCAATTCCTCGATAAAAATATTCCAGAAATTTTATTAATTCCGCGTTTTACTGAAGCATTCAGTTTTATTATAAATGAAGCAAGCAAGTCGTCCCTGCCGACTTTAAGTATACCCTGTACCAAGTAGAGGAACTTTATTAAATCAAACTCCTTAAAATTCGCCATTAATTCAAACTAAAATTTTCCTCACAAGGGGCAGCAACGAACGCATGCTATCTCGCTCACACTTACTACGCAATGTCGCACTGGGCATTTCAGTACAAAATGTATATAGAAATATCTTCGATATTTTTTGTCCGATTTTAACGAAATTTGGTCAGTCAGCTGATACCTTTTGGCCATATTATTGGGTGTGCCAAATAAGAATAAGCTACCTTTAATATAACACTAGTTATTCGTTTTTCCTAAATTAGGGGGGCGGAAGTGGGCGTGGCAAAAATTTGAAACAAACTTGATCAAATTTGTTTGCTCGAGGTCTTGTAGTCTCTGAGATCCACGTGTTCATACGGACGGACGGACAGACGGACATGTCTCAATCGACTCGGCTATTGATGCTGATCAAGAATATATATACTTTATGGGGTCGGAAATGCTTCCTTCTGCCTGTTACATACATTTAGCGATTTTAATATACCCTTTTACCCTATGGGTACAGAGTATAATAATCATAAAAAATTTTGTGTTTAACATGGAAAAAGTTTTCATTTAAAATACTTTTATATCGAAAACACAAAACCCGAATAGTTCGTGTCTTATTATACTATCCAAGTTTTAATCGAAGCGGCAATATCGATTGCATTTGTAATCGCGGCCTTCAAACTCTCGAGGCCCAATTGGAAACGTATGTGTCACTGGTGTCGATTTTTGACTATAAAACGAAGCCAGCAAAACGAACCCAATATCAAACAAAGCTCACAGCTTCAAGTAATCACAACTACTCAAACAAAACAAACAACCAACCAACCCATCAACATGAAATTCGTAAGTTGTAAGGTGTCTTTACTCCTTTTAAGATGGATCTTTATCCTATCCATTGCTTTGTTCTTTAGTTCGCTGTCTGCTTCTTCGCTGTTGTGGCTGTGGCTGCTGCCAAGCCTGGAATATTGGCTGCTGCTCCTTTAGCATACACTGCTCCCGCTGTGGTTGGTAGTGCCGCCTATGTGGCTCCATATGCATCCAGCTATACCGCTCACCAGGTGGCTCATAGTGCCGCTTTCCCAGCTGCCTATACTGCTGCCTACACTGCTCCCGTTGCTGCTGCTTACTCTGCTCCTCTGGCTGCTGCTTACTCTGCTCCTTTGGCCGCTGCTTACTCTGCTCCTTTGGCTGCTGCCTACACTGCACCCATTGCCCGTTATGCCGCTGCTCCACTCGCTACTGCCGCTTACACGGCACCCATTGCAGCTGCTCCCCTTGCTGCCGCTGCTCCCGTCCTGCTGAAGAAGTAAACAATAACAAAGTTGTGACCAAGTCTTGTCCCTTAGCAAAAAGAATAAATATATGCTTATAAATATAAAACGAAAATCCAAAACATTGAATTCATTTCCTCTCTCTGAGGGTAGGGGAAACATTTGCTAATATTTAAAGTGTTTCCGCTCTTTTCACTCTCGCTTAAACTATTTAGATTGAAAATATTTTTCAACCAAGAATCGAAACAAACAATATCGCCTTACTCGTTGGTCCTCGGTTTTGCTTTAAGTAATGGATTGTTCAAAGGAGTTTAACTATATCTACATGACGATTGAAAACACTTTCTATATTTTCTTTAGATGTTTTATATATTTTACTTACACTTCATTAAAGTTGCTCAATCTAAAATCCTTGCTACCTTAAGTATGTAGAATGACGTTAAGTCAGCTAAGAAATATATCTTGGTGTTTACACATCTTTGAATCCTTTGCTAAATTTAAAACCCATTCGTTTGGTTTAAGGACAATTACAAAAACATAATTTTGTCTTTGTACGGCAAAATTATTACTTAATTTTATTCTTTATAACATTTAAATATCGAGTTAATTGGTTGAAAACTTTTAAAGTTAAACTACCTAATGCGAAAAAAAAAAAACTTAAAACTTGAAAATTGCCATTAAAACTGTAAATTTTGGTAGCTTTTCAAGGACCAATTATTAAAATTTTAGGAAAACATATATAAGACTCTTTAATAATGTGAAAACCAAGACAAAGAAAATGCTTAAAACTAAATTATTTATTGGATTTTAAATTCCTGAATTTATTGTATTTTATTTAAGATTGTTTAGGTTATCCATTATCTAGTAAATAAATTACTATAATGCTTGTATTCTAAACTATTTCTAAGGCAAAATAACTTAAAAATCTTTTACTAAACTTTTTTTGATATAAGAATGAAAAATAAAACAATTTCTTTTACTTATGACTTGAGAAAGAAACTATAAAGTTTTTTTTTTTTGCTTTTATACGATTTTGAATTTTTATATATTTGAAAACTAAAAACCAGTTCCATTTGAGTTCTTTTGATGTTAGGTCTTATGTTCAAATATGTAAATATGTTTTGAATAATCTTAAAACAATGTCTTATCAGATATCACTGATTTTTAAACAACAATTTCCATGGGATCCATTTGATTTACATAACCGATTTAGAGTGTTATATTCGGGATTGTTGATAATTGCTTAAATCGTTATATTATATTTACCATATAATCGAGCAATTTCATTATTAAACTTGACAGTACATGAAACTTGTATAATTAATTCCAAGTTGGATATATAATACAAAAAACGGTAGCTTAATGATATAGTACAGACCACACCAACTTACTTATACACACACAACAACATATATATACTCACACACGCCCACAATCTTAGATTGCAGGCAGAAGAAGGGCTGTGCTTTAAATGTTATTAAACTAAGTCACCACAAGTTGTCCAAGTGTCGAGCCAAGCCACGATGTTCACTGCATTTGTAAACGCGGCCTTCAAACTCTCGAGGCCCAATTGGCTACGTATGCGTCATGTGCGTTAATTTTGACTATAAAAACGAAGCCAATGGAACGAACCATTATCAAACAAAGCTCACAGCTTCAAGTAATCACAACTACCCAAACAAAAACAAACAACCAACCAACCCATCAACATGAAATTCGTAAGTTGAAAGGTGTTTTTACTCCTTTTAAGATGGTTCTTTATCCTATCCATTGCTTTGTTCTTTAGTTCGCTGTCTGCTTCTTCGCTGTTGTGGCTGTGGCTTCTGCCAAGCCTGGAATATTGGCTGCTGCTCCTTTGGCATACACTGCTCCCGCTGTGGTTGGTAGTGCCGCCTATGTGGCTCCATATGCCTCCAGCTATACCGCTCACCAGGTTGCTCATAGTGCCGCTTTCCCAGCTGCTTATACTGCTGCCTACACTGCTCCCGTTGCTGCTGCCTACACTGCTCCCGTCGCTGCTGCTTACTCTGCTCCTTTGGCCGCTGCTTACTCTGCTCCTTTGGCTGCTGCTTACACAGCTCCTTATGCCGCTGCCTACACTGCACCCATTGCCCGTTATGCCGCTGCTCCCCTCGCTGCTGCCGCCTACACAGCACCCATTGCAGCTGCTCCAATCGCTGCCGCTGCTCCTGTGATCCTGAAGAAATAAGCAACAATATCGAATCTGTGACTAGATCTTGTCCCATGACCATGTAAATATTTTTTTTTTTTTATTAAAAATAAAAAATTGAGAAAATTTAAATACATTTGTTTTGGTGTACAAGTTTTTAGAGCCATTTTTTGTGCAGCTTCTTTACAAACAAAATATTGAAAAGACTTTGATATATATTTTCGAGGCTCTAACTCCTTTAATAAAAAGGATGTTCTTTGCTTCTGGTTTTTGGGTTATTAACAAATTATTTCTGAAATGTCCATAAATTTGGCTTAAATTCTTGCCACATTTTTGTTCTTTTTTTTTTTTACTTATTGTATTTTGTTTTGAGTACATTTCTCAGCTTTAATTGGTTTTGATTTTCAATTTAATTGCAATTATTATTATTATTATTTTTTTTTTATATATAATTGAAAGGGAAAATTCCAAAGCCAAAATGTAATACAAAATTTTATAGTATTTATGTCGTTGCATTAAGCCTCATTTACTGAAACTTGAAATCTACTTTATTTCAATTGTTCCGTCCACTTACTATAAATAGAAAATATTAATTAATAAATGTTATGAATTACAATGAAACAAAAAAAAAGAAAAGAGAGAGAAAAAAACAATAAAAACAGGGAAAAGGCAAGTGAACAAAGAGAAAAGGAAATGCAGAGCTTAAATCTCACTAATTAGAAATATCGAGTGCAGGTTCTTTCATTTGCACCCTTACTCTCATATGAAGGTGCCACATACACCACCAATCCACACACCCCATACACACACACACTCACACACACAAACACACTTGCACACATTGGCAAGTCTCACACTTGAAAAAGTGTTGAAGCGTGAATTTTGCTTAAAAATGCCAATTACGCGAATTTTACATGGCCATGGAAGAAGGAAAGGAATGTATAAAGGAGTTGGGCAAGAGTAAGGAGAGGGTGATAAAGGATGGTTGAATGAATGGCCTGGTATGGATAGAGTCCATATATGTAGGATGTGTATACATATATGATGATGAGTGCTGGAGATGATGGCAGCTGGAAAGGATTTACTAGGCAGCTTCACTCACTCTCTCTCTCTCTCTCTCTCTTTCTATCTTTCTCAAGTGTTTGCCATGTGACTGTGCATACAAAGCAACCTATTTTTGGGGGCGTGTCTGTTGTATCCGCCTACTAAATGCACAATCATGTTGCAGGCCTCTTCCAATTGAAATCTTCTTCTTAATGCTAGCGAAACCGCAGGCAACGAATATACATATTTGTTTTGACACTTGACTTTGATGGGGATTCCATGGTAAGGAAGGAGAGGATGGGGTCGGTCTTGAGTTGCTGCGGTTTCTTTAGCGTCTCGTCCTCTCGACACAAACAAAAGATTGCTTTCATTGTCAAGTTTGTCTCGATATTACATATATATATATATATATAAGGATAGATAGATATATGTATAGTATGTATATATATATATTGGTTAATCCGCCTAAAAGCTTTGATGCCAAACAGTTAACAGTTTCAAGTGCAGCGCTCAAAAATTCTCAATGGACTTGCCAGGCAACAGTAAAACATTATATCAAAGAGTTTGGGGTCGCCCACTCTCACACAACCCCCTGGGGGTATATGTACCTTCTAAGTGGCAGCAAGTAATTAAAATATATATATATATAAATTTAAAAAAAAAGGCACCACACAAGAAATTTATACAAAAAAGTCGCAAAAATTGCGCTTCGTTTGACTGGGACTAAAGCTAAGGGGACAAGGACCTCAAAAGCCATAATTTAAAACCCATAGAAAATGATCGACTATGCGATTACCTAAGAGGAAATCAAAACAGGAGTAGTCCTGACTGTGTCGTCTTTAAAACAAACTATCAATTTTCCTTATTAAGTTCACCCTGAACTTTAAATTTTAGAATTTATTTTGGGAGATTTTTAAATAAAAATTCTAAATAACTACACAAGATTTCAATATTTTTAAAACATAGTTTTCCTCAAAATCGTTATATTTTTTACAAAAGTCCAAGATATTAATTTTTATCTTAGCTGAAAAGTTGTTTTTTAGTATAAACTAACTTTAACTTTTAATATAGTCTAAAATTTAAATGTTAATCGGAAACTTTTTTTAATTATTTTATTAAGTTTGAAGTTTTTTTTTTTTTTAAAGTTTCCAACTTTCTGAACAAAAAGTTATATTTTTAATTAACAAAATTTTGTTTAACATTATTTGGTCTGAAAAGGATCCAACTTTTAGGATAGAAAGTGCGAATTTGAGTTAATTTATTATTGATTTAGTTTATATTAAACGATGCCTTAAACAATTTTAAATAGAAAAAACTTTTGCAACTTTTTGTTAAGTCTTAATTTTCTTAAAATATAAACAACTTTTATTTCTGTAGCAAATTTTAAAAAACTTTTGTTTTACAAGGAAAAACAAAACTTAAATTCTTTAATTCGAAATATTTTTGAAAAAAATATCAAAAATAAAAAACTCTTGATAAAATATGAATACATTTAGTTATTGTCTCCACGTATTCCTATTAATATTAATCTTATTAATACTATTTATTTATATCATTATTTCTGCATATCCTTTCTCTACTCCTTTTCATTTATAATATAATCTCTCATATACCCGTAATACCTAATTGGATATAGAATAAGAACAAAAAAAATTACAGACTGGTTCAAAAAAACAAAAATAAAAAAAAGAAGGAACTTTGAACAAGTTGCGTAAAATATGCGCCACTTTTGCTTTTTTTTTTTTTGTATCGTCCTTTACCCTATCCAAGAGTATTGTCCGCCCTTTCCCAAGTTGGAGTTTATTGCCACAATAAAGGCGCAACTTACTTGTTCTGACTTGGGTCTTGCTCTGATGATGATGATGATGATGGTGATGATGTTGATGAAGAAATGTAGAAGGAGGCGTGGCAGCAGCTGTGCGTGCGCGTTAATGCGTCGTTTAAGTGCCGTAAAACGTGAAAGGCACACATGACACCCCTCGCCCCTAACCCACAACTCTATATTTCTCCTCCTACCCTATGAGGTCTATTAAAAATTGCGTTTTGAATTTGTCTCGAAATGTTTGCGACATTTGGCAGCAAGGTTCGTTTCGCTTATATATGAAAATTTTTTTTTTTTTTGTGAATTTAAGTGGTTTCCAGAAATTATTCATAAGGACATGCCTGCATATACAAAAGAAGCCAGAGAGAAGGAGGAAGAATGAATAGGAAATTGAGCAAAAGGTTGTCGTTGCTAAAGTAACCACTGTTTACAGGTTGTGAGAGGGAGAGAGAGTTAGAGTATATGGCGCAAATGATTACGTTTGGTTATTAAAATCAGAAATGGAAGCCATTTAAAATGGATATGAGATATTGGTTTGATTTCACTTCCCGTTTTGTGTTTCCCCAAAAGGTTTCTTTTACATTATTTTGCTAAACAAATAATAGATTACAGATTTTGCATATATAAATTTCTATAAATATAAAATATTATAATAACAATTAGAAATTGTATATTAAAAATTTAATTTTAATTTACTATCAAACTTTTCGTTTATATATAAATTTTTTGCAATATGTCGAGAATGAAGTCTTAAAACTTTAAATATTTTGTTAATTTCAATAGTTTAAAAATTTTGGCTAGAGGATCCAAATATAAAACCAAAATTGTAGATATATATTCTGGTTTCATTCAGCTTGAGCTTGAGATAAAATTCCTTTTTTCTTTTTTATTTTTTAATTTAGAATTCTGCAAATTGAGCAACTGAATTAGATCACTTTAGTGGGCTTTAAAAAATTAATTTAATTTTCCAAACACTTATTTAGCCATTCCTAAGGGTGAGTTTTTACTTGTAATTCCTTAAAACTTTTCTGGATTTGAAGGAGCGTACATAATTGGTTTATGGCCTCTCTGCTCTCGTCTTGGGAAGCCGTCGTCGCAATTTCAATTTGCCTTGTGCACACACACACACACACACACACATACACAAAAGTCTAATCAAATTACTCAAAGCTCAAGTGCCCCCAGCACGTGCCAAGTGTGTGCGTGTACAACAATGAATTGGCCTACTAAACCAAGTAGTCCAAGTCGTTCAAGCTCGTCCAAGTCCCACATCAGACTCAAAAGTGTCCAAGTTTTTCTTTTTTTTTTTTTTTTTTTTTTTTTTTTGAACGAAACGACGATGTTGACTGCATTTTTAAGCGCGGCCTTCGAACTATGGAGGCCCAATTGTATGCGTATGCGTCATGACCGTCGATTTTGACTATAAAAACGAAGCCAATGGAACGAACCATTATCAAACAAAGCTCACAGCTTCAAGTAATCACAACTACCCAAACAAAAACAAACAACCAATAAAACCATCAACATGAAATTCGTAAGTTGAAAGGTGCTTTTGCTCCTTTTTAGATGGTTCTTTATCCTATCCATTGCTTTGTCCTTTAGTTCGCTGTCTGCTTCTTCGCTGTTGTGGCTGTGGCTTCTGCCAAGCCTGGAATATTGGCTGCTGCTCCTTTGGCATACACAGCTCCCGCTGTGGTTGGTAGTGCCGCCTATGTGGCTCCATATGCCTCCAGCTATACCGCTCACCAGGTGGCTCATAGTGCTGCTTTCCCAGCTGCCTATACTGCTGCCTACACTGCTCCCGTCGCTGCTGCTTACTCTGCTCCCGTCGCTGCTGCTTACTCTGCTCCTTTGGCCGCTGCTTACTCTGCTCCTTTGGCTGCTGCTTACACAGCTCCTTATGCCGCTGCCTACACTGCACCCATTGCCCGTTATGCCGCTGCTCCCCTCGCTGCTGCCGCCTACACGGCACCCATTGCAGCTGCTCCAATCGCTGCCGCTGCTCCCGTCCTTCTGAAGAAGTAAACAATAACAAAAAATATGTGATCCCAATTTGTCCTTTGACTGTGTAAATAAAGTTTTTTTTTTCATATTCATAACAAATGCTAAGAAAATTGATTTACTTAAATATACAACAAGCTTAATTCGAAAAAAAATATATATATATATATTTTTTAATATGAACCATGAATGAATTACATCTATAAAGAAGTATGGGAAGTTTAGTATTGACAGTTCTTATCGTAACAGCTTTTCAATTAATGGAAACTAATTTAAAAAGTTTTAATCTTTTACTACAGAAATATTAAGTTTTAAGTGCAATTTTTTATATTTTTTTGTACTAAATACTTGGTATAATTTAAGAATCATTTAAAACTCAAACTATTTGGTTTTTGCAATCCAAATTTAAGTACAAATTTCTTAATTACTTAAACAAACTCCAAAAAGGACTAAGAATCACTTACAGATTATAATAGCTTAAGTTTTGATCAACTATAATTTAATCTATTAAAAATTCATGCCTAAAATTATATATAAAATAATTGCAAATTGGTTTTTTAAAACAAAACTCCAACACTTACTGAGACTCTAATTTTTTTTCTTTGTAAATACAAACACAAATTGGAACGTGATTAGGGTTTTGAGTTTTCAAATGTTTTTGAAATCGTTTCCATACTTGATCATTCTGTACAAGAAAGAAAACTTTAATGTCCCTAGAGACTCTTCACTTTCCCAAAAACTTTTCTCTGTTTTTCTTTTTTTCTCTTTTTGCTAAATAGATATGACAGAACCAATTCAAAACATGCAACACAGAAAAGAAGAAAAAAAAATGAAAGAATTCAACTTCGCTTACCAAAAAATAAAAAATATATATAAAAAAATAAAAGTTTTCAGCTTGACGCAGTTTTATTGAATAAAAAGGTCATTAAATTTGGACGCTATCTGTAGCGAGAACTTGTGAAAATGGGGACAAAACCCCTCGGCACCGTAACCATTGCCACCAATCCAAATATTTCAAAACTCCCTTGAAACTGTGGGTAAAGGGACAAAGCTGTGGGAAAGCGGTTGGTGGCGGAAGGGGAGGCCCTTAAAAGTCCTCTATACATTGGATTTTACTAGCCTTTTCCGCTTACGTAGGAAAAGTTTACAACTACTTGGCGTTTACTACCTGAAGATGGAACACAACGACAAGCATAGAGTAGAGTAGTGGGAGAGATAAGAGAGAGGGGGAAAGAAACGGAGACAGATGTGGGGGGAAAAGGGCTAAGCTAGGGTAAGAGGGATGATACCAAAGTTATGATAAGCAGCAACAAGACGAACGAAGGAAGCAGAAGGAGCTCTTCAGGCTTTCAACGCGCAGGACAAAGTCAAGCAGAAAACTTCACTGCCGCTGGAAATGGAGAAAAACGCAGGAAACGCTGAAAGGAAGCATATTTCATATACAACAAAAAAAAAAACGAGAAAAAAAGAAAAGAACAGAAATGAAAATAAACTGAGGGAGGAAGGGTGAGGGTAAAAAGAAAACTAAGAGGAGAAGAAATCCTTTTAAATGGAAAGTTTAATCCAAGGCAAAAGGAGAACTTCGCTCAGGGGAGATGCCTGAATTTCGATAAGAGAGTTGAGGAACCATTACAAAATTTGTACGCAGGCAAAAGCGCATTGAGGCAAGCACCAGAAACTTAGTCTGCCATAAACTTGGCCAAGTCCATTTTTGGCTTAACTAACTCACCTATATAAAAAAAAAGAAAATAATAAGAACAAAAAATAATCGGAGCGGCAAAAAAAAAATAACTTCTTTTAAAAATTTAAAACAAAAATTGCACTCAAATTTATTGGTCTTTAATACAAACAGGTGAAACTATTTAAATGGCCAGCATTGTATAGTATTGTATCGTATAGTAACGACCTGACAACCAAATGTTTGTCTGCTGGGCAAAAGTAATAAAATTGAGTAAATAAAATTTGTATTCACTTTATATAATTTTGACGATTTTTCAAATCAAATATACACCCAATGTGTGTGGGTGTGTGGGTAGAGAGAGAGAGAGAGAGAGAGTAAAAGAGGAGGGCATCAGATACACACATGCAGCCCACACATAAGGACACGCACACATATATATATACATATATAAGTTAGATTCCCTTTCGACATATACACAATCATGTGCAAACGTGTTCTTCAAATGGATTACATGAATAAAAGATTTAAACACGTCAGGTAAATCAGTAGCGGGTTACCAAGATACACACACAAACACACACACAACCATATGATATCTTCTCATTTCCATTCCTTTTCACTCTGCCTACCTCCCTTGTCGCCTTGTGAAAATATTCACAGAAGCAAGCAAAAGAAAAGAAAAGAAGAAAAAAAAAAAACAGAAAATGAAAAGAAAAACATTTCTGAATCTGTAAAGGTGCCAAAGCAAAGACCAATCTATTGATTTTGCTTTATTTGTTGTTATTCATAAATGTTGTGTTTTTTTTTCTATATATATATATATATATATATTCCTACTACAGATGCTTAAATTGGTAGCAATATAATCAAAATTTAAATTGGATTTCAATTGAACTGATTCTTCTATTCTGCTTACAAATAGCCCCAAACAAATGTTACAATTTCTATGACATCCATTGTAATGCAAAATGAATAATAAGAATACCAAAATACCCTACAATGTACACATTTCTATAATCAATTGTATAAATCCTCTATTAAATAATTCTTTTCAACAATTTTATGTGAAATTTCACAACAATTCATTGTTCTTTTAAGACAATTAAGCAATTTTTTTAGTCTCACTGATCTAAGAAAAATAAAATAATTTTTAATTTAAGCTGTAAAAATAAGATTTTAGAGCTCAGCTTATTTAAGTTTTTTGCTTAAACACTTTGAAAATATAAAAAAAATTTAGTTTGAAATTAATATAGTCTATATATAACACTTAAAGACCTGTTTTTATATACGATATATCACACACAAATTCCATCGTATTATATTAAAAAAAAAACAGACCCTTTTTAAAAATCTTGTTTGTTTAATATTTCACAATTTAGTTTGCATTTTTGTTTTTCTCTTTATTTTAACTAAAACATTCAAAAAAAAAAAAAAACATATTTTGTACATTTTGTTATAAATGTTTTTAGTTTATTCACATAGAATCAACATTATCAAAAAATATAGAAAAAAAAATAAAATTGAACAAAATATTTCACCGTGGCACACACACAACACACACATATATATTAGTGTATAGTTTTACATTTTAGTATACAGTTATACGCGAGTGTATTATTATTTTGTATGTCAAATTTTCAATCACTATTCAATAGAATGAATACCAATATTGGCAATTGATGATAATCAACGTCTCAAGTATGTGTAATATGGATATGTGGCATAGGCACCATAAACTGGTGTATACGTATACGCCGCATAGGCCGGTGAACTAAGATATGCCGGATAATAGGCTGAAGGAGTTACACCATACCAAGGACTTCCTGCCACAGGTGTAGTTACCAAAAGCTGTGGCTTAGCATTGCTTAAAGCCGCAAACATTGTAAGCTAAAAGCCAAAGATTCAAATATATTTAATTATTAATTATATATATATATATATATATATGTATAGCTTATATAGTATGTAAATCCTTTATCCTTTACTAACCACTAGCATTAATTTGAGTAACATTTTAGTTGTGTGTTGCTTCTGTCTGTTGCCGCCTGCCTTATTGTGTGAAATTCAAAATTTGATTGACAAAATGGTCAAGCAATTCAATCATATTTATAGCTTCGGTTTAGTTGACGTCAGAAAGAGAAAGAAAGAGAACATAGAGAAGAAGCGAAAGAGGCAGTCATGAGAATTTATCGAACCATTAATATGGTTATAGGTATAGCTCTGAGCCAGGCTATGGATTGCATAAATTATAATGTAAAATGCTATAACAAATTGTTTAAATACAAGAAAATGAAATAATGTGATAATTTATAATGTTTAAATTAATGACAGCACTTGCTATACTCTATAATTAAGCAATATCGTTTAGGTAATTGGAATTGAAAACACTTAAAGTTTATTAATCTTTAAGAAAATTAAAATTTATATTGAAAATTATACAATTATAAGTGATACCGAACCAAACTTTTGGAACTTGAGAGATCCAGAGGATCCTAAGTATTCTAATTTGGTATTGAAAACTTCTGAAGAATCCTTGGTCGATTCTTACCAACTTTATAAAACTTCTCCCACTTACCAATAATTCGTTTGGCATACTTTTGTAAATAAAAAAACTAAAAATTTAAAAAAAAAAATTTTTTTAAATTTTTAACTAAAGTTTAAAAACTCAAAAACTAATCATTTTTATATATATTTGTTTCAATTGAATACTGAAAATAATTTTATCCCTAAAGGAACTCTTTTAACTTCATTTTGATAATAACTACTTTCAACTTTTTTACCATTGATATAATTGTAAAAATCTTTTTGAATCAAAATTTAGTTGACTTTTTCAAGAATTATGCCCAATTAAGAAAAATAATACAAAAATATTAATAAAATTCTAAAATTTTAATTTACAAAAATTATGGTATTTATTTTTTAAATGTATCTCAGAACCATTTTCCTTTTTTTCTTTCTTTATTGATAAACTTATCTTCTATTTGAATTTTATTTTATCTTAATTATTTTAAACATTTTTTGTGTTTGCCATATTTATGGCAATTTCCTCTTGCGTCACAAAATTGGCAAGAGAATTAAATAAAATGGTTTATACACTTTTTTCTAGAATTGGATCTGTCATTGATTATACATAAAACTGAGAGCTCTCTCTCTCTCTCTCTCTCTCTCTCTCTGTTTCTAGTGTCAGCCCTGCCCTACCCCTATAGTACCCGTATCTTAATGAATTTACCCTGCCAACTCTTTGCCCACATACGTCTTATTCAATGCCGCCTGTTGCGCGGCATTTTGCCTCTATGCATAAAATATTTGCGTTTATTTAGACGTTGTAAAAATTATAATTATGTGTTCGTGCTTGGCATACGCATATGTTGTATAGCATCCGCACCATTCCATACCCTCCTCCTCTCTGCTCTAGCCCATTCCCATTTGCCCAAAAGCGAAGCAATTCAGACCATATTTTGCGATCAATTCTATTAGATAAGACAAAGAGAGAGAGAGAGAGAGAGAGAGACAGAGTGACAGAGAAAGAGAAGCTCGAAGGGTGATGCCTTGGCTTAAACAACAAAATTTTGCAAACTGTGCAAACAAACTGAAAGATAGCTAACGTTTCAGAGAGAGATAGCAAAAAGAAGAAATAGAGACACACACACACACACATACATCTAGAAGACAAAGAAAGAGATAGGGACACAGAGAGCAGAGACAGGGACAGAGGCTTGGGCAACATGTTTCGCAAGCCATAAATAATTAATTAATGCAGAGTGAGAAACGTTCTATGCAAATGTTCATATATAGACCATAAATTCAACTCAACCAAAAGCTGATGAAGCCATCAGTATATAGATATATACCTATATATATATATATATATATATATATATATATATGTATGTATATGACATTTATATGTATGCACATTTCGCTTGACTGCATTGTGATGGCAAGTTCACTGACCACCAACCAACATCATCACTAACCACTTCTTCTTGAGTACCAGTTTTTGGTAGAACTAGTGCTTGACCACGCCCTGGCTATTCCGGCAACAACTCGCGCGGAACTGTTCACTTAGGAGTATATACTCAAGTGCCTTATAGCGACAGTTTTTGTTTTGCTACTAATTTTCAGTTTGCTTACAACAGAGGAATAAAAAAAACACACACACATACACAAAATACAAAATACAAAAAAATATGGCGGCTACTCTCGACCACCACCCAGATGGTAGCCATTTCTTTCGTTACCCTATAATAATTATAGCATATTAAAAGATATATTAGGCAAATTATAAACGATTATTATATAGTAAAAATCTGGTCCGATACAAGAGAATACGGAAAGAAACAATTAACAATTGGTAACAGTAAAAAGATCTATTTATAGCCTTGTTGATAACATTTAAAAGTTCTAAACAAAACAAAGTTTTATAAAATACGTATAAAGAAATAGAAAGTATATACATATATATTTATAATATAGTTTTCATATACTATATTCAAATTCTTATTCAACAAATGATCGATTTATATTAAATCAAAACATTAATTAAACTTGATGTAACTTCTAATGAACTTCCAAAAAGAAAGAGTTCACTAATGACTAAATATTTAAATTTTCTTTCTTTTTGCTTCTTTTATCTAAACATAAACCATAAGAGAATTCAACAGTTACTCTAAAATTATAAAGACTAACTAAAAGTATTTAGAAATTAATAAAAAGAAAATGTTTTTTTTCCCCTTTTGCTTTCTTTTAAAGGGTAAATCTATCGAATAAAATATTATTTTAAGTCGAAATTGTTAAAGAGGAAATATTTTTTTTCCTTTTATTTCCCTTTGACTGTAGTTTGAACTAAATAATTATTATTTTATTTATTTAGAAAAGCAATATAAACTGTTTAATACAAGTTCCCAATAGTCTAATAATAATTTTATTTATTTACTTTGAATCAATTTCAAAATAATCTAATAATTTTATTTATTTAGTTTGAACCAATTGCAGAATAGTTTAACATTTAGGGACTCAAAATTATATCAATCTAAATTTAATTTAAATGTAAGATTTTTATATATTATCCAATTTCTCTATAGTATATCAAGTATGTATAATATGTTAAATATATAGTATATATTAAATTTTTTCATTTTCTTTTTCTATTACAAAAAAGTTTTTATTATATAATTAAGTTTCTTTCTGGTCTCAAGGGAATTCCCTCTAAGAAGTTCGATTATATATATAAATATATGTATATTTTAATATAAATAAAGGTTTCATTATCATTATTGCCTTAACTTACATGATCTAAAGAAGAAAAAGCGTAAAGTTAAAAGAAATTCTAACAAACATGTTTATTTAATAGAAAACCAAAGAACCAAAGTAATCCAATTATCTAATTTATATTACAAATTTACAAGATGAGATATCTAATACATGCCTCTCATTACTCTTACCTTTTCATTACAACTAATTGTAGCATTTTCTAGGATATTATGCATTTCATTTTATCCAAGAAACAAATTTGCAATGTTGCATAATTAAAAAAAAACAGTTAAGCAAAAAACAAAAAAAAAAGAGGGAAAAAAATGGCAGTTTGGCTTGGCTACTGTTTACGAGTAGTAGATTGTTTGTTTGTTTTCCATCGTCATCATCATTATCATCATAATCATCAGCATGAAGCCCAACCACCTGCGACAAGCCACCTGCCTGGCCACTAGCCATTTTCTACTCTCTCTCTCTCTCTCACTCTCTCTGTCTATTTTTCTCCCTCCCCGTTTCTTTTAGGAGTTTATTGCACATTTTGTTTCTTTTGTCAGTTTTGTAATTTAATAAAGCATACTATTTAAATTAATTAATGAGCAACAACATTAACAAGAAAGAAAACAACTTCAATTTCCAGTTACAAAAAAAAAAAAAAAGGAAGCCTTTCATTTAGACTTTAGTTTTAGCTGCTGCTGTTGACATGCCAACAAATGCAAATCCTCGGCCAATTGACGACACTTGTTTTCCAAATAATTTAACATCTTTTCCAATTGTACATTAAGTATTTTCCCTTCACATTCTTGTATAAATAATTGTTTCAATTGTTGTAAATGAGACATACGTTCCAAGATTAATTCTCTACGGCTATTGAAAATTTGATTTAATAGACGTAAACTATCCGCCGATTTAGGTAAACTTTGATTGACCATAATTTGACGATAGGAACGCCAAGCATGTTGTTGTCTTTGTTGCAATATGTTATGAAACCATTTGTGGGTCACTTTCTCTAGCTTTCTATCGATGGCACGCCAACGCCATGGGCCTAAACCCACACCCGTATACTTGAAACAGGTGGCAAAGAATCTTAAACGATGGGGTAATCCATGCCAGCGTTGTAAACGTTTCAATGCACGATGGGCACCAATTAGAAAACCTTGAGTACGTTTTGCTTTGATCTTAAATAGATGAGATGGCTTTAGGCTGCCATCCATATTATAGTATTTAAGGCATATTTGCCGTAATTCCTCATTGCGTTTTCTTAATTGAGCCAGTCTCTCGGTTATATTGTTGCCCCCTTCCTGATGGACCACAAACTGTGGTGGTAATAAAGATGTTTCATCTTTAATCTCGGGATATTGCTCTGTTGATAATACACTTGGATATTGATCCGAATTAATCTCACTTATTTTATCGTATGAAACGTTTACATTATGTTCAGTTTTGGGTATATATTTTGATGAATTTGAACTTTCGATTTTTGTAGTTGACTTGACCATTTCCCTGCTAAATATTGCTTGTTGTGAATTTCTTGGTATGATTGTATCTTTATTCAAATTCATTTGGGAAGTTTTTTTAATTGTTTCCATAACGGGTATATTAATTTCTCTTTTTGACTGACAACTAGGACATTCGGTTATAGTAATCAATTTTTTTCTAGATTCTTGATATTTTAAATCCAATAGATTTTGTTTAGTTTCATTAACTAATTCATTGTCATTTAACGATTCCTTTTCAGGTTCTTTATAGCATCGATGTGAATCGTATGTTAGATCATGTAATTGTTTTTCATCTTTTTTGGTTATCACCGTCACTGTGGTATGATGACTAGTAGCTGGCTCCAATCCTGAAGATTCATTCATTTCTTTTATTGGTTGTAATTTACTAACTTTATAAAATTTTTCTTTTTGTCTATGTCTGGTTACATGCTCCTGCCCCTGTCCCTCTTTGGGCTCAACTGGATTATTTTTATTAACAGAATTTCTTAATATATGTCTAATTTGTTGCTCCATTGTTGGTGTTTTTTGTAGTGAATCACTATTATTATTATTATTATTATTCGCTTGTGTCTTAAGGGTCATATCACTGGCCATGGGAAGACCAGTATAACTATCCACTAATTCATTCAAATTCTTATTATAATTTTCCTCATTTACAAATGGAACTTGCAAATATCCAAATTCATTTAAATGACCATGCATTAGTAACATTAGACAATTTCTGGCTAGCTTTTGTTCTTTTGGCGCTTTACTAAATATTCTTAACCAATTGACAATTAGAATCTGATCCGTGGCGCAGGCTCTTGGCTTATTGGTAAGATCATATTTCCTACATTGTTTTCTATAATGGCGATCTAAAACCTCTTCGCTTGGCTCCTCCAGTTTTAATTTTTAATTTTTGTTATATATTTTTTCTTTTTTTGCTTATTACTTTCACAATATTGATTTTCTGACTGAAATTTAACTAAAGCCTAAGCCTGTTTGGACCAGGTTAGGGGGAGGGATGGATGATAGGTATATATGTATGTATGTAAGTAATAAGTCTAGGATTACCATGTTGGTTGTATCTTAAACGTTTTACATGGAGAAAGGATCCGCCAAGAGGCCCATTGAAGACAAAGTGTTGCGGTTGCCTTGCCACGTAAATTTTCATTAGCAGAGAAGCGCGTATAAATTAGGAAAATGAAGCAGCCGCCGCTGTGTGGCTACAGCAAGCAACATCATGGGTATGGAATGAAAGGTGGAGTGGATGGGTACATACAGACGGACAGGTCTGGCACTTGAGTGCTCTCACTCAGCTCAGTTCAGCTCAGCAGTATACAGAGCGAGCTCACCTCACCTCAACTTTACCCACGCTGAGTGAAGTCAGAGCTTAACCGCATCAGCAACAACAGCAAACGTGAAGGAGTAAGTAGTAGTAGATGCTATATACTAGGTAGGTAGATAGGTAGGTGCTGCTCCTGCGGCTTGTGGTTGAGCTCTCTGGGCTTTCTGCTTTTGCCCCTGTCTGCGTGCCTGCATAAATTTATATTGTTAAACATGAGCTAGAAAAAAAGCACGCGCTGCGTGTCAAAAAAAAAACATTAGAAAAGACAAAATGAAATGACTTGACATGTGGAAAACACAGACCAAAAATAATAACAATAAAAATAATAAAAAAAAAGAACTTGCTAAAAGAAATTAAGAATTAAAAACCTCACAGCTGGTTAGGGCCATCTTAAGGCAACGATGTAGTAGAAGAAAAAGACCATAAGGAAATAAAAAAAAAAATGTTTCCCCGATTCAAAAACAACAAAATTTGAGAGAAAATATTGGAAAGTATATATATATATATTTCTTTAGAGTACATTTATAAATGATGGATACCATTAGAAATTCAAAAATAAATTTCCAAAATGATTTAAAAATTTTGAAAAAAAAAGTTAAATTTTAATTATTAATATTGTACAATATTTCCTTCTTAATCTCATCTCATCATCAATCTCACAAAAAAAAAAAAAAAGTCTCGCCGCTTTTCTTAGTTTTAAATGACCAATCAGATTCGTCTTTATTTTGAAAAATTAAAAATAAAAACAACTACACTGATTTGGAAAAAGTAATAGTAATTCAATTTGCTCCCCAATATGCTGTTTTTGCCATTTAACGCAACAATGATTATTAATATTAACAGATCTCAAGGGATGATAGGCACTTAACCAAGCAATTTTGGCACAGCTACCAAAAATTCCAATACATGTACGTAAGGCTAAATGGGCCCTTGATGCCATAACATTATTTTGAAAACGTATGATATATAGAAAACAATTTGGCCGATAACTAAATATGGTTAACTTCTCAAATGTACATAGTTTTTGTAGTTCCTCAAAAACCTGCATCGGTCTCAACATATATACATCGCGTAAAGCCAATTCCCTTATATTGTTTGATACTTTTACAGCAATAACCAGACCAATTTTACGAAAGTGTTGGGCCAATCTTTAAATAATAACAAATTTGTCATTAATTATGTGTAAATAATTTAAATATTAAAATTGCATTTACCGTTTAAGGGCCACCTCAGCGATATTTTGATTAATATACTGCAAATAGGCAAATCCGCGACACTTGCCATGAAAATCAATTTTAAAACGTAAGGTAAATACCTCACCGAAATGGGTGGCAGCTTCCATTATCTTTTCGGCAGTGCAGTTGCGATAAATGCCACTAAGGAAAAGCTGGTCGAATTGTGGGAAACCATTTTGATTTTCATTAAGTACACCTCTAAACTTGTGCATAAAAAACTTACCTCCCCGGCACCAGAGTTAAGAGACTCTAGCAGATCCTCATCGAGTAATTTCGACGTGTTAAAAATAATTGTTCCTTGAAATTGTTTCTTTGTATATTCACTTTCCATGCTTCCTTTTTACAAGATAAAAAAAAAATTGGAAAAAAAAGAAAACTAGCAGATTCTTAGGAATGACGCTGTCCAAAGCTTCTATCAAAGTTTCTGTTTGTAAAAGTGATTGGTCACACTGGCAACAGTTATCGCTTTGTGCCAGAAAAATCAAATCAGAGTTGCCACAGTCAAAAGGTATAATGTGACACATTCAATGTGTGTGTGTGTCAAAATAACTGACCTAAATGATCGATAAACCATTTCAAGGAACCTCGAGAAACTTCTCATTTTGCCAAAAAATTGCAATCTAATATTTTGGACTTGTTTTTTTGTTTTTGTTTTGGTGTCGAGGGAACTGTACAAGAGTTTAGAAGTTTCCCCACCGACAACTGACAAAAGCAGCCGCAGCTTGTTGACTTCATTACCTCAACTGGAGGGCAAAGCATCAGCAAAGCACCGCATCATCATCATCATCATCATTATCATCGTCATAGCTAAACAAAACCAACATCATGCAGTTTTTCACATGCAAATTAATGCAGTCGCGTCTTGAAGTGTCAGGACTTTCAGGCAATGCGACAACCTGCGGCATAATGCAATTAAATGAGTGCATTAAGCAGAAGCCTGAGCAGGACCAGGAGCTAAAACTGAAGTCGGAGCCAAAGCCGCCAGCTGGGCATTGTTTACAGAGACATAGAAGAGAGAGAGAGAAAAAGAGAGACTATATGTTTGTATATATAGATGAGATATGTATGTACATAAACATCTACTCTAACTCCATTGCATGCGGAGTGCAATGATCGACATCGGCAACAAAAAAGGGATGTCGGCAAGGTGGCAGGACTTTTCAGGAGCAACTCCAATGCGCGACGCTTATCCATCAAGGCGTTAGATGATGATGCTGATGATGATGACGAGTACAGCCGTGACTACGGTACTATAGATGGGAATGAGTCTTCTTGGCTATAGAATAAACCAGGCAGCTTCGTTGTGCATTCTAATGCGATTGCCGCACTTGACGGGATGTCGTGGCAAACGGAAACGGATGTTGTTTTTGTTGTTGTTGCTGCTGTTGCTGTTGTTGTATAGCTTCTAGCAATTAAATTACAACTTAAAATCGAAATGCAGCTTAAGCCCAAACACACAAAAACGAAATGAAACAAGAAGAATAACAGAAACCAAGTTGAGGGGGGAGTGGAAGGATGGAAACAAAAAAACAAGAAAAATAATATGCTCATAAATATTCATTAAATTCTAGATAAAATGAAGGCAACCATTTTTAGTAGACATCTTCAAGGAATTCCTGGCAAGTGAATGAGGCAGTCAAGGCAGCAGAATGGTCGGAAGACGGGCAATGGAAGTTGACTGTTGTTCTAAAGGATTTGCATTAATTTGTTAATTCAAGCGCAAAAGCCACGCCCCAACACACGCGTTTCACTCACTTAAATCCCATTAAAATTTCAAAGGCTTCAAGTGTGCGTGAGTGTATATGTAAATGTTGGTAAGGTTTTTCTCCTTCAGGATTTAGGGACTTCAATAGAGAAGCTTATTTAACAAATAAATTCAGCATCATTTCTATTAGAAATTGTTTTTAACGTTTTATTCCCTTTTTTTTTTGTTTTAATAGCTATAAATAGGTAAACCACTTTATTGTTGTACCTTTTAAGATTTTATTGTCCTGAATTGTTTAACGCGAAAGCTTAAATTTTGATTTCTAAGAGCTTAAATAAAAGTTCCTATGAGAAAAATTTATTTTGAATTTTTACTGTTTTTTTAAAAAGTAAAAAAATTTGAACTAGTATTACTTTTTAGACTTATCGTTTAATTTATTTTAAGTTCTATACTCATATTCTTTTACTTCTTTATTAAGCAATTATAATAAACTTAGTAATTCATATTAATTTTTATTCTTTTAACTTTTTAATTAAGCAATTATAACAATTTAGTAATTCGTTTTGTATTTTATACTTATATTATTTGACTTCTTTATTAAGCAATTCTGATAATTTGCATTTGATTTAGCTTACAAAATGGTTTTTGAAAGTTAAAAAATAGTTATGTTTAGCATTTAAATATTTATTTTTAAAATAACAATTTACTTTAAGGGATAATGTAACTTTTTGGCTTGTTAAGCCAAGTATTATTTTAAGAGACTTAAACTAAATATATTTTCTAAATTAATCTAATTTTTTTTTGTTTCCTATTTTGCAGATCTGATCCAAAAGAGATCGTCATAAAAAATGGGGTAAGTCCAAAACAAAATTATTTCTTTTGAACACAAAAGTTGCTTTTCTTTTATTAATTATAAATTTATTTGTTTTTTGATTGAAAATTTCATAAACTTTGAACCTTAGTAACCCTAAAGTCTACATAGTCTTTAGTTAGACCATATTTTCATTTTAATATATATATATATATATCATTTCATTGCTTTTTTATTTTTATTCTTAAAAATTTGTTATATAAATTTGTACTTATTATATTGCTGTTATTATTTGTCGTAGAAATTGGTGATTTATTTGTATACAACTTGAATATTTATTATATTGAATATTATATTATCTTTGCTAAAGTAAAAAATTGGGCATTTATTCTTTTAATGAATAAATTGCTATAGATATATTTTGAACTGTTTTTTAACCTTTTTTTTGTAGTTATAATATTTTATTTATGCTTTTTTGAAACTGGAGCTTAATTTAGTCTTAGTTCGTCTTAGTTTCTTATTCTTGTAAAATTGTTTAATGGACTCGAAAGTTTTTGCTCTTTTTATATAGAAACATTTCTTTTGGAACTACAATAATTTAGGTATAAAGGCAGCCAAGTAAATGAAAATCTATTAAATTCCCATTTCGTTTTATAATTTGCCTTTACTTCAAAATAATATTACTATGACAGGATGGACGGCAACGTCAACGGATGAAGAGGGAGGGCAATCTCATGGATTTCTGTGTTGGATATACAAAGTATGACCTATTTTTCTATCATCTGTAAAAGTAGAGCTAGGCAAAGGCAGGCAGCTTACCTGGTTATTGCGGCAAGTGCCAATATTTGTTTTTTGAAAAGGAAAAGAAGAATGGTAGGAGGAGAAGGAGAGGAGTATAGTAGGAGAAGTAAGAGGGCCAACTGACATAGTTTTTTTAATGCTTTAAGGCGTCGCTACTTTGGGATTTGGGTCAGAGATTGTGACAGGGAGAGAGAGAGACAGATGGTGAATGAAGGTGGAAATGGAGTAGCGGAGAAGTAAAACCAAAAGCAACAGCATCATCATCATCCAACTGTCAACGGAAAGCGAAAGTTATGCACATATTGAGTTTTGAGGCTTTAAATGCAGCTTTTGAATGTGGTTTTAGTTTCATTTTTTGTGGGTTAGAGAATTCTTCCCGTACCAGTTTTTAGTTTCTCATTTGTTTTTGTGCGTAGCGCACCACATAGCAAAGCAAAGAGCATGACAGATGCGGTTACACCATATGCAGCAGGAGAGATGGAACCCTCATACGAACTAGAATCTCTATACTCTATTCTACCCATGCTCAGCACTTAGCGCGCGAGTTTCCTTTTTTTTTTTTTTTTTTTGATGATTTTTTAAGCAAGTTGTCGTTGGTTGGAAATGCCATTAGCACAGGAACATGCTTTCATATACCATCCAACATGCCAAAATCCATGCATATGCATGACTTTGGTTTGGTTTTTCATTCCATTCCTTTTATTTTCTTGTTTTTTTTTTTTTTTTTTTTTTTTTTTTGCTATGCCAGAGAATAGCTGAAAAATGCCCTATGAGGTAGAACCGCATTTGAGTAAAGAGAGCGAGAGAAAACAAGTCAACAATTTAATTTATTAATCTCAAAATAATTTAAAAATGTCAAGGAAACTTTTGACATATTATGTCTTTTACAAGTTAACCAAGTGAATGATGTGAAAAAAGGAACGGAAATTAAATTTGAAACGCTTAAAAAGAAACTGTGACAAGTTAAGAAAATGAAACCAAGGCCAAGGAAAATTTTACAGTATGTATGAAATATAAAGAAAAGGTAAGTCTGTTAATATATAAAAAATAAATATATATATATATTAATTCTTTTTCTTTTTTTGCTTTACAGATTACACAAAACTCAATCAAAAAAAAGTATTGAAGTTAACTTCAAATGCAGCAACTACTTATTATTAAGAAAATTCTATTAATTTGATCAAAAATGAGAAACTGTCAGTGTGATTACAGTCTCTCGTAAAAGTTTTCTAATGGCAATTGACAATTGATGTACACTTAAGTTATTAAATCATTTGGTTAATTAAAAGCCAAAAGCGAAATAGACAAGAATTAAAAGTGCACTCTACTTTATTAAGACTTATTTTCGACATTTCAAATGATTATATAGATTTTGAAATTGTTTTCTTCTCTGTCAAAAGTCATAAGCAAGAACGCAAAAATAATCATCTTAAGCTAAAGAAGAGAAAGAAAAGAAAAAAAAAAAATAACTCCCGAACTTTTACCACACTCTACCCAATCATTTCTCATATTTTATTAATCAATTCAATTTTGGCACCAAACGCAAAATATGGAAAAAACAAAAAAAAAAATCCAAGAAAATTATGAAAATTTGCCAGCTGCTGCCGTTGCTGCTGTTGCTTCTTTCTCGTTCTTTCTTCTTTCGTTCTCTTTCCCTTTTGTAACGACAGCAACATAAGTTGATAATGACTGCTGTAAAGGAAGTGAAGTGCCAAAAGTTAAAACAACAATTTCATTGTGCCTTAAGGGAAGAAGAGAAGAGAGAGAGAGGGAAATGTTCTGCTTTTCTCTTTAGTGTGTGTGTGTTTTTTTTTTCTCATCTTCATTGTACTAATCATTCTGGCTAATGCATTAGAACAGGCAACTTGTGTGGTTTAATTTATACCCTTTCGAAATTTTGATTTAAAGTTTGTCATTTAAATTAATGCCAACAACTGTTACCAATAACTAAAGTCTTTTTGAAGATAAAGTAAGATATATAAGATATATTTTGAAATTGAAACTCAAACTCGAACTTGATCAGTTATAGATGTTTATATTGATATATATATACATATATACTTAAATAGTTTACAAAACTTTATAAAGCCATGTCTAAAGTGGCCTTTAGCTCACATTAATATATAGATTAGAGTTCGAAACAGTTAAAAGTTAAATTTTAAAAAAATTATTATTAAGTCACTTAATTTTAATAAACAAAATAAATTTCTTTTAAGTATTGATGTACTTTATATAACGAAACGTTCAACTAGTTTCCTTTAAGAATTCTTGTCCAAGAGTACAGAAAGTTCGTCAAAATCTTCTTAGTTGAGTCCATTCCCCATACTATTCCTACTTGGGCGAATTAATGGAAAAAAAAAATATAAGGAAAAAAAAAAAGTTGTGGTCGCGCTGACCAAGTTTGATATAAAACACACAAAATATATAAGTATATAAATATTTTATAAATGGAATGGTGTATAAACTGTGTAGCACCAGCTAGCACATTGTCAAATCCTTGAGGTAATATTATAATAATTTCTTGCAAGCAACTGGGAACAGTTGAGATGTTGCTTGCTTGCTCTTGGTCTTCGACTTGTCCTTGTTATGTTTTTTTTTTTTTTTCTACCTCCCCTAACCATTCCTTCAAATGAGTTTATGAGCGTGTCGTGTCCTTGTTGCTTTTGTTTATATTGCATATTAAATAAATTTTGTCATGCCTTCATCTTTTTTCGGTTACTCTGAGGTTGATGGTTGTAGGAAACAGCGGACACAGGGCAGAAGGAAGGGGAAGTGGAAGTGTTTTGCGTAGCATTGTAACTTTTGCTTGTTGACAATAAAATAACATTTTGCACTCACTTATCCAGCTGGGGTTTTCTTTTTACATACTTTTTTTTTTTTCCTTTTTTATCGTTGTTGTTGTTCTTCGTTTTCCATTCACTTCTGAAGAGAGTTCTGTTAATGAAAAAAGTTTCAACTACAAGAATATAACAATTTATTATATATATATATATAAGTACGATTTTATATATGCAGTAGGAAAATTGGCCCACAATACTTATAAGAGTTGATTTCTGTTTGAAATTTGTAGTTTCTATTAGTGTGTGTGTGTGTGTGTGTTGTGTTGTGTGTGTTGCTGCTGCTGGTTCATTAAAACGCACAATAAAAACACTTCATCATTGCTTGAATTTCTTGTGCAAACTTCGTCAGGCTCGTCAGGCAAAGGAGGCGGCATACTAACTATGTAGAAAGCATTGATGGTGGAGGTGACGACGGTCTTGATGATGATGATGCCTGTGGAGAGCGTGTAGAAAACGAGCATAACAATATTAAGCATACGCAACGTGAGCCAAAGTCATAGGAGCTAGCTGTTTTGCTGGTAACTGGGAATTGTCTACTACTGCTGATGCTATTCCTGTTCCTCTTCCTGTTGCTGCTGCTGCTCTTGGGTTATGACCATTGAAAATCAATCAATAAAACTCCAGGCTAAGTCAATCGCAAGGAATTTTTTTCTTTTTTTTTTTTGCCTTCCTTACTTCTCCTTTTCTCACAACACAATCGTATTTGTATTTCTTGATATACACTGTTGAAAAATAGTAAGAAAGAGATTTCTGCTTAGTTTTCTTTTGAGATTTTATATCCTTTCTTATTAATAAGACTTTGTTTAAAGAAGAATAAAAGGTTTAGAAAAAAAGGCAATTATTAGTATTTCTTTTTTCAAATAATGGAAAAAAACTAAATAATTGTGGTAATTAATGTAATAAATCTTCAGTTTTTCTCAGTGTATTCGATATTTTCAAATGCTATGCGGAATATTGAAGCTGCTCATGCTTAGGCTACACAGAGAGCCCAACCAACTACTAGCCCAACATTCCAATTGAAAGTCAAATGCAAGAAGAAGGCAGAAGGCAAGCGATGCGATAGACGGTATACAAATGGACTAACGGACAAACGGACGGACAGACGGACGGACGGACGGTACAAACAGTTGGTACTGACTGACAATCGATTATTTGCAAAGCGTGCAAAATAAAACATCAAATGAAATAAAATGAAATAAAAAATAAAAATCAAATATGGTTATGCAGCAAAATGTCAGAGTACGAGTTGGAGTCGAGTTGAAGTTGAATATGCCTTGGCAGAGGAATGGATCGAAGGATGACTGACTGACTGGCTGACTGACTGACTGAATGAATGTTTGGCACAACAAAAATTCCTTTCTCAATCGAATGGCAGTTTAATTTCATTTCAATTTCTTCTGCTTCTGCTGTTGCTCTCATTTCACATTATTTATTGTGCAATAAATAAAAATCAAAAAAAAAAAAAGGAGAGGGGGGGGAGGAGGCGAACTTTGCATTAGCATAGCAACAACAATAGTAGCAGCAATATTTGTTGGCTCTCTTTTGTGTCCAAGCCACATACACACACACACACATACACATACTCGCACTTTCGTCTACAAAATTTTGTTGCAAAATTTCATTATGTACGGATGCCGCTTAAGTGCACATTGAATTCAATTAGAGTGTGTGTATCTATATACATATATTCTGATATATACTTATATATACAGAGTAAGACAGATAGAGTAAGCGAGAGAGACAGAGAAAGATTCAAAGCTGCCAATTGAAAATTGAATTATAAAATATTTCACACAACGCATACCAGCTAGATCTGGGCCTTTGGAGACAGCAAAAGACCAGAGTAAACCACAGGCAGAGTATACCACAACAGAAGTCTCCATGTGTTGGTCAAACCAATATATATATATATATATATATATATATATATACTATAAAATATATATTTAAATAAATTTATGTTATATATGAAATTGAAATGCTCTAAACAAATATTAAAAATTTTTCAATGCAATTGCCATATTTATTATTTTTCTATACCTAAGAAACTAATTTAAAAATTTGAAACTTGAAATTTGCTTCCAAAAAAAAACTTTTCAAATTTTTTTTTATCTTTAAATTTTTTATTCTGAAATTTAATTATTTTTTTTTATTTTTACATTTTTTTCTGGAATATTATTATTTTTTGTTTTTTAATTTCTAAAAACTATTTAAAATTTCTTATCTTTAAATTTTATTCTAAAACTTCATTATACCTTTGCAAAAAAGATATATTAATTTTGGTCAGAAGTTTGCAACGCATAGAAGAAAGCATCTCCGACTGTACAAAGTATATATATTCTTGATCAGCATGATGAGCTGAGTTCATTTAGCCCTGTCTGTCTGTCTGGATCAACACAATCTCCTCCGAGACCCTTAAAACTACAGAGCTGAAATTTTGCACCTAGGCTTCTTTTTGCTGCAAGCATTGTATATCTCGGAATCATCCCAATATATTATATAGCTCCCATAGGAACGATCGGTCGTGAATAAACTTTAACCTGTTTTCCAATATTAGGAAAGCCGGTATTTGTGAATTTTATATACTTCCTAAAATATCCACCAAGTTTTATCAAAATCGGTTGACTACATCATATACTGTACTGCAGTAGTACTTCAGTAGTACAGCGGTAGTACTGCAGTAGTACTGTAGCGGTACTGCAGTGGTCCTGTAGCGGTACTGCAGTGGTACAGTAGCGGTACTACAGTGATACTGTAGCGGTACTGCAGTGGTACTGTAGCGGTAATGTAGTGGTGCTGTAGCGGTAATGTAGCGGTACTGTAGCGGTGCTGCAGCGGTACTGCAGTGTACTGCAGTAGTATTGTAGCGGTACAGCAATGGTACTGTAGCGGTAAAGCAGTGGTACTGTAGCGGTACTGTAGCGGTACTGCAGTGGTACAGTAGCGGTACTGCAGTGGTACTGCATTGGTACTGTAGCGGTACTGCAGTGGTACTGTAGCGGTATTGTAGCGGTACTGTAGCGGTACTGTAGCGGTACTGTAGCGGTGCTGCAGCGGTACTGCAGTGGTACTGTAGCGGTACTGCAGTGGTACTGTAGCGGTACTGTAGCGGTACTG
Organism: Drosophila neocordata; assembly: GCA_018903615.1. Classification (NCBI taxonomy): domain Eukaryota; kingdom Metazoa; phylum Arthropoda; class Insecta; order Diptera; family Drosophilidae; genus Drosophila; species Drosophila neocordata. The sequence continues at coordinate 2,158,039 of JAEIGI010000001.1, forward strand.
CAGTGGTACTGTAGCGGTACTGCAGTGGTACTGTAGCGGTACTTTAGCGGTACTGCAGTGTACTGCAATAGTATTGTAGCGGTACAGCAATGGTACTGTAGCGGTAAAGCAGTGGTACTGTAGCGGTACTGTAGCGGTACTGCAGTGGTACTGTAGCGGTACTGCAGTGGTACTGTAGCGGTACTGTAGCGGTACTGCAGTGGTACTGTAGCGGTACTGCAGTGTACTGCAATAGTATTGTAGCGGTACAGCAATGGTACTGTAGCGGTACTGCAGTGTACTGCAATAGTATTGTAGCGGTACAGCAATGGTACTGTAGCGGTACTGCAGTGGTACTGTAGCGGTACTGTAGCGGTACTGCAGTGTACTGCAATAGTATTGTAGCGGTACAGCAATGGTACTGTAGCGGTAAAGCAGTGGTACTGTAGCGGTACTGTAGCGGTACTGCAGTGGTACTGTAGCGGTACTGTAGCGGTACTGCAGTGGTACTGTAGCGGTACTGCAGTGTACTGCAATAGTATTGTAGCGGTACAGCAATGGTACTGTAGCGGTACTGCAGTGTACTGCAATAGTATTGTAGCGGTACAGCAATGGTACTGTAGCGGTACTGCAGTGGTACTGTAGCGGTACTGTAGCGGTACTGTAGCGGTACTGCAGTGTACTGCAATAGTATTGTAGCGGTACAGCAATGGTACTGTAGCGGTAAAGCAGTGGTACTGTAGCGGTACTGTAGCGGTACTGCAGTGGTACTGTAGCGGTACTGCAGTGGTACTGTAGCGGTACTGCAGTGGTACTGTAGCGGTACTGCAGTGTACTGCAATAGTATTGTAGCGGTACAGCAATGGTACTGTAGCGGTAAAGCAGTGGTACTGTAGCGGTACTGCAGTGGTACTGTAGCGGTACTGCAGTGGTACTGTAGCGGTACTGCAGTGGTACTGTAGCGGTACTGTAGCGGTACTGCAGTGTACTGCAATAGTATTGTAGCGGTACAGCAATGGTACTGTAGCGGTAAAGCAGTGGTACTGTAGCGGTACTGTAGCGGTACTGCAGTGGTACTGTAGCGGTACTGCAGTGGTACTGTAGCGGTACTGTAGCGGTACTGCAGTGTACTGCAATAGTATTGTAGCGGTACAGCAATGGTACTGTAGCGGTAAAGCAGTGGTACTGTAGCGGTACTGTAGCGGTACTGCAGTGGTACAGTAGCGGTACTGCAGTGGTACTGCATTGGTACTGTAGCGGTACTGCAGTGGTACTGTAGCGGTATTGTAGCGGTACTGTAGCGGTACTGTAGCGGTACTGTAGCGGTGCTGCAGCGGTACTGTAGCGGTGCTGCAGCGGTACTGCAGTGTACTGCAATAGTATTGTAGCGGTACAGCAATGGTACTGTAGCGGTACTGCAGTGGTACTGTAGCGGTACTGCAGTGGTACTGTAGCGGTACTGCAGTGGTACTGTAGCGGTACTGTAGCGGTACTGTAGCGGTACTGCAGTGGTACAGTAGCGGTACTGCAGTGGTACTGTAGCGGTACTGCAGTAATACTGTAGCGGTACTACAGTGGTACTGCAGTGATACTGTAGCGGTACAGCAATGGTACTGTAGCGGTAAAGCAGTGGTACTGTAGCGGTACTGTAGCGGTACTGCAGTGGTACTGCAGTGGTACTGCAGTGGTACTGCAGTGGTACTGCAGTGGTACTGCAGTGGTACTACTGCATTGGTACTGCATTGGTACTGCAGTGGTACTGCAGTGGTACTGCAGTGGTACTACTGCATTGGTACTGTAGCGGTACTGCAGTGGTACTGTAGCGGTACTGTAGCGGTACTGTAGCGGTACTGTAGCGGTACTGTAGCGGTACTGTAGCGGTACTGTAGCGGTACTGTAGCGGTACTGTAGCGGTGCTGCAGCGGTACTGCAGTGTACTGCAGTAGTATTGTAGCGGTACAGCAATGGTACTGTAGCGGTAAAGCAGTGGTACTGTAGCGGTACTGTAGCGGTACTGTAGCGGTACTGCAGTGGTACTGCAGTGGTACTGTAGGGGTACTGCAGTGGTACAGTAGTACTCCAGGTAGTACTGCAGCAGTACTCCCGGTAGTACAGCGGTAGTACAGCAAAATATTATTATTATTTTTTTTTAATTTCTAAATTTTTTTTAACTTTAAGTTTTCTAATTCTAAGATCTTGCGATAGGCAATTTCTCTAATTGTTTACATTTTTTTCCTCTATTATATCTCTTATTCAAGTATCTAGATAAAGCCAACTTTCCACTCCCAGCATTTCAAATTTTGCTTGAAAATAAAAAAAGGTAATTTTCTTGTTTGCCTTAAAAATTGTTTTTTTTTTGGAAATGTATGTTTGGTTTTAGCTCAGTCTCTCTTAGCAAGTCTGGGCAAGATGCTGTGTGAATGTTTCCTACATTCTGTCGTTTCCTGTTTGAGGTAGATTAGTTAGGTTACGTTAGGTTACTGGTTAAAAGGGAAGGGAAAGGAAGTCTGCAATGGCACCATCTGCAACTTCACTCTACTGCTGGGCTATTAGTGTGGTGGCCATTATTTCCTGCATTTAATTGCACTACTCTTGGCTGCGGTTTTCTGCTACATTTGTTGCAGCTTGCACCCGACCGAGGACTATAATGTACTTTGGCTAACCAGCCGGAGAGATGGTTATTTCTAACTTTACCTTTAGCTTTCTCTTGTACTCTGCTCTCTATTCTCTCTACTTTCTCTTGTTTTTTTTTTTTATTTGGTTTTTTATTAAGGATTTCTCTTGGTTCTATTGTGATGTATTTTGTTGGTCATCGCCTTGCTGTAGAAATGATTTATACATTAATAAGCGTGAAAAGGACATGGTAGAGAAATTAGATGGAGAATCATCCATGTTTTCCCTCTATTTTTTTTTTGTTTCTCCGTTTTACTTTGGACTTGTTTTATTGCCATTTTTCTTTGACGCTCCTTACAAAAGGAATTTGCGCAATTTATGAGCATCAAAACGATGGAGAGATGAAGATGAAGATGAAAAAAAAAGAGAAAAGACGGGCAAAATACCAATGCCCCACATCTGATAGAAATTAAACATCAGGGACATTGTGGGTGGGTTGTGCGAGTGCGTGTGCGTGTTCGAGAGTGGGGTAAAAACTTGGCAATTGCTGCGGATTATAGATGAAGAATTTTTTTTAAAATATTTGCGGTATTTATGGCATTATGGCAAAGGCAACCAACAACAGCAAGTGAAGAATAAGGTGCGAAAATTGCGTGCAAAAAGGCATTGATGGTTATTCCTAACCTATCCCATTTCCATCTATGTTAAAGGATGATGAGATTTGGCGTCCATTATGAATGAAATTTAAGAAAAGAAAAGAAAAGAAAAGAAAAGAAAAACGTGAAAAAGTAGGCGGAAAATAGAATCAACTTACTTTTAAAATCAATAAATTTCTAAATTCAAAAACTTTCTATAGTTTTCTTTGCATTTTAACTTCAACTTGCTAAAAAGTTTTCATCAATATAAATTTCAATACGACTTCATTATGTAACTACAACTCAATGGGAATACGACAAGAAAAAAGTTTTCAAATACAAAAACAAAATATATATAATATTTATATAATGGATGATATAACTGAACGTGTTCTGGATCGTCATTTTACCGTACAATTGCGTGTTATTAACAATGTCTACAATAATAATATAAATAAATCGGACTATAGGTTAAGTCAACATTGGATACAACACTTTAGCCAGGTACCAGAAGAAGAGAAATATTCTCGAAATTGTCTTATACTATTGATGTATGGCCAATTGAAAGAGATGGGTCGTTTGGGTAAACCATTTACTGAATTGGAGAATACAAAGAGAAGCCTCAATGAGATCCTTTGTGAATATAATGGCAAAATGGATGATAATGATGCCTTAACCAATGTGGCGGCATGTCATGTTGAGGAATCTAATCCAAAAAATAAAACGAAATTGGTAAAAAGTATATATAACATTAATGATGACGTCCCGCAGTATATACAAAAATCAATGAGCAAGATTAATAAATCAAATACACAAACATTGGCAAAGGACAATGAAAACCATAATAGTAAGCAAACAAAAATTCCAGAAGAATGTCAACTATTGGGAAAGAATCAGGAGCTAATGATGAATATATGGCAATCGGTTTTACAGGTAAATAACAAAAAATTGTAGAAAATATTTAATTTAATAAAAAAAGAGTCGCTTAAGATTATTTTACTTATACTCCTAAAAGGCCATAAGTCGTCTAAAATCTTGGACTGGACCCGAGGATCATATTAACTTTATTAGCATTTGTTTACAACACTTGGTAACACCTGAAATGCGTGATAATTTGGCCATTTTGGATCGTCGATTTGAACGTGTACTTAATAATTTAGCCCAGTATGCTTGTGAACGTCACGAGAAGAATATAATGATACTATTTGAGCATTTAACTAAACAGCAACAAAAACTATATATAGCTAACAAGAAATACAATCAACGTCTAGAGAAATTCATTATCAATCCGAATCCAAAAATTCCACAACAGAAGACTCGAAGAGATTTTCTCGAGGAACGGGAACAATTGCTATGCCAACAAGATGCCATAACCGATGGTATATCAGCTCTATTAGCCTGTAATCATTATAGCAATAAACATGCCTTAGATGTGGAAAGTGTAATACTAAAAGAATATGAAACTAAAGATCCTAAGAACTGTGATGAATCGCTTATCTATCCGCAATGTCAAAAAACCAATTGTAATTGCTTTCCTTGTGTTAATCAACAGAATGATAAGAAAGGACTCTGCAGTTATTGTCTGGCTCAAAGTTATTAAGAATTTCATCTAATTTGAATAATATGGCATACATTTTTTTTCAAAACTTTTCAAAATTGTTGCCATATTAATATATATATATTTTTACATATTTTTAATTTCGATTTTATTTGCAAAATGAATTTGCAGTTCAATAAATTGTTCAGTTTTTGCCAGATTATTTTCTTATTCTTTCATTTCTACCAACTTTCCATCATTCTGTCAAGTGCAAAAACTTTTAATGTAGTTTTAATTTTCTCGTAATCACTGGCCAAAACTTGGGCCAAAAGGCTAAAAATCTACGCACTTAAGGGACGAGTAAAATAAAATGCTGAAAGGAAAGAAATAGAAAAACGACAAAAGATAGAAAAAAAAACAACAGGATGATAACAACAACAGCTTTTAGCTTTGTTCGTAATTAGTTTTTAAGCACTGCTAGCAAGTGAGCGAACGAGTGTATGTGTGTATGTGTGTGGGTATGCACCACCATCTCTCTTTCTCAGTCTACTTTATCTTCGTCGTCCCTTTCTATATGACAACTTGCATTTAAGCGCTTCTTAACGACGCCCGACTGCCGATAATGGCCTCGGGCCATAATAAATGCAATTGATTTTCTTGCCAAGTTTTATAAATTTCTAAGAAGCACAAAATGAGGGGGGGTTGGAAAAAAAATAAAGTACATAGAGTTAGAAAATAGTTTATGGTGTGTTGAAAATGACATCTTGGCAAATAATTGGCCATAATTAAGCTTAACAAATGAACCTTAATAATTGAAGCTTGCTTGATTAGTGGTCTATTGTTTTTCCTGTTTTAATAACCAATCTCTTATTAATTAAGCCATAAATAAGTAAAAGCAGCTAAAAACTACTAACGATCAATTACGAGAATTAACTAAATTTAAACTTAATTTAGATTAAATTTAATTTTTGGACTCGTTTTTAATCCATCATTCGATTATAAGAAATATAAACATAAATATGTACAATAATGCTAAATACTAACATTTACTTTACATAAATGTTAATACGAAATTTATATGTTTGGAACCAGTTCATGACGGTATCCGGCAGGACCTGCGATCATTTGTTAATTCCTCGCTTAAATGTACAACAAATCTGGCAACCTTGTTTATAAGTCATTCTCCTTATGGCAGAAAAAACTTTGAAAATTTGTTAAAAAAAAAAGGTAAAATGGAAAATCGATTTAAATTAAAATAAATATTGAAAAAACATAAGTAAAATCTAAATATTATAACAAAAAGTTAAAATAAGTAATCTTTTCTTTTACCGCTATTCTCCCCCTTCTCCTCATTTGTAATAACAAACTGAGTTTATATATTTTTAAATATCAAGACTACCAAAAACATTTAAACATAGAAAATTTAAGGCTTACTGCCTGCTTAATTCTTTAAATTATACGCATATTTTGAAGACATTTCTATAATTTATACAGGACAATGGCTTTAAAATGAATAAATGTATATATATATACGTATATTTTAAAGTCAAGATCTTTAAGAGTTTACTTCGTTTGGAGTACATCAAGGAAGAGACACTTTGCCTCTGCCACCACCCACACATTTCTAACAAAACACTTTTCAAGAAGTCAGTCTCCAAAATGTCCGGCGGGAAACCATCCTACAAAGCAGCGCAGAGTTGTCAACAACAGGAAGCCATTAAGCGTCATTGCAGTTGTTGCTTTTGCAAGTAGTATTTTGGCCACTCCAGTGTACAGTTGCGGAAGATGAAGTGCCGCAAAAATGCAACTTTTGTTGGCCATTTTCAACTGCCGGAGTTGGTGGTAAAAGTTGTGGTCGCGCAGATGCACCATTCAATTTTATTAACACAAAAGTCCCTTTCCCAGACAATCGAGCAAGTCACCTAAATACGCAAAAATTTACCAACTTTAAAAAATATACATTCATACATACATACATACATACATACATATGTATCTATGTATATAATTGTACGTATGCAAATGTTCTACAGACTGGCTTTTTTATTTGTTGTTTGGCCAGACGGAAATTGTTTTTCATGGGTGAGAACAATGCATCCGTCGTAAGCCCACAAATTTGTCATTAATTTTCTACCACTAATGTAACCGTTACTGAGCTTCCTTTTACATATTCGACAAACGGCCAAAAGAAAAACGAATTTTCTTGCACAAGTTTTTTTCGCCAGTGTCGCTGTTCGAGTGTGTGTTTGTGTGTATGTGTGTGTCTGTACGCATCATTAAAGGCAACAAAAAATAAGTGAAAAACGAAACTTTGTCCTTTTTCTACTTTCCCATCTTTTGGTTAGCTCTATTCTCTTCCTCTTACACTTGGGCAATATTTTGAGCTATTGTCGTCTTTGTCGTGACGAGCTGAGGGAGGAATATGATGACATGGTGGTGCATCTTCTTGAGAAACTTTCTTTTACTTGTTATGTGGTAAAATGAATGGATTTTGGTTCGGATAAAGTGCAAAAAAAAAAAAAAATTATCATCTACTCAGACAAGAAATTTCTTTATCATCTTTACTTTCTGATCAATTTTTATAAATAGAAATTAAAAGAAATGTTATAAACTTTATCTTGAAATCAATATATTTTTAGGGCTTTAAACTAAGAATTGGCAATAATTTGTGAACCGCTTAGGGAGATTTCATTCTCTCCCATATTTTTCTGGCAATTACAATTAAGAAATTCAAACAATATTCCGATATATATTCTCTTTTGAGAATAAAGTATCTTATATTTATTATATTTTAAGAAAAGAATCCGTATTTTATTGACTATCGATCCGCGCTTGTAATTTTTACATTTTGTTTTTTAAATCATTGGGGACCAATCATTTGATGAAGTGGCGTTTGGCAAACGTTTCGGCAACTATCAATGGAAATATTAAACTTGCCTCGGCATATACTTTCACTGGTGTGGCATCTTTTTTAATTTTACCCCATGATATGGCCTCATCTGGACGGGCTCCGCTATCGCTGCCATCGAATTCGGATGCTGTATTAATGAAAACAGAAAAATCGGCACCATTTCTCATCAGATTTGCATTGCATATGTGATGCTTGATGACACCGCCGCCAACAATGATCATTCCACTGTTGACTGCTTTAACAGCCATGGTATTGAGACGCCTTAGATCGGATAGAATGTCCACTACAAGACCAGGCTGACGAAATGAATGAAAATACATCATATCACCTAAACTTCCATCGGTTAAGGCAGGACAATAAACTGGTATTTGATTTTTCGCTGTCCAGTAGTATATAGAACTGGGATCTTCTATACGTTCGCCTAATCTCTGAATTATGCGCGATGGTGACCATACAATGCTCTTGGAACGTTGCTCTTCCAACATTTCATCGAGCAAAGGCATAAGCCAATCTTCAAATTTACAATAATTATCATTGGGTACCAGGAGATTACCAATACGATTAATGCCACGATCGCGTAAATCCTTTCCACTTAACTCAAATGAGCCCATATATGTAGGAGCCAAACATTTGATAAAATCCTCCTCCACGCCGCCGGCTGTGGTCACAATTGCATCAATCATACGATGTTCGGCCAGAAAACGCAAGGTTTCACGCATTCCCGAAGAGACTAGATTCGAAGTATAACCCAAAAAGATGGTGCATTTGGTGCGACGTCGTATAAACTCATCGGATTCATGGCTTTCCTCTTGATCCGGCTCCAATGGCTGTGCCCTGCAATCCAACTAATTAAATCAGTTGAAGCTGTGTATTCAAATTCAAAAGCTTACCATTTTGTTGATTTCCTTGATGGCCAGACCAAGATTAGTGGCCTGAAAGCCGGTGTTTACATAGGATTCAAATAATTTGCCATAATCCACACCCTGATTAAAGTCATAGCCCTGGACCTTTGGGGTACTCTCAGCTATGGGCTCACTTCTCTTTAGCACAGCATCCTTGGATTTGGTGATTCCTTCATCGGGCACGCCGCTTCCGTTGGACATGATTAACACGAGGTAAACTTACACAAGGGAGTCGCAAAATAGCGTGCTGTCTCCCAATCATGAATAACAAGACTGGTGGTTTTTAGATACCCAAAAATGAAGATGGATAAAGGTTGATTCAAATTGTACCAATATTTGAATGACAAGTTAAATTTAAATTATTAACTTGTGAGTAAAAGTTACCAAAGTTAACAGGTTATTATTATCGTTTTTCGATAACTTATTAATTAACAGAATGGATTTTGTTTTCATTTGTGTTTACTTCATTTTTGGTGCCCAACCCTGGTATTGCCAGTTGACTTGCCCAACAAGAAATGATAGAAATGTGGCAGCACTAACAGCAGCACATCTGGCCATACTGACAAGCAGACAAAGCGGAATTCACATTAAAATAAAGAAAAAATAACAAAATTTTACGGTACGCAGGTCATCAAACACATTTTACAAACAACAAACTTATTTTAACAATTGCAAACTATGCCTTGATATTTTGGATGCGGTAAAGTATCTCATAAACATTCAGGAAACAACTGAAATTGCCGCGCAAAGAGCCCCTGATTTAAGAGAAAGAAGTTGAAGTAACGCCAGTAAAAATTAAAAAAATATAGCAAAAATGATTAGACTGTTCTCACTGAAGCAACAAATGAAGGAGGGCGAACAGAAGGGTAGCGGTGGCCAGCAAAAGAAGGCCTCGGCTGCCCAGCTGCGCATACAGAAAGGTAATTGTGTGTTTGCATTTGCAACCCTGAATCTTGTCAAGAAATTTCCGTTGATATTCTCATTTCTATATTAATTAGATATCAGTGAACTGAACCTGCCCAAGACTTGTGTGACAGAATTTCCGGATGCCGATGACTTGCTCAACTTTAAATTGATTATTAGCCCAGATGAGGGCTTCTATAAGGATGGACGATTCGTGTTCAATTTTCGTGTGGGATCAAATTACCCGCATGAACCCCCGAAAGTCAAGTGCTCGACATTGGTCTATCATCCCAACATTGATTTAGAGGGCAATGTGTGCTTGAACATTTTGCGTGAAGATTGGAATCCAGTGCTTACCATTAATTCCATAGTTTATGGCTTGCAGTTTTTATTTTTGGTATGTTAAATCAAGGAACTCCCCCGTCATTTCTCTCTTTCCATTTCTATTAATAAACATTTTCTTTGTTTTGATTTTTAGGAACCCAATCCAGAGGATCCTCTTAATAAGGAGGCGGCTGATGTTCTACAAAGCAATAAACGACAATTTGAGTATAATGTGAAAAAGGCCATGCGTGGTGGCTATGTGGGCGAAACTTACTTTGAGTGCTGCCTGCCCAAGTGATATACAACTTTATTAATTTAAGCCACCTTCCCAATAATCGCTGCTCCTACTCCCACTACCCAACCTTTTCCTTTTTTCTCCTCTCCAAACCGAACTCCTGGCAGAAACAACAAATTATTGTAATAAATGAAAAAAACGAAGAACACGAAACAAAAGTAAAAAAAAAAAAAACGAAGTTTATGATGAAAATTGGTAATCAAAGAAATTAATTTTAAAAGGGTTGAATTGTATTGTAATGAAACCAAAGAGGAATGAATCTTTAAAGATTCTATATTGATCTTATCTATATCTATAAGGCAAAAAAACAAGTCAACAAGATGAGTTTCTAGTTCATTTTTAATATAAATTTATTTTAATTTTATCAAATACTTTACCCCGACCCCTTGTTTGTCATTCAGACCAGCAACCCTCCATCTGTCTGCTTACAGATGTATGCTGTGCCTGGCCAGCTGCATATTCCTCCATAGACACAAGTCCGTAACAGCCGATTGTCTGCCCGTTGTTAAACGTAAATCATATAAACGACTGATTAAACCGACACCAATATCCTCTGTGGCCATAACCTTGAGCAATTGCTGAACAAGATTGTTTGGTAATAGTCTTAAAACAGGCGCAACACGTTCGCCGCCACACTCCACAAGGAGGGATATGAATTGATATACAAAAATGGTTTTTGGTGACAATTCATCACCGCTAACAAATTGCACAAACACACTAAAAATGTGCTGAATACTGGATTGTAGCGATTCGGTTAGATTTTGGCATGTAGGACGGACATCAGACGATGTTGGATTGCAGCTTAGGATAGCTTTACTAGTGCTAACCAAGCCAGACGAATCAGTGAAATCATTCGAATTGTCACTATTGCCGTCGCCCATTACTTTACGCACTTTGGGCGTATTGGCAGTCATATCCTCTTCATCATGGGAACGGGAACGTTTCTTGAATGAGGCAATCGCATTCACACTCCGTGTCTCCAAACAAGAGATTATGCATGAGACGCAAAGGCGAGCCAAAACCAAAGATTGTGGTTCATTGATGTCATCACTAAAAGGAAATGTGGAAAACCAAATAATGAGATGCTGATAATGATAATAAGATATTGAAATAACTTACCCTTGTCTTCTTAACATTAAAGGAGCCACAACAAATTGAAGCAAAGCCTCGGTACTTCGCTCAATATCCAAATGCATAACAGCAAACACTATATCCATTGCCTTGGCCATATCTTGGGTATATTTATATGTTAACAACTGTTCTACCAATTGTGTTGCCAGCCATGAAGCACCGCCAGCCAACATTAGAGATTCCAGTGTTTGGGCTGCTCGCACTGGCAAATGTCCAGCATCTGAGACACTACGCCACACTTCCCGAAACTGTTCAATCAACGGAGAATGGGAAATTAGACGGGATTTGGTTGTTGGCGCTGGATGAACATCATGTTGCATTTTTCGTATAATTTGATAGGATAAGGCTAAACGCTCTTTGGCATTCTCCTGACTGGACAACTCTTCGCTGGTTAGTGGTGCTAAGAACTGTTGAATCATATTCAATGGCTTCAACAGTTCCGTTTCCCTAACCGAGTACATGTAGGCGCATAGAAAACTAGTGGCACACACTGAGAAACTAAATAAACGTCTCTTAATGTTGTCCAAAATGTTTTTAACATCAGCCGATGAGAGAGTCTCCTGCTCCCAGGCTATAAGTACATGATGCAATACACCAGGCAAATTCAGACATATATCCTGCCAACTGAGATTACATGGTTTCAATTGATTTGCCTCCGGTTTGCTTAAATTAAGAAGCAATTCATCAACTATCGCATCGTCACATAAAGCCAAAATCTGTCGAGGATTTTTAAGTTTATTACGCTCCACCATACACTCACGCACCCATTTCTCGAAGAATGAATCTCCACGATCAGGCAGAACAACCTAAAAATAAATATAAAATGTTTATTTATATTAAGTTATATATAATTAGTCATTGAACTTACATCTGAACCATAGGTTTGTACTATGCTGGTCAACATAAGAAAAGAGACATCAAAGAGAGTAGAACGTATAACCGATAGCTTGCCCAATTCACCAGGTTGTGGCTTTGAGTTTTCGTTACATTGTATTAAACGTGAAACGAATGTTTTCAGACGTCCCTCAACAGTGGCCACCGACAGAATAAGTTCAAAGCTATTACCCACAGGCACTTGGCAAAGAACATTAACCATATCCTGTACTTTGTTGGTACATAAAGTTTTCAATACACCCGATAATGGTACCTCAGCACGTTTTATGAAATTAATATTCGATGGCGTCTGTTGGCCATTGTCACATTTCTTTAATAGCAATGAGGCAGCTTCTCTCTGGCTGGCAAATTTCTTCACATGTACATCATTAACCAATTGCTGTTTGGTCCAATCGTTTAGCAAAAATTCAATCATATTGCACGAACATTTTGTATCCATGAAATCTAACAATAGATTATCCTCAATTAGCAATTCCAAAGCCTCTACCAATTCGGGTATATAATCCACTGGTGATGGCTGATCACCAGGTATCTTTTGTAGTATATGCAATTGTTTTATTATATGTGGCATTTTAAAAAACATAAATGCTCCCCACATGGTATCGGGACTGGTATCTGCCACATTGCTTAGAGTGAGAAAACCCGCACGTATAATCTCATAAAACAATCGTGTTGTCGTATATCCTTTGAGACGTTGCAACATTTGTAATTCGGCCACATAATAGCTAGTATCCTTGCAAGGATTAAGCAATACTTCAACAGCCAACAATGGCTGAACACAATACGATATCTTTTCCGCTGGCTGTGAATTCAATTTCTGCATATCCAAATGCTTTACATCAATAAAGGCCAATTGCTGTAATTGTTGCTCCACACCCGGTGAGTTCAATGTGAAATTTGAATTAGTTAATGAACCCTTAATACTGGCATATTTGTCACGTATTCTTCCATAGCATTCGAACTCCTCGTGGCAACCCACATACAGAATCGAGAGCAAAAACTGATGTTGAGTTAAACGTTCAATTATAGCACATGTCTGATCCAGCATATATGACTGCTCGGCACTTATCTCACCATATAGCTCATAATGTTGGACTGTACGTCCAAATATTTGAAATAGCCATAAAACAATCTGTACAAGAGCAGCTGGCAATGATGTTTCCTCTGACTTGACGCTGTAAATAATAATTTTATAGTTTAAAATATATAAATATTAAATAATAATATAACCAACTTACCGACAAGTCACACCATCTATAATGCCAAACAGGAATTCCAATAATGCAGTTACACTATATACACGTTCCAATTTATCATATTTGGCAATGCAACGTAAAACGGCGGCATGAGAGACCAAATGAGCGCATAATGAATGCTTCAGATAGTTTAAAACCAACTAATAAATAAAAAATAAAAATATACATACAATTAATTAATATTCTATTTAATAATAATATATGTATATATATTTTTTTTAATTACCGGATTGGCTGTGGAACCAATTACCGCTTGCTGCATCAGACAATCGGCCAAATTATAAACATCTCCGCTTACACCTCTCGGTAGAACCTATGAAATAAATGTCATATTAATTTAAATATCTAAATATATATGGTACATAGATTCTAGGAGTAACAACTACAACTCTTTTTTTTTTATTTATTCGGTTTTATCAAATGAAATTCATTCGTTTGTTGTAAACTTTTACAATCTTGTCAAGAAAATTTCTCATATACACACGGGGCCTCGTTACGTTCGTATATTAAAAGGCAAAACATTAGTAGTAAATCTTTGCTTTTTCTTATAAACATTAGATTATCAGTTATATATATATCCGTCTTAGTTTAAACACACATTATTCGCGTTCTAATGTTACGTTTAAATTTTCAACGCATTCCAATGTACACATATTTCGTGGAATTAGCCTGTTTTCGTCGTACCTGCCAACAACCGAAGACCATAAAAATGATGCCTAATGCAACAATGTCCTTGGCCGGTGCCATCTGGAAACGTTTGGTAAGCCAATATCAATTTCGTACCCAGAAGCCGGTTTATTACCCAGATCGTGAAGCGGAAAAGAGACGTTCAATTATGAAGATGCAGCCATTGCAACAACAACAGCAACAACATCAGCAACAATACCAGAATCAACAAAAAATGGTACAAAATCGTTCTCAGAATCGGGGTTTGCCCAAGGATTATTATTACAAGGTGCTGGGTGTGCATAAGTATGCAACAATTCCACAAATCCGTTCAGCATTTTATACCTTGGCCAAACGTTATCATCCCGATTCAACACATTCGGAACAAAAATTGCAACATTTTCAAGAACTCTCGAATGCGTATAATATTTTAACTGATGAGACAAAACGTTTAGAATATGATCAATTGGGCGGCATTAAGGATGAGCAGGCATTCCTTGAACAGGCTGGTAATCCCATGCAATTAGATCCAGAGACGGCAAAAAAATATCAAATAAATAAATCAACTACTGATGGTAAGTATTAACGACATATATATATATATATAATATATTTTATAGATCATATATTATTAAAAAATCTTATATAGAAATTCAGAAATTAACTAGCAATGAATTTGATTTGCCCATATCATTTGTGGAGGCCACTGTGGGCTGTAAGAAGCGTGTTGATTTGCGTTATTTGCGTAAATGTGATACCTGTAAGGGTAAATCTCAATTAATGGCCCATCGTGAGTTGGGCAAGGAGCCATGTCGTCGTTGTAATGGCACTGGGAAAGTAACTACCAAAACGGTTACCTATACTACGGTTAATACATGCAGTCAATGCAAAGGGAAGCGTTTCATTAATCGCAATGATTGTGAGACATGTGATAATCGCGGCTACATAGTGGCTAATGTTGAGGTGTTGATCGCGGTACCATCTGGATCCAAATCTGGCGATATAATCTCTATCGACAATCCTAATACAAAGCAGCGTGTTAATTATCGTCTGGATGTGCCGCATAGTGAATATTTTCGACGTATTGGTAATGATATTCATACGGATAAACATTTAACTATTACTGAGGCTATATTGGGCGGTAATTTCACGACTCGTGGACTTTATGAGACTTTGGATATACGGATCGAGCCTGGAACTCAATCACATACACAGATTGTTCTCAAGGATAAGGGGGTACGAGGAAGAGACGGTGTTGGCAATCATATTATTACACTTAAAGTGCGTATTCCGCGTAATTTATCTGTGAAGCAGCGTCAGCTGGTATTGGCCATGGCCCAGGCTGAGGAGCCACTATTTGAGAGGCATCAAGATATAGCTATCCATACCAAGAAAATTGAATAGAATGAGTAATCTGGGGATTATGCTTAATGGCAAATAATACCTGTGTTTAAAATTCTCAATGTGGAAAATGCTTAATTGTCGTTTTAATATAAATAATAGTGATTTCTGGTTCTACTATAAATAATAATAATGACAAAAAAAAAAAAAAGTAATGTATTTTCGCTTACCTTTTTTATGTTAATGCCCCATTGCGAGTCCGACCAGCGTTCCCGCCATGCCACATAGATAAGTTGAAGGATTTTGTTATTCTCCTTCATATCCTGACTCAAATTCAGTTAATGCAATCTTTGATTTTCTCTTTTAATTCACCAAACAAATTTTTGTTGCAACCTTCACGTTCTCTTAATATGTTGACACTGAGAAATGGTAACAAATTGAGTAGTGAACTATCCGGTGCTAATAGAGATGACACTTAATCAATACAGCAACAAAGCAACACTGCGTCATGCTACCGTAACAGCAGGTAGCGCATATACGTCATCGATTGCAATAACAAGTTATATCCATCTTCTATCTCTGTCTATTTCACCAAAAGTAAAAGAGTGACGAAATTAGAGTGAAAGAGAGAGATGTTGTTCCCGCTAAAGAAGCCGCACAAACTATTTGCTGCCATGAGCTATCTTCCTCTGCTAAACCATGCCGCTGCAGTTATATTTATCGTTATCGGCATCCCACCCACCAATTTTAAAAGACTTTGCTTTAATAATTCAAATAATTTTTATTGAATACAATAAAGTTAGCGTATGGTTTGCCTTTTTTTTTTTGTTTTTGTTCTTTTGTAAACGGTTTACATATGTTCTAAAATGATTTCTCTTCATTTTGTTATTGACTTTGTACAAAATATATATATTTATATATATTATATACTATATATTTATACATATATGTATGCCGAAAAATTGTTCCTCCATTGCACACACCAAAAATTTGGAATTTTTTTTCACTCGACTGTTTTTTTTTTTTTAATATTTGATTATTTTCAAATGGTTAATGGGGACGGGGGAGCAGGCAAAATTTGAAGCAATTTCGGTGGATTGTCAAAAAGGGAAATATATATGTTTCTATATATATATATATAAATATAAACTTAAGAAGAATAAAAAATAAGTTTAACAAAGTCTAAGTTTTTTTTTATTTTTGTTTTTTTTTTTTTGTTTTGTTTTTCAGAAGCAGGCAAATTATAAATTTTGTTTAAATTAATTAATTAACAACTAACTTAAGAGAGTGTTGTGTATGACAAAAAAAAGCATTGAAGAGGCTTAGAAACTAAAAAAAATTGCTTAGGCATTGATAATGGGAAAGGGGAGGGGGGGCGGTCGGGGAACACAGGGAGAAAGAGAGCCTAAATGATTATCCCACTTTCTCACTTGCTTGGTGTTTGTTGGTATTGGTATAAAAAACGAGGAAGAGTTTGCCGTCATTTGTTTTTTTTTTGTTGTTGTTGGATTTTGTTTTTTTTTGTTTGTTTTTTTTTTGTGTTTGTTTTTTCTTTTGATAACATTTTTTTTTTTTTTTTTTTAAAAGCTAAAGACAAAAATTAAGTCTAAGACCTATTCATTTATTTACTTATTTATGCTTGACGCCACACAGAGAAGAGCCCACAAAAATCGGTCGCCACCGGATCAGATCACTTTAGCATCGTCGTCCATATATATACATATTAATATATATATATGTATATATGTATGTAGTACTTTGAGGAGTGAGTTATTTTTTTTTTGTTTTGATGAATGAGTTTGCCAAAACCGAATTGTTGTTGTTTTTTTCACTTTTCATCTTAAGTGGAAGATGCTGTGGAGCCACCAGTTGGCTCATCACCCTTAACAGTTGAGGCATAGCTGGCATTTGCTGCTCCGGCTCCTCCACCAGATCCGGTACCGGCAGTGGCACCTCCTCCACCCGTAGAGCTGCCTGGTTTATCCAAACTTTTGCCATCGGCATTAGTAGCACCACTACTACCACCAACACCACCGGGTGGTACTCCAGCTGCACCACCAATGCTCACACCACTGTTAAGGCCTAAAGTTCAAGGTGAATTTAACTAAAGAGAATATTCTTTTTTTTTGTTTTTGGTTTTTTTTTTTTTGCGTTTTGCGTTTTGTATGTGTTGATGAGAGGGGCGGGGCAGGGCGGTCGTGAGTGCTTGTTAAATTACGAATATATTGTAAGGATGATGGGGATATGGTAGTGTGTATGTGTGTGTTTGTGTGCGTGTATTTATCCTATACATACTAAGCACCTTTGATATCCATGGCATAATGATCCTCCAGACGCAGATCATGTCTCTTAATCAGCTGACACTCTGCACCCTCAATTGAGGGTATGGAATAGACATACAAGTAACCATCCTGTGAGGCAATCAAAAGCCTAATAAAAAGCAAATGGATATTATTAACATTATTTGAAATTTAAGATTTTAATTAAAAAAAAAAAACTTTACCTGAGTTGCTTTTGTATTGTGGCTATGGCGCACATGCGACGGACTCCTGCCTCGGGCAATGTAACCGAAGCAAAAGCACGTCCCTGGCTGAACACATCGGTCACCTGTGTGGGCAGATAACTGGTGACCGCTTTGCTCAAGAATCTAAAAAACGAGTAACTTGGCATGAGAGAGTAGATAGTTGATGAGTTTTGATTTTGGTGTTTTGTTGTTGAGGTTGAGTTTGGTTTTGGTGGTGGTTGGTGGTTCGTGTTTTTTTTTTTTATATATTTTTTTTTTTTGGCAAATGAAAGAAAAGAAAAATAGATAAATGTCACAACATACAAATAATGCAATTAAAAAAGAAAATAGTTAATTAGAATAAACAAATTCTCTACACATACACACATTCGCGCTTAGGCACTCTAGGAATGGGATGAAAGTGTTGGCCTAATGGAAAAAGGGAAAATGTAGGAAATGCGGGTATAAAGATAACCCCAATCACGCCACCATACAGACAAAAACTACATACAAATATACATAAAAATAATAGAAATGCAGATGGAGAGGAATATATATATAGATATAAAAAATATTAAAATTTCCTTGACATCCATCTACATTCCCAATATATAAAATCCAACACCGCTTACCCCATCCAATCATCACTGGATTGTTTCCCATGATCAGTTTGCTCAGTTACACTTCGATCTAGACGAAAGATGTGCACCGTTTCCGTATTGGAGCTGGATACCAAATATTCAGAGCATGTGCTAAATGATAGCGATACAATTGATACACAGCGCTTAAGGCCACGACGTAATTCAAATAAACGGCTACCATCCTGAGAGCTAAAGACACGTATAACTGTACCCCTCTCGCTAGCTGTTGCTATCTCTGTACCTGATGGACTAAAGGCAATGGCCGCCAATGGTGTATCATGGGCAGGTATCATGGTCTTGGCATGCAAATTGATGGCATCAAATATTTGTACCTCACCCGAGGTCACACTGCCCGGATAGGCCAAATAACAATGATCCGATGATGAGGATAATGCACATAAACCCAATGGATTGCATGGTGTATCTCTTATAGTATGCACCACTTTCATATCCTGTATATTATGTATATACAATGATTCCTCCAGGCAGACAATTAAACGTTCACGATTTAATTTTACGGCCAGAATTGTATTGGCATAGGAATAATTGCAAATTTCACTTTGCTTTTTGAAATGACATACTTTTAGTTTTCGTGGTGCCCGTTGGGATACAATGGCCACCAAGGAGCTCTCAAAAAGACGTTCAATTAAAAAGAGCTCATCGCTTTTTGTGTTATAGATCTTATCCAGTGCTGAATCCACTGAACCCAAGCTATATAGGCTGTAGCCGCCGCTGGTGGCAACTGCAAGTGAACTATCAATGGAATAGAGAAAGAAAATTAAATTCAAACTAATCCAAAAATCATGAAAAAATTAACGAAAAAAAAAGTGTTAATATAAAATTCTTCTCTCTTGCTATCTCTCTCAAGTTAGCCAAGTCCTTTTCATTTTCGTTGTTTTCGAGAGAAAATTTTTTTTTTAACTTTCTTTTTCGTTTTTTTTTTTGTTTTTGTTTTTCTTACGTTATGTTTTGATTGAAATTTACGAAAACTTCACCCGCGTCCACATCGGGTCGGCCCAGCAGGCTCATCATGCTGTCTAATGGAGAAGGGAGTGGGAAGGCTGGGGGAATAGCTGCAACAGAAAATGAAAATGAAAACAGAAGGTAAAGTACAACAAAGACAATGGACAAAACACAAAGGCAACTCCTCATAACTTCCTCTCTCTTTCACTCCACCTTGTTTACTCCTTTGACATTTATTGTGAAATATGTTTAAATAGTTTAATACATATTTCGATTGCGTATTTAATAGAAAAGTAATGGAAAAGAAAACAGCAACAGCAAAAGCAGCGTAATAAATAAATATGTTAATAAATACATATGTATGCATGTATTTATGTATGTATATACATGTTTGTGTGTGTGTATGTATGTATGTACACAGCGCTAGGGGCTGCTTCTACTGCTGCTGATAAAAAGCAAAAACAACAACAAACAAAACACACATACGTGACTTTATATTTTACCTTTTGCTACACGAAATGCCTTTAAATGAATTTAATTTATATTAAAAATACACTAATGAGTACAACTTGTATGTTTTAAGTTTTACAATTTACTGCAACTATTTAATATTTAATGATATTTCCAATTTTTGTCGCGCAATTGTTTTTGCTCTGTTTTCGCACACACAACACGCACCCACACACACAGCCACGCGCGCACTCACACATGCATTCATCAGCAACAGAGCCACCAGGGCTGGCGTAAATAGCACACATGGTTGCATTTAACGGGCACCTGCCTTAGTGATGGACAAACAAATGCAACCAAATGCAATTACAAAGTAGCATTAATAGATGTAGATAGGTAAAAGTTAACATATGGGAGAACCTTTCAAGACTTTTAAATACAGTTTAAAATTCTTTAAACCTACTCAAACCATTTTTCCAAAAAATGGACTATAAAAAAACTGTATTTGGTATGGTAACAATAATAATCTCATTGAAAGACGATAAATTATTTAATATGTGTTAAAGATAAGCAAATAAAGTTACTTTTCTTAATTAAGTTATTGCTGTCTATGGCAATTTCAACTTTTTGTATGCAAGTGACTGTGACTATTAGTGACTGTACTGTACTGTGTCACAGTCACAGTTAACACTCACATCAATATGGGTCATCTCTTATCACCATTTCTGCCACACACACCAATTCGTGGCCAAGTGCTGTTTCTCTCTTCTGCTCAGTCTGTGTTTCTTCTTCTCACTGCATTAAATTATATATTTTTAATTTCGTTTTTTTTTTTATTATTCTAATATGCATATTTCTGTGACATTCAGCAAACAGCAGATATAGACTAAAAGCTGTAAGAAGTGTGTTTTAAACAAGTGAAGTGACCAGAAATTTGACGCGAAAACGAAGGGAAAAAAGAAACCGAAACGAAAATTAATCGATGCGTCTATGAATTTTGAGAACTGCATGCCTCTGCATGTGCAATAATCAGTTAATCTATTTCAAACTAAACACCAAAAACTAAAACAAAAAGTAGTAAAAGCTATGTCAATAAAGTAATAACTGTTGTTTTTGATTAGTTTGTGGCAGAGGCAGGAGCAGAGAGAAGATGCAGACAGACAACAAAAGCAATAATAAAGTGCTCGAACCAAAATAAATACATAGTATATATATATATACATATATATATATAATTGCATATGTTAAGTAAATTAAAACTCTATTACTGCTGCAGCTGATCATACAAAAACCAACTTTATTAACAACAACAATTTACGTAAGTTTGTATGCGTGTGTGTACACACAGCAAAAGTTAGACAGACAGACACATGAATGGGACAAACAGACACACAGGGGAGGAGGACAGGCCCACCTTGGCTATGTGATAAGAAAACGTGCGGAATCGCTTATCTTGCATCTCTCAACACAGCGGGCCAGGCTGCTGCTAGAGTTACAGTTAGCTTTAGTTATTCTTACCCCCCTCAATGTCAATAGTTTTGGCTCGCGCGCTTTTTTAGGTTTTTTTTTTTTTATATATATATATTTTGTTTAATCAGCGTCAGCTTTGTGCGTCGTGATTTCTTGTCCATAGAATACGAGTACCGTTAGGTGTGGACACTTTACGCATTGTACCGTTATCGCTTAGCTCTACTCTAGATTTGCTGTACTTTTCCATCAGTTCCAAGTGGTTTCTGCTTGCCTTGTCTTACCTCCCTCTATACGATTTCATCAGACCACCAAAAATCAAACATAAGAGAAAAGGAGACCCGCCAAACGATCGAGGGCGGGAGAGGGTTGGAGAATGGAATAGATTGAAATCGGTGGCTATTGCATTGCTTAGTCTAATTGCATATTTCATTGCCATTTTACATTCATTAATAATTAAATTGTAGCCTGTCAAAGGTTTTTATCATTTGCCTACAATAACAACAGCACAGCACAGTGGTTTAAGGTTAATAGAAATTTTTCATTTTTAACAATGCCAGACATACGTTTCGTTTCGGTTTCGATACGGTATTCAAAGTTTATAGAAACAAGTAAAAATTTAAATATTAAAATTTATGATCTTTTGATCTTTAGTTTAAAGAGTTTAGTGAGGAAATTTTAAGTTTCATAAATTGAGGGGGGTTTTTTTTTTGCACTTCGTTCTACTGTGCTTTGTACTACTACCGATCTCATGTACTTTGTGACATTCAAAAAACCGCCCAATCTCAAAATTCATATCGCCAACGATTGTTTAAAGTCTCTACCCCCGTCCCCTCTTCAACTTACCTATAGATAACTCTCGAATATGTCGGACGGTGTTAGTATATTGCACATTAAGCAGGAGGTGGACACCTCATCGTCAACGGGTGCTGTAGGCGTTGGTGGTGCTAGCACAAATTCTTGTTATAGTCCAAACTCAAAGGGAGCCGCAACAGGAACAACAACTGGAGCAACAACGTCATCATCGGCGTCTACAACAGGTCACAATAACTCCAGTAATAGTAATAGTGGAATGAAATCATCACCGTCCGTATCACCAGAACGTCAGCTGTGTAGCTCGACCACATCTTTATCCTGTGATCTGCACAATGTTTCGCTAAGTAATGATGGTGACAGCCCCAAAGGTGGTAGCAGCGGTGGAGGCGGAGGAGGTGGAAGTGGTGGTGGAGTAGGTACTGGTTCGGCTACTTCAGGCAGTGGCGGTGGTGGTGGTGGCTCTGTACGTGATGAATTACGTCGTTTGTGCCTGGTGTGTGGTGATGTAGCCTCCGGTTTTCATTATGGTGTAGCTAGTTGTGAGGCCTGCAAAGCCTTCTTCAAGCGTACCATCCAGGGAAACATCGAGTACACATGTCCGGCCAATAATGAGTGTGAGATCAACAAGCGGCGACGGAAGGCCTGTCAGGCCTGTCGCTTTCAAAAGTGCCTACTCATGGGTATGCTCAAGGTAAGTACCAATCAATCATTATAATCGCTATTGGATTTAACAGCTATACCATCTTCCCTTTGTAGGAGGGCGTGCGTCTGGATCGAGTGCGTGGCGGTAGACAAAAATATCGACGTAATCCTGTATCCAGTTCATATCAGACGATGCAATTGTTATATCAATCCGGCACAACTTCTTTATGCGATGTTAAAATTCTAGAAGTTCTCAATTCCTATGAGCCGGACACATTAAGTGTACAATCTTCACCAAGTCAACAGCCGCATACCACCAGTTGCAATGATGAGGCATCTTCTTCGTCAGGTAGCATCAAATTGGAGGGAAGTACTTCAGCATCAACGCCCACACCGAATGGTACATGCATTTTCCAGAATAACAATAATGATCCGCAAGAGATACTTAGTGTCCTAAGCGATATCTATGATAAGGAGCTTGTCAGCGTCATTGGATGGGCAAAACAGATTCCTGGTTTCATTGATCTACCATTAAATGATCAAATGAAATTACTTCAAGTATCGTGGGCGGAAATACTTACATTGCAGTTGACATTCCGATCGCTGCCCTTCAATGGGAAACTATGTTTTGCCTCTGATATGTGGATGAATGAGCTATTGGCCAAAGAATGCGGCTATACGGAATTCTATTATCATTGTGTCCAAATTGCCCAACGCATGGAGCGTATATCGCCACGGCGTGAGGAATATTATCTGCTCAAAGCTTTGCTTCTATCCAATTGTGATATACTCCTGGATGATCAAAGTTCCCTACGTGCTTTTCGTGACACCATCTTGAATTCACTCAACGATGTCGTCTATCTCTTGCGTCACTCATCGGCAGTGTCGCATCAGCAGCAATTACTTCTGATATTGCCATCACTGAGACAGGCCGATGATATACTTAGACGATTTTGGCGTGGTGTGGCTCGTGATGAAACTATCACAATGAAGAAATTATTTCTAGAGATGCTCGAACCTTTAGCCAGGTGAAAATAAACGGAATCATGGAGCCCATTTAATATTAAGTCAAGGTGCAAATATTAATTTTTAAGGTGAATGTGTGTGTGTATACAGTATACTCTAGTGTGTCATAGAATTTAAGACCAAAGCTATATAGATCATAGCTCTAACAATTTGTATATACTTATATATATATATATAGAGATTGAATAGTATGAAAAAAGTATGAAAAGTAAAGTGTAAAATGTCCCCGGGTACGATTAGAGAACCAAAAAGAAAAAAAAAAAAAAAACGAATGCCATTTATTGAACTTAGAAACTAATGCAAATTAGTTGTGAATAAACAAAAGCAAAAGGTTTATTGTAAAATAATTTAAAACAAAAAAAAAAAAAAACAAAAAACACAAAAAGAACCGTAACCGAAATGCCTTAAGCCTCTTAACATGGGACATGCGACTGAATTGAAATTAATGCCAAAAGTTTTGCCTTCAAAACTTGAAGATTAAAAATGTGTGTTTTGTTTTTTGTTTTTTCAATAGAGATATAGATCACAGATTTTGTAAAGTCATAATCAGATGCAGCAATTGTTAAAATTAGTTTGGTTTTTTTTTTATATATATATTTTTTTTTGTTTATTATTCAACTATCAGTTAAAAATTTTATAAAAGAAAGTCTTTTATATATATATAAAGTAACTAAATCTTATATGTCTCAAATATTGACAGAATTTTCTAAAAACTAAATTGAATTCTATTTATATATATATGTATATAGGATAGATATTTTCTTCTGTTTTTTTTTTTTGTTTCGTTTAGAAATCTATCTTAAATTCTTACAAAGAAAAGTTGCACATAAGTTGATTTTCTCTACTAGAAATGTTGATATATATATATATATAATATTAACAATTCCAATTACAATTAGCTCTATCGTTGGTCATATTTACATTGCAGACTAGAGAAGTTCCATGCAGGCACACACGAATTTACAATATTATTTCTCCTATATACAAGGTATATATGTATGTATGTATGTATAACATTTACTGCCGACTGCGCTGCAGATCTGGCGATTCAAAGTATTTTTTGGAGCTTTCCTGAAAACGATCACTGCGTGCCAATTCATTGCGAAAGTATGATATAGTCTTCATCAGGCCCGTTTCAAGTGGCACTTTGGGCTCCCAGTTAAGTCGCTGCTTAGCTCTGGTTATATCCGGTTTCCGTCGCTGTGGATCATCCTCCATTGCTTTGGTCTGTTTAATTTCGCTTGGTCCACCCACTAATTGTTTAATTATTTGTGCAAACTCCTCTATAGTCTGCTCCACAGGATTACCCAAATTAACAGGTTGTGTATAATTTGATGCCATCAATGCAATCATACCATCAACCAAATCGGATACATATTGAAAGGAACGCGTTTGCTTGCCATTCCCATAAACAGTGATGGTTTCATTACGCAGAGCTTGCAAAATGAAATTAGATACAACACGGCCATCGTTCATATGCATACGCGGTCCATAAGTATTAAATATCCGTGCCACCCGTACTTGTACTTTTTCCTATAAACAAAAAAATGGAATGATTTAAGATCCATTATATAGATACTATGAAATGATTTTCCTATAAATAAGATGGTCTTTGTTATTTTTTGGAAAGTTTTGGTATTACAAATGTGGTTTATCTTTAATCTAACTATGCGTCATATTTAATTGTGTACTTGGTACTTAGCAACTTTATCTGGCTAAGATTACAATTTTAAACATTACGACAGTTTGCGAAACCAGAATTTTTGTTAATTAACAGTGCGACGTTAATTATTTCACCATTTCATCTTTTTTTTTTAATTTTTTTAAATTTAATTTTAAAAAGGTTTACAAAGGTTTTTCGACTTTCTAGGATCCTAACTCTAGCGCGATGCTTAGTTTATAAACGTTCCCAGAGAAATTTTGTTTTTATGAGAAATTAAAAAACAAGTTAGGCAAAAATTTTGACTAATTTGACAAAAAAATGGTCAAATCATAAGCGTTTTTTGCTGGATCATTTTAAAAATCATAAATCGGAAAACTACTAAAAATTGTTTCACAACATTTTAGAAATCGGAAAACTAAAAACCACTAAACGTTTTCTTTATCTTTTAATACTTATTCGTCGGATTAACAAAGAGTAATTTAAAAATCTTAATTTTGATAAGAAGCTATATATAAAGTTCTAGGAATTCGGTCGTGTTTAATCAATATTATTTAATGAATCATCTACATATATATTTCCAATCAACTCGAGGAAATCGATTTATAAGTTCCTAAAAACGTCATCCTTATAACATATGATTTCTAAAAACCATAGCTGCTGGATCTTTGCAAAATTACTCAATATTTTCATTAAATGAAATGGTTTATAATTTCCTTTAAATCCGGCACTGATAAATAGCAATAATATCGTATGGGCACGAATGGAATTTTGTTTTGTTTGCCAATCATTGAACATGTGTAAATGGAGATTTGTTATCTCTCCGTGACCATCTACTGATTCTAGCATGCGGAACATAAATACCAATTAAAATCGTTTAATGCTCGAGTGCATCGGACAGAAATCAAGAAAATACTGGCTAGCAGCCAGAAATAATATAATAAAAAAAAATAAAACATAACTAAAACAATGACGTCAGTATAAAATTTATAATATAATTTGCAATTAATTATGAATCCTTACCTGCTTTGCATAGGCATAGCTTAGAGTCTCTGATACACGTTTACCCTCATCGTAGCAGGCTCTGGGTCCAATTGGATTCACGTGACCCCAATATGTTTCTGGCTGTGGATGTACAGTGGGATCACCATAAACTTCTGATGTGCTGGCAATTAATACCTTGGCCATAACTCGTTTGGCTAAACCCAGTACATTAATGGTGCCCATAGTGTTTGTTTTAATTGTCTTTACAGGATTGTACATGTAATGTGGTGGCGATGCTGGCGAAGCCAAATGATATATCTCATCAATTTCTATAAACAATGGATTCACAATATCATGATGAATCAGCTCAAAATTTTCGTGACCCAACCAATGTTCGACATTTCGTTTACGTCCCGTAAAGAAATTATCCACAACAATTATCTCATGTCCTTGTATCATTAAATCATCGACCAAATGGGAGCCAACAAATCCAGCTCCACCAGTTATGAGAATTCTTTTGCGATTTTTATAATTCAAATATTTCACTTTGGGATATTTTCTTGGGGTGCTAGCCTGTAATGAACGTATTTGCTCTTCGAGTTGTACTAGCTGCTCCTTAGTGCGTTTTATTTCTAATTGTTGGGCCTCAAATAGAGCATGTTGCTCCTCGAAGGCTAGTTGGAGATTTCTTTGCTGTGCATTTTCTGTTGGTGGATATTGGCGTTGTTGCTCCTCCTCCTGTCCAGCAGATGGCCTTGTTATGCCGCTTTTACTGATTAGGCTGGCATCGTTCAAAAGTCTCAACAAATAGATTAATCCTAGAGCAATTACAGTGACGGCCGCTATCTTAAGACGCTTTTTTGTGGCACTCATCATTATCATTGTCGCCGCAGTTTCGTCACAAACAATAACCATATGTTCGGTTTCCAGGGTGTGCACCGTATACTTATCAGCAGGCGCTGTGGCCGCATTGCATTATAAACCCAAGTTAGTCACGTCTGCTTATTAAATATAAACAAATTGCCACAAAACTACAATAACAAAAAATAATTTCTGAACTTGGTCTCTCGCGTGTAGATAACTTTTCTACACGCTTTAATCTATCGTCGTTATATTAATTATATTTTGCTAAAATTAGAGGGTCACACTATTTGGGGGTCAGCTGCTGTCAGAAAAAAGTGCTAAAGTGTTTGTTGCATTTTCGTTTATATTGCAAATTAATTGAAAATTGGTTGTAACATAAAGAAAAGAAGAAAAAAAGATATATAAAATGCCATCATCAAATCCTAAGGCGGAAGATAAAGAACCTGCCGGTCAAGATCTCCTAAAACAGGCCAATGAAGTGGCTTTATCTTCAGAACAACTGGTGGCCGAAGCAGTTGCCGGCTTAAAATTGCAAGAGTCGTCTAGGGCCAAGTTAGATGATCCAGAAAGTACACCCGCCCAACCTGAACTAAACCGTACAGGTGAATAGCTGATAAAAGTTGAAAGAAAAAAGTTTTTAATTTTTTTTTTACACATATATTTATATTGAGGTTAGGTTCAGCTTCAGCCAAGCAAGTTTTGCTTCAGGCCGTATCCGATGCCGTGGCCAGCACTCGTACGCAGCCTAAGAAGTTTGCCTTTTGGTCAACGCAGCCGGTAACAAAATTGGACGAACAGGTGACAACCAATGAATGGATTGAGCCCAATAAGGACGTCAGTCAGATACGTCAGGAACCATATACACTGCCTGGCGGTTTCACTTGGGTCACATTGGATCTCAATGATGCCAGTAATCTCAAAGAGCTTTACACTTTGCTAAATGAAAACTATGTTGAGGATGATGATGCCATGTTCCGTTTTGATTATCAGCCAGAATTTATTAAGTGGTCTCTGCAGCCACCCGGCTGGAAGCGGGAATGGCATGTAGGTGTGAGAGTTGAAAAATCAGGCAAATTGGTCGGCTTTATAGCAGCTATACCCAGTAATCTAAAGGCCTATGACAAGGTGCTCAAAGTGGTGGACATTAATTTTCTATGTGTTCATAAGAAATTGCGCAGTAAGCGTGTCGCTCCTGTATTGATACGTGAGATTACACGAAGGGTTAACCTAACTGGGATATTCCAAGCTGCTTACACGGCAGGTGTTGTTTTGCCTACTCCCGTATCGACATGTCGTTACTGGCATCGATCGCTGAATCCCAAGAAATTGGTAGATGTACGTTTTTCTCATCTGGCCCGAAATATGACAATGCAGCGTACTGTTAAGTTGTATAAACTTCCCGATCAACCTAAAACCAAAGGCTATCGACGCATTACACCCAAAGACATGGACAAGGCCCACAAACTGGTTGAGGAATATTTAAAGAAATTTAATTTGTGTCCGATATTCAGCAAAGAGGAGTTCCGCCATTGGTTCACACCCAAGGAGGGTATTATCGATTGCTTTGTTGTCGCCGATGAGAAGGGCAACATTACCGATCTGACCAGTTACTATTGTCTGCCATCATCGGTTATGCATCATGCGGTGCATAAGAGTGTAAGGGCGGCATATTCATTTTATAATGTCTCAACCAAGACACCATGGCTTGAGCTAATGAATGATGCTTTAATATCGGCCAAAAATGTTCAAATGGATGTCTATAATGCCCTCGATCTGATGGATAATAAAAAGTTCTTTGCGCCATTGAAATTTGGAGCTGGTGATGGCAATCTTCAGTACTATTTATATAATTGGCGTTGCCCATCCATGGAACCGGAGGATATTGCCTTGATACTCATGTAAAGAGAGAGAGTGAGATATTGAAAAATAGAAAGAAAGAGAGCACAACAAACAATCTTCTTATCCAATAATTGCCCACTCCAAAAAAAAAAATTTAATATTATATATAAATGCAGCACTGGAAAAAAACACATACATACATTCTAAAAACGGCCGCCGCCCTCCGTTCTAAACCTTAAAAACAAATCTTTATTTAGTTATTTAGTATTGGCAAACCATTTTTAAAATGCCTCCAAAATGAATTTGTATTTCACAATTGTGTATTTCTATATCCAAGATATGTTGCATATTATTATGATGTAAAAAATTGCCAAGGTTGACACGGTTAAATTATTATTTGATTTATTTTAACAAATGCGAAGCAAAAAAAAAACACATGAAATGAAGAAAAATTGAATAAACTGCGCAGCAATATCAAGAAATGTTTTTTAACTGCTGTCACTTATAAATCGATGGAATAAGAAAGTTTTTGAAAAGTTTTGTCGTTTTTTAAAAAGTCCGCCAAATAATCAAAACTTTACAGTATGTGTGAGTTATCGATAGGCACTTATCGAATTCATCGACGTTTCATCAAGAAAAAAGCGCGGGCTCAGCAGAATCATATGTTAATACGTATTTGCTATTTGTATACATATAATATTGGTTCTTTAATTTGATTGTTAAGAGATAATGGGTGTATATTAATATGGATGAACCAATTTTTAAGCAAAAATATCAAAAGTACAAACTACGAGTTAAATTGTGGGAGAAGGATTTCAAAAAGAAACATGGACGTGTCCCATCCAAGGTAAATAAATTAAATGCATTTTAAGACATGTTTCATTCATTCTTTTGCTCTCTAGTATGATATCCGGGAGGCTAGCCAGGATATACGCGACTCCTACAAGATGTACTATAAGCTAAAAACATCATTTCTAGAAGAGACACTCAGTGAAGTACTCAGCGAAGATGGCTTTGATATGTTGGAAATGTCGGCTGCTGATGATGATCTGGGTGTTAGTTTGCTAGATCAGGATCAAAATCTAAGCATTAATGGTGGTCCCCAGTTGCCTTTGGATATAGCTTCCCTTATGGAGACACCCAAAGACAAGGTGAATTTCTCTAATTTGGATGAACTACCCAATCCCCAGGCCTTAAGTAATCTTACCAATTTGGATGAGAATCATGTGATACGTAAATTTGAGGCTGTCGATGAGTTGCAGCTAAATCAAAATGCCTGGGGTCCAAATGTGAGCAATCAGCAACCACTGAATGCAACCAAATCAATCCAAGAGGAGGAGAAACGGCGCTCCTCTAACGCTGCTTCAGTTACCTTAAAGCCAAGCCTAAGTGCGAAATTGTTCCAATCGACACGCGGATTCGCCAAACGTAATCCACGTAAACCACTCTCCCGGAACTGCCTTAATGCTGGAGCCAGCACTTCTGCCAGTGGCTCAATCTCAGTACTTAATGCAGATTCGGTGGAACAGTTGCCCGATTTGGAAACCATTCTTATACGCAAGGCCCAAGAATATAAGGAAAAGGAAGCGGCTATTGCTGCTAATCCTTTATTGCAGACTGATCAAACAAAAGAAGCCATCAAGACCCATGTAGATGAAGGCTGGCTACTAAGAAACACTGAGATGAATTTCCTGGGAAAGGATCATGGCAAAGTGGAACCAAATAATAATGCAAATCCTGCAAGAAAATCCCATTACGGTTTGTCCAATATTGATGTGAGTAAACTAAAGGTCATGGAATCTCCCATAAGAAAGCCAATGGTTGAACCAAATGTAACCATGTCTGCTTCCACACCTGCTCTTACTCCCATTCTCGCGCCTGCTTCCTTACCACGCCAAGAAGAATCTAGCGATTCCGATTCCATTGTGGCAGAAAGTGAGGAAGAGGCCGAACCCCAAGAGCATCGCCATTTGGCCAAACGTCGACGCATTATGCCAGAATTAGCAGATAACCAAATAAAACCACATACAGAATCAGAACCAGATCCTCCCCCTCAGCCACCCGATGAGGAAGAATCTTTGAAAGATTTCTCTGTGGATGAAGATGAAGATGCCTCATATGAACCAGTGGCTAAAAAGAAAACAAAAGCTAAACGAAAACAAGCCACAGCGAAAAGGCAAACCACCAAGCCCAAAACCGAAAAGAAAGCCAAGGTGGAAAAGAAGCCACCGCCACCGAAAACCAAAAAAGAAAAAGTACCAAAGAGAAGAAACACAAAGCAAAAGATTGATGAGATCCCACCACCTGATGAAGATCCCGAAATGGAAAAACCACTCAATCCCGAAGATCTCAAATATGTGCTTGCCATGGAGGCCGGAGATATTACATCTGTTCCCCGTATACAAATCCAGGAATTGGAACAAGCCGATGAAACTGCTCAACGTTATATAAGTAACTTTAGTGTAGCACCAGCAGCAAAAGTAGGTGGAGATGGAATAGCTAGCAGCTCCTCCACCTATCAAATGGATGTAAAACGTGCGGCAGCACGTAAAAAACTGGAGGAGAGAATAGCCTCCGGTAAATTGAATGAAAATTTTGTTACCATCAATATACAAAAGAAGAAATTTGTCCGGGGCAAGAAATCGGTGAATTTCTCCAAATATAAGAAACAACAATGGCGACATAAGAAACGTGTGGCAGCCCTAAGTGGACCCGATATGGATATGGGTGGATGTGATGGTGGTGTCATTAAATGCTTTCAATGCGGTGGTGTGGGGCATTTTGCCGATCGTTGTAAAGTCAAAGGTGATAATCTATTGCCACTTACTGCTCAGTTAGAGGAAGATCCCTCACCATTTCCCACCTTGGAAGAAGCCGAACAGATGGCCATTCAGGGTGCTGTGGCGGCACATAGTCGGAATATTGAACGTTTACCCCAAGCAGCCAATGCGGCAATTTTGCAAAGAGATGAGGAGGAGGGGGAGGAGCAGGAGAAGAACATTGAAAGCACCGGCAGTAACAGTGATAGTGAAGGCGAGAATCAAGAGACTTCATCTAAACTCGAACCAGACTGGTCTGGCAATGATTCAGATATTGATCTTGATGCCTTAGATGCTGCTATGGAGGCAGCTAAAACTCAAGTGTCCACTTCACCAATTAAAAGT
Source organism: Drosophila neocordata (assembly GCA_018903615.1). NCBI lineage: Eukaryota > Metazoa > Arthropoda > Insecta > Diptera > Drosophilidae > Drosophila > Drosophila neocordata. Next base: position 2,190,445 of record JAEIGI010000001.1, read on the forward strand.
TATGTGGGTCACAAAATACCCGAAGAGTTTCTTAAACAGGCTGGCCTGGATACTAACTCTTCAAAAACACGTACTCAGCATGGTGGCGTAAGTCCACTCTATGATCTTTTGCCCGATGGTGAAGTTCAGCAGGTAACACCGGAGGTTACAGAAGCTCTACATATGTTTGGTCACAGTAATTTTAGAAAGGGTAAGTTTAAATGGACAGAAGGAAGCATTTCTCTATATGTAAAGGACTTCTATTCTTGATCATCTATATTCCAAGTTCTTTGACCTTACCGCGGCCTACTAGCTTCTAAATTTATATTCCAATTTTAGGCCAGGATCGTGCCATTATGCGCACTTTATCGGGTCTTTCGTCGTTGGTCACTCTTAGCACGGGCAGTGGCAAATCGTTGTGCTATCAATTGCCAGCTTATTTGTATAGTCGTCAGCAGGGAGCCATTACTTTGGTTATCTCACCACTTGTTTCGCTTATGGAGGATCAGGTCACGGGTGTACCACATTTCCTTCGTGCCCATTGCCTGCATACGAATCAGACACCGCAGCAGCGCATCAAAATTCAACAATTGATAGCTAAAGGAGAGATTGATATATTGCTCGTATCACCGGAAGCTGTTGTATCTGGTGAACGAGCCACTGGTTTTGGTGCCATACTTCGTACATTGCCTCCGATTGCCTTTGCCTGCATCGATGAGGCCCATTGTGTATCCCAATGGAGTCATAATTTTCGTCCCAGTTACTTAATGATTTGCAAAGTGTTAAAGAATAATCTGGGCGTTAAAACCGTATTGGGTCTAACAGCTACAGCCACATTACCCACCAGAACAAGCATCATTCGGCATCTGGGAATACACGATGGTGAGAAGGGTGTCATTAGTGATATTCCATTGCCGGATAATCTCATTTTATCTGTATCAAAAGATGAAAATCGGGATGCGGCACTTCTTCAGCTACTTAACAGCGAAAGGTAAGGAAACAAAAAAGAGGAAAGCTATTTAGTTTACATTGATACTATATACATATATATATATATATTCCGTAACAGATTTGAGCCATGTCAATCTATAATTATTTATTGCACTCGTCGTGATGAGTGCGAAAGAGTTGCCGGTTTTATACGCACTTGCATACAGGATCAAAGACAGAAAACTGCTCCAGATTCTAAGGCTAAGAAGAAACGAAAACGTGTCAACTGGCAAGCTGAACCGTATCATGCTGGCATGCCCGCATCCCGAAGACGTACCATTCAAAACGCATTTATGGGCAACGAATTAAGAATTGTGGTGGCCACCATTGCCTTTGGCATGGGTATCAATAAGCCAGATATACGAGCAGTTATCCATTATAATATGCCTAGAAATTTTGAGAGTTATGTACAAGAAATTGGACGCGCTGGTCGTGATGGTTTGCTCTCGCATTGCCATCTCTTTTTGGATTCCAAGGGTGGAGATCAGAATGAGTTGAGGCGTCATGTCTATTCGAATTCTATAGATCGTCATGTGATTAGAAAACTATTACAAAAAATCTTTGTTCCATGTTGTTGTGAAAAACGATTGGAAGGTAAGACAGCAGCACCACCACCAATAACGGATGGTGTTGATGATGGACCGCGTGTTCACATCTGTCCAGGACACGAGATAGGTTTCTCTGTGGAGCAAACTGTTGAGGCTTTGGATATACCAGCCGAAAATATATCAACACTATTGTGCTATATGGAATTGGAACCACGTTGGTGTATGAATGTGCTTAGTTCTGCCTATATAATGGCCAAGGTTATATCCTATGGCGGTGCCAAATACTTAAAGTAAGTATATATACTTTTATATATTTATATATATTCATTAGTAAATTCTTTTTTTCACAGACATGCAGCTAAGGAGTGTCCACCATTAGCCATGGCAATTGCTTTGCAAATAAAGAATAAAACATTTCAGGAAGATTCCAATATTATAGAGTTTTCTGTAACCGATATAGCCGCTGGCATTGGTTGGAATAGTGGTGTGGTTAAGTATCAATTAAAGAATCTAGAATGGATACAAGGTGAGTCTTATAATATTTGAAATTTTGTTTCTTTTTTAATAATAATTTTGTATTCTTTTTCAGTTAATGGTTATCCCAAACGTTCACCAATTACAGTTACTTTCTTTGATCTCGGTTTTCGTCTTAAGGCACCTGGAGATTTTACAGAAATTGAGATAGATAATGCCCTAGATACGCTATATACACGATCCGTTAAACAGGAACATACACAGCTAATACAACTTCAGTATGTGGCCCATGGTTTGGCTGCTGTTGCCTATAATTCTTGTGTTCATTGCTGTAAAGCAGATTTTCCCCAAGATCGTGGCAATCAATTAAAGGCCATAATACGTAATTATTTTCAAAATGATTATCCACAAGACTTGGAACTGGAAATTGAGGTTTATATAAAAAATATATCTGCAAATATGCATTACTTTTATATATAATGTTTCTATTGCAGCCGGATAATGTACCAGATGATCATATCATAGCCGATGTTCATGCACTAATCAATATGTATCCTGATAATACATTTAGTGGACGAAATATAGCTCGCATTTTTCATGGCATACCAAGTCCAAATTATCCAGCACTAATGTGGGGACGATGTAAGTATTGGCGAGCCCACAGTAAGGTTAATTTTAATCGCATATTAAAATTGGCAAATTTGGAAATTGTTAAACGACGCACATAAACTATATATAATCTATTTATTAATCTGTAATAAAAAGAAAAATTAAAAACTATCATTAAAAAAAAAATAGTTTTGAACTGACATTTCAACAGATTAAAATTTTTAAAATTTAACCGATTTGCGCGGGCATCTATTAACTAACAGTTGTCAACTAACATATGTTAACTAACGATGTTAATTAACGATGTTAATCAACGTATGTTAACTAACAGGTGTTCACTAACAGATGTTATAACCAAAAATTCTCTGCGAGATGTTCGCTATATTAATGTTAGTTAACATGCAGCTTGGAATATGTTGTATAAAAATACATTAAGATAATTCCTACAACATTCTACAATTTAACAACTACGAAATTAATCGAAATGAATTCAATAAAAATTTTGACACGCTAAAAATGACACCAAATTTTAGCATTAATGATAACGGTACATGAAATGCCACATAAATGTTTGCTGGGCTATCGTTCAATAACATAAGCTAGTGGTCAAAAATAATGCTTGCTATGCTACTTTTTTTTTTTTTGCAGTGTTGTTTTTGTTCCCTAACAGAGTGGTCGAGTCGTGCGTCCGCGCCGCGTGGTTGAAAAAATGAGGGACAGTCAAATGGCCAAATGATCGAGTAAATTGAATGGAAATGAAAAATGCCGATAAAACAACAACGTGAAATTAGCCGCGGATTATTTTTTTTGATTGTTTAATTGTGCACGGGGCAATTGGCAAAAGGTATTTTTGCATTGTCTTCAAGTGTATGTGATATGTGATTCTGTCAGTGTGTGTGTTGATGATGTCTGTGCAAGTGTGCGTTAGCGTCGCTAAAAGTGCATGTGAAGAAGGCAAAGAGAAATAAATAATCAAAGAAGCAGAGCCAGCGAATAAGAAGAAGAAAAAGAGCGGCATGCAGCAAACGAAAAAAAGTTGCTAAAGTTATAAAGAAATTAAACAACTCTTGCAGAAATAAAAATACATAGAAAATAAAAGCAAACAGCGATAAATCAAGCAAACGGCAATTGCACCAGCAGCAGCGCAGCAGCAGAGAAAAAATTCTCCTTATCTGTGCATGTGTGTGTATCCGTGTGTGTTTGCGTTTAAGTGTATTTGTGTATGTGTGCGAGCAAACGCAATTGAGAAATAAAGGAAAGAGGAAAACAAAAACAACAACAACAACTGTGTTTTTGCATTTTGCATTTGCCGCCGGGGTACAAATTCCAATTTGAATTTAGCATTTCGCCTTTTTGCGCATGCGTGGCCCGTCATTGAAACAAAAAAGGAGGAAAAATAGAAGGTAAGCGCAAATTGCTATTATTTAATATTTAATTAACAAATTTTAACAGATTTAAAAGTTCTATGCTCTCGCTCTTTTTTACTCTCTCTCTCTCTCTCCTTCTGTCTTTCTTCGGGTGTGCTTTTGTGTGTGTGTTTGTGTGTGCTTCTATTCTTCTTTCTTCGTGTGTTCTTTTCTTAACTTTAGTTTGCCAGTTGCGCTTATTCTGCTTTTGTCTTACTCACTTTTTATTTTTCATGTACTTCTTTTCACTGCGCAACTTTTTTTTTCTTTCTACCCGACCTCACCCCTTTTATCATTTTTCATTTCTTTTTCTTTTACTTTTGTGCAGCAGAGGAGCAGCAGCGGCGCCGCTGTTCGATCGGTCTTCATAATTTCCTTTACTCTCTTTGAATTTTTTTTTCTTTTTGTGTCTTTGCTGCTTTTTTTTTTTCATTTCTTTTCTTTTTTTTTTTTTTTGTGCTTGCTATCTTTGCCGTTATGTTTTCTTTTCGATTGCGATTTCGTAATCTTGCATTGGAAATTTATTGTACTTGTTGTTGCCGCTGCTGCGTCTGCGTGGGCTGACTTTTCTACTACCCATGCAAAATACATACATACCATAAATACACATATGTATAAGGGGGGACATATATGTATTTACTTTGGCGGAACAAGAATAAATATTTGTTAATTTAAAACTTTGTTTTTATTAATGTACAGTCATGGACAAATGTATTGGCAATATTAATCTGTTACCCTCAAAGTAATTGCAAAAAAAATATAAAAGAAAATGCTTAATTATTAAATGCTATTTGAAATATTAACATAACTGTAAAGCAATACATTAAAGTAGTTTCTTTAGAAAAGGTAAAAAAATAATCTCTATTATCTTGGGCTGAAGCAAATTGTTAAAATAAAAACATTGAAAAAATTGAACAATTTATTTATTCATTATACACTTAAATTTCTAAATGAAAATTTAAATAAAAAGCAAAGAAAATAGATTAATGTATTTTTTTTTTTGATTTGACCCAAATATAGAGAGTAGTTCAATTATATTTCGATTCTAAATTTTCTCATATCATCATCTGGGCAAGATGATTTCAGAACTCTATATATATTCAACTTCCTGTGATCTAGAGATGATTTTGCTTTTTTTCTCTTGGATCACTTGGAGAAACCAACCAAACTGAAAACTGAAAACTCTTTTAAACTGATGTCGAGACACACTAATGAGCCATTAACACGCTTATCATCATCTGAAACAGCTAAAAGAAGAGGAAAGAGGAGGAGGAGGCTATTCGAAAGGTCGAACAAAATTGGCCACGCACATGGACCCAAAAGTGCCACGGCACGTGAAGGGGTCAAAAAGGCAAAATATAGAAGAAGAAAAAAAAAAAAAGCATGCACATTTCCTCAATTAGATTTTTAAGGCAAAAGAAAAACCTGAAACAAAGATGAAAATGAATAACGAATATGAATGCAAATCGCATTAAAACGCGCTTTTAATCTGCTTTAAGGCATCATCGTCTTAACCCCGTTTATAGCCAAGCCATCAGGCAGCGCTAACCACAATCACCCACCCACCTAAAAAACGAATATTTTTTTTGGGTCTTGGTGGGTCGGCGGGATCATAAAAGTGCACCATTATAAACTCCAATAGAGAAGGAATTGAAGAATGGAGAGAGGGAGAGAGAGAGGATAAGTTGCTGCCTCTATGAGGGAAAATCAATAAGTTTAAAAAATAATGAAAAAGAAAACAGGCGAAAATTCGGCAAAAAGAAAGCAAAAACAAAAGAGGGGGAAAAAAATCAACGAAAAATGCAGGCCACTTGAGACTTTACTTTCCCTTCCCCTTCCTCTTCACAATAGCGCCACAATGAATAAGAAAAAAGTGGAAATAAGTGAAAAAAAACACACACACACACTCAATTTAAATTCTATTAACTAATGTTTATACACACAAAAAGTAGCTCTCAATATTTGTTAATAAAAACAATTGCTAATGAGAAAATGTGTGAGAGAAAAGTCAATTTGGAAAACGCTCGCGACAAGTGCCTCAAGCGTGCGTGTCTTTCATAAATATTCAAAAAAATATAAACAATTGAATTAAAATTTAAATTAAATTGCTAATTAGAAACAATTGAAATATGCTAAATGAAACGATTACGGTAAAGTTAAGTGTGCTGTAAGTGAGCCTATATTAAAGTATGCGAGCAACAGGAAATGAATTGACTTGACTTAGTGAAAGGTACTTAATATAAATAAAGGAACAAGATATTCCGCAATAAATTTCAACTTTAATATTAAAAATATTAAGAAACTTCTCAGAAACAAAATTTTAATAGATTTTTTTCGTCAAATTTGCAATTTGTTGTATAAAAAACAAGATTTCGTTAAAAAGCTCCAGTAATGGTTCCGAGACTCATGGAACAAAGAAACGGGATTTAAGTATCGGTTACATATTTGAGGTTAAGGATGAATTCTGTTTTTATTTAATTTTAATAATATCACAATATATAAATATATATATATATATATTGTAAATGATGTCTCGATCTATTGATATTCCATTTTTTTTTCTTCATTTTAAACTTGATTTGTTAGTTAAGGTTTTGTGCATATTTATTATATACCGATTTGATAGGATTTGGAGCATATCATAAAGGCGCCCCCAATGAATAGATTTAATTAACTGTTGTGTGTGCATTATATATATATATAAATATATATATTGTATGTTAATATGTATGTATATCATAGAAAAGTATTTCCTGCACTAAATTGGGAGCAGAAACATTAAACCATTTGCCCATAGTTGAAATATTCTATATTGCCTGCCTTTTATTGCAACATTTAGCCAAAGTGAAGAAGGAAATTGTAAAATATTTTGCCCCCCCCCCCACTCCCTTTACTTGCCACTGTTTACTTCATTTGCCAAATGGGGGGAATCTGCTGCGGAAAAATCATAAAAAGAATTTTGCAATCATCAAATTGTAAGTTCTTAGCGTGAAGGCCTTACCCCCTATCCCCTACCTAACCAAGCAACCTCCCAGCCACCCGCTTCTCTTTTCTTTCGTTCCTTCACTTATGTGTACTTACCTTTACGTTCTCCCTCTTCATACTTTGTCTTCTTCTTCTCCTTTTACTTCAGTCATCACTTTTGGTTCAGCATCAACAAATCTATATAAACTGTATTGTTGTTGTTGTTGTTATTGTTGCTTTTGTTGTTGCCTGTCCCGCATTTTGTGTGCAAATATATAAGTTGACCTCGTTTTGATTTGTTTACAACGTAACGGTAGGTGGTGGTATAAGGAGAGGGTTAAGTAGTAAAGGGAACAAATAGGCAGCAAGGAGGGGGTGGGGGATTGAGTCTAAATGCTGTTATTGTTGCAAAGGAAGGTGTAAAATTAAAAGCAAAACGTTTGGTTCACTTTTCGGTGATTGTGTTTTAATTTTATTTACCAGGGCCGGACTTGTATGGGCAACAGTTGCATTGTACGGGAGATGGTATAAAGTTCACATGATTAATAAATAAACAATTGCTGCTTAACTGTAATATTTGTAGGTAAACCTATCAAAAAAATAGTATAAATAAATTTGAAAAATTACAAAATATTTCAAATGTTTGATACTGATTTTGAATTTAGAAATGAAAACTGCTCGGATTGATTTTTTTTTGAAACTTAATTTGTTTGTTTGTAAATTCTTATTAGGTAATTTAAATATTTAGTTTAATATTTTGAAATCTTTAAAGAGCAAACCGTCCCTGAATACTGCGTTAATGATGATGGTGATGGTATATGTGTGTGTGTGTGAGTGTGTTGGCCCATATTTAACCTCTACTTTTTTCTACTGCTGCCGATTTTTTTTTCTTCTTTTCTTTTAGTTTTTCCTGCCTGCTGTTTTGTTTGAGTTTGCAGTTTGTTTTGATTTGATTTGATTGAAGTCCATATATCATTATCTTTTCTGATGTGATGAAGAAACTTTTACTTTTCTATCGAAAAGAGATTTCCCCATCATGCCCAGCAGCAGCAGCAAACGCCATTGCCACCAACGCCGCCGCCGCCGCCTCCTCCTTTGGCATTTGGCAGTTGACCCTTTACCTCATAAAAACAGAAAAAAAAATTTAGTTTTTCTTTTAATTTTTTTTTTTATATTTTTCTTAACAATGTCCGCATTGTTTGTTAGCTCATTAATTTTCCGAAAAGGTATTTTTTTCGGCATTTTTTTTTTTTGTTGTTTTTATCTGCATTTCCGCATCGCGTCGTAACTTGCCACGCACGAACATGCAACTGTTTGTCTCTTTGCTGTTATTTTGTTGTTGCTGCTATTTTTTGTTGTTGTTGTTGTTGTTGCATGCTGAGGGAGGGAATTCGCAATTGATACGCCTACAAATATCTTTCTGTGTCAGGCTACTGATCACCTTTATATTTGGCTTTTTTCCTACCGTTTCGTTTATATATACAATACTTATATATTTTGCGCATATTAATATAACACACACACACATATATATATAAATATATATATATAACCTTGAACCATCAACAAATTTTATTAATTTCAAACCGGTTTTAAGTTGTTTTGCATAATACAATATAATTCTGTTCGCTCCGGATCTGATTTTGCATTTTGTTAACTAAGCGGTTTAAAAACCAAAACACACTCATACACACACACACACACACTAACCGAACAAGAGGCGATTAAGTAATTTGGAATTTGAGACTAATTTGTCGCAAACAAATGACAAAACTAGAATTTTGACTTCAGTAGAAGTTAAATAAAAGATCAAATAACCGAAAACAAAGAAAAATCTTAAGTAAAACCGATTACAAAACGTTTTTTTTTTTTTTTTCTAGCATTTCTTTTGTTTATTTTGAATTCGTTACTGGACCCTTAAAAGGGGGCAACAAATTGGCCAACAGTTCCATCAAGATGTTGCTTCTTAAGTTCTTATTGTATTTGAATGCTTTTCGCTATCACTGTATGTTGTTAATAGTTTGTCAATGTTTAGTTTAATCAAAGAAAATTGAAAGGAATTTCCCCCCATTCATGAAATAAGATGAAATGCCTCATTTAGTCGATTTATGGGCTGTGAATGTTAAAATGAAAGAAAGAAAGAAGGAGAAAAAATAAACACACACACACACACATACACACACAGCAAAAGAAAGACAGGTAACAAGGATAATCACCTTGGGGGCAGTTAGAAAAAATGAAAAATGAATGTCGAACCCTGAGACAGGTGACCAGGCCGTGCCTTGCCTTGCCACCAGACAGAGTTGGTTCATTCGCACGTTGAAGCAATTTGTGGCATGCAAACTTTCACATGGGGCAAAAACAACAACAACAACAACAACAGCAACAACAGAGCCACTAAAAATATAAATAAAATCGCCGCCAAAAAAAAGTACACACACTCACACACAACACCCACCATCAAAAACAAGGCAAATGAAAGTAAAGTGAAGAATTGATGGACGGACACCGTGTTAACTATATACCTCTATATATATATATATGTACTACCTGAAACTGAGTTGAGCTATCTAATGGCTATACTCTCCTTGTCCTGTCTCCCACAAAAGGTAGGCGTGGTAATACACATTCACATGACAAAGCTGGCAAACAAATGCTCGCCAATTTAATTTATGAGCCAGAGATTGCTCCGCTCCGCACGGCTCTCTCTCTCGCTCTGTGATCCTCTAACTTTATGGCCAAGATGACTATCGCCTGACGAAGCGTAACGCCCTCATGCGCCTGCCTTTTGGTGCTGGTGGTATCCCCCCAACAAAACGGTAAACGCGCTACTAAACTGTATCGATTTGGAATAGCAGCGGCAGCAGCAGCAGCAGCAGCAGGAGGAGATAGAGATGGAGGTGGTCCAGGATTCGATTCGATACGATTCGATTTTGCTTAATTGCATAAATTTTTATTTGCATCAGAGCTTGAGCCAAAAACCGATCAAGCCTGACGATATGCAAATAAGGCTCAACAGAAGGAAATCAACAACAACAGCAACAACAAAAAATGAGGAAAAACAAACAACGAAATGTTGCGACGACTTTCGCGTTTTTATTTTCGTGGAGAAAATCAAAATGCAAAGAAAATTCTCTTTAAAAGAAAATCTCCCCCCCAAAAAAAACAAACAGCAAAAAGGGTCTCGTAAAAAAAAACAAAGATTTACAACTTTTACTGAATTGTAACACACAAAAAAAAAATGGTAATTAACAAAGCAAAACATTAACAAATGGAAAGTGCAAAACCAACAATCAATATATCTTCCTATGTGTGTGTGTGTGTGTGTGTATATGTGGACAAGGTGTTTAGCTATTTGCCAATTAGTTTACAAAAAAAAAGTGTTGAAATGTGTGTTCACGAGATCAATGTGTCAAAGCTGCAAATTTTTATTAACGGACAAGAAAGACCAACAACAAAATCAAGCTAAAATTTTGTTAAAAGTTTTTTTAATCATTAGGAATATGTATATAGATATAATACATTAAGTTAACTGATCTCCAGCTAAATATGAAAACTTGAGGGACAAAATTACTATATAAAGTTTTAGCAATTTCTTGATGATAAATTTTGTGTAATTTAGGAAATGTTCGGGATCTATTTAATTTATTAGTAATTAAATGTGGTAACTAATACCTTTATGGATCATTAGATACCCATTCTTTCCATCTTAAATTGAGTAACTGACTGGGTAACTGACTGCTTACTTCGTTCATGCATTTGTCATAAAAAAAAACAAATTAAATTCCTTCAAACGCGTCTCAGGAATGCATTAAATCAAAAAAGAGGAATACTTAGACACACACACTCCTTATTCCTTTTTATTCCTCAATTTTCATCGTTGTTGTCGTCGTCGCACAATGGTAATATAATAAGAAGTGATGAACTATTTTTAACACACTCCCCCGATATGAAAACATCTCCAAGGTCCAAAAGTCATCTCCCTCATCATAGGGGCAAAGAAGAACAAAAATTTTGTGGTTCATTAAATCAGAAGATGTAGAAAGGCGAAGAAGAAACAGAAGAATAAAGTGGATGTGGAGAGAAACTGCACAATTAAAAGATAAAGTTAAAGTCCAGAAGGGAACAACGATGAGGATGATGATGATGATGATGGATCCGTCCCGAACCATAAATTGAGTAAGCAGGCAAGATAATAAAAATGGTTGCATACATACATAGATATATACAACAGTTTTCTTGTTGATGATGGAAGGGCTTGGATTTATTTTTAGACACATGCAACTGAGAGGGCTATGAAAAGAAGTGCCTGTGTCTGTCTCCCAGTCAAGAGGGAAGAACCAAATTCCTATTTAACTGACAGAGAGGCATGCCGCCTAATCTCTTGCTATAGAAGATACCCATGATGTATACATATCACAAGATATAAAAATAAAATGCACATTTTTTAAGAAAATAAAAAAAAAAAGGGAATTTAAAAAAGTGCAAGTGTCGCCCTGGACTTGGCACATTTCCAATAAACGAAACTAAAAAAACTCCAAAACAGCAGTGGACAAAAAATGTCAACCAAGTGGTGTGTGTGTGTGTGTGTCTAAAATCTACAACACACACACACACCAACATTTGTTTATCTCGTTGTTTGCCGTTGAAATTCCACTTGAGTTTTATTAATGACGTCGATTGTTGTACTAGGGGCTAGCCTAGGCTATGTTCCCAGAGAGTCCGATATGCCAGCCACTTGGGAAAATGCAACACGGCTTTCAAACGTCGCTAATTGCAACTATTTTTTGTTTCTTTTTACTTTTTTTTTACCCAACTATGCAAAGTTTTTGGCAACTAAACGAACGAATGAATGTTGTGTTTTGGAATGCGATTGTGAATGGAGATGAATGAGTAAAGAAATTCAAGGCGACCTCAATTGCTTAAAGTAACAAAAAGGATATTGCAATTAAAGAGACTAATAAATTAAAAGAAAATTAAATTTCATTTCAATTAAAAATAAGGAAAACCCATTTGTTTGGGTTTGCAAAGCAAAATTTCATTATTTTTGGCATTTTTCTTACAAAAATATGCAGCCACACTATTTATAAGACAAAGTTTTTACATCTTAATCTATATGAGGCAACAAAAATCTTTAAGAACTTTCAGTACTATATTTTTAATTATTTTTTTTATATACATATATCCATTTCATCGACAGATCAGCCTTAGATATTATATTCTGTGGCTAAAACCAATTTATTGACTCAATAATTCTGAAAGCTTTTAAAGTTTACTGTTTGCATAGATTATTACATTGTGATATTCTCACACCCACAACAAGGCACTATGAATGGAGTTAAATTGTCATTCAGTTGGGTCCATAAATCACAAACATAAAAAACGTAAAATGACAACAAAAAAGAAAAACTAAACCAAAATCCACTTAGCCTCTATTTCGACTGGTAATGCCAATTGCTTTTGACCCAAAACATAAAAACCAACATAAATTCAGTTCTGTGTTTTTTTTTTTTTTGTTTTTTTGTTTTTACATTTGCAAAACTTATTAAGACTGACAAATGTGACAACTGACGAATTGACGACGACGACAAAGAAGTACATGAACAAATGAATGAATGAATGAATGACGGAAGGAGAAGAGGTGAATGAGTTAGTAAAGTTGCGGTTTTGATGGCCTGGTCTTTGGACTACTTCATTTCTTGCCCTACCTCTCTCTCTCCCTGTCTCTCTCTTTATGTGGTTTTATCTATCAACGGCTTAAATGCTAAATTGGTTTTCGCTTGGTTAAATGCTTCCTTAGCATTTTCTGCTGTGTGACATTAATTTACAGTTTGTCAATTGTAACAAAAAGCAAGACAGAGTAAGAAGAACATGAAAACTCATTAAAAACATATTGAAGATAACGACCAAAAACAAAATACATGCATACACTCAATGTATATTGTATATTTAGATACATATTCATACATACATATAAATATACTATAAAGACAACTCAAAAGACTCTAAGCCGAGCTACAATTTATTGACACTTTTACACTAACTTTGCTGGAAAGGGGACATTGACTTTATAATAACAGAGTATTATTGATTTTGAACTGAAAAATGTCAACAGAAATGGTTAATAATAGATATAAATAGTAGGGTAATTGTTAAGTTTCGGTTTCTTTAAACTCTAGGAAATAATTTTCATTAATTTTTCTTCAATTTTAGAGAAGACAACAAATGACAAGTAAATTGATTAAGTAGATAATTAGAAAAAAAAAGAACTCTTAGGTGTAACTATATCTGAAGACAATATCAAAATATCAGGTTATCGATATATATATATATAGATAGATATATAATTTGCCACAAAGAGCATTTCTAATGTTGTTAAGACTGAGTTTAGTAGTTTTTATTTTTTTGTTTTTGCTTTTGTATAGTAAAAGCAGGCGAATGACACGTTTTAAAGTCGGCTGATGGATTGATGTGGCTTCGGTTTCAGCATAAATGTGTGTGTGTAAGAGAGAGATAGAGAGGGAGAGGTATGTGGTGGTGAACCACAAAAACAAACTGAATAAAGAAAAACCAAGCAAACTGTGCTGCAAGTTGTGCGAAAAAATGTTCTAAAAAGAAAATGAGTCACCACCCCAAAAACTAGTCATCATACATTTACCCACCACCCAACAACACCCTTCACTCTCCCATTCCATACACTAGCGGTGTTAGCCTGATCGCGCATATGGAATGAAGGAGAGGACAATAAACTGCATACGATGACGACGACAACAACAACAACGTCGACGAGTAGAGAATGACAGAAGGCAGGCCAAGCCAAGCCAGGCCAGGCCTCTGTCCCTGAAAAATATATATCGATTTCGTTTTGTGTTTGTGTGGACTTTGGGCCGTTTTCTTTTACGTTTCTTTTTTTCTCTCTCTCTCTTTTTTTTTTTTGCTAAGAAGGCATTCACCTCATTTCCTGGACAGAGGATGAGTTACAGCAGCAGCAGCAGCAGTAGAAGCAGCGTTTGCATAATATAAAGAAGCTTTTTCTTACTACGAAAAAAAAAGTAATAGCTAAATGATGAATATTGGTTAATTGAGTTTTCTTATTTACTTTCTGAAAAAATGAAAGTTCTTTCCTAAAAAGAAAAAAACAACAAAATCTGAAAATTAATGACGTATGACTGGGGGACTGAAAAACCTTTCTGTTTTCAATCAATTTCAATTACATGACTAAAATGTCTTAATACCTTTTTCACCCAACCAGCCAACGAAATAAAACTAAATGACACACCTAAAATGAAAATGAAGAAACAAAAACAAAAAAAAAATGCACAACACACACACACACAACATACTCAAATCCACTTCACTTTCAAAAGAATTTAATTGCAGTTAAGTTTTGTGTATACCCTTTTAGCCCAAATAAAAACAAACAAAAGAAGAGAATATCAGTGCATAGAACATTTAGATATATACTTTATATATATATATATTTCTAAATCAGGTAAAAGACCATTAAAAAACTTTTCAATTTTGCCTTAAAACAATTGTTTTAGAGTTTGATTCAAAATAAGGGAAAACATTTAATAATAAATTTAATTAATTCATTTGAAACGATTTTTAACAAAAACTGTTTCTTTCTTTTAGAAAACTCATTTTTGATAAAAAAAAAAAACTACAAATAGAAAGTAACTGAAATTTGATTTTTCTGCGTTTTACAACACTAAATATTTTTGGTTCTTCTATTGTAGCAAGTAAATTATATTTTTCATAAAAAAGGGGAAAAAAATTATAAAAAACATTTACTAAAATAGTTTTTACAATGAAAATTTTATAGTATAATTATAATTATTAAAAGATCCAAAAAAAATATCTTTAAAAAAGAAAACTTGTATTGTAATATTCTTAAAATGTAAAATGAAAGGGTTTATTAGGGTATAAATAATTCGATAACAAGCTAAATTCATCTCGATTGTTATTGTTTGGTTGCTGCTGGAGAATAAGAGAGACGGTGGGTGGTAAATGGTAGACGGTGGGGCGGTAGCAAGAGGAGTGACACATTTGTTCACACATTTTGTTTAAGGTGGGAAACATTTTCGATTTGGTGACATTTTCTGACATTTAAATTGTGTGAGAGAGGGCGCCCACACTTAAATTAAATTAAAAACAAAGAATTGGGTCAACATACAGTTTTGTGTGTCTTGTATTCGTTTTATATTTTTCCTGTTTTGTTTTTGTTTTTTTTCGAGCTGATGGGGAAAAAAAAAAAATCAAAAGTTCTTCGCATAAATTACTTCCTTGTCCATTTAACCCAAATTCCAGGCAGGTTGTACAAGTACCTAAATTAATACATACATTCATACATAAAGAGAAGCCTATATATTTATGTATGTATGTATGTATATATGTTAGTATTCGATTGACCGGCTGGCTTGGCATATCACGCCCCATTGTCCTACTTATGCAATCGCGCCAGGCTTTCAAAATAATAAGAAAAAAATTACAAGTGTTGCCCTCAGGCTCAGGGCTTGACCATCGATCGATCGATCGATCGAATGGCTTTCCCTCTTTTCATACCCTTTACAGAAAAGGTATATACATTTTTATGAAAAGTTTGGCAACTAAAGAAGAATATATAATGAACTTAGTTCATATTATATAAAGAAAAAAAATTAAAAAAAAATATTTGGAAAATAATAATCTGACTTTTATAGAAAGGAACGCGGTAGAACTAACTTGCTTATGAGGGAGGGATCCAATACCTGTATAATCCAGCTGCTTGAATTACCCTAATCTATATAAAAAGCATGATTTATAACTTAGCCTATGGAAAACAGGCTAAGGATACGTTAAGAGTTTATGCTCTACTTTAAAATATTTTGTAACTTATAAAATCGATTCAAGATTATATAAAATTCAAAAGGGTATACCATATTTTCTGTAAAATTTTCGATTTTAGCAAGCCCTCTGGGTTTGGGCTTTTGTGTTTATTTTTTTTTTTCTCCGTTTGCGATTTGGGTTTGGGTTAATTTTTTCTCTTTTGATGTTGGACTTGTTTTCAATCACTGATATTATTTTTGCAAAAAGCCTTTTGGGGACGACTTTTTTTTATAGTTTTTGTATTTGCATTGCGCATTTGTTGTTGTTGTTGTTGTAGCTGTAAGCATTATGGTGTTGATTTGTTTTAACGATAATAATGTTTGCTAGGATAGTCGATTTATCGATGAGAAGAAGTCCTCAGAAAGTCGTCCTCTTTAGTTTAAGTTTTTCCGCATTTTTATGGTCAACAAAGCAATTAGTGTTGGCCATTTATGGGACTAACAGCTGGAAGAAAGCCTTAAATACACAACACACACACACAAAGAAAGAGAAAGAAAGATTGGGAGAGAGAGACAGATTGGAACCGTTACACAATTTTTCTTTGCATTTTTTTTTCCCCAAGTGTTTGTCTATACAATTTATGATGCTTTCGGTTGGCGGCTAATCAT
The DNA here is from genome assembly GCA_018903615.1 of Drosophila neocordata. Classification (NCBI taxonomy): domain Eukaryota; kingdom Metazoa; phylum Arthropoda; class Insecta; order Diptera; family Drosophilidae; genus Drosophila; species Drosophila neocordata. The sequence continues at coordinate 2,206,891 of JAEIGI010000001.1, forward strand.
GTCTCTAAGATGACATCAAAGTTTATTTCTTGCGGTGAGGTGAGGCGAGGTGAGAGGGGGTTAAGCATAATTTACTAAAAGAGATTATGTGTTAAGTGTTAAAATGATTATCCTGCTATGGGACACACTATCTTGATGTTTTTTTTTTTTGCCGTTTGTTTGTTACCCTCTGGGGGAAAATGGCAAACACACACACACACACACACACATAGGCAAGTTGACGGAGACGACAGCCTGAGAAAGGCGTAGAAAGAGAATATTTATCATCATCTGATGATGATGATCGTAGAAAAGATAAGAACAAGTTTTTTTATGCCACATCAGAGAGTGATGAGAGTAGGCCCGAATTTACCTGTAGGCAATCACCAGTTGGTGGACTAATGATTCCTTTTTTTTTTCAACTATTTAACGATTATGAATTAAATGCCTTATGTTCTAGCTTTAAATATCTAATTGATTGCCATTTAAGCACCATTTTCGGCCTAATTGGCGGTAAAGGTCAAAAGAATAGCCAAGTAACAAATGCTAAAGAATGAATCAATTTAAACGTTTTTTTTGAATGAATGAATGAATGAATGTATAGAAGAGCGTAAAGCAACTGACAAACAGTCTTGTTAAAGGTCTAGACCTAATTGAATTTGCAATTTTTTGTTTCTTTTTGTGAAATCTTAAGATCAAATTTGTTCTCTGAGTTTAAACGATTTAAAACTTTGTAATTGTATTAAGGCCAGAAATCAATTAATCGTTTTTTCACACCATTTTTTCCATATAAAAACCATTTCTCGACGGAACCGATAGTTACCAATTGTAACCTAAACTATCGGTAAGAAATAGTCAATTTGATTACCAATGAATTTTTCTTTATATTCATTTTATATTGTATAATATTATTAACTTTATTATTTTATTTGTTGTTAACTTTATTATTTATTTACTAAACAAATTATTTCTTTTATATATTTACAGGTATGTATAAAGATGAATATATATATAGGATATATCCACCTCATTTAACAATCTAAAAGGTATTTATTCCATTATGTTATATTTAATAAACAAAAACAAAAATTCTTTGATAACTTTAGCCGCACCTTAACATTTCGATATAACCAAATCTTTGACCACTCCCACATGAAATGTAGTTGTTGCTGTTGTTGTTGTTATCAAGCTAGTTCCAGGAAGTCGCTGTTTTCACTTTACGTGATCCAATGACAAGTGTATATATATATGTGTGTGTGTGTGTGTGTGTATGTGGCGCCAAGTGAAGAGATCCCTCTTTCTCTTGCTCTCTGTCTTTCTCTGCACCCTCTACCCCTTTGCATACATATTTATTCATCTCACTTGCTCTGATTTTCATGGCTTTAATTACGAATAAAAGAAAGAAAGAAAAAAACAACAAAAAAAGTGGACAGTCAGCAACATTGGCCCACATTTTGTGGGTATCCAATGGGTAGGTAGGTGGTTAGTCGTTAAGGAAGATGACGGTGATGATGATGATGATGTTGTTGATGCGTGCGGCGGAGTAGCGCTGATTGCCACACCTCCTTGTTTGTTGGGTGGCTTAAAAAACTGGGCAGACATTTTCACGCCTTAAAAAAAAGAAAAAAGGAAAGAAGAAACTCAAAATAGGAGTGGACTGATTGGTATTTATATTCGTGATATGTCTGGCAACGCTGTATAAAAAAAAAGTATTACTAAGTATGAGATAAACCAAAGATAATCGATTAATCTCATTCGGATTGCTAAATCAATTTAATAAATTAAATATTGGATTGAGTTATTCAATTGATTCGTTCAATCGTTTCGTCTTCTAAAAAGTCAAAGGAAATTGGGTATAAATCACATAAACATTATGCAATGACAAATGGTAACCGTTAAAAACAATTTGCTTACAAATAGTTAAATTAAAGATAATTTTAATATATATCTTATTTTACATTTTGCCAAGTCCGCCTTCTCCTTCTACTCTCTGAATCTGAATTGAAAGTGCGTAGGCGATTGTCTTCGGTGAGTGTTAATTATGCGGACATCGGCTTAACGATTGACATCAACTGACCGGATATGCAAGCGTACTATATATGATAATAGTATGTTGATTCCCCTCCCTCTCCACCGCACGCAAGAGCATTCTCCACCTTTCTTATAATGCAATTGAGTGGCCAAAGGCCGGCCAACCATATTTGGCTTGATGGGAAACATAACTTTGCTTAATAACTTTATGTGATTTTGCGTAGGAGAAAATGATTGAAAAAAAAACAACAAAAAAAAAATATTTAAAAATTATTAAAAAAAGGAAATGAATTGATAAAAAAGAACAGAAAATCGATTAATAAAAAAAACTAGAAGGATGGGCTAACTTCGGCCACGCCGAAGCTCGGATACCTTTGCAAACTGTCTTTTTCAATTACATATAAATTACCAGAATTACAAGAAAGTATATAAAACTAATCATGCAAAAAAAAATTTTTTTTTTCGTCGGCCGATTCTGTTAAAACTCAACAGACACATTTTTATATATACCAAACTTACATATACCAAATTTCGAGTGAATCGCTGTTAAAATAACCAAGATTTTCAACTAATACCAATTTTTTGGCCGATCGTTCCTATGGGAGCTATATTATATAGTGCCCCGATTCTGATAAAACTTGCCAGATATGATAAAAAATATATAAAGCTCATAAATACCAAATTTGGTGATAATCGCGTTTAAAACAACCAAGTTATTGCTCGAAATCCATATTCATGACGGATCGTTCCTATAAGAGTTATATGATATAGTCAACCGATTTTCATAAAACTTGGTGGATATGTTGAGAAGTATATAAAACTCACAAATACCGACTTTCGTGATATTTCGTTGGAAAACAACAAAGTTATTGAGGGTAAAGCTTATTCACGACCGATCGTTCCTATGGGAGCTATATGATATAGTCATCCGATCGGAATGATTCCGAGATATACAATGCCTGCAGCAAAAAGAAGCCTAGGTGCAAAATTTCAGCTCTGTAGCTTTAAGGGTCTCGGAGGAGATTGCGTTGATCCAGACAGACGGACAGACGGACAGTCGGACAGACGGACAGACGGACATGCGGACAGACGAACAGGGCTAAATGAACTCAGCTCATCGTGCTGATCAAGAATATATATACTTTATATAGTCAGAGATGCTTATTTCTATGCGTTGCAAACTTCTGACCAAAATTAATATACCTTTTTTGCAAAGGTATAAAAATACGAAAAAATAGATATAAAAGCGCTTGCTTCACTTTAACTTTTTTTTTTTATTGGTTTCTCTTGAATTAATTGTACATTATGTGGAATTATTTAATAATCGATTTTGGTTTCATCAATGGTCTTTTACTCAATGATTGTGAACTTCTATAGGGATCTGGTGGAATGCGTCGCCGTTTTCTTTGTTGTGCCTCTTTGGCCAATTGTTTATATCGTTTCCTTTGTCGTGCATTCATCTGTTTCCACATATCCTTGGCCACACGTTGAAGTAGAACCAAATCTTTTAGATTTAAACGACTTGATTTTGGTGGCTGTTGTCCCTGATCTTCGGCCATTGATAATTGCATATGCCAATGGGCATCATACATTTCATTGACAAAATTCTGAAATGCTGATGTCTCGGCCCTTACCAATTCTGAACGATGGGATGTATGCTCCAAAGTGCTGGGTGAGAAAATAACATGACGACTATTTTGATGTAATGTTAATGTATTTATCGATGATATATTCTGATTAGATGGCGGCTCTCTAGATAGATTTGGACATCTGTTGCTTCTATTTGGACCAATTACAGTGTCATAGATGACTTTAAGCCAATTCCAAATACGGTTCATCATTATTATTTTTTTTTTGTTTTTGATTAATTTGGCAGAGTTTACTATATATATATTTAACTAATCCATTATTATATATAGACTTTATGTATACATAAGTAAGATAAGGTTTTTCCAAGCGTTCTATACTCAATTTTATTAATACATTGAAACAAAAGAGATTATAGTATATTCTTTTTATATATCAAATAAACAATTTCAAGTTTTAAATTTTTTGTAAATTTAAAAATTTATTTTTTTTTTATATTTCTGATTAATTGTTTTTTAATTTATACATTAAAAATTATAAATAATATTCATTAATAATCCAAAAAAGGAAAAGGCAATTGTATTATGACATTTATGCTTGCACTCAATGAATTCAAAATCTAATTAGTATATATCAACGACATTTATATACACTGCAATTAAGGAAGTGTGGCAAACAAAATTTAAGTTTTCTTTATTGTTTAATTATTATTTTACTTGAATTTTGGTGGAATTTGTTGGCACTCTTTTTTTGTTTGTTTATGTAGTGATCGAGAATCTTATAGTTCCTATTATTGGGTGACTTTAATATACCCTTTTTGCAATGCAGAGTAGGAATATGAGGGAGGGGAATAAAAAAATTAACATTCATGCTGGTTGTTTTGTGCCCTGTCTCGATCTCCCCTTGGGCTACAATTGCGCTTTGTTGTATATTATATGTGTTTGTATATGTTCCGCCCTCATCAGGCATTGGCGTCGACTTCGGTTTTAGCAGTGAGCTGTCAACATATCACAGTTGTTTTTTCCGTTTCCCTTTTGCTTTGCCTCACCCTCGCTTTGCTTTATTCTCCTTCTTCTGTGTGTTAGTGTATGTGTGTGTTATTTCTAATGTGTTTTCGTTTGGCAACTAATTAAATTTTTTCGACAAAGTTGGAAGTTCTGACATCATTCCCTGCCTATATGGCACTTATATATATATATATATATATGTATATATCCATCCCATAAGTTCCCAGGGTTTTCGATTTATGAGAGTATGTGTTTGTGTATGTTATTTTTAGGAGTGCCTGACTGCGTGCTGCAAACCAATGGGGCAAAAAGAAACTCTCAAGTAAATGGCAACATAATCCTTTTGGCATGTCTTTAGATCACCGAGTCATATTAAATTGTATTAGCAAATTTATTGCATTTGTTTACCAGAAAAAGAGACATGACAACATTTGAAATTGCAGCGACAAATGATGGGGGGGGGGGATAAGGAGATGTGTGGGGAAGGAGAAGGAGATGAAGGAGGTAGACAACCACGCACAGGAAAACTTGCTTACCATATACATATACATACACATGAAGATAGAGAGAGAGGGAGAGAGAGAGAGAGGAGGGACGGTGACTTAGGAGAGAGACACCACACACCCACAAAGTCATAAAATATAACGGAAAGGGGAAAGGAGACTCTTTCTCCCTCCCTCCCTCTCTCACTCTTGACAGAAATGTCAAATTGTCTGACAAAACAGTTACAAAATTTTGAATGAATTGACTGGCAAATATAAATAGATAGACTGAAAGAGATGGAGAAATTGTTAAAAAGATAGAGAGAGAAAGAAAAAAGTTGATTAAATGAGTGAGTGAATGAATAAGTGAATGAGTGTAAGCCTATACATACATACATATACATATAAACGTATATATACTCGTATATCTATCTTCAGTTTTCTTAGCCATGCAAATAATGCAAAATGAAGTCTATTGAAAATGCAATTGGCAAACAAGGAAGCAATGCAAACTAGATAGAAAGAAAGAAAAAAAAGAAGGAAAAAAAGAAAAGTAAGAAGGAGAGGAAAAAAAAAAAAAGCCCAACTGCTGTCAGTTTCCAGCAGCTGTGGCAGACTCCCGCCTAGATAAAATTAATGTCAATGCAAATAGAAAATGACATTTAAAGCAAAACTAAGTAAATTGTTGAACGGATTATTATTAAAACTTTTCTTTTTTTGATTCAGATGATGGTCAGTTAGTTTATAACATATACAATTTATCATCTAGGATTTTGTATAGTTCATTGACCAGTAACGAAATCAAGTGGATCTTTAAAAACTAGATGAACAAAAGCCACACCCTTCAAATGACCTTTCCCAAAGAAAGAGTGACAGAGAGAGAGAGAGATAAAGAGAGGCGGAGATGGGCTTAAACGTTTAAGATGTATCGATAAATGGACCTTGACGCGCCCCATACATAATAAGATAGAGAGAAAGAGAGAGGGTGATCACTCTAATGATGTCTAATTAATTTGATAGGCTACAAAATGGAATTCTGTCTTTATGAAAAATGATTTAAAACGATTATGTAAATGAGAGGTTCAAGAAATAGAACACAATATAATATCAATAATAATCATCGATCTTATAGCAAAAGCTAATTAAAGGTTTTTTGTATTTGAAATTGTATAAGAGTTGCTTTAGAGATAATGAAATTATGTATGTACGTCATGATCATTTTAAAGTTATTTGGTTGGCAAATTATTTTTTGAAAATTTTGTTCTACTTACATAGTAATTACATATTTTTGTTACAGAAGAGATTAACTCACTCAAAATTTATAAAAATAAAAAAAATTTCATCGTTGAAAAAAATGTTATAGCAAGTGGAGAAGTTTAAGGTATTATTAAATGCTTAAGACACTTTGTTTTAACATTTTTTAAGACAATTTTAAAACAAACTCAAATAGAAAGATAGCTATGAAAAACTGTTATATCTAGATATAACTGCACTGTAAGATCTCATAATAGTCCGATTTTTAAATAGATTTAAAAAGCGATTAATTATAGGAACGATCTATAGTTTATAGATTTATATATCATATTTATCATACTTGTTACAATACCTTTCCAAGGTGCTTTAAAATATCATCCAAAATACACATACACACACAGAGACAAACACACACTACTATATAATTCTTATGTCATCTCTTACATACAAAGCCAAGCCTATTAAAATTGTAGTAGTATTACGATTACCAAGTTTTACCTCGATAATGAAATTTCAAACGACATTTTTTCAAAAGACCTCACAAAAAAATCATATAAAAAAAAACAAACAGAAACAGAAAAACGAAAAAAAGAAAAAAAATTCATATGCTAATTGCGTGCCAAGAGCATTTGAAAACGATCGACCCTGAAGAGGGACACCAAAAGATATTGAATATAGTTAAAGAAATATAAACAGCAAACATAGTGAGTAAGCAAACATATATGGAGGAGGAGGAGAGGTAGGGTATGAAGGGAGATCCGTAAATCAAATTGCAGCATTATTTTTTTTTTTTTTTTATTTCTATATTTTATTTAAGACGAGTCTCTAACTTGAATGCTCCACTACGCTCCACTGACAATTTACAAGGGGAACGCTTTTTAATTGCGTGTTGCACGACGAGGAGAAGAGAAGGAGGGGTAAAGTTAAAGAAATCGGTTGGTAGAGAAGGGGGAGGTAGTGGTGGAGCGGGGCATATTGTTGGTAAATGGATGGAGGGACAATAACAAGCGGAGGCGTGCGTGCGAGTGCTCAATGAGCTCAATGGGGAAGAGAAGACCCGACCCCATGCCGCTGAAGTCCGGCCATAAATATTATAAAAAAAAAAAAAAAAAAAAAAAAAAAAAAAATAGAGGAAAAAAACAAAACCTGAAACAGTAAACAAAGTTGCGACAGTTAAACGAAAAGTGCAGTGGCAAGAGGAAGACAACGGGGCAACCGAACAACGGCAGCGCCACAAGTGACCATTAAACGCAATTGAAGCGCCACATTTAAACGAAAGTGGATGGAGAATGGCGGGCGGGGAGTTAAACAATGTTTGCCTTGTGGTCCGTCCAATTGCTGTCTACAGTTGAAGACTCCATTAACAAGAGGGGCAACAACAACAGCAAAAAAAAAAAAAAAAAAAAAAAAAAACTGCGTGGGCTAAGAGTGGAGAATGATGACGGTGAGAGAGGTTAAAGGCTGCTGATGAAATGTGAAATTTTTTCTGCACGTTTGTTGTTGTTGTTGTTGTTGCTGCTGCTTTGCTTTGCTTTGCCAATTTGCATCCTTGGACAAAAATAAACAATTTTCCCAAGATTTTTCACCACTGACCAACTTTAAGCATGGGAAGCAGGAAAATACAAAAACCTTTCCGTTCCTCTTTAATTTTTTTTTTTTTTTATGTTTTGTTACCAATTGACGAGGTTTTTCCTACTTGCATTGTTTGCCATTTAGACGGATATACCCTTTACTTATAAAGCAATTTAAAGGATCTATTAGGCAAATATAAAATATATGATGAATTTGAAAAAAACTAAAAAGAAAATTGTTTATATATAAAGTAAGAAGAGATTATTTAATCTTCTTTAGGTTCCAAATAACATTTGGTAGAACTTATTAAATTGATTTACTTTTCGACTTCCTGAAGGGTATCTTTAGGTCGTTGTTTGTACGCGTTTTTTTGTTTTGAAATTTTCTTTTTAATAAAGAAATTGTTAACTTGTCTCTCAATGTTTAACTGGTTTTCAACAAATTGAGACATAACTGTATATGTACTTACTACCTATAAATATTCACATGTGCATGTTTGTTATTGTTTTTATAATGCATTAACATTTTCTCTGGGAATTATGCCAGTTGGCTAGCGAAACGCATAAACATAGTGAAGGAGAAGGAGAAAGATAAAGAGAGAGGGGAATGGGACCCATACCATGACACTTCCTTAAACAAAACGCAATGTGTGGAAAAAACAAAAACAGAAAAGAGAAAAAAAAAAAAAATGTGGAACAAGACCATTTCAACATTCATCCCCAGGGCATCAAATTTGATTGTTTGTTAATATGAGGGAAATAATACTCTCTTTGTTGTTATATCTGGAAGAAAAAAAGAAAAAAAAACATAAATTATATGAATAAAAGTAGTAAGTAATACATAACGGTATAAAACTAGAGTAATTTTGCAATAGAACAATTGAAAGAAATTGAATAACAAATAGAAAAGAACCAAACAAGGAGCGCTCTATTTGTGGTCAAGAATAGACATAGAACAGAGTTAGAGAGAGGGGGAAATTAAATATGCCCCCTTCCCTTAAAGTTCACAGTTAAAATTAATATAAAATGTAATTTGCAGATATCGTTTCCTTTCTACATATATATGTATCTATATCTGAATCTTTGCCGTCTGACCCATTAAGCAAGCAAAGCAAATCCATTTATCAACTTCTCTTGCCACTCCACTTGTTCACTTCACACGCACGCACCGAGTATCTCACCTCACCTCACCTCCCCCACCCTCCTTCTCCACACATTACAAAGATGATAACTAACCAGAGCCCAAAGATAATAAACTTTAACTTTCCAATGACCTCATTTCACACCCCGTAACTGCTTTGCAGTAACTTTAACTTTGTTTCTTTCCTTCAACTTTTCAAGTTTAAACCATTAAAAATTCTTTAAAAAAAAAAAAAACAAAAAATAAAGGGGCGACCTACCTACATTGATGCATGGCATGGTACCCCTCAAAAAGAGTGGCAGAAGTAAGGGGAGGGAGGTAAGTTGGATACCCTACCACCAAACCGCATAAATCTCTTTAATTACCTCACACGCAACTTGATTTGCCGTGCTTTTTTTTTTTTTTTTTTTTTTTTTGGCGGCACAAATTAATTTGATATGTTTATCTCTGCAACAGATTTTGAAATCAAAAGAAACAGAAAAAAAAAAAACAAAAACCAACCTACATTACATCATTAGCACTTGACGAGGGAGGAAAGAGTTGAGAAATCTAAAAATTGAGTAACTAAACTTAAAGCTAGCAGTGATAAATAAGAATAGAACATATTCACATATATAAATATATGAATATGATTATATTAGTATTAACAACTTGATGGGTTTCAGTTCAGTTTAAATAAGTTTCTTTTTCCTCCTATTTTTTTCCATTAAAAAATCAATTCAAAGTTCTATACAAAGTCAAAGTAATCTAGTTGTCTATTATAAAGACAGGAGACATGACAACTAAACTCCCGACGCCCACCACCATGCCTCTAACTTGTAGTCCCCTCAAACATAATACTTTACAGTACACTTTAAGAAAATATTGGTTATAAAGTAGGATTTTAGAACAATAAAAACGTATTGAGTTTATTTTTTTAAGCTTAAATAGATAAAGTTCTTTTACAAAAGAAGTTCTTTTACAACACTGAAAACTGGTTCTAAGTTTTGTAATGTCTTTAAATTGCATTGGTTTCTAATAATCTGAAAACTTTGGGTTTAGTTACTATCAAACTATATATATATTCAAGCTTAGGCATATCGAAAATTACATTTTTGATAATTTTGGTAAAAATTTGATTTAGAATTTTATATTTTTCCATTTTGTTTTATGTTTAAAACATAAAAAAATTGGCAGCAATTTAAACTCTAGATCAGGTTTTTAAAATTTTTGAGTGCATTCATTTTCATATTTTTTAATATTTCTAAAATTGAAAATATTTCAAAGTTTTTCCATGGTTTTTCTTTTACAATTTTAAAAGTGTAGTAATTGCAAGGGAGAGTGGGGGAGTCGTGGCAACTAATTGTTATTGATTTTGGCTTTTAGCTGGAAAATATTGTTGTAATAGTAGTAAACTTTTGCCATATGCACTTGATGTGAGTAAAAATCATCACTATGACAATGCTTAAACAATATAATATATTAAAAAAAAAAAAGAAGGAAAAGAAAAGGCGGAGTTATAAAGACAGTGACGATGACGATGTGACGGTGACTGTGATGGCAAAGAACTGATTTGGGTGTGGGTGAAGCCTAGACCATGCACTTGACCTGACTCGCTCTTGTCTATCTATAGTGGAATGGATGTCTGGAATGTCTGTCAGTCAATCAGCTAAAGGCGGGGGGAGAAATGACTGCATATATGATCCAACTGCAACTTCAATCTTGAGAAACTAATTACACGGTTTAATATGTCGGCGTGTGGTGTTGATTAAGGCGTGGTCTCGACCCATGATGATGGTTCTTCTACCATACATTCATATCTATCCATTAGTCAGCTATTTTTTTTTGTCAGAGTTGAAGGAGTGAGTGAGTGCAGAAGGGAAAAAGTGGAGTGTAAGAGCGTGTGTCATGGATACGAGTGCAAGTACAAGTTTAACTGTTATTTACACTCTCATGCATGCGCATTTGATGTTTATCTAACGGTCGAAAAATACGGTAAATAATAATAAAAAAAAAGAGCGTGCGCTCCGCCCTCATCTTTCAATTAGAACTCCATTTGTTGTCATAAAAATGGTTTGGTAGGTAGATTGGGCAAGCTTTTAATACTCAATTTGGGTTGTTAGGTCACATTATAAAAAAAAAAAAGAGAAAGAAAAGCAAAAGAAAAAGAAAACAAACGCAATATATAGGCAGACAGTAGTAAACAGAGGGCGGAATATTGATAAAGCATTTCAATTTAAAAAGTAAGTAAAACTAGCAAACTAGTAAAGTGAAAAAGTGGAATTTTGGTAACATTAATTTTGAACTTGAGCAATTTAAATAAATTGTTGTAAGTATACAAATAAAATTAGTTTGAAATCTATGTGAAAGCTTAAACTAAAATAATCTTTTAGAATTTTGTTAAATATTTTACTAAAATAAAACATTGTCTTTAAAAAAAAATTAAAAAACTGTTTTTTTTTTTTAAAATGTTTTTAAGGTAATTTGTTTTAATGTTGCAAGAAAAAGTGTTAAAATTTCCACTAAAATCAAATAAAAAATATTAAAAAATATTTTTTTTTAAAGAGTTTTGAAACTATTTATATTATTTTTATATATTTTAAATTCAATTCAACATCTTTTTTAATAAAAATACATATAGTTTTAGTTTACTATAATTTTGATTTGTTTAAAATCTTTATATAAATATGTAAAAATATATATATATATTCGAATAACTGCAAGTGAAATCTGTTTTAGTAACTTTAAACTTGTAAAATTATGCAAATTTATCAATTATTTATGCCATGCGGAAATGGTTCAATAGTGAAAGAAGAAATTTTGGCAACATTTCAATCGATGATTTTTTTTTTTTTTTATATATATTTGGCTCATATCTAAGAGAAATTTTTGACAAAATATAAAAAAAAAGACTATATTCTCTTCATTCCCATAGACTTTGCAAATAGTTTTCTTTTTTGAGTCTCTCAGTTTTTGTTACCCCTCCCCCCCTCTCTGCTAACGGCACACAAATTGGAACTGCCCAAGTCATTTGCATAGGAAAAACTTTGTCAGCCTCAGGCCTCTTGGCTGGCACTCAGCTTCACCATTAAGAATGCAATTTGCGCGCCAGCACAAAAAAAAAAAAAAGAAGAAAAAGATCACCAAAAGCCCCTCAGGTTCTCTACTCCAAAAAAAAAAAAAAAAAGACACTTGACAACTTGTTTTTATTAATTTGTCAAGATTTTTTTTTTTTTTTACTCTCTCTGTGTGTGTGTTTGTGTGTGTTTTTTATTTTTGGGCTGATGGGTGAAAATTGCCAAGCTGCCAGGGTGACAGCCAGCTATAACAGGTGAAAATGAACTGCTGAGGAGATTGAAGAGGATTGGAGTTGGAGAAAAAATAAGAAGAAGAAGAAGGAATGACCAAGCCGTTAGAAGCAACAAATTGGCAAAAGAGGAAAGTAAGTCAAATGTGCGAACACAGAATTTGATGGAGTGTAACAAATATATACAGAGAATTTCACTCACAGTTGGCCTCGACTTCCGACTGACCGACCGACCAACCAACCAACCAACCAACCGACCGACTGACTTTGACTTAGCTGACTTAGCTTTCTCATTTTTCCGAAAATGGTATAAGGCAATTTTTCCTTTTTTTTATATTTTTATTAAATCCATTTTTATATTAGTAAAAAGTGCCTACTAAAATCAAGTAAATAAAATATTATCCTAAGATTTCCAAAATCAATTATTTTTTATCTTTGATTCAAATAAATTAAATATATAATAAATTTATATATATATATATATATAATATTTTAAAGTTAATCTGCAAAGTCGAGCTTTGAAGAATAATGAAAGTTCTAGAGTAACCTTAAAAATGTGTTTTCATATTAGTGTGACCCTTGTTAGTTATTATTCAATTTGCTATTTTCTTGGTTTAATTTGGTCACACTGACTGCTATATATATATTTTAAGACGGCGCCAAACTATTACGTGTGTGTGGGAGTTTTCTGACATGATATAAATTTTATTTTTTCAATTATATATATATATATCCACATGAATGTATATATACGATTGTCTGATTGGTGGAGGCGGACGACTCTAGTTGATTGCTGCTGTCCAGTGACAGTAGCCATCGTCGTCCTCCTACTCTTCATTCATTCTCTCTCCTCCTTGCTCTGATCATTGCATGCTACAGTTGCTGCTGTTGACGACAAGTGAATGTGGCTCACAGAGTTTGGAGTAGTAGACACCCGCATTGATTTTTAGTTTATACTCCTACCTCTCCTCCTCCTTCTTCTACTTCCTTCTCCTCCTCCTTTTTCTCCTTCTGCTACTGCTGCTGCTACCGTCTAAACAATTTTCCAATGTCTTTTTAGTAGTTGTAGTTGGACTCTCTCCACTTTTGAGACTTTAATGAGTTGATTTCTGTCTCGTTTGTTGTCGGTTTGGAAAATTGCAGTTTCTTGTAGTCAAGGTGAAAAGTCTGTTGGGTTAATGTTAATGATGTTTTTTTTTCTTCCTTTTTTTTTTTTTTACTTGTTATTGTTGTTTTTAAAAGAGCACCAACGACGTGATGGGGCTGCAGTTAAAGCTAACTAGGCAGTGAAAATGAACAAGACGACCCTCATTTTTGTTGTTAATTACACACATAAATGATAAATGAATGACATAAAGAAATCAATAGAAAAACTGCTTAATCTACAATCATTCGTTAGCTACTTGTTTTTTTTTTTAAAGATTTTCACATGTGTTTTGACTAACTAACTGAAAGTTTTAAAACTATTAATAAATAAACCGAAAAAAAAAACAATGAACTGAACAATGCAAATTATAAATGGTTAATGTATGGGTATTGTTATGAAGGGATTTAGAGGGGAAGGGGGGGGGCTAACACACCAATTAAATGCCAACGGTCATTGAACGTTATTTTCAACATGCCGTGCGAGACGCCTTTAACCCTTTTCCTTCCCCTCCTAAAAGCCCTTTACTATTTGCAGAAAAATTAAAGAAAAAAGAAAAAAAATTTAAAGCTTCTTACATATGTATTTTTTTTTTTTTTTTTTTTTTTTTGTTTTTAATAATAATATTGTTTAAAATTTGTTTGCCTTAAGCCATTTGAAATATTTATAGCAGCTCCATCCTTTTTTTTTTTTTTTGTCTTTCTCTGTTGGCAACAACCTTTAACCGTTTATTCGGACCCAGACACAAGTGTTTGCTAATTAAAATTCAACGTTTATGTTTACGACTTTTGTTTAACTAATTTCTAGGGGGTAACAGCAGCAACTGCAACAAAAGTAACAATAACAACAACAAAAACAACACCGACAATAACATAAATGCCGGCTTTTATATAAACTTGGCCCAAACACGCGATGGCCGCAATTTTTCGTTGCGTTGTTGTTTTCCTTTTTTTTTCTGTTTGCATGTTAGACCACCATAAAAAAAAAAATGAGACGAAACACAACAGAGATAGACTAACATTGACATTAGGAAAGGACATACACACAGACACACACAGGGACACACACACACATATGTTTTAAATGGTATTTAGCCAGCTGTTTTTCCAACATATGAAAGAATTTTCTCCCTTACCAATTGTAATAATTTGTAATAAAGTACGAAAAGTACTTAACTTAGTTACTTGAAACTTGCTTTAACCAGTTAATCGCTAAATTAAATTTTAGATATTGAATGTATATTATTTTATAGAAGTTTCTATATATAACTTATAGAGTTACAAAAACCTTTAAATATTGTAACTAAAGCTTTGCCTCTTAAGGTCACAATTTTCTGTGATTTAATCAGTTTTAAACAGTTTAACTTTTATTTTTAATTAATTTTCATTTAATTGTGCAATGAAAATCAAAAAAAATTCAATTAAATGCTTTTAGAAATGCATTTGTTTATGCAATTTTTGTAAAATGCGTCAACATAGAGGAAACTGATTCATTTTGTTTTCAATTGCATTAATTTAATTGAGAGGAAATGCCATTTTTGGATTCTATGATAATTATTTAAATTTGTAGATTTATTTTTTATAATTTTCTTAGACTTTAAGATAAAAAAAGAGGCGTTTAATTAACAAAAGAGTTTTAGTTATAATAGTTAATGAATTTATATATTTATATTTTTGTTATATAGATAAAAAATGCTATAAATATTTATTTTTAAACTATTTTCTATGTGTTCTCACAATAAATTAAACAAAAATTGACTAAATTTTTTCTAACGACGAAAAATATTGAAAGGAAAATATACTTCAAACTATTTTGCTAAATTTGCTTAATTTTATAAAAATTAAAAAGGGAAATATACTTAATTTATTGAAATAATTTAGTTAAATATAATAAATATTTTTGTATAAATAAAAATTATTTTACTTTTAGTTATATTTAAAAAAAGTTAAATATTAGTTATTTATATAGAAAAGTTATATATTTGTTAGTTATAAACACTTTAAAAAACTTTGCTGGTTTTAATTCTAATTTCATCATCAATTTATAATAAACTACTATGCCGTCATTTTTAGTGTTTCAAATCCATTAAAAGCCATGTATTATAGAATGTTTATTTTTTTGGCCTTAAATGGTTGTGCCACATAAATGACAAAACAATAATTATGATCTCCAGGTTATGTAAAATCCTTGGCAGTAATACAAAAAAGTAGTACTCACTTGTTGCTGTTTTTGTTTGAGCTATTTGTAATCTTTATATACATTAGTTTTACTAGCAACTGAATAACTGACTGACAACTGGCCAACATAACTGAATGACTGATTGACTGACTGACTGACTCATAGACCTACCGCAAAGACAAAAACAAAAAAAAAAAAAAAAAAAAAGAAGGCAAAGTAGTTGTAAGAAGCTCCCTGCTAAATAGTTATTACAAACTTGTAAGTTGAGACAATAAACTAGCCAACGGGCCGGGCCCAAAGTAAAGTAACTTACACACAGCACCAGTAGCAATTAAAAATGCATCAAAACAAGTTTCCTTCATCAAATTGTCGTCATCATCATCATTATCATCATCATTGAATGGGAGAGGCAGGCAGGACAGGAGGTTAACTCTCTAAGCCAAAAGATACAATATATATATATATATGTCGGTGCAGGCTTGAAATTGAGCTACTTGTTGGAATTTTTTTTCTCCTTTTTTCTTCTTCTTTTGTTTTAGTTTGCTTTTGTTTTAAGCCTTTTGTTTTATTGTTGTTGTGGGTTTTGTTTTACTACTTAGTTCCTGGCATTTGGAAAATGTTCATTAATTGTGCAATTGGCAAACAACTTTGCCATTGTCACAGTTTTTTTTTTTTTTTTTTTCTTTTTTCGTGTGTAGACTTTTACTTTAAACTATGACAAACAAACGAAATGCACTAACGGACAAACATACACTATACAGTTTGGCCAAAATGTTTGTTTTTTCTCTCTTTTTTTTTTTTTTTGTTTCCTGTGGATGGACATGGACATGGATTCGGTCTCTTTTTTTTCTTTCTTTTAATGATTAATTGACTTTTGCACCCAAAACACGTTCGATTTTGTTGTTGTTCGTTTGTTCAATTGGAAAATTGCTCGTTGTTGTATTTATTTTTCTTGTTATTGTTTCTTTTCGTTGTTGTTATTTATTTTTTTTTTTATAATTTCAATCAACATTTCTTTATGAAAACAACAGACACATATTTAATACACATGTGTGCCATAGTTTTTTGGAGATGGTTACGTGAAATTCAAATTGAATTTGGCAATAATAATAAATAAAATATCTTAGTTTTTAAACATAAAAAAAATCTCTTGCAATTCGTTAAGCAAATTAGAAAATAATTATTATTTAAATGGAAAAAAACTTCAGTTTTCATTTCCAGGTTCGACTATAATATCAATCCAAGAAATCCAAATAAAGTAGTCATTCAGTTCCTTGGCAAACAATATTGACCACATTATTTCTTTATCTATCAAATTTCGGCATCTTACTGATTCAATGCTACCAATATTGACCATATCATCTCCTTATCTATCAAATTTTGGCATCTTTCAGTTTCATGGCAAAGTATATTGACCATATATTCTCTATATCAATCAGATTTTGCCATTTCTACTGTTACATTTCTGTGATTTCTAAATTTAAAATGATTTTGTTTATTTGTTTAACGACAAATATGAAAGAAAGTTGAAATAAAATTATTATTTAAATGAAAAATCGATAAATATATTTATATATACGGATATTGGTTAACACTTAGGTACTTAAAATAATATGAAACGACATTGCTGTTTACTTTCGTTTAATTTAATAAACTAAATTAATGAAGAAACCAAATAAGTGTGACCATAGTCAATTTTGAAGTTATTTACCAAATGCTGTAACATTACAAATCAGTTAATGAACCTAAAATTAGGTCAAATCTTGAAGCAAATAGAGTTTATTATTATTATATAGGTAGTTAGATTAAATTGAAATCGATTAGATTTGCTGTTGGTACTTTTATTTTTATGAGGGAATCATTGATATTACCTAAAATGTAATTCAATCACGCACTCACCTCTAATTTGTCTGATCATTGTGTGTGTGTGTGTGTCGTGGTGGGTCGTTTTTACGGTTTTTTGGTTTTTGCTTGTTTTCGTGTGATTAATTTATTGTTCAATACAATTGCGTATGAATTATTGAGATAGCGTCAGAAAATGACATGCAACGGCCGCCGACGTTGCCTCAGGTGCGAGTTAAGTTGCCTTCACCGCATCCTCCTCTACCCCTTTTACCGTTGAACCGATTGGAACCACTTCATAGATTCATAGCCATTGTCTGATTCCAGGCAATGTTGCTGGTGCTGCTGCTGCTGCTGATGATGACGATCATGATGGTGGGAAATGCAGCAAACGCAGCTCTCCATTGACTATTTTTTTTTTGTTTTTCTCTTCTGTACGTGCCCACTGGAAAAAATAATATATAAATAAAATGCATTTCATAAATGTATCTAGGCAAAGATATTCGAACTACTTGGCATTGTGTGCATGCATAACTCTCAGTCCAGAGTCTCAGTCACAGAGTCAGCACTTTCACATTGAACTCCAACTTCAAATGGCCAAAAAGACATTGGCCAAGTGAAACCTATCTAATACACACAAAAACACCAAGAGAGAGAGAGAGAGAGAGAGGGAGAGAGAGAAAGAGCCAAAAGTGTATCATAATCATGAGGGTTAAGTTTCCTTTAAATTGCCACAATCAATTGAATATGTTAAAGATATGAAACACAAAAAGGAAACTCCAAATTATAAGATGGAAATTCAAGAGATTGACAATGGAAAGTTTTATTTTTCCACCCCTTTATATAAAAGTGATATCAAGAATCTTTCCTTCTTTCTATCTCAACGCTCTCATAACTTTGATGACCAAAATGTAATTCAATCTAAACCAAATGCGGAACCAAACAGATACAGATTCATTTAGAGAGATATATATATATTCTCTTCTTTTTTTTGCTTCTTCTTTACTTTTATTTTTTTTGTGTTGTTGGTTGTCTGAACAAAAACAAAAGTTTTTGCTCGTCATACAAAACCTTTCAGAAGAAACCGAAAACAAAAAAAAAAAAAAAAAAACTGTAAAGGTGTCAAGCTATCAGGTGTAAAAGATTTTCACAGAAAGATTTCAATTGCATAAAAAAAAAAAAAATATTTTTTCAATGTGTTGAAAGAATAAGTCAAAACTTTTCATGGGAATGCACTTGAAATATTAACAACAAAAAAAAAAAGCCCAAAAAAAAACAAAAAAAAATTAAATTTTTTTTCTATTTGCAAAGGAAATGAAAGTGAATAAAAATGAAAAAAAAAAAAAAAATTGGGAAAAAAAAGAAGCTTTGCTAGCAATTTTGGCGGCCTACTTGCTGCGTTTGAATGCATTTGGATGGAAATGCTGCAATAGAAAGTGAAATGCGTTTGAGCCAGCAACAACAACAACAACAACAAAAAGATGTTGAAGATAGGGGACGAAACCCCAGACAACAACAGCAGAGACATTGTTAGTAAGTTAGATGATGTTGGCTTCCCCTTAAACCACCACACAGCCTCGCCTTACCTTCTTCTATATATGTATGTACATACATATATATATTGTGTGTGACTTTTGCGTTTCATATGACCTTGTTACTTTGGAAAGAAAATCGCAAATTCTGTCCAAAATGTCGAACATGGGTGCGCGCGCGCTCTCTTGCTTATTGGCAACATTTCCATCCTTGGCTCTCCTCCTCTTAACTCCAAAAACTGCAATGCCAGATTGCCATCACATGGTAAAATATTTGAGATTCACTTTCAAACAAACGAAAGTCAAATGCAATAAAAACAATGCGCAACAAAACAAACACAAAGACAGAGAGAGAGAGAGAAAAAGAAACACACACACAACACACCACACATAGTGCAACTTCAAACTCAAGCTCATAGATAAAATATCTTTTTAACTATGACGCGACTTTGACTTCTCAATGGTTAAAAAACCAAAACTAACAACAACAACAACAATGACTACTGCAAGAAACGACGATGGAGACGACTGACTACTGGAAATAGTGAGTGAGGAAAAACTCGTCGTCGTTGTCGTTGAAAAACTGTCGTTTTGAACGATGTGTGGGCTGAACGTGTACACAACTAACTCGTACAGTACGCGGGACGTTCCAACATCTCCTTCCAAATGAAATGCCATAGATTCGATTTTTTGGATAAAAAAGAAAAAAAACTAAAAAATGCTTTGGCGACAAGTTGAGAAAGAAAGAAAAAGTGACTCAGTGCAAAAAGGATGATTTTACAGAGGGGGGGGAACTCGGTGGCATTATAAAGATAAATCTTCTTTGCCTTGAAGATATTTCAGTAAGAGTAAACGTGAGAGGGGGGCAGGTATGGGGAAGTGCACAACTTTATTATTATTTTTTCTTATATATAGATACATATATACTTAATTGGGCCACGACAAATGCTGATCAAATGCTTTGGTCAGGTAATTGATATGTTTACAGCTCTATTTAAGTTGTGGATGAATTGAATTGAATCAAGATGATGATGATGATGATGCCACCAAAATGGTTTCATTCAATTAAATTCATATCATGCTGTGACAAGACGAGACACAACAATAACAACAGCAACAGCAAATGGAAAATGAAACAATTAGAGTTTCGATTTGTTTGGTGTTTCGTTTGTATTTGACTTTCGATTTCTCAAGTGAGTGTTTAAGGTGCTTGCTCCTTTAAACTAAGTAGGTGGTATCTAAACAACATTTACTTTTCACTCGTTGTTTTTGTTTTTTCATTTTTTTTTTTTACATAAATATGAAAATATAATCAAAACTGTTGAACGAAGAACTAAATTATTTTTTTTTTTGAAGATGTGAGCTATTTTTGGATAGGTGGGAATATAACTAAGACAAATCGAATTTATTTTATTATAATTAAAATTTTAAAATATAAAAGAAGTTAACTTTGGCCTGGACATAGTTTGTATATCCTTGCAGATCTGGAATAATTAACTATTTCTGTTCTGTGACTTTAAAATATTTAAAAAAATTTAATAGAAAAGAGAAACTTCTCATTGTATTGTTTCAGCAAAGAAAATTTAAATGATCTTTGTCTCTTTCATACACCACCTGTTGTTTGTATTTTGTTGTATTTTATTTGGAGATTAAAATCAAATTACTATATCTTATAGTTGTCTGATCCGAATGATTTTTATACTTTATCTGTCTGATAAAGAAAAGAGCTTATCTAGCAAGTTTCAACCATATAGCTTAAAATTAAAGGTCCATATCTAGCAAAGAAACAGACAGACATCTGACCAATTTTATAATACCCTCTACAAGGGTATAAGAAGTTAGGTTCAGACGCTTCATTCTACAAATTTTTGAATCAAATCATCTCATAAAAATTGTTTTAGAAAACGTGAAAATATTTCTTCTCAAATTTCACACATGCCTGTTGTCAATCAGCTATATAACAAGATATTATCATATCTATATAATCACCTTTTTAACTTATAGACAATTAATGTTTATCTATTATTGCTGGCTTATTGTTGTAAAAATAAAAATTTGTTTATCCCAAATGGTTAAGCGTTGTTGGTAGCCTTAAATAATATCGAGTTAAAGACATGAAAATTGAAATTCCCCCAGCAAGCGGTGCGGAGCGGAGCAACCCCCTTTTTGGGGGTCCATACCATTCATCCATCCAATCAGCCATCCATCCATCACCTTTCCACTCATTTGAAAGGGACCCACTTATCGCCTGGAGACTTTGTTGTCTGTCTTCAGTTAGTTGGGTCGGTCGATTTGTCGATACGACGGTCGGTCGGTGGGTCGGTAGATCGGTCGGGTTGGTCTTAGTCGTTCCTCATTGTTTTTGACCGCTGACGCTGACGATCAACGGATCAGCCAATTGTTGTGCCCATTTCCGACTTTAACAAGTTGACCACAGAAAAAAAAAAAACTTTTATTATTGTTGTTGTTGTTGTTGTTGTTGTTGCTGTTGCTGGTTTCTGTTTGGTGTTGCCAAAGTAAATCGACAACGTTCATTTGCTTGGGTTACTTGGGTTGTTCGTGCAAAATTTCGCTGAAGTTTTCAGTTTCTTTACAAATTGCCCCGTAAATGATATTTTCACAACTCGCATCGATTGGACGGAGGGGATCGCGACGACAGACTAACTGACTGACTGACTTGGCTTGGCTTGGCTTGCCTTTCTGAACCTCCGCCAGAAGTGAGTTAGAGTTCGTTGAGGTTAATGCGACCAATAAATTGTTGTTGTTGTTGTCGTTGTTTTTTTTTTTTTTATTTTTCGTTTGCGATTTCTGTTGTTTGATGTTTTATGAGCCATTTTTTTTTTTCGGCATGTTTTTTTTTTTTTTTTGTTAGTGTCCAAGCTAACCAAAGGCAAAAAATGTGACGAGAAATATTGATTTTTTTTTTTTTAAATTTTTTTTCCTCATTTTTTTTTTTTTTTTTTTTCGGGGCACTGAAATTGTTTTCAATTTAATCGACATTGTTAAATTTTTCATGATTTTGTTGAGTGCAAATATAATTAATGATAATGAATTGTTATGACAGAAAGATGTAGAAAGACGCCCTAGGTTAAAAATTAAAAAAAAAAAAAATCTATCAAACAAAAAGAAAATATTTGTCGTGCAAAAAAAAAAAAGAAATAACAAAAATTGTTTCCTTTTCTGTGTGTGTGTGTGTTTTTTTTTTTTAGTGGGAGTTTTGTATTTTATGCTTAAAGTTGAAGTTGGAGCTGATTTATCACTTGCGGTTTTTTTTTTTTTTTTATTTTTTCACTCGAGAGCGAAAGGTTGTCCATAAAAATGTTGCTAAGCAAATGTTGCCAAGTAAAAGTTTATGTTTATGTCTCTGAGTATTAATCTATGTATGTATATAGAGATATATTTTTGTGTCTCCTCTTTTGGCTTTCCATTCGCCTTTTGCATTATGCAATTCGCCTTGGCCTCATCTGAAAAGTGCTAATAAAATTTTGGTAAACGATTTTCCATTTTCTTGTCACTCATTTGTCCAAGGAAATTATTATTTTTTTTTTTTTTTTACAAAGAAACTAACTATAGCTAAACACTCTTGCAAATGAAGTTATGATAAACGATATTGCATAAATTTTTTTTTTTTTACAAATAATTTAAACAAGTACCAAAAATGTAGATAATTTTTTAATTCAAAAAAGTAATTTGAAAATATTTTTGTTTGTTACATTTGTTAACAATTTAAAATTTTCTTTATTAATTGTAAATTAGAAGAGATTTTATTTTTCTTTGTTTAATATTTCTTTAAATTTATCTTAAAAAATCAGTTATAAAATATAAAAGTCTTAAACAAATTCTAATTGGAAACCCTTTTCCTAATTATCAACAATCACAATAAAAATCTAAAAAAAAAAAAAAAAAAAAAAAAAAATTGCAAAATTCTTTTTAATTTTTAATAGCTTAAAATTAATCTTATTAGAAAATAATTATTTTTTAAAGTAAGAAAATTAGTTCGTAAAATTAATCTTTAATATAAAATGAAATATTAAAATTTACCAATTTTTTTATTTTTACTTTTATTTCATTTACTTAGAAATGTTTTATATGATATATTTTTGAAAAAATAATTTTTGTTTTCAAATGACATAAAAAAACGCATATACTTTATAAGAAAGAGTATGAAAAACAACACCGTTTCCTCTCCATTCGAAAATTTAATATCTACCTATTTGTTTTAACACGCATTTTCGCTTTTTTATTTCATTTTCTTGCAGTAACGCAAAGTGCATTTTGTTGAACAACAAGAGCCGCTCACTAAGCCACCAGCCAACAGCCAACAGCCACCAGCAGCCACTAGTTGGAAATAGCCAACAACAGTCAGTCAGTCAGTCAAATCAAATGAATGGCCAATGCGATTTTTTGGCTTTCGCACAATTTAACGTCAAGATTTCACACTCGATTATGTGAGTAATTGTCAAAGATTATTAACTTTTAATGAGTCAATATTAAACAGTTTTAAGACATGCAAAGCAAGCTATAAGATGATATAAGCTGATATTGAGAGGCCATAAAAATCAGATGAATCATCTAAAAGTAGTTTGATAAAATATAAAAATAAAAATATTATTTAATAATACAATTCATATATAATAATTTTCTTAGAAAAAAAAAAAAAACAGTTTAAATCTGTTTTTTAACAAAGTAAATATTTAAAAACAGTTGAGAATTTCCTTTGAAACTAATGAAAAACAGTTGAGCATTTTCTTAAGATAAAATAAAATTTATTTAAAAATTCTATAAAGATAATTTAGAATGAGTTTTCATAAAAAAATTAACAAATTTGTTAAATTTATTAAGAATTTTCTAAAAATAAACAAAAATCATTAAAAAAATACTATAAAAGCAATTTTAAATTGGTAAAAGATATTTAAGATATATATAAACTGACTAAAATTTCTTTGGAGTGTTCTAAATACTAAATTTGTTTTACTTATAGAACTTTTCTTTTCACTTAATAATATTCTTTTTATATTTGCTTTGCATAGATAGAAGAAAGATTAATAGATCATTTTGCTATATATATTTAAAATCAGAGTTCATTTATACATATTTCATTTACCATTTTAAAGCTTTTAATTTTTGATTTTGTAATTTTAAAGTTTATGCCATCAACCGCATAAATAGCTAATTTGTTGGCCTAATTCTTCATTGTGGGTGGGCGTTTCTTGTTTTATCCGGGAGTTATTTACAATCTCACCACCTGTCACCAGGCACCACCAACTAGCTAACCGACAGACCGACTTTTAGTTATAACAAATGACTTCCCTTTGACTTCAAAAGATGTTGTCAGGCGTGGCCAAACGGGACTAGTTATTAAAATAGCCACCGTTTAGTAGTATACTTGAAAGAAAAAAAAAAAACAAAAAAAATCTCCCAGAAAAGAAAAACCAATGAAAAACTTTAAAACGATCGCAGAACAAATGAAATCTTGTTTTAACCCAAAAAAAAAAAAAAAAAAAACGAAAACTATAAAAACACGACACATTTATCATGCATGTAAAGGAATTTTTCGAGTGGGGAGGAAAAAAACTAAAAAAAAATATGTTTATAAGTTGTAGACAAATTTTACCACGCTCGCTGAAAACTTATACGAAGAGGAGGTGGCTTTAGGGGGGCGGAATGTAGGAAAGGAGAATACGTTTGTGCCTGGTTTGCATGTTTTCAAAATTTGTCCACTCGGGCGAGAGATAACTTTCGTTTTTTTTTTTTTTTTTTTGCCTTGTGTTTTTCTTTTTGGTTTTGGACCACACTTCTCCTAATTGCTCTGGCTCTGAAAAAGTTTTCTTTTGTTATGCTGCTGTTGTTGTTTTTGTTGTTTATTTCCTTTACTTGGTGGCTGTTTGGCCTTTTTGTGGCAAGTTAACAACATTTTATATAGCCGCCGCCTCTCATTGCTGTTGTTGTTGTTGCTGCTGCCTGTTGCTGTTGTCCTCTGTCCTCGATCGGTGTCGTGTCCATGTTCATGTCGCCAACTGTCGCACCACCTTTTTGGCTACAAAAATATTTCTCTGTCTTTTGGTCTGCACTTTGGTTTTTAAATACAAACTTATATATCTATATATATATATGTCTGCATGTGAGGAAGAAGAAAACTGAGGAGTGGCGAAAAAAAAAGAAGTAGGGGAGCCACAGTTTAAGAAGGGGGAATGGAAAAAAAAGGTGGCTTAGTTTGCAATAATGGCAAAGGCAAAGGCAAAGGTATTTGCAATGTTTTCATTTTTAGTTGACATTCGATAAAGGTTTTTTTCTTTTGTTTACTCAACTGAGAATACCCTACACTTAGTGATTGAAGGGTCTGTTAGAACATATGGAAAGTTTAATCAAAATAAATGAAAGATAAGCAATTTTAGATAATTCAAAAGTAAAAAGTGCAATCCTTAGGACTAATATAAGGAATTATATATTTATTTGAATTACTTTTATTTTCAAATGAAAGAAGAAATGAGATCAAATTCTCTAAGAACTCAAAGTTCTAATAATAAAGTTTGCTATATATTAAACTATCTTATATATATATGTGATATAGCAAGATATATTGATCAAATTATATATACTGTACTATATATATAAGTTAATTGGAAGTTCTTTAATCTGATCAGTTATGACATCATTAATTACAAACTTTTTCTGATCAAGATGATATATAAATATGTAGGATATGCTTTACAAAGAATCTATATATAGAAAAAGTATATAAAAGATATAGATATATAAAAGATATAGATATATAAAAGATATAGATATATAAAAGATATAGATATATAAAATATATAGATATATAAAAGATATAGATATATAAAAGATATAGATATATAAAAGATATAGATATATAAAAGATATAGATATATAAAAGATATAGATATATAAAAGATATAGATATATAAAAGATATAGATATATAAAAGATATAGATATATAAAAGATATAGATATATAAAAGATATAGATATATAAAAGATATAGATATATAAAAGATATAGATATATAAAAGATATAGATATATAAAAGATATAGATATATAAAAGATATAGATATATAAAAGATATAGATATATAAAAGATATAGATATATAAAAGATATAGATATATAAAAGTTATAGATATATAAAAGATATAGTTATATAAAAGTTATAGATATATAAAAGGTATAGATATGTAAAAGATATAGATATATAAAAGATATAGATATATAAAAGATATAGATATATAAAAGATATAGATATATAAAAGATATAGATATATAAAAGATATAGATATATAAAAGATATAGATATATAAAAGATATAGATATATAAAAGATATAGATATATAAAAGATATAGATATATAAAAGATATAGATATATAAAAGATATAGATATATAAAAGTTATAGATATATAAAAGGTATCATTATTATTATTAGAAAAGTATATAAAGATAAAAAATACAAGTTAAAAAAAGTAAATATAAAATGTAGACAAAAACCTAAAAAACCAAAGAAAAAGTCATCAAAAAGAATGAAAAGAGAAGAAAGAAGAAGAAAGATCATAGAGGAAGTTACAGAGAACGAAACATTTTGACAAGTTAAATCAACTGTAACACTATTAAAATTTTCCCTCCTCTCCGTTACAATTTTCTTGGCTTGCATTAATCTGGACAATATTGTCCAAGCAAATTAACAATTCATTGCTCCCTCCCCTCTGCAATCAAAACTTTACCCTCTTACAAGCATCAGACCTTTCCCCCTTGTATGTCCATCTGTCCCTCTCTCTCTCTCTCTCTTTCTCTATATATATATATATATATATATATATATATATGTTTTTTATTTGCCGCACTGTCTGCTCCGATTTATCTAGGTGGGCACCACATTCATATTGGTTGGTGGTTGCCTTTGTGGTTTGCTGGCTTTGCCGCTGATCCCGCTGATCTCCCTTGAACTCAAAAATGGTTTTCGTTTGATTGGCCTGCATCGTGTTGAATTGTTTTTGGTTTTTGTTGCTGTTGTTGTTGTTGCTTTTTACAAGTCAATATGGTTATTGTTATTGTTGTTGCCTCTTTACTATCGTCTGTGTGTGTGTGTGTGTGTGTGTATTGCCAATGTTGCCTGTCATTTGGCCATTTGCGACAAAGTAACTTTTTAGCTTCACGTGTGCCAAAAGTGACGCCAAAGATCTCTTTGGTACATAAGAGGGTCCAACTCTCTTGGCAACATGTTGCCAAAGCAGTTAACAATTCATTAGGTGTTGCTTTTTGTGTTGTTGTTGTTGTTGCAGTTGCTGTTGGTATTATTGTTGTGACTGTTGCTATTGCCAGTGCTAGTGCGCTAGTGTGCTGTTTGGTTGTCCACAAGTTGGCAATTCGCAATTTATGGCAAGTTGCTGCTGCTGCTGGATATATGTATCTACACAGTTGGTCAACGTTGGCCAAATGTGGTCAAATTCTTGTGAAAAATTTGCTGCAGTTTGCAGTTGTTTTACCTGCAATAGATACCAAAAGTTGATTATTTATACAATATTTTAATTATGCTATGGTCATATGGAATGCGGTTTGGTTCTCTTTGGTGTCACATGGAGGTGGTAGCAGTAAAAAGAGACCTTTTTTTTTTTTTAAAGAACTCCGACCCTCTACCACAAACCCCTTCTCTCATATAATGCCAATCAAGTTATATACAGTTCTATATATATATATATATATATCTGTAGTTATTTTTCGATAATATCTTTATGATGTCATGATCTCTTACTGTATCTAGTTTTGTATACTCTTTTAAAATAGATATGTATATAGATATATATATATTGTATAATTCTTTTAGAGGAATGAACATTATAACAATAATCAACGATAAATTCTAATCACAAAAGAAACAATTAAGAAATTACTTTTTACCGAATTTTATAAAAGAGTATACAACAATGCTTTCGAAACAAACTTCTATTAAAACTTTTTTCATTTTATTTTAGCTTGATGACTAAATTTTTATAGTATATATAGAGATACGGTTATTAATTGATTAATATTTGCCCACTCGACACTTCGTACGTTGTTGATTTGATTAAATTTGCTGAATTGCTTGCAATGTCTTCGATTCATGAATCGTTTTATATTGTGGTTATATTTATCTAATCAATACTAACCAGACACACGAATTGCTCCAAAGTTCAGCCACAAAAACAAGAAGGAAAAAAAAAACACAAAACCAAAATCAAGTGGTCGTTCAAACAATAATACAATATAAAATTCAATTAATACTTTTGATTTTCTTCACTTAACTAAACGAGTTAAAACCCCCACCAATATATTACCTCCTCCCCCAATCCAAATGGACGGACAGTCAGTGAAATATTTTCGTGAGAACAATGTCATTAAAACGTCATATCCGGTTAAAGTACTTTAAGTAAATTTAGAGTAAAATTTGAAAAGAAGCGTAAAAATTGTTGTAAAGAACACAAACGGAAGCAAATATTTGTGTGTGTGTGTGTGTGTGTGTGTGTGTAACAGGAAAAACAAAAACAATTCCATACAATGAACCAAGATCAAAAGATAGCAAGAAAAAGTGAATGCAAGAATGCTATTCCATCTCTTACATCTCTTTCTTTCTAAAGCAATGAAAGTTGTTGATTTTCATTTTCAATTGTTGTCTGTGTGAAATTTTTGTTAGTGAAGACCAAAAACTAAAAGAATAAAGCAATTGTAGGCATTATTGTTTAACCAAAATAACAATAAACATTACGAAATTAGGTATATATACATATATAAAAATATATGAACTAATACCAAAAAAATGAAATCGTTATATGTGATTTTTTGAAACTCTTACTATTATCAGTTGTCATTAAAAAGATTAGCCTATATGTGTTTCATTAGAATTTCTAAATGAAATCTTGATTAGTTAAACAATTTTTAAAGTAAATTCCTATATATATAAATACATATATGTTAGAAAAACATCGGATATAGATATAAGTTCATATATTTCGATACATGTAAATGCAGAAAAAGTTAAGAAAAATTTTTATTTGTTAGGTAAAGTGAGAAGCCGAAATAAATGATGTAATATAATAATAATTATGTTAAATTTGTTTCGGTTGATGTAGAAGCTTAAAACGGTTGATAGAGCTTTGAACAGTGAAACGGCTTAGAAAGGGGCTTACTTGCTAAACAGAAAATGAACCGATAAAAATAGCAGTTATTGAAATGTGAAAAGGTTAATAGAATTCTATACGGTGAAACAGTTTCTAGAGGGTTTTACTTGTTAAACAAATGAAGAACCGAAATAAATAGCAGGTAAATTCTCTATATTAATATGTTCCGATACATGGAAAAGGTAAATTGATTTCGGTACATGCAAAAATGTAAAACGGTTATTAGAATTTTAAACGGCGAAACAGTTTGACGATTATAGATGCGGCAAAGACAGGAAGAACCGAAACAACCGAAACAATAATCGATTTCCTATAGGTAAATATGTTTTAGTACTTGCAAAACCGAATCAAAAAAGTAAATAACAGAATTTTCTTATAAGATACATGAAATATTTTTAAGCAAATGAAAAACCGAAACAAAATAAAGAGCTATTAAATATATGATATATGATTTGGTTTTGATACATTAATAAATAAGAAACGGCTCAAAGAATTTCGACTTGCTATAGCTAAAGAATCTAAGCTTAATATAAGTAGAACGACTAAGTAAATTACACTTATTAAAACAATTCAAAGTGGAAGACATAAGACCTGAAATTTATTATGACCTATGTTGGATCTTATTTGACAATCTATAAAATCGTAGACTTTATTATTTTATAACCTCTGAGTTATAATTGAATAAACATAAATCTTAACTTTAAAACTGTGTTACTAGATCAATCTACTAATCTCTATTCAACTGTTAAATTCATTTTGAATTTCATAAAGTTAGCCCGCGCCACCTTTAATCAATAAAGGAAATAATCATATAGGCTTTAGATAATCGGTGGTATTAAAAAAAAGACCTGCCAATTCACACTCGTTTGGCTGGGTGCATAGTAAACTGGTTTTTATCTATAAATCATTTTGTATTTGATGTTTGTTTAAAGACATAATCTCCTTTAACTAAAAAAAGAAAATTAGTTTGATCTCAAAGAAAAACCGAAAGTTTGTTTTCATTTTCATTCAATTTAAAACTCCATTCAATCTCTAATATGCTTTTGTCATCATTTTATTTATATATGACAAGCTAAACAAATAAAAAAAAAAAAAGAAGAGGAAACTGAGCTTTTCTTTTATATATATATATATTTTAGCAGATTTATGAGTATAAAGTGTAACCCTAACACGTTTTTTTCTTCTCTTCCTCTCTCGCACTCTTTTGTTTTGTTAACTTAAGTTTTTCATTAAATTTTTGTTGTTTGCTCACATTATTTTTATTCCCTCGTTTTTTAAGTCATTTTTACATTAATTTTTTTTTTTTTAAGAAAAAGGTATATAGATTTTGGCAACGCATCAAAAAGGAGAAATCATTGTGTATTTAGAATTGTAGTTAAAAATTCTTTATATAGTTACTATATCATATATATATATATATATAGAATTTTTCTACATATTCTAGAAATACTTGAAAGTAAATATTTTTTATTATAGGTATTAAATAATATAGAATTCCATCTATTAGCTTGGCATTTAACGATTTAGTTATGAATTTTTCAAATTCTGAATATATATAAATATAAAAAATGCTTTATTTCGACTATAAAACAAACTTAACTTGATCTTACATATAAAAAATAAATGCTTGAATTGTAATTTGTTCTTTTCACTTAGAAATTGAATTTACATTCATATTTAGTCGTTCAAAAACCAATATTTAAATTTTTAAAAAGTTTAATATAAAGTTTGATTTATTAATTTAGCAAATTTTTGTTAAAAACTTAAGCAAATGTTTTTTTGGTTTAGTTGAGAGTAGGTGAGGTTTTCACCAAACACCAACTACTGTCCTCCTCGCTTCTTATACATAGTATATAAGAGTGCGTATGTTCAATGTAAAACCCAATCACTACTATCCTCCTCGCTTCTCACATGTAGTACATAAGAGCACTTATGGGTTTTTTTTTATTGAACATACGTGCTCTTATGTAATACATATGAGAAGTGAGGAGGACAGTAGCGATAAAAATAATAATTTTTCGATTTTAAAAAATAAACAAACATATTATAAAATTTAAACCTAAATTTAATGATTGTAAATTCTAAATTTTTCTAAATTTTATTCTTAAATTAAATTTCAAGTTTCTCTCAAACCAATTAAAAGCGAGGGTATATTATAGTCGTAGCTTTTAGCTTGTTTTTTTTTTTATTTCTATTTGGCTACGCAAATATTTGCCTTTATCTTTTTATGTCTTAGTTTTTTCTTTGTGTTGTTTCTTCTTTTCTTTCCTCTTCTTGCCTTCTTTTTGTTTGGTTTATTAATAGCCAGTTTTTGGTCTAGGCTTGTGCGCTCCATCCATATTACCGGTCATAATAATGTGGAATATGTTTGGCATTAAATTTTCTGTTTGTGTTTTGTTTTTTTTGGCTTTTAGTTTTTGTTGTTTCTGTTTATTTTCCTGGAATTTCAAAGACAAAAAAAAAAAAAAAAGAGTTATTACCACAGGTATTTGCAGAAACAGCAACAGCGGCAGGTGTATTATATAAGTGATGAAACAGGTGATAAATGACGCGATCTCTTTGTGATAATATGTTAAAATTACTTTTACCCGATTCAATGTGATTTTCAAATGGGTGCTAATTGTTTAAATTTTGTATTTAACGGTTCTTTCAGGAAGGGTTTTTTTTGTGCCTAAGTTTTGAATGGTTAAATGTGAAATGCTTAACTCTTGGCAACATTTTAATTATATAATTAATTACTTATAATGCATTATAAAATACTTTTATTTTATAACACAAAATCATATTTCCTTTATGACTCATTTTATGTGGTTACATGCCACCTCTTCCCTTCGTGTCTTTTTTTGTTTTTCCCTCATCTACTCCTTTTGTCATATGCAAATTTTTTACGACATGAAAGCAGAAATGTCTGGCAAGCAGAGAAGTGAGAGAGTGAGAGAGAAGAAGGAGGAGCGGCAGTCTAACTGACTGAATGACTGAGTAAGTGAACGAGTGAGTGAGTGAGTGAGTGAATGACTACTGTGGGATGGTGGCAAGGGGGCAAACTCTTCTCTTTTTTAGACTTTTATGAAAGTGCAATTCAAGTGCAAAGTGTTGCTGCACGTTTGTTTGTCCCTCCGTCCGCCCGTCTGTCCGTTTGTCTGTCTCTCCGCATGGACATTTGAAATTGGTGGGGCATAGACCGTAAAATTTGTGGCGACATTATTTAAGACAATTTAATATGAAAATTTAGCAATTTTTCCTTTTTTTTTTGCGTAGGTTGCAGCAGCAGTTGAGTTGCATTATGAAATAAATAATTCAAAAAAACAAAATAAAATCCAATGGAAGTAATTTAAAGACAAACCTCCCTCATTGACCCCGGCAAACAAAAAAAAAAAAAACCAGTGGCGTAGACTAAATATATGAACTATATATATAAAGGGATAAAATAGCAAAAAGTTTAAAGAAATGTTTTGTATTTGGAATAAGTAGAAATTTGTTTTAAAATTTTAAATAAAGTTTTTTTTCTTATTTGGCAAACAAAAAAATTCTATTTGAAACGGTCAATAAAACAAGCTTTTCCTCTTGTTTCTTAGATTAAATTTTAGTTAGTCTTTTATGTTTGAGAACTTTTGAGGGAAAATCTAATCCAATCTAATCAAAAACTTATTAAAAATCAAATGGTTAAGCTTTCTGTTCTAAAATTGTTTTCTGAAAACTAATTTTTTAATGGTTTTCTCAACTGTTTCAAAAGCTTTTCTTTCAAAACGGTGCTTAGTAGTTTCAATATTATTAATTTAAAACTAGTTTTATAGAGTTTTTGAATTGAAATATTGTTCCTTAAACATTTATTAAAATTAATAATGAATTGGAAAACTAAATATTTATGCTAATTTTATTTTAAATATTTTTATATATTAATTGTTATTTATACTTTATATATTTATATTTTTTTTATTTATATTTGATATATTTATATTTTTAAATTTATATTTTATATATCTATATTTTATATTTTTATATGTTTTGATAAAATATATTTTTATATAATTATCAATAATATATATTTATATAATATTTATTATTTTTTTAACAAAATTAATAATGAATTGGAAAACTAAATATTGATGAAAATTTTATTTTAAATATGTTAAATATATTTTAATAATTTAATTTCAAAATTGTTTTCATAAGTTTTAAATTTGATATTTAATTTTGCTTTTTAACTTTTCTGATCACAAAATCACTTTAAATTTATCCCCTTTAGGCTTAGGTCTCTGTTTTTTTTTTGTTTAACTCTCTTTTTCTTGTGTTCCTTTTTTTGTTTTTTAAGTTTTTTGAAAAGGGGCAAACTTGAATTTGCGTTTTTGGCTTTTTTGCAATTATTATGGCCAATATTATTTACTGCTTTTAGCATCGATTTGTGTGTTGTGTTACGCCCCTGCAGTAGTCCACCCAATACCCTTTCCCCTGCCTCTCTATATAGTGGAGCAGCTATCACCCACTCACTAGTATTTGCAGTTTTCATTTTTAGTTTTTTTTCTTTTTTTTGTGTTTTTGTGTTTTTCCTTTTGTTTTTCATTACTCGTTCGTTTCGTATCTTAAGTGGCTAAATAAACGCTTGCAGGCCAATTTGGGAGTTAGCTAAGTTACGCCTCCCCCTCATGCCAACATGCCCCATACCAGTCTAGCTGTCTGGCGGTCTGGGCAACAGCAATCTTGTCTCCACCACCGACAACGATCCATTTGCATACAAATATGGCCCACAAGTGTTTTTTGCGACTAATTTTGTATGAAAATTTGATTGCTTTGCGATTAGAATCGTGTTCATTGTTTCTTTATTTCTTTTGTCTGGCCCGAATGATTGGCTGGAGTGTTTTGTTTGGTTTGTTTTATATTGTATGTAATTTTGTTTCTTTGTTGTTTTTGTTTTTGGTTACTTCCAAAATTAAGTAATACGAAATGTACTCATGCCCACTCTAGGGCATATTCTCTCGTAATAATTGTAATTTCATTTCATTTATTATTATTTTTTGTTGTTGCCTTTTATGCGTTTAAAGTCCGTTGAACGCTTTCAAACTGCTGTTGGTAAGTCTGTCATTATGTAGTTATTTACCGTTTACACAGTTACAAAGTCGTCGACACAGTGGCGCTTTTTTTTTTTTTGTTAATTGTGGGTGTAATATGATCTAGTGATATGACAATCTCAATTTACTTGTTGCATATTCTCGTTTTAACATGTAACTAAAGTGATATGCCTCTAAAAGTGTAATTATGCTAATATAAAAGACAGATAGAGAGAAGTTTTTTTTTTGAAAGGATAACAAAAGTATCTTAAAATTAACACAATCTATAATTAAGAAATTATGCTGCAATTAGAGTAACTAGTTTACTTAATTATTAGCTAAGTTCCTAACTCCTTTTGTATGAGATTTACTTTGCTTTAAGCACATTAGGTTCAATCTATTGCAGAGAAAACTTGGTAAATTTAATTTAAATGTTGAAAATATTTTTCAATTTATTTAAGTCATTAATTCTTTTATCTGAAACTTAAATATTAAGAGTAAAATGTATCTCGCTTGGTAAAACTTTTAAAAGAAATCCATAGAGCTAAAGTAGATAAAAGAAAAATCCTATATATATATATATTTTCATATCGATATTGTGTGATATTTCTTATGTTTCAAACACTAGAAAAAAGAAGTACATAATGCCAAACAGATAAAGAGATGATCCTATCCCATTGATATAGCTTGAAATTTCTTATGTTTCAAAAACTACAAAAAAAAGTTCTTAGAGTCAAACAAATCAAGGGATAAACTTATCCATTAATTTTACAAATTGATATACTTTAAAATTTCTTAGGTTTCTAAAACTTTGATAAAGTTTCTGAAATCAAGAAATCGATATGAAAATATTAACTATTTAAAACTAATGAAATTACCGAAATAGGTATTTCTTTTTTTAGATATTCTATAATATAGAATATAGAATATATATATATATATATATATTATATAGAATCTATATTATAATATTATTCAATATATAGTTAAATTATTAAAGATATGTGTTTAATTATTCAATATATATTATATTATTCCATATATATTATATTCTATACATATATTAGGGATCCGTAAAGTATTATGGAATACTTCATTAGGTGGGAAGAAGCAATATTACTTCTTATCAGATATTTTTTGTCACTATTATATAGGTTAACAATTGACGAAAGTTCCATTATATAATATCTGGATGATGCTTTCTATTTCATATATTATGGATACTTGTATTATATATTTCATGACTTATATTGAATATATACTTTTCTATGTTTCATATGTTTATTATAATCATAGTTCTAAGAAATTCATTTTTGAAAAATATTTAAAGCCGAGAGAAAGCTTTAAACCTTTTTCCCTCCCCTTAAGGTTATAATTATTTTAAACAAATATAGATTCATCTTATAGATCAGTTGATGTTGTTTTAGATAATTTCCATTCATTAAAAATAGATCCAATCATTGTGGAATGGAACTTTCTGGCTTTTGATTTGCAATTTGTTTTAGTTTTAGATCTTGGCTGGCATCTTCTTCAATCACATTACTTTGATTGGGTTTTTTGAAAAAGGAAATTATTCCATATTAAAATATTTTCCACTGCAATTTTACCATTAACTATTAATGGTTTTCAACCAATAATCATTAGTAGAGAAATACAAGAAAAAGAAGAAGAAGTAAGAAGAAGAAAAGTGAAAAATGAATAAATGCAACAATTATAAGATAAATAACCCTAACCCAGCATGATTCATCATTATTATTATTATCATTAAAACAAAAAAAAAAAAAAAAAACCATGCAGAAATAATAACAATAATTTCATTCGATTTCCTTTTAACTAATTTTGCATTTCTATCTCTCTCTCTCTTTGTAGTGTATCTTAATTGCGGACTTTTAATCGAAATAACAACAAATATTTTGCATAAACGGAAACAAAAAACATAAAGGAATTACCACCCACACAACTATTGGCCATTTTTTTTTAGCCACTGTTGTTGTTTTATATATATATATATATACATATTGTGAAGGTCATTGTCAGTGGTATGTAAAATGCAACTAAGCGAAACGGTGGCAAGGAACGCAATGGAAATGAGAGGAAATCGCACAGACATGCAAATTTTTTGGCAAAAACTTTTTTAAACCAACAATTTAATTAAATTAAATAAATAACACACACTCACACACACAAGTAGCAAGAAATAAAATGGATATGCAACACGATACAAACGATAAAGAAGTATCAACTGCAACAACAATAACAACAACAACAGAAAATATAGAAGCAATTAGCAGCAGCAACCAAGAGACTGAAATAGCGGCCATCATGATGAAGTGCGATGAGGATAAACAATTAATGGAAACAAATCCAACAATTTTTATTGATCCCATTAGCTTCAAAGGATTACAACAAACAACAACAACAACAGTAACAGCAACAGCAACAACGAAATCAATGAGATTGGAGGATCATCTGGCAGCAACATTTGCCATGCCAACCGCCCTACCGCCAACACAACAAACAAAATTATCATTAACCACAAAATCGGCAAATAGTAGCCGCAGTAGTTCACTTAAAAAGAATAAAAAACGCAGTCTAGCTGGCGTATCTGGCATGGGATCGGATGTAAATGATATTATTGATATTGGAATCGGTGATAGTAGTAGTAGTAGTGGTAGATCAATTGTTAAAAATGGTCAAAATATTGATATGAAAACTTCACAATCCATGACCTCATTGCAACCGAATGAAGATCAGCAGGAAAGTCGTGATGTCATCCAGGCTAAACTCCATTTAGAGCGACCCTACAATAGCCTCAAGGTAAGTCCAGTAACTTCAGATCGACAAACAAAATGACTGACTAAATGACTTTAAGTGAATGTTGCTTCTGCTGTGAGTTGCCTTTTGCTTGCTGAGTTGATTGGTTTAACTCGTTGGTTGGCCGAGTGAGCCTGGTTAGTTAGATAGTTGGCTAGTAGTAGTTAGTTGCAGGTGTAGGCCGACATGAGAAAAATTCGCATAAATTTGTAATTGAGCGAGCAGTTCTTGTTCTATTCCATACTATATACACACACACTCATACATACAAACTAACTAACGACGAGTTTGGCCATACAAAATGTGACAAGCTGCCGTTAGAATATATATGTATATATATATATATGTTCGTTCTATGTTCATCGTTCTTGTTGTGTCAGCGGAAATTGCTTTAATAATTCATTAATAAATTTCATTCATTAGCATGCTATCAAATTTTTAAGAACCAACTTGAACTAACTAACGGTAAATGCTTGTCTTCAGTTGTGTGGCGCCATTCAAGTCATCTCAAAATAATATTCTGCCCACTGTTAATTGACAGTTTTTTTTTTACTCTTTAGTTACTTTTTTTTTTTATTTTTAATGAAACTAATTGGTATTGGAAATTAAGTTTTCCAGCTCTAATGTTTTATTTAGGCCTAGAACTATTTGTACTTGGTAACAGATTTGAGATTTAAAAAATTTTAAAAACAAAAAGAAAATATTAAAACGTACAAGAAAGTGCAAGGAAGAGTAAAAAAGATTACTCTTATAGATCCTTTCTTTATATTATTCTCTTAATTTTATTTTACTTTATTTAAATTTACAAATTATAGTTTTGTATTTATTAATTTTTATTTTTTAATTTTGTTTTTTTATAAATTTTTTTTTTTTTTTAATTTTGATATATTTTTTAATTTTTATTTATTTTTAATTTTTAACTATTTTTAAATTTATTTTTATTTTATAAAATTTTTTACGTTATTATTTTTTTTATTTATTTTATTTAATTAAATTTTTTTTTGTTATAATTATTTTTTGTTATCATATTTTTAATTTATTAATTTTTTTCATTATTTTTGAAATATTTTTAATTTTATTTTTAGATTTGGGAATTTTTTTATTTTATTTGACCTTAAATATTTTCTTGTTTAAATATTTAATTTTTTATTTCCTTTGAATATTTTTTTTAAATATATTTTATTTATTTAATTTTAATTTTTTAATTTAAATTATTTTAAGCTTTTTTTTCGTTAAAGTTTTTTATTTATCATTTCTTTTTATTTTTAATATTTTTTATTTATTTTTAATGTTTTCAAACTTTTTCTTGTGGAAGTATTAAATTTTTTGTTTCTTTTCAATATATTCTTTTTCAAGATTTTCCTCGTTGAAATATTTTAATTTTTATTTATTTTTAATATATTTTATTTATTTTTAATATATTTTATTTATTTTTTATTTTATTCATTTTTTCTCGTTGAACTACTTTCTATTGTATTTTAATTTAATTTTATCAAAATTGTAATTTTTAATTCCTTTAAATCTATTTGTTTTTAAATCTTTCATATTCTGTATAATCTTATTTTGTTTCAAAACTAATTTAATTTTTTTACACTTAAACTTTTTCTTATTTCTCTGGTTTTTATTTTTTGCAAAAAAGAAAACATAAATTATTTCAATATAATTTTTAAATTAAATCTTAATTGTAAGCAAATATTAGCAATATATTTAAAAGGAATTTTTTGTTTTTATTTTATTTATTTTTTATTAACATTTAACACAAAATGATAAATGGTAATTATATAAGTTATTTCCATGACATATTTGCTTCATGATTCAGTTTTTAACAAATGTCTTCAAGACATATTTGTATGAAAAATGTAATAATATAATACCTGATTCATATCATAATTGTATATATCACAGTTGTCAGCATGTATAAGTAAGCAAATTAATAGCTAATTTTGGCCTCCTGCATTGTTGAGGACTCTTTTTTGTCTAACTTACTCACTATTTCTTTTTGCCAAGTTTTTGTTTTCGCATTAAATTGCCTAGTCATACGCAGAAAAAGATAGAGAGAGAGAGAGAGAGAGTGAGAGGGGGAAAGAGAGAGAGTGCTGCTGAGTGCTGCTTATTCATTTCAATTTAATCAATTACAATTATACAAATCGGCAAAACAAGCTTTTGCTAGCCAGTAGCAGCAGCCAATTCAATCATTTGCAATATTTTCATCTTATTGTTACGACGCGAATGTTGGCGCGGCGGCGGCGGCTGCGGCGATTGTGTAAATAAGGAATTTCCTTCCATGGCTTTTTTTTTTTGCCACAAATAAAAATTCATTAATTAATTGTGCACACAATTGGGAGCATTGTTAACCGGTTTATTATTTTGGCTTTGGCTTTGACGTTGGTTTATTTTTTTTTGTTGCTTTCTTTACCGCGGATAACTGCGCGCGCGCATAGTGTATACCCAAAATGGTTAATCATATTATTCGAGCCGTATTTGGCAGCCTCAAATTACTTATTTATTAACCAGGCAGGCAGGCGGTACAGCATTTCCTCATCTCTACTCCCTGCTCTCTATAATCCTCGTTATACCTCTCCAGCCTTCTCATTCCACTGTTGTTATTGGCATTCACTTACCAAGTTTTCATCATCTGTTACACCATCTCTCTTTTCCACTTGCAGAAAAACAATACAAACAAAATGCATCGTTACTCTTGGGGCAGTGGCCATAGTCATAGCAGCTCCAACAGTTTGCACAGTAATGCCACATTGGGATTGAGCTCATCGGGTAAAGATGATCTCTGGGCAGCCATACAAACCAATTATAATTATATTATGGATACCAATTTATTGGATACATGCAAAGAGGCACGCTGTGAAATTGAAGGCGCTGCCACAGTGTTGGAAAAAACAAATGAATGTTGTTTCAAGGTAAGTCCCCCAATTGAATACTAAAGAAGATTGAAGTAATCCTTATATAAATACAATTTTCCTTGAGTTTTCACGGGTTTACTACTTGTCTTAAGTGATTGCATCCTACAAGTTGCTTTCCTTAAACCTTCTTTATTAAATGAGAAACGAATGAAAGTTTTTAACTAAATTAACTTATTTAATTATGTTTTAATATGCTTACTTACTTTTTAACTTTCAGATTCTCGATGAGACCCAACGTCCGGAGGGTCTCTGTGAAGATCCTAAGGAACTACGTCGCTGGTTGCGTGAAATGGAAAATAAGCTTGAAAGCTCTCCTACTATTTCGGAATTAACTTCATATGGCATTGCAGATTTGCAGAGACATTTAGCAGTTCACTCGGTAAGTCAGAAAGAAACACATTGTATTAAAACAAAAAGTTAAATGATGTAGGAAATGAAAAATGAAAAATAGAAACTCAACTCTTTACAAGGAAGAGAATCCTAAACTTTTTAGCGGATTATTTCAAATTAGAGGAAACTAATTTGTGGACTAGCACTTCTTGGGTTCGTTACTTTGCTAGACAATTGCATAATAAAAGCTGTAAAAGCTTTCCAATAAAAACAGCTAAAAGCTTCTGCAAGTAAATTGTATAAGAGTTGCTTAGCGCTGTTGCCCACCTCAAAGCTACATTTACTTTGATAACTTATGTTTCAGCAACATATTGTACCTAAGAGACTAATGTTGCATACTTTTCATACACAAAAGATGCAAAAATTTTTCGTAATTGTAATATGAATTGCCTACTTTAGGGGGAAAGTGTTCTTGCTATTCTTCCGGCATCATTTTAAAAAAAGTGTTGCCTACTTTTAGTATTAAAAATGTTGCAGCAACATGCTGCCTTATTAGTAAACATTCTGAAGGTTGTCAGTGTATAAAACCAGAGGGCGCCACTATTAAACAAGCTAGATGCCGCTAAAGTGCAAACTAATGTGCGCAAATGTAACCTATACGACAATAAGTTTACAAAACAAACCTAAAATTAGTATAACCTTGCAAGAAGGGTATATTAATTAAGAACATAAATTTGCAAAGCATTTAAGGAAGCATCTCCGACTATATGATTTCTCTTTTAGGGAAGTCAAATCGTCCTTTTGCTTAACAAATAACTCTAAATATTTGTGTATATTTTATTGTAACCAAGGTTACAAGAAGATTACCGAAAATTATTATGATAAAGATAAATATAATAATAAAACAATTCATTTCATATGTATATATTCCACCAAATTCAATAATCATTTGCTACTACTTATGCATATTAGGTTCTATTTGTAAACAAAATTATGACAGATATAGACTTCCTACAAATATTAATACCCAAACAAAAGATGCTCAACCAATATGAAGTTCCAATTATCTACAACAACTAAAGAATTCTTAATTAATCAAAAAACTAGTTTTCTACTGTCTATCTGTCGCGTGCCACAAAACAAATTTTGCTTCAATAGAGATCTTGCCTATATATATTATGAGCCATCCGATGGATGAGCATCAACAGTCACTCAGCGACTCCAAGACCATTAATAACAAGACTTGAACTAAACTCAAAACTTTAAAATGTTCTTTCGCACAGTAAGTCGATAAAGGAGATAAAGGATTATATTCCTATATAGTGTGGCTATAACTTTACAATTCTGTTTTATCCTAGTTGATTGCTCTTTTTGCTTTGATTGCCGTTGCCTTGGCTGCTCCTGGTTATATTGCCGAACCCAATCATTATGTTGCCGTTGCTCCGGCTGTAGTGCCTGTGGTTAAGCATGTTGTTCCCGTATCTGTGGTACCAGTGGTGCCAGTTGTGAAGTCTTATACTCCAGTGGTGCATCATCATTCCTCCTATGTGCCAGTGGTGCGATCTTATGGTGGTGCTCACTCTTATGGACATATCTACGGTTAACACATTTGTGATCTGATCCTTTTTTTTTTTTTTTTTTTTGTGAAAAACCTAATAAATGCTTAAAGAAAATATAATTGATCAAGTGATTTATCTAATCTAATAGTCCTTTTAAAAGAGTTACAGGATATGATCTTTAGATTTGTATTTAAGGTTTTAAGTTGATTAGTCTAAACCAAAGCCCGTTTATATTTCAATTTGTTAAAGTTAGTTTCGGTTTTTGATCTTTTTCAAATCCCCAGAATTAGTTTAAGAATAGAAAACAAGCTACTTAGATAGATAATTTTTTCCCTTTTCCGTTTCGTTTTGAATTTCTTTTGAAATGATCTTATTAACCGTGTTATATAATAATATAATGCTTATGAAAGAAAACTTTCAAAAAGTTGAACTAAATTGCCCAAAAAAATAACGAAACATAAATCTTGATAACAAGATTTAGGTCCAAGCCCATGCCCCAAGCCCAGACCCAGACCCAAGCCCAGGCCCATTCCAGAAAGATACTAATCGAGAGAGGTAAAAGTGTAACGAAAGAAATTACACGCATAAATACTTCATTTTTCATTTCATTTACAATGACTTTGGCTTTTTTTTTTTTTGTGTATATAAAGAAATGCTTCCGTTAGTGCGTGTAAAACAGAAGAAAAAGAAAAACAAACTGCACTTGCCCATCAATTTATACTCTATCTCCTGCCTCCCCGATATAAGTATAAAGATTGTATAACCAAATAATAAAATGCAACTTGTTTTCAAGAGACCGGAGATCGACCTCCATTCAGTCAGTCAGTCAGACAGTTAGGCAGTTAGTCAGTCAGTCCAGTTCAGTCCAGTCATTCTCATGGATGGATGTTCCCCTTGTGTTGTTACGAAAATTTATTGAATTGAAAGTGAAAATTGCGGCTGGTGAGAAATAAAGAAATGTTTGTTGGCTAAGGCAGTGGAGAAGAGAGAGAAAGAGAAAGAGAGGGAGAGAGAGAGACAGGGTTGAGTATGAGGAAGAGATAACCCCTTCAACCTCTGCCGCTGCCTGCAATTGTCGGACTGTCTGTCGACTGTAGCCAACAACTGACACGATAATTGGCAATGTGTTCAATGCTTGTTGGTAACACCTTCGATTTGAGTCTAAGCTTCAAGCTGTATTGTGGCCCAAAGATGTAGAAGAAAACAGCCAAAATGACCAAAACAACTACAACAAGAGAAAAAATTTTTCAGAGGGGGGGATTTTTATCTGAACAATATTGTTTATATATATATATATATATTTATATATTGCATACGTAGCATTGCGTGGCTTTGGGCCAAATTTTAATCTCTATTATATAACCCCCTGTGTATGTTAGCGTGTGTGTTTGTGTGTGTGTGTGTGTGTGTGTGTGTGGGAGTTTAGGCCTCTGGGAGTGAAGAGACAAATCTAAGACGGAAGAGCCGCCTGTCGTTCAGTGCCTTTTGGCTGACTTAAATCATTTAAAGCTAAAGTAAAGTTTTTTCTTTTTTTTTGTGTTCAGCTTGATTGAACACATGGCAAACGACCATGACAGTTGGACAAGCTAACTATTTAGCTAAATTTTGTTTAAGACTTTCTTTTTAAAAAAAAACTCTCTTAACTATAAAAAAAGAAACCCTCTTCTTAAGTATCCTTAAGAGCTACTTAAATAATGAATTATCTTTGAACAAAATATTCCCCAAAGATAATGATGTCCTCTTAACTCGATTTAAAACTTAACTTATACGATATGTAAACTATGTATAGATATTTTTATATACCCTTGAAGAGAAGGTATTATAAAATTGGTTAGATGCCTGCCCGTCTGTCTGTTTCTTTGCAAGAAATAGACCTTAAATTTTAAGCTTTATGGTTGAAACTTGGTAGATAAGCTCTTTTGTTCATCAGGCAGATAAAGTATAAAAATCAGTCGGATCGTACAACTATAAGATATAGTAAATTGACTTTAACCGCCGAAAATATAACAAATATCAATAGGTGATGTCTCAAAGAGACAAAACAGCATTTTAATTATCTTTCATTAGTCTAGAACTGCAGGGTAAGAAAAATCTTATCAAATAATGATGAAAAGCTCTTCGTATTTAAATGAAGTCAAGTTATTTAAAGCTAAATCAAAGCCTTGTTTCGGAGTCTAAGTTGAAACGTTTCAATGTTTAAATTGATGAGAAAATGTTAAAGGTTTTAAGCCTTAACCTTGTAGTGACCTAAAATTTATAAAAACCTGGCTTAAAGTCTCTCTTAATTTCATTTTGCCTTTGCCTTAAAGCAAAAATGAAAAAAAAAATAAAGAATATATCAATCTGAAACCTTAATATAATAGTTTTAAAGTCTTTTAGTTGCCAATTAACTCTGATTAAAATTTGTTTGAAAAAGCTTCTTTAACCTCAGTTAAAAAGACATTCCCCTAAATAAGTCAAATTCACTTAGCTGATATATTAGATAATTATATTTCATATTTCTCTTTTAACGATCTGTAAATTAGAAATGATTGAAAAGTTGTGAAAGTTCCTTTTAAAAAAAGGTTTACTTTGGTCTGGCGGTAAAGTGAACTGAAACTTAAACACTTGAACT
This sequence comes from Drosophila neocordata, assembly GCA_018903615.1. Taxonomy (NCBI): domain Eukaryota; kingdom Metazoa; phylum Arthropoda; class Insecta; order Diptera; family Drosophilidae; genus Drosophila; species Drosophila neocordata. The sequence continues at coordinate 2,251,374 of JAEIGI010000001.1, forward strand.
AATTTGGCAAATGTTTTATTGCCCCAGCACCAATAGGAATAACAAAAATATAAAAAAAAAAAAAAAAATAGCAACTGGCCATATGTTTAGTGTCCAACAGCTGGGGCAAAAAAAAAAAAAGGAAAAAAAAAAAAACCAAACTCTGTTTAACTATATTGGGGGAAAGGTTATAACTCTCTAACTCGAACTGAAACTCAATTGTTATGCAAATCCGGCAGAGATTGCCGGCCGCCTGCTCAACCATGAACAATGGACAAACAGTCAGAGAGTCAGAGTCAAATAGTCAGACAGACAGACGGACGGACGAATCTTTGGTTACGGTTATATATATAGAATCGCTTGTATATCGATGCCAAATCGAATGGACAAACTTTAAATTATGGCAGTCATAAAACTAAACTGGACTATTTCCTGGAGTCACCCGCACAAACTAATAAAAAAGAAAAGAGAAAAAAAAACCAAAAAACCTAACGAGAAAAAAAAAAAGAAAACAGAAAACCAAACCAGAGTTAAATTGTCATTGTGATTATGTTTCTTTTTTTTTTTTTTTTGGTAAACCGAAAAAAAATTGCGCCACCTTCACTTTTTGGGCAAAGATAAAAAAGACAAACAAGGCGCCTGCTTTGAGTTTAAGTTTTGTTTTTTCGAATTCTTCTTTTTTTTTTTTTCTTTTTTCTTTTGGTTTTTCCATTTTTGGTTAAACGGAAAAACTAAACAAAAAGAGACAACAAAACATGATTGTTTACGCTTCACTTGACCAGAACATGATAAAACTGGAAGATTTCAATTAAAAGGCAAAAATACAAAAAAAAAAAACACATACAGAAAAAGAGATTGCCTCTTGGGAGTTATATTTTGCATACTCTATAAAACCAAAAAGAGTATTTTGATGACTGCATAAGCATGAGTTGGTTAATAAGGTGATAAAACAAACAATCTGGCAACATTGTTGTGAAATGAAGATCAGCAGAAGTGGTTAGCCAATGAATTTTAGTTTTTAAAGAAGAATCTCTGTTATTAAGCAGCTATTTCTTGATTCTTTAATATTAGATTCTTCGATTTAGATCCCTAAATTAAGATTTTTTAATGAGTTCCTGTAGTCCTTTGAGGAATAATATTTTAAATTAAATTTTTAAAAAATTTAAAAATAGAAATTTGTGGTGATCTCTGGCCTTTTACATGACACTTTAAGAATACTTTATGCAAGTTTACAGGGTATTAAAAGATCGTTCTTTATTCTTTTTGAAAGTGTAAAATCATTTCCTTTTCTTATATTTCTTTTTATTTGCTTTTTTCTTGGCTTAAAGTGTGACTTACAAGGAGCAGCTTGTCATCTATATTTCTCTCAATCATCCTTTCCTTTTGCCTGTTGGCCAAGTTTTTACTTTGCTGCGTGTCTTCCGATACGCCCTCCCTCAAAAAAAAAAAAAAAAAAAAAAACAGATCCGAAACAGTAACAGAGACAAAGACAAAACGAACTGTCTAACAACTTATTGAAAATATGTTTAACCATTTTGGGCAATTGACATTTTGGGCTGCCGGTTAGAGGAGAGTTCCCCACCAATATTTCCCTCTCTCTTTCATTCCCCCTTTGTCTTCCTCTCTTATCGCACAAACACAACGTGACAAAACAATTGTCGTAAATCAGTGAAGGCAAAAAGGAGTTAAGAGTGGCAACCAAGTGAGCACTGTAGAGAAGTTGAAGGGGAGGAGGGTGAATGAAAGGGAGCAACAGAGTTTTTCTTGATTGCCAATGGAGCACATTTTGTTTAACTGCCCACAAACGCAAAAAAAGAAAAAAAAAAAAAAAAAAAAATTGTGTTACCCTGTGCTGCTGTGTTTGTTGATTTTTGTTCAATGTTTTCTTTTTTTTTTTGCTTTTGCCAGTTGCTATTTACTTTCATTTGGCTCGTGGCTCGGCCAAAGTTTTTCACGTAGGAGAATGAGTCGGTGGTTCATGGCGGTGGGTTAAATGAATTTTGAATAAAGAAAATGAAAAAAAAAAAAAAAAAGAAAATGTAGATGAGAGAGGAATTCCACTTTAAATATTAAGGAATTTTCAATTAACAAATTCAAAATTAATGAATGAGGAAAGAAAGTGAAAGAAAAGTGATTAACAAAAATAAAGTGCAAACATTTTGTAATATCTTTCATTTTATAAAAAAGAAAAATTTTTTAAAATGAAAAAAAAAAATTTTATAAATAATTTTTAAAGATTTTTTAATTGATTTTACATTAATTTGTTACAAGTAGGAAAAGATTTAGTTGATCTTTTAATAATTTAAGAGTGGCTTATGATTAGCCCATTGATCAGTTTTCTTAGAAGCTCTTTATGGTGAAATTCTTATGGGATATTTATTACTTTTGGTTATAAGTTATTTTAAAAAATTTTTGTAATTTTTTTTTAACTTTAATGAAAGTTTTTAATATTTTCTCTTTATAAGACAACCCTCGAAAGTATAGAAAAATTAAAGTTGAATTTTTATACCCTTGCAGAGGGTATTATAAAATTGGTCAGATGTCTGTCTGTCTGTTTCTTTGCAAGAAATGGACCTTAAATTTTGAATTATATGGTTGAAATTTGGTGGATAAGCTCTTTTATTCATCAGACATATAAAGTATGAAAATCAGTCGGATCGGACAACTATAAGATATAGTAAATTCTTATTTAGGTTTTTTGATTTATTAATGATTTTTTTTTTTAAATAATCTTTTTTTTCTTGTTCATTTTGAAATAATTTATTGATTTTATAGTTAACTATTTTTCCAAACGATTGCCACACCCTTTATACATTCGCTTGAACTTTCGATCTCAACTTTCAATCTTTGGCAATCAGTCAAAGCGTCGCCACTTCTAAGTATATCATAAACATAACACAACACAACAAAAACAAAAAAAATATAAATATATATATATACACTAATCGGCAATTGAGATCGAGCCAAATCGAAAAAAAAAATAAACTAAAATCGACAAAGCCTTTCTCCTTCAAACTTGACATTGTTCGACACACGCCCAAAAAAAAAAAAAAAAAAGAAAAATTTCATAAGTAAGAAAAATATGAAAAATAACATAAGAAAAGAGGTCTTCAAGTTCAATTGCGTTTCACTTTTTTTTTTTTTTTTGTATCTACATTTTTTTCTCCTTCTACTTTGTTATTATTATTTCGCCCCCCATCCCATTCGTGATTTAAATTAACAATTAAAGCAGATAATTAACAGAATGGAAAAAAAAAAAAAACCGAACCGCAGCAACAAGATTGGAAGGCGGACAGCAATGGACTCCTCTTACCCCTCAAAAATTTATAAGAAAAAATCAAATGATTTATCCAAATGTTGCCCATATATCAAGTATTATGTTACCAACATAATAATAAAACCAAAATCAAAAAGGAAAGAAAGAAAAAAAAACAGCAACGAAAAAAACTTCAACTCTAATAACAAATGTGATGACGATGAAACTGAAAATGAAGTCATTACCACAGACAACCCGATTGACGGTCTGGATTTGAACTTCTTCTTCAGCTCTCTATGACGTAGTTTCAATACATTAACAAAATCATTTAATTAACAAATCATAGGGTATGTTAACCTAAGAGTATATAGCAACTAACAAAGGTTTTAGTTCTATTATTACATGCTTTATAATAGAGAGAAGGGCAAATATTACCTTGAGTTTTTATATTAATGGAAACTAAACACAAATATTAGTAATGAAATGAAATGAAACGATGGTATTAGAACGAAATAATCTTGGTTTTAGAGATTCGTTTTGGGATCTTAATAATGTAAACTGACAATTGAAAAAAGAGCAATTGTTTGATTACAAGAACATTTGTTTCATTTCCCATTGTTCCCCAAAAATGCTTAAGGATTGGTTTAAGGATTAAGATTGTTATTGTGAAGGAAGGCATTATTAACATTATACCTCGAAAAATTGTAATAAAACATTTTAAAGATTTCAATAGCCCAATTAGGTTAACCTTAGATTCAATTCCCACTATGCCAAATCACTTTAAGGCTAAAGGAACGACTGGCATGGGTAAAGCAACAGAACAATAAAATATTGAAAATAAATCGATTTGTAATTGTAAAGAAACATTTGTAGAAACATTTACCATTAATGTGAAACAATAATGTGAAATAATTTTTTTTACTCCTCAAAATTTTAACTAATACATTTAAAATATTAAAAATTATAAAATAAAACACTAAACAGTAAATTAAATATTGAAAACTTAAAGCTAGAATCTAAATTTGTGTAATGCCATCTTTACCCTAAAATGACTGAACTCCATTTAATGAACGACTATTTAAAGCGTTAGAAATGAGGAAAAAAATAAGTGATGAGGTTTTTTGGACAAACCTACAGAAACATTAATATCTATACTCCCATATATATATATATATATATGTACATATATATGAAGGCGGGATGAGAAATGATTTCGTCATTAGCCAACTTTTATTACCAAATGCCAAACTTAAAACAAGAAATAAGTTTGTAAGGAAATTGCTGCCGTGCACAACGGAAAAATGAAATCAAAACCGAAAGAAAATATATATATCCATATATATATATATATAACTATATATAATATATTGAAGCGGCGCATATAAAATGTGGAAAATTAAGAAGAAAAAGTTAACTATAAATCTTGGCAATAAAAACAACAACAACAGCGACAAAAAGAAAAGAAACAAAAAAAAAAACAACGGCAACGACGAGCAGACCACAAAGCCCAAAAGCATGATCATAAAATTTTACTTTCGAACACAATTTATTTTTATTTTTTGTTACTTTTTTTTCTTTAACTTTATTTTGTTTTTCTCTTCGATTTAATAACCCGAAAATAAGAAAAAAAAAACCTCCAACCAAACAAAACAAAAACAACAATGAAAAATTCATGTACGGATAAATTCAGGTTCATCATTAACACCGCAAAGACTAGAGGAGGGGACGGTTAGACAGAGGGACAGATGGTTTTGTGTCGGCCAGAAAGGGAAAGGCGGACAAATGTCTATAGCTTATGGATTGGATTGTCCCCATTTAATTGGCTCAAATTAAAGACGATCCAAGACTGCAACTGCAGCAGCTCTACCAAAGAGTTTGCTAGTTAGTTATGTATCTATAGGATTTTGTCTCATTGCATGGGAAAAGGGTAGGAGAAATTGTTGGCAAATTAATAAAGAAAATATCCACAAACATATATATACATATATATGATTAGTATCGTGTAAACGATTTATGGTTTATTAAATGCTCAACTATAAAAATGAAATCTAAAAACTTTAAGTTAAGATTACTAGTTTGAACGTTTTAGTGGTGAAAAGTGTCTTATATAATTTGAAAGTTTTGTGTAAATTTCTAAAAGTTTTCAATTTATGATATTTGCATAGGTAAAGATCACAGCATTTGGTACTTTCTCATTGGCAATATGCAGTCACACTATTTAGAAATTTTCTATAGGTAAATATTGCAGCATTTGATATTTTCTTATTGGCAATATGCAGCCACACTATTTATAAATTTTCATTTTCTGCTGTTTGCAAAGGTAAATATCATGGCTTTTGGCATTTTCTCATAGGCAATATGCAGCCACACTATTTTTGAATTGCCAAAACTTTAAACGACAAACGAAACTTTACGTTATTAAATCGTAAGCCTTAACACTATTAGATAAAAAAAATAAATAATGTGTTTATTTTAAAACCTTCTAAAACCAAAATTAATAACAATTGCTTCAAACAGATGCAAATTTTGCCTTAAAAGGTAAAAGGAACTCTTTTTAAACAGAAACCAACTTGTCTTATAAAAGTACAATAGTAAGCATATATTATATAGCTTCATGATCCGTTATTGTTTATTATATCATTGACCCTCAAAGTTTAGATTATTTCCTTATTTAAAAATGTGAACAAACGCTTTAGTATTTATTTTTTGTTGTGGGTTTCATTCAGTTAAACATTGTATAGAAAGTAATCCATTTGTTTATGTGCTATTATATAAATATCTAAATTTATAAATTTATATTTATAAATAACAATAATGGCATTTATCGATTTCACGTGTTTTTAATTTAGCAACAATTTGGTAACAATTTGGCAACAATTTCAAGGTCAGAAAACATACAGATTTTGAAGCCTATTTGGTGGCAATTGCCCTTCGGCAAATATCTAAACATCTGTTTGTTGTTTAATAGAAGAAGCCTCCAGCGGCTGGCTTAACGTTTACCACCAATTTCAAGTTCCAATTATCTACAATAACTAACTAAAGAATTCTGAATTGATTAAAAACAAAAAAAACTGGTTTTTCTGTCGCGTGCCACAAAACAAATTTTGCTTCAATAGAGATCTTGCCTATATATATTATGAGCCATCCGATGGATGAGCATCAACAGTTACTCAGCGACTCCAAGACCATTAATAACAAGACTTGAACTAAACTCAAAACTTTAAAATGTTCTTTCGTACAGTAAGTCGATAAAGAAGATAAAGGATTATATTCCTATATAGTGTGGCTATAACTTTACAATTCTGTTTTATCCTAGTTGATTGCTCTTTTTGCTTTGATTGCCGTTGCCTTGGCTGCTCCTGGTTATATTGCCGAACCCAATCATTATGTTGCCGTTGCTCCGGCTGTAGTGCCTGTGGTTAAGCATGTTGTTCCCGTATCTGTGGTACCAGTGGTGCCAGTTGTGAAGTCTTATACTCCAGTGGTGCATCATCATGCCTCCTATGTGCCAGTGGTGCGATCTTATGGTGGTGCTCACTCTTATGGACACATCTACGGTTAAAAAGGGAAATCTTTGCCTCTTATTGTGTTTTTTTTTTTTTTGCCGAACTCTTGAAATAAATGATTAACTAAAGATAGACGGATAGATTTTATTTGTAGTTTAGTTTAGTTTATCCTAGCTTAGTATTACATCTTTGTTTAGTTTAGTTCATTGCGAGCAGTGACCCCAGTAATGGTTAATACAACACCAAGTAGTAGGAGGTAAATACATTGATTTGCTACCTAGTTAGAAGCCCCACAAGAAACCGTTTACTTAACTGACTTGCCACATAAACGGCAGCAGCGGCAGACAAAACTTACAAGTAATAAAAAAAAAACTAAAGAAAATCAGGGGAGGCAACAACGAAAAGGAAAATAAAATAAAAAATGAAGGAAAAAGAGTGCAACAACTTTTACCACAAATCGGATTTCCTGCAACGATTTGTGGTCTTGACACGAGCGGCTCAAAGTAGATCACAAAGCAAAACCAATATCACCATAATTGTGAAAGATAGAGATAGAGAGAAAGACAGAGACAGAGAGAGAGAGAGAGAGAAAGAGAAAGAAACCAGAGCAGGAAGAATCTCTATGAACAAAACATACACAGAAATAAAGAGGGAGGAGAAAGAGAGAATTGAAATGCCACAGATATTTCCCAAGGAAATAGAAGAGATTCTTTTTGTCTTTGCTTTAGTTGAAAATTTCCAAGAAGATGCTAAAGAAACTTTAACCAAAAGGAAATGCTGTTGGGGCTGGTCGACAAGTTTTTACCTTATTTGTTCAGCAACAACAAACGATGAATGATGACAACAACAACAGTAACAAAAGCAACAACTCGAAGACTAAAAAAAAAAAACTATCTATAGATACATAAAGGCGCCAGCCAACTTCATGGATACCCTATAACAAAGGCAAAATTTTAAAAAATCTTACCAGATAGAAAGGCAAAGGCTTTGTCAATAACCAGTATTATTATTGGAATATATATAGCTTACAAGATTATATAAATTATAGGAATATATATAGATTACTAGATTAAAGAAAGTTACTTTAAAATTTTTATAGAACAAAATTGAGATATAACTGGAATTGAGTTAGCAAAAGTTTTAATCTATAATTTGTTTTTACTTATATAGTATAAAAAGGTTTGTTAATATTATCTCTTAAAATTTCGTTACTTTAAAAAAAAAATTTTCTAAAAATTTGTATAGTTAAAGTTAAGAAAAGAAAAGAATCTAAAAACCCATTGCTAGATTTCAAGAACCTTTTGCTTGGATGTGGAAAACTTGTTTGCAACTTGCTTCTTTTATTTTTTCTCTCTCTCTCTCTATCTCTTTATTCTGCAACATGCCAAAATTGCTAGTAACCTTTAATAGAAGGGCCTAAAACTAATTGCCCAAGACGCTGCACAGTGTCGTGTGATCAAACAGGTAGAAAAAACTATATATATATATATATATATAGGGATCCACTTGGTTAGTTAGTTACTTTATGCATATTCATAGTCATGTATAGGAAACTTTAACTGCCACTTTTTACATATGACACACCTACTAATTTTAGTCACCAACTAACTAGTAACTAGCAATCTCTATCTGGTATGCCAGTTAGCTAACTGCACAATTACCTGGTTATTTTTAATTAAGCCAAAAGAAAGACAAAAAAAAAAAATAAACACAAAAAAAATATTATAACCAAAATGCGAACAAAAAAATTCAGGAAATGTCTAAATGTAAAAATATATATATATATATATATATTTAAATAAAGAGAGGGAGAGAGATAAAAAATAGTTGGACAAAGCATAAATCAGCTGTAAGTGCAAACAAGTTAATGAATGTATCTGACAGATACATCTGCATAGACCAGGCAAGAGCGAGAGACTATGAGACAAATGGAGTTGGTCAAAAAAAAAAAAAGAAGAAAAACAAAAAATTTAACCAAAGCAACGAAAAACTGCAACAAAAACAAAAAAAAAAAGAGGCAATAAAAAGCGTTAACAAGACACACTAGCAATAATAACAACAACAACAACTAAAACAACATTAAGCAACAACCACAAACAAATTTGCCAAAGACAATAAAATACGTTTTAAGAAGGCAACAGCAGCAGCAGCAGCAGCAACAACAACAACAACAACAACAAACAAACGGAAGAGAGCTACTAAATTGTTGTTAACAAATAAATGTTTCTTCTTTCTCTCTTGCCTTCTAGATGTGGGTCAAATGTGTTTTATAGCAGTTGCTTAGTTATTTTTCAATGCCAATGGCAAACATTTCACTTTAACCATCCCAGATAGTTGCTGTTCTCTCTCTCTCTCTCTCTCTCTATCTATCTATTTATCATCTCTTTGTCTCACTCTCTTTTTGCATGTTGCAAAACTTATGGAATCGAAATCTAACATTAATCACTTTCAATCAGTCTGGAAAAATAAATATATATATGTATATATAAAAGACTAAATATCTTTCTATTCAGCATCCGTATTCTGTACTTGTATTTAGCACTTTGTATATGTGTATATATATATATATATATACCTATTCATTGTTGAAATCTATTTACCTATCTATGGTATATAAATATCAACAAAATTTTTTCCTATTTGCGATCTAAATATTTTACACATTTCTTTGGTATTTCTGTAGAATTCAAAAGCAAATATTTGCCTTGTAATGCATTTGGAAAATCAATAAAAAAAAAAGAAACAATCAAATGTTTGCTAATACCAGGGCTGGCAAAATATCAAAATCTAAATATGATCAGCGATCCGACAAATAAACATTCTCAATTATGTCTTCAATTAATTGATAAAAATCTTCTTCATCAGATCGTTTCACTTCATTTGCCTTAGATTTCTTTATTTTTCTATCTATCTATAAGTATTTATATATATATTTGATTCCCTCCTTATTGATCGTGACATGATGATCTTGTGATTTTCATCACAATTTCCCATCTTATTGCAATGAATAACAAGTCGTCATTATGGTAAACAATAATATGAATATTTTCACTTTAAATCTTTGAGAGACTCTGTTTGCATTATGAGGGATATCATCACTATCATTATTATTATTATTACTAACATCATCGTCTTTATCATTCAATCATCATCATCATCATCTTTACAAATCTTTTGCTGCTTACTCTCTAATGATGTTTATTCATTTATCTTTCACTTGTCCTCCACTTCTTTGACTATTTTGCAAATGATACTCTGTAATCAATCGTTAAATTTAAAGTTTACCAAGGTTTTTAATTTTTTGAATACCCTTACAGTGAAAGAGTGGTTTTAATGAAATTTTGTAGATCAGGAAAAACGTTAAAGAACTTAAAAAGTATAATATATATTCTTGATTATGCCTGCATTTGACTTTTGAGTTGATTAAGGCAATTTTGTATTTTTCTAAGTTAATTTTAGACCTTAGTTTTTGAACTATTAGGATGAAACTTGGTAAATATGATCTATATACTTGTAGGTAGGTGAAGTTTTTGAATTAGTCGGATCAGGCCACTATATCTTATAGCTACCAGTGAAATCCAAAGAAAACACGTTGAAATTTTTTTGAAGTCTTAAAATTACCTAACCAATTTTATTATTGATAGACTAACATGTATTAAACTTAAACTATCTATGAAGTGTTGGTTAGATCGGGGTACTATATCATGCAAGACCTGTAGGAAGTTTTAGATCAAAATTAAATTTATGTTTTGGAAAATTTTCAATTAATTTCCAAAATAAGCAAAGGCATCAATAATCTGTTTTTTTCAATTTTTTTTTGGCTGTTTTTAAAGTTATATATTTTTCGATAACTCACCCTGCAAGTGTATACAGAATTCGTCATGCTTAAAATAATTTTCAAATAATTTTTTTTCTTTAATTTTTTTTCCCCATTTTAACCAAGTGCAAGTTCAAGTTGTGATATTTTCCCCTTTTCTTCTCATTTGTTTTTTTTTTTTGTTGTTTTGTTTGAGAAATCTGGCATCCTTCTTCTTCTTCTTCTGCCACTTGAATTAAAAGCTGAGTGGGTGGGTTTTCTTCTTCTTTTTCGCTTTACTCGGTTACCGTTATATGAGCAAGAAGAAGAAGAGGAGGAGTAGGATATATGCTATATGTACAGCTGCAAAGGCAACATTAACGTCTCTGTGTGAGTATGTGTGTGGGTGGCCACCAAGACAAGACGACGACAACAACTACAACAACAACGACAACGATGATCTTCAAGACTCCAAGTTAAACTTTGGGGGCTTGCTATGTCTGCTGCTGCTGCTTCATTAACACTCCACTTGGTTGGTTTTGTTGGTCTTTTGTTTGCCGCTTTGACACTTCAAAGCTTAGCGCGATTAATCTTTTAGTGATCCTCAGACGACTCTTTGTGTTTGCAATTTGCGAGCATTTTGTTTAACCAGAAAGAGATAGAGGAGGAGAGAGAAATATTCTTGGCAACTCATTTGCCACTTTTCTTTTACACTCACACACACCCTTGAAAGGGAGAGGAGAGGGGGAGGTAACAAAACACTCTTCACCTAGGATGCAAGTAAGAGAGAGAGAGAGAGAGAGAGAGTTTTACTTCTTTTACTACTTCTACACCGCCGCCAAGTGGAGGAGCCACTCATAAATCATCGCCCAGGCCTTCAAGTAGTGGGCGTTGAGCGCGCCTAGTGTCCATTAGAAGTGAACGCAAAAAGGCGCAGCTGTTGTGTTCCTATCTACCTACCCCAACACCCGCTCCTTTTCCCCCCGCCCCTCTATTCTTCTTCTCCTTCTTCAATTTATTGTAAAGCAAGTTTTCGCTTAACTCATTGTCAGCTGCAAAAAAAAAAAAAATAATAATAATAAAATAAAAAAAAAAACCAACAAAAATTGAAGGAATCGAAAAGATAGATACATAGATAAATAAAGACAGGGAAACAGAGCAAGAGAGAGGGGGGGGAGGAGGAGAGAAAGAGAGATTGTGTCGGCAAATGGAGCACTGGGTCAACTTGAACCATTCAAGTGCGAAATTCTATAGAGAAAAAAATTATTTCATTGTTCACTGATTGAAATCAATTTGACGTGCAAAATAATGCATAATCTGAGAGCCAGACATGACTATAAAGACACACACAAACACACACACACACAGAGAACACAACAACAAATCTCCATTGATAGATCTTGTAAATCATATCGAGGTTCAAAAGTTCATGAGATTGCATTTATTATGAGAAAATCGATTGCAAAAATGTGCAAAAAATGATTAAAAATTACCAATTTGAAAATATTGATTAATCATCATAAGCAATAATCGATCAAATAACCAAGTGATAGGTAAAATATTTTCAAAAATTGCCATTACAAGGATAATATTAAAACTTAATTTTCTATTGTCAATTTTAATCGATAATTATAGAGCTGCATAATCTAACTTTTCGATAAGAAATATCGATAATTACAAAAGTGTTAGTAAACTATTTCATGCTATAGAAACACTTTCAATAAGAACATTATATATAAAATGTATAAAAATATTGAAAACAATATTAAAATGAATCCAGTAGCAAATACCTAATTGGTAAAATGAGGAATTTAATCTTGTTAATATTATGCAACATGCTGCTTTCAAATAAAACGTTAAGACAATTATCAAATTACAATCGCCACATTTTATGGCTACATCTTGGCAATTTTAGTGTTCTGGTTTACCTTTCATCTAAGCTAAGCCAAGTTAACAATAATGGCCAATAACTTTCCAAACAAGCAACTTACCAGCAATCGACAGACAACCCACAAAAGCAACAACAACAACAACAGCAACCAACCGATCGTCCAACGCACTAAATGCCAACTATATTCGATTATTATTTTTTATTGCCCGAGACTTCTTTTCGAAGCCCAAAGCCAATCGACAGCAATGATGCTACGCTCCTTGCTCCTTGCGTCCTGCCTCAGCTGTTGCTGCTTCCTTTACCTTTGTTTCCCTCCCCCCCTCCTCATTCTCATGTTGTGTTTGTGTTTATCTAGTATTTTTTTTGCTTGCTCCTGTTCGTTGATGGCGGAAAATGCGGAAAACTGTTTGCCTTGAAATGGAAAATGTTTTACGATGTTGCGAACGCACATATTTCTGCTATCATTTTGACTACATCTCTAGAACATGAAAGTTTTACCAGCCTTGTGGCTGGCTGACTGCTCACTCTTTGAGTATGTCGAGTGGATGGATCGAGTGGAAAAACGTTTTATTTAATTTTTTTTTTTTTCATTTATTGTATTTGATGATATGAGAGAGAAAGAAAGTTAAGAATGACTATGAGCGGGGGAAAAACTGGCTCAACAATGCTTCAGACTTTTGGGAAAGTGATTGCAAAAAAAAAAAAGAAAAGAAAAATAAAAAGAAAAATCGAAAGAAAGAAAGAAAAATTCATGCGATAAATGCCTTGACAATTAGACGTCAAAACTCTGGGTGGCACTTAAGAAGACTGTCTATTTTTTTTCTCTCTCAGTCTTTTCTTGTCTATTTCTCTGTATTTGCTATCCGGAATCTGCGTGGGTGGGTGGAGAAAGCAACTGTTTTTGTTTCTATTACTTTAGAGCTCAAGACAAAAGATCTACCACCGAAAACTGTAAATGCTGCCATCAATTAGACTTCAACTTATGATGAAAGAATAGAGGGGTAGGAAGGTGAGATGCTGCAAGAGGAGGGAAACGGAAGACCTTGCGCTTCAAACTTCAATTAAATGTTGAAAATCGTGCATAGACAATATTTATCAATCACCATTATTCTAACTGTATCTCGGTTAGTAAGTTGGTAGTAAGAAACAACAGACGATGTCTCAGTGACGGTGACGGTGACGACAACAACAACTACGACTACGACGACGACGACGAAAGGAGACGTTTAAGATACATAGTTCGTTATGTATTTAAAGAAAGAGTAGCCAAACTTAAATTCGAGATGACATTGTGACACGATTATTATATTAACTATCGCAGAACGGAAATTGTACTTTTAGGATTGTCAAATAGAAACCAAGAACGCTTAAAGCAAAATGGCAATGGAACAGTTTTTCTGTTGGAACTCTATAATGTAAATTTACGACACATTTCAAACCGAAATTGAAGCAAAGAAATGGAAAATTCTAAAATTGAATAACTTTTGTAAAGCTTCCTTGTTAATAAAACTTGCACGGTATATAACAATGAAACCCCATATGGAATGCCGGAATTGAAACAGTATGGCATATGAAATTTAAACAATTTTATGGCATACCGAAATAGGAAAAGTTTTTCATTTCATTTGGATCGGTGAAACCCCAAATGGAATGCCGGAAGTGAAACATTTTTGCCCATAAACTTCAAACAAAGTTCCAGCATACCGAAATAAAAACAAAAGGTTCAAAATCGAAACCTTCGATGTCGAAACCAAATTGAGAAAACTAAAACCTTGTATAGTCAAAAAAGTACTTTTAAAATCGAAATCTAAACTAAATTTATAAAGTGTTGCTAACTGAATCAAATAAATATCGATAGAAAACTATAGGAAAACTTTGCAAACTTCATTATGCATTTTTAGCGCTCCTCACTAGACAGAAAGTAGCGATTCACTCCACTTCACTCCGCTCTGTGGCAACTCATAACGAACGCAAAGTTCACGCGGTAGTTCAGTAGAACAAGCGGCAATACGAAGCATTTGGGAATACGTTGTATTAGGAAACGGGGGAAGAAGATGGTGTAAAGTGGGGAAAGGTTCTGTAGGCAAACGGTGGCTTAGCCTGAATCGGAGCGCAGTCAGTCAAAGCCGGTGCATGCAACAATGAACTCGCAACATTATTTTTTTTTTTTTTTTAACTGTTTTCATCGTTGTTGGTTTGGTTGGTCTTTCTGTCTATCGGTCGGTCGGTTCGTCGGGTCGGACGACGGTCGCTGCCTGCCGCCCGTCTATTTGCGATTTGTGAAAGCTTCTGCTTCTGCTTTTGTAGCTTCATGGCCGTTTGGAAAATGAGTTTGCGTTTAGAGGAGAAGAAGGAAGATCTCTTCTAGCAGAAGCAGCAGCAGCAGCAACAACGTTTGTTGTCACGGCTCAGTAGATGTTGGCCAACCAAAACCAACAAACAGTTCTACAAACAATGCATAAATTGTGTGCAAAAGGCCAAAAGAGACATTCGCCAGACATTTGGCTAGACCGAAAAAGTAGTTCAAACTAACACACCGCTTACACTCTCACAGATAGAGAGGGAGAGAGAAAGAGAGAGAGAGAGAGAGAGAGAGAGTTAGATGGAGAAAGACAGATATATGCAAATTTTGTCTGGTTTGTAACTTTTTGGAGATCTTCATCCTGCCTAAAACCGACAAACACACAGACATACTAGTATTACTATCATTTGATCATCATACCGCCTTCTCCACTCCTTAACCCGTCCTTTCGACGACTGCTGCCTAATTAAGTTTCAATTTAATTCTAATCTCTTAAATCTTTTGCGCTGAATGAATGATGCATTGCTTATGTCCAAAATGCGCCTAATAAATGGCTTTAATGACCCAAAAAGATTATATCAAATAACAAACTAAGACAAGATCTTACGCATCCGGGGCGGAGTTTCAAACGCATTTTAAACTATGTTTGTTTTTATTTTATTAGTTTGTTGTTGTTGTTTTTTCTTTTTCTATTTTTGCCTACCATTTAAAAATTTGTTACACAAATCTTAATTTTTCTTTTTTCTCTTTCTTTTTTATTTATTTTCAGGTAAGTCAACTTCAACTTTTACCCACAGCTGATATTTTTGTATCACTACGTAAGTAGCACAATCATAAATCAGTTAACCAACCATTTAAAGTCAGAGGGCTGTCGGGGGGGTTATGTGGAACCAGGCAGCAAATTGTGTTAGTTAGGTCCATGGCGGGGAGGGGGTCGTATGCAAAACCTCCTTTCAATAATGTCCATATAATTATTATGCAAAACACTTAAAAGAGATTTACAAAAAAAACAATTTTAATAGCTTACCAATTGGTTAGATAAAATAAATTTATTATTATTGATGATCTTGTTTTGAAAATATTCACTATAAAAATCAACCTCAATGTGGATTGAACTGAGTTTTAAGACAAGATAAAGCTTAGTATTTTCTCTTTCTCCCTGTTAATGATTGGAAGTAAGAAAATATCAATTTATTAATGTTATATTTCTCAAATTTACCATTTTTTTTAGGTAGATATAATATTCATAAATTTAAAATAAATTTTTTCAATATTTATGTTAGATTTTACAAACCTTTTTATATGGTAAAACAGTCAATACATTTTTCTTATGCGTTATTTTCTGATTCGTTTGGCTTTCGAAATATAAATTCTATTAGAAATTTGATAACTTGAGTGACCTAATATAAGAGTTTCTTTTCCGTTTGTAATTATACAAAGCAAGGAACATATAACTAGTCGTTTTTAGTGTTGCAAAATGCTAGTTATTCATTTCAGACAAATCAAGGGCTTTTCTGTTAACTTCCCAAATCAAATTGATTACTTGAGTGTCCCATTCCTAGTGTCTCCTTTTCGATAATTGGTAAACAAAACAATGAATTGACAAATTAAAGCGTTTTAAGTGTTGTAAAATGCAGGTTATTTATTTTAAGTTGTTGCCCACAACATGTCTTACATTCATTTCATAAATAATATTGAAAACATTTTAAACAGTTTAAAAATTTAAAAAATATATTTATTTTTCCGCTTGCATTACAATTTTAGGTAATTTACCAACACTTTTCGGTACTTTCTTTAATAAGTTTTTCCATAGTTACATTAAATTAAAGCCATTTTGTTGGAGTTGGGCTAAGACTCCAAGAACTTGATCTACAGAAAATAAAAAACTTTGTTATATAAAAAAAAACCCCATTAGATTTTCTTGAATATGACATAATCTTGTCAAGGTTATAGCTTTCCCCTCCCCTCCTAAATTAATCAAATTCTTCGACTTTTTATTTCATTTGTTGTGAACAAAAGCAAACCATAATAAAATAGAATGCAATTTGTTATTGGATAGTTTCTTTATTATCGAAAATGCTTTATATATTGTTATCTTGCAACATGATCTCACCATATCTTGTTGTTGTTGTAGGCTGCTGCAACCGACATTGATCTTTTGGGCCAATTTGCTTCACAGTTTTTTGACAAATGCCCAAAAATTCATCAAACTTTTATTTATGCGTCGTTTTTCCCCCTTTTGTTTTCCATTTTAGTTGTTGTTGCTGTGCGTTGTTGTGATTATTTTGTTAAGCTTTATGGCGGTGAATTTGCCATAAAAAATAAAAAAAAAAATTAGTTTTTTTTTTTTACTTTTGGTTGAAATAATTTTACGCATTTATCAAGAAAACGAAAATTCAATGTGCTTTAAGGTTTCTCTATACCCTATATCAAATTGCTATAAAGGGTATATAACATTTGGTAATTTCATTTATATAAAATGCAAATTGATACTTTTATATCTAAAAAGTTGGCCGCTAGATGGCGACAGCTTGTCTATGTTGCAATAGAATTAAATAAAAAAATCAGAAGTCAACTTTTTGTTTATTGGCTTTGAAAATATATTAACCACTTGTTATAGGGTATACTTATAGTCGATTCTCTGACTTTTGCAATCATTTCATTTACCCCTTCTTTCCCTTTACAGTTTGTGCAATGTTTTTACAGCCGTATAAAATAAATAATTGGAGGCTTGTTATGAAATTTACATAAATTTTGATCGGTTGTTGTTGGTGGGGAGAATCTCTTCGAAGACTCCTCCAAGCAGACCGACTGGGCCCTGTTCTCGAACCGTCATTTGTCAAATCACATTATACAGTTTTTTTTTTTTTTTTGACATGTTTCTTTTTTGGAGTTTTTTTTTAATGTTGGTTTATTTTTGGCATTTATGTTGTCTCCGCCGGAGGTGAAGCGGGGCCGCGCCCCCCTTTTCCTATATGTTAGTTATTATTTTGACTGAAATTAATCAAAATAGCGAAAATTAGTTTGTTGTATAAGCGCAGTATATTTTTTCTTTTGTTTAAAACGCCAACAACAACAACAACAACAGAAATAAAGGGGTGTTATGTGTGAATTTGATTAATTTGTCCATGATAATAGGAGAGGAGATATCATTAGTTAGTTAGTAGAAGATTAAGGTGTGTGTGCGTGTGTGTGTGTGTGTGTGCGTGCGTATGTGGGAGATTATGTAAACTATTATACATTAGTCTATAGATTATGATATTTATGTCTTGCTTATGGCTAATGCCCAACCCCGCCCACTTACCTACCTACCTACCCACCCTATTATCTAGCTATTCTCATGTTGATTGCATTCTAATTGCACTTTACACCTTGGAAACAAAAAAAAAAAAATACGGAAAATGTAAAAGTCAAAGACCTTTTCCTTTATTCCTTATTGCCTGTGAATTTCCTAAACAAATGTTAACTCGCGAAATTCTCCTCCTACTGGTAGAACCATCGAGACTTAGCACCCACATAACAAATGAATATAATGATGGTGGTGGAGTTGTAAAAGGTGGAGAACATACAGAAGAACTAACACTAGCAACAATGTTGCCATCAATTAACAGTTAACAGCTCAATATGCATACATACATACATAAAAGAGCTAAAACTAATCCGCAAATGGTAAAAGGAGTTGATTATATAGAAATTGAGAAGTATATAGATACGGACATAATTTAGATAACAATAATATATTAATATAATATTAAACTAATTAGTAGTTAAATCTCACGGATTTTATATAGTAAACCTAAAAAATTTGATTCTAAAACTTCACTCACTTTAATCTGGCCAAGGTTTTGTTTTAGCAAAATACGCTTTAAAAAAAAACAAAAAAAAACTCCACTACTAATTGTTCTTAAGAACGTGAGGTCTAAGCCAAATTGTCACTCGAACATATTGTAAGTTTGAAACAAAGAAAAATTGGTTTGAATCGAACATACAACATGTTGGCTAGCATTAACACCAACAAGTTGCCCAACAAATGTTGCCAAGCATCAGAGCTAGCAACATTTTCGTTTAACAGAACTTGTCTGCACTCTATAAACGATCTCATGTTAAACCAAAATGATAATGTTAATGGAAAAATTATAAAAAAAAGAAAAGTTGGAAAAGTTAAAGTTTTAAAAACTAGTAAAGTAAAATAAAGAAGATAAAAGAAATTAAATTTAAATTACTGCTTAAATAAAAAAAAGGAAATACACTTTATTTTTCGCATATTTGAGCTTAGTCATCAAAAAAGTAATCATTGAGGTTATAAATAAATAAAAAAATTTAAAAAAAAGAGCAACATTTAGTATACAACATCATTTTAGTCAAACTAAACATTTGCATCTTAAAATTATTTCGTTTTTATTTTTGTCATCTTAATATTATTGCTTTTGGTCCCACTGTAATGTTGGTTGGTTTGTTTTGTTGCCTTTGGTTTGGTTAGGTTCGTTGCTTTGTTGCTGGTTGTTGTTATGTTGTGTTGTGTATCTGACTGAGCACACAAAAATGTGTCTGTATCTGCGCATCGAGCCTCAGTAACACGCGAGCGCTACACCAATAAACAACGCCGGCGACAACGCCGCACAATTCAAAAGCAAAAAGTAAAACAAAAACAAATTAAGGAAAAAAGCGCGCGCGCGCGCAACGCGTTAAATATTAACAGACAACATTGAGCAAATTTTGTTAAAGATCATCAAATCGAATGTGTATGTGTATTGGTGTGTATTTGCATGAAGTAAGCAAATATATATATATATATAATTGAATATAACAAAAGTGAATAATTGCATTTACCGGCATTTATTTTTTTTTTTTTTTTAATTGTTTGCTTAAGCAATTAAAGCATAAAACTCAATCTCACACACAGATGCAATAATCAAATATACATTTATAGATATATATATATATACATATATACTATTACATATTGAGTTTCCAAGTGCCGCCTGCATTTTTATACAGAAAACAAAAACACTTATTTGAGATATCATTCTCTTTCTCTCTTGCTCCCGCTCTTTTCCTCTATCTCTTACACACTCACTCGTTTTGTGTTTGTTCTGTGTTACCCCGCAATTCCTTTGGTTATTGCGTTTTGAGTTTACTTTATTTTATTCTTGTTGTGACTTTGTTTTGCAGCTGTATTTGTGTATCCCCTATATCCCTACAACTGTGTATGTGAGAGTGTAACAGTGTGTCTGTGTGTGTGTGTTTGAGTGCGCAAAACACTCCGAGAGAAAACAAAAAAAAAAAAAAAGAAAAGGTAAACTACCTACTTTGCCTGCCTTTTTCAATACGAATAAAAGGCCGACGCTCAAAAGTGTACGAAAAATATACCAAAAACAAAATTTTAAGAGGAAGAAGAGAGAAGAAAATAAAAAAAAAATAAAATAAAATGTTGTGTGTGTGTGTTTGCTTGCGTGAGAGATGAAGAAGGACTACCAGATGGAAGATATTATACCAGCACATTACTGAATCAAAGCAAAACATAGCATCATCATTCGTTGTCGTCTCTTGCTCTGATTTACGGCCTGGTCTGGGGTCTGGCCTGCTTGGCCTGCCATCACTTCCTCCATATATCGGCATCTTTAACTTTACCAGTTCGTTGTATCTTCCTCTTCTTCTGGTTTTTTTTTTTTTTTTTTGATATTTTTTTTTCTTGTTGTTGTGTGTCAAACTGAAAACTCGTGGATAAATACATATATATATTTATGTGCATATATAGATGATGATCTGCCTCAAATTGGATTTAAAGCTACATATACATATATAGAAACACATCAAGAAAAAATTTTATTTCAACTATTTGGTATGTACTTTTTGTCAGTCTTACTTTTTTCTACATCATCATCATTATCATCATCATAATAATTTCGAGTTATTCATATTCTTTCATTTTCTTTTGCTCTAAGCACTTAGCAGTTTTTTTTATTATTATATATATATATATATATGTATATATATAGTCTCTTCCAACTCGTCGTCGTGAGTTGTTCTATATAAGCATAAAGTCATGTGTGCGCGAATTTTAATTATAAAAGTGACAAAAAAAAAAAACCCAAACCTTACAAATACATGCATAGTAGAAAATATACAATGTGCTCTCTATACTCTATACTATATATATATATATATAGTATATGTATATATATATATATTCACATATGAGTTTACTTATAGAGTTGCCGGCAATTTAGGCAAAAAAAGAAAACATATTTTGTGCTTGAACAGCAGCAATTTATAGCTCGTCTTTTTCTTTGTGACAGATTTGTGAATTCTTTTATGAATGCTTTTTTTTGTTTAGTTTCTGTATCTGTATCTAAATATTTGCTAGTTTTCACACTAAAAAAAACTGGGTTAGAAAAACTGTAAGGATATGCAAAGTCTTTCACATGGAAGGGAGGGGGGAAATATTTGAAAAAGATTCATTTCCTACATTTATATATTTAGAAATCTTGCTAATGGAAGAGATCAAGAATTTGTGACCCTGGTTATGTATTTATATATGTAGATTTATTTTCCATTAACATAAGGCACTAATGGAAGGATAAATATATATATATACCTATATATGTATCTGTAAGAGAAGTTCTTTCAAGAATAGATAAATCAAGTTTAAATGAAATTAGCAAGTTATAAGTTATAAAATAAAATCAATTAAATATAAGTAAATATGTATAAAAATTGCTTATAAATATAAAAATTAAAAAATAAATTAATATAAATTCAAATTGCATAGAAAGTTAGCTAAAAAATAGAAAAAAGTAACAGGAATATGTATTTTAATTGCTTGGAATAATAATAAAAAATATATTTATATATATAAAATATATATAAAAAAATTTAATAAAAAAAAATATATAATAAAATATATATATATATATACTTATAAAATATATAAAATAAATATATGTATAAAAATATAAAAAATAAATATATATATAAAAAAATAAATATATATATAAAAAAAAATTTATATATGTATATATAAAAAAAAAATAAAAATATATATATGTATATATAAAAAAAAAAAAAAATATATATATAAAAAAATAAATATATATATATAAAAAATATATATTTAAACAATATATATTTAAACCATATATTTAAAAAAAAAATATGTAAAAAATATATATGTAAAATATTTAAAAAAATATATAAAAAATAAATATATATAAAATAAATACATGAAAATAAATATATAAAAAATAAATATATAAAAAAAAAATATATAAAAATAAATACATAACAAATAAATACATAACAAATAAATATATAACAAATAAATATATAAGGAATTAATATATAAAGAAATATATGAAATTTATTAAAGTAAAAAAATTGATTGATTTTATATACAAATGGATTAGTAGACCTAAATATATTAAAGAGTGTTAGGCAAATATACATATGATTCATATATATATACTATATAAATATATAAAAGTGTGAATAAATCAACTCAAATCTAAGAAAGTTTTTATATATCAAAACTAGAAGTCAAATGACTTTCTTTTTTGATGGTTTTTTAGAGTAAAAGTTAGAAAAAAATGTATATATAAAATGGAAGTAAAGTTGAAGTTTTCCAATCACAACTTAATGTTAAAGTTAAGTAACTGCTAATAAATATATAAATAAAAAAAACCGAAAGAAATTGTCTAAGATTAGCTCCAAGTCTACTTCAAAACTCTTTTCTCTCTTTCTCTCAAAGAAATTATAGAATATAAAAAGGATATAAAGTTTAACTAAATATAGTTTAAACTTTGCTTAAATTTGAATTGGTTAATACTTAAAGCTAATAAAATTATTTATTTAATAGCTAAATCTGAACAGTTGGCACAAAACAAAGAATAAAATCAATGAAACATTTTTGTAAATGTCATTCAAAAGATTAATGTTGATTCCAGAGAAAAAAAAAAAAAAAAAACAAACACACAATAGAATCATTAAACCTCTTTGGTTTTTTTTTTGATTATTTTATTTTTTTTATCAATCAACTTTTAGCACATATGCTTGAAATTGATTTAGCTTGAAATTCGATAAACGTTTTCATCATTTTTAACCCTTAAAGTAAATTCGAGAGGCTATGTAAAAACGAACCCTGATGTCATTTGCAGTTACAGATACAGATGGATATACAGATATAGATACTTTTTAAACATCTGTGACTGTGTCTGTGTGTGTGAGTGTGTGTGTGTGTGGTTATTATGGTGGTTAACATGAAATTTGCAACATCCTGTTGCATGTCGTCCTGACACTCAGCTTCTAAAGCTGTAATCTACAAAAAGCTACAAATCCTTACCACGCTCTCTCTCTTTCTCTCTCTGTCTCCCTCTATTCCCCTATATACCTATATTCCTTGTAGTGTGTTGCAGCTGTTGAAATAAAAACTTAAAATGACGTAGATAATTTAGGGTATTTTTTGTTGTTGTTGTCGTGTTGAGTAGTGTAGTGTGTGTGTGTGTGTGTGTGTGTAGTATAGTGTTTAATGTGATGACGATTCTCAATTCCGTTTTCAGTTTAATTTCATTTTATTTGTGGTTGTCTATCAAACGAGGGTTGCTCTTCAAATTATTGCCGCTAAAGCTGTTGTTGTTTTTATTGGCACAACAAAAGCAAGGCAATTAAATTGAATTGAAAAGAAAGAACCTTTAACACAACTAACCTGCTTTTGCCTTACATCTATATATATATATATATAATCCTGTGGTGGTTGAACCAAAAATTGTTGAAACTGTGCCTATCGATTATTTTATTACCATTCTTTCTTAACCAATTAACCATCCACCCACACACGCACACCTACATCTATACACACACACACACACACATACTTATTTTCAAGTGTTATGATGGTCATTTCCAAATTGGTTGCAACTTGTCAACCATGCCAAAAGTTGTGGCTCCCCTTTTTTTCCTGGTTCCTTTCTCTCTCTCTCTTTCTCTCACACAGTTAATCTTTCTTGCTTCTTTAAGGTTTTCTTTACTAATTTTCTTAGTTTACCTTTTTGGGTTTATTTTGGTTGGTTCTCGTGTGTGTTTGTATGTGTGTGTGTTTGTGTATTTTCTTTCTTTATCAGCTGCTATTTATCGCATTTTGTTTTGGGGACTTCTTCGGCTTTGAGCCAGACTAACGACAAACTCGTGCCCTCAGAGTTCTCTGAATTGATTTTCGTTAACTTGAAAACTTGTTTTCGATGTTTTTTTTTGTGGATTTTTTTTTTTTTTTTTGGTAAGACTGTCTAAAACTTGTTTTAAGGACGTTCTGGAGTTTTTTGTTATTTATTTATTTTTTTTTGGGTTTTTGCATCTGCATCTTCGTTTTTATGACTCATTTTGTTAAGAAGACAAGAAGAGATTTATAAAGCGGATATGTATAAGATGAGCATAAATAAGCAACAGCAAAAAAAAAAAAGTAAAAACCACTCGGTCTCAAAAGATAACTCAATTCATTCCAAAGGTTAAGAAATTAACCTTTTCATTAAACTTTTTGCCTTTTACATTTGACTGAAGTTTCAATTATCACATTAATGTCCAAGGGACATTAGGCATCTTTTTTTCTTATCTTTTCAAGTTTTACAGCATTCTCATCCTACTATTTCTTTTTTTTCTTCTACAAACTCTTCTTCAATCTCTCATTTAAGCCTCATCTAACGTCTGCCTCATCTTGGTTAATTACATTTACTCTAATGACAGTTTTTATATATATTCAACTATCGGTTGGTTGTTAGATGATTTTGTCTATCTGTCTAACACGTGCCAATAATAGAGTTGAAGAGAAAGAGGAGTAGTTTATGTAGAAGGGGGATGGTGAGGATGTACATGTCATTATTTCCTTTCAACAGTTTCCCCTAAACATAAAAATAAGTGGAAATAAAGTCTAACTCATGCAAAGGAATAACTAAATCAAATGATGTTGCAGCAAAAATTTCAACAACAAAAAAAAAAAGACCTTAAAGCCTTAAGATTCTTTTTCTTCTTCAAACTATAGCCATCTTTCTTGCTCTCTCTCTCTCTCTCTCTCTCTTGCACACAGACATTTTTATTCCTCCTTAAAGTTGCTTTGCTTGAAGTGGCTATGAAATTTTATGACCAAACCAAGGCAAACCAGTATGGCAAAAAAAAAAAAAAGGAAAAAAGAAAAGAATGAAGCAAGCAAGTCGTCCCTGCCGACTTTGAATATACCCTGTACCAAGTAGAGGAACTTTATTAAATCGAACTCCTTAAAATTTGCCATCAGGTCAAACTAAAATTCTCCTCACAAGCGGCAGCAACGAACGCATGCTATCTCGCTCACACTTACTACGCAATGTCGCACTGGGCATTTCAGTGCAAATTTTACATAGATATATCTTTGATATTTCTTGTCCGATTTCAACAAAATTTGGTCAGCTGATACCTTTTGGTCATATTATTGGGTGTGTCAAATAAGAATACGCTACCTTTAATTTTACTCTAGTTATTCGTTTTTCCTAGATTGCGGGGGCGGAAGTGGGCGTGGCAAAAATTTGAAACAAACTTGATCTGCGTAGACACTATACGGATGCTGACACCAAATTTGGTTGCTCTAGCTCTTGTAGTCTCTGAGATCCACGTGTTCATACGGACGGACGGACAGACGGACGGACAGACGGACGGACAGACGGACGGACGGACGGACAGACGGACAGACGGACAGACGGACATGTCTCAATCGACTCGGCTGTTGATGCTGATCAAGAATATATATACTTTATGGGGTCGGAGATGCTTCCTTCTGCCTGTTACATACATTTTAGCGACTTTAATATACCCTTTTACCCTATGGGTACAGGGTATAAAGAATGAAGCAAGCAAGTCGTCCCTGCCGACTTTGAATATACCCTGTACCAAGTAGAGGAACTTTATTAAATCGAACTCCTTAAAATTTGCCATCAGGTCAAACTAAAATTCTCCTCACAAGCGGCAGCAACGAACGCATGCTATCTCGCTCACACTTACTACGCAATGTCGCACTGGGCATTTCAGTGCAAATTTTACATAGATATATCTTTGATATTTCTTGTCCGATTTCAACAAAATTTGGTCAGCTGATACCTTTTGGTCATATTATTGGGTGTGTCAAATAAGAATACGCTACCTTTAATTTTACTCTAGTTATTCGTTTTTCCTAGATTGCGGGGGCGGAAGTGGGCGTGGCAAAAATTTGAAACAAACTTGATCTGCGTAGACACTATACGGATGCTGACACCAAATTTGGTTGCTCTAGCTCTTGTAGTCTCTGAGATCCACGTGTTCATACGGACGGACGGACAGACGGACGGACAGACGGACGGACAGACGGACGGACGGACGGACAGACGGACAGACGGACATGTCTCAATCGACTCGGCTGTTGATGCTGATCAAGAATATATATACTTTATGGGGTCGGAGATGCTTCCTTCTGCCTGTTACATACATTTTAGCGACTTTAATATACCCTTTTACCCTATGGGTACAGGGTATAAAAACACAAAAATGAAGAATGGATATAGGAAGAAAAAGAAGCAAAAGAAGTAGAATAAGAAAACCATGGACCAAAACTCTAAACAATCTTTATGAACATTTACCCTTCACCCCACAAAACTGGAAGCAAGGCCAGCTTTTTCTTCCTTAAAACATCATACACGCCCCGTTGCGGTTTTAATACTTTATAAATTTCCTCACCTGTAAGAAAAAAAAAAAAAAAACTATCTAACATTAACTTGTTGAACTTGGGCAATATTTGCTCATTATCATAAAAACAAAAAAACTACAATATAATAAAACAAAAAGTGAAAAACCGAAAAGTAATCAATTGAAATTTCCATTTCTATTTGATTTTGCTTAGGCGCACCTTAGTCTATCTATCTCTGTCCCTCTCTCTTTTATGTTTAACTAACTACTTTTCTTTAAGCCAAAGCAAAGCAATTTACCTTGTTTTTTTTAGGTCCACCTCCAATTCACTACTTTGACATTGAAATCTCTTTTTGATCCATCACAAAAAACAAAAAAAATAAAAAAAGAAGGCAAAACCATATTAAACTACATTAACAAAAGGAAAACAAGAAAAGTGAAATCTAGACAAAGGAAAAGTGAAGGAAATTGGGGGAACAAAAAAAACAAAAAAAATAAAAAAAAGACTACAAATCAAATTAATAATCATATGTTTTTATATAGTCTCAGCTCTCAGCTCGTGCTCTGCTGCAACTATAAAATTGATGACGCCCCCACATACCGTTTACTCCTCCTTCCAATTCTGCTACCCACTTCCCCTCCCCCCCTCTCTCTCTCACTCTCGTTGTTTCCACTAGTTGAACTAAAGCAATTTCGATTGGAATTTAAGCTAGCCTGAATGTAATTTAATGTGAATGTGCTTGAATTTTTAGACTTGTATTTTTTTTTTCGTTTATTTCTTTTTTTTTTTTTTTTTTTTTTTTTGCGGTCAGCAATTTGGCTTGGCATGGTCTCATTATTTCGGTTAATGATATTTTCTAGTTTACTTTTGTTGATTTTAGTTTAGTATGTTGGCTAAAACGTGAGGTTTTCAAAAGGTTAATAATATTAATAACAGTGACTATTCAACTTGTTTGAAAAGAGAGCATTTTACCATTACCAATATACAGCCACACTATTTTTTGTTTTGAAGCTTAATATAGATTTAGATTTAGGTCATGCCACAGATAACAACAAAATCAATTTTTCATTATCTTTTAATGATCTTTATGTTTTTCTTTTTTTTTTTTTTTGTGTAATTTGATTGTTTGTAGAAGTTATAGATGACAAATGTTTTGATCCCTCGAAGAGAGCCAGAAGGCCAAAATGCTGTTTAGTCGATCGTCTAACACAGTTTTACATCGGTTGCATCATTAATAATCGATTGCTTAGATTAATGTGTTTGCACTCTACTAGATCTAAAGCCTTTTGGCTAAATGGATTTTCAAATATGTTTCTTGGTTTCTTTAGTTTTTTTTTTACATTTTGTAACATTTTTTTTTTTTTGGTTTGCTGTCTAAGCTTGTAATCGATTTTCACCTCGTCTACCCGCCTCTCTGGCTTGCCTCTGACTCTAATTAGTGACTAAAAAAATAAAATAAAAGAAAATCAAAAACTTCTACATGAAAACTAGTTTGCAACAGGCAAAAATATGTTGAGAACTCAACATGCCATGCACTGTCGACTTGTCGAGTCGTATATGTGTGTAGTGTAGTGTGTCTGTGTGTGTACTGTTGAGTGTTGTCGAAGGAATTGTAGGAGATGGAGGAGATGTGCACGAGGACGAGAATGAGGATGGGTATGACGATAAGTGAGAGGGACGGAGGACGGTGGGTTCGGGGGGTAAAGCAAAACCGAAACGCGTTCTTTTGGACAACGACAATTCCAGGGAAACAGCTGTACGTGCTGAATGCAGCTGCTTCCCCTTCAACCACCAACAACAGCAGCAACACAGTACCATCACCATCATCATCGCCACTACCACCACCACCACCGGCTAGCCATCGAACTGTAAAGTTAGAGTCGGTGCGCGCGACTTCCAAGTCCAAGTCTGAATCCGAGTCCAGGCCAAGGCAAAAGTGCCGGTCAGTATGTGCTCTGGATTTATTGCCTGGTACTGGCTTCGTTTTGTCCCTCCTCAACATTGCGAATGAGAGAATGCGATGCGACGACGACGACGACGCTACATGGCGCGACTGTGACTTGGTTGTGACTCTCC
Source organism: Drosophila neocordata (assembly GCA_018903615.1). NCBI lineage: Eukaryota > Metazoa > Arthropoda > Insecta > Diptera > Drosophilidae > Drosophila > Drosophila neocordata. The sequence goes on from JAEIGI010000001.1 coordinate 2,279,854, forward strand.
CGTCCGTTCTAGAGGTCAATGGCTTTTTCTTTAGCTGCTTCTACCCGTACCGTCTCTTTACTGTTGTTCTTTTCTCTCTTTCTCTCTCGCTCTCTAACTCACTCACTCGCTCGCACATATTCTATCTGCTAGCGCGAATTATTATTTTAGCGAAGCGAAATGGAAAATGTTGTAATAATAATAAAGTGACTCCATGACGGGGAACTAAACACCAACTCTCGAGACTAGACATACAGAGTGACAGAGAGACTAGACACACACTGAGAGAGAGAAAGAGAGAGAGAGATACAGAGGATAGGGGAGAGGGAAACGAAAAGCAGCCAAGCCCAAAGTCAGTCTACTACTCCAACTTACATCATCAAAAGACAAACATTTCCGTTAGATTGGTTAACACGCAAACCAAACCTCTCTTTAAAGAAAATATAAAAAAAAACCTCACAAAAAGCTAAATTAAGAAACTTTTGAGTTGATTCTAACCAAGCTTAGCCTTTGAATTAAATTGAACATTTTCTTGGAAATATCTTAAATGAATTGAAGCATTAATTAAATTAAATAGTTTGTGATATTGCTTTATCGTGTAAACGATATATAATCATAGTCATTTATCATATTCCATTTTTTATTTGCTCTATGCGTTTAATAATTGAAAAATTACCTACATGTATATATATATATTATTTTTTTTTCATTTCTTTTATCTTATCAGTTGAGAAAGTGATACACTTATCACACTACCCCTCCCACATAAAACACTTCATTTATCTTGTCTGTCTGTATGCACTTTAATGACTCAATTAAAATTTATCATATTCTTTCACTCTTGTCTAGACTTGATTGATTGTGATGTACGAGAGTTTGTATGTAAGAAAGAGATGAAATTTTGATTTCCATCGTTTTCTCTCTATAGGCACACATTTCGTTTATGTTGAGTAACTGGCGCTACTTGAAAATGATATGACTAGTTATGAAAAGATCTTAAAGATAGTTGCTAATGACTCACGTTAAGAGATTTAGTAAAAATCTCTTCTAAAAAAAAATATGCAATTTGTGTAAAGTTATTATCACAACGTTGGGCGCCAATACTGTTTGAGAGAGCCCCCACGTTGGGCGCCCCAAATATTTGAATTTTATTTAAAAGCCTTTCTAATAAGACAAGATGTAAAACAATTACTTTTTTTTTTTTTGCAAATTATGAAAATCTAGCAAAACATAAGACAAGCTTTCAATTTGAGCAACTTTCCAAAAATTCTTTAGAAAATATATCTCTTTTTTTTCTATTGTTATAGTTTTAGTATTGACATTTGACTGACACTTTGCTTTCTGACACGAAGTTCTTTCTACAAACAAACATTTATCCATTAGTCAAAAAAAAAAAAGAAGAAAAATAAATAAAAAAAAAAAAAAAAAGTAATGGCCAACAATCTTGTCATACTCCAGTCATGACCGACCACTTGCCCTCACATAACTGCAGATGAGGTACTTAGAGTCCATACACATGTGTTAGTACCTATAAACATATATATTTTTTTTGGGTACTTTTTTGACCCCTACACTCTACCCAACCCTAATCTTTTCCGTGTTAAAACAACAGAAATAACAAAAAAAAAAAAAAAGAGTTTCACTTTCTTGGTCCGTTTGGATGGTCGGTCGGTGCTTGCAGCAGTTAATTGGTTTATCACGCATATATATATATATGTATATAGAGATAGAGAGGGGGAACGAAGTTGCACTTGCCACCAATTGGAACCATATGAAAAACACTTTCGTTTTTTGTTACTCTCTGTTTTTCTGAAACACAGAAACGAAAGTAAGCTTGTTAACATTTGCGTTGATTTTTTAAAAGATACAAAATAACACAGACCCAGACCCTGGGTTAAAAGTCCAACAAAAATTTTGGAATGAAACAGATAGGGAGTTTTTTTTTTCCTTTTTTCTTAATATTTTTTTTCTTGTTATAATTGCCACAACCTTCACTCATCATTATTATAGTTATTCTCTGTAATTGATACCTTTCATTAAGTTGATCCTCAAATGTATCAATTTAACCACAAAAGAAAAAAATAACTTTACATGAAGTTGTCGTAGTAAAAGTTCAGGCACGGAATATTGTAATTAAAGTAAGGCAAAGATATATTTTAAGTGAAAGATAAAAAACAAGACAAAATTTTATATATTATATTTTTAATTAATAAAAAATCTATTTGAAATAACATAACAATAAGCAGAAGCAAAAATAAATATAATGTGAATATTTATGAAGGATATTTTTGTAGATTAGAAAGAACTTTATTAAAGATCAAGTTCTGAAGTCTTAATAACTTGAAATACTTTGCTTAAAGGTTGCTTAAGAGGCCCAACTAAATCCTCTAACTTTTGAACTTAAGGATCAAAGTATTTGGTATAATAAAGATTTCAATTTTTCATATCTAAAGTGAACTATATGTGATATAACTTAATTTAAGTTTGAGGGCCCAACTGCATATGTATTGAACCGTGCCTGTCTTAAGTTGACAAGTTTGTTTTCTTTACCACAAAAATCTCTTGTTGAATATCATCTCTTGGCTGCCTACTCCTTTGGAGTTGTCTTGTTGTTTTGGTATCCCCTGCTGCGTTTTTGTCTCCTTTTCTCTCTCTCTCTCTCTCTGCATAATTTTCTTTTGCAGTTTGCATATTTTATGGTTTTTTTTTTTTTGCTTGTTTCTTTTCCCTGTGTTGTTGTTGTAAATGAAACAAAGACATCATCGATATCAAATGGCAGACTGAGTGGCAGCAGCAGCAGCAGCAGCAGCAGCAGCAGCAGCCGTTGCTTTTGTCTGGCTTCTCATTTGTAAATTGAAAGGCAACATTGAAAATAAACTTTATTTTTTTTGCAAAAAAGTAGTTTAACTATATTTTAGTTCTAAAAATTAAATTAAATTTTCATATACATATGTTTTTGTGTGTGTGTGTGTGTGTGTGTGTGTGTGTGTATGCGCCGGCGCACCCAACTTAGAAACTGGCCAGCCCCGGCGCCACTTTAAGCCCATTTGAGTGGAGGCCTTTTGAATAGTTTTTGTTTTTGTTTTGTTTTCTTATTTTTTTTTTTATCGCCTATTCAAATCACTTTGCTTTACATGCTGTTTCTTGGTCATTAAAAACCAAACTCGAAACCACTCAAACACACGAGACTCATTCGATACTTGCAGTAGAAGTTGAATTTTTATTTTCAAACCAAAAAAGAAATAGAAAAGTAAAACAAAGACTTCAAACTGTGAAAATATTTATTTTTTAATATTTAATAATGCAAACAAAAAAAAAAATTTAAAAAGAAAAAGGCAATAAAACGAAAAGCTGAATGACTGAGTGACTGACTTACTGTCGGACTCTCTGTTTGGTTGGCGGCATTTTTCTTGGCTTAATCCAACAATAACATTGTCTAACAAAGTGGATGTGATTTTTTTTCTTTCTTGTTTTTGGTCTTTTGGCTACTGTGGAGCGGCACTTTTGATATTAATTTAAAGCTGTAGAGCATTTCGGAGAGGAGGGTGAAAGGGTAATGGAGGAAAATGCAATAAATGAAAGTGAAATATTTTAGTGGGGAACAAATTTCGTAATGAAAATGTTGTAAAATTTAATCATAAAAAAGATTGAATGAGAATATGAAATATATTTAAAGATTGCTATTTGAGAGAATTTTTGTAAATTTTTAAATGATAATTGAAAGAGTAAAATAATTAAATTATGAAGCCAAGAAACTAGTTATTGAGATCCTTTCCATCCTTCTAGAAAAGGTCTATATAGAAACTGAAACCTTATATGTATAGATCTAGTTTTAAAGTTCTATACATATGTCTTCTTGATTACCTATATAGGTTTTAGTTTCACTTTTCTAATATAGAGAAACACTCATTTATTAAAGCTCTATTTAACCTAAATCTATTTGATCTCTATTTAAAATAAAAATCGGTTAACTACATAGCATATAATAAAGGGACACTTTAAGTAAAAGATTAGATCACTATAATATAATAAAAATAAAACAAATTCTATAAAATGTTCTCCTTCCCCCCTCAAATGATTCATCATGTTCAGTCAGAGTGGGAAAACTCTTATCTTTTCAAACTCTTCAGTCTCAAAACTCAATTAGTGGGCGGTTTTTGAATGTTTTTTTGGGATTTATTTTTTCTTTCTGTTTTGTTTGTTCCTTTTCTATCTCTAGGGGGCATTATCATTAGAGTGAGAGACAAATTACTGGCTATAGCATTTTTTATAGGTGGATCACCACCCAATCTTATTCTAATTAATTAAATTAATATAAAAACAGAAAAAAAAAAAAAAAAACCAAAAAAAAAGTTTAAGCACCTCATAAAACTTTACTCAACTTTGTCCTCTGATCATAAAAGAAATCTTTTTGTCTCTGGCGGCGACTTCTTTCCATCAGTTTGCATTTTATGTCTTTTCTAGAATGTTGTGCATATATCAAAGTTCAAGTTGTTTGTTTTAAGCCAAGTTAAAATGAGTTTGAAACTTTTTGTGACCTCCATACATTCCATCTAATAAAAAAAAACTCTAAAAATAATAAAATTTTCACTCTTTCTCTTTGCAGGTAAGTTACGAATGTTGCATATTACAACAACTCCAAACAAATGAATAGTTTCATGTATGTTGTAAGTATTTCGATAATTGTTATTGTTGTTATTGCGGCTGCTGTTGCTGTTGCTGCTTGACCAAAGCCAAGCCTTAAAAAAAAAATAACAATTGAGTCTCTTAAACCGCAAAAGAAACAAAAAAAAAACCAAACGAAAATTTCTGAGAAATAATTTCTGCCATTTTCTGTGTGTGTCTTTGTTGTTGCTGTATTTGGTTTAATTTTTGTGGCTTTTTAATGATTATTGATTGTCTATAAGAAATATTGTATTTTAATATTTTTTTCCTTGACTTAAAAAGGTATTTTCTATAATGAATTTGCGCGGGGTTTCATTATATAAAATTTACAATATATCCTTTGAAAAAGGAGCCAGAAAAGATGAAATTGTCATGTCAAGAGAAACATAAAGAAGGCAAAATAAGAAGCCCTGGATTAAGGCTTGCTTCCTTGCTTCCTTCAAGCTTACATTATAAATCTTATTTCTAAGATTTCTTAAGATAAAGTTTTTTAAGGGCTTTAAAGTTAAAGTCTTTAGGTTCATGCTCTAATGAGAAGTTTACATGTTTTTAAAGGTAAAGTCCTTTTCTAAGATGCCTTATGATAAAGTTTTTAAAGGTCTTTAAAGTTAAAGTTTTTATACTTTAGGTTAATTCGGTTTATTTCTACGAGCTCTAATGATAATTTCACATCACAGACTAAAACTTTCTGTTAAGAACTTTCATTAAGCCTACACTAATAAATCTGTTTTCTACTATCCCTAATGATTATTTCAAAGGGCTTTAAAGGTAAAGGTTCATTTGGTTTATTCTTACGATTTCTAATGACAATTTCACATGTCTTTAGGCAAGGCAAGGTCCTTAGGTCTATATGCTTTAGGTTCATTGGGTTTATTTGGACTTCGTTTTATCCTTTAGTTCCACCTGAAATAAATCTATAAGTTAGCTTTGTATTCTACAGTTCTTAAAGCTTTTTAGAGAGTATTAAACAACTTTTTGGTAAAGGCTTATAAAAGTATTTCAAAAAGTATACAGAAGATAGATAGATTTAGATAGAAGACATAGTCTCAGATACTAAAGTCTCAAATAAACTAATCTACTCTTATTTCTCAATCAAATATTCCATTTGTATTAAAATGCCACACAGCTACAAATATATCATTAAGATGATCTTAAAATTGTATTTTAATTTCCATCTATTAAAGTTAAGCAAACATATGCATCAAGAAAAGTGTTAAAACAAATGTACCCCATTTATTTACTGAGTATGACCTATGTTAAAATTCAACTTAAACATTAATTTGATTTGTGTTTTTAGGTTTTTTTATTTTAAGCCAAGTGAGAAATTAAGGCTGTCTTTGTTGCACAATAGTTGAAAATTGCCAAAACTGTTTAGTTTGTTAGTTAGTTGGTTAACTTTAGTTGTTGTTTTTTTTTTTGCACTTGTTGACTGTTGATGAATGGCCTTAAAAGTCTAATTAGACAAGAAAAAAACAACATTCGACTTAACTTTTATGGCCATAAATTTATATACAAAAGGCAAAGAACAGTTTGTTTTTTTTCCCTTTTTTTTGGTTTTGCTAGGAAAGATTCAAGTTCCGCAAATGCAAATGAAACAACAATAAAAATCAGACTAGAAGGTTGTAAGTAACATAAGGAGAGGGAGAGGGGAGGGGTTAGAGTGTGGGGTTACTCTTGTGCCACAAAATGCGATCATTTGCCTTTGCTATCGTTGGCCATAAACGGGTTGATGAGGCCATCTTAATTATACCGTTGCGAGACTCTCTTTGTTTAGCCTTTTTCTTTTTCTGTTTTCTGTTTTTTTTTTTTTTGCCTTTGAGCCGAGTTGTATGAAGTTACTTCATTTGCAAATTGCGGCATTTTCAAAAAGAGTTACGAGTTACAGTGGATCTTGTTGGATAGTTAGTTGGTTTGCTGGCTGACTGGCTGGTTGGTTGGTTGGTTTGTTGCTTGCTTGGTTAGTTGATGGAGTGAAAGATTGTACCATTTTTGTCAGTCAACTTTGAGGGTTTAATTGTCGTGTGGTCATTGCCCAAAAGGGGTGGAGTGTGAAGAGGGAGAGTAAAGCTTGCGCACACTGCATTTAAAACGGTATCATCTAGAGGCAAGATTATGGTGTCAGGCACGAGCTTCTTGGGCAAGTTCAAAAGAAAACTCTTAAATGCTTTTAGGGAACATAAGATTGAATAATTACTATCTTAAGATAACATTCCAAATGGTGTGAGGTGAGGCTAAGGCGTTTCTTTTTTTTTTTTTGCGTTCTCAATCAAATTTTTAACTATGTATAAAGATATAGGTATACCTTTGATATAGTTATTTTGTTCCTCTATAATAAATAATCTGCACATAATCCGATTAAGTTGCAACAGATGGAAATTTAATGATTACTTTTAATCCAAAAAGAAATTTAGATGATACTTATGAAAACTGCTTATTTAAGGATCGTATTGAATAGAAGATATATAATTTGAATATAGTTATATTGACTCGTTTATAAATGCTGATTCCAAAAATAAAATTTATTAGATTATTTGTAGAAAATTAATAAAATAAACCAAGGGCAACAAAAATTTAAAAATATATAATAATATTTTTTTTTATAGAGTTTTTATATATTTTATTTACTACTGTATTGTTATTTTCAATAATTTATTTTATTTTTCTTATTTTTATTTAGCTTTTTTATTTCATTTTATATTGTTTTATTTTATTTTATTTTACTTTTTTATTTTTTTTATTTTATTTTACTTTTTTTAATTTTTTTTTAAGTTTATTTATAGTATTATTTTTGTATTCTTTTATATATTTTTATTGTTTATTGATTATTAAGACTTATTTTAATTTATTTGTTTTTATTTTGTAAGTTTTTTTTTCATATTATTTATTTATTTTTTAGTTTTCTTATTTACAATTTTTTTTAAATTTTTTGTTTTCAGTTATTTAAAATTATTTTATATTTCATATACTACTATTTTTTCTGATTCCTTTATTTTTTAGATTTTTAATAATTTATTTACAATTTATTATTATTTTAGTTTTGATTTTCAGTTATTTTTATTTATTTTATTATTATTTTTATACAACTATATCTTATTCTTTTATTTTTTATATTAATAGTATTCAATTTTTATTTAGTTTTCTTATTAATATATTTTTTTTATATTTAAATTAATGTTTTAAATTGTTCCATTTCCTTTTCCTTTGTAACTTACAATTTTCCCCTTTATATATTTTTGTTTTGTTTTTTTTTTGTTTATATTTTTTTTGTTTATATTTTTTTAGTTGCTTATTTTTTTTTTTTTTTTTTGTTATATTCATTCCTTCACAGCAAATCTTTAAGGATTTGCTTTTGATCTCTATGATAAGAGCGGTTCTTTTGTTTTTAGGTTATTTTTCACTTCTCTTTTTTTTTTTTTATTTTCTTGCAATCTTTTATAATGATAAGAACATTTTCTGGTTTTATACAATGATCTCATTTCCACTTGAAGACTTTCCATTACTATCGGTAAAAATAAAACTAAACGAAACAAAGTGGCAAAATTATCAAAAACAAAATATCAATATAAAAATTATCTTGTATATATATAATTCTATATAATATATATATAGTTTAAGGTGTGTATGAACACCAATTATATGAATTGAACAAAAGCAATCAAATCAAACTATTAGTTGTAGACACTCGGTCTAGATAAATGTCGATTGCATCCATGTAGCACCTGTCGTTGGTCACATCGACCACTTTGACCACCCAATATCAAGCTAATTACGTACGTACATATATGTGATATATATACATATATATATATATATATGAGTCTATGAGTGCCATATTTAACCATTAGGGGTTAGTTTATAGTGAAAATAAATGCAATATAAGATAAGGTATATATGCAGTTACATGCATACAAACAAAGTCATATATATATATATATATATATATCTAGTGTGGTATATATGAGCTTCCATCATTAAGTGTCTGCCAGCTAGCCATATGTCAATCTTTGTATAAGTTTTTCCAACCAGCAACCAACAAAATTTCCCCCAACTAATTTAAATTAAAGTTCAAAAACAAAAAAAAAAATATCACCGGAAACCGCAACTCGTAACTTGCAACTCTAGAGCGGAACGAATCACACATAGATGGAGAGAGAGAGAGAGAGAGACGGACAGAGAAAGATAGAGACAACAGTTTTAATTTGAAGAATTATCTAGTACTTGCTATGAAGCAACAACAATTAACCTAGTTTCGATTTGAATTTTTTTTTTTGTTATAGTTTTTAATGCAATGAATTTAGAGAGTTGTACAAAGCAAAATAATTGTAATTCATCCTGCAAAAAAATTAAATTTGAAATAAGAGAAAATTGTAAAAAAAAAAGAACATAAAAAGAAGAAGAATTAATAGTAAATGAACATTGAAAAATGGAAATAAAAGAGAAAATTTAATTATTATTTTCAATGTCTAAACCACAAAATCTATTCGTGTTCTCTTTGTCTTTGCAATGAAAATATATAAAATTGTTATATAGGAAATTTAATATAACAAATTATATTTGTTAATTGTTAATTTTACAAACTTTCTCTTTAGACTTGGATCATAGTGAAGTTAAGGTCTTTAAATATTTATAATATACATATATTAATTAATTATATATATTTATTATATTTAATTATTTTTTAATTATAACTAATATTTGAAATATTTTTAAAAAGTATATTTATCTAAAATTGCAACATTATTGTTAGCTTAAAAACTTTATATAAAAACTAAGCAATTTTCGCTTTTGAAAAATTGAGTTTTTAAAGCTTGGAACATCTTTTGTGAATGTAACTATTCCTATTCCTATGAAACCTATATGATATATAGTCAACTGATTCTAATGAAACTTGGTGCCTATCATAGGAAGTATATAAAACTTAGGAACACCGATTTTTATACCCTGTACCCATAGGGTAAAAGGGTATATTAAAGTCGCTAAAATGTATGTAACAGGCAGAAGGAAGCATTTCCGACCCCATAAAGTATATATATTCTTGATCAGCATCAACAGCCGAGTCGATTGAGACATGTCCGTCTGTCCGTCCGTCCGTCCGTCTGTCCGTCCGTCTGTCCGTCCGTCCGTCCGTATGAACACGTGGATCTCAGAGACTACAAGAGCTAGAGCAACCAAATTTGGTGTCAGCATTTGTGTAGTGTCTACGCAGATCAAGTTTGTTTCAAATTTTTGCCACGCCCACTTCCGCCCCCGCAATCTAGGAAAAACGAATAACTAGAGTAAAATTAAAGGTAGCATATTCTTATTTGGCACACCCAATAATATGGCCAAAAGGTATCAGCTCACCAAATTTTGTTAAAATCGGACAAGAAGTAGCGAAGATATATCAATGTACAATTTGTACTGAAACGCCCAGTGCGACATTGCGTAGTAAGTGTGAGCGAGATAGCATGCGTTCGTTGCTGCCGCTTGTGAGGAGAATTTTAGTTTGAACTGATGGCAAATTTTAAGGAGTTTGATTTAATAAAGCTCCTCTACTTGGTACAGGGTATACTTAAAGTCGGCAGGGACGACTTGCTTGCTTCATTAGTTTAATATTTGATTAAAAAACAAGAAAGTTACTAAAATTAAATCTTGTCCTTGACCGATCGTACCTATGTTAGGCATATGAAAGTTACAATGCCTACAGCAAAAAGAAGCCTAAGAAAAAAATTTTAGCTCTATAGCTTTAAGGATCTTAGAAGAGATTTTGTTGTTCCAGGCAGACGAACAGACAGACAGGGTTAAATGAACTCAGCATGATGAGCATGCTGAACAAGAATATATATACTTTATAAAGTCGTAATATCCTTCCTTCTATGTGTTTGCAAACTTCCGATCAAAATTATCTTTTTGCAAGGATATAAAAATTTGAATAATTTAAATTAATATTCTATTTAACCTTAAATCTATTGCAATCAGTACTAAAATTCCATAAATATAAACATATAAATTCTACTTAATTTTTCTTATTCCAATCTAGATAAAAATCATAAAAATGTCAAATAAATTTTATACACCTAGATGGAAAATTTTAGTTAGTTGAAATTGTCTCGAGCTACCTACACATAATTCCCATCCACAATTTATTTATGCCACATGCCACTTTTTTTTTCATTTTAATTTCCATTCTCAATTTCAATTTGCTAGATTCCACCCTTTATGTTCCTTTCCCTGCTATTTATTTCCTTTCTTTCTATCTTTCATACCGACGCTTTTTATAGTAATTTTTTAGTTTTCGTTCCAATGGTTGATTTCTCGGCACTAGAAGCAGCACCACCTGCAACATACATAAACATAAAATACAATTTCCTTTTATGAGTTTTTATTCTCAAAGTAAAGTTTTCCCAACCTACCCCCCCCCCCACCCATACACACACACTCACACACGCACATAACAATAGCTCTGCCCTTTGCTATTAGATGATATAAGGGAAATTTTTGTTAGTAGTGGCAAGTGATGCAACCAAGCGATCAATCGATGCATTTTTCAACATCTTATTGAATGTATAGGTATATAGACATCTCTCTCTCTCTCTCTCTATCTGTGTGTGTGTGTGTGTGTGGTAAAAGTTCATTGCCGCCTGTGGCATGTGTTGACCAAAGTTGGCATTTTGCTTAATTATCTGACCAAAAGAGTCAAAGAGTTACCACCACGCCTTGTAGCACTCGTGACCTTCGATGGTTTTTCTTTCGGTATGTTTTTTTTTTGTTTTTGTCAATGAATGCCGCCACGACGCTGCTTAGCTCCGTTAGTTTTACCACCGACGAAGGAGTCTCCAAAAGCCTTGTCCAAAGCCAAGTTCAACGGAAGCCATTAAAGAAATTTTCTTCATTGAACGGCGGGTCTCTCTGGCAACACTAACAACATTGCGTACCACCAAAAAAAAAAAAAAAAATATCAAAAATACCCACCGCTTGCGTCTCCTTTTTGCGTTTAACATTTCTTTTGCATTTTTCGTAGATCTCTGGATGAAGATAACCTTCGGCCAAAAAAAAAAGAAAGAAAAAAAAAAAACGAGCTGGGTAAAAGTAGAAATGTTTTCTGCGGTTTAGTCATTTTTTTTTTCGTGTTGCTTTTTTTTTTTTTTTTTTTTGTGTTTTATCGCCTTCGGGTGCATCTGCTGTGACTGAGCTGCAAAGAAATTAATTCGCTTAACCTCTGTCGACACCTCCCACAACCAAGTAAAATAAGAAGAAGACGACACACAAACTACCTACCACTAAGTAAACTACCTGCTAACCAAATAACTACCAAAACAAGGCTTTCACTCATTCACTCACTCACTCACATTACCTACCCCTACCCCTTCTCGAATCAATTTGGTTTCGTTTTTTTTTTTTTTTTTTTTTTTTGTATTTTTAAGTTTGCACTTTTGACTGACTTATGCAAATTTGCGTCCGTTTTGCAACCGAAGCAAGGTTCATCGTCAAAAAAGGTCGTCTTGGGTTAACTGCCACCTAACTGACTTGACTTGTCTTGTCTTGTATTTGAGTGACGACTACCTTACCTTACCTTATTTATCCTTTTCTATCCACCTAATTATGCAAAAAGCCTCTTAAAGGTGAAAGGAAGCCCAAAAACTGTTCAATGAAAGACAAAAAATAAATTTTGTGTATGATGACTTTGTCTGGAATTTCAATTTGTAATTCAAAAGGGGGGGTTGAGATAGACCACACCCCTCTTCCTCTCCTTCTCTCTCTCACTCTTGCTCAATTTGTTGTTGATTTTAGTTGGCCTCCTCCACGGAAATCCATTTAAAACCTAAAAAAAAAAAACACAACCAAGTAAAATTTTTACAATTCACGCACCATTTCTATTGCATACATGTGTTTTGGTGTTTTTGAAGTTAAATATGTTGGCAAAAAATGCGGAAATGCAAAACATTTTCATATTTACTATAGTGTGAAAATAACAACAACAACAACAATAACACACAAGTGTATAAAAATCACACACAAAAACTTTGAGAAAAAGAAAAAAAAAAACAAGAGCAGAGAATGCTGCTGCTTTGACCTGAATTACTACAAAAGAAAACGAGAAACGGAAATATAAGGAATGGGAGGGAAAATTTATTAGGAAAATGAAAAAATAGAAAATGGAAATGAAAATGAAAATTGTTTTACAGTTCTTGCCAATCAAATTTACTAGTAAATTATTCCATCTAGTTAATAGTTGGCTTATTAAAAATTAAAATTTCAGCTCATCAAGAAATTAAAAGAAGAATTAAAAATGCAAAACTGGCTTTTAAAATTTAAGATTTTTGGCGTAAAAAGAAAAGAAAATTAACATACTTTAATATTAAATAAAAAAAATTAAAGAATAAATAGAAATAAATAAAAAGTTTCATAAATTGAAATTAAAAAAAAATGAAGCAAGCAAGTCGTCCCTGCCGACTTTGAGTATACCCTGTACCAAGTAGAGTAACTTTATTAAATCAAACTCCTTAAAATTTGCCATCAGTTCAAAGTAAAATTCTCCTCACAAGCGGCAGCAACGAACGCATGCTATCTCGCTCACACTTACTACGCAATGTCGCTCTGGGCATTTCAGTACAAATTGTACAAAGATATATCTGCGATATTTCTTGTCCGATTTTAACGAAATTTGGTCAGCTGATACCTTTTGGCCATATTATTCGGTGTGCCAAATAAGATTGAGCTACCTTTATTTTTACTCTAGTTATTCGTTTTTCCTAAATTGCGGGGACGGAAGTGGGCGTGGCAAAAATTTGAAACAAACTTGATCTGCGTAGACACTACACGAATGCTGACACCAAATTTGGTTGCTCTAGCTCTTGTAGTCTCTGAGATCCACGTGTTCATACGGACGGACAGACGGACGGACAGACGGACAGACGGACAGACGGACAGACGGACGGACGGACGGACAGACGGACATGTCTCAATCGACTCGGCTGTTGATGCTGATCAAGAATATATATACTTTATGGGGTCGGAGATGCTTCCTTCTGCCTGTTACATACATTTTAGCGACTTTAATATACCCTTTTACCCTATGGGTACAGGGTATAATTAGCGAAAAAATTAATATATTAATTGGGGCTGATTAGGTCCTTTTTTATTTATTACAAAAATTTAAAAATATTAAAAATAATTGAATTATTTTTTGATATTTAAATAAAATTTAAACAAGAGCTAAACGTTTAAATAGAACTAGATCATTCTTTTTATTATAAAACTAAAAAGTTTTAAATATACTTTGATTATTTTATAATAATAATAAGCACAACAAAAATATTGAATATAATTTTTATTATAGAACTAAAAAATATGGAATATAGTTTAAAACTAAAAATTTTTTGAATATTATTTCATTATTTTTGGTATAGAATTAAAAAAAAAACAAGAATTAACCGAAAATCTAAAAGTTTAAATTGAACTTTTATAATTGTTTTTATTATAAAACTAAAAAGTATTAAAAATAATTTTATGTTCTTAAGATTTAGTGCTATGTATGCTATATCTATAGAGATCTTATTTCCGACAAACCAAAAATCGTCATTAAAGATTATAAAAGACTAATATTTAAGAGACTTTTAAGAACTCTTTTCATATAGAAGTCTGTTAGCTAAAAATAGAAATATCTCTTACTTAAGTTAAGGAACTTAATTATATTTATAATATCATTCATTTATATATATAAATATTTCTCCTAGAAGTTAATGGGCAAACTTTGCTCCTCAAAAAGTTTTCGTTCTATAAAAATAATAAAGTTATTTCATTTCCAAAAAGCAAGCCCTTAAGGAATATTCAAGTTGAAATAAAACCACAAGCAACAGGTGCTAAAAAAGAACTTTAAGAAAGAAAAGGAAAGAAAAGAAAAAGAGACAGAGACAGAGATAAGGAACATATTCCAACAGAGGCGTATGCCGTCATGTCATGGGTAAATGGTTTCAATGCAAATTCCAGGCCCTTCAACCACCAAAATGCAACCCAAAGCTAGCTATCATTCATTCCCCTGATGAAGACACAAACACATCTAATATATATATATATACATATATATTTTTACTACTCCTTTTGCTAAGAATTCACAATTGGACATTTGGTTGGCTGGCATGGCCCTGGGGGGGCCTCCATCAAAGTTGATTACATATACTGTGAGAGGATTGAACTTGCTCTGACTTTTCTTCTATTTTTCTTATTGTTAACTAGTGGTAGAACATGGCAAATGGCAAAAAGTAATAGCAAAGAAAAAAAAATAAGGTTTTACCTTCAATCTCTCGGAGTGGAGTAGAGCAAAAATTGGATTCGCTACTGAATTTGGCACGTCCGCTAACGAGCCTCGTTTTAGCAATTTTCCTCCATAATCTCTCTAGGAAATGTTAAGCAATAGTATGTCTATTTGTCTCTCTCTCTCTCTCACTCTCTCACACTCTTTGCCTTTTTTTCACACTATTTTTTGTTGTTGTCTTCTTAACTTGGTTTGTTGTTGTTGTTGTTGTTGCTTTGTGTTTAAAGGATGATGATGATAGGCAATCTCTTTTGGATTCAATTGTTTCCGGTTGGTTTTTTCTTTTTTTTTATGTTTTTTTTAAGCTGAGTTGGAGCTCTCCATGGGTGTCATTGAGTGAGAATCTCATGGACGTGACCGAACTTGAGGCAATTATCTGTGGAACACCACAATAACAACAACAACAATAGCAACAATAACAACAGACAATCGCAATGAAAATTTTCACGCGCCAACAACAAAGACAATTAGAGCTACGCTACAGAAGAAAAAAGAAAAATAAGGGGGGGATAAACCAAAAATCAAAATCGAAACAACAAACACAATACAGCAACAATAAAAGCCTGGCAAAATGGGCGTGGCCAAAAAGCAGAGAAAGAAAATTGCCATCCTGTCAAATGAGCAAGCTTCAGCTAAGTCTATAGCATTGTGTTGCACCTGTTGCAATGTTTGCTTCGGTTTTTTTTTCGAGTAATTGAAACTGTTTTTTTGTTTTCTATAATTTATTTTTATTTTTTTTTTTGGCTTAACCATTACCGTACGCAATATTTTTCCTGTTTTAAGCCAATTAATTATTTGATTTTTTGGTTTTTCTGTTAATTAAATTCAATTAATTAAAAACTATTTGTGGGTGTGTTGTTGTTTGTCATATAAAATCAGAAACATGGCGCGAGGGGGTGGTATAATTTCTTTTTAACATTGTGTGGGCGTTTCTTCATTCTATATTCCTTGCAACTTTCTCCTCATTTCAAATGTGAAATAACTATAATTCATACACTATACATTTAGCAGGGCATAACGGTTTATATAAGAGACTTATGAAAGGTAATGAAATTTCAATAATAGAAAAGATAAACTTCAATTTGGAGTTATATATATTCGATTTAGATGTGTTTTGATAGTTTAACTTAGACATTTGAAATGATCTTTAATATATTCTTAGTACTTTTACAAACTTTTTTGATTAAAATTATCTTTAATGTTTTTATATAATTTAAATTTTAATATAAAAGATATTAAAATTTAAGAAAAAATTCCAATGAAATTGGTTAGCTAAGGAAATATTTCATAAACTTTTTTGATTAGAATTCTCTTAAAGGTTTCTTTAACATTTAAATTTAAGTATAAAATATATTAAAATTTAAAGAAAATTCAACTCTGGCTCAAAGTTCAATAGATTTGGCCAAAACAAACCAAGAATCAAATGTATTAGAGCTAAATTTGGAAACAAATTTTTTATATGTTAAATTCTATTACAAAACTTATATATAAAATCCAGTTAACAACTTAAAATCTCTTGTACTAAAATAAAATTTCATTAAATATTTAATATCTGATATTATAGAAAATATTTTAAATATTCCAGAATCTGTAGCAACAGTTTTAAATTAAAAATAATATATATATTTTCGTAATATCCAAAACTATACAAACTATTTTAAATATTCGAGAAACGGTTAAAGGAGTTTTAAATTAAAAATAATTTGTTTTTATATATATTTTCATAATATCCAAAACTATACAAAATATTTTAAATATTTCAGAAACTGTAGAACAAATTTTAAACTGAAAAGGAAAATATCTTTTAAATATATTTTTTATAATTAAACTAATCTACTTTAAAAAACTATATAAAAAAAGAAAACTAATTTAGTTTTTTTTTGTTTTTTTTTAAAGCTCATAAATAATAATAATAATAATTTTTCATTAAAATTTTGTTTGAATGAAAATTTATTTTTCTTTGCTATGGTTTTTCTTTAATTAGCAAAGCCTTTAGTACATGATTTCTATTATGTTGCCTTTTTTTTTCTAACATTAAAAAAATTTCAGTGTTGAAATGATCCTGTGGCAAAAAAAAAGGCAAAAGTTTATAGTTTATGCCATTGATTTTTATGGATTTTGTAATGCTCTTGAATTACAAATAAGTTAAAAAACAAATAAAAATGGGGAAACCTTTTATTACTTCCATCATTTTGGGGCGCAGCATCTCCCATGATGATGGCTTTAATGTTGTGGATTTCAGTTTCATCTCAAGTTGAAGGCGCAAATAAACATAAAACATTTTTCCAATCATATTTTGGGTGCGGTGCAGTGGTTAAAAAACCAAAACCAAAAAACAAAAAAAAAGGCACCCAAAGGAAATCAAATAAATTATAATTTATGATTGAATATGATTAAGGGACGCGCGGGGCGACTTAAGACACACATTTGAAGACAACTTGGCAACGAACAAGAAGGAAAAAAGATCAGAGTTGAATATTTTTGGAGATTTTCTTTATTTTTTTTTTGTTTTTGGTAAAAAGGAATCCGAAACCAAAATGCCAAACGATTTACTTTACTTTGAATCTACAAAATTGTTTCATGTGTGGGTGAAAAAGAAACTTTATTTATTTTTCTTTTTTTTAATTATTTTTTAAATGATTTTCAAACATTTCGTTTTCATCCCACAGGCAACTACAGTTATATTGAACATATGTTTGGCAGTTATTTAAAAGGGGGGAAAGAGAAGGAAACCCACAACATAATCTTATATAAAAATTGTAAGACTCTCTGTGGCATGTTAGGGGATTTTGATGAAGCACAAATTAATCTTTTCATTTTATTTTCTCTTCTTTTTGTTTCTCTCTCTTTTTTTTTCTATGTCTTTTGTGGGTTTCCTCCTTTTTTTTTTTTTTTTTGTTTAAATTTAAGTGATAACAGGCATAATAAAGTTTTCAACGCTTACTTTGGCAATAGAAAAGTGTAGAAATTAGAGAGAGGAAGCAGCAGCAGCAACAGAAGGGAGGAGTAAGAGAAGATGTTGTGGTGGAGGCAGTCAGTCAGTCGACATGCAACTTCTGTTAAATGAAGCTTGAGGCTGGAGAAGATCCCACCATGACGTTGTCATTTTCAGTTGGTGTTTGTTGCCTTCCTTGCGTGACAACCAAACATTTCTTTTAAGATTTAACAAAGTACAAGAAAGACATCAGACATAGATGAATGGAGATGGGATTGCTGCAATTGATGAGTTTGATGGGTTTATAATATTTGTAGGAGAGTCTTTTTTAATGGATATTAAAAAAAAAAAAAAAAATTGTCATTTTTTATTAAAACATAGCTAAATATAAAAGTGAATTAAAATTGAATTTAAAATTGTTTTAATATACCGGAAAGAAATTTTATAGCAATTTAAAATCAATTTGAACAAGTGCCAAAATAGTAAAACATTTTGGCCAACTTTACTTTACTGTCGTTTTGCTACAACTTTGATACGAATTTGTTTGCAATTGAAGTGGCTAAACAATTAGCCAAAAGCATAGAAATCTTGTTGGCAACATTCACAAAGTGGCAGAGTTAGCTAGAGCGAGCCTGCCGCTGTTGCACCGCTCTGTTGGTGCACCACAAATAATTTATGACTTTTTCATATTTGCCACTTGCAACAGCAATAGAGATTTATGGCAATATGAAAATTGAAATGCAATCATACCAAAAATATTATGTTAACCTCTGACACGGACAAAATTCAAGTAAAAAGAAAAAAGGAGGAGATACCAAGAGAGAAAAAACTGAAATTGAAAATACATTGGCCAGAATGCCAGCAACAGGAGGCAAAAAATTGTATAAAAGTAAAATAATATAAAATCCATTTAAACTTTAAACATAAATCAGTTATTAGACAGGCAAGTAAGACAGACAGACAGATAGACAGATAGACAGATAGACAGACGGAACAAAGCCAATAGACAGACAGACAGACAGACAGTCAGAGGAGAGGAACAAACTGTTTGAAGGAGACATAGTTTTGTGAATGGCTTGTGGCGCCCTTTTTTTTTTTTTTTTTTTTTGTTTTGGTTTCAGTTATTTCGATTTTTGCCTCCAAAAGAGTTTTTCTTTAGTTTCTTTAATTCATTTTCTCCCCATTTTTCTAATGTGATTGACAAGCCATGAAATTGCATTTACTATACAACCTTTAACCTCTGATTTAACCCCACTTTGACATAGATTAGAGAGTTATGTCCTTTTGAGTATTATTTTCGTTTTTCTTATCCTGCTGTGTAGAAAAAATTTCAACAATAGAAATTGTACATGGATGGAGGTAGGTAACTATTTCTCTCCCCTTATCACTGTATTTTTGTTTTTTGTTTTTTTTTTTTATTTCTCCAAAAGTCAAAGGCCTCGGAATACCACCTCATGTGCACTTCCATCCATTCACAATGAAAACCATTGACAATGATGATTATAATGATGATGATGATGAAGCAGCATGTCTCCAACCAATGGCCACCCAAGTGAATTAAATTTCCTATCTACCATTTGTGGCCTTGGCTAAACTCCCTCCCTCCTGTTTCTCTTAATGCTTTTGTTGTTGCCAGTTTCTCTTTGTATTTTTTTTTGCATAAACCTCATATATCTCTTTTACTAATTTGTTGTTTGATTTTTTCTTACATTTTATTTTTGTTTTGCCGCCTTTATGACTGCTGCCAACGCCTTGGCAAAGCGAAAATTTATTTATTTTGCTTGAGCATTTTGTGGATTTCGGTTTTTGTCGATTTCGTGTTAAAATAAATTCATAATATTTAGGAGCGGAACGTGATGAGCATTTTTTTGTTGCTTCTTTGTTTTTTTTTTTTTTTTGCTGCTGTTAGCCAATTTGTAAGGTTTATTGACTTGACTTCAGTTTTGAGAATTCCTAAAAAAAAAAAAAAACCTAAAAGCAAAATGAAACGTTGCAAAATTGAAATCCTAGGCCTTTAGTCTCTTGTTTTTGTAATGAAAAGCTTTTGAAAATGGAATCATAATTTGAAACAAATTACTTATAAATATATCAATTTGAAGGAAAATAGATCTTTGGTTATCATTATCAAATTTAAGAAGTTCAAGTAAGTTCTAGTATTATTTCTCATACAAAACTTCTTATTGGGTTGATTTTGCTTTTAAATTAAAATATTTGTCAAACAATTTGCTTATTTTGAATAACAATTTTCCATATTCAAAATAGTTTTAGGATTGTCTTAATTTTTACTTCTTAAACATTCCAACTACTTGAGAATTATAACTAAAAATCTAAGGAAATGTTTAACGATTTAACTACTTGGGAATTATAACTAGAAATAGAAAAATCCAATTTGTAAAGCAAATTTGAAACCCTTGCGAATTTGAATTATAAAACTATTATTTTATATCCTTTTTAATGGTTTCTTTTTTTCTACATGAACATGAACAAATAACAAGTCAAAATGTAAACCTAAAATCTGGAAAACTATGATTGTTAGAAACTATCATTTAAAAAGGGATTTGTATACTCTGGGATTCATTTCATTTTAAATTAATTGCTATGATTTTTGCCTCTGTTTATTATCCTGTTGGTCCTTCTTAATATTAGCCTCCTTGACACCGGCACAAACAGCCATTTTCTTCTCCTTATATATTTTGATCAATTCATTTTTAGTTGGTATTGGTTTAATATATCCACGCTGGACCAAATATTTAATGGCAAGTGTTGTGCAACCAAGTGTCAATGCATAATGCAACGGTGTTGTCAATTTATAGCATAAATAGGCAAATGCATAATGTCCCATATCGAATCCCTGTATACTATCTTTGATATGGTCGCTAAATGGTAAATATTGGAGTAGAGCTGTTATATCTACGCCAATTTTTGATAGATAATAGAAGGCACCAAACCATCCCAATGATGTTAACAAATGGACTGGTATCAACACATACCAATATTGTTTATACATATGTTTAAATTTAGCAAATATGCTCATTTTCTTCATCTCATCAAATGGTTCTACTTTATTTCTCATTTTCGTCTCATGATTTGCCGATGATTTGAGACTAAATTTTCTAAAGTACAAAGTACTTAATGAGATTGTTCCACGTTTATTTTTGCCAAGATTAGAATTGGAACTGGAACTGGTAATGGTACTGATACTGGAACTGGTACTGGCACTGATACTGATACTGTTGTTATTATAATTTAAACGGAATTTTAGACTTGGATTTTGAACTGAACTCAGACATCGTATATGGTAAGGGCATTGAATGCGGCAATTGTGAAAGTTAATTTTCCTTTTCAATAAACGCAGACCCATTAAATTTCGTTGATGTTGCATTGAAGTATATTCCAATAGATTGGTCAGGATTATGTAACGATAACGATACATTTATATAGTCATATATTTATATACATATATAATCCCTTAGTATCGCTTATTATTATTATTAAGCTGTTTTCGTCATTCAGTTTATAAATGGTCAGTTTATTGTTGGTTAGTTTACTTTTATTTTTTTCTTTTTTTCTTTTCGTTAACTAGAAAGGATATGTTGTTTAGACTCTCTTTTTGCGAATTTATATGAAATTTTTTTTTTTGCACAATATTATGAATTGTTTTGTTATTAAAAAAGAAAAAAAAAAATAATAATAACCAGCATATAACCGTTACAATTTCAAAACAAAAACTAAATAAAGATTTTACGAGTGAAATATTGTTATAAAGAAATAACATATATCTCTTAGATAACTTTGTTACTAGAAAAGATTGAGTAGAAAAAAAAAAAGTATTGATTTGTGTATATAGAGAATTAATTCTCTCTCTCTATCTCTCTAAAAATTCTCTTTTATGACTTGATATCATTTAACATTTGATTTATGACTATCGAGAAAGCCCTTTCCAATTCTTATCTAATCACTTATTTATGAACCACCATATTTAGGCCAAATTTGTTGTTTTTTTGCCTTCCATTATATCGATTTTCATTATTCAAAGCACTTTCCAACGTGACAACTCAAATGCATTCCCATACCTAACTCTGAAATCCAGGCCACCGAGAGAGGGGACTACAAAAAAAAAAAAAAAAAAAAAAAAAAAAAAAAAATAAACCGCAGGCCACAAACGTCGCGTGCCTCTGTCTGAATTTCTGTCTACTATTCGCCCTACACAGAGCGCTTGCTATGCCCCACCTCATCTTACCTCACTTCACTTCACTTGAGTTTAGTTCATCACCTCCAATTCCGCCACTACTGCCTCTACTCTAGTCAATCTTTGGGGCATGCACCACGCCCACACCCACGCGAATGTCACGAGCCAGAAAATTGGGTGAAAATCTCTTGTTTTGGTATCGGGTATACATTTTTTTTGTCTTGTTATTTCTGTAGTCATGGATGAAAAAGCTTTTGCTCGTTGCTTTTCAATTAGCATAACAAACCACCCGCGTCCCCATTCCCCTTTATTTTCTCCCTCCCATATGTATATATATATATATATCTCATTCCAAGTGCTGGTCTTCCACTCAACACTCAATCGGGAATAGAAGAATTTCTAATATGGCGCCCAAAAATTCCCACTTGAAATGATTGTGGGAAGACTAAGGCCATGAAAAGAATAGGATGGAAGGGGGGAATGGAGTTGAAGTTGAAGTTTGGAGAGGGAGGCAAATGGATGGCGTGTGGATCAATTCAAGTTGAAAAGCCAAACAAATCATGTGTCTTGTATCTAGATCTTGTTGTCAAACATGTTGTTGCTGGTGGTGGTGTTGGTGGTGGTGATAGCGGTGGTGGTCGTGGACGTATTCGTGGTGGTGCCCCTATTTGGTAATATATTATATATTTATAGTTGAAACTTTCCCTGGCTTTAGAAGTGGTTTAACCATAAATTTTATTCCTTTTTCTCGCCCCCTCCCCCCCCCTTTTTTTTTATATAGATATATACCCTATACATAAAGGCTAAAGGGAGATTATTATACCTTTGCAAAAAAGGTATATTAATTTTGGTCAGAAGTTTGCAACGCATAGAAGGAAGCATCTCCGACTATATAAAGTATATATATTCTTGATCAGCACGATGAGCTGAGTTCATTTAGCCCTGTCCGTCTGTCCGTCTGTCTGGATCAACGCAATCTCCTCCGAGACCCTTAAAGCTACAGAGCTGAAATTTTGCACCTAGGCTTCTTTTTGCTGCAGGCATTGTATATCTCGGAATCATCCCGATCGGATGACTATATCATATAGCTCCCATAGGAACGATCGGTCGTGAATAAGCTTTAACCTCAATAACTTTGTTGTTTTCCAAGGAAATATCACGAAAGTCGGTATTTGTGAGTTTTATATACTTCTCAACATATCCACCAAGTTTTATGAAAATCGGTTGACTATATCATGTAGCTCCCATAGGAACGATCGGTCTTAAAAATGGATTTCGTGCTATAACTTGGTTGTTTTAAAAGCGATTATCACCAAATTTGGTATTTATGAGTTTTATATACTTTCTAACATATCTGGCAAGTTTTATCAGAATCGGGGCACTATATCATATAGCTCCCATAGGAACGATCGGCCAAAAAATTGGTTTTAGTTGAAAATCTTTGATATTTTAACAGCGATTCAGTCGAAATTTGGTATTTGTAAGTTTGGTATATATAAAAATGTGTCTGTTGAGTTTTAACAGAATCGGCCGACTATATGATATAGCTCCTATAGGAACAATCGGACCAAAAAAAAAAATTTTTTTTACTTGTAAGTTTTTTTCTTGAAGCCACGGGCATGATTAATTTTATATACTTTTTTATGATTCTGGTTATTTATATGTAATTGAAAAAGAATTGCAAAGGTATCCGAACTTCGGCGTGGCCGAAGTTAGCCCATCCTTCTAGTTTTTAAATTAAATCAAAAGGAGGAAAAAACTCAAAAGGCTTTCCCTTCTCTACTCTAAGTTGGGAACATCAAATGAATGAGTATCTTCTAGTCGAGACTTGAACTAAATTTAATTTAAGCACCAAAAATAAATTGATATTTTTACTAACTTAATCTTTTATTTTTCTCTTTCTCTTTCTAGGTAAGAATAATCAAATATTGGACTTTTTAATATTTTTAATATGGCAAAGAAGAAAAAATCTTTGAAAATTTCTTAAACAAAGGTTGCGTAAGTTTTT
The DNA here is from genome assembly GCA_018903615.1 of Drosophila neocordata. Classification (NCBI taxonomy): domain Eukaryota; kingdom Metazoa; phylum Arthropoda; class Insecta; order Diptera; family Drosophilidae; genus Drosophila; species Drosophila neocordata. Next base: position 2,303,924 of record JAEIGI010000001.1, read on the forward strand.
CCCCCATTTCTCTGCATTAGGCAAAGTTTTCCGGGTTTTTTTTTTTTTTTTTGCAATTAACAAAAATTTCCTACAATTGGTAGGCTAAATGGTTTAGCTTTTTGTCTCTGTCATAACTTCAATTTTTACTTTAGTTTCAAATTTTTCATTTTGGTATTGCGTGCAAATTTTAATTTTTCATGGCAATTTTGAATCAGTGGAAAAAGTTCAAAAAGAAAAGAAAAAACAAAAGCAAAGAGAAACATTTTGCCAATTGCCATAACGACGATGACGATGACGTTCAATAAACCGAAAATGGAACCAGAGATTAAGATTTAAATCATTCTCCTTACCTCACCTCATCTCACCTCTCTGTTTGTTTCTTTAAATATTAAAGTATATGAAATTAACATTCATTTTCCTTTCTCTCTCTCTCTCTCTCTGTCTTTGTTTCTGTCTCTGCCTTTGTGTAAGTTTTTAATTGTTATCATTTACTTTCGGCTGTCGCTTTTATTTTTAGTTTCATTTCTTGTTTTTGTTTTCTCGATTTTTTTTCTGATTTATTGCTCAAGGTAGTTTAAATGTGGGGAAAACATGTAATAATGATCAATTATATGGAAAGTACCTCATATCGCGAAATATATAGTAATACATACATAATTGATCAATTTGAGTTGAGTGATGACATCTACATATAAACAGATATATATATATATACATATATACATACATACACAGATTGGTTGTAATCAAAGTATACCGGAACTTCAATGTAACCGAAATACCATCAAATTGAGCGCTTGTTAAATTTGAAAAAAAAAAAGAAATGGAGTATTATGTTATATAATTTTTTCATTTAAAACGACAGCTTAATATGTTTTAAAATTGCCGATTTTATTTCTTAAGCAATGCACTTCTTACTTAAAAATTGTTTTAAAATTCCTTTTATGACAACTTGTTTCAATATTTTGTCTACAAAAAGGATTTTAATAAGAAAACTTGAGACTTTTCGATCTTACTATAGAGACCCCAAATATATCTTCATATATTGAAGAAAACTTTATAAAAAAATCTACAATTTTTATATTAATTACAAAGATTCTAAATTCAAATTTAATTTCATACTTAAGGTAAGGTTTTCTCTTGGTTTTTAGTACAAGGGCTATAAAAAAAAAAACAGCTTAAAGGCAGATTAAACAATTTGTATGGTATTATTTACCAAAAGGTAAATAAAACTTTCACCATAATTACTTTATCTTTGACTTTATGTCAAATTTTTTTGTTTTTGGTAAAATTACACAAGCGCACGACAGAGACACACAGATACCTATTCACTCATATTCATATGTATTCACACATTTTCCATATTGAGTGAAAGTCCTCCATTGAACTTCTATTAAGTTTTGTCCTCAACTAAAAAAATAAAAGAAGAAAGAAAGAAAAACTGCACGCAATAAACTCCATAGATTTTTCACACATCAACACCTACTGCCGCCCTCCCCGTGCCTAGTTGTTTCCATCGTTGCATACCCCCCCCCCCATACCATACGCATTTGCCTTACCATCCAAGTTCATAAAAATCATAAAAATCGTAGCGTTGCGTTGAAATAAAACCAATATTTATTGGCTATGCCAGCATTTGGTTTGGTGCGGTGTGGTGAGGTGAGGTGGGTGGTTTGAGGAGAGGAAAAACTTTATTACCAATTTGCCAATTTGAATAAAAATGAAATGAAAACGAGATGAAGCACAGGGAGCAGCCACAGCAGCGCAGTAGTTGGTAACTTGTTAAATGTGCAGAAGATGAAGTGTATAGGCGAAAGGGTGTGTGTGGTGGAGTGGAGCGGGCAAGTGGGTTGTACACACACCTTATGTGAGTGTGTGCTCGTGTGTGTGTGTGTGTGTGTTGGAGTTAAAGTTGAGGTTGGCTGATTGAATGTTTGTCTTTGGTTGGGGAGGAGTAGGCGAAGAAGATTACAAGTGAAACAGACCAGGTATAGTTACAGTGGTACAAGAACTAAATGTTATATATGGAAAATATAATAGAATAAAATAAAACATAGTTTTTTCTACTTCTTTTAAAAAATTTTGCTTATAACATATAATTATATTTGATATTTATAAATACTTTTATATATATAAACAAAAAATTTTAATAGAAATACTGTCCAAAAAAGTGGGAATGGAAATATCTTATAGTAGTATCCCAGAAAACATCAATACAACACTTTTTTTTATATTATTCCAAATATTTTGTTTCAGTTGCTGTTAATAGGAGTTATTATTATAGTTTTTAAAGATTGTGTTGGTTTCTAAATATATAGAATTGATTTAGAACCGATCTGAAGCTTAAAAAATTATAAAATTTTGTCTTATCAAAACACAGTAAGAGGATAAAGTTATAGACTTAAAATAGATAGATAGAAATCAAGATAACTAAAAAGTTACTCTTTCTATGCATAAGCAGAACCTTTTTAGATAAAGATTTAGAAAATTTTGAAATATAATTTTGAAAGATAAAATAAAATACTTAAAACATTGTTGAAACAAATCTAGAATTTCGATATTTGTTTAAAAAAGTAATCTAGAAAGGGATCCGTTCTAATTTTAAATGTTTTTGCAATTTAAATTGTATTGTATCCTCTGCTTAGAAATCTTTCTTGTTATAAAATTTTAAACCACTGTAAGACAACAACGATCGAGCAAACGTAAGATCATAGTGACAACCAAAGTCATTGCATATGAAAATTATGATGTCTGTGCCGCCGCCGCTGTCTGGTAGCTGTTGGTTATATTTTTGACTGCACCTTGTGGCATGTTGCAAGATTTAACAAGGATTAATCATCAACTCAATGATGTGATGTGAGAATCAATTTTTATAGTCAGAGAGACAAATTATCATTAGAGATGCACCCTTGACATCAACCAAAAAGCTGCATCACTCCCACTCTACCTCCCACCACCTTTCCTCTCTTCTCTCTCCCACTCTGTGTTGAAGCATTAGAAAGTATTTTGCCCATTTTCCTTCCTTTTTTTTTTTTTTGTTTTGTTTTTGTCAAAGAAATTGATCACGTGGCGATTTTATGATAATATTTCGCTTCTTTTTATTCACCTTCTGTGTATATATTTTTTGTTTTTTATTTTCTCTCTCTTTTTTTTCATTTTGGTGAAAAACTAACGTGTCACGTCGTTGTCGAATGATCGTAACAAATATGAGGGTTAGCCCTGGGGTTAAATTCAGGTGCGAATAAATGCAAATAGCTGGGAAAAAGGCAAGGTGCCAACTGTTTGTTGGAATTGTCGTGATGATAATGGTGACTCAATCCAAGAGGAAAAACAGCGGAAACGAAAAACTCAAAAGCAAACAAATAAAATGAAATGAAAAAGAAGAGAGAAAAAAAAAAAACTTAAAATAGAAGAAAAAGAAAAAAAAGAAGTGAAAAAAACCTTTTGGCATATCAAACTCGGCAAATCGGCTGAGACAAAATCTCTTTGACAGCCTTCAACTAAAAGGAAAAACACTAACAACAACAACACTACAGCAACAAAAAACTGATGCAACAAAAACATTGTAACATTGCCGGAAGACACGGCCAGGCCAGGCCAGCAAATGAACAGAAATGAATGAAAAAAAAAAAAGAAATAAAAGAAACGAACGAAAGAAAAGGAAAAAAAAAAATCGACGCGACGTCGTTCAAACATTCAGCGAAGTTCGAATTGTTTTCAATATCGAAATGCACTTTTTGCCTTTGACAGACAGATCGGACCAGCAGCAACAGCAACAACAACAGCAACAGCAAATAGCAACATTCGAAGTTGCAGTCAGAGCGAGCAGAGAGATATACAATCTGACAGCAAGTCCAAAGACCCAAAACCCGACAGATGGAGCCATAAAATGGCAGGAGTGCGGGGACAGACCAATAGGTTACATTGAGAGGATGGTGGGGGGGACTAGGGTGATAGGGCTTTGCAGGCGCATCTTTAGTTTTCCTCTTGTTTTCGTTATTGTTGTTGTTGTTGCTGCTGCTGCTGTTGTTGTTTATGCTTCTTGGCATTTTCTCGAAATGTGCAGCTGCTAAAGATGAAGATGAGGACTCGGAATTGGAATTGAAGTTTACTGCATTTGGCCGGGAATTGATGTTTCTGAAGTTGTGGCAAAGGGCAGTATGTTGATGGATGGGGAGAGGGTAAGGGAAGGGCGCGGAAACTATTTGCTTGTTTGCTCGCTGGTTGGCCATTAAATGTTTACGTTTATCGACATAATTGCTAATGCTCATATGTGATGATCATTATGATGATGATGATAATCGTTTTCTACTTTAAAAGGAAATGTAAACTGATCTCCCGATTAGAGCAAAAGAAAATCTATAAAAAAAAAACACATTGCGAAATAGATGGCAAATAGCACAGCGTTATGGATTGAAATTAGAGTTTTATTAGATTCTTTGTTTATATGAAAATTTTGTATACAAAAGTGCAACAATTTGTCCTCTTTGTGAATAATAAAAGTAGTTATCTTATCGATTGAACTAATATTTGGATAATATATCAAGTTACTTATATCGAAATTGATATATTTAGAATCGGTCAATAAACATTACGAAATGCCATCTCTGCTATTAAGTAGGGTTAGGTCCTGTTAAATTTACTTATCCTGCTCTATTCTTTGCATATAAATGGTATGATCCTTAGAAGTACGCTTGTAGTAAGTGTTTTAGCTCATAATATTAACTTTATTTGCTTTTATTGATTTGTTTTATAGTATTTATTATAGTTAGGTTAGTTAGGGCGCATTGCTCTTCATAAGGCCTATCATAATTATCTTATTTGATGCGTTACCAGAACGTGCTTCTGGTGATTCAAACGAATTTGTTTAACTACAATAACTCTGGTGGAACTGTACTCAAATAAAGTAAGGATACTTCACATTTTAGGATCCTTACTTAAATATTAGGGCGCATTGTTATCATAATTATTCTTTGTGATGTGTTTTGAGAACGTGTTTCGGTTGATTCGAACGAATTAGTTTAACTACAATGAGTTTGGTAGTACTGTACTCAATATAAAGTTAGGTTAGGTCACATTTTAAGATCCTTTGTTAAAGCCTATTACAATGGTTATTCATTGTGCGTTTCCAGAACGTGTTTCTTAGATGATTTCAATGGATTTAAAAGAACTACACTAAAAATAGCATAGAATTGTATCACTTTGTTCCATTTCCACTTTGTTCCCTTGCAGTGACTTTGATTGTCTTCAATTCCATCAGACTTTTGGTCAAGTGAATGCATAATTTCTTACAAAAAAATAAAAAACCAACACATTTGACAAAGTCGTAGAGATAAAGATTTGAGATGTTCAGTTTACACTTTTTGCAATCTCCCCCCAAGAGAAGAGAGTGAATGAACTCTAAACAATTGAACATTAACAAACTTTTTGTTTTGTTGTTTTGTCTTTCTTTTGCTCTCTATGTTGCGGTTGTGGCTGTTATTTCTTTCACCCATAATCTCTAATTTTTCGGTTTTCACATGTTATTGAACCCCAATGGTGACTTTTATTATTATTTTTATGTTTAAGTTATTTTTCATTATTAAAAAAGTATTAACGCCCCAAAAAAAAAAAACACAAAACACCAAAGTGCTTCAAACTTACTGCCAAAAGTAATGTTTGGTAGCCAATCACGTCCCATGAGATAATCGCATAAAAGTGTTTGGGCCAAGATGAGCGCGCGCGATCACCATAAAAACCGTCATCAATTATGTGCAAGATTATGGGTCCATGTCTAAAGTATTGTGAACTTTTACTTTAAGTGATCAAGAGGGCGCCCTTTGCTATGGCTCTTGGGATGAATCTTTGATCAGGCTTACAGGCTTCATACTCTCTAGCTCCTCCTTCTTACACTCCTCTTTCTTCTCCAACCTACACACTTCATCGCTTTTAAAAATCAATTTTGTTTGAGGTTTCGCCGTTGATAGTGTCTGTGTCCGTTGTCCGTTTTCCATGAGTCGTGGTGCTGGTAGGTAGTTGGCTTTTACTGCCAATACACACACACACAGGTGCTCGCACATGTTATAAGCCTTTCGGAAGTTTACCTTTCTGCCAAAGTGAAGTTTGACCCCCAAGCTCCTGAAAAGTTATGAACTTGTTTGCCAACTTAATGAGTTACAAGAAAGAAGACAACAAAAACAAAAAAAAAAAAAAAAAAAAAAAACGATATTCAACCAAAAAGGGGGAGGTTGAGCTGATGGTGATGTTGTTACGGCTGCCGCTGTTGCAGCAGTTTGAGGCGGTACCCGAGGAGGTCTGACTTATGTGCCATGATGTTGTAGTTTGGGGTTTTTTTTTTTTTGTTTTTTTCATTCGGTTTTCATCTTTTCTTTTCGTAGCTTCTGGGCATTGCCAAATTGAGGTGTCGTAATGGTTGGAAAAACGCCATACAATGCAATGGGATGCGATGTTCAATGTTTGTTGTTCATCTCCTCCATTGGACAACGACGGGAGGTTTTTTTTTTTTTTGTTGTGATAGTGAAAGTGCAGCAGTGCGCCACAGTTTCCATTGTTGTTGGCGCCAATCTTCAAAAGGCTTCTTAGCCTGCGGTAAAACAAAATATTAAAACAAAAGAAAAAAAAAACCTATTTGCAATGTTAACGAAATAACTAAAATGACAAGAAATTTGTTTGCCATTTGTCATTAGTTTTATTAGATTTGAATTGGAGAACAAGCTTTACTTTTATTTTAAAGTATTCAAAGTGAAATTTCACAACAATTCTTTTCATCTTCTCTCTGTTGTTATTGATATAATCAAATACAACAACAACAACTACTCCCTCCTACATATGTCATTTGATCCATAGTAACTAAATAAATTTATTTACGAAACCTTATGTTTGATTTTCACAATCGACTAATGTAATTTAATACATTTCAAGTTTGGCTTTCATCTCTCTCTCTCTCTCTCTTGTTTGGACCTTTCTAGATTCCTTCTTTCAATCTTCTTAAACTGTATTAAATTTCAATTATTACAACACCATTTCTTTCCAATCATTCATCCAATCTATACATCTCCATCTATCTATCTATCTATATCTACTTCTTTTGCTTCTCTTTTTGTAGATCTTATAGTTGCATTCAGCTTTCTATTCATTACACAATTAACAACTCGTTAGTTTTTTTTTTGGCTTTTTTTCTTTTTGTTTATTTGTTGTTTTTAGCGGTACCTGCCGCCGGTTCCGTTCCGTTCCGTTTGGTTTCATTGTTGGTCTGGCTAAATTCAAGTTCCAAAAAGTACATTGACCATAAACCATTTGGTAATAATCTCATTTTAATTGCCGCTAGCATAAAAAAAAAAAAATAAAAATAAAAAGAAAGAAAAACTTCAATGAAAGTTGAGCTAATGAAATTTTCATTTTTAACCCTCCCTCCCTCCCTCCCTTTTTTTTCTTTTTTATTAAGCCAAACTAAATCTATGCTTCAGTTAGTTACTCAATTGGTTGTGGTTATATCTTTTGCCCACCCTTTTGTAATGCCTCAGATAGATGGAGCAGCCTTGGAGGCATTAATAGATCCTCATCGTGTTCCACTAATTGTTGTCATAGTAGTAGTAGTAGTAATTGATGCCATCTTGTTACCATATTTATGACCTTGTCTCTTACCTCTTCTCTCATTTTTTTCCCCATCTTTGAAGTGCTCTTGAAAATGGTTTCTTTTAAGCAGCAGCGGCAGAAGAAGAAAAAAAAAAAGAAGTGTTAATGAGATTTTTGGGGCATCCACACACACACACATCCATCCACTAAAATTGTAGTAATCCGATAGTTTCAACAACAACTTCAAATATGTTGAAGGTGGTCGGTCGTCTTTGGTAACAAAAACAAATTTGATAGGTTTTGTTTTTTTTTTTTGCCATTGCTTTAAATTTGACAAGTTCAGTGACCCTTTTGCTATTGAGTTTAAGAAGGGCCCTCTCCTTGCATTCCATATATGGAAAACTGGATCAAATGGTTGTTGTTAGCCATCATCATCATCAACATTTTGTGTGTGACATGAGGAGGCAGGCGAAAGTCAAACGTAATGAAAAATATTTTAAATTATTGAGGAAAAATCACAAATTGCCGGCCAATATGTATTGAATTCAATTGAATGTGAATGGAAGATCGAGTTTGTTTTTTTTTTTTTTTTTCATTTTTATTGCCATTTGTTTTCTATGACTCCAAATTCGAATTCGATTTTTCCCCCCTTTGCCATCCTTGCTTACTTGCTCATTCTTGTTAATGGCAAATATATTTCAAATTGGCAAATGGCAAATGGGGAATTGCAATGGTTAAACAATTTTCAGATAATCCTTATGACAAATGTTCACATTTGTTGACCATATTTTTTTTTTTTTTTTCATTTTTAACCACAAATGGCAAATGCCTTCATGGTTATATCCATGTATAAGCCATATGTAATGACTCAAAATGCCTTTTGGCTAATTAGCGTATCGGCTTCATTTTACAAATCGTGTCTATCAAATTATATACAATTAATTGGACAATTACAATTTGGATTTGTACGTCAATTTTCAGTCGTGTCCCCACTATATAATAGTGGGCAAAGACGAAGTAAAGGGAGAGGGGGCAAAAGCTATGTCATTAGCTTTGTATTTAGCCATAGAGTTTTTAGTTGAATTGCATCTAATTGTGCCTTACACAGAGAGAGAGAGGCAAGAAGTGACTCCCTCTGTCTCACTCTTTTTATCTCTCTCTGTTTGCTTCTCTGTCTTTATTTGAAGGCTAAATCTATCTATCTAACATAAAGAATCTCTATTCCAATCTACTTTACGTCGAAGGTCATAATGATGATCATAATTGAACCCACTGTAAGAGTTCATTAGTCATAAATATTGTTAGAAATGATAAGATAAAGAACATTCAAGGCTTATCAAAATGATAGTTTTATGTGTAAACTAAATCTTTACTAGTAAAATAAACGATAAAACTGAATCTTTGAGATAATGATATATATATATATATATATTCCTAAATATTAGAAAAATATATAACATTATCCTTTAAAGTTTCCTTAAAACTTGGTTTTCTTTAAAAAAAATATAAGAAATTTTTAAGTTACTAAAAAAACGGAAATATTCATTTAATATAATATATATAATATTATTATTATCCTCTAAAACTTCTTTAAAACTTTATTTTGTTAAAAAAAAAACTAAGAGGATATTTTTAAGTTATAGAAAAATGAAAAACTTAGGGCCAATATTAGGTATTATTCTCTAAGACTTTTTCTAAGATTTCTTAATAACTTTGTTTTCATTAAACATTTACATTAAAGTTTCATAAAAAATAAAAATCAAGTTAATAAAATGGAAAACATATAATTTAAAATACTTTTTTAAAAAATAACTCAACTCTTTGAATATATAAAAAAATTTGTTGTATTAAAAAAACTCAATTTTTTTACAAATTTAATATATAAAAAAATTAAAAAAAGGAAAACAAAAATGTAGAAAAATTTTGGAAGATTTTAATAAAAAGATAAAACATATAGAGGTAGCATACAAAGATCATAAGTATTATCTTTTTATAAATCATTTGGTATTTCCAAATGATAAAGATATAGAAAAAATATAGAATAAAACGATTATAGAATAAAAATATTATTTATTTTATATATTTTATAGGTTACTTTGATTTCAAATATTTCTAAAGAAAGTCATATTTATTAATTTATTAAAACTTTTTCAATTTACTTTCAAATTTTTTTTAAGCGATTTTCTTAAACTTGTCTAAGAATTGTCATTATCGTTCTTCTACTTCTTCATCTACTTCTTCTTCTTCTTGTCCATTTCCATTTGACACACTAAACTTCTTTTCTTTTTCTATAAATAAATTTCACACCATAGAGTTGAAAATTTTCTTGTTAATTTCATTGAAAATAATTATATAAACAGTTAAAGTCCTAACAATTTCATAATCAGTTTTTGAGGCATTAAAAGCCATGTAACATGTTTTTAATGAGACCAAAAAATAATAAAAAAAAAAAACAAAATTAAAAAGAAAAAAAAAAGATACAGAAGACAAAAAGCAAGAGAGAAACTTGTTCTGGCCTAGGAACGTGATGGCAACAATGGTAATACGACCAAAGACCGACAACGATGATGACGATGACGATGGTGATGGCGACATACAGTCACCAAGTTGCAAGTTGCAAGCCACAAAGTGTGGCTCATCTCCTCAGTGGTTGTTGTTGTTATTGTTGTTGTTGTTGTTGTTATCGTGCCGGGTGGAGAGTTGGCGCGACTTAAAACGTGACACTCGGACGTGATTATGTCAACCATAGTGGAGCTCAAAATGCAGTATATCTCAAACTCTGACTTGATTTCTCCAATAACCACTCCATCCCTCTCCCTCTTTGTTTCTCTATCTCTCTCTGTGTGTGTCTGATATGTTACTCAATAGGCCATGTCGCATATCAAGGCTTTAACTGTGATTCTCTTAGAAGACTCTAAAAAAAAAAAAAACGCTTCTTAGATCTTTTTTGTTTTGTCTTTTTCACACATTCTTTAAAGCATTTATTTGTCTCTTTTTCTCTCTCTCTCTCTCTCTCTTTCTGCAATTCTAATTCCCCAAGCATTTGGTCACAGCACGTTGCCATACCATAATGATTATATGATCATAATCATGATCATAATCATAGTGATGATGCACTGACATCAATTTCAAATACTTCGAGTTTGTGTGTCTCCATGTGAGAAATTATTTCTGGGTCAATTGTGTGAGGCAGCGGCTCTCCTCCAGCTGATTAATTGCACTTTTTTGTTGTTGTTGTTGTAGCAACCTAGAGAGAATTTAATCTAGAGATTTCCTATATATTTTGTTTATTTCCATCTCTTTTTATAATCTTCTTCCCTTTTTCTTTTATCATACTTTTTTTTTAGAGTGTCAATTTAGTTGTCTTTTTCTTTCCGTTTGTCATTTGTCTTTTTGGGGTTTCAAATTCTAGAAAAGTAACATGGAGAAAGAGAAAGATGGAAAGAGAAAAAGAACGAGGGTAATTAGAAGACTCTAAAAATCATGATTTAGCATTTTGTTACACATTTGCTTCCTCTTCTTGGATTCTTTTTTTTTTTTTCTTTCGTAATTTTATTTTTGTTTTGTATTTTGGAAATGTTCCAAATATTTTTTTCGTGACTAGTTAACATAAAAATGCTTGCAAAAACAAAAAAAAAAAGGACAACAAGTTTCCTGCTTTCAATTTATGTGACAAAGTTTTTTTTTTATTCTTTTCATTTTTGCTTGGTTCGTTAACTTTTTCTTACTTTTTTGTTCTTTGACTTCCTTCTTTTTGGGGCAACCAGGTGAGAAGATTTATGAGACAATTCTTTTTCTATATTTTGTTATTATTATTTAGTTTCAAATAGCCAAAGATTTGGTCACGATCTATATGTATATATATATTAATTTAATGGGCCACAGCTGAATCAGACAATGGTATAGACAAAGTCGAAGGCGTTGCTGCTGCTGCTGCTGCTGCTAATAAAAGAATTTAAAAAACGCGGTCGAGGTCACGCACTGACATTTCCCTCAATACAACAATAGTATAATATATATATATATATATATATATAATGAATGTACATTTTGCCATATTATTGCCCAACATTATTAGATGGGAGAGGCATAGTCAGCGCCGCCATCGCCCCCCTCTTAACCCAACTCATCGAACTGGTTGATTTTGGTTGGGTCGATCGTTTCGTACGGACGTTTCGCTTTTCAAGCAAAAACTAAAAATTCTGAGTCAACGAACCTCTAGTTCAGTTCTTGTTAATGGTGGTGTTGCTGATATATATGTAGATATAGAGATATAGATACCGCGACGTGCCCAGTACATGATTTTCTTGTTTCTTTTTTTTTTTCCTTAGTATAAAAATAGCCCCTAACACGCATTAGATGAAGCATTTTGGCTAGACACACACACACACACACAGACATACACTCAGTGGCTCTTCACGAATCGAAAAAAAAAAACACACACACAGACGAAATATTCATCATTGTATGTGTATCTGTGTGTGTGCGTATTTGAAGCTGTGGGCAGATACAATTGGAGGACAGTGTGTTGCAATTTCTTTTACATTTTGTTGAGAAGTATTTATGGGCCACTTACCAATTAGCAACTGCTAGACAAAATGTAAAAGAAAAACCTCATTTTTCATTCTCTCTGGAAAAAAATAAAAATTACTAAAAATTCTATTTCTAAATGTAAAAACATAAATCATAATCAAATTCAAAAATATGTAAAGCCTCGTTAATATGCAATTTACCATCATAAGGGCAAATGTGGAAAGTGTGAAAAACTATAAAAGAAAAGCTGCAAAATCATCAAATTTTAAAATCATTTTTCTTTTGAAAAACAAAACAAAAGAAAAGAAAACTTAAATTCCTTAAGACTCAACAAAATGTCAGATATGAGGAAAATTATCTTAAGAATATATGAATTTAAAATTTTTCATATTTAAAAATATTCTTAGAAATTCTTTAAATTTGTTAAATAATTTTCTAAAAGTAAAAGCAATCTGAAAGTTTTTTGTTGACAATAATTGAATATTACTTAAATGTTTTATATTAAAGTAAATTATGGTAAATTATTAGTTTAATTTCAAAAGGTTTGAGGGACAGATACAGATAAAATATAGAATATATAAAAATAATTTTTATTCAATTTTCAATTAAATAAATTCTTTAAAAATTAAATATATATATTCTAAAAAATGATCAAACTATATTTTAATTTATTATATAAAATTGTCAGACTAATTTTGAAAGCTTTGAGGGACAGAGAAAGAAAGAGTATATAAAAATAATTTGAAATGAATTTAGAATAAATTTAAAAATTTTTTTGATATTATATAAAATTATAAATTTATTTAATAAATTATATAAAATTTTTAAACTAATTTTGAGAGGTTTTAAAAACAGAAAAAGAAAGAACAGAAAAAGAAAGAATATATAAAAAGAACTTGAAATAAATTCACAATAAAACAATTTACAGATATTATATAAAATTATAATAAATTTTTATATAAATTGTCCAACTCATTTAAAAAAATTTTAGGCACAGAGAAACGATTAATATTTAAAATTAATTTCAAATAAATTATTTAATAAATAAACTTGTTCAATAAAATGATTTTAGAATTTGCCAATGAAAGTTTTGAAATATTCTTAAGTTGATTATACTAAACCGGAATCGAAACAGCCTTTGAAAACCAATTTACAAATCAATTTTAAAGTAAAAAAAAAATTAAAAATTTTCCATATTTTATTTTTACGAATTTTGTGCGAAAAACAATGTTTTATTTCCCTCAATTTTCCTTTCACTAATTGAAAGTGTCAGAATATGAGAATTTCACACGTTTTTCTCACATCTGGCAATTGATTTAAGCAAATTCAAAGAAATCAAAGAATAGTTAATATTATTTTTTTCTTTTTTATTTCAACAACTTGAACTTTTGACCTACATTTCAAAGGGCAAAAAGGGAAGAAGAGTGGGAAGTAAATGAGGCATATATTATATATTAATAATTGTTGAATTTGAGCCATCTTTCTCTCTCTGTCTGTCTGTCTCTCTCTCTCTCTCTCTCTCTCTCAGTTCAATGCACTTCCTACCTCCCCCATTTTCTGCTCCTCCCTCTCTAGTTTAGTATAACTTCCTTAGCTAAATAAATAATCTTTTCACTTCCATCCATTCCAAGTTTTTTTTTGCTTTTTCTTTTAACTTTTCCCTTATTTTTCTACTTTGAAATATTATTGTTGTTGTTGTTGTTGCTTGCTTGCTAAGCAATTTTCTGCGTCATTACAACAACTTGAAAATTGTTTGCATTATGATTTTTATCATTATATCTAATTATAAGACACTGCAAGCCGAGAGAGAGAGAGGGGGAAAGGAAAATTTTGTAAAGACCAAGTTCGGCTTAGGTTTTGTTGTTGTAAAGGCTTGGCAAATAAAAAATAAATAGATATATATATATATATAAATGAACTCCAAGTTCGATATAAAAAAAATGAGGCCCTGCAGCTAAGACAAGAATAAGAACCTTTAAGTGAGACTTCAAACCAACAACATCAGCAGCAACATCAGCAAAAGAGCATAACAAAGAGACTATGAAGAGGAGTCGTCGTCGTCAGGTCTCCATTTGGGCTTGGGCCTAAGCCTGAGCCTGAGTCTGAGCCTGGACGCAAGGCAGGTGTGGGTTGATGATGATGATGATGCTGTTGTTGTTGCTGCTAGTTGTGGCTCATTACTGACACAGTCAAAGAATAAGAAAAGAAGTAGATTAAAGGGGGTTAGGGTTAAGGGGATAAGAGAAGAACACACCAACAACTCTGGCTTTAGATCTAGCATTAGCTCTAGCCAACAATAACAACAACAACAGCAACAATAACAATATGTCTTTTAGAAACGCCTTTCTCTTTGTTTTTTTTTTCTGTTGTTTGTTTGTTTTTTCTTAGCTTGAACCACTCCCAATCTTTTGCACGATTCCAACCGCGCGGGTTGAGGCAATTTTCGGCGAGCCTTCTTTTTTTTTGTTTTTGTTTTTTTTCTTGGTTTATTTTTTAATGCATTTTGCACACGCTCACTCAAAAAGAAACCATAGCAAACCAAACCAAACCCACCCACCAAATGGCAACCACTCAAAGAACTAAGACCAAAATATAAGTTAAGAATTTTATGCAAACTTCGTGACTAATCTGCAAAATGAACTTGAGTGAATGAGTAGTATTCTTCTTCTTCTTCTATTCTCTGATTGCAAATTTTTAAACTAGACAAATATTGGCATTTCCATGGCGCCAGAAAAAGAATAGTCTTTGGTTCGTATTTGTAGGGATTACAATCATAAGGAAAAGTGAATGTACAATGGTGTTTATATGGGGGAAAAAATAATGCCATAATATTTAGAACAAATGTATAAAGAAAGTTGTAAATAAGGAAGTGAGAGCGAAAGAAACAGAGAAGAAAATTTTCAATATTTTTTTTTTTTGTAAGTTATTTTGAAAGTAAAACTAAAGTTGGATGTGCGCGCGCGCTGTCAAAACTTTCTCGCCAGGCTTCCATAAATCTTTGCTTCAAGTGGCGCTTTCCCAAATCATTCTTCGACGGGCCATAGTCAAAAGAGTCAGTCAGTCAGTCAGTCATTCAGTCATTTGGTTGGTCTCTCTCTCACTTAACAATTGGCAGCTGCCTTTAGAGTGTCAATTTGGCCATCAGGCAAAGTAAATCATTAAAAATGGAGATGAAGCAGCCACAAAATGCAGCAGCAGCAGCAGCAGCAGCAACTGTAAAATGTCAATTTTGTAACCATTTCCATTTCATTTTCTCATTTTCCATTGATATTTCAATTTGGCAAAAGCAAAGAAAAAAAAAAGGGTTAACAATAAAAAATATGACAAAGCAACAGAAATCTTCATTTTCTATTTTCCAACAGGTGGCAAATTGTAATTTATGATTTGAAGCAAGAGAAGAGACTGACTCCTGCGGCAGGTTGTGAGGTTGAAAGGCCATTTAGTCAACGATTTCTAATCCATTGTATTGCAATCGTCTATGTGTGTGTGTGTGTGTTTACATTTTATTTCCCCTACTCCTTCTCCTCCTTTTTGTTTGCCTACTCCTTTCTGATGCAAGAGTTCAAATTCGGAGGTTAAACTGTTGTATGAAGATCAGCGTACAGATTGAGCGTATGGAGTGCTCCTACTCTCCCACACATATGCATATGAGTAGGTGGGTGTCATTGTGCCACGCCTATCTTCACCTTTTTTTTTTTTTTTTTTTTGTTTATTGTTGCCAGTCTCGCTTGACCCCATCGTGTCAATTACCTTGTAATTATTTTTCCATATTTGATAAATTGAATAACGCTCTTTTTTGTTTTTGTTTGCTTCTTTTTTCCTGGTAATCCTTTTCTTTTTCGCGGAAAATGTTTATCTATCGATTAATCTTTTTAACAATGAAACTTATGCAATGCGTGGGTTTCTAACTGACCTTTGTCTAGGCCTTCTTCTCTACCTTCCTCCCTCCCTCCCCCATTGGTTAGTTAATTGAGGAGGCAGGCCCGACAGCTGTTAAATTGACAAATGAGAGATGAAAATCTTTGAATTAACTTGAGGATTGCAGTTACAGTATTGAATGGAATGGATGGCCATGGTATGAGAAAAAAAAAAGAAGGAAATTTAACCAAGCTATGAAATTAAATGTAGAAATTTTATATTAAAGTTAGTTAGAATCATTTTTGAAAGGAAAAGATTAATAGAAAAAGGTTCAAGTTTAAATATAGTTTAGTATTATTAGATTCTTGTGATCAAAAGACAAAATTGTTTATGCCAGGCTTAAAAATGAGAAACTTAATAAACCATAAACCAAATCACAATGGCTCATTTACCAAAAAGTTACTGATAAAAGTTGAAAACTTTGAAACTTAGATCGATACCTAGCTATATGAAATTTAGGTAATCTATTCTTATATATCTTCTGGACTTTTAACGCGTCCAATTCTCAGTAAGTTCAAGTGGTCCAAGCGATACCAGGACATGTCTGTTACGAGAGAATCCCGACAGAAGTCTCCTGTCAGAACTACGAACTAGATAGTTAAGAATAAAAGTTTTAAGCTGAGAAATCGAAAGCTGTGATATGATTGCAGATCAAAGAACTCGAAAAGGTTCATGTTAAGTATAGTTAGAAGTGCAGTAAGTTAGAGTTAGAAGTATATATTTATAGCTACAGATAGATGGACCTGATTAAGTAAATTAGGAGAATCTATCCATTCAAAAACTTCTGTATAAACAAAGTATCAAGCTTTACTTTACGATTCAGTAAGGAGGAAAGATTAATTAGAATAAGTCTATCAGTATATGAGGATATGTTGACATTTCGATCCCAGTTTAAGCCTAAAAAACAGAAATTGCTTTTAAAAAGTTTCAATTTTTATGTAGAAATAGTAGAAAAAGGAAATAATTGCTGGTCAAATATAAAATTTTGTTATTTAATTCGATAATTCGATCAAATATAAACCTTGAAGGATATTTTATACTCGAGAAGTAAGTTACAGTAACTAATTTTTTAACTTAAATTACCTTAATATAGAAATAAACAAATTGTACTTAAGGTTAATTGAAATAGATTTTGGTACATTTTCTTTTTTGTAAGACTGTGCCACACCTTTATATTATGTACTTTCATTTAACTTTAAATCAATTGAAAGACCAACTAAAAATCATATATGTGTATGTGTTTAAGCTTTCAATGTTCATATATATATATATATATCTGTATAGTGTGACCATTATAAAACTCAACTGTCACTTTTCCTTTGTGTAATTTTCTTTTTTTTTTGTGCTTTTCTTTCCAGGTGTTATACCAGAAAATTGTATCACATGCTCTAGTGGTAAGCTCTTGTATACGTGCCGCCTCCGAAAGGGAGCAACAGCAACAACAATTGTTAAACCAGCAACACCAACAACAACACCAGCAACAACAGCAACAGCAACCCGCCTCATTGACCAGCAATTGCTCTAGTGATTCCACAACCAGTGAATCGGTGACCAAATCGAATAGCCTTAGCAGTGGTTTTGTCTCTTCCGATGCCAATTTATTAAATGCAACAACAACAACAACAACTGGTGGTGCAATCATAGCAACAACAACAACAATAGCAACAACAACAGCAACAACAATACCTTCCGTTCATCATTCAAAGAAAGGCGAAGGAAATTTGGAAAGATTAAGAGATCGTTATCATCTATTGTATTTGAAGGCCCTTGAATTGCAACTCTGTTTGGATAATCTACTAAGAAAACGCACTTCAGCAGCGGTAAGTTGAAATGAAAACTATAATATATAGACATATATACCTATACCTTAATCGTGGAATTGGAAATTGGAATTGAAAATTATTTCAATTTATTTCAAAATATTTCCCTAAAGTGTTCTTTGATTGATGTACAATGGTAAAAGATATAAAGTGAAAAGTGAAAATATATAATCTTGCTATATTATTAGCAAAATTATTGAATTTTAACTAAAACAATTTATTGGGATTCCACTCTGTAACTAAACCTTATGCTTAGAAAAGGAAATTATGAAAACTTATTAAATATGTGAATTAAATTTTTTTAACTCTAAATCGTCCACTAATGGAATTTCTTCTCTTCAATGGATAAAGAAAAAGAAAATCTTTTCAAATTAAAAATATTGTTGTACATGCCATAGGAAATTCTTGGAAAATAGAAATGGTACCGCAACCACATCACATCACATCCCATCCAATCACATAGCATCGCATCGTTGGCGTTGGCGCTTTCGTTTGCTTTACATTTTAGTCAATTTACAGTCAGTCAGTTAGTCAGTCAGTCAGTCAGTCATTCGACGCCAAGTTTCGCCAAGTCTTTGCCAATTGTGGGCATTTCTAATTAAGTTTGTTAAATCAACTTCACTTGATTTAATTAATTCATTTAGTGAAAATGTTGGCAATGCTACGACAAAAACAACAACAAAAGTGAAAGAGTGAAAATAATAAAGAAATAATACAAAGACTAAAACAATATATATAGTTAAAGTAAGTCTTTGATATTTAGTTCCTAGTTGATGGGAAACAGTTCTCCAAAAGAAAAAAAGAAAACTTCTACATACTTTCACTTGGCCTTCAGCCAAAGACAAAGAGTGAATAATTGTAGGTGGAGGTCCTTGGCCCTTTCCTTTTTTAAAACAAATAAGAATAAACAAATAAGAAATAACAAGCCAAGACACCATTACCATTGAGCAGACTTATAATAACAATAATAATAATCATCATAATGAACCCATAATCAATATAATTCAAGTGCATTTGTTTATCTTTATTTCAATGTTGCTGGCAACATGTTGCCAACGTGATGACTATCGAAACAAAAGACAAAGGCCAAGCCAAGCAACAAGCAACAAGAAAAAAAAAAATTAAAGTCTCAAAGCTTGTCTCGTCTCGTCTCTCAGCAGGCACGTCGTAAATTTGATTTGGTTTATTTTCATTTGGTTGTGCTCAATTTTTGTTGTCTTGGTTGGTGTTTTTTATTATTTCTTTTTTTTGGTCACTTTCATTGGGGGTGAACCAACAACCGCAACATCGAGGAGTCTTTTGCTTCACAGTTGTTAAAGTTTGTGGGTGACTTTTGTGAACTCTCTTTGGAATGGCAGTAAATGCAACAGCAGCAACAGCAGCAGATGAGGGCACATAAATTTCACTTTTACTTTTCGACCCGACCTCTGTATACAATTTGATTTTATTTCTATATAGCTTTTCTGGCAGCTACTTTAATGCCCACTCCGACCTATAACTTTATATATATATATATATACCTATAAGTGCAATTTTAGTTTGAAAATTATATCTGAGCCAGTTTTAGTTGCTTGGCTTAAAAAATGTTGTTCAAAGAGGATGTTTTGTGGCATTTTAAATCTAATATAATGTTGCCGCTTTTGATGTCTTTAACTTGGACTAGCTGTTGCTTATCTTTATGACACAAAATTAGTCAGATCTTGTGGCTCAAATATAGAGCACAAAACTTTAAATGGCCAAGAGGCTTGAAAAAAAAAAAAAAAAAAAAAAAAAAAAATACTCGCCCCGGAAAGTGTTGAAAATTGCCATAGTTTTTGTGTTCCACATGGATACGGATTTGTTACGGACAACTCCTACCTATCTACCTGCCTACCACCTAGCCTCCTTTCCTCCCCTCCATTCTGCATCTTTCTATATTCATGGCAACATGCCGCTTGCTAGAGGCAAGCAAATGCAAATTGTTGCATCAGAGAGCCAATGGAAAATGAAATTGTTTCTTCACTTTGGCTAACAACCAGAGCCAAAAACATTTAGAGAGAGAAAGGAGGAGGAGGAGGAGGGTGGGTTAAAGAGGAGCTGAGAGGGGTTAAGAGGTTGAGTGCAGGAGCGGTGTAGTTTTTGGTGGGATGCCCGCCAGCTGGTGCTGGTGCCGCTTCAAATGAAGCGGTTTAAAACTTTGACTTACCTGCCCCCCCCTTTCCTATGTGAACTGTTCCATAGCCTTAGGACAGAACTGACAGCCAGCCAGGCAAAATGGTTATTATATATGTATACATATATAGTGTGGGTCAGATTGAGCTTAGTTTATTGTAGGTTGGTGGTGCGTATGTTGTAAGAGATAGATAGAGAGAGACAAAGAGAGAGAGAGAGAGAGAGGGGGAAAGAGAGTACGGCACGAGTCTTCCTTCTTTTACTACAGTTCCTGTTGATGCTGATGATGATGATGATGATGCTGGTGCTTCTACTCTTTGCAAATTATAGACAATTAAATTGTTGCCTGTTTACACAAAACGTTTTCCAATTATAAGCCAATGGGCAGTAACAGTGAAAAAGTTGGTTGTGAAGGATGAATCTTTTCAACCAGGAAACGATTAGAGTGAAAAGAGGATGAAACAACAAACTGAAAGAAAAAAAAAAAACAAAAACTAGGTCAATGTGTTTATAAGGCCAGACTTTCACTAGGCTTAAACGAAATGCGATAAATGCAAAATCAAAGTTTACTTCCCTCTCTCTTTCTCTCTCTCTCTCTCTCTCTGTATGTGTGTGAATGTCTGTGTGCATATCAGTGGGGCGTGGGTGGATGGTTCTAAGTTATCAAAAGGATTGCTTTCTTTTCTAGAAAAAAGTGAGAGGCAAAAACCACTACAAAGAACGCTAAGTTCTTGAGATGTTTAGCCAAAAAATATAAAAGAAAATCAATAATTGATTGATTCAGTATTTTATATAGAAATTTAAGCTTCAAATTGTTTAATATTTAAATTATTAATTTAAAAAATTGAAATAAAACTTATTCTTGTAGAAGATTGTTATAAACTTTTCAAGGATTTTTTGAATATATAGAGAAAAATGTTGTGATGAGAAGCTCTTGCTAAAGATTTCTATGATCTCGACTTATATATATATATTAATGCATTATAGTTTAAATATATATATACCTATATAATACAGTATAATATATTTTACAATCAAACTTTACTTTAGTGAACTTTTATGTAATGAATTTATTTAAAAGATACAGCTTCTCGGTTCTATTTTTAGTTTATATAGAACAAGCTATAAATAAAATCATTTTACTATATCTTATAGTTGTCCGATCTGACTGATTTTCATACTTTATCTAACTAGTGAACTAGAGAGCTTATCTACCAAGTTTCAACCATATAGCTTAAAATTTAAGGCATATTTCTAGCAAAGAAACAGACAGACGAAGAGACTAACATGTCTATATAGACTCGGCTATTGATGCTGATCAAGAATATATTTAATTTATGGAATCGGTATCGTATATTTTTCTATGCGTTACAAGGGAAGGGTATAAAAACTAATATTTTCCTTCCCTTAAGAATTTAAAAAGGCCTTAAATTGATTATTGTAAATGGCATTAAATATATTAACTGATTAACGTATATGGGATCTATGTATATACATATATCCATTTATACTGCATCAAAAGCATTATCTTTATGCTAAATTCCAAAATTTGCCAATATTGCATGTAATTATGTAAATGAAACTTAAACAGGATATGAGGAAAAGATTGCGTTATTGTGTATTGCTGCTGTGTGCCACGATTTGTGGCAATAACAACACTAGCACACCAATCGGGCTTAAATAGATCATCTCACTTGGCCATAATGAAGCACAAAATAACCACATGAAAGAAACTCTGGCATTATCTTGGATAATTGAAAAACAAAAAAAAAAACACACACACACAAGCCAGGCCAAATGGAAAACCCCAAGGAATTTTGTATGCTAACCTCTCTTTCACCTCTCTCTCTCTCTCTCGCTCTGTCTCTCTCTCTCTCTCTCTCTTTGGTTGCTGCTGTGTCATTAACTTGGACTAAAAGTAGATCAACTAACGGTATTGCTTTTAGCCACCGCTGCTTCAAGCCAAGTGTTTGGCCACATTATAAAACAATTTCTCACTCTAAACACAAAAAACCGACGAAAAAAAACCAATCCGCCCAATTTGCCTGCTAACCACAACAAAACACTGAAGGCTAACCTGAAGTTTCCAATTACATGAACCAATTTTTTTGCTTTTGTTGTTGTTGTTGTTTTTTTTATTTTCCATCCTTTTGTTTTTGTTTTTGGCTTGCGGCTAATTACTTGGCCACTGTCCAAAGACTCACTTGCAACTCTCCAATTGCAACTTGCAACCAACTTCCAATTGCCTCATCGAAAGTGAGACTGTGTTTAGGAGGAGGCGGTAATTATTTATAAAACTGGACCAAAAAAAAAAAAAAAAAAGCAAATACTATTTAAGCAAAAGCTCTAAAGGAAAACAGCAACAAAAGAAAAACGGCGAGAGAAAACAAAAAAAAGAAACACACATTTGTTTTTTTTTTTTTTTTTTTTTTTTTTTTTCTTCTTTATGGGAAAAAAGTGAAACCTATCCTCTATGTATGACTTGTGAACCATTGTTTGGCTTCCATGGAATGTGGTGGCATTTAATGTGTGTGTGTGTGTGTAACTTTGTGTGTGGCATGAAGCATGAGGCATTTGGGCTTCCGTGTTGTGCCGCCAATTTCAGTTGCTGGTGGGTGGCACGCCCCTTTTTTCTATCGTTAGTTGCAAAAAAAAAAAAAAAAAAAGAGAAAAAAATGTGAAAAAAATTTACATAATTATTGTGATTTAATTTTTTTTTTTTTGCCCCCTCTTCACTCCCCCTCCCTACTATCTATCTCTTTCTATGACTCGTGTTCATTTTCCGGGATTTATCATTTTAGTAAAATGTTTAAAAGTGTTTTTAGTTCCGATTCCGACTTTTCCTGTCAGCAATTATAATGCCATTTTGGCATTATATTCATTTGATTCATTCAAACAATCGAGTCACATTCAATTGATTGCATATAAATTTGCATAGTTTTTGGGGTGTGGATATTTAAGTTTTATTTTTGGGTTTTTAGTTTTTTTTTTTTCTTTTTATTTCTGTTTTTATTTTTTGGTTTTTATTTTGTTCGTTAGACCAGTTTCGATTGATTTATACCGACTTTTGATTGATGCCTTGTTGAAAGCCAATTAAATTCATACATTTTTTTTTTTTTTGAAATTTAAAGTTATTTATGTTTTTGATTACCCTGTAATTAGAGACTATTTAAAGGTATATGTATATAGGATAGGTGAGATGCATATTATAGACCATAAATAAAATATATAATTAAAATAAATAATAAAAGTAAATAGTTAAAATCAATAATAATAAAAGTAAATAATAGAAATAAATACATAATAAAAATTAATGAAAATTCAAAACAAAAATACGCAATAAAAATAAATAGTAAATATAAATAATAAAAAATATAATAAAAAATTTACAATACAAATAAAAAGAAACAATAAATAATAAATATAAATAATGAAAAAAAATATATAAAAACTATAAATAATAAAAATAAAACTAAATAAATATAAAAATACACAAGCAAAATAAAAAGGAAAAATAAATAAAATACATAAAGAAAAAAATAAATAAAAAAAAAAAATAAATAAAAAAAAATAAATAAAAAAAATAAATAAAATGCATAAAGAAAAAAATAACAAAAATAAATAAAAGAAAACAATAAATAATAAAAATAATTGTCAATTATCAAAAATAAAAATAAACAATAAAAATCAATAAAAAAATAAAAAATAAAGTTCAATAATAAAGTTCAATAATAACGTTAAATAATAAAATTAAATAATAAATATATATATTAAAAATAAATAAAAAACAAAGTTGTTAAAAAAAAAGTTTTTAACAATGAATAAATAAAAATAATTTTTAAAAAATAAAATTAAAAGATTTACCAATGAATAAATAAAAATAACTAGTGAAAAATAAAATTAAAAGATTTAACAATAAATAAACAAAAATAATTAATAAAAATTAAATATAAAGGATTTAACAAAAAATAAATAATAATAAATAATTTAAAATAACAATAAAATTATTTACAATTAATAAAAAAACCAAAATTTAAAAAAATAATAAAAAAAAGATAAAATTTTAAAAAAATTTACAAAAAATAAAGAAAAATTTTTAACAAAAAATAATAATAAAAAAAATTAAAAACTTATGAATGAATTACTAAAAATTAATAGTAAAAAAAAAAAAAATAAATAAAAAAATATAAATAATAAAAAAAAATTAAAAACAAATATAAATAATAAAAGTAAATAAAACAAAAACATAAATAATAAAAGTAAATAAAAAATGTGTAAAAATAAAAAAAATAGTGACTGCTAATAAATAGTTACTGAATAATAAAATAATACACAAAATTAATAACAAAGTAGTATATTTTAAATTCCTTAAATAAAGGGTATAAAAAAGTCGTTGCAAAATTATCAATCTATTAATAGCATCGTAATTGGTTGTATATATATGTATAAGTGTGTCTATGTAAATTTTTAAAAATCTATGTAAATTTTTCTGATTAATTTAAAGGCTATTATATAACAATTTTCGTATACTCCCTCTCTCTCTGTCTCTTTCTTTATCACCGCACTCTTGTTGTGTCCCGCCTTCTTCTCTTCTCCCTCACAATCTAAACACGTCATCAGAGCAAAATTGAGGGCATTCTTCTTGGTCAACATCTGATGATTTACGAGACAATGGGGTGGAGTTGTTGTTATATATATTTTTGTTGTTGTTTTACTGTGCTACTAAAAAAAAAAAAAAAAAAAACAAATTGAGGAATAAAAAAATATAAAGAAAAACCAGAATAACAACAATGGAAAATCAAATTGACAGCAGCTGGTAAACATAAAGCGGCAGCCTATCAAACGAACAAACGATCGATCGATCAGGAAAAAAAAAAAAAGGAAAAAGTAAACAACAACAACAAGAGCAGCCGGGAGCAACATGCTGCTGCAACATCCATGAGACATCTTTTAAATCAAAGCAAATTTTATATCTTCCCCCTAAACATTGTCTTGTCTTGTTTGTGTGTGTGAGTGTTTGTCTGTCTGTTTGTCATATTGACATTTGCCAAATGTCAAATAAGCATTTATTACCAGATTTGTTTTTTTTTTCTTCTCTTTCATACAATAAATTTTTTTTTATTTGCATTTTATTTCTTTTGCTGTAAATCAAAGCAACACCTTAAAAAAAAGGAAAAATTTAACAGGCAAAACAACCTGCAAATTATGAGCAATTGGCTACAGAATCGGGCATTAAGATCTCCTACTGAGAGTGGGTGGTTGGAATAAACCAAACCCAACACTAAACCAACCACCCACACAATCAACAAGTAAGCCTCAAAATGTTGCAGCAACATTAGGGTCATGATTTAAGAACAAACAGGAATTCATTTGCCACAATAGACACAACAAACAGACACACACCGAGAGTAAAGTGAAAATATGCAAAAATGTTGCCGACAGCTGTTGTCAATGTTGTTGCAGCCAGCTAAGTAAGAGCTAGTGGAAGAGTGATGGGGGAGGGGGGAGGGGATAGCAAACCAAGTAATGCAATGACAACTTTAAACGGTGGGTGGATGCCACAAGGGGGCGGATTTGAATAGGGAGAGGAGAAGAGAGAAATACTGTATAGAAACAAAGAGAAGGCTTTGCTAAATTTAGCATCTAATGCGATTTGTAATAGTTGCGCTAAATTGTGGACTTTGTTTTTGCTGTTGTTGCTGCTGCCGTACCAGGAAATGTTTTCCACCAACAACAATGAAAGTAATAATATTGTCGCTGCAGCGGGTGATGTTGATTCCAAATGCTGTGGGTTGCCAACATTCGAAAGAGTGTGGCATGGTGTGTGGAGTATAAAGTTGCTGGCATATCAAGGAGAAGTTGTTGGTGGTGTCGGTGGTGGTGCTGCTGGTGCTGGTGGTGGCCAAAGCATTTGTGCATGTTATTGTTGTTGTTGCTGCTAGTCGTTTTCCATATGACTTGAAAAAAAAATTTCATGTTGCTCATGTCGCCTGTCCAAAAATGTTGCTATTTGCTATTACTGCTGCGGGTTTCCAACGCGTTTTTTTTGCTGTTGCTGTCGCAATTTTTGTCGCACCAATGCATTCAATAGTTGTTTGTTTTTTCCTTACTACCCTTACAAAAAAAAAGGAATACTATAAGAAAAATATCTTATGTAGACCAAAGTGTATGCAAATTATATAAATTACAATTAGATGCAATTATTTTTTAACTATTT
Organism: Drosophila neocordata; assembly: GCA_018903615.1. Taxonomy (NCBI): domain Eukaryota; kingdom Metazoa; phylum Arthropoda; class Insecta; order Diptera; family Drosophilidae; genus Drosophila; species Drosophila neocordata. The sequence goes on from JAEIGI010000001.1 coordinate 2,330,120, forward strand.
CATGGAGTTTATTAAGAATAATTACAATTTTTATTAGGCTAAATGTGATCAACTTCTTTTCCAGTAGTCACAGTTTGTGACTCGTAATCATTTGTTTCTATTGTTCATTGTTAGTATATTCAACTGTTGGTTTGTTTTTTTCAAAAGTGGTCCTTTATAATATTGTTGCCTATCTTTAGGGGACTTACGAGAGCGTTGTGGCAAAGTAATGATCATTGGGAACTCTTTTTAAATAAGTATTTTTGCATTTTCATAACAATTTTTGTATAATTTCATATATATACTTTTGTTGCCTATCTTTGGGGGACTTGCGAATCAGTTGTGGCAAGGTAGTGATCACTGGGAACTCTTTTTAATAAAGTATTTTTGTATTTTTTATGATATTTTTTGAAAAGGGTTTTTTTTATAATTTTGTTGCCTATCTTTGGGGGATTTGTTTCACAGTTTTGGCAAAGTAATGATTCCTGAAAACTCCATTCAATGGGATAATCTTGTATTTTTACAAGATTTAGTTAAATTAAAAGGATCTAGAATATATTTTTAATGTATTTTATATAGAGCTTATTTTATATGTTTAGTTCAACAATGAAAGACAATCTTAGCTTCATTTTTGATTAAACTTTGGAAAAATTACTTAAATTCTTTAAAAGCAAAATCTCTACTCTGTTGCTCTTAATAATTCCCTCCGTACTCTATTACTTTTCAAAGGTCATTTCGAGATCTTTTGAACAATCTTGAAACTCTTTAACGGATATATAAATATAAAATTATGTCACTTAACTTGGCTATAAAATATTGCATTCTCAAGACAAAGAACTTTTTACCTTGAATAAACTCAAAAAGAAATCCAACAGACATTCCTTTTTTTTTTTCTTATACCTGATCTAAAATGAATAATTCTAAAGTTCTTATTTAAAATCAAGTTGAATCGGTTGACATTTATTTCTTTTGTTTAAATTTCCCACATAAAATGTAAAAATATCATGATATAATATTTATTATTCTTGATTATATTTTATAGCATTTGTTGTTGTTGTTGTTGTTCTCTTTGCATTAGAAATTTTCAATTTCAAGTCACGTTTTTCTTTTATACATATAATTTTTTTTGTTCTTTCTTTTTTTTATATAATATTATGATTGCATGATAATTGCTACGACACAAACAGATGTTAATGAAGGGTGTTTCCCCTCTCCCCTCCCCTCTCTCTCTCTCTCTCTCTCTCCCCTCCCCTCTCTCTCTCTCTCTCTTATTGCCGCCCTCTATGTATGCATATCGATGACGTGAAAGCGTTTAATGATAATTAATCGCTCGACAACCGGCAATGTGTGAGAAATTTATAAATAATTTGAAACAACAAAAAAAATATAGAAACAACAACAAAACAAGACAAGGGAACAACGAACAAACGAATCAAAAACTAACAATTACAGTAGCCTTTTGAGAGAGACAAACACTAAGGCAATAAACAAAACGCAAGTGTTTAACACAAATTTTCCCACAAAACGAAATGAAAAGATGAAAAACGAAAACAACAAAAAAATAATGTAGAAGAGGAAAGAAAACAAAACCTTAGTTCGTTTCTTTGGTAAAAAAAAAAAAGAAATTGTGACAAAGCGTAGAATTGCGTGTTGTGAGAGATTTGTATCAAGTTTTTAAGATCTTGGAAAAACTTTACCCTCTTCTGTCTCTCTCTCTCTCTCTCGCTGTCGACAAACCTTTTCACGTAACTATATAGAAGGGAAAATGAGGGGGGAGGTTAAATGAGGTGCTAAGTGAGACAACACGACAATAATAACAACAACAACAACAACTTTGTTCCTTTTAAGACTTAACTGGAAGTGCTCTGACTTGCTAAAGATAAACTTAAACAGATATATTTCTAGCTAAAAGCGCCCTAGACATGACTAAAGATCTTAAGGCGTCAGAGGGCGTTACCTTTTGCATTTTGTGTTTTTAATTTCAAGATCTAAAACATATTTAGCATAATAAGACCATAAATTGAATAGAACCCAAACAAGACCGACGACTGATTGTGAGTTGGCAGTTGACAGAATTAAAAAGATTAAAAGCCGCTAGAAGAAGCAGTTGGTTTGGTTGGTTGGTTGGTTGGTATTAACATGGCTTAATCTTGAAAAGGTTTTCTTCTTAAGTTGTACCGTTTATCACAACGGCTTTTCCTCTTAATTTGTACAGAATTTTTCTATGCTTTCTGTGTGCTTTTCAAAAATATATTACAAAATGCGGGCGTTATGTTAATTTAATAGAAAGTTTTAACTAAACATCAGTTGGATAACAAGATTAACCAGTTAAAATTAATTCTTAATTTGTGAGAAAGAGAGAGAAAAAAAAAGTGGATTTTAATATGAATAAATAGATCATTTGATTTCAATCTTTTACTGCTGTTTAAATTGTTATTTTTTAGGCCTAATTTTAGGTTAATATATTGGAAACTATATATATATAAATATAAAGATATATAATATATATGATCAGATATAAACTTATTGATACTGAATCGAGTTTTTAATTGTTTCGTAATGAAGATCATTTAGACTTTAGATTATTTTCTTGCAAGGTTCAACTAAGTTCCCATGTTACATAATATTGGGGAGATTTAATACGGAAATTCTTCATATGTATGGAAAATACGTTCCAGACATTCTTGAGCAGCATCAACAGAGGAGTCGTATGTCTGTAACTTTGCTTAAGATAGGCCTTAAATTTTAAGCTATGTGGTTGAAACTTGCTAGATAAGCTTTTTAGATGTCTATGTAGTTGAAGTACAAAAAACAGTCGGATCAAACTACTATAAGATATAGTAAATTGACTTTAGCTCCAACAAGCACAAGATATACAGGTTCAATCTCCGCTCCAAACCGTATTAAAGTCAGTTTTATTTTGTTGTTTGTGTTTCTTTGCATTCGTTTTATATCACTTTTGCCATTATTATCCTGTATATATTTAAAAATTATCCTATATTACTTTTTTAAAACAAAAGTATTGATAATGGTTTCTTCTTTTTGTTAACTAAATATTGCTTAAAACTTTGTATATTATTAGATTTTTTAATATTTCAATATGAAGACGTTAAAAATGTTTTAAAACTTGGCAACTTTATTCTAATAAATTAAAAAATTTAACTATTATTTTTATTTAAATATTATTAGGATAATATTAACACCTATTCAAGTAACTAAATTAGAATCAGAATTTTTTAGATATGCTTAGATAAACATATATCTGTTTCTCCATTAATCTCTTGGTTATAGTTTACAATCTTTTTATAGAAAATTGGAATATTATTTTGGAATACCAAACCATGTTGAAAGAATATAAAAGCAAGCCAAGCTATAAAACTTTATTAAATCCAAATCTCTTGTATGATAATTAGATCATTTTTTTTAACTTATTTGAGATTTCACTTGTTTGTACATTTTTGAAGTATCGTTTGTGTTTATAAAATTTTGTTTATATATATATATATTTAACAATTTCAAGTTGGCCCATTTTCCAAAAAGTTATTTGATTTTTGTTTCTCTCATCTGATTTTGTTTAATCGAAATGGCAGCAGCGGCGCCTCATAAATCATTTGGACAATTACCTCACTGGCCCAAGTTAAGATGTAAAAATATTCTTAAATAAAAAATAGAATTCGTTCGACCTTCAAATGTTGGCCTCGCATTTTCTATAAGAATTACGCAAAATCATTAATTAACATCATCTGCTAATAATGATGATGATGATCATGATGATGATGATGATGATGGTTCAGTTTTAGTTTAAGACTTTTTGGGGTTAATTGTAAATTCCGAAATGTAAATTTTTGAAAATTGAAAACATTTTTTTTTATTGAGTGTTAAAATGAAATTTGTTTTTTTTTTGCTCCACTGTAATGTTTAATGGCCATTAAAAACTATATATTAGTTAGAGTGAGAGGGATTGAGTTAGTGGGTGGAAGTGTTGTTAATTTCAAGGTCAAATGGGGTTAAAGATAGGCAAATGGAAAAGTAACAAAACTACAAGCCAAAGGAGAATGAAGAGGAGGAGGTTGTGGTGGTGTGAGACATCTCATGTTGTTTTTCTCGCCTTTTTGGATTATCTGTCATCTGTCTGGTTCAACTGTTTGTCTGCCACTTTGGCCTGTCCACCCGCTGCTGCTGCTGCTGCTCGTCGTCGTCATCGTTGTGTGTAGACAAAAATTCAAAGCAATTATAAATATATATATATATATAGTTTTTTTCTTTCATTATTTTTTGCTTGTTTTTATGAAAAAGAAAAACGAAACGTTAGGTGCTGGTTACGTGATATGAGAAGGAAAAGCAGGAAAAAGTCAACAAACAGAGAGTGACTGACCATGGCTAACTAAGAGCTAAGCAAAGCTAAGACAAGCTAAGCCAAGCAAGTGGAGTAAAATGCTATATACTTTTCCCATGACAGAGATCAAGATCAGAGTAACAATATATATATATATGACTGACCAATTAAATATTAAATTCCAATCTCATTTTTTCTCCTACTCTTTTTTTTATAGAATGGCCTGGATGAAGACGACGACGACGACGAAGATGATGATGATGATGATGATGACGATGATGATGATGAAAATGATGACACTGAAGATGATTCATATGGCTATGAGGGTGAAGATATTGCCGATGGAGCCACTGAAGATGATCTAATTGATCAACATTCTGATTTTGATTTGGATAACGATAATATTATAATCCATAAAAATATTAAAAAACAATTGCAACGTTGTCAAGTTGTTGCCACAGAAATTGTACAAAGTCATCAACAAACTGAGAATCATCTACCACATCATCAGCCAATTGGAGGCGATTGTATTAAAACCCAAAAGGTAAGCCAAAAAAATATTAGCATATAAGTAAAATAACTTGTGAATGTGCAAGCCCAAAAGTCTTATGACTAAATTTGGCTATCAAGTTTGTTTTTTTGTTTTTGTTTCTGTTACTTTATTGTCTATTTATGCATGCGCCTTCTGTTAGAACAAGAAAAAAAAAAAAAAAAAAAGTAGTATTGTCAACTTTTGAAAACAACAAACTAAAAGAATCCCCCGTTAACCCCAACTAGAAACCAAAAATGGTACTAACAAATGATCTTTGGCCAAAACGAAAGAATTGACAAAAAAAAACACAAAAAAAGAAAACCTCCTTGTCCTTTTTATAAAGTTGACAAAACTGCTTAAGGCAGGCAGGAGCATGTGTGTATGTGTGTGTGTGTGTGTTTGTTTGTTTGTTTATTTCTTTGCCCCGCATACGCTTAACCACTATCAACTTTCCTTCCCCTTCAACAACACCCCTGTGTTCTCTCATATAACTTAGCCCGGCGACGAAGCCGACGAAGAAGAAACAGAAGCAGACGAAGATATTGTTAATATTGTCATAGCAAAACGTTCCTGTTGGCGTCCCATGAAATCCACATCAAATCAAATTCAAATAGCAGCAACATTAACCGATTTTGAAGCTGATTCCGAGAGTAGTGATCTAGAACAGATCCAAGAGCAATTAAAAAGAAATCATTATCAACGTTATAATAATAGATTGACATCCAATAATAGTGCCAATTGTCATATTGTTGATATCATAATGTCACAGGCAAATAATAATAGTTCAACGGTGCAACAACATCAGCATCAGCATTCAATGCTACAAATGCGTAACAAAATGTTGCCATTATCTCATCCAATCAATACAAATTCAACAAAATCAAAAAGTATTGCTGTGGCAGTTATAACACCAAATTCTCATGGTAATACCAATAATGGTAATGGTAATGGCCAAAATATAAATAATAATCCAAATGCCAATAATAATTATCATCACAATGATTTAAATAAATCTCCTTCCGTATTGAGAAAATCTCGTTATCATAATGATACATCCAAATTTAATCGATCAAATCGTAAATCAAAAAATTGCGCCATTTTTTATTTTAAACATTTGGATACGGATAATGAGACGACAGCAAGTGGAGCTGGTACAGATCATAATGGGGAAGTGGATATGCATGGAATGGATGAGCATCCAAAGGCAACAGCAGCAGCAGCAGTAACCAGCGAAGTAAGTATATATACATATATATACATGGCTGGTGATGGTAATCCGATATATAGATATATATATATATATCTTTTCATCTAGAGTTAGGTTTAACTGCTTTCTCTCATCATTTGAAATTATATTCATATCGGCGACCCCTTGACCCCCTTTTTTTTTTTTGTTGTTTTTTGCATCAGCATGAGCGCTGTATTAATCAGCATATAATATAACTATATATATATATTTTATATATTTTTTTTCCTAATTTTTTTTGGCACGTAACTAACTTTAATAACTCATTTCTTTTAGCATGTCTAACAAAAATTAATTAATTAATTTTCAAGTTGTCTGTCTTTTTTTTTTTCTCTTACAATTTATCATCATTAATCATCAAAAACGAAAAAAAAAAAACAACTTTTATTTAAATATTATTAAGCCAGAAGGGATTGTTTTTTTTTTTTTTTTTTTTTTTTGCTTTATATTATTATTATTATTATGTCGGAGGCCAAGTTCTTCTTCTCTTTTTTTATGCCCTTGAGTCAAGTTCCGCTTTAGAAATAATTTCTTAATAAAAAAAAATGCAAAAGGTGAAGGTTTAAATATTAAAAGAAACTAAAATAAAAAAAAAGAAAGAAGGAATAAAACATAAACTAAAGTAAGACATTATTTCTTAGAAAGAGACAGCAAGAGATGCAGATAGTTACTCTAACTTTACTTTGCTTTATGCAAAATTCAAGCTATAAGGTCGACATTAATATAAATAGCAAACAATGAAAAAAAAAAAAAGTAAATATAAATATAAGAGAAGAAGCGGCAGGCAGGCAAGCCACAGGCAGGAGGTAACACCATTTGTTGCAGAAAGGCGGCGTCACTCTGCCAGCAACAGCAACAACAACGACAGCAACAAATTGACGAACCATGCTCGCAGTAGGTCTCTCTCGCTGTCGGCATTTGAAGACAGAGCTTTAAAGATACTTTTTGTTGCTGTTGTTGTTGTTATTTTGCCACTTCATGCTAAAGTTGAAGCTGCAACTACAACTCCAACTACAAGATACAATTTGCCATTTTGCGCAAGTAATGCTAATTAAATTTTATTTTTCTTTCAACCTCATCTTCAACTTCATACATACATACATATATATATATATATATATATATATATATCTTTCTTTGTTTATAAGTTGACTCAATCACTAAATTCAATGTTTTTTTCTACTTCTTCTTCTTCTACTTTACCCTTTTTGCCCCATTCACTATATAGATACTCAAGTCGGCTGATGCCTCAACAGATGATGATGACGAGGGTTGGCTTTATACAGCAACAGCAACAGCTACAACAACAGCAGCAGTAACAAATGCAACAATTGCAACTGCAACAGCAACAGCAACAACAACAACAATTGTAGATGGTCTTCAATCGACAAATATTACATCAACAACTTCAACTGGTATAAAATCATCAATCAGTGACGATTCTGATAAAGAGAATAAGGAGTCAACTTTAGTTACAACAACAACCACAATAACTACAAATAGTAGTAACAACAGCAACAACAACAACAACAATACAATTGCAACAACATTAAATACTAGCAGCAGTAACTACGATAGCAGCAGTGCCTGTTCATCATCAAATTCAAACGGTATACATACTGAAACATCGGCAACATCGCGAGTAACACAAATGCAACGAAACGTTGCTGTTATTGTTGATGTTGCTAGAGACAACATGGACATGGACAACATGCTGCAGATGCAACAATGCAAAATCAATGGCAATGCCAGCAGTAGCAGCAGTAGTGAAGCAAGACACATCATTAGCAACAATTGCTACAAACAGCAACAGCAGCAGCAGCAATTGTCAGGCGACAACAACAATCAGTCGAATTCAAATAACAACAACAACAATAACAATAGCAACAACAACAACTGTAATCATCCTAAAATGGGCGTGGATTTGGAGAACATTGATGAGGCAACTGTTGATATGGCAAATGGAAATGCACAACAACAACAACAACAACAACCACAACAGGTAAGCAATTTGCTATGCAAGTAAAAAAGAAAAAAAAGGGTTCAAGTAAACAGCTAAAAAAAGGTTAACAACAACATAAAAAGAGAGAGAGAGAGATAGAGTGAGAGAGAAGACAGACAAGAAAATGTCAATGATTAAATATAATCTTAGATTAAAAGTTTCTTTCAGTTTATTATAAATAATTAGTATAAAAATGTATCTATATACCTATATATATATGTATGTATATACATACCTAGGAGAATCAATCTTGGCCATTAGTAGTAAACTAAAAAAGACTTGCCATTTATAGAGAGAGACCCACTTATCTGGCCAAACAAATCGCTCAGTTTACAGTCAATCCTCAAACAAACAAACGACAACAACAGCAACAACAGCAACAACAACAACATTTGCAAATATTGCACAAGTTCCCACAGTCAAGTCTCAAGATTTAAGTCAAATGCAACTGACAAAGTCTCCACCATGTCCATATGTCTCTCTCTCTCTCTCTCTCTGTCTCTCTCATTCACTCTCAATGTCATCTCTCTGTCTCTTAGTCTCTGTGACTTGTGTCAATAAAAGTTTTGTATATTGTCTGTCTCTCTAGTTTGTTTGTTAGTTTGTCTAGTTGTCTGTTGGCTTATTTGCTTGCTGTTCAATAAATGGTTACCTACCGCCTTACCCCAAAAAGAGAGAAACTAAACCCAAGATTCACTCACTCTCTCTCTCTTTCTCTCTCATTTAATGATTAAGCAAATGGCATAATGAAAGCAAATCATGCACCTTTAGACCAATACAATTGCAATTTCAAATGGGAACGATGGGATATATATATATATATATATGGAAAGTAAACGAAATTACCAAAAAAAAAACGTGTGATTTATTTCTTCATTGCAACAACAATTGAAAGGGACAAGTCAAACAATGAGAAAAGACAAACAGAGACAAAGGAGAGCAAGAGAGAGAGAGAGAAAAGGAGACAGATTTTTAGAGGGGATATTTTTGGCATCTGTCAATCTTTATTTTTTTTTTTAGTTTTAATAAAGTCATGCCACACGAAATAGACAATTTTGTTAGTTGCCAGGAAGTCAAAAGCAACCGACAGCTGATTGATTAGGCTTCACTTTCGTTTAATATTATTAATTAATTTTTTCCCCTTTTTCTTCCGTTTGTTTTTTTTTTTTTTGGGTTTTTTTTTTTTATGCAGACCACAAATTTTTATAGTCGTGCCGATATATGCAATATAAGTGTTTGGCCCGTTGAAACGCCCGTAGGAGCAATCAATATCAATGGCAATGGCATTGGCAATGGTAATGGAAATGGCAACAGTGGCAATCGTTTGCCACCAAGATCACCAGCAAAATCAACTAAATCTCAGGCAAGCAGCAGTAATGCCACAATGTCGGCTTGCATTTCACCAGCAAAGGTAAGTAGGAAATGCTTAAGATATATATCTATCTATATCTATATATTTCCTTGAACAAATTCTTAATTTTTCTAAAAATATTTTGCTTTCACTATATATCGATATATGTATGTATATATATATTTCTATTTGTATCGATCGTCTCACGCCATCATTGTATAAATGATAAATGAGTCCATAGATTTATAAATTGCATTTGAGTTACCCTTTCAACGTGGTCTAACTTGTGCCTCCTGCACTACTTAATCATTTTATATGACACTTAAGGTGCGTGTCCAGTCAGTCAGCTCAGCTAACTTAAAGTTAGACAGACTCCACTGTAAGAGTAAGTTAAAGTCACTCAGGCTCAGATTCAGACTTTGTGGCGGCTTTTTGACTCCTTTGTGTGTGTGTGTGTGTGTGTGTGTGTGTGGTTTCAATTTCGCTTGAAATTCATTCAAGCGTTTGCAAAAATTTGCTTGTTGTTGTTGCTGCTGCCTGGTGGGTCCACTTTGATAGGCTCTCAAATTTCTCTTATCGCTTTACAGTTTCTTTTTTTGCTCTCGTTGGTTTTTTTTTTTTTCTTTTTCTTTTTTGTTTCGTTTTGCATGTTCATTTGGCAGTAAAACAAGCAAGTTAACAAGATGTTATTAGTGCTAATGGCATATATAGATATACATATAGATATAGATATAGTTTTCAATATCTTTTAAAAGTATTCATTTACTTTGTTTCTTGTTTGTTTATAAAAACACCTTGGCAACAGTTTATTATTAGAAATTTTTTAGGGATTTAGAAATCAATGAAATCAAACTGAATATAGATTTTAATATTTTAAACATTTTTAAAATGTCTTGCAAAAAGAAAAATAAAAGTACCTTAAATTTTCTTTAATATTTTTTCATTCTGAACATTAATTTTCTTCTTCGAATCAAAACTGGATTTTCTAATTTTGAAAAGCGTTTTAAAATCTTGTTAAATTTAAAAATTAAATCAAAATACTCGAATTTCGTTTGGTTTATTAATTTTATTTAAACATAAGAAATAAAAACCAAAATAAGTCTTAAAAGTAAAACAAAAAAGTTAAAAAATTAAAACAATATAAAATATATTTAAAAAAATATATAACAAATATATAAAAAATATATAAAAAATATATAAAAATATATAAAAATATATAAAAAATATATAAAAAATATTTAAAAAATATATAAAAAAATATAAAAAATATAAAAAAATATAAAAATATATAAAAAAAAAAAAAAATAAAAATAATATAAAAATAATATAAAAAAATATAAAAAATATAAAAAAAATATAAAAAAATATAAAAAAATATAAAGAAAATATAATAAAATATACAAAAAATATAAAAAAAATATAAAAAATATAAAAAAAAAAAATATAAAAAATAATATAAAAAATAATATAAAAAAAATAAATAAATAATATAAAAAAAAAAAAATATATAAACCATAAAATATAAATATAAAAAAAAAAAAAAAAACTTAAATATTAAAAAAAAAATTATTTAAAAAAATATAAAAAGAAACAGAAAAAATATATAAAAAAATATTATTAAAAATATATATTTTTATATTATAGTAAAAATTTGAATGTGCTAAAATAATTTTATAAGCTTCAAAACGTTAAATTAAATACGCAGACCAAAAAAAAAATGTTTGAAAGTTTAAAAAAATATCGAAAACCGATAAAATTAAAAAATTGCGTTGACTAAAATAATTTATTTAGATTAAAAATGCACTTAAAAGCTACAAAAAAAAAAAACGATAATTTATAATTTATTAAAACAAAAAAACAAAATACAAAAATTCAAAGAATATAATTAAATAATTCAAATAATAAAAAAATGGAACTTAAACTTATTAAAAATTTTTAGAAATGTTAACTAAAATCGATAAAAAAAAAAACATATAATATTTAATAATATTTAAAACTGAAAACTTTTAATTTTAAACTCAAAAAAAAGAACCAAAATCCCATTTTTCATAGCAAATTTTTTATTTAAAAATTGAAAACTTTAAAACAATTTACAACATTTGTTAAAATAGATAAAAAATATATAAATAAAAATTAGCCAGCAAAATTGTAATTAAACTGTAACATTTAATTGTTACGGTTGCAAAATGGCATTAAAAATGTCATTAGGCCAAAAAAGAAAAACCATGTGTTTGTCCGTCCTTCCGTTTGTCCGTATATAGATAGATTAAGATTCATTGACTTTAATCGATGATTACCTTGTGTCATTCATTTAGTTTTCTATAAGCCCAGGGGTAAGGTGTGGTTAAGGCAAAAGGAGGGGGGGTATCTGTGGCAGTGTCAACGTGTTTGCTTGCCTTTGAGCTTGAGCCACTGCCTGCCACAATGTCTATGGGACGACGACACTCTCACTTTTTTGGTCATGTTGCTCTGCACACGCAACAACAATTTTCACTAACTGTGGACATGCCGAGGGCCAATTTCAGACCTGCTACGCATGTTTGTGCAACACACACGCACAAGCACACACACACACACACACACATGGACTCTTGTTGATTTATTGAGAGTGAAATTTGTGCAACTTTGATTAATTTTTGGCAAATTTAGTTTGTCTCTTTTTTTTTTTTTGCCATACGAGTCATTTATTATCAAGTCAGGTTGATGACGTTACATCTGATATATAACGTATATATGTATATATATATATATAATGGGTAATTTTTGTTCGTTTTGTTTATTATCTTATCATGTGATTCAGTTGTAGCAAATTAATAATATTCTTTTTTATTTTCAAGAAATTTAAACAAATCACAAAATGATAGAGAGAAGTAATAGAATTTCGCATGATTATCAAAAAGTAATTTAAGTTGCTCTAAAAAAAGAAAAAAAAAAAAATAATATAAATATAAATAAAAAATATAAAAAAAGTTAGAAAAAAGAGTCAAGAAAAAGAAAAAGAAAGATTTCAAATCGATTTTTGCGGTTTTATCTTATCTAGTTTGTCGCTAGTTAGAGTCATCTCTCTTCTTCCCCGCCTCACCATTCTCTTGTTACCTCTTTCTTTCTTTCTTTTTCTCTTTCTGTTTCTCTTACAAGCCATTATCAAACTTGGTTTATTTTAATTTATTTCAACTGACTGTGAGTAGATTGGTGCGTAAGGGAAGTATGGCAGGGGGGGAGGGGGGGTTTACGCTAGAGAGGTGTGGTGCAAGGGGGAGGGGTTTAACGTTTGTGCAGTTAGAGCCTCTATTGGCCACCTTTCAGTTTGATTCGCAACGTTGCCGTCATCAGACGCGCAGAGAGCGCGAATTGGCCGCTAAAAAACAAAAAAATAAAACAACAACAAAACAAAACAACAAAAAAAGTCAGTAAAACACAAACAATAGAAAGCCAAGGCAGCAACAACAATAAAAACAACAAAAAAAACACAAAAACAATAAGTATATAGATGTGAAAATTACAACAACAACAACGACATTAAAAAGAGCAAACAAGAAAATATCAAACCAACAAAACAAAAGGAACAAAAGCAACAACAACAAGCACTAGCTCATACAGTGATTGTCAAACTGTATGCCATTTTGTGTGCCCTCAATTTCAATTTGGTTTTTGTTTGCCACGATAAGATTTGCCATTTTAACTTTTTTTTGTGCGTGCCGCTTTAAAATAAAACCAACAAACAAACAAACACGAATGAAAAAAAAAATGCAGAGAAAAAAACAGTAGCAATTGTCAAGGCCCAAAGTGCCGGCCAGCAGCAGCAACTAAGAGAAGGGAGGTGAGTGAGAGAAAGGGAGGAGACTTTTAAGTTGCGAGTTTCCAGTTTTGTCTTCTTAATTGGCCATACCAAAAAAAAAAAAATATATATACATATATATACAAAAACTGAAGCTTAACTCATATAATTGCCTTTAATTATCGCAAACGCCCAATCTTAAAAGGCGAGGCAGCAGTTACTGCTGCACATTTAGACAACGAAGAGAAGGAGTGATCATGGGAGGGGGGAGGGATGTATTTTGTTTTCAACAACTGTGAAACGGTCAAGTTTTCACCATTAGAAAATCGTTTCCGTTTTGTGTTAAACGCTTTTGCAACAAACAACAAACTTGCAACAACCACCACATGATGTGATGACGATCGCTAACTATTATCATCATGCCTCTAAAACTGTAAACTGTAGAAACAGTAAATGCTTGCATACGACGGCAGTGGTTCGCGTGCCACAGGAAACGGTTAATTAAATTAAGCCTAAAGATTAACATTAAATTTAAAACGCAGACCAAAAAAAAAAAAAGAGACACAAAACGCAGACAGTTGGCTTTAAAAATAAAAATAAAAACAACCTTCGACTTGTTCAATTGTGCAATAAAAGATCTGGAAGTATATATATATATATATAATGTTCATATGAAAAGGTTAAAGTCACTGAATTTGTTTAAACAAAAAAACAACATTATAATTATCAACGCTCTGTTGATTCTCTATTGACAAATTCTCTATGTGTGTGTGTGTGTGTGTGTGTTTTCTCTCTCAAATTTCGGTGGCACAAGTCCAAGTCAAGACAATGTTGATTATGTCAAATTATCATTGAATTCTATATCCCCCATATATGGAGAGGAGCCGTTACTCTATATATTCTTTTTTTTTTGTTTTTTCTTTGTTGTGTGATATCAGGGCAATAGAGTGAGTGTCTGCCTAACCCACAAGTTGTTTGTTTTGTCTGTATATGGTTTGCCCTAGTCATTCCCAATGAGTACCATAACCAATGGTTTGGTAATCTTTTTGCGTCTCGACAAAAAAAGGGACATGTCAAAGTTTCAAAAATCAAAAATTAATATTTGTATACAATCCAATGGGATTTTTTAACGACCAAAAAGAGTTAAATATCCTGAATAACCGAAATAACTAACCTGAAACCTTATAGAATAGTCGAAAGACTTATGTTTTTTAGGGTTTTTTCCTAGAAGAGGAGTGTCTATTAGTCATTCAATGTCATATGTCGTAGTAGATCACTGCAAAATTAGAAAAGAAGAAAAAATTAAGTAATTGTAGGTTAGATTGTACCATGTTCTTTGTTTTCTTGTGGTTTTTATGTGGTCTTCGAATACTATTCTTCTACTACTTTTATAGGGATCTACTACTATAATAGCGAACTAGTACTTCTATAGTAATTTACTACTACTTATCTAGTGATTTACTTTTTATTTATTTTTATAGCCTAATTGCGCAGTATTCAATTGCTTATACTGTAAGCTTCAATCAATTAAAGTGATCTACTACTATAGTAGCAATTTGTTAACTAATTTAGTTATTTACTACAGCACTCTTTTACCGTTACTATCTGTCATTGTTCTCATTGTAATAAGCTACAGCTTAAGTGAACTATTTAGGTAATCTACTTATCTATTACTGATCTGCGACTTTTTGTTTTGTGATTTCGTACTATTTCAGTACTTTATTTGCTACTTTTTTCAATGATCTGTTACTATTTCAATACTTTATTATTGCAGTCGCAGTCATGTATGATTACAATGTTTAACTACTATTCTAAATTAAGATTGAAGCTAAGTAACACTAAAATTAAACACAGGCTGAAATCTTTTTCTAATGTCTTCGTAAAGAATATTAAAGAAACACCAAAAAGGTTCAAGACAGAAAATATAGTTTACTACCAATCCCCCATAATAGCAAACTTTTTGCAGTTTAGTATTCCCATTGGACTAGAGCTGTTCGCAAATTGCTCATAATTTTATTTAAAAACTCCCACAAAAAAAAAAACTGGCAAATTTATGACTGATTGTTCACACTTAATCTTTTAGCATACAGCATTTTTTTTTTTTTTGTTTTCCCCTTGTCCTGTCTTTATAAAAGTATCAAAAAACACACAGTCAGACTCACAAACACAAACACGGACACACAGTGTGTTGTTATCTTAATATGAAAAGCGCCCAGAAAAAACAGTCAGTACCTTCATAGTAGTATTAATGGCAAGTTGTGTGTTGCAGTGCAAAAACAAAAAATAAAAACATTGGTTTGAAGCCCTTCCAAAGTTCTTTATGAACAAATGTTATTGTACCATTTCAAATAGTATATATGTATCTGTATATCAAAGACAATTTCTCACCCTCATTTTAATAGTAATAGTAACAATAATGTTATACAACATGTTGTTTTGGAATGGCTTTCCGCACTTCCAGAATGAAGTCATATGGAAGCAATAGGGGAAAAAATAATGTTTGATTGACGGCAAAAAGAAGAAGACGATTCATTTCTTCATTTTAATTCACACAAAACATAATAATGGAATAAAACGAAAAGAAAACTCTAGCTAAGATAACAACAATTTCTATAACAGCAACAACTCTAAATACAAGTACAACAAGTGTGTATATGCGTGTGCGTGTGTGAGTGTTTGTGTTGGGAAGGGGGGGTGACTGTATTGCAAATTCAAGTAATGACGTTGTCAGAGACCAATGGAAATGGGTGACACAAACTGGCGATAAGATGAGACCCCTTCACAGCCACTGATAAGCAAATGCACTTCCTCTCCAAGCTCGCTCACTCTCTCTCTGGTTTCTCTCTCTCTCTCTTTCTCTCTTTCTGAGGAGCCTATGACTTCACTGAATCATTGAGAACTCACTGAAATTTATACTTGCCATAATTCGCCACGCTCATTAATTCTCTCATTTTTACAACCAAACTAACTAACTCTCTTTCACTTTATTTTTCTCCTTCTCTTCTCTCTCTCTCCAAATAGACACAGGGCAAGGTCTCGCATGATTCAATCAAACAGCTTGTACTCAAAGCGGAGCATTTGGTGCGAGACGCTCAAGAGGCAGCCGCCGCATTGATGAAGACACCAACCAAGCAGAAACATTCCATTGTCAAGATTTCTTCGACGGTCAAGAAACGTGAGGTCAATATGCCCGGACCTATTAAACAGCGTGTTGAGGTGAGTTAACTAAGACTAAAAAAAAATAATAAAAAAAGAAATAAAAATTAAATAGAAAAATAAGTAGAAAAAAGGAAAATAAAAAAAAAAAAGAAAAAAATAATAAAAAAAAAAAAAAAAAAATAATAAAAAAAAAGAAAAAAAAACAGTTAAACAATGTAAAAATATAAAAAAAAGAAAACAAAAATGAAAAAAAAATATAAAAAAAGAAAAATATACATAAAATAAAAAATATATATTAAAAAAACAAAAAATATATTAAAAATGAAAAAAAAGAAGAAAAAAAGAAGAAAAGAAGAAGAAAAAATAAGAAACAGATATATATCAAAATTAAACAACAAATAAAAAACAAGGAAAAAAACTCTATTTTCTTTATTATTTCTTTATTAATTCTCTTATGCTTAATAAATACATTTTATGTTTTTTACTCTATTTAGGAATGGCTAGAGCATCAACCATCTACTCCTCAGCTATTGACGCGCAGTCATACACATGAATTATTGCCAGGCAGCAAGCCAGATGATTGTGAGGCCTCTGGTGAGGCTTCTGAAACCGATTCCATCCCGCAAAATGTTGCTAGTAGTGCAGGTGTTACATCACCTGGTGGTGCCATCATTTGTACTGGCGGTGGTGCAGGCTCAGATACCTCGGAAGGTTTCACTGATTCCATAGCCACTTGTATGCAAACCAGTACAAATTCATATGGCAATTCGACAGAAAGAATTGGTGGCTCTGCCGAACCAATTGGTCAACCAACCACACCTTTGGGTTTGGGCTATGGCAGCAGCAATCAAAGTTTGAATGTTAAAATTATTAAACGTCCACAGACACGACGTAAATCGGAACGTCCCTGGTCCGTGTCATGTCTCTCACAGTTGACAACCGATGCTGCACAATTGACTACAACAATTGTAGAGAATTCACCACCTGGTTTAGCCAGTCATTCAATAAGTGAGAGTGCCTTGGATTCCTTATCACCAGGTCCACGACCACGAGCAGCCTCCTCTTCGGGTACGGGCAGTAATGCAGCCCGAAAGGCCGATAGTAAGGGATCATTGCGACGCCGCAAGGCACGCAAGAAGCGCATGTCAGCTGCATCGGCAGGCAGAAAATCCGATTCAGGATCTGAGGTGGCTGTTGGTGATCTAACACAGACTTTAATGAAGTCCTGTGAATCGATGTCATCGCAACAATTGCAAGAATTTACCAATGCTCTATTGAGCATACAGAAAGGAACTGGTAATAGTCCCAAATTGGATAAAAATGCCACAAATGAAGAGGCTGAAAGTGAGTCTCAATTGATGTTGCCAAATTTCCGTGTTGGCTCATTTACAACAGCTGCCCTAATGGCCAGTGAATCAAGATTGGGAGCCTTGGCAGCCCTATCCAATTATATGAATGAAGATGAACAGCAAGCAGGTAAGTTTTCGATCTAAATATATATCTATCTATATATATATATATATACATATGTATCTATGTGTCTGTCTATCTAACTCTCTCACAAGCACTCAAGCCCATAGTCAAACAGAAAGGTATTAAAATAGCACATACCCTTACTTTTATAATAACCCCCCCTACTCTTTATTTAAATCTTTTTTCAATTTTGTTATATATTTATTATATATATATATTTTCTGATTTTTGCCACAGAGTTGAGTACCGAGGATCATCATAGCAGCATTTCAGAAACCGCCTGGGATAATTATCAAGAGAAATATAATTCAGAAAATTATTCTGAAGGTTTTGATTCAGATGCTGCACGACGTCTTTTAGAATTTGGCGATGACTATCGGTAAGTAGAGAGAAAGAGAGAGAGAGAGAAAGAGAGAGGGAGAGAGATGGGTTTAAGACCTTGATTATCTTGCCAACAAAATAAAACTATATTTAAATATCTATGTAATTCTCTTGCAGCAATTTCATCGACTCACAATCCGATTGCTGCAGTTCTCTGTCGGCCGCCAATAATCTTGACTCGTTCTCGCCACCGCGCATGGACTCCTTGCAAAAGCATGAACTAAAAGCTTTGCATATCAATCAGGATACCATTACCAGTAGTGTGGATCACGCCAGACGTCAACGTGCTCTGGAATTGCAATACGAGAGACGTCGCAAAACCTTGGAAGTGAGACGTAAATCGTGTCAAGGTAATTATTAATAAAAACAAATTTTAGATAAGATTATTTATATATAACTATCTATCACATTTTGCTTATATAGATATGGATGAAACTTTTAATGAACAAAAGGATCAACAATCCCATGGTGGACAATCATCATTATCTGCCTCGGCCACTGCATTGATGACACCCAAAAATAATGCACAAATGCCAACACAACGTACCGAATCTGTGGGACGTAAATTGGAATTTGGTGGTGCTAGTGGTATGAGTCATTCGGCTCAATCCCTACTAAGACGCACATCGGAGAGTGATACATCAACACGTCGTCGTCGTACAGTCACTGCAGATGAACGTCGTCGTTCGTCACGTAATTTGGAGAAATGCATTAAATTGATACCAGCCACCTCGTCATCGAGTGGCGATGATTCTGAGGATGGTGAACAGGAGATGCGTTCATTATTACAACAGAGTCGTGATCGTTTTGAGGATACTAGAGCATTAAAGATACGTTGCCATTTATTAAGGCCCGAGGATTATGTAAGTTAATGAATTTATCTATATATATATATATATATTGATTCTAATTAATCTTTTGTTTTCTGTTGTTTAGAATGAGATAATAAATACTTGCCGCGATAATATACGTTGCCTGGAGGCTGTTTTACGTGGACCGCCTGGCACTGTGCTGTCCAACCATTGTGCCGGCCAGACAAAAGGTGAGTCCCAGCCCACATCATCATCAGCATCAGCCAGAACAACAACAAATACATCCAACTGCAATGAAAACCAGCTCATTGTCCAAATGGCTCCCGAGTGCAAGTGTGCGCCCATTACACGCTTTGTGGCACGCATCATAGACTTTGTAATGGATGTGAGCAATCTTTTAGAGAATTTCACTCTCTATAGATTCCTGATGGGCACCCTGAGATCGTTTTATGCCCTGGTTAATCGACCTATGGGTCGTTTAGAGCGTCTATTTGCCAGTTTTAGAGGCCTGCTTTAGAAGCAGTTGCTCTCAAATGTGCATTGTATACAATAACAGTTACAGTTACACAGTTTTGTGGCCTTTGTTAAAGCGAAGCTTTTTTTTTTTTCTTTTATATACTTTTATACTTACATATATATATATATATTTATCTATTATATATAGTATTATTAATATTATTATTATCATTTCCTTTTTTCAAACGAATTTTGTTTTTGCATTTGACAAAACGCCTTGCGCATTAAATTTGCATTTTGTTTAATAATTATATTTTTATAAATATTCTATTCAATTTTATTATTTTTTTTTTTTTTCAAATACCTTTGTTTTTTGGCGCATTAATTTTTCCTTTTCTTAATTTTTTTGGCAAATAAAACTTTTAAAAAAAAGAATAATTATAAAAAAAAACACCAAAGCATTTGAAATTGTTGTAATAGTTTATATATTTTTTCTTATATTTTTGTTTTGTTTATTTACGTTTGTATTGTTATTTTTTATTATTGTTTCTATTTTTATTACTTTTCTTTTATTTTATATAAATCTTTTGGTGTTTTGTTTTTGTTTTAAGATAAACCTTAACTTAACTTAACTTAAATTAATTAATTAATTAATTAATGCTAATGCTTTTGTGTTTTTGTCAAATGTTTTAACAAAATTTTAGTCATTTTGCTTCTTTTAACTAGTAGTAGTCGCTTGAACTAATTTGTCAATGCATTCCACGAGCGGTTTTGGCCAAACACTTGTACTCCAAAACAAAATTTCCCAAATTGGCCAAATTGTTTTTTTTTAACTTTTAAAACTATACAAAATTCTAATTATCATCCGTTTGCAACGAAATTTGAAATGAAAAAGTACTTAGATTTAAGTTTGCAATTTCATTTTTAGCACAGACATAATTATATACCTAAAAATCATCTGATTTTGTCCGATATCCATTAGCAAAACTAAACCAACAAAAAGTTTGACCATAACAACTGATCTTTCAGTTAAAAAAATATACTCAAAAAACATTTAACTGTAAGATAATGATATAGTTGTCCGATTATCTGATATACATATATAATTCCCAGCATTGGTAGCAATAGCTTTAAAACTGTGGGTAGAAAAACTAAACAGAAATTAAGATTAAGCCTTAACCAAATGAATATGTTTCGTCATGCCAAAAAAAAGGTAATGCTTATTTCTATATAATTTACCGATCAGGATTATATATTTTAAGTTTAACCAAAAGTCATACAGTTTTACATCAACTGTGCTGTCTTGGCTAAAGTTTGAAATTCACTCTTTAAAATGACTCTCAAACTATATCAAGAGATTTAAGGAACCATTTTTTTTTTTTTGTTTTGTCTTTGACCCCTTTCAAGAGCAAGTGAAATTTATTTTTTGCCAGCTGACGTCACTTTTGCTTTTTTTTTGTTTGGCAATGAAAAATCTTAAACAATACATAAATCTAAATACATACACATATGTATGTATGTATCTTTATTTGTGTGTTTATACGTGATGTGATAAATTTGTTTATACAATGACTTGAGAAAAATTTCAAAAGAATTTTTTGAAAATATTTGCAGTAACTATTAAAAGTGTCACTTTAAAGTTTGAACAATTTATGAAAACTGCTTGAGCAAACAATCGCTAGATGGCGCACAAAACGAGCACACTGAGTGCCAAACTGTAGCTTAGAACTGCCGTTTATATGTGTTGTCTCCTCATGTTGTATGGAGTGTGCGTCATTCGTTCTTATATACACACACACACACACACACACATATACCCTCTAACTAGTAGAGTATATTGGTTATAAAGTACAAAATAGCTATTTTATCCAAATTATATCCCTGCTGTACTTTGTTTATGTGTGATTATTAGTTTGTCCCTTTTGACGACATATGTATGTATGTATGTACATATTAAATAGTAGCCGAAATACAGTTAAAGTTTGCCATAATAAATCTTGCAAAAAAACTAGGCAAATGTTGAAGAGAGAAGCGACAGAGAGAAAAGAATATTTGTAAAGTGCCGTTTGCATCACACTTGAAATTGGTTACAGGGTAGTCAATTTATTATATTAGCGAAATTTCGCTCGTTTGTATGAGCTTTATGTGTCGATAATTTACAGGGTATTAGAATCTACAAAAAAAAATTTATATGTTTTAGATAATTGCTGTACTAGTTAATTTAAGTCATCATTTCTTCAATGTGTAAGGTACCGCAAATTCGGGACCCTGTATTAAGTTGTTTTATATTTGTTGCTCTGGTTTGGGCTATGAAAATGACGTCGTCTCTCTAGTTGTTGGTTTTTTTTATTTCTTATTGTTTTTGTTGGTTTTTGCCTTTGTTGTCTGAGCTGCCGAAACTAATGAGCGAACCTTAAAACCTTCGCACACTCACACAAACACATTAAACTTGATACGATTGCGTGCAGTCCAAAGCCAAGTTCAAATGTTAACACTGTTCCACTGTGCTTCGCTACTTGCTCTCTCTCTGTGTCTCTCTCTCTCTCGACACTATAACTGTTTCTCAATGTTGCTCTTCTTGCTGCTGCGCACGTTGTTATTTCAGTTTATTTTCTGTGCGCGTTGAAAGTGGTTCGGTTCTCTGTTGTTTCTGTTGCCCATCCTCCCTATTTTAAAAAAAAAAATTTTTTTACGTGCTTCCCACAGAACCTTGCGGTGTTCTTAAAAAAAGCAATTTTATTACGCCGAATATCTTAGTTTTTCTGTTGTTATTGCTTTTACTGTGATATATTTAAAAATTTTATAAAAAATACTTACCAACACCCCCTACCACCCCTACCCCCATCCTACTGGCGGCCACGCGAATGCAACAGAAACCAATAACGGAACTAGAAAACATCGCCAAAAATACGAGAAAAAAAGCACGCGAATCTGTTTTTTTTTTATTATTATTCTTGAATGTGTTTGTGTATAAGAGTTATTATTCTTGATGTATAAGAGTTTCAGAAAAAGTTTCCAAAGTTAATGAACATTTCGAGGTTGCCGGAATAAATCTTTTGGGGAAAAACTTACTCAACACTTAAATGATGATGAGTGGAAGTAAACAAATGGAAAAATGTTTAAATACGCAAATTGATTACGAAAATTGATTTCGAATCAGAGAGAGAGAGTGTAGTTTGTTGGAGTGTGTGTGTAAAAGCAAAGTGGGTCAGGTCACACTGAGAGTGGGCCGCCACTTATATTTTTACTTCCTTCCTTCCCTATTGTAAGGGTGTCTGGCAGCAGCAGAGTCATGACAAAAGTTAGTGTCGCTGTACAAACGGATATATCCGAAATGCTTTCGGCCAGCTCATCGGCCACCACATCACGTTCATCTTCGGAGCAAGGTAAATAGAAAATATACTGTTATTATATATACCTTCATACATACATACATACATACGTACAGACATAAATACATACATATATATTGTATGACTAAAGATGATAATGTTACGCCAAAGTAAACATAATTGGGAAACAGGTGTAAACGATGCAGAGACACAAACAACGGACAACAGAGACACAGACAGACAACTCAGAGACATAGTAAAGATCGTAGATAAGACTAAAAACGAGGTAAAAGCTAATTGAGGTAGAAAAAACTTTAATACTGCCGCAAGAAACATGGCCCAACTAATGGAAATGGAGAGAGAGAGAGAGAGAAAGAGAGAGGGAGACACTCAGACAGGGATAGAGGAAAAGTCTTTATAATGGGGAGAGAAATGGGGGGATACAGCAATTTAGACATAAAGAAACTAATTGAAATCGATGATGATAACGAAAATTGATCAATTTACTGAAATTTATAAATCCATTTTAATGCTATTAAATTTCGATTTAGTTTTTCTTTTCCATTTTCTTTTTATAATGAAAAATCCAAATATAAAAGTAAACTCAGACTTAAAGGTACCCTATTTAAGAGAGATTTTAATTAAAGAGATCTTTTTTTTTTTTGGTAAAGATTTAATTTAACTATTGTTAAATTTAAAAACAAAATCTGGTGAGAAATTCCTTACTCTTTGAAATGCTTAATTTCCATCTCTTTTTATGATTACATTATTGCTGTGGCGCCATCTAGCGGCCAAGATTTATTGTTTTTTGGGCTTTAAAAAAGAGAAACGTTTTACACCTTTCCGACTCAAATGTTTATGATGATCATGGTCACAATATAAGGTATCATTAAATACCCTTTTTTAGTGGGGTTTCATTTGTTAACCTTTTATTTCTTAGATACCCTTATATACCCGTTTTATAATGGTTTATATAGAGGGTATTAATTGTTCCTTTACCCAGCTAATTGTAGACTTCTTATGATCACTTGGCTTTTTGAAAATGGATTTTTTTCTTTTAATTTTTGATTAATATATAGAGAACTTGGAATATTAGAGACGCTTTTTAAATTGCTTAAATATATATTTTCATATTATAAACCTATAAATCTTGCACTTCACTCCACACTTTACTCTTTGGAGTGATCTGCACTTCTCTCTTTGAAGTGATCTGAAGTATCTCTGTTCAGTTTGTAGTTTATTTGCTTCTTCATTCAATGGCTTGACCCGTTTTTGTTGTTGTTTGATTTGCCAGACACATTGCCACATTGACCCAAATGGTATTGCAGCACACTTGTTGCCATCTTTTTTTTTTTTAGCCATCAATCCAATGTTGCCAACTTCCAACTGCATGGCCAACTAATTAAGGTTAGGCGGCTTTGTTTGGACAAGAAGAAATTATATTGTAACTACTTGAAAAAGTATCGTTTCATGGTTAGCTGCTGGCCAACACAATGATTAACGGTATTCTGGTCTCAACTGTCTTTTATGGTCAATTGTGTATAAGTTATTGTTGTGAGTGTGTTTGTTTTTATGAGCTAGAATAGTAGCTGCTTATTATTGTAATATTTTCAGAAAAACAGAAAAAAAACAAACACACACACACACACACACAAACAAACAAACAAACAAACAAACCGGAACCGGTTATTCTTTCTGTTAGGTCATCAGTTAGTTTTTGCCCAACTGTATTTCATTATTCCTTAAAAATTATAAAATTATAGAAACTGTGCCGTCATCCGATACCAAATCTAATTTCAATGAATAATGAATTCAAAAATACTCTCCTACCCCGACTTGACCTTGAATTCATTATTAGAAATATTAAATTCACTTTGAAATGAAAACGAATTTGTGGCTCGCATGCCCGCTCTCCCTCTCTCATTCTCGTTGAATTTGTGGTTATCATTGATTTGTTGTATTGCACCTCAGGGTTTGGTGAATTTTGTTAGTTAAGTTTGTCTAGTTGATGGTTCAATGACCGACTTGGTATAAGATAATTACAATTGATCCAATTTCTAGAGCGTATTTCCTTTTTATTTATTTCTTTTTTTTTGTTTTTTTGCATTCCGAGTCATTCATTCATTCGTTTTGCCATATAACGAGTATTTATTATTCATGCGTAAAACTTAACATATTTGATTATTTGCATAAAACAACGGAAATACGATTTATGGGCATTGATTGAAGACATTTTACTTACATTATAGCAGTTAAACCATCAAAAACGATGACTTCCAATTTGTTTCTATTCCTTTATAGTTTCTATATATGTAGATGTATTCGTACAGTATGTATATCTATATGTGTCCATATTATTTGTGAAATTTCGCAGCTTTTTGCTAATTTTTTTCTACACATTTTGCAATTATTTTATTTTAATTAGATTATGATTAATTTTGCATTAATTTGTTTAAATGTTGTTAAATGTCTTTTGAATTTTGTTGTTGTTGTTGTTAAGGGTAAATGGAGCTGTCTTTATCAAGAAGGCAGGCTTTGAAAATTAGACGCTAGATGGCGCCTGCTATTAAATGCTTACGGAAAAACAGAAGCAGGTTAAAAGTGAATCTCTGAATCTTAATTTAATTAAGGGTACTCATCACTTGGCAAAATTGCAATCAAATTTTATATTATTTCTCTCTATTCCATGTCTGTCTATCTCGCTCTCTTTATCAGCGTTTTAAAAATATCCAGCAATGTCATTTTTATATATAAAATTTTCATTTTTTACATATACATATTTTTGATGTGCTAATTGTATATAATTGTTGATGATTTTTTTTTTTTTTTTTTTTTTTGGGCATTGTTGTTGTTGCTGGTTGTGTTGCTAGCCACAACAAAATCCCCCATAATTATTCAAGATTATATTTAAAAGCTAGTAGAAATAGCATAAAAAGAGACACTTGATAACTTAACTTGGCCCCAAGAAAAAGTGGCCATAAACTGACCAAAGAATTTTAACTTTTGATTACCTCACCTCCATCACCTGTTATGGGTCGCATATTTGTTAAGTTTTCTTACCTTAGGTGTATAAATGGAGATATATATATATATATATAAGTTGATGACTATTTTAACTTTTTCCTTTACTGCTTGGGAATTTTAAGAGAGCCATTTTCAAACAGTTCTAGCCGCGCTAATACAAAATTATTTACTATATAAAGTAAAGTAGAGTCAAGTCATATCATAGAAACAAAGTGTTATCAAACTATATAAAGAGAAGCGAAAACAAACTACTATTTGAATTGAGGCTAGTTGGTACCTAGTGCCAGGCTGCCTAATGTCTTGCCACTCCTTTAAATATCCTTCTTCTGTATGCCCTAATGGAATATATATTTATTTTATTGCCTTTTATCACGCCAAGACAATTCTATAAAGGTTTTGTTAAACCTTAAGTCGTAGCAGATATACCCTGTAATAAGACAATATACATATATATACATAAGCATACCCTTTCTAACTTTACACATTTGTAGAGGGTATTCCTGGTTTTTGATTACTTTTTCATGCATATAGTAAATGATATTTATTTGTGGAGATTCACCGCAAGTAGAAATGTATTTAAGTTGGTATTTTTTTTTTTTTTTGTTTTGTGTAAGAAATGCATGTCAATGACCTTGAGATCACACACCCCGCTTCTTTCTCTCTCACTCCCTCCCTCTATTTAGGTATTTAGTTACCTGCTCCGCTTAACTTTTTGTGGTTTTTTTTTTTATTGTTGCTTACATAAATGCAATTTTGCATTAATTTTTTTTATTATATGATTTTCCACTATTTTGCATGATAAAGATAAATTAATGAAAGATGAAAAATAATAATTATTATTTTATTAAAAGAGAGAAAAATTTCACAAATTATGGCAAACTAAGTCTTGCAGTTCATTATACAATTGCAAGTAAGTACAGGGGGTGGGGTGGGGGTTAAGTTTTAAAAAAATATGCAATTAATTATCAAAGTGAAAGTCTTTCAATTTCAATTTAGTTTTTTTTTTTCCCCCTCTAATGGTTAATCAATTTTCCTGGTGTGTGTGTGTGTGAGCAATTTTATATATATTTTTATCCAGCAGCTGCCATCAATAAATCTTTATTTCAGCTAAAGATTATTCAATAATATGTATATGCCTATGGTCTAATGTCGTTAAACAGGTGCTTTAACGCGACCTCCCCCTCTTATTCAATTGCAATTCAATGTAAAAATTTATCACCCACCCTTCCCCCTTTCTCTCTCAGACACACTCTTTCGTTCATCTACCTACCTTTGGTATCCGAAACCCAAACCCAGGACCAGATTTTTGTCCATGGAAAAATTTCACTGGAAAAATAGTGCGTAGATAGCAGATTTGTGTTTATTTTTTTTTCTTTCCTGCTGGATCTCAGATATCATAATAAACATATCCATTAAGGGGAGAAGTCTCTCTTTCTATCACTGTCTGTCTGTTTTTCTCTCTTTCTCTCTCTCTCCTCGTGTTGTCGATCAGTTTTGTTGCGCTCGAGTTGCTTTTTTTTTTTTCTACCCACATCGTGTGGTGGCACAACCGAATCTCCTCCTCAAATGGCTATTTGCAGCTTGCAGACAAGTTCACTCAACCAGTTTCGGTTTGGCAGCCAACAAGTTTGCTTCGGTTTTGTTTTAAACGCAACTTGCATTTATAAATATATAATATAAATATAGAAAAGTGCGTTTCGATAACTTATGCTTATCAAAATTCATCAAGAGAATACAGTTTATATATATATATATATATTTTTTTTTTTTTTTTTTTGGCTAAGGCTATAAGGTGAAAGTAATTTGTGTAAATTATACACATTGCATTTCAATTTGGTCACAGATCAGACACTTGTTGTCCATAAGGAAGGAATACTCCGTAACTCCAGTCAGTCACAGCACTCTATCCGTTCGGTTTTATTCAGTTGTTGAAGTCACTAGGCGGACGGGGTTCATTTGTTTTGGGTGAGTTTGTTGGCTCAAAATTCATTGCCATTTGTTGTTAGTTCTTATTTCAAGTCCGCCCAATGTTGGAATTTATTGTATAGGCCAGGAGCGGATTTCAAATTCCCTTACATTCCATTTTAAATCGATTCTAACATGAATCGTTAGAAAGAAAAGTATTTTTGTGTTGTATTTCTTTGATATTAATTACTAATTACTACTAGTTAATTATTTTTATTAATTTATTACTTTTACTTTTTAATTAATTTTTGGATTATTGTTAATGTAACCTTTTGTATCCAAATCCCTTTACTGGGTATCCTTTTATGTTTATATTGTTTTGATTGTTATGGGAGGCGCCATAAACCGTTCCTGTAGATACCCCACACACACACGCACATACACACACACACACACACACCCAGTTTGACAATATCAATGCCATACAAAATTCTAACCATTTGCAACGGAAATGCAAAAAAAAAGGCGTATGAAAGAGGTGAAGGGAGGGAGAGAGGATTGAGAGCAACTAAGCTGAACCAACACCCAAACTAATTGTAAACTTTGTTTGCAATTCAATTAGAAAAAAAGAAACACCTTGGCACCCACATCAACCACTCCTCTCTCTCTTCCTCTTTCTTTCTTTTTGTCTCTGTCTCCCTCTGCAGGGCAAAGTTTTTTTTTTATCTGGACAAAAGTTTCACTTTATTTTTTTTTTGTGTTCCAGCTGCAGTTTTGTAATTTTTTTTTTTTTTTTCTAAAGCGTTTTTGGCTAAAGCGAAAGGTATTCATTACCAAGGGCCTAAACCAAACGAAAATGGGAATGGTAATGGAAATGGAAATGGTGGGGGAAAAAAATGGGAAATGCTGTTGAATGGAAATGAAGTTGCCACCCAATTAAATTGCCTTTCTTTTCTCTTACTGTTACTCCTACTCCTACTCCACTCCTCATCCTACCCTTACTGTAACGATGTGCACTATTAACTCTTAAATTTACCGCTTTTGCTCTTGTTGTTTTGTTTTTTTTTTTTTTTTTTTGTGTAGATCTATTAGCCGCTTGGGAAGGTTTGCTTGTGTGGAGCGAGAATGCATCAGCAGCACGCAAACTGCAACAGGAGATGAGTGCATTGAAGCATACACTGCAAAGGCTGGGTGATAAGTCAACACCCGAATTATTGGACACAGAGCCGGCCATACAAATAGCCGTGGAGTCTTTAAAGGTATGGATACACATACATGATATATATATATATATTGATTTAATAATTTAATTCATTTTGTAGACGGAGCAAACCCAATTGGCCAGTTATCGCAGTAATATGTTGAATCTAAATGCATCGGTTCATAGTTGGTTAACACGCCACGAGAGGCGCCTGCAGATCGCTTTGGAGGAACAGAACAATCAACAATTGAATAATACTCAACAACAACAACAACAACAAGAGTCCGAACAAAGGGAAGATGTCCCTGAGGCAGCAGGATCATTAAGTACCAACAATTCAGTGGCCATTACTGTAACCGATAGCAATGGTAATCAAATTGAGACAGTGACTGGTCTAACAACATCCACCACATCGACTTCAACTGCCGGCACTGCCACATGCGATATCAATTCATTAATGTCAGCCGAACAGGAGTTCCATAAGCATCTAAAGGATGAAGTTAGCGATATGTATAGCGCTTGGGATGAGGCCGATGCCAGGTGAGTAATACACCAAAAGTTTCTCCTCCACTACTGATGGGATGGTAAATGTTTATTAAACAATAATATAAACAATATACATACATACAATAAACATTATTTTGTATGCTTTGTTTATATTATGTTGAAAAGCGATCAAATGAGAGAGAGAGAGAGAGAGAGAGAGAGGGAGGAAAATTTTTGGATTTAATTTTATGTATTTTGTGCTTGGCATATTTACTTATTTAAATTAAATTTTATTGCAGAATTAACACACAATTGGAAATGTTGACCAACTCATTGATTGCCTGGCGTGAATTGGAATCCGGATTAAGTGAATTCCATTTGGCTTTGGGCCAAGATCGTGGTACATTAAAAGGATTGGAAGGTGCCCTCGATAAGGGACAGGCCACACCAGTTGAATTGGCACAGAATGTAAAATTGGTTGCCAAACTATTATCCGAGAAGGTTCATGTTAGCCAAGAGCAATTATTGGCTGTACATCAGCATTTGGATCCCAATCATATCTATCATATTGCCAAATTTACGGCTTCCAATGGTTCACTATCTGATTCGGGTATTTCGGATGGCGGTGCCACATCCGATGGTGGTCTCTCAGAACGAGAACGTCGTTTGGGTGTCTTACGTCGTTTGGCCAAACAATTGGAATTGGCATTGGCACCCGGTAGTGAGGCAATGCGTTCCATAGCTGCCCGTATGGAAAGTGCTGAAGCGGAATTGAAGCACTTGCAAAACACTTGCCGCGATTTAATAGTCCGTACAGCTGCCTCACATCAGCAGAAACAACAGGCTCAGGAGCAGCAACATGTGACTATTGTGGCTAATGGTGGATCCGCCATTAGGTTAAATGGACATTTGAAAAAGTTAACACCCATTACTGTAAAGGGTGGTGAACAACAACAGCAATTGGCTCCCCCTCACTCACCATCCAAACGCAAGAATTCCAAGAAAATGCGACAAATGAAGAAATCCAGCGAGAATGGCAATAATGGAAAGCAGGAGAAGATTAACAATTTAACTATTGATAATATACACACTGCTGTGGCAAGTGGTGATGGCGGTGGCGATGATGATCCATCTGATGATCCGTCTCTCATTTGTAACCTGGATAGCTCTGAAGAAGGTGAAGGTGATGATTCAAAGGTTCAGCGAAGTGGTTGGGCCTGGAGAATTGCTCGTGCCGCCGTACCCATGCAATTGGCTCTATTTACATTCTTTTGTGCCGCCTGCCTGATGCAACCCAATTGCTGTGACAATCTCAACAATTTGTCCATGAGTTTTACTCCACAATTGCGCTATATACGAGGACCGCCACCAATTTGAGCGTTTTGTGCGCCACATTTTGCCCCACTGTATTGGCAAAATTTAACAAATTTGATCATGTACAATTACAATATATGTTAAGAGATTTAACTGATTGTAACCTAATCGGTAAGGTGGACTACCGCCACCCGCAACCCGCATCCGCACCAGCTGTCGCCGATGCCGCAGCCGCTAGCCGATAAAGCGTTTTGCATGCGTTTTGTGCGCGTTTTTAACCGCCACCAGAAAGTTTTTTATAAAACAAAACACGAAGAGGGCTCTCATCATTGTTTTTTTGGAAAACCAGAGCACTTAATATATACCTATATATATATACATATATTTTTTTATGTCTAATCTCTAAAAATATTGAGCAATTTAATACTAAGCATAAAATTTTTTTTTTTTTTTTTTTTTTTTTTTTTTTTTTTTTTTTTAATGTATTAAGTGAGAAAAAAAATCGAAAGAATTTAAGCTCAATTAAGTTAGTAGAAAAGAAAGAAGAGAGCATTTGCAGAACAGAGCAACCTGTACTTATGCGCCACCGATATAAATTCGGAATGAATGGAATTAATTAACTGAATCCACATATCCAGGCGAAAGGAATTATGACAAAATCAGCCCAGTTACTAGAATATACATTTATGTTAAAGAAAATGGAAAAAGGAGACTTAACTCCACTACTACCCCTCCCTTTTCAATCCCCCTTGATTGATTGATTTCAATGCGTTTGTTTCAAAAAGAGAATTAATTGATGACTTTTTTGTTTGAGAAACACTAAAGTGCCTACAAATGCGAACTGTGAGAGAGGAGAGAGAACAAAATGGAATGTAGGAGTCAAATGGGGAAAACTCGGGATCCCCCCAATTTAAATAAAAAAAAAAAACTCTAAAAACCGAGAGAATAGCGAGAGAGCAATCCAATTAAAATGGCAACGAAGCCCCCAGAAGCTAACCTGCCCACTAGCCCCAAATAATACAAAACACAAACAAATATACACACAAAAAAAAAAAAACAAAAACAAACAAACACACACAAGCGGAAAGGAAAAAAGAAAAAGGTAAGCCTTAACGAAATCCAAACCGCAAATTAACTCGCACCGGCCACACCATACCATTCTGTATCCTTTTCTGAGTAAGGGTAAGGATGGTTGGAAAGGTGCCAAAAGAAAAAAAAAAAACAAAACCTTAAACAAGTTGAGAATTAGAGTTTCTATTTTTATATGCCACACAATTTATATACACACATACATACATACATACATATACAATTAAAAAAGAGAGTTTCTAAAGATACATTGTATCACATCCTCTCCCTCAACCCCTTTCTCTCTCTCTCTCACTCTCTACCTATATATTATCAGATTTTTGTCTATTATATTAATAGGATATATATAAATATTGTTTAAAGAGATTTTTGCATATACCTTAAACATTAAAACAAACAACAAAACAAACAAAAAAAAAATTCATCAAAACAAACCAAAAAAAAAGAACAAAAAAAGAAATCCTAGAAGAACTAAATAAGTCCACGGTATAAATGCCTAGATTTTAGTTATGATTTATACAATAATTGTCTACGGTAAAGAAAAAAATAAGAAAGAAACTTGCAAAACAAAAAAAAACACAAAATAAAATTAAAATATAGAAGGTTAGCGATAATTTTTGGTCGTGCCGAAATTTTTGTATGATATAGTCGAACCGATATTTTAAACCTTTGGCAACTATATCATACAGTCGTCCGATTTTAATTGAATATGGCACGATCTATATGTTTAAAACCTTCGGCAAGGGTATACAAAATAAAACAAAATATATAAATTGTAATCTATTTTTTAAGGTTTTGTATTCGTGTGCGTTTTTTTTTCCTTCTTTCTTTCTTTTCAAAACTTTCATGGCAAAAAACTACAGAAACAACATATTCATTTATATCAAAAAAAGGAAAAAAAATAAAAAAAAAAAAAATTTAAGAGTATTAAATGAGAATAAAGAATAAAAAAAAAAAAACAAAATAAATATAACTTTTCTTTTCATCTAGCAAAAGATACCAATTAAAGAGTATCTTATATATATGTATATACAGTAAAAACTTTAATAAAGGATGCATATATCTATTAAACGGACGTCTCCAATTGCCGAATAGAGCAATTTTAACAATGGTGGAACAATTTCTACTGTATATACATACATATTCATGGAAATGAATCAAATACGTATTATTCTATATATATATATTTTGCCCATTTCCAAAATTAATATAGTTGTTGTTTTAATACAGAAGTCATCGTCATCATGAAAATCAATTGGATCATCAGTAAAAGGATATAAAGGTGTTATAAAATTATGATATAATCAAAGAATATATAGGATTCCTGCTCTAAAAACGTTATATACACGCAGAAGCAGAAGAATATTTAAAATTTATGGATTTATGGAAAATAATTGGTGAAGTGAAAATGTGTACAATTAAACAGTGAGTAAAAGTTTTTCCATGGTTTGCTATATATGTTTGTGATGTCAATCTTTATATAGAGCGATCCGATCTGATCGAAATTTGTGCACATTTTTTTAAAATACTTTACTATTGAAAAGGTTTGTATAGAACCATTGAAATCGTTGAAATAATAATGGAAAACTATAGAAAAGAATAACGTAAGTTAGGGCATTTCAAAGTATAGAAATATCAAATATATCAAATTGGTTAGCCAGGCTATCTTTATGCATTTTATATCCTTATTTGTTGATATGATTTCTGCATATATAGAGCTTGCAGGAGTTTCTTACATGTCTTCTTTTCTGGATTATCACACAAACGACTTCTAATTCTTATATTATAAGGTGGTTTAAGTTTAAGATATCAAGAGATCGTTTTATGGAGATTTATTTATCTATTATAAGTTATCACATTTGCTTCTTTGCTAGTTAATTGTATTATCTGATCATGCAAATTTTGTGCCTTACATTATTTACTAGATCCGATTGGAATTCTACAAATTATAGACACTATAGCTACTTCAAGGTAAATTGGGAAAGGAAAAAATTCATTTAAAATATCTTCTTAGTTGATAACTGACTTAAAAGCCATCATGGACTTTATTTTAAAAAGTCTTTCAAAATATTTCAAGTATACATGTGCGTTACAGAAAGATATAGTATACATTTCTATAAAACTACTAACTCAAAGAAGCTTGCATCTGTTATTAAATCATATGACTAGAATATATATATTCTATATAAGTTTTAAAAATATTCAATTTGCTTAAATTGTAGAGTCTGAACTGAAAGCGAATTTATGGTATATGGTTATATAAATTTCATAATGTTTCGTTCAACAAGAGATATACCAAATAAGTTGTAAGCTATGCACAATAGTCAATAGTCAATATCGATTAAGTTGTGTATAAAGCTACATATAACAATGTGTATAAGCGAAATGCTCTTGTTAGGAGTACTATTTCTATAGACTACTACCAATTATTAGATTTATCTGCCTCATCTGCTTTCTTTAAAAGATCATCCAATATTTGTATCTTGATCCTTTCGTCCTCAATTACCAATTGGGGCACTTAAAAATTGTTTTCCCTTTAGAAAATGCAATCTGTCAGTCCGTCTGTTGTTGTTATTGAAGAGTTACTTAAACAATTCATACAAATCACATCTCTCTATAAAAAAAAAAAGAAAAAAACCAATAAAAATTGTGTACTTTTTGTTTTTTTTTGTTTTCTTCTTTATTTACGGATTGGAAACCTCAGTGAAAATAATCCAATAATGGGGTAATAGGCATTAGTCACACCCCGTCGAAATTTATGAGTAACTGGATTATTGGCCTCATAAATAAGTAATCGATGGAATCTCTCAACCCTCTATTTCTATATGAATTGACTGGAAACACTTTTTGGTGCCTGATTTTGGTTTTTTTTTTTTTTTTTTTGAAAGGGTGGTGGGCAAATTCAGAAATATTCTCTTTTTACTTTTGTTTGAAAAAACCAAATCAACAATTCCGTCAGATAGTTTTCTTTGTAATATCCTGTTTAAAGAAAAACCTTTCGAGTGTTTGGGACGACGACTGCTGACGATGATGGATTTGCGCAGAATGAAATGCCGTGGCGTTCAATGTCGTTCACTCAAGTCCAAGATACAGTTGTGGGGACCAAAACATCCAATCACCCAACCACCTACCAAACCTATTATATATGTATATATATACCTAGTGTATCTAGTGGCAGTGGCTCCAAAACTCCCACCAGTTTGCGCTTATATACGCCCATTGACCAATCAGATTTTATTTCGTGTATATAAAGCAACATTTCCCCTATTTTACTCTCATCGAGACAACCAATCAGCGTCGTTTAAAATGTTTCCCCTTTACAACAACAAAGTTCGAGAAATTTTTCCGTTGCCTGCAATTGGGGATGTGGTTTTCGTTTCTTTGTTTTTGTTGTTGTTTCTCTTTTTAATTTTTTATTTATCATGGACACAAACCACTTTGAGTTGAAACTAATTTTTATTTAGAGGTAATTTTCGAATTTCAATTTAGAAAATATTTAAATATATATATATAGCGATATATATGTATAATATTTACATTGTATATAATAGAACTCATTGCAAATTATGTGACGAAGAGAGATATATTGTTTAATCCACGAAATTCCATTAGATCAAAGTAGGTTATTTCAAAATGGGAAAAAAAAAACTTTTACTTTTTCACTAAATTTGAATAATATCATAATTATATGCTTTAGAAAAAACTTACTCAGCCTCATCTCACGTAGAAATATCAACATTATATTCAACAGCTGAAAAATTTGGTATGTAGACATACTAGATCGGATCGTAGGGTGTTTTAGAGTTTTTAGTTTTATTTTACGGTTTTCCTTTCTTTATCAAATTAGGGAAACTAAACAAGATTTCGAATAATGTTTACTAAGTTGAAAAAGTTATAACACTCTACTTTACACTGAGAGATATTTAACCTTTAACTGAATTAGAAGCGAAATCTTAGAGTAATAGAAATAGAT
Organism: Drosophila neocordata; assembly: GCA_018903615.1. Taxonomy (NCBI): domain Eukaryota; kingdom Metazoa; phylum Arthropoda; class Insecta; order Diptera; family Drosophilidae; genus Drosophila; species Drosophila neocordata. The sequence goes on from JAEIGI010000001.1 coordinate 2,365,949, forward strand.
TTCCTTTTTTAATTACATATTTATTTTTGATATTTTTTTTGTAATTATAATAAAAATGTTGAAATGTTTGTATTAAAGGGAAAAAAACGTTTTCGAACGAATCTAAATTATAGTTTTCTGTTCAACATTAATTTACGATCTTTACTTGCTTTATCTGTCTGTTATTTTCTATCCAAAATATTCTCTCAGCTTTACATATTTGGTATATAGTATATCATATATAATTGATAATTTTATAATTTATATAATTTATATATGGTATATAGTATATCGTACTCATATCATAGACAGCTTTAATGAATTACCAGATATACAAATAATTCTTTAAAACTATAGTTTTCTATTCCTCAATCCTTTGTTGTTTTTCAAACAGTTTCGTAACTATATATATTCTTCCAAATTCTCCAGAAACTGCAATAGTATATAAATTTTGAATGGATTTGGCATTTTTTCATAATAATATTTTTAAAAAAGGATCTCTTTTATGGTTTGTCTTCCTTTATACGTTTTTCTTTTAGAATTATTGAAAACTTTTAGTTAGCAGTAAAAACTTTATGGCAATGGTAAAGACAGTTAAATTGACTTGATAAAATTTGATTAATAAAATAAATTTTCACTCTTTAAAACTATAAACAAACTTCTCCTTCGATCAATTATATAATAGACAAGCTTTAAGAAAGATCTATAAAAAATTGTTGTCTACTGTCTTACTGGTTCATCTAATAGGTAAAACAAGCACAAAAATATTTTTCTATATTAAAATTTCTTTCGATTTCTGTTAGATTTCCATAGTTTTGATTATAGGAAAGATATGGTACCCTCTCAAATTGACAAAGGATAACAATGATTGGAACAACCACCAAATGATGATCAGTGGCAAAACAATGAAAATATAATTTTGTATTGAGAGAAGGAAGGCAACTCTGCTTACACAGACGCTTCAGATAACTTCAATTACCTATAATAATAATAATAAGGTTACACTTCGATCCAAAAAAAAAAAAAAAAAAGAAGGAGGTAGGCGTGGCAGGGAGGGGGAAAATTGATTCGCGTGTCAAAACGGAAGTGTAGAGAAAATTAAATTTGCATAATTTAAAAAAGAAAACAGGGAGGACTCAGTTTAAGTGAGATGCCACATTGACAAGTGATGAAAAAGCTAGAAATAAAGAAGAAGTAAGTCAGTAAGATGAGACAAATGGTAGAGTGGGGAAGGGAAGGGAAGGGGGGAGGGGAGGAAAGAGAGGAAGGGGATATGAATGTATTGTGATTTGGATTATGGAAATGCAGGTAAATAAATGGATTCCAATAACTAAATCCTAAATAGTCAGCAAACCAGAAACCCTGATCCTTGGCCAACACCATACCATACCATACCATACCATACCATACCACACCCCTAATCCATTCATTAAACTTTGTGATTAAACTGACCACAGGAAAGAAAGTAGAAAAAGGGGGAAATACTCAGACACACATATGAGCGACCGTTTAAGGACCGGCAGCAGCTAGCTCATTCAGGCGGACATTGACTGCTGCTGGTGCCACTGGTGACAGGCTCATTAAATGCCGCATTCAGACTGACTAGACGTGAATGTGGTTCCTTACCATTTTTACATCCCCTGCCTCCTCCCCTCATGACCAAACAGTTTGGTAAGCTTGGCCACAGGCCAAAGTCAATATCAACATCATATCAAATTGAAATGCTTTGCGAACCCAAAAACCGACTACCCCCCTCCAACCAACCAACCAACCAACCAACCATCCATCCATTCACCCACCTTCTTCCTTTTGTTGACACGCCTCCTAGAAGGCTAATTTCCTACAACTTTGCCTTAAAAATTCACATATATATATATTTTTCTGTTTTTCTGGCTTAACCTTCATAAATAATGCAAGGAAAATTTGTAGAAAATTGCCAAAACAATTTATGTTGACATTATCTCGAGAGACATTTTTTTTCCCTCCCCTCCCTGTCTCCACATTTGGTCTCGTTCTCTGTCTCTTTCTCAAGATGATTAATTACAACAAGAACAAGAATATTTGAATATGAAAAACGATGATAGAGATGGCAGATGGGAGAATGAAGTAGGTGATAACTGTAATAAGGGGACAGAGGGGGGATTGACAGGGGGGTGTGGTGTTGGCGAATAAGGTAAAGGAGGGAAAAAGTGAGGAAAAACTTTTAGCTTATTGCTCCCCAAGTGGCGATAAACTTGACGGGACATTTAATGAACAAGAGAACTAGGCTTTTCATCATTTCCGTTTCAGATTTTCTTACCAAACCAAAAAAAAAAAGAACACAAAGTTGTTTTTGTATATTTTCCAAACGGAAAAGGTAACAAAAAAAAGTTAACTCTATTTATTTATCTAAGATATATAGATTTTTGATCTTCAAAATAAAAGTAAATAAATAAAAAGAGTTTATTTTGGATCGAAGGAATTTAAATCAAGGATTTGCAAAAAAGACTTGTCTAGTTTAATCCTTCAATCCTTACTCAGAATCTTTAAGAATTGAATTTGAAATTTAAAATGGATATAGTCATCGATCGTTGGACTATATTATATGGGTACTTTAGAAAGAATCACATCAAAGTAAATCTCTTTAGTTCTTTACATTTTTCATTTATTAATTTAGTTTAATTAAAAAAGAAAATTGTTCTCTTACGTCTTAAAATTTATACAACTTGTTTATTGAAAATTTCTTTATAAATTTTATCAATGCTTTTTATTATCGCCCGCCCGCTCTGCTCTGCTCACTCTCACGTCCACGCCCACGCCCACTCTAATAAAACTAATCAGTATGCCTGGCCAGCTGTTAGAAAAATGCCCAATTCAAAGTTGACATTTGGGATTCGGGATTCCAATTGATTTCATTTCGATTCGCAATTCGCATTTCACTTTTCCCTTTCAGTTCAGTATTTGTTTGCACTTCTTTTTCATTCTTGGTTTTATGTGTGTTTTCTTTTTTGTTTGTTTTGCTGATTTTGGCAAATCTTTTACTTTGCTTTTGTTTTTTTGTTGGTTTTTGTTTTTTTTAGCATTTCCATTGGCATTTTGCAACAAATTTTCTCAATAATGAAAATCCCATCGAGAATATTGACACTTGATTTGCATTCATAATGGCTACGTGATTTTTTGTTTTAGCTTGGATTTCGATTTGTGGTTGCGCTTAGGTTTCGGTTACGGCTTATGGCTTTTGGTTTTACTTTTTCGGTTCCGGTTATTTAGTTGTTTTCTCCTTTTTTTTTGGGCTATTGCCTATTTTTGTTTTTCTTTTTTTATCTTATTGCTTAAAATCTACTGGCTCTTCTTCTTCTGCTGCTTGTTCTGCTATTAATTTCCCTTTTTCACTGTTTTTTTTTGTTATTTTGAGGGTTTTTCTTTTTGTTTTGTGTTTTTTTTCCGACATATTGTGCATAAAAAATTGAACAACTTGTCCTCGGGTTGTTTTCACCATAAAATAATCTTTTTAAGCCGAAAACAAATTACAAATACAAACAGGACACGGGGACAAAAAAAAAAAAAAAAAAAAAAAATAAGAAAAACGGAGCAAAAATACCAAGCATCAAGGACCAAGGGAAGACCCTCCCATAAGACTATTTTGCATATTTCTTCCAAGTTAAATCGGGGGTTGCCCTTGCTTTCATTCACTCTCTCTCTGTGTGTGTGTGTGTGTGTGTATGGGTGTATGGGTGTGTGTTCTTTTCTTTTAACAAATTATAATGTATTGGAAATTGACAGAATTATGTAATGAATAGAAAATTATGCAAATTACAGTGCAGTTACATTTAATGGCAAAGACCTTTTGCCTTTCATTGAGAACAACCCAAGCAACAGAGTAAAAGAGAGAGAGATAGAGAGGGAGAGAGAGCTAGAAAAGATCGAATTTTATTGAAGGGCAGGACCAAGGGGCAACAAAAACAAGAAGAAAAAAAAAAAGTGGGCAAAAGGTATTCATTTATATATAGAAATAATGTGTGGATGTTTTAGGAAATAATAAAAATTTCCTCCTTTTTACCCTTTAAGGTGAGACATTTTCTTAAAGAATTCAAAAACTATTAACTGAAAACTGAAGAAAACTTTTGTTTTACTTGAACTTTTCTTTATTTTTTTCTGATGCTTTTTATTTGAGCGTGACATTTGGGATATATTTACTACTGAATACCTTTATTTCGAGTTAAACTTAAGTGAGTTGTCATGATAATTTGGCGTTGACTTGCACTTCGATTTATTGAAAAGCAGCAGCTGAAAAAAAAAAAAAAAAATTATTTGATGACCGTAACATGAGATTTTTTTTTTCATATATTTTTTCTTTCTTATTTTTTTGAGCTCTCTCAGTAAGTATCATGTTTATTTGCCTTCGTGTCCTCAACTGAAATCATGACGAAGAACCAACAAAAAAAAAGAAACCCAACCAAGACACGCGAGTCACGCGAATTAACAAAACGTATGAACTGATAGAGAAAGAGAGAGCGAGAGAGTGTGAGAGTGTGAGAGAGAGAGGGGCCAAAAACTCATAACTCCTGTCATGTGGTTTGGTTTGGCTTTTCATATGCCAGCATAACTATAGGATAAATGTGGGATTTGATGAACTCGTTCAGTGATTGGTCCTTGAACCTATTAGCTTTGTTTTGACCATCTTTTGGTTACCAATATCTGCAATAAAAAATGAAAAATTAAGGTAGAATGGAAATACAAAAAGTTTTTGTTAAAAAGAAAGTTGAAATTTGTATTAATGTTGTATAAATTGTTATATTTTTGCTGCAAAGGGTATTCCTTAGTCTTATCTTTGAGAAATTTTAAAGAATTTAGTTTTATTGTTGAGCCTACATTAGTTGACAAGGGGCCAGGCAGAATTATTATTCAAGCATTGAAATAATTCAAAAAACCAAAAAAACAAAAAATAAATAAATAAAGAAGCCCAAAAAAAAAAAAAAAAAAAAAAGAACGACGAGAGAAAAAAAAGTTGTTTTATCATCTTTTGGTCATCATATGTTTGCCCTAATGGAAGACAAACATTTTATTGCCTGACCTTCTATGGTTGCTTGCTCCTGCTCCTTTATTTGCTGCAGCTTTACCTCATCATCTTGTTGGCCTACCTACCTCCCCCACTTCTTTTACAATTTTTTTTTTTTTTTCTTGGCTCTTATTCATTCATTCAATTACATTTTTGCGCACACTCAGCACTAAAGGGACCTCATAAAGCGTCAAAAATTTCGTCAAATGAGCAAGCAAACTCCTGACCTCCATCTCCATGTTTAGCTATATGGCGTACGCCTCCAACTACATATCCTCCCACTGGTTTGTTGTCCTTCATTAGAAACAGCCCTCTGGGGTATTGAGAATTTGCTCGCCAAACTTCGAATCGATGATGATGATGATGATGGCCACACACATGGTCAACGCTACAAAGACACACACATACACACACACACACACATGGAACGTCAACGCTATGAAAGTGTCCGGCCTTCTATTAAAACTGACAGCTCCTCAATGGTTATTCTCTGTCTGTTTCTGTCTCATCCCCGAATCTTTGTCAGCATCTCATCGTTGAGTTGTGGAACCGCAGCGTAAACATTGCGGCTGATGCCTTCAATGCCAATGCCTTTGAATGTCCTTTGTGAGCTGGACATTCGACCATTTCCCCAAGGAGAAGGCAAACACTTTATCACACTCAGCATTCGTTTTGAAGCCGATACAGAAAAAGAAGAAGAAGAACAACAACAATAACAAAAAGAAATGGCATATAGCAATTAAAGTATTCGTATAGTATTCCCTTTCACCTTATGACATATTCTTGAATCATACGGTTTTTTTTTTTCGTTTTCTTTATTATTATTATTATCATTTTAATGGGTAACATTCTCTTACTTTTAAATTAGTTCTATTGCATAATCTCCAGACTTTTAATCCAGTAAACAACGAACAAGAACAACTCTTTACGTTGAGAAACTTTTCTAAGCTCAAGTTTTTCTGTTTTCCTTTTCTTTTTTTTTTTTTTTGTTTTATGAAAATTTCATCACGTTTTAGACATTTAAAGGGATTAACTAATTCCTTCTTGTAATTGTACTAAAACAAAATTTGTCAGGAAGTAAAAGAATAAAGAAAGTGAAGCAGCAAGTGCACTCATCTCTCACTTAACTCTTTCATCTCAATGCTAACCACCCTTCCGTTTGCTCTTTTTATCCCATTCGTTTCCCCATTCTTTTTACCAATTTCGTCACGCCCAAATTGCAGCTGGAAAAAAGCACGATATTTTTACGATATTTCTATGCAAATTTCACACAAAAAAAAAAAACCAAACAAAAAAATATAAAAGGAATTCTCTTTGCAAGGGCTGACAAAGTTTTCTCCACATCGAAATTTCCTTTTTTTTTTTTCCTCTATTTTATTGTAGGTAACTCACAGGTGGATGATTTTATGTTGGCATTTTATGGCCTGAGAAATGCTTTTTTCATTTAAAAAAAAAATAGAAATTAGAAAAAAAAGAAATAAAATTAGAGCGTTATAAATTAGAAAGAAAAAGTCAATTTCAAAAAAAAAAAAAAAAAAAGAATTAAAGAATAGAAATGAAAATTGTTGCTATTTGAATTTAACCTGTTCAGACACAAAATCAGTTTTCTACAGGGGGTGTTGTGTATTTCAATAGCAAGCTGTTTTACACTTGCAAAAGGATATATTAATGTTGGTCAGAGGTTTGCAACGCATCTAGAAGGAAGCATCTTATTTTTATACCCTGTACCCATAGGGTAAAAGGGTATATTAAAGTCGCTAAATGTATGTAACAGACAGAAGGAAGCATTTCCGACCCCATAAAGTATATATATTCTTGATCAGCATCAACTGCCGAGTCGATTGAGACATGTCCGTCTGTCCGTCCGTCCGTCCGTCCGTGGTCCGTCCGTCCGTCCGTCTGTCCGTCCGTCCGTCCGTCCGTCCGTCTGTCCGTCCGTCCGTATGAACACGTGGATCTCAGAGACTACAAGAGCTAGAGCAACCAAATTTGGTGTCAGCATCCGTGTAGTGTCTACGCAGATCAAGTTTGTTTCAAATTTTTGCCACGCCCACTTTCGCCCCCGCAATTTAGGAAAAACGAATAACAAGAGTAAAATTAAAGGTAGCGTATTCTTATTTGGCACACTCAATAAGATGGCCAAAAGGTATCAGATGACCAAATTTCGTTAAAATCGGACAAGAAATTTCAAAGATATACCTATGTAAAATTTGTACTGAAATGCCCAGTGCGACAATGCGTAGTAAGTGTGAGCGAGATACCATGCGTTCGTTGCTGCCGCTTGTGAGGAGAATTTTAGTTTAAACTGATAGAAAATTTTAAGGAGTTTGATTTAATACAGTTACTCTACTTGGTACAGGGTATACTCAAAGTCGGCAGGGACGACTTGCTTGCTTCATTGTTAGAGGTTTCGTTTATTTAGATAAAAGTATAAGCAAACAAAGAAAATTAACCCTTTACTGCCAAAATTGGTATTCGCCAACATTAATTAATTAATTTTCCTAAAAGAAATGCAAGGATAGTTTTATAAAGTTAGTTTGCCTGGGACACTAAAAAGTTAAAGCTGTCATAAGAAACAGTTTTCTTACAAAGACATCTCCTTAAGGCTTTCGTTATATACTTAAGAACAGTTTTCACTGTACTTTTCTAATAATTAAAACAAAATTCAAGGAAAATTGTTTTTAAGTAATTTTAAAAGCTTTTTTAGAGTTGAATAAGTTTTTTTTCCTATATAAACGAAAAATTATAGATATTTAAGATTTTACTTAAACTGTGTGTTAATTTTCCCTTAACCATTTGCCACATTTACTTTGTTGTTCTTTAATAAAGATAAGGTCTCTCCTGTTGTGTTACGAGTCATAAAATATGTCATATTTTGTGTAAAATTTGTAATTACAATAAACCCATTAAGAAGTTCTGACTTTTGCCTCATATGTAATTGAGATAAAGGTAATTAAACGTAATTTAACTAAATGAAATGGTTAGAAAGGGAATCCTTTTGTGGCGTGAAAACATTTGCCACACACTCTCTCACACACACATACATACAGAGATATATATACTTAGTCTCTGTGAAGTTTTAACATCATCCCCGTTGATTGTAAATGGTTTTTCTTAAATAAACCAAATACGTAAAAGTGCCTTACTTACAATCATCCTTCTTCTCTTATCCTTCTAATGCCTTGCAAATTGACACTTGTTTTCTTTCTTTCATTCTACTTCTTCTTCTTCTTGGTTTTTTTTTTTTTTTTTTTGGGGGCACATGCGAGGTTCATCACAAAATGTGATGAATGTGCAACTTCCTGAAGTCCAGTTTTTGGGGTTTTTCTATGACCAAATTGGATTGCATATCATTACTTTTGCACTTGTCTGGCGTAAATTTTCACACTTCCTTTACGGGGAGGAAAAAAAAAAAAGAGGAGAAAAAGGATAATTTATGCGTTGCTTGTCAAATAAGAAAGAAAAAGAGAAATTGAGACAGAAAAAGAGAGAAAGAGAGAGAGAGAGAGAGAGAGAGAAAGAAAGAGAAGTCAGCAAGCAAAGTTTCTTTTGATGGACATTCCTTTTTTTTTTCTATTGCTAAGGGATTTTCCTTGCCAAATTTCACCTTTTCGATGGACTTTGATGAAAACCAATAAATAAAAGTTGTACGAGAAAATTATTTGTTTTTAAAGGAGAAAAAGAAAAAGAAAACAATCGACATATTATTTGACATTTATTTGCTTATATAGAAAGATTAATGATTCCGAAAAGTCAAAAGTTTTTAAATGTTTAACAAAACAGTTTATCTTTATATATATATACATATATATATATATATATATATGTATATGTATATAACACAAAATACCGTAAATTGTTTGCTGACAGTTGTACAAGCATTTTTAAGGCAAATTGGGAAAGTGTTGGGGGGAAATAATCCCCATAGAAATGTGTGTAAATCATGATTATCCTATTTTTATTGACAGGACCAAGAGACTGCGTTCTTTAGCTCTTTGCTGTCAGCTTAAAAAACGTTGAGCACACCCGCCCACCCCCCTCACGCCCCAAATAACGAACAACAATTGTTGTGTCATAATTTGAAATTAAATTTATCATCAATGTAATTAGTGGCCATAAATTAAGGGTCCTTCTTACAGTTACCCCCACACACAAAATGTATATGTATGTGGGGAGTGTGTGTGTGTGTGTGTGTGTGCTTGTGTGTTGGATTGGCCACAAGTGTGAATTATTACCATTTGCGGCATACACATCCTTTTCTGCATATTGGTATGGCCATGTCCTCTGTTGCGGCCAAATTAAATTAAATTGTCCTTTTTCATTTCGATACACTTTCGAATTCTCTAGAGAGTGAGAAAGCAAGAGAGACAGAGAGAGAGAGAGAGAGAGAGAGAGAGACAGGCAACTGTATGAATAGCTGGACACTGTATAAATGTGTGTATCGGTGTGTGTGTGTGTGTGTGTACCGCATCCTCGTCAGCTCCATTAAGCCAATAAAGCATTTCGTTTCATTGGATTACGTATGCTGATGTGAGAGGATGAGCATGGAGATGTAGGTCCATGTATATATCTCTCTGTTTGTGGAACTGGCATCCGGTTACACCACACCCAAAACCAAATGAGAAAGAACTGAAAAGACACTGGGGACACTGCCCAACAATTTTGTGTTTTGATGAATTGTACAAACATTTTGTATAAAGGAAACTGAAACTTTTGCCTAACCTAACTAATTTGTGCAAATATATTTTCAGTAATTTTATTTTACTTTACTTTTTGTGCCACTAAATTATTTTTGTTAAAGTTTCCCTTTTTTCTAGTCAAAGTATAGTTCATTATCTAATGTCTGGGTAATTACAATGAGTATGGCATTTCCACCCTAAAGAAACAAATATATATATATATATTTCTAACTGGTCAAGTGACGAAATTAAATGCCACCATCCTCACGCCACAGTCACCCTAGAACTCATCAGAAGAGTCGTCTCTACTATTCTACTATATAGATGATAATCATTTAATCCGGCATAGAACTTTCTCTCTTTTCGTCGTTCATGTATTATTCATCATTTACTTTAGTTAGTTTGGCTTTCGTTTTGTTTGATTGGTTTGTTCTTCAAATCTAGATTTAATAACAGCGAATTCAGCGAACCTAATGAACATCCTGTTTCTATTTCTATTTCGATTTACTTCATCGTCGTTTTTCTGGTCTTAATTCAAGCAGAAAAGATTTTCCTTGACTGAGACTGAGTCTGAGACTTGCGACTGCTGCTGATTGTGATGGATAAACTATCAGAGGAAAATTTCATACAATTGAATGATTTTCAATTGAAATTCGCTTGCTTTTGGCATTGATGTTTCAACTCGATTGCATTTAACTGACACGCCTACAATATAACCAAAGAGAATTAAGATATAGACACAATATATACTTATATATCTTTGATTTAAAGTCAACTGCAGTTTTTGGAGTATACAAAAAAATGTCCTTTAATTTGACACTTTTTGAACAATGACAGATGACAAAAACATTCAGTTTTGTATAACAAACATTTAAAAAGTAAGCAAATTTTAGAATTACTTAAAATATGAATAGAAGATTATTCCATAGTAGTAAAAAATTGTAGCCAGACTGTTCTATAGATAGATTGAAGTATTGAATCCAGTTTGTAAATTTGTTGTTAAATTATTATTTATATTTTTATCACTTTATTCTTATAATGAATTAGATTAAAAGTATAATTAATATGCATTTGTTTATATAGCGAAAATAGTATAATTCTTACCAATTCATTATCTTAAATATTTCATGATTATTCCCATTCACATTTCTTTAATTATTTTCCTGTATCTTAAGGACTTTTTCAATTTATTTTTATTATCATAAAATATGATGACTACCACATATCAACTAAAAGAATTTATACTTGCCAAATCCAAAAGGATTCAAATCTTTAAATAAAATTAAGCAACTTTAATCAACGTTTGTACAAAGTTTTTAATCAAATCTTTTAATTTGATCAAATTATTTCTACACTTAGTTTGTACCCAGAACTGGTACACATTGTTAACCAGAAACCCGCAATCAGCCCACAAATTTCTTGCGTTAGTACAAAATTAAATTATTGTTTACATGCACGTAATTACCCACCCTATCCCCCGCTTTTAAATTCTACCCTCTCACCACCGCACTCTATCCCCTTTGGTACAGACACTTGAAAAGCATATATATATATATGTATATATATATATAAATATCTGTGTAGAGTTGTCCTCCCTGTTATGGGTGCAACCCTTCCTTTTTTTTTTTTTGTTGGTTTGTCTAACTTTGCCACAAAATTGTTGCATGACAATAAAAACGCGTGCAACCATATGATGAGCACACCCTTCTTTCTAACCCATCTCTTGCCCATGTCCTTTCCCTTTTTCATTTCTTGTTGTTGAAATTCGATTTTAAAACGTGTGTGAGTAGTATTAGAAAAAAAGACAATTGTTGTCCTTGATTTTGGTATGGCCTGTGACTGTGACTTTCACAGCTCGATTAAATGAAAGAACAAAGTTTGTGGTAAGGGGAATGCGAAAGAGGAAAGGAGTTCTGTCTTTTTTTTTCTCTCTCTCTCTCTTTGCATTTGGTAAAAATTTGCATATGGTCAGCCCACTGTCTGAGGTCAATTTTGTATTTAATCGTATTCAATTTTGAGTGGATTTGTTTTTAATCCAGCTCAAGGATTTAACAGTATTAAATGAAGAGTCAACAGTTAAAGGAAATGGTAAAATGTAAACACAAATTTAAAGTTTGCTTTTCAACCCTGACATTGGATTTGTATTTCTGTATATATATATTTTTTTTTTTTTTTGGTTATCCTGTTGTTGTCATGAAAATGCCTGAGGGATCGATTATTACCGTTCAAATTCGAATAAAACGTGCCTGGGCCCAAAAGAAGATACGCTTTTGGGATACATTCTGGTGTGTGTTTTCTTTTTGTCAATTGCAAAAGAGCAAAAAAAAAAAAAAATGAAAAGTCATATCCTTTATGAGTTTAGCGGATTGTTCCATATGTGTCTGATAATTTCAAGAATTTGCAGCAAAGAAAAATCCCACAATGGAAATTCAAAAGGTGAATGTTCTTTTTATCTATCGAAGGGAAAATGGTTCAGTTTGATTTTACTTATTTTTGTTCTTTCAGTTAAATTTTAAATTTAATTTTAAGATGATGTCAACACATTGTTCAAAATGAAATTCTAGTTTAATATTCTAGACAATTTGGCGCTTTCATTTAGCAAAAATATTTATATATATATATATTTTATCTGCCATTTTTTTTTTTTTGTTTTTGATAATAGAAAATGAAAGTTCTAATGAAGTCATTTATATGGGTAACATGCTTTAGAGCAAATTTCAAAATAGTTTCCAAAGGATGGGTGGTTGGGGCAGTGGGTGTATGCATATGAATATAAAAGTGACGCCAGTTGTCTGTACATTGAGACAAGTGACCCAAATAAATGACCGCAAAATTTGCAATATAAAGTTAGAGGGTTGAATTATTTCTAATTAAATGTTTGAGTTTTTAAGAGGGGAAAGAAACTTTAAGATGATCTCTGAGAAATACTCAAACTCCCTTTGAATTTACCATCTTGGTAATTAACATATACAGAACTTTTTGTATCGAGAAATGTTGCCACATTCAGTCATTCATTCATTCTATGTAGCTTCAACTTTCAGCTTCGATGAGCAAACATTGTTGGCGACACTTAAATTTGCATAATCAAAATCAAAAACATCATTTCCATTTCGAATTCCCCCATACTTACACTTCCACTTCTTTACTTTCTGCTTTCTCTTCCACCATTCGTTTCATTTACTTGGTCTCTACTGTATATATGCTGTCAATATGCTTGGGCCACTTGGAAGCCGCAGTTCGAGGCTTTTAAAATTATGCAAATTCAATTTTGAGACACTTTCTTGCCTCCAACCCTGGTACACAATCAACTCCACCTACTACTACTACTACTACTCCTTCCTGTTTCTTCTTCCTCTTCTTCTGAGTCATAAATTCGAGTAACTGTATTAATATAATTGAGCCGGGGGCTGTTTTTCTATAGCAAAATAAGCGAAATTTGGCAGAAAGAGATAGATATAGAACTGAAGGACCTCTTAAAATTAGATTTACTCCCATTGAAAATCCACCCGTTGTACTCGAAAAGAGAAAATTTCAACTGGTTGGTGCCAAGGTAGTGGCTGGTTGCATTTTTACTCCCCAGCTCTTGGCCCCCTGCCCCGGCTCCATTTAACATTTAACCCACATAATTTAAATTTGCCTATCTTATCTTATTTGTGTGTGGCTTGTTTTTTCTTTTTTTTTTGTATTTCCAAACTTGGCCGTCACATGAATCATATTTTTTAGCTAGTTGTGGTCGCAAATCGTTTTATTATTCAGGCAAAGTCCCCAATTGCTCTCGGACTATAAATAATTAATTTAGATGTGTTTGCTTTGTCTATCTGTGTCTCTCTCTATCTTCTTTAGGACATTCCTTACTGGTTATTTATGGTTAGAGAGTACTGTAGGACCAGTTGCTTCTTAAATGGGGAAAGATTTGTGGTAGCCAAAGGCCCCAAAAAGTCAAAGGTTGTGTGTTTCTGTGTGTGTGTGTGTGTGCGGTTGAGTTAAAGCCATTTAGATATGAGATTACCTTTTTTATTGCCTTGGCCCAAAATTTATTGAACTACAACTGAATAACTCAATTGAACTAAGAGTGGGAAGTGGTTTGAGTTTGAGATTGGAGTACTTGAAATCAACTTGTGGCACATTTGAAAAGTTTTATAAGACAAAGCCACAACATGTTTTAGGAACTATAGAAAATTTAATCGATTATGGTTATATAGTGTCCTGTTTTTAGCTCAAAAAATCTGAGGCATCATCTACATAATTTGTTATATTTTACAATCCTCGAGATAGTCCCTAAATAATTACTTCTAGATTTAGAGCATAACTTTTTAGTTGTTAGGTGAAAAGTTTGCAGAATTATGTAATGGGTCTAATAACAAAAGTTTCCTGATTTTAAGGATTTTAAGGCTAGAGTATGATTCTCTTTAAGCCAATCAAGTTTAAAAAAGAAGTCTATTGCACATTTCTTAGAATTTTTTGGGTGTGCAACCTGTTGGATGTTGATGTTAAACTTGGTATTAACTATTTTAGATGGCTTTAATAATATATTTAGACGTTGTTTAGTAAATATTAAATAAACAAAATAAGAGATGAAGTATGAATAGACATGTAAAGAAAGAGAGACTTCTCTTAAACTTATTCTACTCCTGCAAACCCTTAACTCTTTATTCAAAATTGTTTGTCGATTGAGTGCCCTAGTTTTTGGTATTAAGAAGGAGATGCTGAAAGAAATATAATTCTATTAAAAACTATTAAACTACCTTTAAAAACATATTAAAGTTCGAATCCCCAAATGCTCTTTTTGGATGAAATTATTTGGTTGACACCGCTTTGCAGCTGTTGGTAAAGAAATTCCGCATTCCGATGACTTGTGCAGAGGATAATGCGTTTATGGGACCTGCAGTCGTTAACTGTCCATAAAAGTGCACATTATTGTAATGTTGCATTGTCCTGGAATGGCACTTTGAGCCCAGGCCAACGACAAACAGGACATCCCATGTCTTTTGCTAATCTTTTGCCATGGCCTGGCATGCTGCGAGATGTCCTGCTGGCCAAACTCACATACACACATACAAACATACAGATATATATATATATACATATATATTTAGAGACGGTGTGTGAGTGTAAATGTTTTAGTGGATTATCGTTTGGCACGATTTTTATCATCGAATGGCATTCGATTGGAATGTCTTTTGGCAGCATAAACACGCTTCCTTCCTCGCTTCCTTACCCACTCATTCACTCACTCAGTCGATTATAGCGCCTTAAGGTATGCCTGTTGGCAATTGAGTTCGGATGAAAGAACTGTTGTTTGGTGACCCCAATGTGATAACCGCACATTAGTTGAAATACGTTTTTTTTTTTTCTGTTTGGCTTCCAAGTTTCGCCAAGACGGGGACCCATCCATTAAAGCAAAGCGCAAAAACCGTTTCAAATCTCGTTATGCAGCTTCTCTTTGACTATATATAGTACACATATATATATATATATATAAATATATATATGAAGCTTCCTTTTCTCTTACTTTCAGCCCCCTCTTCTTGCTAAGTACATTTCACATTGCTGGCATTTCCAAGCTGAACTTTGAAGGGTGATCTAAAGGGAGGGGTGAGGTATGAATGGTTCATAAAAGTCGCCCCGCAAAATGTCAGCAATAAAAAGATAATCATGATTTACCGCCAACTTCAATATTGTGACCCCCACACCCCCCTCCCATTACCACATCTCTCTCCCTCGCCTGGTATGTGGAATTCTTCAATTTTTTTTTTTTTTTTTTTTTTTGGTGAAAAACATTCCTTGAACTTTTATTGGAGGTGGAAAAGCTGTCAAAAGTGCTTGTTCAACTGTCATTCAAGCATTTTATTAGCATATTAATTATAGGGCAAGAACGAAAAAAAAAAAAAAAAAAAAAAATAGGAAAATTGCTGCTCTCTTTCTATGAGCAATTAAATGGTTGAGCAGCCATTTAAGCTTTGACACCTGAACACGTAAAACTCAATGGACAAAATCGTTCAATTTTGCTTCACATACATTTTCCTTAGCCAAAAAAAAAAAACCAAAACTCATTAATCTTTCCTGGCGAGGTGTAAAATGTAAACAAATCTCTTTTTTATGGTAATTGAACTTCTTTCTTACTTTCTGTCGGTGGCTTTTCTTTTTCTTTTTGTGTTTTTATTGTTTTGTTTAACTTTGGATTACTTTTCGATTTCATTTAATTAGTTGACATTTTGCATAAACGTAAGCCAAAAAGAAAAATCTAATTAACTTTGGCCAGGGAATTGTATATACATACATTTGTATTTGAACACTAAATGAGGGGTAAGGCGACAGTGGAGTGTGGGAGTGTCATGTGGGGAATTGTAGTATTCCCATTCGGGCGTTAAACTAATTTGTATAAAACTAATTGAGAGATTTGTGTATATATATTTATATATATATATGTATATACGTTGATTATATACGGTCAGTAGTAGGAACTTTATGATGTGTTCGCTTCTCTCATTAGCAATAAAAACTAAATGGAAAATTGTGGTCTAATCAAATTTTTGTGTACAGAAAATAACTAAAACAATTGCTGTACTTAAAAGGTAATCCATTTGAGTTGAATGTTTCATTAAATACAAGTTAAATGGAACTAATTGTCAAAGTTAGATGAAAGAATTTATGGCTAGTTAAACTCAATGAGTTTTAGATAATGTTTAGTACTTTTTTTTTATTCAATTTTATTTATATTTTTATAAATTATAATCTATGATTATTTTACAATATCAAATTCACTACTCATTAAAGGGAATCTCTGTTAAAATTTGGAAGAGCAAATTCGATCTCGCCTTGCTTATCCAAAAATTTATATATATTTATAATTCTTAACTTCTTTGTTAATCTTTTGTGTGAAATTTCAATTTAAAATTTAATCATTTCATATTAATTATCACCAAGGTAAAGAATTTCTATGGTCTTGGTAAACATTTATGCTAGCACCTTTTGTATTGTTAGTATCTCTTCATTAATGGTCTAATAGATAATGGAAGTTTTGAAATTGTTTTCATGCCAAGGACAACACACAGTCAACCAACTCCATTTTCCAACTCCATCTCCAGCTTTAGCTCCAACTCATTTGCTGACTTCAAATCTCAGTGGTTTTTGGGTTTTTTTTTTTCTTCTTTGTTTTTTGGGTGGTATGAGCTAATTACAGGCAACATGCCGCCGTTGCCGACATTGTTATCTGTCCCATATGAGAATCCCAGAATTGTGAGAGACTGACTGAAGGTAAAGTGTAGGATATGTGTGTGTGTGTGTGTGAGTGTGTTTGTGTGTGTGTGTGGGAAGGGGGGTTAGCATGCCAAATGGGTTTATTGTAATTTTGGTGCAGCATTTTGTTAAAATATGACATATTTTATGGCTCACAATGCTTTTATCTGAGACTCGCATGTGTAATTTGCATTTTGCATACGAAAAAGCAACAAAGCCAAAAACTTTGCAATGTGCCGCAAATGAAATAGAATTGGTCCCATTTGTACTTTATTAGGGTTAAGGTTGTTGCCTCTCTATCCTTTGCTTATTATTATCACAGATAATGAGGCACAGATTATATTACGACTAAATGGGTTGACTCTAAAAACTGACTGCCACACACACACACACACACACACGCACACTTGGTTCGAGGTATGATTTTGGTAATGGAAACAAAAAAAAAAAACAAAATAAAACAACAAATCCCAAACATTTGTTTCATGATGATGACGATGATGGGAGCCCAAGATCTACCTACTATTTCTTTGTCTCCTGTTCTCTGTTTGGTTTCGTTTTTGTGAACCAAAAAATATGCATGGAATTTCTTGTACTCGTGTGGTATAAAACTTTCGATTCTCTGGCGTCTTTCGAGACGTTTTTGATTTGTACTTTTTTGCTTGGTTTTTTTTTTTTTTTTTTAAGAATGAAAAACCGAAATACATTTTGGTTTTTGTGTGCTTGTCTGGGACCTTTCAATCGTTTAGGTGATGCAAGTGAATCGTTTGAAACGAAAACCCTTCAAACATTTCGTTAAATTAAATCAAATATTTCACATTTTTGTGCATGTTTAACGCGTGTGCTAAAGAACTAAGGACAAGTTAACAAAAACTAAAACCAAAATCGATAAAAAGATAAAAAAAACTTGCCAACAATTTTCAAATATTTAGCATTTGATTTTAGTTACAAAATTAGATAAGATTATTATGGGAAGTTTAACAAAAAAAAAAAAAGGAGAAGTCTTAAAGGTTTTAAGGTGCGCAAGAGAAAGTAGTAAAATATTTTTGTTTTGTAAAAGTTAAAAAATTGTTATATTCAAAATTATGAAATTTAGAAAATTAAATTTTAAAAAGAGGTTTCAATATGAAACTTTAAAATTAAAGTTACTAATGGAAAACTTTTGCAAAAATTAAAATAATATTTTGTTTGTTCAGATTCTAATTAGGAAAACATGTTCAGGAAATGTTGCTTTGTCATACACTTTGGAGAAACTTAAATAGATCTAAAG
This sequence comes from Drosophila neocordata, assembly GCA_018903615.1. NCBI lineage: Eukaryota > Metazoa > Arthropoda > Insecta > Diptera > Drosophilidae > Drosophila > Drosophila neocordata. The sequence continues at coordinate 2,384,154 of JAEIGI010000001.1, forward strand.
TCAAATCTTTTAAAATCTTCTTCCACTCTTATTTCTTGATCTATTCTCTGATTTAATATCTTCCACTTTAGTCCCTTATTTATCTACTTTAAAGTAAATTTGAAATACGTATTAATCTTAAAATAAAACTATTATTATTAAGTATTATAGATAATATTTGATATACTAACCTTTCTGTCAACCTTCTTACATTCAGATTGGAACTGAAAAGAGACTTTATATGTATATAGTAGAGCTTTCATCTTTTTATCTCTAATCTAACTTTATCTTAACTGAAACTATATATTTTTCTTTGTGTGGGGGGGCAATTTATTCAATCCTTTTTTTTTTTTTTTTTGTTGCATCAATATCTATCTCTAATCTCTTCACACTTTGCCTAGTAAACTGCCTATGGAACTTCCGTCTACTCATCATTAGTGATTATCCCAAGGCGCTAAAGTCTTTTCATGTATGTCATCGGAAATTGCTTCACGCCCCCCATTTTTGGCCATTGCTAACACGCCTCATGATTGCCGCTGCACGCGCTGTTCGCTAATAAACCCCTCGCTCTACCCAAACTCTAGGTTAACCCTAAGACTAACCCTTTCCCATAGGCTGGCTGACTGGCTGGCTGGCTGGCTGATTGTCTGGCATCTCTATATTGTCCTATCTTGCCATGTCATCGCTCAAATAAATGTGAAAATGCTAATTTAACCCTTTTTATTATTCATAGTCTTACACTTGAACGAGTTAGCGAGACTTGTAAGTAGCGCAAAAGGCGACGATATCTCATCATGAGTGATAAATTCTTTCCTACTACTTTGCATTTCTTAAGAGACCAGTAACCAACCAGACGGAGAACCAAGTTCCCTTCAGTTCAGTTCCCTCCCTTGGGGGATAAGTGAAATTATTTTAGCTCATCTTGTGACAATGTTGCAATTTTGCTTATTAAGACATTTGTCAACTTAATGTCATGACATTTAGTTAAGTTATTAATATATATATATATATATATATATATATATATATAGATCTAATAAACAGTTTACTGAGAGAGGGGATGGAGGGGTGTTTGGACAAACTAAATGTTAACTAAACTATTCGCTATTTTTCCTTGAACATTTCATTTCATTTTATTTCATTCACTTTTCTACCTCACACACGCCCCCTTAGCACGTGCCTCCCTTTGGGCAATTTCCTTCCTTTTTCCTGATAATTTCTAGTTACTGTTGCTTTTTTCCTTTATTTTTTTTATGTCCTTTCTTCTATTTTGTTTTTTTCTCTCGTTTTTGTATCAAGTGAATTAGAAAGCGAATCAAAATGAATGCCACAACTGACGCGTGTGCGTGTCAATCAATGAAATCTATTGTGAATAATTTACTTATGACATTTTTGTTGTTGTTGTTGTTGTTGTTGCGGAATACAGTTTGCCATAAATATATACATACATGCATTACTTATATCAATTTATATAAGTTTCCTGTTGTTTTTTTTTTTTTATTTTGTTTTCTTGCCAATCTTAAAGCTCTTTAATTCATTTTAATTGCACTCTAAATCAAATCTAAGTATTAAAATTTACAAGAAAACAAAAAAAGCAAAAGCAATTGAGTCAAAGAAAGAATGCAAGAGAAGAAGAAGAGAAGAAAAAAAAAACCATACACATTGATCCATTTCATTTCCCCGATGCCTACAAGGATTGCCCATTAAAAATGTTAATTAGTTGCACAAACATTGAGCATCGGTGATTGCAGTAGCAGCAGCAGTGGCAGCAACAGTGGCAGCAGGACCAGGAGGAACAACAATCCCAAACCAGATACCAAGACCAATTTGAAGACCAATTCCGAAGTCCGAGTAGTACGAGTACGAGTCAAAGCTTTGCGTGTATGCAAATTGAATTCATTTTGCTGTCGCTTTTTGGTCGTGTCCTCAATTGAATGGCAATTAAGATAAATGTTCGCAGCATGTTCGCACTTAAGCTCAACATGGTGATGAGAGACGTGTTTCAATAAGAGTGTTGGGGGGAGGTTTAGAAAAAGACAGTGAAAGGAAGAGAGTGAGAAAGAGAGAGGGGGATCTTAAATCTGGCCCAGACAGCTTGACGCTTGATGCTGCATTATTCTCTTTAAGACTTTGCCTAAAATAATTATTAACTAATTTCCTTGACACTTTGAACTTTAAGCCCGAAATCAACAGCAACACAATACAAAACAAAAAATAAAGGACACTTCAGGTTAGCAAATTGAAAATGCTTGTCACGTTTGCCATGTCTGGGAATATTCGTATATATATATATATACTAGATACCCTACTATAAAGAAAGGAAAATAAAGAAAATCGATACAATGGCCGGACAAAAAGAGCTTTTGCCACTGACCGTAGTGCAATGAACTACGCCTACATATACAGTTATATATGTATGTATATATATATATATAAACTAAACTAATATCTTTCTCCCTGATTTGTAATAATTTTTCAAAAATTTATCAGACTTAACCTTTCTGCTAACCATTAATTCTCAATTGGCAACGTTTGCAGAAATGTTTTCTTTTCTCTTAGCCATCTCCTTTTCTCTCTCTCTCTCTCTTTTCGTTCGTTTTTTTTTTCTTTTGCGAAAAATTTTGTGACTTTTTGATAAATCGCAAAAAAACTTTGTTTTAACGCAACCAAGTGCAGTTTTAGTTGTCCTTCATATCATTTGTCAAACATCCCCAAGACATGGTCCATCAACTGAAAAGAACCAGAAAATTTTTGGTTCAATTTTAAAAAATATATTGTAGTTTCTATACTCTATAAAAAACTTTGAGTTTGCAGAATTTTTATAATGTGATCTAAATGTTTAAAAAATATAGAAATTCTGTTGATTAATTGATATTTTATCTTATAGTTGGTTGGTTTTTTTAAAGAATTAAACATCCATTATTATTAATGTCCTTGAATATTTATTAATATAGATAGGACTCTGAAACTTTGTTTCTTTATTTTGATATATTAAAACTACAACTAAAAGACTTATTCAGAGAATCAGTAGTTTAGGTCTATTAGATATAGTAGCTTAAAGAGTTTAAAAGATTTTTTTAATTCTAAAAGATTAAGTTAGTATATAATTCTACATATAGAAAAGTTTTTGTAAATTTTTTCTTTTAGCTTGTAGTTATTCATTATTAAATCTCCCTATTTTACAATGTAGTCTTTTCTTATCTAATAATTTGACTATATTACTATATCTATTTAAGATTTAAGATCAAGTTATTATAGCTATAAAATCTTAGTCAGCACTTTTGTTTTAGAATATATGAAACCTTTCATAACTGATGTTATATTAGCAAATTGTTGGGCTATATCAATTTGTTTATTCAACATATTAGAAACGAAGCTTGTCTTCCCTTGTTACAAAAATGAGTATATCCTATTTTTGGCAAGAGTATTAAAAGAACCCTCATAACCACTTCTACATATGTCACCGTGGGTCAAATATGCGACACTTTCGTCATGCAATAGAATGAGATTCGTTTTATTTTTTCTCGTTGTTTTCTTTTAAAAGGGGAGGACACATAATAAATGACCACTTTGGGCTTGAAGACTTAAGATGAGTTATGGTTTTGAGATAGATTTTAGAGGGATATATATATATATACATATATATTATGCCAGAACATGAACTGAAACCCTTTTACTTTTCCACTTTGGTCAATTCTAATTTCAAGCTAATTTGATTGTTTAAGATTGCAGATTTCTTTACACTTGATTTTGTTTCTTTTTTTTTTTTTTTTTTTGTTTTTGTGTTGCCAAGTTTTACTTATTTTTTTTTTTTTGTTGTTTGCCTTTAATTGAGCGCTGACAATTTGTATGAGTAGGAACTGAAATATTTGAAAATTATGCAGAATTAATGTGTATGTCTTGGAGGTTTCCATCTGCTACCATGTTACTCATATGGCATAAGGAAGCTTTATCAAGGAAAATTAGAGCGTGAAATAAACCCAACCAACTTGACTCTCAATTTATTGGCTATAATAAATCATCGAAAAGATAGAAGAAACAAACAAGGCAAGGCAAGGCATAGCAAGGCTCTGAGTGAGGGGTGGCTAGGTAACGGCAACGGTAACTAGTTAACTAACTGACTTCCTGCTTCTCAGACAACAACAACAACAAATTTTGAGTATTTAATGAAACAAGTATTTTTATTTCTTCTTACAATTTCATTCATAAAATATCGAAACACTGAAAAAAAAACAAAAAAAAAACCAGAGGCTAAAACGAATAGATTTCAAAATTTCAGGCACGTTCAAAAATGTTGCCAAGGAAAGTTGATAGCATCTTTCCAAAAATGAAACAGAATTTAAGATTAACTCAAAAATTAAGAGAAAACCAAAGAATGAGAGAGAATCAAGAAAAAAAAAAACAATAACAAAAACAAAAACAAGGTGCGGGTGTAAATAAGAAATGTGAATGAAAAGTTTTTATTTTCATTTGTATCTTTGTATCTGAGCGCGTGCTGACGACAAGCAACAATTGAGATCATCATCTAAGATGATGATGATGATGATGATGTTGATGGGGCTGGAGCTGGGGGTAAGGGCAATGCATTTGATGGGTTCATTCATAAGAAATTTGTTAGGGAACAGGTAGGAGAATAATACAATAAGTAAACGAAACTCTTTATTTTTTTTTATCTTCTACTGATGACAGACTGATTAACTGCATTGACAACGGAAATGGAAATGTTTTTATTGAGGAAATCAAAATTTGTTGTATTGACTAAATGATCTTTACTTTTTATAATTAATATTGAAATAATGTTATCAATATTTAATATAGTTGCCATTGTTAATATTATGACATTTATGATTAGACAACAATTACAACACAGCAGGACCACAACAAAAGCAAAGAGAGAAAGAAAAACCATGAGAAAACCCCCCCTGTTGATAATGAACAAAAGTGAAATGTTGTTAGTACTTTATAGATACAATATATATACATATATAAAAACAGTTAGCCACCGTGAAAGTGTTTTCCAAAGAAAGGTCAAACAATCATAAATTTCATAAACTCTGACACCTGCCAAAAACAAAAAAAAAAAAAAATAAGGGAGATACAGCAAAAAGGTAGAATACATCATTTACCTGTATACATCTATATCGATATAGAACAGAGTTGAGAGGGAGTGATTGAGGCTGTAACTAGTCAGAGTGAGGCAAGGTAATTATGTTCAACAATGAGCAACAATTTCAAGAGTTGACTGCTAGTTCCAATTAGTCACATTAAACGACAAAAAGGTGAATAAACGAAAAACTTGCTCCATGCCATAAATGGACATTTGTAAGAGATTCAACCCACAAGACACAAAGACTAAAAAAAAACCAAACAAAATACATTAAGATACTCACTGAAAACTAAAGAACTTTAAAACAATAAAAAAAAAAATAGTAAAGTAGTTTGCTATTTTTTTACTATTATTCTTATAATTTATTTGTGTTTAAATATTATTGTAAAACACAAAGTTGGCCAAAAACCTAAGGGGACTTCTTTTGTGAAAGAGTTTGTACCTTTATAACTCTGATTGACAGCATTGCCATGATAGAACCAAATAGAGTTGATCGCTAATTGAATGCAATTAAAAAAGGAAATTAAAATTTAAATTACAGACTTGCGTTTAGGCACGTGTCCATCATTGACTATGGTTAAGTAGAAGAGATCCACAAGCCACATTTAGAAATAACCATAAATGGTATACAGTAGCTAGCTAGGTAGTAATAGTTGTAGTAGTAGTGGTCTTCATTTGTGGTACGTTGTCAGAGATGCCAATGTGATCATACGTGGAATTTGATTTTAATTTTATGGTAAATATCGAGACAAAAATAAAACAAAAAAAGAAAAACAAACATCAGGCCCAATTCGAAATGATGAAAAAAGAAGTTGGCTTAATTGGCATTAGCATTCTTTGTTCAATTGATTAGATCTTAACATGAAATTGTCTACGCTCAGATGGCATAGAATAGATAATATTTTCTTTATTGAATTGTGTTGAAGTTTAATAGATCTTTGGTTCATTATATATATAAATATATATGTTCAATTAATATGTTCTCTCTTTCTTTTACTTTATATATCTCTATTGAGCTTAATAACTTTTCATTTGGCTAAACGTATTTGGCATTTGTAGTTGTTGGTTTTTCGTTTGATAACTTTAATTTTAGTATTCACACTTATCTTCTTTTTATACCCTGTACCCATAGGGTAAAGGGGTATATTAAAGTCGCTAAAATGTATGTAACAGGCAGAAGGAAGCATTTCCGACCCCATAAAGTATATATATTCTTGATCAGCATCAACAGCCGAGTCGATTGAGACATGTCCGTCTGTCCGTATGACTCTCAGAGACTACAAGAGCTAAAGCAACCAAATTTGGTGTCAGCATTCGTGTAATGTCTACGCAGATCAAGTTTGTTTCAAATTTTTGCCACGCCCACTTCCGCCTCTGCAATTTAGGAATAACGAATAACTAGAGTTATATTAAAGATAGCGTATTCTTATTTGGCACACCCAATAATATGGCCAAAAGGTATCAGCTGATCGCCAAAAGGTATCAGCTTATCGTTAAAATCAGACAAGAAATATCGAAGATATATCTATGTACAATTTGTACTGAAATGCCCAGTGCGACATTGCGTAGTAAGTGTGAGCGAGATAGCATGCGTTCGTTGCTGCCCCTTGTGAGGAGAATTTTAGTTTAAACTGATGACAAATTTTAAGGAGTTTCATTTATCTACTTGGTACAGGTTATACTCAAAGTCGGCAGGGACGACTTGCTTGCTTCATTTTTATACCTTTGCAAAAAAGGTATATTAATTTTGGTCAGAAGTTTGTAACGCATAGAAGGAAGCATCTCCGACTATATAAAGTATATATATTCTTGATCAGCACGATGAGCTGAGTTCATTTAGCCCTGTCCGTCTGTCCGTCTGTCCGATGTCCGTCTGTCTGGATCAACGCAATCTCCTCCGAGACCCTTTAAGCTACAGAGCTGAAATTTGCAACCTCTTTGCTCTCTTTGCTGCAGGCATTATATATCTCGGAATCATTCCGATCGGATGACTATATCATATAGCTCCCATAGAAACAATCGGTCGTGAATAAGCTTTAACCTCAATAACTTTGTTGTTTTCCAACAAAATATTACGATTGACGATACGGTATTTGTGAGTTTTATATACTTCTTAACATATCCACCAAGTTTTATCAAAATCGGTTGACTATATCATATAGCTCCCATAGGAGCGATCGGTCTTGAAAATGGATTTCGTGCTATAACTTGGTTGTTTTAAAAGCGATTATCACCAAATTTGGTATTTATAAGTTTTATATACTTTTTATCATATCTAGCAAGTTTGATCAGAATCGGGGCACTATATCATATAGCTCCCATAGGAACGATCGGCCAAAAAATTGGTTTTAGATGAAAATCTTGGTTATTTTAAGAGCGATTCACTCGAAATTTGGTATATGTAAGTTTGGTATATATAAAAATGTGTCTCTTGAGTTTTAACAGAATCGGCCGATTATATGATATAGCTCCTATAGGAACAATCGGACCAAAACAAAATTTTTTTTTACTTGTAAGTTTTTTTCTTGGAGCCACGGGCATGATTAGCTTTATATACTTTCTTATGATTCTGGTTATTTATATGTAATTGAAAAAGACAGTTTGCAAAGGTATTCGAACATTCGGCGTGGCCGAAGTTAGCCCATCCTTCTAGTTTTTTATAAATTTCAACTTTTTATTAAAAATTTATAAGTGTAGGATAGAATTTTATAGTTGTTGATTATTATATAGGATCGATCTGGTATATTTTGTTAACTAAATTAAAGAATGTTTTACAATTAAAAATAAAAGTTAGACTTCTGGTAAAGGTTTATCGTTAAGTTTCACTATTTAGTTATTCATTCTATTTATATTAAAAATATTATAATTCGAATTTTGGTATCAAACAAAAAAAATTAGGTGCTTGATTTAGTAAGTAATTATTACTTCGTATTACTTCTTTTATTGGTTTCTATTCTAACCATTACTTTACTTCATATCACTTCTTTTATTGGTTTCTATTCTAACCAATAAAAGAAGTAATACGTTCTAATTTGATATTTGTCCATCAAAATTTTTTTTATAGTATCAAAATTCAACAAATTTTGATAATCTATTATTTTAGTCTAAAAAAAATCACTAGGAAAAAGGTAATTTCCATTTTTCTTCTTCTTTTCATCTCTCCATGCGCCTTTATCAACATTATTTTCCAACTTTTGTGCCATTTCAATATGTTGGCAACAATTTGTTGCCAAACAAATTCCTTTTGCAAATTAGCAAATTTGAATAATTTTCTTTAAAATTTATGCCCAGGCCAGGCAAGGCCAGGCTGGTTCCAATTTTTATTTTCCTGTTCCTTTTTTTTTCTCCCCTTTTCTTTTTGCTTTAGTGGACTCAGCTGTAACTGAGTTACGAGTAAATTGCGTGCCATGTGAAAAGTTTCCTAGGAATCGCAATTTTCTTTATAAACTGTGGAGAATCATTTTCAAAGTCCTTTGTCAACATTTTAAATGCATTTTTATTGAGATTCATATCGCGAAATCGTACAAAAGAGAATTGAATGCGACTTTGAATTGACTTCAAATTCCTTAAATTATTGCCTTAACCACCCACACTCTATACATACACACACACACATAGACACACACCCGCTGTCACATACATATACCCTTACTCTTACCCCCGTAACCGATCCACAAAGGAATTGTTGTTGTCCTTTACGCTTTTCTTTTACTTGAATTTTAAAATCGCTTTTCTTTTTTTTTTTCTTATTTTTTGGCAACTCGCACGTTTTATGCGAATTTGAACGGTAATAATCGATCCCTGCGGCATTTTAAAAAATAAATCCGTTTCGCCAAATGGAAATGGAAATGGAAATGCAGATGGAAATGGAAAGGCAAAGGCAAACTCTGTATTGGCTGCCTGAATTTGGGTTTGGGTTTTCAAATGTTCTGTACGGATTGAGTGTGTGTGTGTGTTTGTCTATGTGTATTCCTTTGAATTATTGCAGTTGCTAAGCACACTCGTACACACACACTCACGAATTGAACACATGGAGGCACTTTGTAAAGAAGTTCAAGTTTTATGCGTTTCTTATCTGAATTTGATTTGGCAGCAAAATTGCAGTAAATTAAAAAGTGCAAACAAAACACTTTGATAAAGAAGAAAGCAGGCATCGTTTTGCCATTCGAATCGAAGTTTTATGGAAGGCCATAGAATATGTTTGCGATTAAGGTATTTAAGCCACTTTGAAAACGTCTTAAATGGGGGAGGTGAGTGGGATGTTAATTAAGACCAACTGGCAGATAGATTAATATATAAAGATATACAATGGGAAACAATGAGATGAAAATATGAAAAACTAGTTTAAACTAAATGATTCTAAAAGCTACAGATTTAATAAGATCGTTTTATATTTTACTATATAAACTCTTTATCTTTAGTATATATTTATCTATTTCTTTTTTTACTGAGTTCATTTTAATAGTAAAATCATTCGTCAATTTCCAACCTTATGTTTCTTCTTTCTGTTTTTCTTTTTATTTTGCTGCTCCTTTTGGGTGTCCATTCTGAAATGACAATTTTTGATTGATGTGCAAGGAGTCAGCTTGGTCAACTTGGTTTTTGGTCTGCTCCGATTACACGATTATGTAAATCCCAATGACCTTTTGGTCATTTCGACAGCAAGTGTGCAGAATTGCAGAATTATGAAAATGGCCAATGTCCGATATCCGATGCGAAACGACATCATTTGTCATTTGGAACAGTTGTTGTTTTTGTTGTTGCTGTTTTTGTTAGTTGGTGGATGTTATAGCCCAACCCTGTGCATAGTGCAAGAGACCAGGGGCGGCAAATGTTAATGAAAACATGTGTCAGCAATAAAATGATAATCATGATTTACATCATCTTCATCTCATATCCATTTCCAACTTCATTTCCATCTCATCTTCATCTTTCATTGTTGACTTTTGTCTGATTGTACGCTTTCTTTTTGCCACGACAAATCGAACGTGTTCAATTAATCTTTAAGAATATATATATATATATATTCATAATTCCATCTTAATTCCATTTAATTGCAAAAGACATTAATGACCAACCACATAGAGATACTAGGGCGAGACCCTGTCAACACCCTGTGAATTGAATTAACATTACAGTCATCATCCTCAACTTTGACAGTTTACTAGACTCCCCTCACCTCTTCCCCCTTTACCAGTTGAGTTTTTAAATAAAAACCACTAATTTGTAGCATTAGTGCAAAATTAAATTATTGTTTACACACTTTACAATTATGCAAAACGGCAAACAGAAATAAAAATGGAAGGGCAAAAAATGTTTACTCCTTTCCTAGCCATCTCTCTTCTCTTCTATTCTCTGCTCTGCTCTCTGCTGTCTCATCCAATATTCTTTTCTCCCCCTTTACTGTATCACAAATTCGATTTTAAAATTATTGCACAGACAACAGCAAATAATGCATGAGTGGAAGGGGACAAGGGGGCACGAAACAATAAAGCCCTTAATTTGTACAACCAGTAGTTGGCATAAGTGAAGCAAAAAGGGTTGCACAACATTCTACACAGGGTTGACAGTGTATCTATGTTGGCTTCAGGCATCAAGTACTTCTGTTGGGTGTCAATATGTGAACAAAAATAAAATTTTGCATTTTTAGCTAAGAGAACATGGCCAATACCAGGACAGAATATAACATTAATTGCCAATGACTTAAGCCAAAATAATAGAGAAAACAGATGCGCAAAAAAAAAAGATTACATGTTAATGTAATCAATCCAAACTCAAGGATATTCTATTTTGTATAGAAAAAGATTGAAAGGATTTTAGATTTAAAATTAGAATTGAGTGTCAATACAATCACCAAAAACGAGCTATATAACTATTGATTTGAGTTCTATCTTCTATCTAAAGTTGGGTTATAACTTTAAATATTTTAAAATTTTAAAAGCTTTTTTCAGTATTCATATATTCCATTATTATGTTATTTTTGCTCTAGTTATGTAACTAGAATATGTATTTTAGAGAACTAACTTTAATAATAGATATAACACTTTTGTTTCCTGTTCCTAAAGATTCCTTTAAAAAGTTTCTTTGATTAAATTTGTATACTTTGAATAGGAAGATATAAGCTAGAACTATATCTGTTTCAGTTTTCTACTTTGATTGCTGGGGGTTATACATTGATATGAATAGGAAGGAGATAAAAAGGATAAAAAGTAGATGCTAGATGCCAGTCTAGAATAGAATAACCTCCAGTTAAATGTAGTGCCACTATATTCATATGTATTATTCTAAATTAAACATTAACTATTGATAATTGGTTCAGCTTAGAAGCGAAAGTAAACTTACCTGTCATTAAACTTATTGATCAAGAGAAAGGAATATACGAGCCCCGACCACTATTAATTCGTACGGCAAGCTTTTTTAACCGGATGCAATGTTTAACAGACGATATTTTCAATATTAAAGTTTATAACATAAGCAAACCTATTTTTTTCTGATTACTCTCCTTCGCGCATCACCGACACTCACATCAAATTTAGCTTCATCGCTAAATACGATGGAGTTCCATTGCCTTTGAGTCCAAGACATCCGCTCCAGATACCATTGTAAACGGACGATTAAGACAAATTTAATTGTTTGGCTATTTCACCAAAACTGTTTCCAGATTTAAAATAATCTACAGGTAATCTTCTGATTTACCATCGTTGCTAAACTTTGAATAATTAGCTGCAGTAAGAAATTTCTTACATTCCGCATTGCCTAACTGTTTCTAGATTATGACTAGATAGTGATTATGTTACACTGTTTGTTTTTATTTTGATATTCTTTCAATTCTAAGATCCGCTGAGCACCGTACGAATAATTACTGGTGAAATTTTTCTTCTTAGTTAAGCAAGGCATTCAAAGAAATATTATTATTGTTGTTGTTGTTGAAGTACAACAAACATTTGTTATTCTTAAACTAAGAAAATAAAATGAGATTTCAGAAAAAAATAGGTTTGCTTATGTTATAAACTTTAATATTGAAAATATCGTCTGTTAAACATTGCATACGGTTAAAAAACCTTGCCGTACGAATTAATAGTGGTCGGGACTCGCCTATGCCTAATTAACTTAGGTTTTTTATATATTTATAATTTGACATTGCTATTGAATTTTGTTTGACTATCCAAGTAAAGTGAAGTAAAAGTCAGCTAAGAAATCATTTTATAAGAATATATTCTATAAATTGTAAAGTCAAGCAAAATGCAAGGACTTAAATCATTTTGTAACATTTTCTTATTTGATTTAATTTTTAGAAAAGTCTATAAGGAAACTTCAAAAGCATCTGGCACCTTAAGATGACCATTAAAAAAGGTCATGCGATACGCTAATTAAACAAAAGTCAGAAAATCAAATGTTAAATGGTTTGCGACCAAAATATATAATATAAAAAAGAAAAGCAAGGGTTTACTCTATTGTGTTTTGTTGTTGCTGTTGTTGTTGTTGTTGTTTTGCAACCCTTTAAGGAAAAAATTAGCATTAATTGGTCATTCACAATGGCAAGTGTTGCTAGCTGGGCCAACAACTGCGCCCATGGGAGATCTTCAAGAGTTAAATAGCGCAGCAACTGGAAATAGAGAATAAAAAAAAAAAATATATAAAAAAATAAAATGCCTTTAAGATGAGACACAAGTACAACATAATTTGACAAGTCATAATATTGAACAAAGATTTATGGGCCACATCATGTGGCAGATATATTTTCCACTTTCTTTTTGAGCGAAATCACACGCCAAAAGTGGGAGAGGGGTAGATAGGGTGATGGTGGTTGGGGTTGATGTTGATGTTGGTGTTGGTGTTGGGATTGGCCTTGGTAATGGAATGGGCTCGATTTTCGAGTATTCGATTAGATGGGCTTGTAATCGAACAGATCGACAATGTTGGTCATAAATCTTGGCTGCTACATTTTTAAATCGAAATGGAAGATTTATTTCTCAGCCACAACAAGTGTTCCATGTTGTGTAAGTGTGTGTGTGTGTGTGTGTGTGCGAGTGTGTCTGTGTATTTCTGTGTTGGGTGTCTAATGGGTGGAACCTTAACCCTTACCCAAAAAACTCAAGTGGAACATATGTGTGCTATGGTTGGAGTAAGGTTGAAGGGTTGGCCTACCCTCTAGGGTTGACTTGGCCGTGTGTTTGGCCTCTTGGTTTTTTTTTTTTTATTTTATTTTACTTTTTTTAATATAACCTTTAGTTGAACTAATTTCACTCCTTTTTTTTTTTTTGGTTTTCTGTTTTTTTTTTTTTCTGCCTTTTACAGACGATAAATTTTATGCCATTTTTTAACCTTTAATTTCTTACGTTTTTTTTTTCCTAAACTTTTGAAACGCCTTGGAATTTTGTAGAAAGAAGTTAAAAAAAAAAAGAAATATGCAAATGTCCATGAAATTGTTGAGAAATTGGTAGGAAAAAAAGGAGAAAAAAAACCGAAACAGGGAACAGAGCGAAGTAAAATTAACAAACATAAAATTAATGTTGGCACCCAACAAATTTTTTGCACCCCCCTCGCTGCCCACCGCGGCATTACTAGATGAAAAAGAGACATAGAAGGAGAGAGAGAGAGAGAAAGATAAAGAAAAAGGAAGTTGTGTGTATGTGTGTGAGTCCTGCACGTGTTTCCATTTTCGACTTTTCTTTTGTTGCCTGGCATTAGCTTGGAAATTGTTTTTCTTCTACTACTATTTGCTGCTTTACTCCTGCTGGCCAAGTAGGAAAAGTGTCAACGTCGATGGATTTTTGATAGAAATCGCCAAGGACAAAAACGAAAAAGGTGGATAAAGAACGAAAGCAAGCCAAACAAACAAAAAGAAAACTGCACATCAAAATGCAGAGATTGTTGCCAAAGTGCCAATAAGAGAGTCATCGAAAATTGGAGAAAAGTGCAGATAAACTGAAAATGCACTAAAGAAAATCCTATAAGCAAGGGAATGAGTAATTTACAAACATTCCAAATGTGTTAGATTGTACTCAAGGAATTGCGATTGCTATTGGTATTGCTATTGCCATTGCCATTGCTATTGCCGTAAGATGTGTGATGACAACGATATGTAGCATGGTGGAGAGGGGGAGGAGGAGGAGGAGGGTACCAAGTGGTGTGGTGTACACTAAATACTACAACTAAACTGAATTGAAATAATATTGCTAGAAGACAATGTTTACTTTTCAATTGCAATTAAAGGATTGCAAGTTGGTTTTGTTTTTTCTTTGTTAAACAGTTTTTCACGCTATTCTTTTTTTTTATTTTCTTCGATTTTTATTACGATTTCGATTCTATAAACGTTTCATTGTCATTTCATTTTCATAGCCAATCAATTTTCTCACTGGTTAGGGTAATTGTAACCAATTCATAGGACAAACACACATATGAATGAGACTCATTTAATGACACACACACACACACGCTCAGATAATCACTGCAACCCAATACTCCCACAACCCTGCCACGCCTACTCCACACACACACACACACACTACATTCTCTTTCTCTCTATCGCCCTCTTTACCCTCTCTCTCTTTTCTTCTCTCATCATTTAAAAAGGCTTTTGTTATAAAGACAATTTTCATGTATTATTCATTACACGGCCTCACGCATTTTTCCTCATTTTATGTTTTTACCGGGAAAAACGAAATTTCCTCGTCAGCAGCAGCAACAACAGCAAGTGAAAATTTAATAAAGAGAAATTATCGTATTTTCCTCATGTTGTTGTTCTCACCGAAGCCAAGACTAACGAACTTCCTGCCCCTTTTTGGCAATCGTTTCATTTGGCCGACGCTTAAGGAAAAATCTTCTATTTAAAAGCAGTTTTTCTGCCTATGAAAACAATTAAATTTTCTACCTATATATAAGAATTAAATGAACAACCAATATATAGCTATATATATCGTGTATATATAGATAATCGAAATGTATTCGATTGATCGAATTGGAATATCACCGAAAGTTTAGGGATTATATTTGAAAATATAGAAGCAAGAGACATGTTTTATCTTAAATTTGTTTCCTTTAAAATTCTACTTATTAAGGAAATCTAGATACAGGACCTTATTTTACGATTTTATATCGATTTTAAATGTAACTAAATTTGAAATGAACATTCATTTGATATATATTTGCTTGTTATTGGAATTGAAATATATTTCCGTCTTTGGTTAAATTGATGAAATTCTTTGAATCAAATTCAAATATAGCAAATTGCATGTCCTTTATTTAACGTTCAGTCCTTAATTTGCCTCAATTAGCCACAGAGCAGGTTTCCGCTCATCAACTAAGCTTGTTCTGTTTGCACAAATTGATTGACACTGATGTTTCCCACTCCCCATCTACACGCCCCCCTCTCATTTATATGACTCACTCCCTCATATTACCTTCCCTTTGACAGGCACACACACACACACGCTCACCCATACCGAATGACAGAAGCAAACTGACACCAGTCGAACTTCAGGAATATATCGTCCGTGGCCATGGCCATGCCAACCCGTGGCTGTCATGTAATCTCCCTGCCACTTCTCTGGCCATATGTGATGTAACATCAGGAGAGAGAGAGAGAGAGACTGGGGTAGGATGAGAAATAGGGGAGACCATCCTTATGCTTTATTAGTTTATACGCTTTTACTTGGGGGGTTGGCCGAAACGCACGCTAATATTAATTTATTGTCACTGTGGATACCCTCCTTCTATCCCCTACCCATGACCATGCTGCTGATATGCATCGAAATGACAAAGGACAATTTAATTTCATTTACCGAGAAGTCAAAGAAGAGCAGGCATCAGGATGCCATTATTAACACTTGTGACCACAGAAATTCGGCCAAAAAATACTTCAAAAACTTTTGCGGCCTTTACATACATACATCATGTGTGTTTGTGTGTGTGTGTGTGTGTGTGTGTGTGTGTGTGTGTGTGAATGTGAATGTGGAGCTGGCAAGTTTGGAGAGCAGATTGAAGTCTAATTATGAAATGATGAATATTTCTACCCCTCTGGGCTCCAAAAGTCACTTCTTCTTCTTCTTCGTCCTCCTCTACACTTTAATAATTTATTTCTGAATATTTTTTCGCTTATCGCTGTGGGAAAGATTTATGGTTGCAGAACCACGTAACTCGATACCTTTGGTTTGGCCTGAAGTTTTAAGGTCTCCAGGCTCAACTCCTTATCCGTTTCAGTGTAAAATGATTTAATGCTCACTTACAAGGGCAAGACAGTGGCTCCTGGGTTCCGGCTCCTGGGCCAAAAAACTGGAAGCTCTCCCAGTGGCGCCATTAAATCTCATTAAAAAGTTGACTCCTCTCTGGGAAAAATGTTGTGAAAGCGTAATCAAAGGGGGAAGGGTAGCGGTTAAAGAAAGCGTTGTACATGCAAATTATAAATGTGCCAACATTTCTTCCTGTCCGCATGCAACTAGAAAAGGGGACAGACTAAAAAGGAAAAAAAAAAAAAAAAAAAGAAAAAAGAAAATAGAGTTGAACAAGAAAAAGAAAACTAAATGAAAAGCTTGAAAAATGTGCAATTGTAGTGTATAATAGTTGATTGAAGGCTTTCCTGATGCTGATGTAAGGGATGTGCATATGTATGCGAGTGTGTGTGTGGGTGTATGTGTGATTGAAATGTTGGTTCATTAACTATGCATAGAATTGAAATGATGTGGAAAAAAAAATTGATGGGATGAGTGGCAATGGGAAAGCATTACGATAGCCATCATTGATTTAAAGTGACGAATGTGAAGGTTTTATATCACCCATAAGAAAGCCAATTGAATTACAGTGAATATTCGCTTTAAATAAGAATATATATATATATATATATATATACTATAATAGAAAGAATATTATATAATATAAATACTGATAGGAATATACCTTGAAAATCGATCAAAACATTTAGATGAATGAAACCTTTACTTAAGTTTCAATACAATATTTGATTGTATGTCCTTTGGTTGTTATTATACCTTTGCAAAAAAGGTATATTAATTTTGGTCAGAAGTTTGCAACGCATAGAAGGAAGCATCTCCGACTATATAAAGTATATATATTCTTGATCAGCACGATGAGCTGAGTTCATTTAGCCCTGTCCGTCTGTCCGTCTGTCTGGATCAACGCAATCTCCTCCGAGACCCTTAAAGCTACAGAGCTGAAATTTTGCACCTAGGCTTCTTTTTGCTGCAGGCATTGTATATCTCGGAATCATCCCGATCGGATGACTATATCATATAGCTCCCATAGGAACGATCGGTCGTGAATAAGCTTTAACCTCAATAACTTTGTTGTTTTCCAACGAAATATCACGAAAGTCGGTATTTGTGAGTTTTATATACTTCTCAACATATCCACCAAGTTTTATGAAAATCGGCTGATTATATCATATAGCTCCCATAGGAACGATCGGTCTTGAAAATGGATTTCGTGCTATAACTTGATTGTTTTAAAAGTGATTATCATATTTATGAGTTTTATATACTTTCTATCATATCTGGCAAGTTTTATCAGAATCGGGGCACTATATCATATAGCTCCCATAGGAACGATCGGCCAAAAAATTGGTTTTAGTTGAAAATCTTTGATATTTTAACAGCGATTCAGTCGAAATTTGGTATTTGTAAGTTTGGTATATATAAAAATGTGTCTGTTGAGTTTTAACAGAATCGGCCGACTATATGATATAGCTCCTATAGGAACAATCGGACCAAAAAAAAAAAATTTTTTTTACTTGTAAGTTTTTTTCTTGGAGCCACGGGCATGATTAGCTTTATATACTTTCTTATGATTCTGGTTATTTATATGTAATTGAAAAAGACAGTTTGCAAAGGTATCCGAACTTCGGCGTGGCCGAAGTTAGCCCATCCTTCTAGTTTCATTATTAAATTCGCAAAAAATCCAAAAATTCTGTTCTAATTTTATATATCCTTTTTATACCTTTGCAAAAAAGGTATATTAATTTTGGTCAGAAGTTTGCAACGCATAGAAGGAAGCATCTCCGACTATATAAAGTATATATATTCTTGATCAGCACGATGAGCTGAGTTCATTTAGCCCTGTCCGTCTGTCCGTATGTCCGTATGTCCGTCTGTCCGTCTGTCCGTCTGTCTGGATCAACGCAATCTCCTCCGAGACCCTTAAAGCTACAGAGCTAAAATTTTGCACCTAGGCTTCTTTTGGCTGCAGGCATTGTATATCTCGGAATCATCCCGATCGGATGACTATATCATATAGCTCCCATAGGAACGATCGGTCGTGAATAAGCTTTAACCTCAATAACTTTGTTGTTTTCCAACGAAATATCACGAAAGTCGGTATTTGTGAGTTTTATATACTTCTCAACATATCCACCAAGTTTTATGAAAATCGGCTGATTATATCATATAGCTCCCATAGGAACGATCGGTCTTGAAAATGGATTTCGTGCTATAACTTGATTGTTTTAAAAGTGATTATCATATTTATGAGTTTTATATACTTTCTATCATATCTGGCAAGTTTTATCAGAATCGGGGCACTATATCATATAGCTCCCATAGGAACGATCGGCCAAAAAATTGGTTTTAGTTGAAAATCTTTGATATTTTAACAGCGATTAACGTAGCGAAATTTGGTATATGTAAGTTTGGTATATATAAAAATGTGTCTGTTGAGTTTTAACAGAATCGGCCGACTATATGATATAGCTCCTATAGGAACAATCGGACTAAAAACAAATTTTTTTTTACTTGCAAGTTTTTTTCTTGGAGCCACGGGCATGATTAGCTTTATATACTTTCTTATGATTCTGGTTATTTATATGTAATTGAAAAAAAAAGTTTGCAAAGGTATCCGAACTTCGGCGTGGCCGAAGTTAGCCCATCCTTCTAGTTTAAAATCATTTTTCTATTCCTTTGCCTACTCATTTTTCTACTACTACTTTTGCTATTGCTCCTATGACTACTACTTTTTCTACTCCTATTGCTTTTGCTCCTATGCTTACTACTTTTTCTACTCCTTTTTCTATTTCTACTCTTTATTCAACATACAATAACTATATTCTCACTAAATATTCGTTTCAAGTTCTGCTTGATTTATCAAATTTCAACTTCCATCTAACTCAATTTTAGTTTTGAATGCAATTTTCCAAGAATTTACTATGAGCAAATGTCAAAGAATATTCAGTATATGGGACCCACCCAGTGGGTTTTTATTTTTCTATACAAAATGCGTCACTTCTGAGTCATGGCATTAACATTCTGCTTTATTAATCATTAATGAATATATAGGTATATATATATAAAAAGGAGAAGAGTAAAAAAAATTTATATATATATATCTTTATTGTTTATTATGAAAAGCGACAACAAATAAAATCGGCATAATAAATCCGCACATGACTTCTCTACTCGACTCGTAGAGGTTCTCAACTTCCTTCTGTTACGAGAAAAAACGGCGAAAAAGAAAGAAACATGGCCAAAAACTAAACATGGCTTATAGCCGAGAGTGAAAAAGGGAAGGCCAAAAACAAAATCCCGATACATATATATATATATATAGATATATATATACATATATATACATTTATACAGACAGCAAACATTTTTCGGTATTAAAATTTCAGTCACATTTCAAACCGAGAAAAAAAGAAAAGGAAAAAAGAAAAACGAGATATAGAAATAAACCAACAAAACATGGAAAACCAGACCAAAGTAAATACGAGTAAAGTAAACAAGGAGCAGATACTAGATAAAGTGAGAAAGATAGAAAAAAAAAACCCACCAACAACAACAAAAACAACAGCGAAAAAAAATGCTAGATAGAGAAAGAATGAGGGACCCAAAGAGGGATAGAGACAGAGATAGAGAGAGAGAGAGAGAGAGAGAGTGAGAGAAAGAAAGAAAGAGAGAGAGTTGTATTGGGGGAGAAGTTTTTGGTTTTACATAAGCAAATATGTTTGAAAGAAAAGGACAGAAGAGAAGGAATCTCTCTCACATGGTATATCTTCTATATACTTGCTGGATCGTATGTATTTCACTATATACATGCATGTAAGTTTATATATGTGTATATATATATAAAGCTCAGTCACGTCCCGCCCATTCACTTGGAAAGTCGATGGTCGATGTGACTGATTACTGCGTCGGTAGCTGGAATTGTTTGTTGTTGTTTGTTTGTTGTTATTGCTGCTGCTGTTGTTGTTGTTGTTGCTTTAGCTTGGGGCTGTTGTTAATGACAAACAACGTCTGCCATTTTGGCCAAAAGAGATCGAAATAAAATGTTTTTCCAAACTTTAACCAGGTATATACATATGTATAAATGTATGTATGTATATATGGATGTACATAAACACATATAATACACACTTATATGCGTATGAGAGGTCAGTTGTGTAAGGGTCATGGATTAAAGATATGCCAAAGATAACAAACATAAAATACTTGTGGTCTCCTCATTGAATCCAAATTGGGGAAAAATGTTGGAAAATTCATAGGAAATTCCTCTTTGCTCAATATCCGGCTGAAACTTGTTAGGCAATACATTTAACCCTATCTAACAGGATCTTAATTATATACATTAGTTTTTCTTGGTTTTTTTTCATATTTATTTATTAGTAATATGCTTAAAGTTAGTTCCTCATCTTAATACTTATATTTGACCATGGCTTTAAGCACACAGGGCAAACCCCCTTAATCAGATCGCTTTGGGTAGGGAACAATGCAGTGTAAAGGTCAAGCAAAGCTTCTTAAACGAAATCAATTTCTTTTTTTTTTATCCCTTACTATATAAAGTATATATATATTCTTAATCAGTTTTTCTTTTCATTAATAATAAACAGAAATTAACTTAAACAAAGGAATTTTTCCAATTAAGAGTAATTAAATTGAATGATTGAATGAATATGATCTGCTTAAACAATATTTTACAAGTTATAGTCAATAGAAAATTGACTTCAAAGAATGTAGAATCTTACTTGCAAACTCTTAATGCTATTTCTTGATTAGTATTATCTTTTATTGAATGTTTTATCCTTTTTTTTTTGGTATTAGCCAAATTATTATTGGATAGCTTAGTCCTTCAGCTCGTGGTTTCTACAAATGTGAACAAAAAATTGAGATTAGGACTTAAGCTTATCAATAGATCCTTTAAACTATCGATGATAATGCCAATGATCCAAGTTTAAGATAACTTTTTATTTATGTTAGATGGGAAAATAGTTTCAATATTTGACTAACTAGAAATGGAATTTTTCTTGTTTTTAATAGTAATAAACTAAAGTAAGTTTAAATTGTTTATTTATAAATGAATATAAGGCACCTTTAATAGAGTATAGAAGGGTATACTCATTGAAACATATAGTCTATTTAGATCTTTTGAATCTACTACTATTAATTTCTAAAGATTTCCTCTATCCATTCATGGTACATATGGACCTATATCAAATGATATATATATGTTTAAGATGCAACTAAATTTTGATAAAACTTTTAAAGAAATAATAAGTCAAATGAAATTTGCATAATTCCATAAGCCTAACAAATAAGTGATTAACAAAGAATTGTTATTAACAAGTAAATACGCGATAGAAACTATTTTTCATTTTAAATGCAATAAAAATGCATTTTCATTAGAATTTGCAATTTAATACCTACTTATGTATGGATCATCATCAGGAACATCATCGTCGTCATCATCATCATTGGTCATCATATTCATCCAGTTGGTCTTAAACTAAAAAGGGGGAGAGAGGAAGTTGGAAAAATAAGCGAGGGGGTACTATAACTTTGACTCTACCGCCATGGCATTCCCATGCCGTAAATTTTCAAGCGAAAATAAAGAAGAAAAAAAAAAATAAATCTCCCACTCTGTCCCTCTCTCTTCTATGACAGAGTTGGTAGTAGTATGCAAGGAACAGTAAGTATGGAGAGTATGCTGTGTGTGCCAACTACATACAACATACTACTATTTCTTTGGTAGACTTTATGAAAAAATACGAAGTATTAAAATCATAAATCTAATTGGAAATGCGCGTCACGTGCGTGGAACGTTAGTCTCTGCCAAAGGAGCTGCCGCGCCGCCATCAGTGTCGTCGGTTGACGATGACGATGACGACGGCGACGGTGACGGTGACGATGATGTTGACTTCTCGCTCGGTTGCAGCAGCAACTTTGAAATGCGTGGATACTATGGGATAACCATATGAGTACTTTACTACTACTCCTTCTCGTTCTCCTTTTACTTCACCACCTGCCCTCTCTTATTTGATCTTGTTTAGCTTGCTGCCACTTTAATTTCACTAAAGATTTTATTTTTTTTACTTAAAATTATTAACTTTAGTCCTAGAACTTGAGATTTGGCCAGTAGAGTTCTGTGTGTGTGTGATGTTTTATATAGATTTCAGTTTTGAAATATTCATGAATATAGGCCAAAAGGAAAAGCACTTTGGCAATAAAACAATAAAGTTCAAGTAGCAAAAGGCAATAAAAATATTTAATGCAAAAGAATTGTTTCCCGGATGACAATTGCTGCTCTACTCTGTGGCATTTGCCTTTGCTTCTTCTTTTCTTTTTTTTTTTTTTGTTGGTGAAACCAAATAATTCTCCAAAGACATATGGGCGTTTGCCTGCCATAAATTCGTTGGTATCCTGAACTACTTGGTCGCGTTATCCACCTCATACAATGCTAAAGCTTTTGCGACTCCTTGTGGTTGCTGTTTCCCCAATCCCGCCTCACAACCCCGGAAAACTTGTTCAATTATGCAACGGAATGTTTTATGTTCAGACTACGCAAACTTCCAACTTAGAACTGCATAATTCCTTGGCAAGGATGCGTGTCGTAGTCGTCCTCGTCGTCGTGGTCGTGCCAAGTTACTTTAGTTGATTAGTGTCGAGTGACTGACTGATGAATAAATAACCAACACACGAGTACATTCACAATTACAAGCTGCACAATTTGGTTGGTTGGTTGCCTGGTTGTCTTATCTCTAAGCTCTTGTTCCATCAATCATAGAATTTACATAAGAACCTTTTACTGGCATTCGGCAATTGTTTGATCTGGAGACAAATTACCACCGCACTCAAGTTGGAAAGGTACAAAATAATATATATACATATACATATATAAATCTCAAATAGGTACAACACAACAAAGTAACACCAAATATTCAAATCAAAAATAACAAAATAAAACCTGACGACAACATTCTATCCATATTAAAAAGCAAAGAAACAAACAATGTTGCATTTCCTAGGGTTTTCCTTTACTCTTTCTCTATCTCTCTCTCTTTTTCTGAAAAAAATGGTTTCTTTATAGGATTTGAATGCAAAATACAAACCGTTTAGAATTCCTATAAAGCTTTGTCCTTAGTTTTTAGACCATCTAATGAGCCTATATGCCATGTTGAATTACTCTTTGTCTTCTTTATTCAATTCTATTTTTTGTAGTTTTTTTAATACTTTTACAAGATGTTTTCTTTAAAATTTTTTTTTAATTTCTACAAGAAGATTCTCTTTTTTATTCTTCTAGAGTAATTCCACTGTTTCTATAGAGCTTCTATAGAGATATTCACTTCTATTTAAACGTTGCTAAGATTTTGCAAGCTTTTTGCGAACTTTTATAATTTTTTAAAACAATTTTAAAGCACTTTTTAAGTTTTTTTGGAAAAGTTCATAAGATTGTTGAAGATTTTTCCAAAGACTGTTCCATAGAAATGGTAACTTTAAAAAAAAAATCATTTGACCCTAAGAGGGGATTGATTGATTTTCATATCAAATGGTTTTTTCTACAAGAAACTTTAAGAACCAAATATA
Source organism: Drosophila neocordata (assembly GCA_018903615.1). Classification (NCBI taxonomy): domain Eukaryota; kingdom Metazoa; phylum Arthropoda; class Insecta; order Diptera; family Drosophilidae; genus Drosophila; species Drosophila neocordata. Next base: position 2,408,043 of record JAEIGI010000001.1, read on the forward strand.
TTCCTGTATATATAATAAGATAAATAATTATAATAGTTAAATATACCGTTAAATATAGTGCGATCAGTGTTTAGTTTAATTAAAGAGTATTCATTTTCAAATTATCACCATAATCATGATTTAATTACATATATCAGACAGATCTGATAAATACATATATATAATTTATACAGATAAATTCATTTGAAATTTGCAATCCAATTAATATTGCTGTCTATAACAATTTAATAAACCAGCTATACACAGTATTATTGCAAGGAGAGGGGAGGAGGGGTGCTGGGAGATTTATAATTGAGTTATTAAAAGATTCTTTCAATTTTTCGTTAGCTTCGTTTCGGTTTTAATTCAATCAAAATAGACAGTGTCAGTGATTCTCAAACGGGTTTTTGCCGCTGAATAAAAAAAAAAATATATAAAGGTGGGGGGTTGGGGAGGGTGTATAGGCGGTTAAACTAACTGGCAGTAAAGGAGTAGAAAGAGTTGTGTAGAAGGAGGGGGGGATGGGGTTCGGTTTTGGGGCATCGGGGTTTGATTTTGTTTTGTGGGGTTGGCGCCCGTGTGTTAATTAAAATGCAATCAACGTTACGAATACTAATGATATAAATTTCTGTAGTTCTATGTAGATGTGAATAACTCAATTTGTCATAAGTATGAAAAACAGTGACAGGCAGCAGGCACCAGGCACCAGGCACTAGAGGCAAGCAGCAAGTAGCAAATCAACTTCAAGTTAAACAGGAGCACTATTCCTTCTTTAATAATATTATTGCTAAAGTCTGGCATATATATATATATATATATAGCTAGAGGACTCTTATCCTGCGCCACCCCTATATACCATACATTTCCACTTCCACTTCATTAACTTTTGCCCATGCCCACCTTGCCTTTAGGGCAAAATCCACGCCGAACAGGAAGCAAATTACCTCCACTTGTCCTACGATTTGCCTTTGGGCCAAGCAAAAGAAGAAAAAAAAGCACAAAAAAAGAAAATTTCCACACATATATGAATACAAGACAGGTCAAGGGTCAATCAATTGAACTGAAAATCAAATCAAACTGTGCAAAGTTGAAGATTTCACACCATAATCGTACTAATCTTTTGGGCCAAAACGAAAAAAAAATGAAATGCCGCCTGTCTCTAGAGGATAAGCCGCCCACCTGCCCACCCGCCTGTCACTCAGGATAGAGTCAGTAAGTGAGTGAGTGAGTGAATGGAATGAATAGTGAGTGCTCCTGTGTGAGTGAGTTTAGTTTTACCTCGTTATGCATTCATCAGGCGAAACCAAGAGAAACAACTTCAAAGCGATCCGAGCTTGATTTGCTTACTTTTGGGATTTTTGCAACATATGCAAATTTTTTTCTTCTCATTTTTACATGTGCCTTAAATAATTTTGAAATTTAAGTAAAATATTAGCCGAAAATGGAAAAACAAATTGAATATAAATGTGAAATGTGCAAAAAAAAAAAAAAATGAATTCCTCCTTTTTTTTTTATTTATTTTTATTTTTACTTAAAACCAAAATTCATAGCCACAAGTTGAAAAGTTCCCATGCCCATTGCCATCACGATTTCCATATTATGCGAACCATTTGGAAGCGGCTTACAGAGGGCCAATAAAATGTAATCTACCATCTAAATGACCAATCTCCATGACATGGTTATGCTTGACTTGTTACAGTCTTGTCATTTGTTTTTGTTTTTATTTTTTGCGCATTTAAAGAGGGAAAACCGCAACCGAAAACGGTAGTCCATGACTCAACAATAAATACAATTATATTATTGGATACAATTTAAATCCATTTTGTTTATATCAATGGCTACCACAAAATTATCACACATACCATATAAATACATATATGTATAGAAGTATATATACATATGTATTTACTTATAGTTCATTGGTTTTTAGTTTTTATCCATATAATTTCATGGTCAATTCTTTTGGTTTTCTTATAATTTTCATTCAACCCCAAGGGGCATCTGAATTTCTTGCCCTTTATTGTCTGTTGTCTGTCTCATTGTCACGCATCTTTTTGCGGTCCTTCTTTCTATGTTGACATTTTATGATGCTCTTCGAAGGACCAAAAGGATGAGTCGTCAATGTTTTGTTCCTCTTGTGGTCCCTTTAGTGCTGAGTGAGCGCAAATTTCTAATTGAAAGGCTCCATCACATGTAAACTTGTCATATAATAAAAGTTAAGAAAAGGTAGGCAGAAAACAAAGAGCATTACTTACAGAAAGTAGTTTACTTTCCATTAGTCAACAACAACTTCAACTTTATATATATATATATATATATAGAATTTAATGCCATTTTAATGGTTAAAAGATGACATATTCTTTATATAATCCTTCACTCAAGAAAAGTGGCCATCTAATGTATCTTTCTTTTTATTAATAATGTGCCTGAATAATGGTTGTATTCACCTAAGAAGAAGAAGTGTTTTTACTTGCATTAAAGGATAATAAGACATAGTTGTTACTCTTATTAACTAAAATGTTATTACTTTAAGTAGTTTACCTAACTTTATTAGGTTTTCTTTATATGTTCTAAAGATTTTTGAGTCTAAAAAAAACGTTCTTTTATAAATTAATAAAATTTAAACAGTTGCACTTATTTCTTGATTTAAATGGTATTATCATTTGAATGAAATCATTGGTCATATCTTAAATCAAACTTTAAGTCTTAAGAGAATAATGTTTCAAATTCCTTATTACCAAATTTGATATTATTAATTAATTAGTTTATTTTTACAATTACCAACTCTGTTAGTCTAGCAATTGAGAGTATTTTTATGCAAGGTTTAACTTAACTAAAAAGATTTTTAACTATTTACGCAACTATTATAGATTTCTAAGTTATAAATTTAAATTAGTTTGAAAAATTCCAAATGCCAATATCAAAAAGTTGTAAAATATGAGTAGTCTATTTAATATATAGATTAACATTCTAACTATTAAAGAAATCTTCTCTTTTTAAAGCATATACTAGCATAGTATATGCTTTAAAGTTCAATTATTGGCTTTAATAAAGAGACAATAAGCTTATTAAAAACAGTTTGTAATACTTCAAGTCGAAACCTTAAAAACATTGTCTTATAGTAGAAACATTGTATTACAATTTCAAATCCTTTCAATGTTTCGAAACGATTCAATATTGTTATGTCCCTTCTTCCTACTTAACAGCAATAAGCCTCTAATGAAATGTAACGAAATTTATCATAAATTTTAAATTTTATTCCTAACACACTTTATCCCTGTCCAAGTGCCCAATTTTGGCACTTGTCGTTAACCTTAAGGGCTGATTTTGCCCATCAATGACATATGCCTCGAACTATTTATCTATCTTTCTTTACAATATATCTATCTATCTATCTATTCATCTATCTATATATATATATATATATAGGGTCTTCACCCCTCCCCAAACCAAATTGTAATCCAACAGCCGTTGTGGGTTTGTAACAAGCCAAAAATGAAAACCCTCCAGCTAAAAAATGGTGTGAAATATTATGCGAATTTTTTGGTTGCCTTTGTTCCTTTTGGCCTTACTGTGATTTGGTTTTGTTTTCTGTTTTTTTATGTTTTTGGAAAATTTTAAAATGTTTTCACGGTGGCTGCGGGCGTGTCAATAAACAACAACTGTCACCAAAAAAAAAAAAAAAAAAAAAAAAGAGAAGCAAGAGAAAAGCAGATGAACAAGAAAAATAAAAAGAGGAAGTGTAGGAAAGAACAAAAAAAAAAAAAAAAAAAAACGCGAGTGTGCCAAATTGTTGCAGATTTATCAAGTTGCGAATTTCTTGGGCAATTTCACGGCATATTATTCAAGTTTGCAATTTTACAGCGACAATTCATTTAAATAAAACTGCAATTTGTTCGCACCCCTCACCATGCCCGCCCTCATCATCCTGCTTAAACTCCATCCTCCATTCTAAAGCAATGTTAATTTGATGTTAGCATTTGATTCTTAATGTACAAGTGTATATATCTACTCAGATTATTTCATGTCACATTTTGAATTGTGAGAAATTCATTTTGTAAGTATATATATATATATATGTATGTTTGTATTTGTGTATGTGTTGGCAAGTACTTAAAAATGTAATTATTTTGTTGTTGAAAATTACGTGAAATGTTGTTAAAAATATGTTTCGTTTTGTTGTTTGTCTGCGTTTACAGCAAAAGTTGTGCCATAAAAAAAAAAGTAAGAAAAAACAAAAAAAAACAAAAAAAAAAAATAATACTCTCAAAATGGATGGCAAAAGAGCTACGAAATCTCTGATTTGTAAAACAATAAAAACGCGGTAATGATTTCCCATTTGAGATAAGGTGCGCTCCATAACCTAGGTAGAAAAGTAACCTCCCCTCCAAACCCTCCCTTCCCCACCACTACAAACTCTAGGCTTCTGTATACGAGAAAAAAAAAAACCATCAAAATGTATACTGACCAAACCGAACAAACGAAAAAAAAAAGACCAAAAAAAAAAAAAATGCTCTAATTTTGTTTAGATTTGGCCTGATTTTGTTTTTGTGTTTCTTTTGGTATGGAAAATTAACAAATTTTATGGCCCATTCAAATGCTGTTGAAAGAAGACAGAGAGGAGGAGAGGAGGACGCAGAGGGGAGGAGAAGCAATTGAATTGAGTTGACAGTTTGAGTTAAATTCAGGTTGACACTAGATCATAGATAGTCTAAGATATAGCATTAGCAAAACATATAGCTAATGTACCAATGTACTTTATAAACCAAATTAAATATAATTTTTGGTTTTGGGAATAATAATATTTCAATCTAAACTTTATTATCCTAGTTATCCTCTGATATTTTTTATAATTTAAAGATATTTCTCATAACTTTAGAATCCTGTATAATATATATATAAATAAGTTTATATACTTAAGAAATTTTATATAGTTATATATATTTTATGGATCAATATAACTATCTTTCTTTTTCTCTCATTACAGGTTAAAAATATTGAAAATGATAAACAAAAGAAAGTCAATTCAAAGGATATTTACTACGATCTAAAAGCATCTGATAGAAATCAACTGATATAGATAAAGTGGTAAGTCATGATAACTTTTTTTAAAAAATATATTTTTTCCTATATATATTCTGAATTTTGAAACAAAATCAATAGGCATTTGTAGAAGTTTTTCATAGTTAAATTTTGTCTGGTTTTTTTTTTTTTTTTTTTTTGAAAATGGCAAACTCGAAAATTGTTCCATATGTCTATTATGCATTTGCAATCAAGTTTCAACTCTTTGGTCTAACCCAAAACACAATTGTCAGTTGATTAAGGGATGATGATGATGACGATGACGGTGATGATGATAAGTCTGTAGGACAAAATGTTACCTATAGAGAGGAGGGTTTGTTTACTGTTATTGAGGGCATTCACAATTGCTAGATGATGGTTGTGGTGTATCTCTGTATCTGTTGGATTGAACTGATGACCATACTGACTGAAACTGGACAAGAGCCATGTGCCAAAAGCCAAGAGCAATGTGGCAGCAATGTTGAAATGTTCGAACTGGGAATTTCATCGATCATAAAAATAAAATGGAAATTGCTACTTCAATTTATTGTGCGGCATTGGCAGAAAACGACGCAACAGCACAAAAACGAAAAGAAAAACAAAAAAAAAAACGCATAAAAATGTCATGAATTATTAACAGGTAATGAGAATGCGGTATGTGGGTGGGTCCGTTCAAGAAGTGTGATGGTCAATGACCTAAAACCAATGATGAGACAACCAAGTCAACAACGTTAACTATTGATTTTGGCCAGTACTCTTAAAAACTAAATATTTTTGGCAACAAACATTATCTAAACCGTTTTTCTACTTACAAAACCTTATCCACAATCTATTTAAAAATAGATGATATTTCGTTATCGATAAATGGTTAAAACGCCCCTATATAATAGGTATACATACTATATATATAATCACACACTCACACACACACACACACAGATATAAATACTGTGTCCTTGCCAACAATATTTGTTGTGTTCAGGTGTTCCTTTTGACACTTTATGAAATTTATGACATTATTTGGGTCTATTGTTTTTTTCTTTAGAAAGTGAAAATGAAAATTTCCTCTAACTGTAAAAGACCTGCTTCAAGGACATTTCCCAAGACAACAGGGTCCAATGCCATCTAGAAAAAAAAAAGAAATGATCACATTGATTGTGTCTACTGATAGGAGCACGACGGCCGACGACTTGTCCAAATATTTTCTTGTTCAAATGATATATTTCTCTATTACAAAAACCTTTAAGATTTCTGTTTCTCTCATACCTCAAACTAAAAGCCCCAGTTCTCTCGGGTTTTGCTCCTGCTTACCGGAGGAGAGTCTTGGTTTGTTTGGCGGTCTTTAAGTTGCCGCCAAGATGTTAATCAGTATAAGCAAAATAAAAAAAAATAAAAAAAAGAAGCGCGCGCGCCCGGCTTTACGAGCATATGACAATCCTAAATCAAAAGCGCCGTCGGCAAACTTGACGACGGAAAGGAAACTCTCAAGTTGGCATAAATTATCAAGCGGCATGAATCTAAATTAAACAAAAACATTTGACATTGGCCAACACCAACAACAACAACAGCAACAGCAATAACGACTACAGCAAAGCCAAATCCTTTTGAAAGCACACACAAACATACACACACACACACACATATAAGACAAGAGAATTTTCAATTTCGGCCGACGGTGAATTTGGCCAGAAAGATTTCCTTCTTACCAAGTCTTACAAGGATTCGCCATTAAAAATGTTAATTAGTTTAGCAAACATTGCGATTGAGCTACAAACATCTACTGCAATCGTTTGCACTATGGTATAAAACAAAGTTTTTATGGGTACAAATCTAATATTAATATATAGATTGTTCTGAATCGATTTGATTGAACCAAGTACAATTGCTTTTAAACGTACAGAAAAATTAGGAATGGATTATTTAAGAAAGGTTTCCAATTTCCATCTTAACCAATGTGTATTTTGTTTAATAGTATATCAAAGATATATTTTGCTTTATAAGATATAGCCAACTTTATATATTTTCTTTCTTTTGGTCACACAAAACATACAGCGACCACTGGTACCATTTATATAGGAAAGACTGCAAAACTGCTTTGAAAATGAGATAAAAAGCAAAAAGTTATATAATTTGGAGACTTTCTTCACCAATCTTAATCCATCTTTTAATAGGAAAGACTTTTCAAGCCAAAAATCTATATTTCATTAATAGATTCAATGCTTAATCTGGTAAAAGATCTAAAGATAAGACCTTGATTAGCTTTCTTCATGCAATCTTTACGTAGAACTCTAGAATAAAAATGTTCAGAGATTTTATGTAGATTCTTTTGTCGGATTCCTTCCACTGTTGTCCGCATCTATGTTTTGTAGTAGCAAATGGAATGTAAGAACGTGGCTATCGTACAATTTGAGCATCGCGTGCATGCAAATCGAAGGCAGGCGGCCAGCAAAAAGATTGAACGCCAATTAGGATAAATGTTTTTTTTTTCTTCTTTGGTTTTTTTTTTTTTTTTTTGGGGCGGCCTTCCCCTGGTTGCGTTTAGTTTGTTTTTTTTTTTCTTACACTGTTTCTTTTGGCGCATGCTGCTCCAAGTCAGAGTGGCAGACTGCATGACGCCGCGTGCCGCAGGAGACAACTAAGATGAAACGAGCGAGCAAGAGAAAGAGAAACAGAGTGAGAGAGAAGAGAGAACCAGCTTCCAGTTAATTGCTAAAAACTGTTCACACGTTCGTCCAGGTGCGACTTTTTGCATACAAGAAACGGTTGAAGATGTTTGAGTAAAAGGCTGACCACATCTTCACTTCTACCACTCCTGGCCACTTTTTCATATGCCAGTCACGTTTTCATCAGCGAGAGTAAGGGAGATGCAGCTAGAGCTCGGAAAAATCAATATCATCAAAGTGAATCTTGGAGAACCTGCAATTTCCTTTACTTTTCGACTTCCGCCTTCCATTTCAGTCAAAAGCGAATTCTTGATTCTTTTCTTTTTTCAGTATTTTTTTTTTTTTTTTGTTGTTCTTCTTTTTGAATTGAGTTTTTCGGGGGCGTCGAAAGTTCTTCTCATTGTCTTATTTTGGTTGATTTGTTGGTTGGTTGTTGTTTTTTTTTTTTAGGGAGAAATTAAAAATGTACAGGTTGTAACCCAAAAAAAAAAAGAAAAGAAAAAAAAGAGGAGACCTAGTTATGCAAATTCAAGAAATCACAACCGAAAAAAAATACAAAAAAAAAAACTCATAAATATCGACAAATTCTACGAATTGGTAAAGTCAGAGTCAAGAGTCTCAGGGTTGTGTATAGTGTATGGTGTGTGGTGTGGCAGGTGGACGGACACGCTTTAAATGCAAAACATCAACTACCAAAAACCAACATACAAAAATTGTAGGCCCAACTGTAAGTTAAGCTCAAATATGTATGTGAGTAAAGAGAGAGAGAGAGAGAGGGATAGAGAGAGAGAGAGAGAGAGAGAGAGAGAGAGAGTATGGGGGCCCAACCCTCGAAATCCAAATCAACTGGAGGAGAGGTTGGTTGTGTATGATAGGCACGTTTTCCCTCTGAACGGTTCGTTTGGATCGTTAAAGCCCCGAGACCGAGACCGAGACTGAGACGGGTAGACCAAGACCGACCGAGTCTCGAACTCATCGCAAGTTATTTGTTTGTTTTGCGTTTTTCAATTTTAATTTCCATTCGACGACTTTCAGTCGAATCAATCACCTTAGGAGAAGGTCCCCATTGCTGTTAGTGCTGCTGTTCACATTCTGATCCAAAGATAAAGCTGTCAAATGCCCACAATACCAGGTGCATAAATCAATCGGCTAGTATATGTATATATACATACATATACATATATAGTACTATATAGTACTATATATATGTAGATATATTTAGTTGATGCCTTTTAAAGTTTGCCACACAAATTACAAAACTTGCGAAAAAGAAAATTTCATTAAACTTGGCTAAAAGAGGAAAAAAAAAATCAATAGTCATTGCATCTTTTCTCCTGGAAAATTGTAATCCTGACGCAAAGTTTTTCCGCACTCCCCCGCTTAACCATCCTCCCTCCCTCACTATCTTCTATTCGTGTATGCTTATCACGTACTAGAAAAGACGTTGGCACTGTTGGCAGCAAATATTCTCCATCAAGTAGAAGTTTTGTGTACTTTTTAGCACATATTTTTTTTTTCGAGTTTGAGGCAAAGTCATATCTTTTGCACTTGCATTTGATATGCCCAGAGCATAAGCGTAGAACCAGGACTAGAGAGATCCACGAAGATAGTTTCGTCCCATAGAAACTTAAAAAAAGAAAAGAGAAATTATTTGTCCTTGAGTTTCAAAGAGTGTATATATGTATTCCCTTTGACAAATCTTCAAAATACTTTGCATGTTTAATGATAACGTATTTTATACAAATTAAAACCATTAAAATTTTTAAACTAATAGAAAGTTTTTATGTTTAAAAATCTTTGCTATATGTAACAATAATTTAGATCAGATAATGTTCTTTAGTTTTTGCATATTTCATTTAAAATTTAAACAATAATTTTTAAAAACAAATTAAAATAGAATATGTTACCAATCAAATCGTGATATTTTCGGGGCCCAATTGCCTCATCGAATTAAATTTAATTTTTATAAAATTTTTACTCTATAGTTTTAAATATTCTATTATTCAAATTAAGTGCATATGCTAGCAAATTAAACAAAAAGAAGAATGTATTAACAGGACTCAGACCAAGTTAAATCAATTTCAATGTGTATACATACATATGTATATCCAAAGACTCATATGAATTTAAAGAAAAATAAATCTTTAGAATTATATTTAATAATATTTAATCTATAAGACAAATTATTGAAATATTTAAGACTTTTGATTGCATATCGATATCTGTAATAAGCTTCTTCCTGATCGTACTAGCGATTATGTCATAAATCCTTTTTGGATACCAAATAAAATTCTACATCTTCCGTTCCATAAACCCCCCCCTCCCACCAATTTCCATAGTTTAAGATATCAATTTCATGCCAAGTACTAAAAGGTCACCCAACTTGGGGGCAAGGCCTCAATTTTGTGCCATGAGGCATAAGCAGCACGCTTCAAGCACATTTGCCATGTTTAGAATTAAGACTTCAGCCAAAACCAAAACAGAATCATTCCAAGTAGCCTCAGGTCGTCGTCGTCGTCGTTGTCGTTGTCGACCAAAGCCAACAAAGTCGAGTCGAAGTCGAAGTCTCAGTCGCAGTCGAAGCCAAACTCATGTTACTCACGTTCCAAACGAGCTTTTGTCAACTTGTCTAAATGATTTTTGCACACTGTAAACAAGCCAAGACAGTGGGACAGGCACAGACAGACAAACAGACAGACGTACAATGTGGACGGACGGAGGGACGTATTGACGTTGACCCTGCACGATTGCGACTGCGATTCAGAAGTTGCGACTCTTCGATGAGTGTGTATATATGTATGTGTGTATCTCTCCCTGTGTGTGTGTGTGTGTGTGTGTGTGTGTGTACGGAATCCTTTGGACCTCAACTGGAAGTTAAAGTCGTGTGCGAATAGCCCCCAAAGCAACAACATCACCACCGCCACACCAGCACCACCACAAACAATAACAACAACCACAACATATGAAGATGACGATGAGGCTAAGTTGGAGGAAGTTGAAGTTGGCTGTGAGGTAAACCGTCCCCCGTGGGAGTCTTTTGTTATTGTTGCGGTTGCTGATCTTCGATTTTTCGTTCAATATTGTGTCGTGTAATCACGAATTTATTTTTATTGAAAATCATTTGACAGGTGGCGCCTTATTTTAACTAAGTTGTCAGCAAAAAGGATTGGGCCCCATCCGAATACTGCTAACAACAACAACAAGGGAAATATCTAAAGAAAAAAAAATTATTTGTGTGGGAACATAAAAATGTACACGATATTATTTATGCTTTAGTTTTCAATGACAACAACATTCTATAATATATATTGAAATTATTATTTAAATATATAAATTGTAGTTAGAAGTTAACTTGATTTCAGTTTAAAGAAATATTTCAAATTACATTTCCTATTTTTAATAATACACTAAAAAACTATATATAATATAATTATATACAATTGATTATATTATTATATACAATTGATAATATTATTATATAATTAAGACAAGGTTTAAGTAGTTAAAATTGGCTAGATTGTTTGGTATTACCTAAATTCAAAATTAGGATATTACACAACAATTTATTTTAATCTTTATGTGCAAAAAGTATCTCCAAAAGTTTTTTTTTATGAATTCTCTAAATAATTTCTATATGAAGTAGAACTGACACATTATTTGTAGTTGGATTAATAATTAGTAGACTAAAACTATTTATATTTTTCGTTTATGATGCCAGTTTTTAGATAGTTGTACTAATTATCAGCAATCTTTTTGATACACATATGAAATGAAAACAAATTGACAGAATCAATATTTTTACTTGTTCTAAAACTCATTTAGATAAAAAGGTATTTTTTTTATATTTCAACTCATTCAGATCTTTTGTCAATATACGAAAGTTTTGAAGAGAATTGAAAAGTAGATATTTCCATCACAAGAATTGATTATGCTGGTTTAAGCATGATCCTGTTACGTCAATTTTGATGCCGCACATTTTTTTAGGTAATCACTCTGATTATTTTTATATTTGGCCTTTATTTTTAGATCTTCTTATTAAAGGAAAGTCATTTTGTTTCAAAAAGCATAAGTTTTTTTATAATATAATGGTCATGGTGTTTGGTAACCAATCTTAACTCTTTTTTAAATAACTAAGAGAACCAACAGTTTCCAGCATACTTTGGCATTTAGGCTTAAAAGTATTGTTTAATCAGAAATTAATAACAATGAAAATTATGATCATATTAATTTATATGTCCTAGGTCAGAAGTCAATGCACATAGCTTCCAACAAATCAATAGAAAACTTTATTTTTAAGCACATATTCTAAATGCATAATTTGAGTTCATAATAAGTCATCAAATCTTTTACAAATTAATAGCTTATTAAACTTAATTTTTCATTTTTCTAAATAAGCATTTATTTATAAGTCAGGTTCCTTTTTGTAAAAGATTTTGTTTGGAACAATCTCTAAGGATGTTTATTATAAATACGGCATGTAACCGCAATAGGCAACAAATGAGTCGCCTAACCCCAATAGGTTTTGCTTATCTTGGCTAACACACATACACGCACACATACAAACACACACACAAACACACAAATACACGCAATTTAATGTTGAGAGTTGAGAATTCTCTTGAGAATGTACGGAGGAGGCTTTTTCGTACCTGAGAGCCAAAGAGTAAGAGCAAGAGTAAAGCACAGGTGGTGCTATTGCTAGTCCTAGTGGTTGTATTTATATATTGTTGTGGTAGTGTTAGTGACTTGAGAGACTGCAAATGTGTATGAGATGATGGCCATAAATGTGTGGCAAGTGTTGTTGTTTTTGTTGGTGCTATGGGGCTCGTTTCGTTTCGACGCTTGGTTCGACTAGAGCCGTAGAGTGAAGTGGAGTGGAGTGACGTAGAGTGTAGTAGAGTGAGAGAGTGCCGATTTGTGCAACACTTTGGTCGATGGGCCAAAAACACTCACACACACACACACAAACAGAGAGACACACACACAGATGGCAAAAACAATAACTGGATGCTGGGTGTATGTGTCAGATGTATATGTGTGTGTGTGTGTGTGTTGTGAATTTTGCTCTCGATTGCTCTCCGAGGCTTCAGCTTTCTGCCTCCGCTGTTTCAGTTGGAGGCCCCGAACTTGCACAACAAAAACAACAAAAATAAAAATAAAAAAAAAGAAAGAAAACCTGCTCTACCACCATTTGCAGCTTGCACAGATGCAAGCCCAGCCAGCGCAGCGCAACCGAGATGAGATGCGATGCGAGAGGAGTCGGAGTCGAAGCCCAGAGTTAGTGCCAGCAACCAGAGTCGGGGTCCGACACCAGGCAGCAGCCAGCCAGCAGCCAGCCACAGCCAACCAAGTCGGACCAACCGACCATGTTTCCTGATGCGAGGCGATAGTTTATCGCCAATTTTCGTGCCGTGCAGAGGTGAACGCGGACCAAAAACGTGCGAAAAACCCCCAAACAAAAGAACGAAACAAGTAAAAATAAAAATAAACCGCCGCACACACAAGCAAACAAATCGCAAAAGCAAACCCAAACGCAAAAGCAAAACGTACGTACGTAAACGTAATACCAAAGCAAAACAAGGAAGCGCACTAAAATCGCAACAAACCGAACCAAAAATACTTGACGATAAAAATACGAAGCACAGAAATCCGTAGTGCCGTATTGCCGTAGTGCCGCCGTCGCCGCCGTCGTCGTAATAGTGCGGGAACCTACGTAACAACTACGGTTGTTGCTTGTGTTCTTGTTCTTGTGGTTTGTTTGTTGTTTTTTTTTTTTTGGTCGGATTGGTTGGTATCTGGTCCATCTTGGTACATCTGGTGGTGTGCCTTTTGGTTGGTGTCCGTCGGGGTACATTTAACTACATAGTTCGCCGTCGGTGCCAGTGCGCGCCTTCTTTCCGTTCCTTTTTTATATTTGGTTTTTTTTTTTTTTTTTTTTGGATATTTGTTGTTTTTCTGTGGCCATGCGCGTTAACGGTAAATAATGGCCGCCATCTTGAATTGTATATGTGTGTGGCAATGTGTGTGACATCAAATCAAAGATAAATAGCCAAGAGCTATATTATAGATATACAGCTATCGAGATCGAGCGAGTGAGAGAAGGATATATACATACATATAAATATATATAAATAACCGTATATATATATTATTATACGCCAAGTGTAAAGAAAAGGAAGAAAGAAATAAAAAAAACGAAGGAGCTTCCCATCAACATTATCAGGGAACATTAACATTAACATTAACAAGATGGAGCATCATGGCAGCGGTTTTGTTGCCTCACCCTGGGCTGCTGTTCTTGGACATCATACGATGGCATCGGATGCCGGATTTGCTGCTGCTGCTGCTGCAGCGCATGTCCAGAATCATCCCATACATCCAATACATTCTCATCACCATCATCATCATCCGCATACCCATCATCATTCGCATCCACATCATTTGGCCGCTGCTGCTGCTGCCCAAGGTGGTATGCCCATGGATTTGCATGTACCGCAGGGATTTCCCTACTATAGGTAAATAACATGGCATCCCCAATGAAGATGCATTCTCCTACCAACAACAAATCTACTGGGTTCTCCATCCCTAATTTTCTATATACATACACCATATACAGACATATATAGATATATATATATCTATATGTATGCAAATGCTTTACTCAATGGTTGCTGTCTGAATGTATATTGTGGGCGTATCCGAAAACCGAGAAAGTGTCATCGTTATAGTGTCCTGCCAATCTATATATATGTATGTATGTATGTACATATACATATACATATGTATACATATACTAATCTTTGTATATAGAAATTATTTCTCGGAAACGGCGACAAATGAGAGTAAAATTATTTCGTAATGGATTGACGCACAATTAAGAGTAAATATATTATCCCAAATAGAGAGCTTAAATCATTGGAACAGCCCCAATGACATAAATCTACTGTAAATAATGTCTAAAAGTTCACAATGGTATGCCAGATATATAGCTATTCATATATATATATATGTGTATATGTAGATATATTGATATATATATAATTTATATTTTGTACCCAAATATCCATCATTATTTTTACATTGTAGAAATAATTATATGTATAGATATTTCAAACTTTTCATTATCACTTTTAAAATTGAATTGACGATTATATAAGGATACCAATAGATTATAGGTTTTATTCTTTTGAATGCAAAAGTTGTGGTATATATTTGTTATAATAAAAGGGATAAATATGTCCCTTCGATGTCTTTATACTAAAGTTCATATTAATCCACTGATCAATGAATGCGATCAAGGAATGCTTTAAGGAACTTAAACCAAAGCTCAGATAAAAGTTTAAAATATTATTAAAATATTTTAAAAATATTTATTTTTATTTATTTTTAAGTGCGTTAAAGTTACAAATATAAAGGGTTATTTTGTAATTCTTGGGTTCTAAGGTCCTAATGCTTCTACTTTACTAGCTTGCAGATATAACGAAAGTCTTTGTCTATATCAATAACCAGAATTAAGTCTAAAAATGAGTTTTTAAATAGGTGTCAAGTTAATTGCTTAAAAACTTCTGAAGTCTTTTATATATCTTAAAAAAATATTATTATTATTATAAATTTTATAATTTACATAATATAATATCTATATTATTATAGAACCAGTTAAACGTGGTATATGAATTATTTCTAAATTAAATAGTTTGAAAATTATTTTGGTTTTCTGCAAGTTTAAATCAAATATGCTATTAAAAATTTAAAATAAATTTGGTTAATTTAACATTTCAAAATTAAATTAAAAGAAATAATCTTAAGCAATCTATAAATTTTACAAAATAATTTATCACTAAACGTTTATTTATTTGAATTTCAATAATTTAGACTGAACTCACTTAGATAAACTTACTTTTGATTCAATTTTTTTTCAATTGATCAATTTCATTATAAATTATTTTTTAGCTTCCACTTTAGTTAACCAATTTAAGCAATAGGCAATAGCTTCGTGACTATCATTTTTCTTTTACTACACATTTTTCTCTAGAGAGATACCAAAAATTCCCCTCTACCACCCACCCCCACAATTATCTATCCACATTGGTGCACAGAAAAGAAAAAATGAAAAAAAAAAGTAATTGCAAAATCTGCGATAAACTTGCGCAATCCGATTTAATTTTAAAAAAATTACCAAAAAATGAAAAAAAAAAAAACAAAATATATAATATTTCTTTGTTGTTGTTGGCAGACTCTTAGCCAGAGGTGCCAACATCGATGAAACTCATAATTAAACTAATTGAATTTACGTGACAATAACACTTTCGACATGCCACACGAAACGAATGGTATACGGAATGAACGGCCAACGCGATGAACGCCTCACGGATCCGCCGATTGTCACGAGATAAGTTTTTCTCTTTTTTTTTTTGTGAGTAACTTCTTAAGTCAAACTTCTCTTTTCTCTCTGTGAGTTACACAGAGAGTTCAGTTCAGCTCAGTTCAGTTAAGTTAAATTTTGGTTTCATTCTCATCTGTGTTATAATGCATGGTTATTTTCAATATCGCAAAAATGAAATCGGCATCAAAGAACATTTTGCCGCATTAGTCCATGATGTTGTTGAGGACCAAGTCTTGTTTTAAAACCGAAAAAAAAAAACAATTCCCACAACAATATGGCGATGGCGTTGTAATTCATGAACTGTGATTGGTGATGGGCAACCAGCACCATCAACCCATTAAACTGAAGCTCTAGAAGATTGAACCAAGTACAGCAGCAGTCAGTTAGAGACACAATAACTTACTAGAGATGGTACAATGTACTATCGTATCGTGTAATATATATATACATATATACCGATCGTAGACTTCTATAGAAATATGTTCATGATATAATAAGCTGAACTTGAACTTCTTCTTAGAACTTATTCTAAGAAATAATAATTCTTAATTATTTAAATCCTTCTAAGCACTTCTCAATTAGGATTCTTCTTTTTGGTAATGCAATTTTGTTGTAAGTTTTTTCGCTGTCACCTCTAATACCAAAAAGAAAGAAAATATACTTTTGACCAACAACTAGCTTGAACTGCCGACACCCAAGCAAAGCAATCCTTTTGCCCTCTACAACACCCCCCTTTTTACCCCTTCCATCTTGACTACGATTTTTAAGGTTTGAGTCTGAGTCTGACTTTGATTCTCCTCAGTGTGCTCACACAATCAGCGTCTATCAGCATTTTTCAATTATATCGAAATAGCGTTATCCGTGGCTGGATCGCGTCAGAACGCATAATTACTATAATCACCTGAGTTATTACCTTGGCGAATATTGGCGAAGACATACGAAGACATACAAACATATGTACATACATGCATACATATATATATATATATATATATATATATATATATACATATATCCAACTTGAAGTGGAAGTAATATTAAAAGAGCAACAAGGCAAAGGAGAGAAAGAAGAAGAAGCAGCGGCAGCCGGAGAAGACGAAAGAAATCTAAACTGTGATTGTTGCCTCCCCTTACCCTTCCATTAAGCAAGCGCTGAATCTCTACCGAAAACCCTATACCATCACACACCATTTCAATGCACCCCACCTCCACCCCCTTTCTGGTTTTGTGAACCCCCTTCTTCTTGATGATGTTAATGTTTTATACGCTCACCTCACCTCTCCTTTTGCCTTCTTCTCCTTTGTGCCTCAATTTCATTTTGGTCTTTTTCCCATTATTTTCATTTTATTTTTATATAGCTACATTTTTTTTTTTTTTTTGTGTTATTTTATGCTTTGCCTCAATTCGTTAAAGTTGCATTTTGTCCATTACACTGAGAGAAATGGGTTTTTGACCTAACTGGAAAATTGTTGGTACGTTTGTTTTTCATTAAGTAGCCGACCCTAGAACCGCGCCAGAAGCACGAACAGCATTTTCATTCTACAAAGCGATCGACGACGAACACCACCACCACCACCGTCATCACCACTTGTACCACCAAAAGCACAACACAAATGCATCCACAGACACAGATACAAAACGAATTTTCCATGGTCATAGACCACTCAACTCTTGCGGTTTTGATGACTTCAAGTTAGACTTGGACTTCAAGTTGGAGTTGGAGTTGGATACTCATCCTCTGGACAACGGGAATACCGCAAAATGTGTAGTGAAAAGAAAAACAAAAAAAAAAATAACACAAAAACCATCATTTCCACAATTTATATTTCGAACGTGATTGGTTGGAGTGTTGTTACTGCAAAATCTGCAGTAGGGTGAAGGGGGTTACGACTAAGGCAAGGGTACAGGAGGAGCAGCAGGCCACACGGCCATTAAGAAATTGCAGTAAAGCATAAAGAGCAAAATGAAACTGAACTAAAGAATAAAAAAAAAAAAAAAAGAGAAAGAGAGGAAGAAAAAAAGAAGAAACATAACTTCAACGCGAGAAAATGAAATAAAATGCAGTAGATTATGATTACGATTATGCTGTGGATACACTGTGAAGGCCCCAAATACGGGCGGGAACGGACTCTCCATGGCCTGGCATAAACTTGATGATGAAAATGTGCACACATATATATTATAAGTATATATGTACATACATATATGTATATATGTACATATAAAAAAGCTTAAAAGCCAAGTAAAGTAGTTGAAAAAGTGGCAAACAAAATCTACATACTTAAATTAGACTACTTAGATAGAAAAATCTATAAGAATTTCAATTTAGAAATTAGAAAATTGTAGAAAATTAATTAAATTTATTTGGAATTAACTTTTTTAATTTCAAAAAATCAAAATTTGAAGTTTATAGCAACCAAAGTAAGCCTTATGATTATTATTTTTGAAAACCGGTATAATATAAGAGAGATTATAGAACGATAAAAACTTGGATTGAAAATATCTGTTCAAATACTTGTCCTATATATATTTTTTATATGATAATCTGATCGATATAAAAATTAATATAATTTCTATTTAAAATTTTACATTTGGAAATCGTCATAAACTTCTTCAATAATAAACTTCTTCTAACTATTCACTTTAATTATATATTTAGAAATGGAAAAGTGTGCTCAATAATTATTCCATCTAGCTTATAGACATCATTCAATTAAAGTACAATTTTCAAGGATATATTCTCAGATATAATTATTCATGAATTTTTTAAAGATTAAGCCAAAAATTTTTAATCTAGTAAAAGTAATTTGTCTATTCAATCTATCATTTAATCATTGTTAGATATTTGCATTTTCAATCTATAATCTTCAATGAATTTACCTCCTCCATCAATTCCTTTGGCCAGCATATTGTCTTAACCAATCCGTTCGATCGTTTGCCACAAAGAAACAGAAAAAAAAAGGTGTTACAAATGCCCCACCTCAAATGCATTACGAGCTACACTTGCAGCAAGGAAGACATCGGCCAGAGGAGTCCACATCTTCCGACCAAACCCAAAGCCCACGTCACATTCAATTAAATTATGTAAATGAAGCGCAACACTCTGAGAAGACAAAATAAAAAAAGAAAAAAGGAAGAGCAGGACGAAAAACACTGGAAATTGACTTTACCCACCCACTCCGCCGAGAGGCAAAAAAGAAAAAAGAAAAAAAAAAAAAGTCTCAAAGTCTGAAGCTCATGTTGCAGGTTGCAGCAGCAGCAGCAGATTGTGGAGTAAATTACAACGTTGTTGTGGTTGGGATGGCTTGATGTTTTGCGGCTGCCGGTTTGGAGGAGCTCTTTTGATGAGCTTGATGTTCACACAGCCGCCAGGCATAAAGCTATTACAGCAGTAGGAGTTGTGGTGAAGTGGAAGTACAAGTGGATGTGGATGTGGATGTAGATGTGTGGGATACATGTCCTTGCTGCCGGCAAATTCAAAGTGAGCCAACAATTTCATCAACGCCAAAGCGTTGAAGGGGCACCATCACCAGCACCAATCGGATCGAACTTCTGGCTCTACAGCTGCTTTCCCCTCTAGCCTCCACCTCTCTTTCTCCTGTTTTGGTTTATTTTTTTTTTTTTTTTTATTCTCTTCTCGTTTTCTCCTCTTTTAGTTGGTAGCGCGTTAAATTAATTGAAATTCATGCCATGTTACAATAACAATGATTAAACGGCACACACACGCAAGGGCCGGGCCCTAAGACTGAGACACTCTTCTTCCTCCCGCTACACACTCTGTGTCCCACCCTCCCGCGCCATTCTTCATTCACCAATTGCACTTTTTTTTTACACCAAAGTGCAAAAGTACAAATCCCTGTTTGGAATATCAAAGAGTGGGAGTTCGTTTAACTAACTTAATCACTAGTCAGCTGTGATTCATAAATCGATCAGAATAGGTCAAAAGTACATATACATATAGATACATATAACTAAGGTATATATGACAAATATATAAACCACGTAGAGGCTACTTAGTTGCCGACATCGTTTAAGGCAAAACTTTCTTTGCGAGACGATCAAATAATTGAGATAAAAGTTGAGAACCCAAGCAAAAAAAAAAAAAGAATCAAAATCTCAACTTTACTTTTGTTCTTTAACAGAACCAAAAGAAAATTATATTTTTAGTTGGAAAACGAAATTTTCTATACTCTAAAATCTATGAAAAAACGAGTCATTGAGTTAACTTACGGTTAATTCTTAAGAATTTAACTCTAAAATTCAAAATTGTTTAAAGGACCTGTTACTGACATACCATCATATAAGACAATGAAATCTATATCTATATATGTCTCAAATAGATCTAATACATATGTTTAATTTTAATCATTACAAATGACTTAACAATTTTTAGTTACCCTATGGCGAGAAAGCGTATAATATAAAGGAAAAAAAAAGTTGTAGGCAGAGCTTTACGCTTCTCTTTATTTTGTTGTTGTTTTATTTTGTTGTTCGCAAAACTTTGTTAAACTTATAAATATGTATGAGAAGTTTCAAAATTGTTGGAATCCCTGCCGACAACAACAATAACAACAAAGGCAACAATACAAGGTCGGTAGAAAGACAGACAGGGCGATCGATCGATCGATTGATGATGATGATGATGATGATCAGTCCAAAAGAGTCCAAGTCGATCAGTTGAAGCAGCGGCAGTTCGTCAGTCAACGACTTGAACTTCAAAAAAAAAAAAAGAAGAAAAATAAAACAACGAAACACAGAACAGGACAGGGCTCAGTCCAATGGTGAAGGAAAAGGAGGCAGTCAAGTCGCGCGGCATTCGGTGATGCAGGAAGAAGGCAAAAAGGCAATCATTGATCAGTGGAATTTAGAGCGAAAATTTGATATTAAGGCCAGCAGAAAAAAAAAAAAACACAAAATTGTTGAAAAATAAAATTTAAGCAGAAGTAAACGCCCCACAGATGAGGGGCAACCGGACTCGGACCCAAAAAAAACGTACCCTCCATCCTTAAGCCAGGCAATTTATGGTCCAGTCCCATTCGGTGTTCCAATCATAGACCGCTTAATACAAATAATTGTTCAATAATCGAGCGATCTTCGTCTTTTTTTTATTGCATGGCCCATAATCAATAATGTGATAGACAAAGGTGAAGAGATTGCTGCAAAGAGGCAACTGTCATCTAAAACGCGTGTGCGATCAATGTCCAATACCAATCACAAATCGCTTTGGGGCCTTTGACAGCATCATTCAAAAGCAGAAATCGAAAAATGCCAACTAAACGAACAATCTTGTTACAGTGGAGCTAAAAACCTCTCAAAATACGACTAATAAAGCTTTAAAAAATCAAATTCAAAATTGATGAAATTCAAATGCCAAAAGTTACGTAAAATCCATATTTTCTTGACTTTTTTTTAAAACTATGAGTATTTGTAAGTGGTCGGGGTCACCAAATTTATATTTTAATTACAACAAGAGGTAAAAGTCTCCTCTCACTAAGAGCTAAAATTTAATATAAAAAGAAGTTAAAAAAACTTGGGAAATCTATATCTAAATGTATTAATAATTTAGTAAACTACTCATAACATCGGGGTCACCATTACAATGTTTGACATTGTTTAACTCTAGGGATTTTCCATCGATGTCAAACAATGTCATCATCTGCAATTGTCTTTGCTACTTTCCTAGTTAGATCGACACGTGTTCTCCCTCAACGATCCATGGAAGTTTTGTTGGGAAGGCGAATTACATCTCCTGTGGCTGCTATTTTTAAGTGTTGGCATAAAAGGTGGCCCTTCCTCTTCTTCTTCTTCTTCGTTACTTCTCTTCACTGCTTGACTGTGTTGCAGAAGCAACAGCAATGAGATGTCAACATAGCTACAACGAAAAACTCTTGATAATAACAGATAATTGTGTAGAACATAGCCCAACTATTTTGCCCACAAACTATGCTCCAACCACAAATCAAAGCCCCAACAGAGTCGTTGTCGATATAAAAGTTCAAGTGATCGAACAACGCTCAACTTGATCGAGCATCGGTCGTTTTTTTTTTGTTTTGTTTTTGTGTGTGTTTGTCTGTGTGTGTTTCTGTTCCCAAACCCCCCCTGCCACCTTCACCGGCAAGTACCGCCAGCATCCAATGGAGAAGCCAATACATCGTTTTGTTGTCGTCGTCGTCACTTTGATTGCGTTTCGTGCCCAATTAGTCTCAGAGCACTTGAGTGCGTAAAAACTTGTACCGCACCATAAATAAATTGGCATGAGGAAGACAGGAGTCGATGCTCAACTCTCAGCTCTCAGACCACATCGTTGTCCAGACAGACATTGCTGTCGCCAAGCCAAGAGACGACGACGACGCTGCTGTTGCTGCTGATGCTGCTGCTGCTGCTGCCGCCACCACTCTGTCAATATAAGGAGGTCTAGGGTTCGGTTATGTCCTGTGGTCTGATATCTGGTCTTTGGACTGTAGCCGGGTGATTGGAGGAGGGTAACAGTTAAAATTACATAAGGGCGAGTCTTTGCCTTCTAAAAGTGGCCATAATTATGGAACATATTTCATAATAATAAGGTGTGTAATCTCCACATTTAACTAGGCCTTCCAATTAAGTGGAGGAGTTGGGTATGCAATTTTGTCCTCATATGGTATGCCGGGTGTCTATGATGGGGACAATGTGATTACTGTTTGTATTCGTACTTAAAATGTAATTCGTAAAGTTGTCAGCGCATACTCAATAATTCCCAATATTGTTGCATACTGAAGTGATGATGAAGATAATAATGATAATGATGAAGCGATGAATTTATCACAAATTGAAAATTTAGTTACAGTTTCCCCCCATCCACTTCCCCCTAACATATGAGTGTCTGACCTATGAGCTTTTGATGAACTCAATCAAAATGAAATAAATAACTAAAAGACAAGACGAAAGAGGGGAAGGTAAAAAACGAAAGAGAGAAAAATGAAAACCTGATGAATATTACAATTTTGATAATTGCCATGAACAAGACTTGGGAATCATTTTTCTACCCTTTGGATTTTGATCAGTTAGTGAACCTGAACGCTTTCGCTCAACGAATGGACAGGACAGGAGGGCATAAAAACGGAAAGGGTCAGTGAACAAGAAACAAAAAACAAAAAAAAAAAACCATCGTGAGGGTCTTTGGCATACATTTTTGCGCTCTTTTTTTCACTCTTCTTGTTTTTTGGCCAAATGATTTACGGTCTTGGCTTTTATTTTTTTGAAACAGAGTGTGTGCGTGTGTGCGTGTGTGTGATAAAAATTACCCTGGCGCTGTGTCCAGTCAATGACTGGCCAAGGCAGCAGACAGGACAAATCAATAAATTTTCTATATCGGTAGATGCACTTGATTATAAAGTTCTGTTCAACAAAATTTTCTTGCTATAATTTATACCAACAGAAAATTATTGTTTATTAGATTTGATTTCGATTTCCGGTTGACCTTGCCAAATAGTAATAAAATTAATAATAATATAATAATATTTTATAAAAAAATAAAATACATACTTTCAAAGATTAGTATCTCAGTATCTCTGAGAGAGTGGGAAATATTATAAGAAAAATGTAATCAATTCGTTACTGATGTGTGTTGGCTTTCATCCATTTCCATTGCAGATATCGGGAAGATGCACTTTGTTGGGGCGACAGGTGAGTTAAGAGCCGAGACATTTATCGGCTAATTTAATTTATTTAGAAAATGCCAACATTTTTTTATTTTTTTTGTTGTTTTTTTCTTTTTATATTGTCTCCTAATCGAATTCAACAAGCCAGACTAAATGTGTTTTAACTTATTTATTTGCCTTACCTCTCTTTCTCTTACCACTTCTACATCATTTTTTCTTTGTTTTTTTTTCTTTTTGTTTTTGTGAATCTTTTGCAGAAAGTCGATGGAGGAGATTGGTGCAGCACAGTCATCGGTGAATGCGCGGTAAGTGTTAATGTTACCGTAAATGCATCTCTTATGCCCCCAGTCCTCACCTACCCTCCCCTCCCCTCCCCATCACTCGTTTATCCTACCTACCATTTCATCAGCGCCACTTGACAGCGACGCATTTGTTAGCATAAAATTATTGAATGCCATCCCAAGCTCAAGCTATAGCCCAAGTCAAAGTCGGAGTCGGAGTCCAAGAGACCAAGTCATCGTTGGCGACAAGACGTTTGAAGCTATCCAAGCCCAAGTCGTCATTGCCAATATTATATATATTGTTGTTGCTGTTGTTGTTATCATACATTGTTGTTGTAGTCGGCGACAAGACGTCAAAGGCGCTCATGTTGCATCTATGAGATACTTGGTATCTCAGCAACAACAGCAGCTTAGAAAGAAACCGTTGTCCGACAATTCTAAATTATCACAATGTTGGGTATATTAAATATCTTGTTACATATATCAATTAAACTAAATAACTCTATATATATATATATATATATAGAGTTCTATTCTGCATGCAAATTTGATCTCTCGCTGACTATGAAAAAGATTTTTATGAGCTGCAGAATATCTTTAATATGAGTAACTTTGGAAAATACCAAAGTATTATTATACCAATTAGATCATTTATTTTTTGTCTATTTATCAATATTTGTATCCAATGAAGTTAAAACTTATTATAATGGAGTACGTAACTGAATTTATTCTTTGCTTGTTCTGATATTGAGTCTGAAATATCATTTTACCCCTTTAGAATTCAAATCCATATAGAATGAGCTGTAATAACTCAATAATATTGGTTAGTGTATGCCAAAGATCGGATTACTATTAGACTATATCCAAGTCTTTGGCTACATCTACTTCAACGTCTACAATTGTTGCTGTTGTTGTTGCTGCTGCTGTTGCTGCTGTTGTTGTCTTGTTCTCGTTTTGTTATGACATTTTACATTTTTAATGAGAATTCTCACATAAAAAGTACAAATATCAGACTAATTGGATTTATCTCGAGGCTGTCGCGCGTTGTCACACTCTGTTTTCTTTGTTTTTATTTTCTTTCATTTATTTAAGTTTTTTTTTTTTTTTTTTTTGTTCATTCTTGGTCAAGTTGCCGGAAGATGCAAGCAAAAATCAAACGAACAATTCTCCTTCTTTAAGGCAGTTGTTGTTGTTGTTGCTTCTCAGGTTTCTCAGAGTTTTGTCGGTTGTAGCAATTAGCCGGCTAAGTACAACAGAAAATAGAAGTAACCCATGCAGTCTCATTCTCAGTCCCGAAACCCATTTCCAATGAATCGATCATCATCATTCACATCATCATCATTGTCATTATCATTATCATCATTATTGTCATTGTTGTCATCAGCAACTACACAAATAACAATGCAGCAATGAGGTAAAGTTGCATTGCTTAAATTGATTTCTGCAATTAATTGAACAACGCAAATGACAAACTGACAAAAAAAAAACCAATATATATATAATGAAATGAAAACAAAAGCAAAACGAAAAAAAAAAAAAAAGAAAGAAAAACCTCTGGAGCACATTCCCTTCAATCCGCCAAGTCCAGTCCAAGTCCCGCCAGCAACGTTAACCAACCTCAAGCCATGCGCGGAATGCATTTTGCTCCTGAACACGCTTTCAGCTCGCGATCTCAAAGCCTTGGTTTTTGCTCCGTTTTCATAACAAAGGGTAGCCAAAAGTGAGGAGGGTATATTGAATAATACTTATAGGATACCAGGATTGCAGATTTATGGTTTTCTTTTAAAAGAATTTTATGAATTCTTTTTAATTTTTTTAGTTATAACTTGAAATGATTTTCCTATTTATAAGATCAGTGCAAATTTTTAAATAGTTTTTTTTATAACTTTTCTATTACTTTTCCTAAAATATAAACTAATATTAAGTTCAAGTCCTGTATAAACCATTCTTCTATTGATACCCCTGATCATTTCTTAGTCGATCAGTTTGTTCATTTGTGGACTCTTGTGTTTTTTTCTCTGCCTGTCCTTATATTCCTCCTACTGTCTTTCATTTATATATATATATTTTTTTTGCTCGCCTTTGCCAAGTTGTCACGGTCATGGCTGCGGCGGATTGTTGACTCCAACCAACCAACCAACCAACCAACCAACTAACTAACCAAGCAGCCAAACCAACTTACTTACCGCTTACTTACGTCTGATTCTGCCACCACTTGCACTAGTTTCTTGCCCCTTGTGTCTGTGTTGTCTTTGACAATCTCGGCACAGTTTTGGGTAGGTGCAAGAATATTAATTAATAATTCCGATCACAACTGAACACTTTTGTGTTTGCCGCAGTTTAACGGCTACGGTTTGGCATGCGAATTCTGTTCTCTCATTCTGTTTCTTTTTTCCTTTAATACTAAATACCAGAAAAGTGAACGAATGAACAACCGATCATCATATATACAGTGGCAACGGGTCACGGGGAGATGATGATCAGTTAGTTAATGGATAAAGAGTGAGAAACAATGCCCCAGGCAGAGAGATGTGACAACGAATCAATGGTATTTGTCTAGTTTTGGCTCGTCGGTTTGAGTTTGTTGTTATTTATGTTGGCAAAAAAATAGAAAAAAAAATGTACTATAACAAAAGCTAATTTATTGCTTTATAACGGTAAAAATGTCAATGATCGCTTTCAAATTGTTCAATCAATGTAAACGTAGACAAATATTTATATGTATAAATATATATATATATATATATTGTTTAAATTCAACTTAGATTGAGATTGCAATTGAAATTAAGCAGTTAATATATCAAATTGATGTTAAGGAACTTTGAATTGAAATCAATTAAATGGGAATTGTAATAATATTTGGAGTAATACCTAATTGAAAAGATATATATGTAGATATCAAAATGGTAAATTTAGATTACTTTGAAGGTACCCCAACTTGTGGAGGATCAAATTCAGCTTAATTTAGATTGATT
The DNA here is from genome assembly GCA_018903615.1 of Drosophila neocordata. Classification (NCBI taxonomy): domain Eukaryota; kingdom Metazoa; phylum Arthropoda; class Insecta; order Diptera; family Drosophilidae; genus Drosophila; species Drosophila neocordata. The sequence goes on from JAEIGI010000001.1 coordinate 2,435,022, forward strand.
TTTGAGAACTGTATCTTTATTTACTGTTTAGACTCGTTTCTTTTCATTAGCATTAAAAGCTAGAAAGTTAATTTTTTGACCTGATTTTTGCAAAAATTCTTGTTGCAAATGTAGTAAAGTGGATTTTAACTCTTAAAATTGGCGACAAAATTACGGTAAAGCTTTTTTAAAACCGATAAAAGATGGCCAATTTACAGCGTAAAAGATATAGTGCAAATCCTAGGCTCTTATTTTATGTACCTATTCCAACAGCATCTCAAAACACTTTCAAAACAACATTAGTTACTTTTATGATTTTGAAACATACAAATTAGATTTCATAAACATCCATCGATATGATCTCGATCTTTAAAAAAAAAAGGTTCAAAATAGATAGCTTCTTAAGAAACATTTATAATCCTTAATAATCTATCTTGTCCTTAAATTTTTCTTGCTAAAAAAAGGATATTTACTATAGCCTAAACATCATGCATTATTACCCATTTATTTCACTTTTATACTGATCTCGTTTCTTATTAAAAAAAAAAAAAACGAAACTTGAATTGGCTGCAGTTCATCATCATCTTAACCATATAAAATATTATCTTCCCCAATTGAGGGGACAGTTGTGCGCCACCAGAAATAAAAATAAATACAAAGAATAAAGTTACAAGGAAGGGGACAGACACACCGATAGAGAAGGAACGATATACAATATTTAGTAGCTGGTGAAGATAAACTGAGAATGGAGCTAGGGAATAGGAAAGGGAAGAATCAAGAGAGTGGTTTGTTATTGTTTTTCTTTTTTTTTCGGTAGAAGAGCTAACACACAATTACAAGAGATAAAGATCATGCTCCCGAACTGCACTACTCCAGTTTCATTGGCCATCTCCAATCTCCAGTTTCTCTTCATTGTGAGTGTCACTCCTTTTGGCTCTTTCTTTTCTTTTTTTTTCTTACTTCTTTTTTTTTTATTGCTTAATTGTTTTGTGGTTTTTGAATTATGAACTTCTTCTCATTTTTGTTTTTGTTCAGTTTTTTGATTGTGTAACAGGCACAAGAAGAAAAAAAAAAAAAAAAAAAAAAAACAGTTAAGTCAGAATCTTTTTCTGGTCATAAAAATTGTCTTTCTCTCACTCTCAGCTGTGATCTTACACCTTTGATAAGGTGAAATGCCTTTCTACCAGTGCTACTACAGAAGAAGGAAAGAAAAATAATTTCGTTTTGTTATTTTATCACCTTGTGTGTCAGTTTTATTGCTTTTCTCCTGTTGGACCTTTTGGTATGGATTGTGACAGATCAGTGATCGTGGTTTAGTTTATTGCTTCCTTTTTGTTGTGGCCTGGAAACCGGGATGCCAGCCTCCTTTTTCTCTTATCAAATTGATCGCCAGTGTTGATCGATCATATTCAAGTAGGCGCCTACAACTTGGCTTTGGAATTACTTTTTATTTGTATTTTATATATGTATATATATTTATATAATTTTTCTGTATTTTTTTTCTTTGTTGTTGTTGTTGTTTATATTTTTGTTTTTTGCAATCACGTCCCTATTTGAAATGGATGACTCGTGTGTCCGAGAAAACGTGATGGATAAGTTGCTAAAGTTTTGTGTATTCTCTTGACCAATTGTTGGGGTTCCTCCTGATTCATAGTAGACGTGATATTCTCCGTATGAGTTGATTAGACTGAGAGAATGAGAGAAAGACAGACAAGAAGAGAGAGAGAAAGAGTGAGAGATAATCTAAGAGACAATGGATATGGGAGGTGGAAGGGTGTGAAAGGCAGCAGAAAAGGAACGTGCCAGCCGCCCAGTGAGGCTTTGGATATATTCTCATTCATAAAAGTCATGCAACAATTTCTGCTCCTGACTGGAATACAAGTAAATGATTTTGCTTTTTGAAAAACCAAAACCAAAAACAGCAACTGAAACTGAAACCGAAACCGAAAATGAAAATTCATGTCCAATGGGTTGTTGTTGATTCCATCAACACCCGCAGCACGCACTCAAACCGGGAGACCGGCGCACGCACCTTTATATGGCCATGGCATTGCCATTGGAGGCACCGCCATCATAGCCATCACCATCATCACCATCATCACCACCACCATCACCAGCACCAGCACCTTCCGTCCCTCCTTCGCACGCATCGTTGCACGTCGTCCATGGCCATTGTCCTCGAGGCATCGTCAGCGTCATCGGCATCGGCATCTCTTCAGCCCACAAAAACATACACAATCCACACGCACATGCTCAATTTCCGACCTACAACCAACCTACAACCATGGATGATGGTAGAAGGCTCTCGCACTTGCTACTCTCTTACCCAATTTCAATGCCCTGGCTATGATGACGATGACGATGATGATGATGATGATGTCTGCTCACTGTCTGGACGTGGACGTGGACGTGGACGTGGGATGTATTTGGACGTGGTGGACGGCAATGCCAGCGGCAAACTGGAAACCGGAAACGCGCGCGCTCTCTCTTTCTTTCCATCTCCATCTCCCTCTCTCTTTCTCACATAGCGGTCGCGCCGCCACGTTCACGTTCGATTTTTATGGCGCGGCGTTGAATTTTAGTTCCTCATTCATTGTCTACACCTTCAGCAAAAGGCAGCTCCCCTCCCCCTTACTTGTATCCCCAAACCAACTCCCCTCCCTCCCCAACCGTTTGACTTACCCCTCTCACTCTTTCACTGTTGCCATTTCCACCTCCTGGCTTGGGTCGGGTTGTCTTGGCCTGCTCTGTGGTCTGGTCTGGTCTGGTCCGGGTCCGGCACTTGGCACGTTTCCTTTTTAAAATTCACAATTGCCGCCGCGCGTAATTGTGGGAGAATTCGCTACGCCAACTTGTCTGTTGGTGGCGGTGGCTCAAGAAATCGATCACGTTTCAGTTTCTACACATGTTCCAGTTACGTTAACGTTTACGTAATTTCATGAGACCATGGGATGTGAAATGAAGTGGTTGGTGTAGCGGGTGTGTGTGTGTGGCGGGTTACCAACAAAATTGCAAGTGCAAAATCATGCCTGCTCTAGTTTTGTGGGAAAATATTAAAGTAGCGTAGCAAAAGATTAGAAAATGAAAGTGAGCCTACATATTAAAACCCAATTGAAATCACAGTTATCCTACATCAGTCTAACAAGGCTGAACATGATTACTGTTGGTCAATAACTTCAGCTTGATCTTTGGGGAAATATGGATGTGACTGTGGCTCAGATTTAGTATGATTTCAAAAATATATTTAATGTTATATAAAATCAATAATAATCCTTCCTGTCACATGTCAAATCCTTTTTTAGTTTAGAAAATTATAAAACTATTTTCCCAACTGTTTTTTTGAGAAATTTATTCATCAAAACCGAGTACCATATCTTTCGTATATCCTTGGATTCTTAGAAGATTTCAATCTTCCAATAATGTGATATATTTGCTATATATTCATTCCAAACTTGATTTCATTATTTACATTAAAGATTGCATTGAAGGATCTAAATACTAGTCAAATAGCATCTAATATAGATAATACGAAAGGATATTGGTTTAATGTTGGCATAAAAATGGCAATTTTCGAATCGATCAATATGCTTAAACAGACAATTTTCATCATAAGCTATATTATGACTAAAGTTTGGTTTTGTTTTTTTTTATGTTCGTCTTGATGGAAATTAAACAATTTTTCTTTTTACGAAAATTGTTATAAACGCATAAAAAGGAAACCAAGAGGAAGAAATAACCACATAAAAGAGAGACAGCTTCTGTCTGTGTACTCTATACTCGTATGGAATATTAAAACGCCCCCACTGTCCTATACACACACGGACACACACATTGGATTGCACCTTCCGTCAGATGATACACACACACACACACGCACACCTACTTACATACAAATATACATACATATATGTATATATATCTACATACCTGACTGTCGGACTATGCCTCGCTAAAGGCTTGTTGTGCTCCCGCCCAGGTTCAGGATCCAGGAATTGCGCTCTATCAGTGCCCAACACCACCACCATTTTGGTAGTATTTTGTCATTGGCATTTCGGTCACATACACAAACACACATAAAACAAAACCAAAATACAACGGGCTAGAGCGAGACCCAGAGACAAAGAGTCCCCACTCTCTCTCAGCTAAGCAAATTCCCAAATGTGTGTATATGTGTGAGTGTGTAGATGTGTATGTGTATGAGTGTAAAGAAGTAAACTAATTGCTGCGCGTGATGCAGCCCCAAACAAAGGCTCCATTTTATATAAATGAAAGAGACAACATATTGCAGACAAGCAGCAAGAGCGAAAGAGATAAATGTCTGAGGGAGGGAAACCAGTTTGAAACCATAGCAATAGCTACATCTCAGTCGCACTTACCAATTTTCATATTAAACGCTCTCTCTCTCTCGGCTCATTTGGTATGCGCACTATGTCGATTCCGATTCGACAGCACGTCACGTCCCGCCCATTTGCACGCACACACATATAAACGGGAGAGAGCGACGACGACGACGATGGCAACGACGGCGAATTGGAGCGTGAGGCTGCTTAAAATGCTACTGGTGCAGCAAGTACATGACCAAGCGGCGTGTCAGGTGTGCTCACCCGCTGCTGCTCTAGGGCTGGCGCCGTGCGTTCTTCGTTTTGTTCGGCTAGGCTTCAGTTATACTAGCTTCAGCAATAGAGCTTCGTGTCGAGTCAAAGATGTCACCCCCAAAAAATCTTCGTTGTCGTTGTCGTTGCCGTTGCCGTTGCTGCTGCTGATGTTGTTATTGTTATTGTTGTTGTTGTTGTTGTTGCTGTTGTTCTCTATGTGCGTGACTGTCTCTCCTCGCTCACAATTGTGGGGGGCGATTTTTCGGGCAGAGCTGTTTGCTACTTCTGCTGCTTATATCTCTGCTGCTGGCTGCTGCTTGCTGCTGCTGCTGCCGCTGCCTTTTTTGTGCCTTACTTTGGTTTTGTTCGGTGACGTGAACGTGACTCTGAATTATTCTGCACGTACTCGTTGCCAGCAACGGACGTACTCAACGTAAACACACACAGAATAGTATAGAGTATATTCTTCTTCATCGTCGCTGCTGCTGTCGTCGTCATCAACTGCAGTTTTCACGTACGCCGGTTACGCCGTATCTGTGTGTTGTTCCCGTATTCCTTTCCCCATTAAATACGTTGCCCTTCTGCTACTATACACTGTTCTGTTCCGTTCTATTCTGGGCTTGTTGCTGCTGTTTCTGTTACTGTTACTGTTTTTGTGTGTCTGGTGCGTGGCCAATTACGGGCAAAAACCCATACGTCCGAAGTTCAAGACTCGTTGTGTGTCTGATACGATACCCCCAAAAAAAAAATTAACTGGACGCTTCGCGCTAAAATTTGAATGCCAATCGAAGGACTTGACGTTAGTTTTGTGTCGTTTCGTATCGTGCGTGCGTGATGCAAAGGATAATTGAAGACAGCCACTGACACGTACAAAACGTATGTTGGTGAAATTTTCCCGTTTGTTTGTTTCTTTATTTTTTTTACGGTGTGTGAGAGTGTTGTTTGTCTGTGCGGATCGTCATTGACCTCCAAAGTGGACCAAAACAGAAAGCAAATCGGCCAATAAAAATAACCGAATTCCTTTTTGTCCAAAAATAATCAAGTGCAATCAATATACATAACATAACTAACGACGTCAACTACACAATTATATTTATGGGATAATGTGCCAGTGTTAGCTAATGACATATAAACATAGTGTTAGGTGAATAAACTTCTTCACGAAATACAAAAAAAAAAAAACAAAAAAAAACACAAATCCATCATGTTGCCCTATCAGGCTGCCGTGGCAATGGATTATGCCGGCTATCAACGTCAACCAACGCCCGGACATCCTGGCAGTCATATGGCTGCCACAATGGGTACCTTGGGTATGCCAGCGGTGCCCTTCACACACAGTTGGATGGTGCCCACACAGGATCTATGCGCCATGCCGCCATATAATAAAATGCCCAATCAACATCAACCAGGAGGACCCGGAATGCATGCCCAACAGCAACCCATCGAACCTGGGTTAGTTATACATACAAAACAATAAGAACATTTGCATATAAGAAACAGGATATGGTGTTTCTTTTACCTACGAAAAAGAAAGCGAAACGAAAATTTAACAAAAAGTTTATGAGTCCTTATGAAAATTATTTAGATATCTGGAAACATACTTGAAAATGTCTTGAAACCCACTGCCCTATAGTACCTTAAAGGATATCTTCAAATTGAATATTTCACATCGAAAGAAAGAAAGTTTTATAAAATAGATCCTTGATGAGCCAAAGAAAAGTACACATAAATCTCTTTAAATAGTGAAACAATGTTTCAATGTGACAACTTAATGTACTTTTTAATCAGTATCTTATTTGAACTACTTGTTACTCTTAGTATCCTTATAAAACTAGTTTACGATTTGAAAAGATACTTTACCTACAAGATGAAAAGATCTTAATCTAAAACTTGTTAGCACTTAATAATTGCATTACCCTTTAAAAAACCATTAAATTTAACTTCGTTAAACAAGAACCTATGAAATATTACCAAAACTTAGTGAAAGGACATAGAATTAGAAAAAAGTGACAATTACTTTTAGAAATCAAGAAACTGCTGCAAGTAAAGTGATCTTCTTTTAACCAATCTTTATGATTTTACCAAGAAAAGTAAACAATTTAAAACTCAATAATTGATTGCCTTTATTTTGACACCCACAAGTCTGATTAGAAATTTTGTTTTTATTTTGTTTTTTTTACCATTATTTTGGTTCCAAGAATATTGATATTATATATAACCAACGGGAATATAATATAGCTTTGACTCATGCTGTGTTTCTTATAGTTATCTTGAACAACTACACTGATAAAGCAATAACGGTACTTGTGTTAGGCCATAAACAATGTCCCAGTCATATTGCTCCCTTATCCTTTTCTGTTGACAGTTGTTGCTGTTGTTGTTGTAAGTGCGTGTGTGTGTGAAAAAGGTTTTTGTGTTTTTTGTTTCTTGTGGTCCTCAGAGAAGGGAAAACAAAAAGAAAGTAGCTCTACGCTTATTTTCTTTTATATTATTCCTGCAATCTTGTGACTTCATGCAAGATTGGCACAAAATCGTTCGATTGATAAAGTAAAAGACAAGGGAACTACAAAAAAAAAAAATACCGCATGTAATCCGCTTAATGTAACATAAAGAGTTTTCTCCTTTTTCTTTTTTTTTTTTTAATATTTAATTCCTTGATTAAGTAGACCAAAATATTTGCCATTCCCAGGCATTCAAGTGGAAAACCAAATGCACAAATTAGCAAAGCTTTTGGACAGTTAGGAAGGACATATGTATGTACATTTAAAGAACAATTTGTAAGCTTTTCAAAGTGGACTTTACACAGATGTGGTATACATAATATGTATTTGTGGCTAATCAACAATTTGCTTCCTTTTTCTTATTTTTTGGCAACATCAATTTCTTTATACGGTAATTTTTGCTAATGACATGCAATTTATACGCCTGTTAGTCGCTTTTTTTTTGTTTGTTGTATTTTGTGCGAAATTAAAAAGAGGGCAAAACATCATTTATCAAGGCAACACCTTTTTATTTTCATCGAATGTTCCGACTGTTCATGTTGACAAATTGTTTCAGGAACGTACTCTCACTATCTTCCTCTCTCTCTCTCTCCCTCTTTCTTCTTGTATGTTCGATCTACAATCAACAATTTTCTTGGCTAATTTGAATGGCATTCTGTTGATATTGATGATGCAAAGATTGATGTTTTCTTGTCAAGGAAATTTAATTTACACTACGTGTGGCAAATTGTTGAGCAAATTTATTTGCTTTTGCACATTTCACATGGGTTTTTTGAACCATATCTACCGACCAACATATGTATATATATATATATATATATATATATATATATACTTTTTATTAGGAAATCATTTAAGACACAATTTCAACACAACTAATTAAAAATTGTTGTATTTTTGTGTTGTTACCAAAAAGCAAGTGGAAACTGGCTTGGCCCGTGGCAGACGCATGTTGTACGGGTTTCTTCTTCAGTTTATTCGGTTTCATTTTAATTATCAAAAATATTTTTATGACCGACGGCCCCCAAACAGATTAAAATCTCCACATTGAGATTAAAGAGAGAGAGAGAGAGAGAAAGAGGCAGAAAGTCACTGTCTTTCAAGTCTCACTTATGGTTCACTTTACCTCAAATTCAGTATATCTTGAGGCAGAAGCCGCCGACACTGCCGCTGTCTCTTCAGTTGAATAAAGTTACAGAAAAAAAAAAAGAAAAAAAACGTAGACTAGGTTGAATCTCAGTGTGATGAGCGCATTTACACAGATGATACCCCTGTCCTATAGAGAGACCATTAAAATAAATTTAAAAGACCACAAAATGTTGAAAATGAAGAAAGCAACAAGGAAGACTTCAAAATAAAATGAAGAAGCTAACTAAACGAATTGTTGATAGCGGTTAATGTTGGTAAACAAATCCCCTACATTCTATATACATCTATATAATATATAGAATGACTTACATTAATGGAATTATAATAGATAAACAACAGTTGTGCATTTTTTTGAAATCATATTGATCTTTTTTTCATCTGTTGCTAGGAAAACTAAAAGTTTTTTAAGCTAAATTGCACTAAACCTAATTGATTAGTTGCTGGAAAATTTTAGATAATCTCTATATATAAATCCATTATATAGTTTGTACCTTCTTTAACTATGTGTACTTAATCATCTGCAAACTTTTAAAAAGTAAATTATCTCAATTGCAATGTTAAAATTTCATTTCAAAACTTGTATTTAAATTACAAAATCTTTGGCAGTAAAAATTTTCATTTTTAAGTATAATCTTTAGTTAATCCGAACAATGAACAGTGGTTATCTTTCGATAAGATGACCTAAGATGTTGTACATTGTCAACGTAGGGCACAAAAATTTCACTACAAACAACGGCAACAGAACCACAACCGCAACAACACAGCGATGACAACAAAGTTAAATTATGAAGGCTTAAAGCCGCTGTTTCTTATGAAGATCACAATGTTGTTTTTGGTTGTTATTGTTGTTGCTGTTGTTGTTGTTGTTGTTGTCCGACATCTTCCAGATGCCTACAATCTGATAGGGAAGACGGGTAAAGTCATAATGCCGACATTGCAGCAAGTTTTGTGAATGAAAAGTTTGTGCATTTAAGGGAAATAAAGCTGCGGCAACAACACACTTAAAGATACCACATCAGTTAAGAAAAAAAAAAAAACAAAACAAAAAAAATAAGTCAACTTGGCGGCATTTTCAGAAAACTAAGAAACTGAGAAGCCAGTGGCAGAGAGATGTAGATCTTTCTTTTATTCTTTCATTCTGTATATATCTTTCTGTCTGTCTGCCCCCTTCCAAACCAAATAATGAAAATATCAACTATGACAAAACTTTATACATGTCTTTTATTTAAGGAAAAACTCCAACACAATGAAAAATCTTTTAAGTACAGCAATTTTTACTGTCAAAGATGAAAAAGAAAAACTGTCCAAAGATTGAACAATTGGCTGAGCCGATGAAAGACTCTTGACAAATGTCGGGCAATTAGTTAGCCTAACCTGACACCATTCCATCACAAAAGACTAAAAGCAAAGAGTAGTTGGATTGGGGGTAGTAGCGTGGGTACAAAATACAGCAAATAGTTTGTTAAAAAGAAAACCTTTTATATATATATATATATATTTATTTTTTTTTCTTTAAAGGGACAGGTGAGAGAGAAAGATCCGAAACGATCCTTCACTTGGCCCGAAGCTCAATTCGTCAGTGTCTACTTATGTTGAAAATATATACACTAATATTGATTGCTTTGTCGTTTTTTTGTTTAGTAAATACATACTAAATATTATAATATCTCATTGACTGTCCCCATTAATCTTTAATTTGATTTTATTGATGTTTTTACAGCATCCTGGAGCTACGCAAAGAGAAGTCTAGGGATGCGGCACGTTCGCGACGCGGCAAAGAGAATTATGAATTCTATGAGCTGGCCAAAATGTTGCCATTGCCGGCTGCAATTACCAGCCAATTGGATAAGGCTTCCATAATAAGACTGACCATAAGCTATTTAAAATTGAGAGACTTTTCTGGACATGGTGATCCACCATGGACCCGTGAGGCATCCAGTAGCAGTAAACTGAAAAGTAAGTTGAAAAAAAAAAATAATAGTAATAAAAATTGTCCACTAAACATTAGAGAAAGTTTTGTTTGTGCCAATTGTATGTATGTATGTATGTGTATGTACTTAATATACATACATATGTATTTGTTATCAATGAAAAGGCCTTCCAAAATTCCAATTACTAATATCAATTCCATTACCAATTCCAATTCCTCAATGACAATAAAAACACACACACACACACAAACATACACACATACATACATACATAGACACAAAACCTTTGCCTCAAGTGACGCCAGACAAAAACCAAAATGGCTGCGCATGCGCAACAAATAAAAATAAATTGCTTTTAATAGTGACATTTTATGCAAATATGGGCCCCTCCAAAAAAAAAAAAAAATAAATAAACAGCAACAAAAATACCAAACAAAATTATCATAAAAACCAATAAATTTGTTTTGGTTTTTTGGTGTTTTTTTTTTAGTGTGTGTATGAGTGTGTGGTTTTAGGTGTGTACGCATAATTTTTGGCATACTTAGGAACAAATGTTTCTGATTTCACTTATTGTTATATTATTGTACATAGAAAGAGAGACGGAGAGAGAGAGAAAGAGAGAGAGAGAGAGGGAGGTAGATAGAGACCCCCACGGACCCTTCAATAGGCAAATTTGTGTATTTGTGTGTGTGTGTGTGTGTGTATGTTTCCTGCTTTCGGTTTTTATTTTTATTACTAACTGCGCATTCTGAAAGCCCCCCCCCTTCCCCCTTTTTTTTACCACACAAATTTCCAGTTGTCTCGATTATATGGCCGCCAATATGGCGACACTTCAACTTGACAACTCTCAAGTACAGTCAACATAATGCAAATTAGTAAATGAAAGTTCAACCAGACAGAGGTTTCCAAATTAATGTCAATTAACTTTGATAAAAAAAAAAAAAAAACGGGGATTTTATTTTGTAAACAAAAAAAAAACATGTAAAAACACAAATGACCTCTAATTATGTGAGAGAGAATTGAAATTTAACTAGTATAATTTATATTCTAATTTTTAATAATTTACATATTTACCTAAAGCCAACTATAACTTCTGTTACTTCTAATTCTAATAGTTCCTCTAAACCCTTTAGAATTTCAATTATTTAACATTGTTTTTAGATAGTAATTATATTTTTTAATATTTTTATATTTAACTATAAACTATATACATATATATTCACATTTATTCAAGTCTTGTTGATCCTAAAACTTTCGTTAAACAATAAATTTGACTAGTTATGATGATTATATTGCTTAACCCGAAACTCATAAATGATGCATAACTGTATATTCTGCAATCAATCCCAATGCCAACCCCAAAAACCCACTACCACTCCACTGCCACTCCACTACCACTATTTTACCCATTCCGTTTTCATTCCATTCATCCTATACCATTCCATCCCATCCCCCTGGTTGGCTGGAAAGACAATTGAAGGAACCGCAATGTAAGCAACGTTCATAATAAATATAAGTAAGCATTCAATATTTTCTCAGCTGATGCCCATTTGACCATATTTATTTAATTCAATTATAGAATTTTACGATTATGGTTCTTATTCGACTGGCCAAAGAGTCATAATTCGCACAAGTGCAAATCGCTTTAGCCTGTCCGTTCACTTTTTCTTTTTTCTTTTCCTTTTCCTTTACGTTACCCACTTTCCGGCATTCGACACTCAGCGAGCGTTGAACGAAATCCCCAGCGATTTCTGGACGCGCTAAGTTGGCAAACAGTTTCCGGTTCCGTTTCAAGCTATAGCCATATGTGGCTAAAGGTGTGGGAGGTTTGAGGGCAACACCAAGGGCCAGTGGCTTTAATGACCTTCAAGTAATGCTTATATGCTCCACCCCCTCCATACATATATACATTTTTTTCCTCTTGGTTTTTTTTTTTTTGTTGCTGCTTTTCTTTTTTTGTGGCTGTGGGTCAAATTGAAGTGCTTTTTATTGCCCGCAGCTTGTTGCTGGCTATCCGCTTTTGCCTCTTTTGGGCTTTAGGTATTTTTTTTCTTGTATAATAATCCAATTGAATGGAAGGCGTTACTTTTCTTCCCTCTCTTTCTCTCTCTCTCTCTCTCTCTCTCTCTCTATTACACACACTTCGTCCCCTCCCTCTGTTGCATACATAACGCCCCATTGATTTTGGATTATTTTTTTAGTGCCTTGACTACCTTCATTTTTTTTTTTTTTTTTTTTTGTATTTTTGACTTTGCCTGCACATTTGGCTTTCAAAAGGCAGTGCCTTGAGTCCGAGCCCAAGCCGGAGACGGAACCATAGTTATAGCCCTAGCCCACCCATCCCCTCTCTATCATCACCTTTAAGTCTCGTCTTGCTTGGAATGCTTTTTGACGTGACAATACATTTGTTGTCGTCGTCGTCGTCGTCATCGTCATCGTTGGCATTGCCGCTGAAGCATGACGTGGCTTGGATTGTTGCTGATATAGAAAAAGGAAGTCGCTGTTGATATGTTCAAATGTTTCTTGCCGTTTATTCATGAATTCAATTTTCAATAGAATAAAAAAAAAATTACTTTAAAATCTTTTAAAGTCCATCATTCAGTGTCTTCATCTATGCAATAGGGAACAAAGAAGTTCTAAATACAAATTAAAAACGTTTCTTTGAGCCTTAAGATATCTTTATATGAATTTAATCAACTTGTTTTAGTTTCGTAATCAAATGTTACTATAACGCAAAATCTAAGAACTGGCAAACTAACATGGACTTTTATTTAAACGTTGTTTCAAATGGGAGTGGCAGCTAATACCAAGATAGAACTATATCTTATTTTAAATCAGATTGCATTTATAATTAAAAAATAATTAAAAATATATAATTAAAATATAAATAAATCGTTGATTCTTCAGTAATAATTAGATTCTCTATATAGATTATATTTGAACTACTTTGTGGCTAACTTTTATTGCTATAGTCTAATTTCTATATACATTACTATTAAAGAATTTTCTTTTTCTTAATATTAAAACCAGTTTTTATTTGTTTTTACAAGTTATTTAATTTAAAAAGAAATGAATTTGTGTTAGTTGAAACTTTTTATTTCTAAAACAAATTTATTTCCTTTGCTTTATTTGGTTTTCTTAGGCTCTTCAGTTTCTTTCTGTTTTGTACAATTTTGTGGTATTTCTTATAAATTTCACTATTTTACCGTTAATTTCAAACTCTCTTTCATAGAGAAAAAGAACATTTTCCATATGTGCTTATACTTCATATTCATTTTCTCTTCTATTTGTGTTATTTTATTTGCAGGTGCAGCCATTCGACGTAGTCCCGCCGTTGATTTGTTTGAACAACATCAGGGCACCCACATATTGCAGGTAAATGTCAATTGCATAAGTGAGAGTGAGACAAAACAGTGCACAGAAAGAGAGAGAGAGAGAGAGAGGGTGTACACTAGGTGCAGCCCGCAGCCATCTTGTGCATATCATTAACATTTCATTTCATTTCGTTTCATTCCCTCCATTTTCTTTTTCTTTCTTTCTGTCTTTCTTTTCTTTAAACAGTCACTCGATGGTTTTGCCTTGGCAGTGGCCGCTGATGGACGCTTCCTGTATATATCGGAAACGGTGTCCATCTATTTGGGCTTATCGCAGGTGGAGATGACTGGCAGCAGTATATTCGATTATATCCATCAGGCCGATCATTCAGAAATTGCCGAACAATTGGGTCTCAGTTTGACCAGTGGCACAGGAGGCGGTGGTGGTGGCGGCGGTGGTGGTAGCAGTGGCAGCGGTGCTGCTGGCATGGCTTCACCCACATCGGGAGCCTCGGATGATGGCAGTGGCACACACGGTACGAATAATCCCGACGGTGAGTCAAGTCCGAGTTGATGAAATAAAGCCCAGAAATAACTAAGAAATATACATAGAATAATAGGGTGGAAGGGGGTGCAGACGTTAGCCCTTATTAATGTATATCCAATTAAGATGGATTTTAAGTTTGTTATCTTTGTATACTAATCTTTCAATGATTCTCTCTTTCGCAGTTGCCGCCTCAATGACACAGGCTTCCACCGCTGGTTATAAGGGATATGATCGCAGCTTTTGTGTACGGATGAAATCCACATTGACCAAGCGTGGTTGTCATTTCAAATCCTCTGGCTATCGGGTAAGATTACGAAACTATTATTATTTTTCCTAATCATTTGACTTAAGCAGTGCCATAATTTCTAGTTTAGTCGACGTTTGTAGAGAAAAAGAGAGACCCCTCAAAATATTACCTAAACGTTGCCTATACTCTTCTTTTTTGTTTTTTGTTTTGTTTTATTTATTTTTGTAGTCTAAATCTCTAACTCTATTTCGATTGATTTATGTATGTATATTTGTGGGTTTCTGTCTTGGGTCGTAGGACTAAACTACTTTATTCGATTATGTGTACCATTTACATTTGTGTGTGTGTTTTTCCGTTGGTTTTCTTGGTTTTTTTTTTGTTTTGTTTTCTTGGTTTTTTTTTTTTTGTTTTTGGTTTGTCAATTAGCATTTAGTCGCCATTATGTATTACGTATTACCATCCCATCCACTGCTTATCTACAGGCCAACGATGCAACCAGCAATTGCAATGGTAACAATAACAATGCTAAAAATCTTAAGAATCCGGGCTCAAACTATTCGGTACGTATCAATTGAAATCAGTACAAAAAAAGAATAACAACAACAACAACAAAAAAATATAAAAAAAAATTTATTTAAACAAAAAGTCAAATTACAATCAAAATTTTGATTAATTTATGATTTCAAATAGAAACGTTTTTTAAGTTCGATTTCGGCCATATCTAATTCCTTGTGTAAATTCAAAGCAAAAAAATATTCAAGAAAAACTGATTTTAGATTGATCAGTATCGAATAAAAAAGTGCAAACATCACTCAATCAATCATCACCATCATCTCAATCATAATCAAATCATCCACCAGAAAGAGATAAAGACATCATTCCACGGCATCTCTACCAGATTACGTTCAAGAACTTATCAATACACATACCTACATAAATAAAGAGTGTTTTGTCATTTTCAAAATGCAAAAGTATAAGTAAACTTGCAAAAGTTCAAATTGTGTTTGTGTGTGTGTGTGAGCGTATGTGTAAAAGCTATACTTTAACTACAGATAGTGAGTTGACAAAAGTCCCTAACAATCCTTTTTCTTTTCGAAAATGGCAAATCACTTAAATGTCAGTTTAAGAAGTCTCTAAGATCAGTTTGGTAGTTGGTTCCTAACCGTATCCCTTGCCTTTTTGGAACCTTTACAGGTTGTTCTTCTGCTCTGTAAACTAAGGCCACAATATACATTCTCCCACACACGAAAGTCACAACCTCCGCTACTCGGAATGGTGGCATTGGCTATTGCCTTGCCACCGCCATCAGTTCATGAGATTCGTTTGGAATGCGATATGTTTGTTACCCGGGTCAATTTTGACTTACGTGTAGCACATTGTGAGCCTAGGTGAGTTAGTTTATATATATTTGTATATTAGTTTGATGGTTAATTAATGTTGGATTAATTTGCATTTAGAGTCTCGGATCTGTTGGATTATGCACCAGAGGATCTGGTTAATAAAAGCATGTATTCACTGTGCCATGCCGAAGATGCAAATCGGTTACGCAAAAGTCACACTGATTGTAAGTATGCCAAAACAACCCAATCTATTCTAAAGATTTTATTTTAAATTCCTTTATTTTCTCTTAGTAATCGAAAAGGGTCAGGTTTTGACGGGCTATTATCGTCTAATGAACAAGAGTGGTGGCTATACTTGGTTGCAAACCTGTGCCACTGTTGTATGTAGTACCAAGAATGCCGATGAACAGAACATTATATGCGTCAACTATGTGATTAGGTAAGAATTCACTTTACATATCTTTAATTAAACTTAGAATTCTCAACCAGTTTGAACTAACTAATTTATTTTTTACTTTTCAGTAATCGCGAAAACGAGAACCTCATTCTAGACTGTTGTCAACTAGAACCAAGTGTCGATAGCATTAAGCATGAAGAGGGTTTGGGTAATGATAAAAGTAGTGGCTCACCTAGCGGTGATGCATCCGGTGAGGGTAATCCCCATCTCAGTGCGGGTGATATGAAATTAAGTTCACCCAAAACCGATCCTGAAGGTCATTCACATCGTGGTCGGGGACGTAATGCAACATCTTCACATGGCAGCAGCTTGAACAATCTTTCTCTCATCAAAGATAGTCCAACACCATTGGGTGTAGAGGTAGATACTGGTGGAGTTGGAGTTCTACCCACCACTGTGGCAACACCAGTACCCGCTTCAACACCAGTAAATACCTCCACAAGCACCACAACAACGAAAAGAAAACGCAAAACAAAGGCAGCTCAACAGGCCGAGGAGCAGACAGAACAGGTTAATGTTGAACAACAGCCACTGACTAAATTACCAGCACTGGAACAACGTGATGGGGCCACACCACGAAGTCGTCTACCTTCCATTGTTGAGGAGCAAACAAATTCGGCTGCAGATTCGGCTGTAAAAGATTTAGAGCATGCCATGTCAAAGCATTTGCCTTCTCCAGGATCAGTGGCTGGAAATAATCCACCTAGCACTGATTTCAGTGCTGACTCTCTGATCAAGCAACAACAACAGCAGCAACAACAACAACAGCAACAACAATCTCAACATGATCCCAATGAGAAGAGCAGCACAATACAATGGATTGGTACACCGTATCAGCAACCTGCACCTATGCCAGCAACAGCTCTACTACGTCAACTCTATGCCAATAGAGAGAGCGTCATAAGGGCCACGGCTCGACAAACACCCACTGGAGTGGGTCCAGGTGTCTTTTATGGGGAACAACAAAGTGGTCCCCTTCCCACACCGCCTGGAAGCGAATCATCATATGAAAATCAATACCTACAATTGCACTCAGCTGCCGCTGCCGGACATCCTGGTAGTGGTGGACAAAAGACCTCTGCCGATGCCTTTACCAATCTGGTATCCACTTATGGTGGCTATCATAGTTCTATTGATTACCACAATGCCATGACACCGCCATCATCTGTATCGCCACGTGATAGTAATAATGCAGCCAAGGTGGCTCCATCAACAGCTTCCGTATTAACCACAAATGGCGGCGGTGGTGGTGGCTATGATTATGCCGATCCTTTGAGGGGCCAATATGCTACGCCAAATAGTGATGTGGCTGCCACAGCATTACCATTAAAACCACAAGCGTATACAGCGGCAATGCATCCACATGGACATGCCACGACCACAACAGAGGGTGGCGTCACCTACAGTAATCTGGATCAACCGCAATATTTTGCCCCACACTCTAGTTTCCATTTATATCATAAGGGTAGCCCGGCTAGCGGTTGGTATTCGACACCATCCTAGGTTTTGGACGATGGCGCCACCGACTGTAGCCAAATGCAAGTAGGAACCCAGCAGCACTATCAAACCCATACAACAAACGATGGGCAAACGGAACGCTGGGATATTGTTGGTGCATTGGGCAAGGTGGCGCGTATGTTTTTCAGTGCACGCAAGGGAAATGGACAGTAGGTATGTACATCCCCAACATCATATATGCTCCACTACGTATGTATGTATGTATGTATATGTGTGTGTAGATCACATAAGCCTCTGATCATCTACAGTTAGAACTTTGCGTTTAAATTGCCTCGAAAAGTTTGAATTTGAATTCGATTTCGAATCCAAATCCGAATCCGAATACAAATACTTGTGGGCCTGGACTGTACATACTAAGAAAACAAAAAGAAAAGAAAACAAAAAAAAAAAGAAAACAAAACGTTAAAACATTCAATGTTGTTAAATAATTCTTAAGCTTTGTAAATTTAATCATTAAACTCACTCACACAGAACCCATTGAAATTATGCGAAAAATACAAACAAACAAACAAAAACTTATAATACTCGGCATATATGCAATTAAATTTAAACTGAATGAAAATGAAATGAAAACTTAATCGTATATAAGACTTGCATAATGTGTGTGCCACAGCGAAACAACCACAGAAACAAAATTAAAATATAAATATTAAAAACTCCAAAAAAAAAGCAAAAAAAAAAAAGAATAAGAAAATTGAATAAAAACTTTAATGAATAAATCTTAGCAATTAAATATATAATTCAAATTAAAATCAAAAAAACGCGGCAACAATTCTTAACCAGTAAAAAAATCTAATTGTTATTAATTATTTAAAAAAAAAAATTAAATATAATATTTTTTTTCTACCCATATATATACATATAAATAAATAACTATATATATATATATGTATATCTAATATAAACAAATTTGCATATAAATATATATATATATAAATTTAACATTTTTACAACATATCAAATGCTTCCTCTTCTAGATTTTACCAATTAAATATATTACAATGTATATATATATATATACCACATATATATATATATAATTTCCCCTTATCTCTAAGAGTTTTGCTAAACAAAAGAATATTTAATTTACTTTTTTTTGTTTTTTTTTTTTATTTTTTTATGCCTAAAAATATTAAATTTAAAGAAAATAAGCAAAACAAAATAACTCTACATGTATATTTAATGAGATTTAATTCTATATCAAACAAATAGCTTTTTCTTTTTTTTTTTTTTTAATATATATATATATATATAAAAAAATTGATTTATTTATTAGGCCAAGGTTTGGCACTCGAAAGTTCCGAGTGAGCCTGTTCTGGCGCATCGATGACGGTTGATAACATTTAACAAAAAAAAAAAAAAAAAGAAATAATGGAAAAATAAAAATTAAAATTGATAAAGTTACTTTAACGTTTTGGCTGACAAAAAGACACAAAGAATAGCTAAAGAAACAAAAAACTAAAAGAAAAATAAAGAACAAGTGTAATTAAATTTTGTATAAAACCATTCACAAAACGTTTCCCCTAAATTAAAGGCTTACACACAATATGAAAAATATGATATAAACCCAATTGTTTTCCTGCCTCTCTAGAAAGTTTTGCCGAGCACAAGGATAAATTATCATGGTAAGGAACCCAATGCCCGGCGGTTTACATTTATATATACATACATCTACATGCATGGATTATACGAAAAGTATCGAGTAGCTGTGTTTAATTAGTTGAGAGCAGAAATATCATCGATTACTCGAATATATAGGAGATATGAAACGAATCAGAAATTATTGGAAATGCAGTTAAAATTTAAACAAAATGTAAACTTAAGGAAATTTAATGACAAAGGAGAGAGAAAACGACGCGATGGCGATTCTTTCAAAAAGGTAATTTTCAAAATTTTGCTTCTATATATTGTTCTTAAACCAAACATTTCTACGATATTTAAAATATTCAATTTTTTAAGTCTTTTGATTTGAAACAAGCAATAAACGGCTAGTACGTTTATTTTTTTTTTCAATAATTTTGCTTACCTTTTTACCTCTTTGCTGGGTATTGTTAAGACCTTTTGTTTGGCCATCTCCAAAGACCTTTTCTCAAGCCACGGGGATTTAATATAGATTTAAATAATTTCCCAATCATTTCTCTGAACTATAAAAGAAGACAGTTTCTAAAGCTTTATCAAGCTTGTTCATTTAGATTATTTCTTACAGAAGCCAGAATGTTCCAAAAAAAGAAAGAAATTCCTGTATACTTTTGATTTTAGAAACTATATTTTTCTTCTTTTTTTTTTGTTTTAATAACAACACCAAGGTCGTATACATATGTACAATAACAAATAAGAGAAGTCAGTTGAGACTTCGAATCCTTAATTAATCAAGAAAACAAAATATCTTCGATGCCAGCCGAAGTTTCAAAAGCCGTTCTAGAAAAAAAAACATATGTATGCTGGATCTCTTAGAATTTAAACTATTTACATTAGCTGGGTTAGTAGTTAGAAAAATAGATTTTTATATATATATATATATATAAATCCATATATATAGAAGTGAAGAAAAGAAAAAAAAAATTGCACAGAATACCTTAATCGTTAACATTAGCATTGGTTGGTTTTGGTATAAAAGTTGGTATATATATATATGTGTAAAAATATTTATATATATATATATATATATACAAGTAAAAACTACGTCCATTGTTAATGCAACGAACGGCACTTTTGTGTTACAATATTTGTTGCTTTTGTATGCAGATTATTTACATATATATAGTGCATCTATATATATATAGTGCAACATTTTTAGATTTATTATTTAAGTAGTCGGCAGGGAATCGGTTAAAATGACTCCATCAATTGCATCGACTGCCGACTGTTCCTTGGCATTTGTACTGGAATGTGCGAGCAGTAAACTGCTTTCCACTTTGATCTGCGATGGGATTGTCACTGCTGATTGGTGACTCGGTATAGATTTTGAATTATTGATTGTATTGGATGTGGATTGATTGGCCTCATGCTTAGCCTGATGAACCAGCAGCAGGCCTTTATTAATGCTAGAGAAGCTGCACACATCACATTTGTGTATAAACGCCGACAATTCCTGCTCGGGATGACGTTTCTGTAGATGTGACTAAAAAAATTAAGAATAGGTTTGAGTGTCTTGGTATTGTTAACAAGTGATAAGAGCTTGAAACTTACCCGAAAAGCTGTGCTTTGTATAGCCCGAAAATCGCAGTGTGGACAGACATAACGTTTGCGTTCCTTATGTGTACCCAAATGGCGTCGAAAGGCATTATGATCGCTTGCCTCGTAATCGCAGGATTCACATTTGAAGCGTTTAGTTAACTGATGGCTACGCATATGGAGCTTCAGACTGCTCTTGGAGCTAAATAAGCGTTGGCAAATTTGGCATTGCGGTTGCTCATTGCGCTCCTTGCAAAGATGTTCGCGCAGTGTCTTGCGTTGCTTGAAGGCAGCACCACAATCATCACAACGATGCAACATGGTTGCAATGACTGGGTCTTGGATGTTATTGTTTGGACTTAATGTTGACGACTGGACCACTGGTGGCTTGCCCATACCCAGACCCTGTGTGCGATGCAGACGGCGATGATTTTTCAATTGTTTTGTATTCTTGAATCCCTTGCCACATTGCTCGCACTTGTAATTGCGCTCGTCAGAGTGGATTTTTGCATGGGTGTTGACCAGACGCGAGTAGATTGGCGTCTTAAAGCTACACAACTGACAGCAATAGAGTTCCATGTCAATTTGATGTGTCCGCCAGAGATGGGTATGCAGACAATTCCAATTGCTAAACTCACTGGACCGACACTCGGGACAAATCATGGGCTGGGCAGAGCCTAGAGGTCCATTGTGACAGCGACCATGGTACTCTAGAGTGGATGGGGATTTGAAACGGAACATGCAACCCTCGACTTGACATTTCCCACCCTCTGGTATTTGATTAGCACCTGGTGGTGGACGTCGTTTGGCTGCATTACCACCGGCTTGCTTGGCACCATACGGACGTCCGCGTACGGATGTTCCACCCGGTAATTGTGGATCAACGGCTACGGGTAATAAATTGTTAGCCACATAGATGCGTGCTGGCTTTTCGGCCACGATTGATGCTGTTGCCTCGGAAGCCAGTGGAACCAGTGGGGGAACAGGTAAACTGCTTAAATTGGAACTGGATGCAGTCATCACAGTTCCACCCGAAGCTGTGACTGGTACTAGAGGAGGCACAGCACCTCCTCCTCCGCCTCCAGCACCTCCGTTTCCTACACCACATGATAATTGCTCAAGTGTTACTGCTGGCAATTGGCCAGAAGGCGGTGGTGGAGGTGGTGGACCATTATATAGTTGAGCAAAATCTTTAACCAAAAGATCCTCTGTTGAGGGATCCAACTGGGTAGATTCAGCAGCTTCCTCATTGCTAGCTCCCGGCAATGGTTCTTCCATCCAGCGCCAACAGTCGAAATCCTCAGCTAAATCATAACCCTCTTCACTGGGCCAACTGTTGCTCAGCGAAGGCTGAAAATCACTTAGACATTGCCCAGCTACAGGAGGCTCCTGAAGGGTTTGCTGCTGCTGCTGTTGGTGTTGTTGCTGCTGTTGGTGATGTTGATGATTTTGGTGTTGGTGATGCTGCTGTTGCTGCTGATGGTGATGATGGGCCTGCTGTTGCTGTTCAATTGGTAATTCCATTAGGGGTACCATAAGATGCTCAACTTCATTGCGATTCATCAGATTAAGTTCATCCACGGTACGAAGGTGAAGTGTGCCACGCTGGGGTGCCTTAAGGATGTCAACATTTTTTATAAAAATTTTCTGTTTGGATTGCGTAGATTGGGTGGGAGCCGGCGGTAGAAAATTGGCCAACTCCACAGGTGGCGGCTCCATGGACACGGAATGGGAAGATGGAGGAATTGTAGACGGCGGTGGTGTCGCCTCTGTTACCATAGGAGCCACACCATGTTCAAAGTCTACACCAAAATCTAAATCCAAGGCACTAAAACGACTGGAGTCCATACCACCACCAGTGCCATTGACACCTCCATTACAACTTAAGACTCCATCAAAAGCAAATGCCTCATTGCACATGTTGGCCAAGGGAGCCAGACTTGGCTCAAATCCTGGTAGCGGACCAGTGGGAGTCAATAATGTGTCCGCTGTCCCATGAAAGACATCTCCCGAAACTCCACCACTTGTTCCAGGCGTGGGATTTCCTGTTGCTCCCGTTCCATTGAAACCCATACCCGGCAATGCTGACGGTAGTACCATAGGCTCCTTCAATATATCCACATTTCGTATGTAGATTTTTGGTTGACGTGGCTTCTCCGGTTCCACACCCACTACCTGAACATCAAGAAGATTATTGTCAGTGAGTAAAGCCGGTTCCGTTTGCGAAAGTTGGAAATCAAAGGGCAACAAAGCTGGCTCTCTCAGGACATCGACACTTTTAATAGAGATTTTTTGACTCTGCTTTGGTGGAGCTGGCACTTGCTGCTCTGTGACGCCATCAAGTAAATCTAATATATTTCCCCCAGAACCATTATTTTCACTGTGTGGCAATAGTGGTAGGAAATCCGGCAAAGAATCTTGCTCTAGTGGTGGCGGAGGCGGCGGTGGTGGTGGTTCCTGCAGACAGGCAACATTCTTGATAAAAATTCGACTCTTTGTTTGCTCCCTAGTCGATGGTTTTTTCAGAAGCGACGAAATCTCATGCTCCTCCAGATGATGATCTAAACTAAGATGCATTAGCAATACATCCTGGCTAAGAAAAATGTTCTGACAACCTGTAAAGAGTCATTAACATAGCTATGATTTAGTTGCATGTTGTTAATATGAAGCTTAAATCTCCACACCTGGACACTGTTTGCTAGGCTGTTCACCAAAGCAATTGACCATATGCGTTTGCATTTTCATTGGACACAAACTCAGAAACGGGCAACTGGGACATCGTTGCAAGGCGCAATTGTCCGTGGAGCTACTATCGCCCACACCCACATTCGACTTTCCCTCTATGCTGGGGCAACTGGAGTTGCGAGTGGGCGGTGTGGGGGTGGCATTCAGACGCTCCTTTGCAGCTGCATCTGCCGCCTGCTCCGACTTGATTAGCTCGGATTCGGATTTTATTTCCGCAGTTTTTCTGCGAAAAGCATTGCGATAGCTTTTCCCCGCCTGTGTCTCTAGATGCAGATCCGTTGTATGAATTTGAACAAAGGGAACGGCTGCAGTTGCGCTTGATCCAACTGCTACTCCCGGCGCTGAAACTGTTGCCACAGAGCTGCTCAACGCCGCTTGGTCATCATCAAAGAAATTGGCGAAATTGGTATCTGGCTCCATAGCATGAATAGGCGTTGATAGAGATAGCAGCTCGGCAGCTGGCGGGTGCGGGTGGTGCGGTGGAAGCAACTGCTGGAAAACAACACACGGCATGGACGTGGAGAATCAAAACCTCTCACACTCTACATCTGTCTTTGTGTTTCTCTGTCGTCTCTCACCTGGTTGCCAATGCCACTGTAGTAGCCTGGATAGCCTGCATCGTTCATATTGCATTGCATTTGGTAAGGATTTAGTGAAGCATTTTGAAATTCCGCATTTACAATTTTACACAATAAAAAAAGTTGTGGCACAAAAAAAACTGATAGCAAAAAACAGCTGATAAAGATGTTTGCTCTCAGCTGCTACGATAATTATCGATTTCACAAAGCAAATGCAAGTCAAGCAATAATCGAACTGTGACCTTTCCCAAAGTCACCAAGATGTGATTTGTAACAAGAACCCAAAATAGTGTTACAATAGTGTTAGAAACCCAAAAAAATAAAATTCTACGGTTTCCCACGATTCGATGACTAATTACGGACCATCTCTATGAATAATGCAGTGACTAATTTATCGAGCATAGTTGTCGATGACTGTGTTAATTATCCATCGATATTTTGTTTGCCATCACTAAGCGGCTTCCGAAAGTGTGGAGATTTTGCCGTAAATTTGTTGTAAATTTCATTGTTTTATTGATTTGCAAAGTGAAATTACACAAATTTTTACAAAATGCCGCGCATTATGATCAAGGGCGGCGTTTGGCGCAATACCGAGGTAAGTAGAGTTTGATTTTATCACACTTCTTTCTGCGATTTCAAACGTTTGTTCTTTGGCATTGCAAATGGCTTCGGTAGGATGAAATTCTGAAAGCTGCTGTCATGAAATATGGCAAAAACCAATGGAGTCGTATCGCTTCATTGCTGCATCGCAAGTCGGCCAAGCAATGTAAAGCCCGTTGGTATGAATGGTTGGATCCTAGCATCAAGAAAACCGAATGGTCTCGGGAGGAGGATGAGAAATTATTGCATCTGGCAAAGCTTATGCCGACACAGTGGCGTACAATAGCACCAATCATAGGACGCACCGCAGCTCAGTGTCTAGAGCGTTATGAGTATTTGCTGTAAGTATTTCAATTGAAATACTCTGTTGGAATTCATTTCATATGCTCTTATAGTGATCAGGCCCAGCGCAAGGAAGATGGCGAGGATGGCATGGATGATCCACGTAAATTGAAACCAGGTGAGATTGATCCAAATCCTGAAACAAAGCCGGCTCGTCCCGATCCCAAAGACATGGATGAGGATGAACTAGAAATGCTTTCGGAAGCTCGAGCTCGTTTAGCAAATACCCAGGGAAAGAAGGCCAAACGTAAAGCCCGCGAAAAGCAGTTGGAAGAGGCTCGTCGTCTTGCCACGCTTCAAAAACGGAGGGAATTGCGTGCCGCTGGCATTGGCAGTGGAAATCGTAAACGGATCAAGGGTATCGATTATAATGCAGAGATTCCCTTCGAAAAGAGACCAGCTCCTGGTTTCTATGACACATCCGAGGAGCATTTGCAGAAAAAGGAACCAGATTTTAATAAGATGCGTCAACAGGATCTAGATGGAGAGCTTCGCTCGGAGAAGGAAGAGCGGGAGCGAAAGAAGGACAAACAAAAACTGAAACAGCGCAAGGAAAACGAAGTACCCACAGCTATGCTGCAAAATATGGAACCAGAGCGTAAACGTTCTAAGTTGGTGCTGCCAACGCCCCAGATCTCTGATATGGAGTTGCAACAGGTCGTGAAATTGGGACGAGCTAGTGAGATGGCCAAGGAAATTGCCGGCGAAAGTGGAATCGAAACCACAGATGCTTTGCTAGCTGACTATTCCATCACTCCTCAGGCAGTATCGGCCACTCCCAGGACACCCGCTCCCTACACAGATCGTATTATGCAAGAGGCACAGAATATGATGGCTTTGACTCACACAGAAACTCCACTTAAAGGTGGCCTTAATACACCACTTCATGAATCCGATTTCTCAGGAGTTTTGCCGAAAGCAGCTTCTATAGCTACACCTAATACAGTTATAGCTACACCCTTCCGTACACAACGAGAAGGCGGTGGTGCCACACCAGGAGGATTCCTTACACCATCATCGGGAGCTTTAGTACCCGTTGCGGGCAAAGCGGGTGGAGCTGCAAGTACTCCAGCCTATGTCCGCGATAAGCTCAGTATAAATCCAGAGGAAAGCATGGGCGTTACAGAGACACCAGCTTTATATAAGAACTATCAAAAGCAGTTGAAATCCTCTCTACGTGATGGGCTGTCCACATTGCCCACACCGCGTAATGATTACGAGATTGTGGTGCCAGAGCAGGATGATAGCGAACCCATAGAGACGAGCCAAGAGCCAGCCATTGAGGATCAGGCGGATGTTGATGCCCGCATATTGGCCGAACAAGAGGAGAAACGTAAACGTGAACTGGAGAAACGTTCCCAAGTCATACAACGCAATCTACCACGTCCTACAGAAGTAAATACAAAAATCCTACGTCCACAATCTGAGAAACAGAATCTAACGGAGCAACAGCAGGCGGAAGAGTTGATCAAGCACGAAATGATCACAATGCAATGTAAGTTACATTTGAGATAAAGAATTCAATTATTAAACCAATAATTCAATTGATATTTTTAGTATACGACTCCGTTAAGGATCCTGTACCCGGACAATCCCAGCATAAACTGGAACAACTACAGAATTACTTTAAAGCCAATCCCTATGAAGATGTTTCCCCACAAGAACTGGCCAAAGCCAAGCAAATGCTTGCGGATGAAATGGATGTGGTCAAGGATCGTATGTCCCACGGTGAATTGCCATTGGATGTCTATGCCCAAGTGTGGCAAGAATGTTTGGGTCAAGTTCTATATTTGCCATCACAGCATCGATATACAAGGGCGAATCTGGCCAGTAAAAAAGATCGTCTAGAGTCAGCCGAGAAGCGTCTAGAACAGAATCGTCGACACATGGCCAAGCAGGCAAAACATTGTGGTAAAATTGAAAAGAAATTGAAAATCCTTACTGGTGGCTATCAGGCGCGGGCTCAGGTTTTGATTAAGCAACTGCAGGATACCTATGGCCAAATTGAACAAAATACAATTTCATTGTCGACATTCCGTTTCCTGGGCGAACAGGAAGCCATTGCTGTGCCCAAACGTTTGGAATCCCTCCAAGAGGATGTGCGTCGCCAAATGGATCGCGAAAAGGAATTACAATTGAAATATGCCAGCCTCGTCGAGGAGCGGGATTCCCTCTACAATCAAATTGAAGAAATTACTGGTGTACGACCTACAGCCCAGCAGCTAATCGGAACGGATAATACAGACGGAGATCAGGCCTAATAAAAATGGAACACACAAAAACAAAAACCTTTAAAATAAAAAAAAATAAATATAAAAAACCAACTTAATTTAACAACATTTGTGGATTATTTCTACTTATTGTATACCTAATAAGCAGTTCAATTCAGGAAAGATCAAGGAATAACTTTATTGGTAACTACATAAAATTTATCAAGGAATTCAATAGAAAACCAATTGGAAATTAAAACCAATTCCAATTTAGCTTCCTAATCTTCGGATGCAGTATAAAATGCTTTCCATCTCACTCTTTTTTGTTAAGACCACCACAACACAGTGGCGCCATACAGCGGATTATATAAGGAAAAAGAGGGGTAAGTACATAAATTAAGTATTCCCCAATATATTAGGTCTTGGATAATAAATTATCTATTGGTTTACCTATATAACCTATCACAAGCCTACCGCTCCGACTTAAATCATAAAAAATCATAGTGTCACCCAAAATAAACGAAGTTTATATATGTATAAATAGTACAGATGACAAATACAATATAATTCTTTTCTGTAACTCTCATATTAACGGCCATGTCTTTGATAGGACCACTCCTGATTGTCCAATGGGCAAACATTGCGCGTCTTCAACCATCGGGCAATGCAATGATTGTGAAAGGCGTGATTACAGCGTCCCCATGCCACAATGCAATCCTCCTTCGTACCATTGACATCTGCTTGACATTCGATGCATACTTCCATAATACTATTACGACAAATCGCACAATTATCCACAGCTACATCCCATGTCCAAAGGCCATAGGCCACCCACTTCTTGACAACAAAACGTTCCTTTTGTTCCTGCATATCACTTTCCATAGCAAAATCTCTTTCAGTAATTCGGGTTTTTCTTTTTTTATCAACAAATATTTAACATTGCTTCTGCGCCAATCAGATTCCAAATACAAAAAGCAAATGATTAATTGTTGAAGTAAAAATTTCATGGGCTTCTCTGATTTGAAATAATCTCAATATCCGGGCTATCAAAATACTAAATAGTAATCATCGGGCTCCTAGTTTTCAAATTAAACTCACTCCCCAACGTATAGCTAGATGCTGTATTCTTGGGAAAGTGTTTAAATGGATTGAAAATACTTTTCCATCTTCTCATCTTCAGGAAAGGAAGCAATCCTTTTTTTTATATAATCTATTAATTCTATTTAAATTTCGTTGTAATTTTATAGAAGATCGCAATATCAATTGTGGTTTAAAGTTTAATTTACAGACAAAACAAAAGTTTACTCAAAAATTATTAGTAGTCATGGGTATACAACCCTTTTTGTATCCTTTTTAAGAGATTGTATTTATTGTGGTCTATAGTTTGGAACGCATAAAAAAAAGCATTTTTGACAATGTAAAGACGAACTGATTTAATATTACCTTGTCCGTCCGTCTAGCAAACCTTCTATCTGCCCGTCAGCCCATCTGTCCGTCCGTCTATCTATCCACCTGCTCGTCGATCTGTTTGAACTGAAGCAATTGGTTGCCTATATATTATTTAGCTCCTATAAAAACGATTCTAATCCAAAAAATGTTGGTACTAACGGACTTTAAATTTACATTAGACAAGTGTTAACTATATTTCTAATGCTTCTGCCCAAATTTAATCCAATTTAATGAGCTTAACCAGAGACAATTCGTGTAATTGAACAAAGATCAACCATTTGAGAATTGGATTCGGTGACTTTTACATTTTTTTGATTTATGGGGGAAGAACTAAACATTGAAATGATATTTGGAAATACAATAGAATCGTGTTATAAGGTTAACGGCCATACTTTTGGTAGGCCCACTCCTTGTTGTCCAATGGACAAACGTTGCGAGTCTTCAACCATCTGGCAATGCAATGATAGTGAAAGGCATGATTACATTCACCCCAGGCCACAGTACAATCCTCTTTATTGCCATTGGGATCTGCTTGGCATTCGATGCACAAATCCATTATGTGATTTCGGCATATGGCACAGTTGTCAACAGCCACATCCCAGGACCAAAGGGCATGGGCTACCCATTTTTTAATTAGAAAACGTTCTCCTTGACCATGTATGGGACTGCCAGAGTTTGGATCATCGTTAAACTCTTCTAGATCATGAAAATCTTCCACTTCATCCACATCCAATAATTCATCGTTCATGGTAAACAGATTTTTAAAGAGTTTTTCAATTTTTTTTTATTGTTTTTTCCAAAATTTATATTATATTATTTTCAAGAAATTTTCAAAATGTGTGTGTTTACCCTGATCATGAAAATTTTTAAATAATGGCAAACTCATAGATTACTTTGGATTTAAGAAAATATCATTTCGTTGGGTTTCATATTTAATTTTTATTTTCAGCATAAATACATTTATGAATTGATTTGGTGATAAAATACTAACAGTTTTCTTTTCTCATATTGTTTCTCTTTATATATATATTTCTCTGTATTGTTCACGTTAATTTATATATATATACGTATATATATATATATATGTGTATGTGGAAGGGCATTGTGTGTGTGTGTGTTATGGTGTGTAAATAAATATTTCATTTCGCTTTGTATACAATCAATTAGGTAGTTTGTTCATTGTTGTTTTTCTTTTTCTTCTTTGTTGTAAAAATTTAGAATAATTTTTTCTTTATTTTATTTTGCAGCACTTGCGGCGTGTGATAAAGAGATATAATTTCTTTGTTTTCGTAAATGGAGTGGATTATACAAATAAAATATATTTATATATAGATATCTTGTACAGGTAAGTGTATATAGATAGTACAGTCAAAATGATGATAATCATAATAATGATAATAGATAATCAGTTGCCATTTTATAATCATATGTCTACGGGTACTAACAATACAGATAGCATGGATTTTGTATTTTCAAATATATATAGTTATATACATATATATATATATATATATCTAAATAAGACATTATCCATGTAAAACGGAAGTGTGATACTAAATATTATCGAGAGACAGAGAGTGAGAGAGAGAGATAGAGCGGAAGATTGTAGATAATAGATTGTCCACGAGAAAAAAAAAAAAAACTTGGATTGCTTGGATCGTACATAAATATATGTAAATAATGATCTAATCGTCCTCATCGTTAATGGCGGCACTGCTTCGTGAGATCTTCATATATGCAGCACAAATGCACTCACATACGAAACGATATTGACTCTGTAAATGAATGATAATGATATTATAAGGATGGGATTATCCTTGGAATAGCCATCTGTATATGCACTTACCACATTCTGAACCATGCAGGCACGCTGATCACGCATGGCGCGCACTATATCCAAAGGATAAACTGGCTCACGTGCCTCCATTAAGGCCAATGCTGTATCCATTAGAATCAGCACACCAGTACGTCCTATACCCGCTGAGCAATGAACAATCACAGGAGGATTGGCGGCACTAATACATCTGAAAGAGACAATTTAAAAGTTTATGAATTTACCAATACTACTATATTATCTAATTATATAGATAACCTACTGATGCACACTAGTCGACACAGGGGTCTCATCCTCCGGTGTGGCTCCATTACTTGCCGCACATTTACGTTCACTCATCAGTCCACCATTCTCATCGGCATCAGCATCTAGGAGACGAACTTGCTTTAGACTCTCCTCAATCTCTTGCAATAGAGTACGATTTCGGGCAGCACGAACACGTTCGGTAAACTCCAGAAATAGATTTGGATCGGAGGGTACACAATGATCGGGCCAGGCTAGATATTGCATGTGATGTATATGCCGCTGTTCGTGCTTATCCTTGAGAACGAATTCACGGAAAACAAAGCTGCCCGTCTCATCCGGTTTCTCGCTTAAGCAACGAACAGAAAACCCATCGGCCAACTGCAACTCCTCGCCCGTAACTGGCCAATACTGGTGACATTTCTGACGGCCAGCCTCCATGACTGTGGTGAGCATGACAAGCAAATGGCTACTCTCCTGCTGTACCATGCGCCAAAAATCAGTTGTGGTACTGGCCAATGGTCCCTGCGTGGCAATATAACGATTTACCACACCACCTGGTATCTCCATATTCACATAATTGGCATTGATATAGTCTCCAGTTAGAGAATTTACTAGAGAGACTCTAGTACAGTCATCTGGAATACAATAACACAAACGTTTAATGGATCAACTGAAATAGTGGATTGCACATTATCTTTTACATACAAGGCGATATGTCACGATAACGATTCTTGGCCGCATTGGCTGGCTTTCGTGCCTCTGTAATGGCTAGATCTGGATTTTTGCGATACATGAGCTCATATTGGGCAAGCAAAGCTCCAGACGCGAGGCCATCGCTTAGGAGCAACAGACTTTGAGTAAATAGAGCATCACCATCTAGTAAGTTTGAATGGGAACCAATCTCATCACTCTCGGGCACATATTGATAAAGCGGCTCCTCTTCTAATAGCAATGGAGCCGATCTTTGTGGCCGCACTGTGAGCAATAGCTCACCACTAGCCTGATGACGACATTCCCTTATCATAGACACCACTTGCTCATGCCTAAGGCCATGCACATCACGTCCATTGATCATCAGCACCTCATCTCCTTCACAGACTCGTGGAGTGCAACGATCTGCCGGTGTATTGGGTACCACTTTGGATACCTGAACTGGTAATCCCAAATCGACACCTCCTTTAACATTGAAGCCATAGCGACCTTGTTCATCGGCTTGAAGACGTATGGTTATCAAATCACTACCACTATCCGGCTGCTGAGATTGACCCACAGCATCGGCTATAGTGGTGGGCAATAAAATGGGACTATGTTGACCCGAACTATAAGCCGGCGGCATAGGCGAAGGTGATGTCGATTCGAAGCGTCGTGTGCACTGTTCAATGAACCCGACATCCCTGAAATAGAGAGAGACAGAGAGAAAGAGAGAGAGATAGAGATAAGACCGGAGTCCAATTGGAAATCTTAACAAACTTACAATTGTATATCATATTCATCGCTTTGTTGCTCCCAGGCTTTGCGTGGCATCGATTCCACTTCCTTGGACGTAACCTTGTTGTCATGTGGACGGCTAGTCTTGGTAATGGTTAATATAGTTGATGGCCCTTTGCCATTATGAGATGCTGCACTTTCTGAGCCACTCCCACCACTATTCAATAGAGGAGTGCCACCAGCTGAGCTACCGCCAGCACCACCGGCACCAGCCAGCAATCTCTTGCTAGGTGAACGTACAAATACCTTATGGATGCGACCACGTTGCTTTGACTCTTGGACTGCCTGAAGTTCAGTTCGGCCGGAATAATAGAATTTGCTGCCCAAACTAATGTTAAGGAAACGCGACAAACGATGCGGTCGCTTCAGACGAAAGAAGCTATGATGCTCCACACATGATTTCCATAGAGCCTTGGCATGCTTATGACTAATCATACCGAATCCCAATAGAGTATCATAATTCTCGCTTGGCTCACGTCTCAATTGTATAAAGAAATCCTTACGTTTGAAAGAGACCTTAACCATTTTACTCCACGAGAAGGTATTGATGCGCAACGAGTGTTGAAACACCAACAAACCAACTGCCGATACACCCAATTGCAAATCCTTGCCATTCGAATCAGTGGCCTTGTGCAAATCAATGCCATAAAGTTCCAATCGTTTCGCATGCTCCAAATAATTATATTCCGCATCTGCTGGCAATTGACCACGATGCAATTTATGCAATTCACTAACTTTGCGTTCAGCCTCAGCTGTTTGCTCGGAAAGAAGTTGAAGTTGGCATAAATAGCCTGTCTGATGTTCCACGGCATTGAAATCGCCCAATTCGGCTAATAAATTAAAATGAATATATTAATAAGAAATTCTGGATTGATTATTTCATCTATTTACTTACACTGCACGGTATAACTGGCAAGCAGGCACTGGGTATTACTGGAGCAGGGCAATTTGCCTAGCAGAATGTTGCGCTTGATTTGCAAATAGAATTGATATCGTGTGAATTCCTCTTGCAAACGGCTTGGATCGCTTACATAAAACTATAAAAACAGTTATTATTATAGAGTTGTGTGTGTGTGTGTGTGTGTAAATGAGTTTGTAATGGTTAACACCAACCTTAACCCTAAACTCTAATAATGGAACGGCATCGTTGTCAAGGGAGACGCTGCTGCATTGCTTCTTAAATTGCTTCTGGGCATCGACCCATCTCTATGAAAAACAAGTTTTTAAGTTTATTGTATCAATAACAATCAATCTATCAATCAATCAATCAATCATTTTACTTACAACAACATCACCGGGCTTCTGTGGAAATAATAGACCAAAATAATCCCTTTCGGACAATTCGAGATATTGAAAGACCTGATCTAAAAGATCAGAACCTTTCGCACGTTTCTGTAAAACAATAGTAAAAAGGATCAAATTTTAAAGTTCATCTAATGGCAAATTTAACAAATTTCTATTAAACCAAACAAAATAAGCAATTAATTAACTAAAAAAGGTTCATTTAATGAGAAAAATACTTCCCCTAATCTAAGTCTAAAACCGTCATCATATCGTAAAATCTATATTGTGTCAACTTTCTCCCCATAAACAATAATGTTTATTTCTTCTTTCAAATCTTATCTTAAACTTGGATCTGACTTTAGAGACTAATGATGATCTAGTTGCATTTTTTTTTATTTAAGTTTTTGCCATTTGTAGTAATTAACTTTATCTGATTTTATATCTGTCATTTATTCAATTGCCAAATGAAATTACTACAACAAATATATATATATATATAATGACTAAAATATATATATATAACAGTAACTGTCTGTCTCCATATTTAATGATCATGCAACGACTTCAATTTTGTAGACAGATTTTTAAGACTTGAATCAGCATTTATTTTCAAAGTGAAAACTTTGCCAGTTTAAAGAAAAATTATGCGAATGTAGTGCGTGCGTGTCTATCTGATGATTATTATTTATTTTTCTTTGTTTTTGTCTTAAAGATGAAAGTGAATTTTCAAGTGCACAAACTGAATAAACAATGAATGATTAAGAAAAAAAAAAACAAACAACAAGCACCGGACAACCTCACTTTCTATGAATAAGTGCGGGAAACCAAAAACAAACTATTAAAAATATTTAATATTAATTTGTTTAAAAAGAAAAGAGTAGATCGTTGTTTTCTGTTACTATTAGCTATAGTTTAGTTTACCTCGAGCCGAAAGGTGTGCGTGATGTCATCTAGGAATAGGACGGTGACGCATTGCTGCTGCCGCTGTTGGTTTTTCTTGTCGCGCGCCAGTTCTGTGGAGGCACCACGTAGTCGATTATTTCTGCTTAGATTGCTCAAACGAAAGCGCTCAAACATGACCAAACTCCATTCTAATGCCCTTTGGGATTGCTATGTATATCTATATATATATAAATATATATATATACATATATACAGATATATATATATATATATATGTATGTATTTTGGTTGTGGCTTGAAATTGGCTCGGCTTCTTGTTTGTTGTTTATTCGATATAATAATAAATTGGCAAGACTTTTGTTTGTTTTGTTTATTATTATTTATCCTTAATGGGGGGAAGGGTGGCGGGCGGTAATGAATTCAGCTCCTCTTTTGGATGGATCTCTGATTGACGACGGTATATATTATTATTGTTCCTGTTTTCTTTATTACACTGCAATAGAAACAAACCAAAGCATTTTAATATATGTAATAAAAAGTGTGGCATAGGTATTTTATTTATTTGATTGTTTTCAACCCCTCCTGCGCAACCCCACCCCTCCAGTGTTTTCTCCTTTAAACACATTTGAACATATAATCTACACGTCACGTAACCTCCAACCCAGAGAATGCAATGGGTAAAATGGTTGATGAGTAATAATAATAATAATAATAATTATACAATATGTATATATGTATTTTCTTTGTTTGTCCCCCTTTCGACGCTCACGAATAACTGTTGTTGTCAAAACTTATAGATAAAACACCCATACCAACAAAAAAAAATCTTTGGGAAGCACACACACGCACACAGAGGTAGCAAATCGTCTTTGTTTAATGATTGATGTGCCTTGTAATTGGCTTAAATGCTTTTTCAAATGATATATTATGAACGTATGTAGGTACGAACCGAACTAGTTGTTTGACTTTTCTCTTACACTCTTCTTCTTATTGTTGAACCATTCTTTTGTATTAGGTGGTTGTCTATTTTAAAGTGGGTTAATTTAATTCTTTACTTTGCTTTTATGGTCTTGCTGCTGTCGTTGTCAGTTTTTGTGTTTAGTTTTTTTTTCCCTTTTTATTTAATTCTTATTAATTTGCTTTTGCGATTTCCGTTAAAACTCGAAATGGAAACTTTAAATTTAAATTTAAATAATTTAAAAATTCTGCAAAAACAAAAGGAAAATAAATAAAAATATATAAATTTTTAAAAATAATAAAAAAAAATACATCTATCGAATTTTCACATGTATTTTTTTTTCCCCAGCTTTAAAATAAATTGTATTGAAAGCACTGTGCCATATGCCACCACAAGTGACAAGTGTAGTCAGTCGCCTCATTGACGTTAGTTTTTCTAGTCATTTCCTTTTCTGTTGTCTTTCTTAAAATTTGCCCCAGCGACTAGCCATAAGTTAACAAATACAAATACTATATGCTTATGCATAGAATGTAAATACATTTGTACACAGAAACAATAAGTATATGTATGTATGTACCTACATATGTTTATGTGTATGTACATATATTCTATAAATATACAATTTCCTGTCACGTTAACAAGGGAAAAGAAACAACCGTACGATAAGGAGAAATAGTCTAAACAAATAAATAAAAATGTGATTCCACGTAAAATACACAAAACCAACCGCAAATAAACATACTTTTGATTGATATTTATTAAATATTTTTTTTAAAACTTTAATTTTTCAGGTTTATTTTATTACTTTTGCCTTTAAAAATATTATCTTTTGATTTTAAGCTGATATACTAATTTTCTATTTAATTTGCAGGACATGCAGAAGTTGGAGCCAAAAAACTAAATCCCCAGCACGATATTTGGTTTCCACAGGACCCGATTTTTTTGACTCTCCAGGAGCACTCTGGACTCTGCAGCCCAAGATTTCCAGGATTTTGCAATTTTTGCCATTAGAAATGACAAAAAAAAAAACACAAATTCATGTGGTTCGACCATTTGAAGGCTGATCGGGATGTCCTTTGGCCAAGGGGTGGTCCTTGTTGATTAACTTAGGATGACATAAAAATATCTTGGAGAATCCTTCAAATAGCCGAGAAAAATGGTCCTTTCTCTCCGCAGAAAATTTCCTATATCTCGCCAGTCCTTTAAAGGATCAGGACGAAATATATGTCGAACAAATTTTAGAAACAAGGATTATCTCCTGGCCAAAGGACATATTTATAGTCCTACGAGGAACTGAGATATCGGCGATTTTGTGTTTTTTGTTGTCTTTCTGAGAAATAAATTTTGTGGGGTATACTTTTGGGGTGCAGATAAGATTCCGTGAAAAACACAAGTTGTGGGTCCTTAGATGACCCCCATTTTTTAAGATGCCAATTGATAGAGATCGTCAAGGACATCCAGGAAAACCAAGTCCTTTCGTCTTGCAGCAGGATATGCGTTAGTTATAGCTAAAAAACTTAATAACGATCAACTTCTTGAAGCTCTAACTCCGCAGGACGATGATCCATTTTCGCAGGACATGACTTTTTGGATTCTCCAGGAACGGGACCATCGATCTGCGTTCAAACATTTCCAGGAATCCATAAAAAATATCCTTGCAATATTTGTAAGGGGGTTAGCCATCAAAATTCGCCAAAAATTAGAAAAGTCCTTGTAACTCGGCCAATTTTATCGGGATGTCATTTGGCCAGATGATAGTCCTTGTTGTTTAACGTCGGGTGATATTAAAAGATCCTTGAAAATCCTTTCAACAGCCGAGAAAAAGGACATTTCTCTCCAGAGAAAATTGCGTATATCTCGAGAGTCCTTTGAAGGATGAGGACGAAGTATATGTCAGATAAATCCTACAGACAAGGACTATCATCTGGCCAAAGGACATCCCGATAGTCCTGCGGAGAGCCGAGATATCATCAATTTTGTGTTATTCTAACTAATTTTAACCACTATTCAAGCTCGCTGAAAATTTTTTAAGTATAATTTTTGGCCGTTAAAATTTGAAAAAATAAATTTTTTTGTAGCATACTTTTACCTCAAACAATTTAAATTTCCCGGTACGGTTATTGTTTAAATTTTTTGTAGCATACTTTTGGGCATAAAATAATTTTTTGTTGCATACCTTTAGGCGTTTAAGCCAGATCTTTATAGCACGCTTTTGGGCTAAAATAATTTTTGTTGCATACTTTTAGGCGTTTAACCCAGATTTTTATAGCACGCTTTTGGGCTAAAATAATTTTTGTTGTATACTTTTGGGCTAAAATAAATTTTTGTTGCATACTTTTAGGCGTTTAAACCCGATTTTTATAGCATACTTTTGGGCATATTTAAATTTTCGTTGCATACTTTTAGGCTGGACCCCGCAGCAACTGTTGCTAGAACCCGCATCAACAGTTGCTAGTCCCCGGAGCAATAAAAACACTTGGAATTTTTTATTAAATCCTGCAAGGGGTTAGCCATCAAAATTGGCC
Source organism: Drosophila neocordata (assembly GCA_018903615.1). Lineage (NCBI taxonomy): Eukaryota > Metazoa > Arthropoda > Insecta > Diptera > Drosophilidae > Drosophila > Drosophila neocordata. Next base: position 2,472,936 of record JAEIGI010000001.1, read on the forward strand.
AAAAATCAGAAAAATCCTTATAACTCGGCCATTTGAAGGACTATCGAGATGTCCTTTGGCTAAACGATAGTCCTTGTTAATTGTGAACGATTGACAAAATCATATCCTGATAAGTCCTTCAAACAACAGAGAAAAAAGGACTTTTCTCTATACAGAAAATTGTGTATATCTCGCGAATCCTTGAAGGGATCAGGACGAAATATATGTCAAATGAATCTTATAAACAAGGACTTTCATCTGGCCAAAGGACATTCCAATAGTCCTGCGAAGAGCCGAGATATCGGCGATTTTGTGTTTTTCTGCTGACTTTGTACCATTTTTGAAGCTCGCTGAAAAGTAAATTTTGTGGGGTATACTTTTGGGGTGCAGTTAAGATTCATTGAAAAATACAAGTGCTGGATTCTTAGATAACCCCCATTTTATATGATGCCAACCGATATAGATCGTAAAGAACCTCCTAGCAAACTATGTCCTTTCGACCTGCGGCAGGATATGCAATAGTTATAGCTAAAAAACTAAAACAGGATCAATTTCTTGGAGCAATAACTCCGCAGGACGATGTGCCATTTTCACAGGACATGATTTATCGGGTTCTCCTGCAGCAGGCTTATCGTGAAAAATATCCTTGCAATTTTTGTAAGGGGGTTAGCCCTGCGGGGAGCTGAGATATTGACGATTTTGTGCTTTTCCATTATTTTTCCATCATTTTTCGGCTAGCTGAGAAATAAATTTTATGGGGTATACTTTTGGGGTGCAGTTAAGTTTCCGTGGAAACCCCAACTCGTGGATCCTTAGATGACCCCTATTTTTTAGGATGCCGATTGATAAAGATCGTTGAGGACATTCTGGGAAACCATGTACTTTCGTCCTGCGGCAGGATATACGAAAATTAAAGCTAAAAACAAAAAAAGATTAATTTTTTAAGGCTATACCTCTGCAGGACGATGTCCGTTTTCCACAGAACATGATTTTTTTTTTCTATTTGCATTCAAGGATTTCAAGATTCTTATGAAATATATCCTTACAATTTTTTTTAAATTACAAAAGTCCGTCATTTTAAGGACTACGCGGATGTCCTTTATCCACAAGACAATCCTTGTTGTTTAACGTTAGTTGAGGCAAGAAGGTCCTGGAAAGTCCTTTTAATAACCGAAAAAAAAGGACTCTTATTTTCACAGAAAACTGCTTATATCTCGAGATCCCTTGAAAGGATCAGGACGAAATATATATCAAATAACTCTTACGACCAAGAACTATCTTGTGGACAAAGGGCATTAGGATAGTCCTCAGTAGAGTCGAGATATCGACAATTTTTTTGTTTTTCTACTGTTTTTTTCCAATTTTCCCAAAGAAATAAATATTTTGTAGTATACTTCAGGGATACAAAAAAGATTATATTAAAAATACAAGTCTCGGGTTTTTCGATGACCCTTATTTTTTATGATGGAATTCAATAGGGCACGAAGCGGGCAGCCATTATAGCAAACCATGTCATTTCACCGTGCGGCAAGAACATGCGGAACTTGGAGTCAAAAAACTTAAAAAAGATCGACTTTCTGGAGCTTTAACTTTCCACAGGACTGTTGGTTTCCGAAGATATTCGACTTCCTCAGGACCCTTTTTTCGGATCCTCGACGAGGTTCATCAAACATTTTGGCAACTATAACTTTAATTATAAAAATAAAAGAGATAAGATTTGGATTTTTTGTTTTGCGTCTGTGAAGATACTTCTTTTGATTGGTATGGATTCTACGCTTAGATACCTAATAAATTGAAAGTATCTGAAAGTTCAATGTCCAAGGCAGACAACCTTTATAAATTCACACTCCTTCAAAATCGTCTTTAATTTAAAATAAATTTATTATTCTTGTTTTTAGCAATATTTTTTACTCTGTTTAAAATCACTATTGACCTCATTTTCATTCCGTTTTCCCCTTATTTATTATTGTTATCAGCTGAAGTAGTAATCGTTAGAGTAAGCAAAATGCAAATTTGCTAGTCACAAACACACACAGACAGCTTTGCTGATAGCATCAAAATATTTTTGTCTATATTTTGTCTATGGCTACTATACATGTATATATATATATATATATATTGTATAGATAGAACATTCAACAGGTTTGCAAAAGGGTTACGTCATGCATTAACTCCCCCCACATTAGATGCCATATTTAGACGGAAGTCCCAAAGTGGAAAGTTGACCATATAAAAAACCAACAGCAATGGAAGTGAAAACAGAGAGGTGAAAAAATGTTTTTTCATAATGAAATTGAAAACAACAATATGTACATAAATTTAATGGAGGGGAGGATCGGAGGTTAGCAAACAATACTTCAGTTCGTTGACCGACTTTTTATTTCTTCTTCTTAGCAAATTTTCATTTGTTATTGTTTTTTATTTGCTTAATTCTCTTTGTCAGCTTCCGCTTGAACCAGTTCAGATTAAGCTTATGCAAGCGTATAAGAATCATTCATTCCACATTGCATCTTCCAACACTTCACTGTAGAAAAGAGGTAAGCAAGGAGGGGCAGGCGTGTAGCAGTAAATAAAACCGCAAATTCGTTGTATGTAATATAATATTGATTAGTGTTCAACTTTGTTGGAAAAAGCTGCAAAAACTACTTTACACACCATAAGTTATAGATGTATACTTATATACACAACTTCCAAGAAAGACTGTGTTTTAATTAACAGCTTGAAAGTAAAGATTTCTATTAAAAGTACGCTTTTGTTCTACCAATCTTATATGTATTTGTATGCAAACAAATATATTTTTGCAATCTATATGATCAAAAATCATTATTTATATTGTAATACGGTTGATAATAATGTTGACAGCCAGAAAATTACATTTATATAGGTATAGAGGCAACAGACATACATTTGACTACCCTTATCAAAGTCAAATGTTATCACAAGGCTTGAAAGCTTTTGCCAGACAACGGTAAATTAAATTAGGTAGAAGGAGGGAAGGTCTATGAAATGGAAATTGCTTTTCAATTTGGAACAATTTCATTTAAGGTCCATCAACATCATTGAAAATTGGAAAAGGCGGGGAAGGAGAAGCGCGGGTCAGAATCAGGTACACTACCAATTGATTTTCCTCTGCTATATATATATATATATATATATATATATATGTATATATTTCGTGCCAGGGACGCATTAATTACATTTCATGCATTTGCATTTGTTTGGTTTTATGCGTGTGTATGTGCAATGGTTTGCCTTTACCGTTATGCGTTAGTCAGGGTTGCCATGTGTGCACAACACACCACAAAGCAGCACCAGAGAAACGCAATGAAGATGGAATGGGATCGGTTAGGTTGCGTTTGGTTGGATTGGGTTAAAGTGGGGTGGGCTTAGGTTGCCGAGTCCAAGGGGCCGCTTATCGTTGTTTGCCTTTTAATTTTTATTGCTTCTGGGTTGTACCGGATCTTAAGCGCTGCAGCGTCACTATCACTACCACTGGCACTGGCACCGGCATCGGCACCCTTCTCCGTTTATGCTATTTTCGTGTTCATATTTCACTCACATGGTGCACAGACACCAGCCCCAAGGCCCAAGACCCGGGCCGCACGTATATCCACACATACATATACAAAGAAGAAACACACATGCACGGACCAGACCACAAATGCACACATATAATATATATATATATATATATATATATATATATATGTATATATAAGTTAAGTATATTTAAGTTGATTTTTTTTATTTGGGTGCATGTTTTGATTCGGGTAAAAGATTAAACTTTGCTGCATTTAATAATATTCAAATTAATTACTCAGAGAAAAGCTTCAAATCAAATAAATATTGACAGTTTTATAAAGTTTTTATACTTATTTCTTATTCAAATATATTTGGGATTTTGCTTTTCTGCCTTAAACAAATTTAAAGTCTTTTCTGTTGTTTTTCAATTTCCTTTTTTTCTTGTGCCCTTTTAGTGATGTAGGAAAAATAATAAAATAATAATTAATAAAAAAGAATTGAAATATTTCAGTTAAATGGAAGTGCGATAAATTAAGACGACAAAATAAAACAACAAATCATATCTTTGGGATTTGCCTTTTCCTTCCTTCATTACATAGCGTTTCTCGGCTCAAAACAGCTTCTTTCTATATCGTTTGAGTATGTAAGTGTGAGTTTGTCTTTTTTTTTCTCTCCTTCTCTTTCACGCTGAGGAAACTCAGAAAAGGAAGATGCTGCTGCTGTTTCGCTGAGTTGAGTAGGCGGCATACCCAGGTTAAAACCAAGGAAGAACAGAGAAGAATAATCATAATAATCACAACAACAACGGGGAATGGACGGCAAGAAGGTGAAATATATACATTTATATATATATATATATATATATATATATGTATTGTGGGTATATGCATATACATTGTACAAGATAACCACTACAAAGGCAGCAGAGTATCAAAAGTGCAGGAAAAAGAGAGCCGCTGTCACCTTTCTTTCTCTTTTACTCTTTCGCAACACTCACCTTTCTTGTTATATTTCTTCTTTCCCTCTTTTCTTGTATAGCTGCACTTGAACACACTATTATTTGTATATTTATATAAATTTATAAGTTGTCTCACTTTTTTTTTCTTTAAACATAAATACTAAATATGTTTCACTCATGCACAGAGCGAGACTAAGAACACATACACGCACACATACGCAAGACTTTGTATATAATACATATACCCCAACAGCAACAAGCCGCTTTTCTTTAGGGCAAGTTAATGTAGAAATAACACAAAAAAAAAAAAACAAAACGTAAACAAAATTGCAATAATTAAATTTAATTTACTCAATTGTTTCTCATTATAAACAATATTTGGATGTACTTTTGCGAACGGAGCAAACGAAAAAAACAACTTGCGATTTACTGGAAACTAAACTGATAACTAAACTGTTATCGCTAGAGATGGGAAACCATTTGTGTATCTATCGACTGCATCGGTATTTTTTTGGAACCATTGTTTATTATTAAGAAGTTATCGATGTCAACCATGTTTCTTGTGAAACCCACAACGATATTTTTTTCTTTAAAACAAACTAATTTTATTTTTGCTCTGCTCCAAAACAAACAATTAGACGTATTTCTATTTTATACAAGAGTAAATTACAATAGATACCAGTTACTCCGATAGACGGGATGCTATAGATTGTTTGAATTAACCCGAAACGAACTGAATTGGACTTATGTGCGCTTACGTATTTCAAATGTTTGAAATCTGTTTTTTGACAAAATAATAATAACACTTTCTTATAATTTTAATTAATTACTGTTGATGTATCTCACGTATTTTTAACAGAGTTTTTGAAAACTCGCGCCAACATTCACAGTTAATAACAGAATCGTTTTTTAAAGACTCTGTTAAACCAAAGTATTATCGATCTATACTTATGAACAATCGAAGACAATAACATACACTACGTAAATTGCCTATATTCATTCTTAGAAAGTGTAAAATAAAACATGGAATTAAGTTGATTATCTATGATAAGCGATTTTGCCAAAATGAAGTATTAATTGCCCGAAAAGTAATAATGAATATGCAAAAATGATTCGATTTGTTAATCAATTACTTACTAAATGGAATATGAGTTAAAATAATATGTTACGAAAACAGTGTATGGAAAATTCGATGTGCCCGAATTATCATGTACCCCTGCGGTATAACCTATCGATAAGTAATCGCATATTTTAATTAAATTAATTGTTTAGCCGAATAAATAACGCAAATATTAATTACAATTTTAACTCAAATTTAACTAGGTAATCATGGAGCCAGGCAACATTGAAGTCAAGGAATCAACAACAGATGTTCTTTGATCAAAATTGATATTGCCATAATTCTGCACAGGAAACCGGCCGGTCTTCTTTTGTTTGTGCTGCTAAAATCGGACCTTGAGCAAAAAAAAGCGAAAGCGATAGCTTTGGAGCTCTTTTGACAAACCAATCGCCATCGAGTGGAAGTAGTACAACAGAGTGGAGAACTGTGGCGATCGACAGTGTACTTTCTACATATATATTTTCCATTCAGGTAAGTACGGAATTTTGCACATTCAAACGTAGTATGGGGCACAAGTGATAACACCGATCATAAATAAATGTTTCACTGGAATATGTATATGGACATCATACTAAGTTCTCAGATATGTATGTATGTATGTTTGTATTCATTTTGTATTTGTTTTAATGATAATATAAAATGAAAGTCGCGTACATTATGTGCAATTCCGCCACACCCTGATGATCTGATAGTTTATGAACTGAAACGACTTTGCAGAAAGCCTATAAATTAAACGTTCTTGTTGCTATGCAGATAGATAAGTAAATCATATCCCCCCTTCACTAATAAGAAATTTTTAGCCAAGGGTGCAGAGCGCTCCCTCTGAAAACTACGCCCATTGGAATACATACATATATGTATGTATCTATATAAATATATAGAATGAACACAAATTTCTAAGAAACGCTAAAAACATTTAAATTCAAAGCTTATATATTTTATTAGTTCAATTCGTTTAATTTATTTTTTTGTTTTCCAAAATGTCTTAACAAGCTATAGTAGGTTTGCTGGCGCACATGCATACATACCATATGTATATATTGATCCAAAGTCAATTGATTGATATAGCAGACACAACTACATATGTATATACATGGAAACATTATAATAATTCCGATGAAAAACGCTTAAAATATCCAAAGCAAGCCAAAAGTAAAATATTAAACACATATGTTGGGCCAGTGTATAAAAACAAGCTGTCGTAGCAACATCGGTGATGTTGATTGATTTTTATACCCTTGTAAAAAAAAAGTATATTAATTTGGTTTAGTAGTTTGCAACGCATAGAACAAAGCATAAAGTGCATATACTCTTTTTGAACACAATAAGCTGAGTTAATATTGCCCTGTTTGTCTGTCTGAATCAAAAGAATTCTCTCCGAAACCCCTAAAGCTACAGCATCGCGATCGGATGACTTTATCATATGGCTCCCATAGGAACGATTATGTTTCAAACATGATAATTAATTATCAAAAAATTTAACAGCAATATTGTGTCTTGTGTGTGAATATATATATCCAAAGATATACCTATTTAGTGTCTTAGTTTTGTTTAAGTATTTATTAATTGTTAAAGAAATATTTGCATTTTTCTAGAATAAAAATAAGTAGCTATTCTAAATTAATTACTGTAAAAAAAGATTGGCAACAAGAACTCGGGGCTCTGAAATCTGGAGGTTGAATTAAATACTAATTAAGTTACATTTATTTTCGACAAAAGGTACACAAACATTTCAAAAACGGATCAATGATTAATTACTACTTAATTCCTTTAAGAATTTCCATCTAAGCTTAAGTTAAATTAAAAATTCAGTTTCGTAGTTAATTTTTTATTAGTATTTAACCGATCATTTTTATAACTTATCATTTTTTTTATTTTGTTCAAAATATCTCTGCGTGTACACCAGGAAAACACACATGTTGAACATAAAAATCTTAGTGCCAATACTAATACTACTCAATACATCTCAAAATCCTAATGGAGCTGATGTACTTGACTGTGATTACTTAGATACCGTCGATTTAAGTGAAATAACACCTGACTCAAATGGATCGTACTTGTATGAAAACGTTCTTATACCACCCGAGCTGACCGGTGAATATGATTATATTATATCCGATGAGACTGGTGAAAAGTTGTCAGTCCCCAAACATATTCGAGGATGTGTCTGCAAAGTGAAGTCCTGTGTACGACTCTGTTGTCAGCATCAAAATATTTTGTTAACGGAATCGGACAGTACCTGTGATGCCGAAATGGATGAACTATTAACGTACGACCCCTATCTGAACATAACCCTAAATGACGGCAATGTCTTGCCGAAACATATATTTAATGAGTTTTTGGTCCGACGCGATCTACCTCACCCATGTAAAGAACAAGGGGCTTATCCTCTTGATAATGAACAAGAAGGATATGAATGGACTCTGTTCGAGAATGGGACACTTTGGCGTTCATGGGATGAAAACGTATATGGTTGGAAAGAATACTGCCTTCAGCCCTATGATTTTAATTCAGGAATTCGACTCGCTCCGCATAATTGTAACGGACCTTTAGAATCACAAACGGCCAAAGAAATATGTAGGTATATATAATTAAACAGAAAAAAGATTTATCCATTCAATGAATTATTTGGTAAAGCGATTGTTTTATCATTGGTATGCTTCCTGATGACTATCGTTGTGTACCTATTTCTACCTAAGCTACGGACTCTGCACGGTAAATGTTTCGTTTGTTACTTAATCAGCATGTTTGTCGGTTACTTACTCTTATTGCTGGATATAATGCAAGCAAATAAAACTACAATAGACTTCTGCACAGTAAAGGGTAAGATCGTTTGAATGGTAATAATTAGCATATTTTAAAATGTTAAATTAATTTCAGGTTATATCGGTTACTTTGCCATAATGGCTGCTTTCTTTTGGTTGACTGTTATTAGCTTGGACCTGTGGAATTCTTTTCGGGGTACTAACTACAATGTTAATCGTTTTACACCGAAAAATCGTTTCCTCTTCTTTAGTTTATATGCCTGGGGCATGGCTCTTTTATTAACCATAATCATTTATGTTATTGATACAAAATTTATTGAATTTGTTAAAAATGACAATAATACCGAAATAATTGATGAATATTCAAATTGGATACCCGGAGTGGCCTTTTATGGATGCTGGATTAAAAGTACGCCTAGATTGATTAATTGATTTAGCATAATTGTAAATGGAATTTAATTTAAAGCTACCGATTGGTCGGCCATGCTGTACTTCTATGGACCTATGCTGATATTGATTGTATTTAATACGACCTTGTTCATAATGACGTTTACACGCATTGTGGCAATGAAAAGAGAAATTAAGAACGTAGTGAAGGACCGTAACCGGAAAATCCAATCAGAAGAGACGTAAGAATTTTGCTGTATATTATATTATTAATATATATAATATATATATATATATATATATATATATATATATATATATATATATTGTGTACATATTTTTGCATTTCAGTTACAGCTTGTTCATACGACTTTTAGTCATTATGGGCATTTCTTGGAGTTTGGAAATCATATCTTATATGGTTTCAGATGAAAGTGATTTTAAACAGATTTTTAAAATTATCGATTACTTTCATTACTTGGAAGGTGTTGTCATATTTATACTCTTTGTGTTAAAGCGAACTGTAGTCAAATTGATAATAGATCGGTAAGTTATTTCATTTACTTATGAAGACATATTATGCTAATAGATCTTCCAAAAAAGTATCATGTGTAGAAATTCCCAAGAGGATATCAATGAATCCGAGGAAGAAATTTCCCTTCAAGGGACAAATCATGTTGTTTCTTAGGTAAAATATGCAACAAATTAATTGGTCGCATGATTTTGTTCTTGTTATTCGGTGATTTGGATACTAATTTCGTTTAAAGCTATTGCATGTAACATAATTGGGTATTTCAATATTTATCTGTTGAATTGTATGTGGTTGTGGTTTGCTTTTGTTTTAATTTGTTTACAGCATTGTCAATACAAAGTAATTAATTTAAAATAATTATATTTTAGATTCAACGGACACCATCAACAGCATTCGTCGGTCTTGAGATCCCGCAGTACCAGCAGACTCCGACACTATAATAAATGATATCTCAGCACTTAAATCTCATAATACTATCTCTCCTTTCAAAAGGGAATCACCTGTCAACGATGTCACTGTCAATATTTATTGCATTTTCTGAATTAATGTAGCTTTTTATGTATTTTAATAAAAAATAAAATAAAGCAAGCAAGTTGTCCCTGCCGACTTTGGGTATACCCTGTGCCAAGAAGAGGAACTTTATAAAATCCAACTCCTTCAAATTCGCCATTAATTTAAACTAAAGTATAAGCGGCAGCAACGTGACCTTATAAGAAATATATATGTATTATATATATATATATAAGAAAATATATATATATATATATATATATATATATATATTTAATAAGCATGCGTTTGCTGATATGTATTCATAACCGTTTGATTTTTTAACCTCTGGTGTTTACTGTACTGAAAGCATTCCATTCTATATTGTTTTTAATAGAGGAAGTTTGGGTTTGTGAAATGTATGTTACACGATATTATATTGACGATGGTATTCACTATCTGAGTATGAGTCAAAACTTTTTTTTTTAACTCCCTAATGCATGATTCAAAACATATAACAGAAAGCATATAGTATTCCAAGATTATATACACATATAAATTACAGTGGGTGAGAGAAAAATACTCAAGTCGAATACAAACATTACATAATTTTTGTAGTATTATAATTATTGTATAAATTAACATAAGAAGTTCTTGACACCATCCTAAAACTGATCGACAAAACTGGCATTTCTAAAAATCATTGTTAGCAACAGTTATCTAACATTAGTTTTATATTAAAAAAAAATATGTTTCGGTTGCGCCCGCCGTTTCATAAGAAACATAAGATTGTAAAAATGCTCTCGTACCGTCTCATGGGTATATATATTTATTTGTATAATGAATATATATATATATATATATAAATTTATAGTTTATATATAATTGAAAACAAGTATATATAATATACTTGTGTCGCGTCGGTACGAGGGTTAATGAAAAATTCATTATGAATCATTCCACAATATTCTTGAAAAAAAAAGAAGAAAACATTACGTTTGTAGTTAGTTTGTAGCAAACAATTGAAGTGAGTGGACCATTCTAAGTAAGAATATAGACCGGAAATCTAGTCGTTGAAGTTTAACCAAGCTAACTCAATTTATATATACAAATTAAAACAGTTTAACTTTGTATTCAAAATTTAATTTACTGAACAACAATAAGCTGTCTCTAATTAAATGTAGTAAAAATACTTCTTTTCTATAAAAAAAAGTTTAAGCAAAATGCTGAACACGAGCAAAGCACTATCAGTGCTCATAATTGTAGTTCTCTGCGCCCGGAATTGCCATGGAGCTACTGCAATTGGGCTGGACTGTGTTTACTTAGATACCGTCGATTTAAGTGAAATAACACCTGACTCACATGGATCGTACTTGTATGAAAACGTTCTTATACCACCCGAGCTGACCGGTGAATATGATTATATTATATCCGATGAGACTGGTGAAAAGTTGTCAGTCCCCAAACATATTCGAGGATGTGTCTGCAAAGTGAAGTCCTGTGTACGACTCTGTTGTCAGCATCAAAATATTTTGTTAACGGAATCGGACAGTACCTGTGATGCCGAAATGGATGAACTATTAACTTACGACCCCTATCTGAACATAACCCTAAATGACGGCAATGTCTTGCCGAGACATATATTTAATGAGTTTTTGGTCCGACGCGATCTACCTCACCCATGTAAAGAACAAGGGGCTTATCCTCTTGATAATGAACAAGAAGGATATGAATGGACTCTGTTCGAGAATGGGACACTTTGGCGTTCATGGGATGAAAACGTATATGGTTGGAAAGAATACTGCCTTCAGCCCTATGATTTTAATTCAGGAATTCGACTCGCTCCGCATAATTGTATTGATCCAAAATCAATTCTGGGCATAGTAATATGTAAGTAATATTGTGCAAATATAGTAAAACAAAAAAGAGATCCACTTATGATTGATTCGTTTTAGTGACATGTTTATCATTGGTATGCTACCTACTTATCATTGGTGAATACTTATCTAAACCTAAATTAAGAAATCTGCACGGTAAATGCTTCATCTGCTACTTAATAAGCATGTTTGTTGGTTACTCACTCTTATTGCTGCATATAACGCAAGTAAATGAAAGTCGAATATTACTCTGCACAGTGTTGGGTAATACCGTTTGAATGGTAATAATTAGCATATTTTAAAATGTTGAAATAATTTCAGGTTATATCGGTTACTTTGCCATAATGGCGGCTTTCTTTTGGTTGACTGTTATTAGCTTGGACGTGTGGAAAGCTTTCCGGGGCACTAACTACAATGTTAATCGTTTTACAAAACCGAAAAATCGGTTGTTCTTCTTTGGCTTATATGCATGGGGCATGGCTCTTTTATTAACCATAATCATTTTTGCAATCGATACATATTTCGATGAATCTAAAGATTTAAAGTGGATGCCCGGAGTGGCCTTTTATGGATGCTGGATTAAAAGTACGGCTACGTTAGATAAATAAAAGGGTTAATATATTGAATAATTTTCAACTTAAAGCTCATGATTGGTCGGCCATGCTGTACTTCTATGGACCTATGCTTATATTGATTCTATTTAACACGATTTTATTCATAATGACGGCTTTTGGAATAATAAAGGTGAAAAGGGAATTAAGGCAGCTAACGAAACGTCAGGAACGAAAGCAGAAACTAAGCTCTGATAGGCAAAAGTATAATTTTTTTAATAAGTTTGTTATATTTCTTGTTCCTAATGATCTTGCTTTTTATTTTTTAATAGATATGGGTTTTTTTTGCGTTTATTTATCATAATGGGAATCTCATGGATTACGGAAATTATATCCTATTTGGTTGCAAATACAAAGGCAGGTCCACAAATTTTTCAATATGTCGATTACTTTCATTATGCTGAGGGTGTTATCATTTATGTATATTTTATCCTGAAGAGAAAAATTGTCAAAGCCTGCGCAAATCGGTATGTACGGTTGCTCTTTTTACCAACAGATTTTTCTAAATTTCTAAATCTTATTTTAAGATTCGAGGACCAGAGTCTATCGACGTCTCAACGTTTTGGAATGATAAAAAAACAATCTACTGCAACTAGAACCGATTTGTGAATAACAATTTAAATTATATAGATTTTTTAAAACTTAAACGAACAATTTTTATATAAAAATTTTAAAAAAAATCTAGAAGGATGGGCTAACTTTGGCTATGCCGAAGTTTGAATACCTTTGCAAACTTTTTTATATAAAAATTATTTTGGTATGATTATTCCTACGGGAACTATAGCATAAGACTCATAAATATCAAATTTAGTGATAATCGCTTTTAAAACAACCAAGTTATTGCTCGAAATCCATATTCATGACTGATCGTTTCTTTGGGAGCAATATGATATAGTCAACCGATTTTAATAAAACTTGGTCAATATGTTAAGAAGTAAGACGGAACTCTCAAACAATTTTCGTTATATCCCATTGGAAAGCAACAAACTTATTGAGGTTAAAGTTTGTTCACGACCGATCGTTCCCATGAGAACAATATGATATAGTAATCCGATCGGGATGATTTCAAGATGCCTGCAAACAAATAGAAGCCTAGCTGCAAAGTTTTGGCTCTGCAGATTAAGGGTTGGATCGTGGAGATCGTGTTGATCCTGAGAGACAGACAGACGGACAAGGCTATAGCAAATCAGCTCGTCGTCCTGATGAAGAATATAGGTATATACTTTATATAGTCGGAGATGCTTCCTTCTATGCGTTGCAAACTTCTGACCAAAAAAATTAATATACTTTTTTTTTGTAAAGGTATAAAAATTTGCAACTTTATAAAAAATAAAGAGTGAAGAACTTGTCAAAAATAAATATGATAATTTTGTTAAAGCCTTGGAGAGAGATTCATATCAGCGTGGAATGGTTGCAAATTATATATATATATACATATGTATTTCTTTAACATTATTTATTCATAATATTGACTTACCTTAAACCTTTCACGCAATGTTTTTTTTGTTTTTTGACTATAAAAGACATTTCACATTCAAATTTAAGACAATCATTTGAAAAATGGAAAAGTTACTACAACAACTAATGCCCTCCGATGTGACAGAGGGTAGAATAGGTTCCATAGAGTTGAATATTTTTTTAGCTCAATTATTGGGTTTGCCCTTAACTGGTCTAAGACCTGAGACTAAATGGGAACGCTTAAGAAGTCTTGTTTTAAGTGCTCTAATCTTACCTGGACTCTTTAGTTATGTTTTACTGGAACTCTACGATTTGCTACTAAATTGGAATGATTTGGATGTAATGACACAAAATGTGGTCATGTCATTAACTCATGTGGGTTATTGGTTCAAGGTGAATTGAATACTCTTTCAACTATAGTGTAAAGTTATAATCATAGATTACTTTTAGGTCTTAAACACTTTTTACTATTATGAAAATATAAAACGCATTGTGGGCAAATTGAGTGAATTGACTAGAATTAATGTATTAACTGAAAAACAAATTGAGACATTTTACCATATGGAGGCTACAAATAAACTTGTCTGTCTAATGTATTTCAATCTGGTAGTATTCTCTGCAAGCTTGGCTTTTATTATGATATTGATTGGTGAGTGCAAATAACTATTGATACTATAATATTCACTTTAAATATATTGATTTAAACAGTTGAAATTTCTTATTAGCTCCGGATGGTTTTGCTGGCGAACGTTTTCCCTTTCGTGTAAAGGTTCCTGGCTTTTTGCCACCAACTTTACAAAATCTCTATATGGGTCTAAGTTTATTGTGGATATCATGTGGCGTCACTACCATTGATAATGTCAATGTATTGTTTATGAATCACATTTGTATGCATTTGAAAATACTAAATTTGGCATTTGATGTCTTTGTAAAGGATTCTCTCTTAATTGATCCAAACACATGGATAATTTCAATTGTTAAATACCATTGCGAATTGATAGTGTAGTTAAAATTTATAAATAATTTAAAAAAAAAAAAAGAAAGATGAAATTATATATAAACTTCTTTTTACAGTTTACGTCAGCAAATGGAAAAGATCTATCGATTGCCCATTATGTTTCAATTCATCTCCTCATTGGTAACTGTAGCTATGACAATCTTTCAGACAATTGTGGGAGATTCATCAAATAGTTCTCTACTTATGTATTTTCTATTGAGTGGCATCATTTGTCAGCTATTTCTATATTGTTGGTTTGGCAATGAGGTCTACGAAGAGGTAAGTCATTGTTCTTTTAGTTGTTATGATTAAAATATATATATAATCTTTATTTCAGAGCAAAACTCTTTCAATATCTTGTTTCGGCTGTGGCTGGTCAAAATTTAATATGAAATTTAAGAAAACTCTATTGATCTTTATGATAAATGCCGATCGACCATTTTTATTTACAGCTGGCGGCTTTATGGGGCTTACTTTAACTAGTTTTACCAATATTTTGGGTAGATCCTATTCCATAGTAGCTGTTCTAAGGCAAATGTATGGTAGAATTCAATAAATTCAAAAAGAAAAGAACTAAAATGTATAATTAGTGCGTTTCTCTTACAAATTACATTTGATTAAATTGTTTGGCATGCCACTTAACTATACAATTTGAGAAGGAGTGGATACAAAAGTGTGACAATTTACCCCTTTTAGTAGAAAACTAAAAGGTATTTTTAACATAATTGAGTGGTGAGAAGCTAATATGATAATTATATTGTTACAAAGACGTTATTATATAGTCGTCACTTGTCAAACGAACCATTTATAAATGTATATATATATATAAAAGGGGTATACTTGTTTCACCATAACGATATAACAGATAACTTTTAAGAAAGATTTAATCTTAGAAATGTTTAATTTTATTTGTTATTTATTATATTTTAAACCAAATTCATTTGTAGTAGACAACTCTGTTAAATGATCTTTTGTACTAAAGCTAAAAGTTCTATGCAAATTCTGATTAGTCAACAATTTTAGGATATTGCAGGGTATTTTTTGAGTCTATATTATTTCCTATAAGCTTTCTTTCAAATACACTGCAAGAAATTACCAAAATAACTACATTTATATAGATAAAATAAGGTGACAATGTTAAATATCATTTCCCACTAGATGGTCAGAGTGAAAAATGTTTGGTTTGGTCAAGGGTATAAAACTAAATACGTAAAGTTCTATTTTTTCTCAGCGTATTTCAAGTAAAGTTCACGCCCATTTTCCATGGATATAAAAGGGGTTTTTTCACCTTAAAATGTTTCCAGACATTCGAGAAATTGAGAATGGAAAAGTTACTGCAAGTTATACAACGTCTGAAACCCTCAAATGTATCAAATGGTCAAATTGGTTCCATAGACCTAAACATTTGGTTGGCACAACTTGCCGGTTTGCCACTGATAGGACTCAAAAAGGACGAAACAAAAAGCCAGAGAATATATAAACAAATTCTTGGATTTGTAATGCTAATCTCACTCTTTTTTTATGTAATGTTGGAGCTATATGATCTAAGACGTAGCTGGACAAATTTGGATATGTTGACGCAAAATTTGGTAATGTCTTTAACACATTTGGGCTATTGGTTTAAGGTAACATTAGTTAACTTTTATTCGATTGTAAGGACAATTAAAACTTTTAAATTTTTCTTAGGTGATCAATACATATTTTCATTATGAGACAATTAAAAAAATTGTTAACAAATTGCGACATTTAACCAAACATTGTGTGCTATCTATCAATCAAGAGAGAATCTTTTATGAAACCGAAACTAAAAATAAATTGGTTATGTTAATGTATTGCCATTTGATTACAGTACCACCAGTTATGGCCTTGTTTATGATAATGTTGGGTAAGAAGAGTTGACAAACAATTTAAATGAATTGCATTTGCATTGATGTTTCTTTTTATGACAGCTCCCGAAGGATTTGCTGGAGAACGTTTTCCATTCCGTATGAAAACTCCTGACTTTTTGCCACTGCATCTACAACATCTTTATATGGGTGTATGTTTGGTCTATATATCAGCTGGTCTATCAGTTATAGATATTTTACATGTTCTATTTATGAATCAAATTTGCTTGCATTTGAAAATATTAAATTTGGCCTTTGAAGAACTAACTGGCAGTTCAGATAAAATTAATATCAATCAAATGATGTCGATAGTAAAATATCATTGCGAATTGATTGTGTAAGTGATTATAATATTTAAATTGAAAATTGGAAATGGATCAGTATTATTATTTTTTTCCATACACAGCTTGCGACAGGAAATGGAACATGTATATCGATTACCAGTAATGTTTCAATTCGTTTCCTCTTTGATTATTGTCGCCATGACAGCATTTCAGGCAATTGTCGGTGATGTCAGTCAGAGTACATTTCTAATGGATTTTTTATTAACTTGTCTTATAGTTCAATTATTCATCTATTGTTGGTATGGCAACGAAGTATTTGAACAGGTAAATTGATATTTATGAAAATTCTTTAATTATTCTTTAGTTTATCTCTTCATTTGCAGAGTAAGACTTTAAGTACATCTGGTTTTAGTTGTGATTGGTATAGATTCAATGGAAAATTTAAGAAAATTTTACTTATATTTATGATCAATGCGGAGAGACCATTTCTATTTACAGCTGGTGGTTTTATGGGCTTAACATTGGCCAGTTTTACCAATATAATGGGCAAATCATATTCTATTGTTGCTGTTCTTAGGCAAGTTTATAGCAGAAATCAATAAAAAGTTTTCTTCAGTGTATGCATTAATTGTGTTAACGCCCATTTATTATGGTATATAAAAGGTGTTTGGGACACCTCTTAAGGTTAAATTTTGAATGGAAAATGGAAAAGTTATTAGTGTTAACACAACGTTTGATACCATCAGTAGTAACAGAGGGAAAAATCGGTTCCATAGAGTTAAACATTTGGTTGGCTCAATTAATGGGATTACCATTGATCGGTTTCAAAACAGAGACTAAATTTCAAATCTATCGCATTTTATTTGTGAGCCTAATTGTATTACCCAGTCTCTTTTGCTATGTTATAATGGAATTATATGATCTATTGCTCAATTGGTATGATTTGGATGCAGTGACACAGAATCTAGTGATGTCCTTGACACATTTGGGTTATTGGTTTAAGGTGAGCTAGGCTTGACAAAAGAAAAATAGAAATACAAATAATATACTATTTTTTACTTTCAAAGGTCTTTAACACTTATTATTACTATGATGTGATTAAAAAAATAGTAAGAAAATTAAGTCAATTGACTAAAACCTACATATCAAGTGATAAACAAATTAAAATATTTCTTCAAATGGAAAGTGCAAATAAATTGGTTTGTGCTATGTATTTTGGTATGGTGGCACTTCCTTCTACTTTGGCATTCATTATGTTACTTATAAGTAAGTATTTTATGCAATTTCTATTCTTTCTGTAATTCCTTTTATAAATTTATGGTCTTTAGTACCCGAAGATTTGGCTGGACAACGTTTTCCCTATCGTGTACAAATGCCTCAATTTATTCCATCTAATTTACAATATCTATATATGGGTATTAGCATTATACTTATATCCTGTGGCACAACTACTATTGATTATGTGAATATGTTATTCATGAATCAAATATGCATGCATCTTAAAATGCTTAATTTGACATTTGATAATTTGGATAAATACACAAAAATGGATTCCAATCATCAATTAATGGCAATTGTCAAATATCATTGCGATCTAATAATGTAATTATTAATCTATTTAAATATTTATACAATTTAGTATTTAGTTACTTTTACAGTTTGCGCCAGGATTTGGAACAGATATATCGTTTGCCAATTATGTATCAATTTGTATCCTCATTGGTTATTGTGGCCATGACAACTTTTCAGGCAATTGTCGGCGATGGCTCAAGCAGTTCAATACTCATAGATTTCCTTTTAAGTTGTGTTATAGCTCAATTATTTTTATATTGTTGGTACGGCAATGAAGTGGTTGAAGAGGTTAGAGTCATATCATTATTCTGTGATAAAATTTATATTTAAAAATGTTAAATTTTTCAATTTTCAGAGTAAAACACTTTCCACTTCAGGCTTTAGTTGCAATTGGTATACATACGATTCAAAATTTAAAAGAACTTTGCTCATCTTTATGATCAATGCAGAGCGTCCATTTTTGTTTACAGCCGGAGGATTTATGGGCCTAACATTGACCAGTTTTGGTAATATAATGAGTAAATCATATTCGATTGTAGCTGTGCTACGGCAAGTGTACAGCAGAACATAAAAATTATCAAGTTTTTTCACAAATTTGCCCCAGTAAGTATGCAACACAATAAAGAAACTTTTTAACAATTGAAAATTATAACCTAAAGGGAGTCTCTGAGTAAACCTAGTTGACTTGACCGGTTGCAAAATATATGTAGGCATCATTATAAGATTCGTTATTAATAAAAATTAAAGACAACTTACCTGTATTTAATTCATTTAACTGAAAAAATTCTTGAGACGGAATATGGAACAGCTATGTCTTCTTCTGTTTCTCCTTTTGCTGCGATTTCCTTACGAGTTCTGGTCAACATATAGATTTCAATTCATCTCCAATTGGATTTTGTTTGATCAGTTCTAAAAAAAAAAGAACAATTATAATATTAGACAAGATTCATTGGTTACTTTGTCATTGTTTTTATATATATTTTTCCTTGATTTTGCATAGTTTCACAAAAGATGCACCTTGGTTATTCAGTTAAGTTAAAAATAAATTGATAAATCTCTACTTAAAAAGCCAAAACTCCGCATTTGTGTATTCAAAAATGCTATGTTATCAAATATCCCAATTTGAAAGAGTATAATAAGCAATTTGTTATTGTTTAAAGCTTATAAAAGCAATCGGAGAACACTTTTATGACGCGCAACTTCCAAATGGAATGCTTTTTTAGAGTAAGCTTTTTCTTACATTTGGAGCTTTTTTCTTGTTTATAAATGTTAAATTACAGGGCGCCAACTTAAAAATAATAAACTGAATTTTAGTTGAAGCGAATTCGCTTGTCCAAATAGGTTCAATTTTGCGGGTTAAACAAACAAAACGAAAAATTGTATAAACTGTTTGAAAATTATTCGAGAAGAATTTTGTTGTTAATCAAATTTGAATTACGTCGGTTGTGTAAGCATAATAAAAAAAAAAAAAAAAATTAAAAATACCAAAATAAAAATCAACAAATCCTGTGTACCTTAGGCTAAGATAATATATTTAAAGTGTTTGCACAAATTAGTCTTGTCTCTCTTTTTTTTTCTTCAGTTTTTAGTTTTTTCTTTTTTTCTTCTTTTTTTGCATCCAAGGTTGCGGTGTGTCTTTTGGTCTTTTTTTTGTCTTTCTTTTCTTTTTTTTTTTTGGTATCCGCCCCGTTGAAATCCAATTTTTTGTTTCTACCTAAAGCCTTGGCGGTATGTGTACAACCAACTCTGGTTGCCGACTCTGGGCTGACTCTGTGGCCTGGCGATCATGATCATTAAGGTGATTTTTATGGTTTGCACGCAGTGCCGCAGCAGATCTCCACACAACCCACAATAATATAAACGCTGTGTCGCTTCGTAAACTGTATGACAATAATGTAGTTTACCGGCACTTGATGTGTTCAATTTCAATGCTAAGTAAAAATCGGTAAACCTGTTTATTTTTCTTCTTTTTATTTTTGTCGTATTTTGTGAACTCTCGAAAAAAAAAGAAAAAAACATTAAAACACACATACACATACATACATACATACATGTGTGATATTGAATATTTTGCATAATATTTCGGGAACACTCATTTACTTTGGGGGCAAGTCGTTCCTTTTTGGTGATGGCACACGTTCCTATCGTTAAACATATTCAAATTGTTTATTAAATAAACATATATATGTACGTTTTAAGTGTCCGTTGATCATTTAGATTTTGCCATACAAGTAATCCATCTATAATATATATCTATATATATAATGTTACGCCCCATATTGGATAAAAAACAATTGCTTGTATAGAGAAATCTAAAAAGACCACCGGGAACGTTTCATTTGCCAATCATTAAAACAGAAATCCCCATTTGAATGGGACGATTTATACATATATGTATAATTTATTTACATAAGTATACATATACTTATGTATACATAAATCAGGTAGAAACCAAAAAAAAATTATAATAATAATAAATAAATAGCTGACTTTGAACACGTAGCCAATGGAAGGAGATTTCAATAACGTTTATTATTTTAACTATAAAAATTTATTATTTTTATTTCGGTTGTTGTTTCTTTTTTTTTCTTTTGTTTTGTGGCTTAGTTTATAGTCTACGTGTCAGTTGGCTTTAAAACATGATGATTTAATAATTATATATATATGTTTATTTTTGTTTGTACAATTGGATTTCAATAACATTTAATTCGAATTTTATTTCCTTTTTTTTTTGACACTAAAACGGAAATACGATATTGTGTGTATACATATAGGAAACTAAAATAAAAATTTTTTATTGTTGTTTACTAAAAAAAAAGGAGCAAAAACAAGAATTTTCTTTAAAATAAAAAAATTTAATTAAATTTCACTAATGTTTTTTAAAAACTATAGTTTTTGGATTCCAAATAACTCTTTATCAGTAAACTGAATATATAATCTTCTATAATCTTTTCTAGAATCTAAAATCTTCTTCCTTCAAAACTTGCTAAATTTGTACTTAGACAATAGCTAAAAATAAAAAATATTTTATAGGTAGAAGCGGGGATTTTTCTTCTGTGCAATAAATATTTATTATTAAATAAAGTTAGTAATAGATTTATATTGCTAAAATCGATTTCAAATATAATGAATAATTAATTATTTGTAGACAAGTTCTAATGAATTTGTCACTGTTCTTTGATCTTCCCTCTGTTTTAAGTTCTTTATTCACAATAATTTAATGGAAAGTTTCTCAAGCTTAGTTAAGGAAGTTACTGACTATAAAATACCCTGTATCTGTTTCAACTAAAATGTTCACTCTTAGATAGAAAGAAATGTTTTAAAGAAATTTGCATTAATCCTGCCTCAAAAGTTGATTTTGTTCATTAAGCAAAGCCAATGCCAAGATAAAAAATGTTTATCTTTAAATATCTTTAGCTTTCTTTCAAACGCTTATCGTATATACCCTTCAGAAGTAAAGGGTAGATAATGTTATAACAGTTCCTCTGCCTTGTTTATGCAAAACGAAATGCAGTTATGACAAAGCTTTTGCAGTTTAACACCCACACACACACACACATGTTCACTCACACTTATACAGAGCAAGAAAACATAAAGAAGCTAATTGAGTTACAAGCATAAGAAAACAAATCAATTGCTACAAACACTTTAAATTGAAAGACAAAAGCGCTCCTAGCCTAGGGCTATAATTTTGACTAGTGGTCACTACACAAAACGCTAAGCCCCCCCCCTGTAACTGTTGCCTTCTCTCCAATCAGTCAACACTTATTCACTCTTTCAGTTCCACTGCCATTCATTGAACATTAATTGGTTTGTTTTCTGTGATCAAAGATCTTGTTTTGCTAATTGTTGTGCGAAATTCAATAGTAAAACGAAGACAGTGAAACAAAAAGGTACTTCAGTTAATGTACTCCATCCACCCCAACAGCAACTCAATCAAATTCAATTTAACAGTACCTTAACATAAGACTGTTAACAAATATATTAACGAAGTAAGCCATCAGTTTATCAGCTGTTGTTGTAGCTGTTGCTGTTGCTTTTGCCTCTTGGCTACCTAAAAGTTAATTCCAATATTCAGTTGGCAGTGAAACGTTACGAGTTGTGGGAGCACAAGCGGATGATTAACTAAATAAACATATATCTATCTATATATATATATATATATGAATTTACAAAACAATCAAATTGTGTGTAAAATGTTCATTTTTATGAAATTATAATTATCATTTTGTTATTGTTATTTATTTTTTATTTTTTGCTGTTTGTGTGTGTGCTTCAAACCGGTTGCAAATATATAACGTCACAAAGTGAGTTTTGTGTGATCACCCACTTAAATGGGAATTCCCCCCCCAAACAAATGGTTTTTTTTCTTTAAAAGAAAGACGCACCCTAGTAGGAAATATATATATATATATGTATATATAGATTGGTCTATCTAATAAAAGTATGAATGTATTTGAAAATTTATCAATCTTTTAATCAATTTCTATTCTTTCTCCTAATAGAAATAGAACAATTGCATTGCAAAGATATTGTTTCCTTATATAATGCGAGAATTGTTGATATCAGTGAATTATTTTATATACTAGATAATATTCAAGTTGTCCAAGTTGTTTTGTATGGACAGTTAAACAAATAAACATGACTAAAACACGAATGGGTTAAATGTTTATATATATATGTATATATATATATATATATATGTATAACTCATAGTTCTGCCTTATTTCATGAATTTTAACATTTGTATTTTACACTTAACAAAACCAAGACTTGGCCCTAACTAAAATGTACTAAATTATTGTATAACTGCAAAAAAAAAACACATACCAAATTGATAACAAAATTTAAACTGATTGAGATACAGGTAGTGATCAACAGCAAGGTAAAACAAAGATAGATATAGAGAGAAAGAGGAGGAGGGGGGGAGACTGGTCCTTCAGGTTTGACCACAAGCGTTTCCCATTGGCTATGCAAATGTTGAAACTGACTCTCGCTACATGCAAAGTGCTTTTTATGTTAATTTTACTTAATTTTCTTCTTTTTTTTTTTTGTGAACAAAAAACAACAAGAAAAAAAAAACACAAATATCCATTGCAAAATAAAGTCAAAAACGTCTGTAAGAAAGAACTCTGTTTGTTTTTTTCCAGCTAAAAGTGTTTGTTTACTATTGATCAGTTATAGATATATATATATATATATGTACACAATGAATATTGCTTGGTGTATGTGAAATCTTTTGGTGACAAAGTCCATTGATCTATTGCAAACAACTTTAACAAATTAAAAAACAACAACAATTTCATTATTAAACAAGTGCCAGTAGGTAAGTGTCAATATCATATAGATAAGAATAAGTTTTTTTCATAAATATTTTTTTATGTTATACTATTAAGAGGAATTTCTTCTTCTTCTTCTTTTTCATCTTGGGCGATTTTTATTCTAATTTTGGACCACTTATATGGCAGGGGATTAATTTATGCAACTTAAATGCTTTCAGTTTATTTTTATAGTTTATTCTGAGAAGAAAAAAAAAAAAACTTGGGATTTTCTATACATCTTTTTTCTATTATAGAAAAGATGTGTTGAACTTTAGCCCTAGTCACATGGCAAAACCAACAAAAAGAATACTAAGAGGCTTATCACATTATTTCAGAAAGTCTCTATTTATTTGTTTTTAGCATCATTTTTTTTGTTAAAGTATAAAAAAAAAGAGAAGAAAAGCTAAAAGATTAGTTAGCATTGATCTACATAGAGTTGATACATTACAAAACTTTTATCTTTGGGAAGGGTATTTTTTATGTTTTAGATCAATTTCAAATGCTGTTAATGTTGTTGTCTTTTTATCTATTAGGAAACATATTATATTTAATAAGTTTTATATTGAGATTGAGTATTAAAGTAAACCAAATCCATATCAAACTTATTAGTAATTAAATAGACTAAAGTATTCCAATCTTGAAAACTTTTTAAACACTAATACTAATTAGCTAAACAATGATATTATACTAAAGGAAACTATTTCATTTTTAAATACCTTTTCCCCTTTAAGGAGAGTAAGAAGAAAAAATACTCAAAATCAAAATGTCTTAAGTTATTTGGAATCTAAAACTATTTGTTTACTATAATACCTTATATGAGAATGGGATATAGCATTTATTTATAGAAATAACCGACAATTTTTTACCTCTTTATAGAATAATATAAACTAGTATTGAATATATATTTTTAAGTATAACCATTATATGGTTAATAATTATATTAATTTATGTTATTTTAAGTCAAAATTTTAGAATTTAGACAACTTCTCAATATCATATATAGTTTTGAAATCTCTTGGTTTGGAATATTAAATTCTATTTACAAAATTTTTTCATTTTAAAATTTTTAGAAATAATCTCTTAAGTAAAATCAGAGGAGAAAATTGAAAACAAATAAACTTTTTATTAGAATTGTAGAAAAAAATAGAAAACAAATTAACATAATATTAGAATTATATTTTGAAATTCTTTTTTAATACAGAAAACCAAGTCAAATCAATTGGAATGCTTTCAAAATATGATTTTTTGCTTTTTACAAGATTATATTAATATAGAAAAAACATTTACATCTATGCAAATATTATAAATAATTTTCTTTTTAAAATTAATAATCTATCTGACGATTTGTAAACAATTTCCTCAAGTATAGATCAATATGCACATATTATATACAGAGATACAAATGCATACAAATATAGAAAGAAAAAAAAAAAAGAAAACAGATTTGAAATTTCTAGTAATATAATTTACAATATTAGAGCAAAAATCTCTCTGTCTATGGGGGCTGAGTCAGAGTGTCTAATTGCAAATGACTGGTATTGAGAATACATACCTTTCGGTAATACCCATTTATATGTTCAATACACGTATCCAATAACTTTATTTTCAAAGCTCGACAACTTTGCTAATTGCATGACAAACGAGTTGGTTGGCTTGAATGGTGGCTTTTATATACATATATATATATTTTCAAAAAAAAAAAAAAAAACTAAATTAAACACTTGTTGCACAATTTTGAGTCATCGTTAATTGGTAGAATGGGAACCAATGATAGACAGAGAAAGAGAGGAAGAGAGATAGAACATGGTAAACTGCATAGTTTACATACCAAACCACTTGAAAAATATTTTCATCTTTTGGACATTGCCAGGTTCTAGTTTTCCTATATCCAATAGATATATATATATTTTGGCTTTATGTATATTGAAGATTTCTTCAACGTACAAATTAATTTGTTTACACTTTTGCACATTTGGCCGGGCAATTGTTGTTGAATATTGTTTATTGTTTTGCTTTGAGGTTTTTTTTGTTTATTTCAAATTCATTCGCAAGAGTTTTTCTTCTATTTTTTTTTGTTTCCCCTGAGTTTTGGTTTTCTGAAAAGTTCTCAAAAGTTCAACAGAGAAATGACAAATGATATTTGTAAATATTTGTATCATCAATTGCATGGCTCTTTGTATTTGTATCTATTTGTAATAGTGCAATGTATCTGTAACTTACATTTATGACCATTACCTATACAAGCATACATATGTAGTTATTAAAGTACTTCCTTTCAATGTTCTCTAGCACGCACATGGGAGTTTTTTTTTTTTTTTTTTTTTTGTACCCACACCCAACGACTCCCTGGCAGTATTCAGTGTAATGAAATTACAAGTTAATTAATTAAATGCATTTTTTGTAGATATATATAAACCGGCTAGCCATTCCATTCATTTATATCTGTCTCTATCTGACTAGTCGCTGATTCCTAACATTGTTCGACTTCTGATGGGGAAGTTAGTTATTTCAGTCGGTAATAAATTCACACTGGGGCCAACACATTGCTCCCTTGCGGGAGTTCTGTTAAATCTCAAGCATCTAACAATTTAAATACCCTACAACTACCATAAAAACGTCTCGTTTATCAAAAACAAAAAAACACAAAAAAAAAGAAAACACAACCACAAAAACAAGGCAAAAAAAAAAAAAAAAACAAATATAATTAAGGCATTCCTATGCTTTTTTTTTATGTTTTAATAGATACTCTTTGGTTAGGCTTTGTAAATTTTGCAAATATCTTGGCTATCATGTTGTTAATTCAAGGTTAAAAAACAACTTGACTTATAGATAAATTTCCACATTTTATTATTAAATTTTTAAAGTTAAATGATTAAATATATTTTCTTAATATTTCTTGAAAAATCTTCAAATTGGAAATATATAAGTTTTAAGCAAAGGATTCTTAATATTTCTCTATGAAAAAGCATGAATTTCTATTTAAATTTTAGCAAAGATTTTAATACAAAAATCATAAAAAAAGCTTAAAAAATAATTTAAAAAATTTGTAATTGAAAAAATAAATGTATTTCAAATGTATTTTTATTGCATTTCATAATGAGATATTAAAGAGTATTTAATATTTACCATCTCATCATCAGTTTTATGTTAATTTTCATTTCAATTTCATTTTAATTTCTCCTGTTTTTATTTTTGTTATTTTTTTTTTTTGCTTCTTCTAAGCTTTGCAAACAAAAAAGAGTCTTTCATCAATTTTAATGATGGGGAAACAGAGAAACAAGTGTTGACGCTCATCTATCTTTCCAATTTTCTGTCTAGTTAACTTACCTCCTCCTACATCCCTGCCAGATACAAACGATTGTACAATATTTGGCTAGCTTTATCCATACATTCATCCATCTATCCAGCCATCCGTCTGTCCGTCCGTCCGTCCGTCCATCCATCCATGCATAAATCTATACATTCGACCCACCCACATTCGCGTACATTTCCACTCCTACATACTACTAAATGGCAATCAATTGAATGAATTTTTGGAGGGCATGGCCTATGTTGAAAATTTTTTTTTTTTTGACACGTGTGTGTGTGTGTGTATATAAGTGTTGAACTCATCCTTTGTTTATAGAGGCTAAAAATACAAAAGCTAACTGAAGAATTTTCACACGAATTAAAAAATAAATGGAAACTAGAGGCCGAAAAAGTAAATGCCGTCAATGGGTCAAAATAATAATAATACAAAAATTTGTTGAAATTGAAAACATCCTCGTAATATGGTACAGTGAATACTAGAAAAACCAAATATCTTTTATATTAAAATTTAATATTCTAAAAATAATGAAAACTGTATCAAAATTTGTTTAATAACAAAAGTAAATTTTATAAAGATTTTCTTATTAATTAATATATACACACATTGTTAGTCTATTAAATTAGTTAATTAGTTCCTATCCTGACCTAGTCAATTGTTTATAGAACTTTCTAGTTGATGAGTTGTGTTTTCCTTTTTTTTATTTACCAAACTTTTGAGTAAATTATTAATTGTATTATCAGTTGAAAATGTGGTTTTGGTCATATCGTGTGATCACTGTAACAGTGCCAGTACTTAACTGGTAGGTAGTCTAGTCTAATCTAAAATATACCTATATATATATATATATCTCACCTCAATTTTAATGTGGTGAGTTGGTTCAGTTGGTTCTTTGTGGCTTGTTTTCTGTCTTTACCCGCTGAGGAGACATACACGATTAGTTTACTTCGGCTTCTGATAGGAGGAGACCAACCGCAAAAATGTTGATAATAAACGAAATATAAAAACTCAAAAAAAAGAAAAGAAAAAAAATAAAAGAAAGAAGGAAATATCAAAATAAAAACCACACACACACACACATAAACAAGAGAACTTGAAGAAAAGGAATAAAAAGAAGGAAAAACAGAAAAACAGATTTGCCTGATACCAACAAAAAAAAACAGTTTTATATCATATTTTCACAATTAAAAAACGACAAAAAAAAATAACACTAACACACCCAAAAATTTACATTAATAACTTATTAATGTGAGTTTGTTTTCAAATTTTGTGTGAATTATTATATAGCATAAACTATATTTATATATATTTATTTTTATAGTTATGGCGTTTAGCATGATTTCCCTTTTAATGTATCTTGGATTTTTCTTATTGTTTTGTAAATTAAAAATTGCATTTAAATTGTGTATACGCCCCGTGTGACACATT
Source organism: Drosophila neocordata (assembly GCA_018903615.1). Classification (NCBI taxonomy): domain Eukaryota; kingdom Metazoa; phylum Arthropoda; class Insecta; order Diptera; family Drosophilidae; genus Drosophila; species Drosophila neocordata. The sequence goes on from JAEIGI010000001.1 coordinate 2,501,429, forward strand.
CATTGCTCCCCCCTTTTAATAGAAGCTTTTGCCGCCGATTATTTTGTGATTTTTTTTTTTTTTTTTATGATTATTATTATATATATATATTTATTTATTTATCAGCACTCGATAAATCTTGCGTATATATTTTTTTTTTTTTTTTTCGTTTTACTCACAAACATAATTTTAGTTAAGTGCTGGTTCATTAAAATGGCTTTTTAATAGGATTTTTTTGTGGGCTTTCAACAGCTGCCACTAAAAGTTCTCTCACTCTTTTGGGCCAAAATAGATTTTCAGTTAGTGTCATGAATCAGCAAATCAAATCAAAATCTTTTATTACATACTCCCCCCATAAGGTTTAGTTCATGTACGTTCCTTTTTTTTTTCTGAGTCATCTTTTGATATGAATTATAATTTTTTTAATTTTTTGCTTATTAAAGTTAACTTTGTTTTAGTGAAATTGTTATCATTAAACATATTAATCTTTAGTTGTATGTATTCAAAATAGCAAACAGAGTCTTAGTTATTATTCTGATTGATCGGAATATAAATTTTTTGTTATAACGCATTCAAGAATTCTGAGTTGGCCAAACCATCTGCTTTCCATAAACAAATTACTCAGTGTGTGTATGTGTGTGTGTTTTCTTATCGAGAGTGCTTCATATTTTCATTTTTTTTTTTGTTTTACGTTATTTTGAATGCTTTTTCGATATTCGAAAAAAAAAACACATTCAAGTGATGTCTCATGAAGAGATTATTGCAGAAATTTACAGAGTACATTGCACTATGAGTTTTGCAGCCAAGCAAGAGCTTTTAAATGATAAAGATAATCCGCATAAATCAGAAATAATTACAATTAAAATTAATAGCTTAACAGCAACAACAACATTAACAGCGGAAGCAACAACAATAACAAAAAAATCAACAAAATTATATCCAGAAAATACATCAACTTCAGTTATCAAAAAATTATACATATTTATTTTCGGTGAGCACCTGTAAGTATATCAAATGAGTTTCACCTTATTTTCACCTTATTTTATTTCCTTCTTGGAAATAAAATATTGCCATCTAGTGAAATAGTAAAAATAATATTACTCGTAGTATTCTTTGTCTCAACTTCTTGTAGATATATATACATATACATGTATGTATGTATATATAATTGTACATTGGTGAAGGTGCTGTCTATAGAGTATTTATGTCTTTATCTTATCAACATTATTTATATTGTGATGAAAACAACACTTTCCAACAGCTTGATATTTGTATACTATATATATATATATATGTATATGTACATGTTGTCTTTCCATTGAAATTGGCTTAAAAAATCATCATCATCATCATCCTTTTAATTGGATTGATTTCATTGATCTATATATAGAAAAATGACAGTTAGTTATCCAAAGAATGCAATGACATTTCTAAATGAAATTAAACCAAGGAATACTTTGAAAAACTTTCATTCTAGTTAATTATATGAAGTAGCTTAAATCAATATATATATATATAAGATTCTGTATAAATTGTGATAACAATCTCTTGTTAAACAATTATCATAGTTGTATATATATAGTTCAGGGTTTTCTTTGTCAGTTTTCTATGTAAATAATGTCAACGACCACGTAGAATATTTTGCTCCATAGGGATAAGTTAGTTAGTTTAAATGAAGAATAAATAAAGTCCTGTTACCGACTTTGTAAATACACTTTACCTTAGGGAAGAGAATGATATATACACATTTAAACAAGTTTTAATGTCAACTATTTGTGCAATAAACAACATTTATATTCCCCATTGAATTCTAAAGTAAACAACATGTGAATGATTATATATACAAATATATATATATATATATATCTTCTTTTATTATCACATTAAAATGCTGGCGTCATCTGGCGGATATTACCATTAATATGACCTTTTTTTTTTTTTGTTGAGGAAATGCTACGATGTTATTTTATATAAATTTAATGTTTTTCAGTTGATTTTTGTTAAAATATATTTTAAATTAAATACACAAATGCTTCAAAATTCTATATACTAAATTTAGAAGATCTTGTACTTGAGTAAATAGTTTAAAACACTCTAAAAGTATTGAATGAATATTGAATAATGGATAACTTAAGTGTGATTACAAATAATTTTCTCTACTAATAGTTTTTCTTTCTGTGATCAATTCTTTGGTTACCTAAAACACAAATTTGGCTAAAATTATATAACAAATGAAAATGTATCGTAAAACTTTAATAGTTAAAGTGAATTTATAAACTAAAAGATATTAGATAGTTCTTTGTATTTGTGATTATACCTAATTGTTGGATTATAGATATCATATATAATATATATAATGTTATTAGTTACAAGGAAGTGGATAAGTGCAAATTATATAGATAACTTAGAGATAGTGTAAGAGAGGGACCAATTTGGCTGGTATCCCATTAAGCAGGCCCAAAGCAAATTAGTGGTTAGCATTTCATTTGTTACGGTGTTGAACTTATTCAACAGGTTTTTTTTGTTTTTTTGTTTTATCTTTTTTTTTTTGGTAGCAAGGTCAAGTTGTTTTAGTGTGTCATGCTTTCAATTAGGTACCCCGGAATGCCTCCCAAGGGACAAGTGCTAACAGTAACCGAAGAGCTAACGATAATTTCTCATTCTCACCCTTCCCGCTATCCCAGTCGGCGCCACGACGGGGCATTAATCATAAGGTCAAAACAAAACACAAATGATGACGATAAATGGGAGCCAGCAAACATTTATGAATTCATGTTAAATTGATACTAACTGCCTTTGTCTGTCTGTCAGTCAATACCGGTGTCAACTGTCCTAATCGACCCCCCTCCCTTTGCCACACTTATCCTCTTACTCTCTCAATTGGTCAACCAATCATTTATACGCCCACGAACTTACCAAAAGTTTTCGCTAATGTTCTGCCATAAATTTATTACAAATGCGCAAGTTCTCGTCTCCTACCAATACAACTAACTAAATATCATATATAGATGGGCTATCTTATCGCTTAAATCATTATGGTAAATGGTTTTGGGTAGGTATGGGTGGGGGGCGGGGGTAGAAATATAAGCTTAATTTCATTGATCGTCTGATGATTGTTTGCTTTCGGTTGACATGGACAGCTGCCATTGTGGCCCATAGCCATTGCCATAGACACGAGCCATAATATAAAAGTGAAACATTGAAAATCAGCTAAAATAATTTATTACCTAACACACAATGTGAATTGGGTAAACATACATTAAACATTTAGAATATGCTATATAGATAGATATATTTATAGAAAATCGAAACAATTAATCGGTATAGTCCTGCACTTGGCCCATTTCAACAAACAAATATCAACACACATAAAATAAAAATTAATGTTTCTCTTGAAAGCAAAGCCTGAAAACAATTGGCCATAAAATTGAATTATGATCAGAGAGAATATTCTACCAATTCTCTATAATTTGAATGCCAAACAACAATTACTTAGGTTTTTTTTTTCTTTTTTTTTGATAAAAACAATAATTTTGAAAAACTATTTTGAAATATTTTTTAATGTATATTTGTAGAAGTTAGAATACAACAAAAAAAACAAGAAGGAATGGGATAGATAGATAGATAGATGAATGGATATATATGATAGATAGATAGTTAGATATATCTTATTATTGATAATCAGAAGTCGCCATAATCAACTATTTAAAAAGCTTAAAGTATAGACTATGATTCGTAATTGGAAAATATACACTGTTTAAAGGGTGATTTTTTAAGAGTTAAGTTTTTCAAGTTGTCAGCATTGGTTGATTTTGATGTCGAAACGTCATCGGTCAAATTTAAAAATGCTCGGTTAATAATAATGATTTCAACAAGACGGTGCCACCTGCCACACAGCTCGTGAAACAATGGACATGTTGAGGAATGAATTTAGTGAGCAGTTTATCTCTCGAAATGTTCCTGTGACTTGGCCGCCAAGATCATGTGATTTGACTATTTCTTGTGGTAATATGTAAAGTCGTTGGTCTATGCGGACAAGCCAAACACTATTAAAGCCTTACAGGATAACATAACACGCGTTATTCGTGGAATACAGGCCGAAATGCTAGAAAAAGTGCTGCAAAATTGAACCTTCCGAATAAACCATTTAAAACGGAGCCGCGGTAAACATTTACATGAAGTTATCTCTAAAAAGTAAATGGTAAAGATTAATTTATCGATCCCAATAAACATTTTGAATATATGATATCAATTTTTGTGTTTTATTCAATTTTTTCAAAAACTACGCTTTAAAAATCACCCTTTATATATATAGGTATATAGTTATTGTAATGAGAAGTGTTGAGGGAATATTAATTAGGGTAAGAGAAGAAATCAAAGCAAGTTCATTGTTCTCTCATAAATATATGCACATATATAGTTATATAGATATGATTGGGAATATTAATTGTTTAACCTTGATACACCAACTGCCGTTTGCTTCCTGACATTTATTTAAGAATTTACTTTTTTTATATATATTACTATTATTTATTTTTCAGAGCCTTCACAATGGCTAAACACGTACAACAACGTGGTGGATCAATTTATTGTGGCCTTAGTCTTTTGGCCATAGTTTGTCTTATACTATTCCGTTTATTACCGGGCACATCTCAATCATTTGGTGTCTATGCCATGACCAATGATCGTAATTATCATCATAGGGATGGCATTCATACCCCATGTACATTCTTCGATACAGTCAATTTAACTGGATATCAACGATTTCCCAATGGCAGTTATGAATATGATGGCATTATAATACCAAGCAATTTGGTTGGCTCATACGATTATATATACAAGGATCTTGTACAGAGAGTGGAAGTTGAACCACATATGCGTGGTTGCATTTGCCAATTAAAATCATGTATTAACATTTGCTGTCCATGGGGTGAGACATTCAATGGTGGCAAGTGTCGGAATGATACAGCTTCACGTAGTTGGCCCCAGCCAATGATTAATGTTACATTGGAGAATGGCACCATAAATACGGTGAATATTTTTAAACAGTTTAGTGTACAAAATTTTCGTCCATGCACCGAAATGTTCTCATTGCAACCGGAAGTTAATGATTATGATTCATATATAATATTTAAAAATGGTACAATGTTACGTGAAGATGATATGGTATATATAAGAAAGAATGAATTTTGTTTGGTGGCATCGTATATAAATGAAACGGATACATTCTATAGCTTAAATCCGGCTAATTGTGATATGAAATCGGAAAAGACAACGGTAAAGATAATAAATGCTTATGGTAAGTATTGATTGATTGTAATTCTCTAATATATTATTATATTATATATATATATATATATTTCTTTTATTAGCCATGTTATTCTCCATACCATTTATGCTGTTAACTATTGCCGTCTATTTGTTAATACCAGAATTGCGTAATCAACATGGTAAATCATTGGTTTGTTACCTTCTGGGTTTATCCATTGGCTATTCAGTTTTATGCGCTGTCCTTTTAATGAAACATCTATATCCAGAGGGTTTATTATGTAAAGTTTATGGCTATACGGCATATTATTTCTTTATGGCCGCATTCTTTTGGTTAAATGTAATCAGTTTTGATTTGTGGCACAATTTTCGTGGTACACGAGGCATTAATCGTTTCCAGGAGAAGAAACGTTTTGCATTCTATTCATTATATGCTTGGGGTACGGCTTTAATATTTTTGGGTTTCACCATATATGCCCAAGAGTTAACCGATTGGCCACATTCAATTAAACCAAGTATTGGCGATGGACAATTCTGTTGGCTGGATATGCATACATGGGCAGGAATGATATATTTCTTTGCACCGATAATATCAATCATTGGAGCCAATACAGTGATGTTTATAATGACGGCAGTTAAAATTCATGGGGTACAACGTGAGATGGCTAAGATAATTGCACGAGAGGATAGTACTAAAAATTTACGTACCGAAAAGGATAAGTGAGTAATAAACAAAACCAAATTATTAATAATAATATGACAACAAAAATTTTCCATTCTCATTTCTTAGATTTGGTCTTTTCCTGCGTTTGTTTTTAATAATGGGTGTTACTTGGTCATCAGAGATTATATCCTACTTTGTGGGCAGCGATCAGAAATGGTCAAAAATCTTTTATATATCGGATCTATGTAATGCCATGCAAGGATTTCTCATCTTTATGCTATTCGTAATGAAGAAGAAGGTTAAGCATTTAATAACAAATAGGTAAGTTGTACAATACTTTTTTTTTAAACTATTCGTAAACTGTCCCCTACTACACAACAATTGCACAATTTTATATACATACATATATACGTATATATGTATATAAATATAGTAAATACATATATTAGTTTTTAACTGTGTAAGTCCAAGTTTATAGTTTACTCACTCACACCTGTTTTGTTGTCTAAACACCTATTTTCTTTCCCCCTACCCCCTACCCCCCTTACACCTTCTACTATGTCTTGTAAAATTTTTATTTTTGGAAAAATGAAAAAAAAAAAAAACCCTTCTTAGAACCATACGAGTGCGCAGTTTAAGGCAAACAGAGAGTGTTACCCTGGCTGGGAGCACATATTCAATGCGTCAACGTTTCATGGATGCCTCAAATCATATACGAAAATTGGTTGTGATACGAAATGCATTTGCAAATTCCACAAGTGCTGTACATTCACACACTGTCTAGTGTAAGGATATAGACCCATAATATATATAAATAAATATCTATAACTGATTTAGCTCAGTGTTGTCTGCCATGTGATAGGTTAATTCAATTACAAAATAATTAATACACTTTCTCTACTTAAAACTTTTTTGCATGCACAAAATATTTGAAAACTTTCCACTGCATTTTCTCTCCCTTTTCCCCCCCCCCCAAAAAAAAAGAAGCTTTTTATGTATATATATCAAAAAAAAAAAACAATTCCCCTCTACTCTCCTCTCTTCTGTATTTTCGTTGTCCAGAATGCTTTCGATATCGCTAATGCAAACAAGCAACAACAACAACAACAGTCATCATAGAAAGCAGAATAATTCTAATACCGACACAAAATCAAATCAAACCAAACACGAACCCAACATAATAGCCCTAACTACAACCCAATTAAACAGTTAAACAGCAAAACAAACAATTAAACAATTGAGCAGTGAACAAAAAAGAAGCTAGAATTAATAATAATAATAATAATAATACAACAACAAAGAAAACGTAAAGAAAACCGTCCATTACCAAGTCCTAGTAGTACCTAACAACAAAACTATATAAAAAAAAAAAAAAAAGAATACTAAAATCAACAACAACAAAAATATGTATCGTATCCGTAATTCTCGCCTGAAGACTAACGAAGCAAAAGCCAAGCGGTTCATGCCAATCAAACTCTACCAACTCAACCTCAACGGTCTCAACAACCGATGTGCATGCCGTCCATCAGCAGGGAAAATTAAAACTGAAAACAACAGGACCCAAACAGAATGCCCTAGTGAAGCAGCAAACCAATAAGATTGATCCTTAGAGCAACAGCAACTGTAAAACTTCTGCCCCCCAAAAAAGACAAATAAGAAAATGAAATGAAATCAAATGAAATGAAAATGCAAAGCAAAATCATAAGAAAAAAAAAAAAAAAAAAAAATTATATAAAAAATAAAAAAATTAAAGGTAAAGAGTCTTCTATTAAGGTTGCGGCTTATATATATAGAGTAGAGTAGAGCTAATTATAATTAACCAATCTTTCAATTTCAAATGAAATTCTAATATATCAATTGTTGGCATTTTCACATTTTATCTTTAACTAAAACAAAAAAATAATAGAAAAATCTCGGAAATTTAGTAATTATATAATATATATATGTTTTTATATGGAATAGCCAATTAGCATTGCATGTTTTAATATATATATATAATATGGTGCCGGTTATCTAACTATCTATCTATCTGTCTAACTATCTAAATCATTCATCTATCTATGTATCTATCTATCTATTTTTTTTGTGTATTAACTAACGCTGAAAACAATAACAACAAAAAAAAATATGTACTAAACTTTCAAAACTCAATTAACCAATTCTAATCAGTTTTTTCGGCATTATCTATTCCCCCATAACCACATGGACAACAACCAAATAGATGCTCGAGTGCCAGTGACAGTAGCAATCAACGACAAAGTCAATACTCTACAAAAACTACATCCAGTAGTGTTGCAAATTTATCGCTGCATGAGAAGAATTCGGTGGAAAAGCCATTGGTATCAACTTTAGATCATCATCAACAACAGCAACAACAACAACAACAACGCACTACCACCTTTCATTAAATGAAGCGAAAAGAAAAAAGAATGAAAGAAAGAAAGGATATATGGATTAAAAGAAAAGAGAAAGTTTGATGACAATTATAATACATTTTCCAATACATTTCTTCGTTCTCTATCTATCTCTCTCTCTTTTTCTGTGTGCGACCGCTTCAGCATCGAATAATATTTGGGATAGGAAAGCCATATTATATCGTAGTTTATGAAAAGACACTAAATATATATTGCTAGGAACTTTCTCTTTACTCTCTACTAAGTACATCTTATATAATACAATTATTATCCATTCACTATAAGTACCTAAATGTTCTATGTATGTATGTATGTGTGTATGTGTGTGCGTGCGTGTGTACGTGTCTGTGTCTGTAAGTACATTTGCAAGTACTTTCCTTTTTTTTTTTCATATATTATATATCATTTCAACCTGATTAGTTTTATAAGCACGCTTCCCAAAAAAAAAAAAAAAACGAAATCCCTTATTAAAATATAGTAATATATATATATATAAAGAAAATATATCATCTGGGATATGAATAAATATTTCAAATCCCCATAAAGCAACAAATTGAAAATGTGTAATCAAAGGAATTGTAATTGTTTATAATAATTTGTTCTTTTTTTTCTGTTTATGTTTTTTGTTTTCGCCTTATATACGTACTCGACACGAAAAAAAAAAAATAAGAAGTAAAATCTACTACTTGCATGTCAAATTAAATAAAGCCAAAGATACAAATCATACAAAAATGCCAAACAGGATAACAAAGGCACTGCTTGTTTGATATCCTTTAAAAAAATACAAGTCAATATTCAAATTTAGTTGCAAGTTCAAAACTAAATTTGAAAATAATATTCAGATTATAATTGAAACTAACAAGAAATCAAACAAGCTATGCTTTTGCCTCACTGTTGTTTTTGGAATTCTATATTTTAATGTAACCAATTTAAGGAAATTTTTCAAAGGTAAGCAATAATTTAAGCCAGAACAACATAAGTAAATATTTGTTAAGGAAAGTATATATATATATATAAGATAATCACATAAAATAGGATCTACATGTATGACATGTGACCATGGTCATAACTTGCTTCATAAATTCCTTCACATTTTCTTTATATATATAGAAAAATATTAAAAACTTTTGGCACCGTTTAAACAACACATAAATCTTATAATTTTCATCATATTAGAAAGATTTAAATGATTTTTAAAACAAAATTCTTTTTATAATATTTAATTCACTTTAGATAAATCTTTCATGATAACAATTCTAAATCATTTATCAGAGTATTTAGAAAAAGTATTCAACTATGTATTTATATATTCATATAATTATCGTTATTTACTTAATACAGTGAAGGCTCTCAAAACTGATAATTATATTACGTATAAAAGAGTTTATAGTCCCAAAAGTAAGTCTTTTTTCTTATTCTTTATTTCACAAAAATAGTTGCGGTGATATTTGCTTTAGGAAGGTTTTACTGTATGCTATCATAAAACCATGACAAATATTGTTTATATCAATGTTGAACGTTCACATGGCCATAAAATGATTAAAAATTTATAGCCATGTATGAAAAATGTATAGACGACGGCTTTGTCAACAACCTTTTTTCTCAACTGACTTGACTTAGTTTCAATCATATTAAACATATACAAAAACCAGTATAATGAACTATATATACAAACATATTTATAAATATATAGAAAGGGACTTTTTTTCTTTATGTTTTCAGCCATTAAAACACCATTTGGGACAAAACAATTAAAAAATTCGAGATATAAACATACAACACACAATCAAAATTCCTAAAATCTCATATTAACATTTAAAATTAGCAATCAAAAAGGTTTTTTTTTTAACTTTTACCATTTTAAATCTTTTAACTTTATATGTATAATTAAGTTTATTTAGTTTTTAATTGAAAAACCTAACCTATTTCCAAGCAACTAATATAACCTTTCTATTATAAACATTGCTAAAACTTTATATTTTCAAGTTTTCACTAAACTTGATCACTAAAATCACATTTTCACACCACTGTAAGCTTTTAGCTAAAAAGCTTTTGTCTTGTTGATGAGTGAAAAAGCTGACAGCTTTTAAATGATATGTTAATCCAAAAAAGTATTTTTTTTTTGATGTTGTCAGTTGATGTGCGCAATTCACTTAAAAGTTCCCGGCTAAACCAGCTGTTTCTCTGACTATTCGACTATCTGACTCTGCTCAAACTTGGAAGCTACCACAAAGCAACCGATAAAAAAAAAACAAACAAACAACAACAACAATCAAATTGAATTTTGAATGAGCAGCTCGCCCCGCCGTAATGGTTTTGTCTGAGATTCGATGACTATGCTTGATATCCGAAGGTAGATGGTTGGTATAAAGAGAGAAAAGGTAAAGAGGGAAGGGGTGGGGGGACAAATGGGGGACTGGGAAGTGTATTGGTTGGTTTGGTTTTGGTTTTGGTTGCTGTTGACTGGTACTACTGGGCCCAGAGTCTAATCAGTTAGTATGTTTTTTATTCTTGGACGGCATGGAGCGTTGTTGTCGTTGTCGTAGTCGTTGCGGTTGCTTGTCATGCTCTTGCTGTTGCCGGTTTGTCATTTAGAAATCCGCGAGAGAGTCTTCAAAAACCAAATGTATTGTTGTTGTTGTTGTTGCTTATGAGATTCTGTTTAGGTTGTCGCAATCGTAGCCGTTTTTAGACATTCAGCGTCAGAGTCAGTCCAACAGTTGTTGTTGTTGTTTTTTTTTGTCAATTTGGATTTTGGTTTATTTGTGCGTGTGGTTGTGTTTGTGTGTGTGCGTATTGCATAAAAGTCCAAATAGTGTGAAGAAAAAAAACAACAAAAATAACAGAAAAATATGTACATATGTATATATTTTTGCTGCTATTTATTTATTTAATTCTCAAACAAGCTAAAGTTTTGACGTCAGTAAGGGAAATTAATAAAACATATATCTATATATATATATATATATATATATGTATATATAAAAGACGAAACGAAAGAAAGAAACAGAAAAGACCATGTTAATTATTTATTTAGCAATCAGTACACAAATTCTGTGTCTAATACAATCCATGGAAATTGCGTCAATTGTCCATCCATGTCCATATGCAGATACAGTTAATATAACCGATGGACTAAGAGATAAGGATGGTTCCTATTCGTATGCCGGTATAGTGATACCATCAAATCTATTGGCCGAATATAATTTTAAAGTTATCGATGGTGTCGAATATCGTGCACCAAAACATTTACGTGGTTGTGTTTGCCAATTAAAGCCATGTATTAGTTTTTGTTGTCCCACCGAAATGGTATTTAATGCTGCAACATGGAATTGCACTAAACCGGAACAATTGCGTCAAATTAGCCATGTGGAGGTAACATATAGAAATCATAGTATCGATCAATTAAAGATACAGGAACATTTTGTCATACGAACGGAATTGGGATGTCGTAATAAATTTTTGGATAAGAAACATGAATCATTTTGGCAATGGGATCTATATGAAAATGGTACACTATATCGTGACGATAGATATTGGAGTACGGATGAATATTGTTTCACACCATTGGAGCATAAGTCAAATGTGTGGGAGTTGACACCACTGAATTGTGAACGTTTTCAACGTGGATATCGTGTATGGATTTATGCTATATGTGAGTAACACTATATATAAAGTTATTTGTTGTTAAATTGAATGTTTCTCTCTTTCTCTCTCTTTTTTAGGCAGCATTATAGCCATAATTATTAACATATTTATACTCTCACTATTGGGATCAGTGAGAGAGGCACGCAAAAGTCATTATGGACAGCTGATTATCTATTATTTACTCTCTGTCATAGTTGGTTACTCTTTATTAGTTTATTTGGCTCTTAAAAATCCCATGAATCTCTCCCATGAAGCATGTCGAAATATAGGTAAGTTATAGATACTCTACCTCTCTCTCTCTCTCTCTCTCTATCTCACTCTCTCCATCTCTCTTTCTGTTTATAATTTGTTTAATAATTATTTTATATATATATATATATATTTAATTTCAGGCTTATTGGCATATTTCTGCATCATGTTATCATTTGTCTTTTTGGCCTATTGCAGTTTTGATTTTTTGCAAAAATTTCAATTGAATTCTATTAGAAATTGGTTACGCAAATTATCATATTTTATATTAATTGTTATAATAATTGGTTTACGTTATTTGGTTGCCTTTGCCCAGGATTCTAAATTACCAAAACATTTTAAGCCTGGCATTGGAGAGGATTATTGTTGGTTTGATGGTAAATTAATAAATTTATTAATTAACAATTAAATACTTAATTAAATTGTTTCTCTTCTTTCTTTCTGTCTTTTTTTTGCAGTACGTCTTTGGGGTATATTAATCTATTATTATTTTCCCATATTATTACTTTTGATATTTAGCATTGTTTGCTGTATTAGAGCATATTTTGCCATTTATCAATTACCGGAGGATACTCAATATATATTGGGTACACAATTGAAAGTCATGAAAATACAGTAAGTTATTGATTATAGATTGATTATTGTGTAATTCTATTTTGAATTTTATCTATTATAGTTTTTATGCCTTCTCCGGTTATCTAATTGGTGTCTCCGGGGTTTGGTTGCGTGAGATCATTGTTTATATTATGGCACGCATGCGTGAACATTTCTTTATTATTGACTTTTGGAGCGGGATTTGTATATTGGGACTGGCTATAGCCGGATTTATATTACTATTGGGTAGAAATATGCATGTGAAAACCTGGTGGGCCATCAATGTGTAAGTAAAACTAATCAAAGAAGTTAACTTCGGCCTTGCCGACGTTTGTATACCCTTGCTGCGTTTAGACTAATTAACTATTTTTGTTCTGTCTTTTCGGTTTTTCCGTGCAATTTTAAAAAATTAAAAAGGATAGAAAAGAGAAATTTCTTTTTACCTACTACGCCAAAACCATTTCATCGCGGGTCCGCTTATATACCATCAATGCTGTTTGTCTCTTTCACACACCACCTGTTGATATTTGTTGTGTATTTTTGGCGTTTAAAGTCAATTAACTATATCTTATAGTAGTCCGATCCGACTGATTTTCATACTTCATCTGACTGATTAATTATAGAGCTTATCTACCAAGTTTCAAACATTTAGCTTAATATTTAAGGTCTATTACAGGCGAAGAAATAGACAGACATCTGAGTAATACCCTCTGCAAGGACATAAAGATAATTTAATTATTATTTTCTAAATTAAATATCTAAAAAAAAAATGATTTCTTATCTATTTTCTTCTAAAGGGAATCAAGTCAAACCGATTTGAGTATTATCAATGCTCGGGTATATAAATTTGATGAGAAAGGAGATCTAAAATCACCTGGTTAGTATTACAAAATAATATATATTAAATTTTTTTTTAGAATTTTTTGTTAACAATATTTTCTTTTTATTTTTTATTTGACTTAGACTCACCGTATCAGCCAACAGTGACATCACTTTAAGAAAGAGTATCTATCTGTGTCTATTTTATCTCTATCTCCCTCTAAACTCTGGTATTCATTTAGTATATAAGTTTTAAGAAATGTTTTGTAAGTATTTCACATAGTCTAATAAATATTTGAAAAAAAGAAAAGGAAAAACATTCATTATATATATATTGATCTGTAAATATCGAATGGTTAACATCTGTCAAGAAACTCACACGGCATTTCTCACCTATAAAAACCGCAAAAATGCATTTACAATGAATGCATATTAAATCAATTTGGTATGGTCGCATTTTATGAAGGAACAACATGTTGATATTACACAGGCATATATAACAATCTGATATATGTATATATATATAGATATAAATATATATATATATAAATGTAATCAATTATTTGACATAAACTAGCAATCTTTATTCTCACAATTTAACAACTTCTTTAGACGATTTTGTTCATCTGTTTTTACGATGACGTTGAATTTGTTGGTATACTAGAAGAGGGAAGGGTCAAGAGATGGGGTTTGTTTTGGCTACCGCATGGATTAGCCACAAGTCAAGTGGCACGCAACAAATGTACCGTTAATGACGCAATTGACAGTAGTAGTCTGTCCATTTTATCTATCTATCTATCTCTGTTTCTACCTTAGTCTCTATCTCTATCTTCTTGTTCGATGTCTATAAACTGTGTGTGTTTTTGTGTGTGGTTTTTGGTCTGCGTTTTACTTCTCATTAAATTTGAATCAGCCCATATAGAACTCTAAATACTCTATTGAAAATAGTTTAAGGCAGTCAACAAAAAAAAGTAATTTTTGTGTAGTTTAAGTAAGATTTTTCCAAATTTCTATATTTAAATTATAGTTAAGTTTATGTTTATAAAACTTTCTTTATTCTATTAAATAGAGAACACTATGTAAACTTCTCAATGAACAATGATTTAAGTTTACCTTTAATATTAGTTAATCCAAAAAGATAATGCTTAAGCCTTAACTGAAACCATTACCGCAATCGTATAATAATCTTTAGTTTTTATCTGTGGTTGAAACTTAAGCTTTTTAAGTACTTAATATTTATACTAAAGAAAATAATAATTGTTAATAATGAGAAATAAGAAATTAATAGGAAAATTGTTTATTAAAAATTATAATTTATATAGGGTAAATCTATCAAAATTTATAGTTTTTGCAGGTCAAAAAGGTATCGAAATCGAGTACAATTTTTATTTAAATTATTCAAAAGAATATCTGAAAATTTATATACTTTTGTATTGGTTAATCAAACCATATTTCTTATGAAAACATTTAAGAAGGTTTAGCAAAGAATTAACCTTTTAAGGAATACTAAAAAAAGCGAATCTATTTAATCGATATAAATTTTTAAAAAATTATAAGATTATCCCTTCACTTTTCTTACACATTATAGGGTGTTTATTTATTTGATAGGCCCGATCCAAAACCTTCTCGAGGCACACTACATTTATTTTATTTTGTTTTTTCTGTTTTTTTCAGTTTTTTTTCTTTTTCTTGCTATTTCTCCCATTTTGGTGGTGTAAACAAAAACTAGAAAACACCCAAAGTAGTGAGTGTGAGCGCCACCACCAGTGCCTGCCTGGATGTTCGTATTGTCTATTGGTCTATTGGCCATGCGGCAACTGCTTCCTCAGTCCAAGTTCAACCTGTGTCGGGTGCAGATGATCCGCTGGCCGTGAATTGACCGTTTCCTTTTTGCCTTTTTCCTCTTTATATTATTTTCGGGTTTTTTTTTCCCCCCCATTCTATATAAAAACGTTGCCATTCCCGCCGCACCTCCATCGACGTCATCGAGTGCATTATTTTGTTTTCCGTTATTTGATTATTTGGCAATCGCATAAATTCACGCTATTCATAAACATAAACATAAACATAAAAGCTGAATGTAAAACCAAAATGTCTCTGGCAATGGCGCAGCAGCAGCAACAGCAACAGCAACAGCGTTTCAAAAGAATCTATTTACATATATTCCTGCTGGCCTTGGTTTTTAAAAGCACGTGTGGCTACTATGAGGAAATGCGTTATCCTTGCGCCTTTATTGATACAAAAAATATAACTGATAGTTATTCAATGGATAGCTCCTTTAATGGATCCTATGTGCACAATTGGACTGTAATACCCAGAGAATGGGTGGCTGCCTATGATTTTATAATTGAGAATGGTGTACGAATTCCAGCTCGTCGTCATTTAAGGGCTTGTATGTGTAAACGAACACCCTGTATACGATTTTGTTGTCCTGATGGTATGATCTATGATCTAAATGAGAAACAATGTCGAAGACCTCTTATAACAAGGGGCATGGAAGAGCCATTGCCACCGGCACAAAGTCATATGGATATAGAGTTTAATAATGGTTCCCTTAGACATATAGAATTAAGATCCTTATATAGTATACATGTGGAAACACCATGTAAACATATGAAGGCACTTCGCAAGGGAGCGGATTATGTACATTGGACCCTACACGAGGTAAAAAACAAAATAAAAAAGGTCATTTCAGTATGCAAATTGTATATATCAATTTCTTACAGAATGGGACTATAACTCATCGTGGACATATGTTCACAAAACATTATTGTTTTACACCTTTATTATTGGCCAATTCTATATGGGATTGGCAACCTTTGGCCTGTGCTCCCGAAAAACTTCATTTCATATTGGGCACACGCGAATGGACTTATGCCATATGTAAGTAAAATTCACAAATATCTATTAGAATGTGGGCCAAAATGAAATTATTTTCAAAAATTTTTTAAAAATAGTTTAAGAAAGCCCATAAAAATAATTGCGCAAATGGGAAATACCAATCTAACAACAAAAAAAAAAAAATAATAATAAATAGAATATATATATATATATATATATATGTATAACAACAACAAATTTAATTTGTTCTATCGATTCTACAATTGATTGGCAGAGGCCGCCAATGGAGTAAGAAAAGGTGATGGGTAGAGAAACGATGCGTAAACTAATTTGAAAACCGATGAAACATCAACAAAAAAAAAGAAAAAAAAAAGTTTACTATAAAGAAATATTGGGAAAAGAAAGAACTAATGGCATATTGTGAAAATTCAAATTGAAAATGCCTTTTCTGCAGAATCTCTAGTATATATATCTATATGTATATTTAAATAGTTCTCAAGGTAATAGTTTATAATAGATCGAACATCCGCAATTGACACACCTGTGCTTCTAAAAGGGGCTCCCCTTCATAATGTCGTATAAAATCATGGAAATTGGAACAATCTTTCTCTATATGATTCCAAGATTTAAACTTTGGAGAGTTATTAACTAATATAAAAACTTCAAATTAAATTAATATAAAACTAAACTTTAACTATGCTCGATTAAATTCTTTTTCCATTTCATTTAGGATTGCAAAACTTTTAGAAATTTTGTTTTTATTTTAATCTATTTCTAAAACTTTCTTCTTTAAGGCCTCTTTATATCTATTATATCAATGTTCATTGTCCTTATTGTCTATACAATGTCCTCGGAAATGCGTAACTCATTTTATGGCATGGCCATCAAATCATATACAATCTGTTTAATGTTTGGCTATGCATTATTGATCTACTTGACCCTACATGATCCAGCCAATATATCGAAAGAAGCCTGTCGTATTATACGTGAGTGACTTGAGCTAACTGAAATCATGAAAAGTATTTCTTTAATGTCTGTTTTTTTTGGTTTTTCAGCCAGTTTTGCTTTAATGCTTTTGCTGTTATCCTTCTACATACTAAGCTTTATATCCTTTAAGCTCTATTTGAGCTTTCACGGTGTGGTTTTAACCAAATTGATGTTCTGGCTGATCTTTACCCCAATTGCCTGCATTGCCGTGGGTTGGTCCTGTTTCGTTTGTTTCAGTTATCATGGCTCAAAATTGGTATTTGGTGCCGACACTTGTTGGTTTGATCGTAAGTTTTAAGTGAATTATTATATATAAATATTATCTAATGTCAATTTTTTCTCTAATTTTAGCTCGCAATTGGTCTGTTATGGTTTATTTTTTTGCCCCAATTTTTATAGCTTGTGCTCTTAGTGGCTTCTTTTATGTATTGTCCTTGATCTATTTGAGCGAACAGCCTGAAATTGAGGCAGAGAAAAATGTTGAATCAATTGAAAAGAATCGTTTCAAATCATTTTGGAAATTCTTTGGTTATACAGCACTGGCCTGGTTTGTCTGTGTCTGCTCATTTGCATTTAATTATTATCGTGGCGAGAGATCACATTTAAATTATGCTGTTTGCATTTGCATGGCCTTCCATGGATTTGCAGCACTTTATGCTCTTATAGGCAAGAATCAACAGATACAAAATTTTCTGCGACGCATCGAGGAGAACAAGTGAGTTCTAATAATATTTATAATTAATGATAATTTATAATTCTTTGACAATCATATTAACAGTGATGATGAGATATCCGTGCCCATGTCCAGTTTCTAAAACTAATAAAGATTTGGAGGAGGAAGCAATCACAAACTCGTTTGAGAACAGAAAGCAATAAGTCGTTTCACAAACTCAAAAGCAATGCTTGCAAACCCTTAGCAAAGACACAAACCAAGAAAGCTTTAACTGTTTGTCTCTTTTATCAGTTTTGCGGCAAACTTTTGTTTGTTTACCTAATTTTTTTTTTAGTTAGTTGTAATTTCATTGTTTTAATATTAATTCGGTCGAAAAATAATTGTTAAATAATGTTATATGTATATGTATACACAGTATTTTTATAGTAATTTTTTTTCATGATTAAATCAATTTTAGAGAATAAAATGCTCTTATTAAATGCCAATAATGTTTAATTATTTTATATTAATTAAGAAAAAGGTTTGAAAAATAAATATATTGTTTTATTTGAAATAGAGATGAAGTTGGTTAAACGGTAGGCATTAAGAAAATTTTGAACTAAATTTATCAGCCTAAAAGTAGGCAGTACGAAAATGTCAATTATTTAGTGGGAATATAAATCGTTGGACATCAACAATTTAAATACGACACTAATAAATAATTCTGATTAAATAAATAACTGCTAAGGACACAGAACCATAAACTTTACTTAACTTAAAACGTAAAAGCCATAATCTAATAATAAACTACTAGACAAGTTTGTTAGCTTATAATTAAATAAGGCTATATATAAATGAAGTGGAGCATAATTTAGTTGCATTCATTTCTGGCCCAAGACTTGCTCAATTGAAAATACTATGAAATGAACCTTAAATATAACTATGTATGTATGTATGTATGTATATACAAATGTATGTATAGTCAGTTATTCCAGTTGAATCGAATTGCTTTCAATCTGAAAAACAAATACAATCACAAATACTTTGTACGCCATTCAGTATTGAATTTAAGCATCCCCAAGAACTAAACCAAAAACTCCTGGTACAACAATATACGTAAATAACGTAATTTACACAACAAAACAAACTTAGCCGCTGGCCAACAACTGCCTCGTGCTCTGCCTTCATCTCCTTCTCCTTTCATCAAACTCTTACAAATCTCATATCCAACAAGCATCCCAGCCATCCATACACTTTCCTTAACCACCTGCAGGCAGGCAACAGCAGCAGCATTGCCACCGTTACCGACACCGCTGACACCACCAAACACCACCATCGTAACCATTACCACTGCCAACAACAATAACAACAAATTGCTGCAAAAGGCTGAAGTTGATGCTAAAGTTGTGTGAGCCACATTGGACCATGGCCGAGAGTCCTGGTACTGCTATACTATACACTCCTTTTTTACCCATTTCCCCCGATAATAAGTGCACGCCGATTTTGTTTGACATCAGAGTTCAATGGCCGGGCACGCGAGAGCTCAACCCAGCTCTGTTCCTAGAGAAAGAGAGATGAAAGCAAGAGCAAGAGAGAGTGACAGAGAGAGAGAGAGAAAAACAGGGTAAGAGCGAGCGAGAGCTTGTCACAAGGGAAGCTACTTGCATCCTGCATTGAATTGCAAGCATTGGGTACAGCCTCCTCCAATCCCAATAAGTACCAAGAGAGGGCGGGTGTTTAACAGGAGAAGAGCGTCAGAGCGCAGTGTTGCGAGAGGTTCCACCACCATCAACGCCACCCACAAAAGCTTTTGCTCGTTTTGGCTGTCAAGCGCAAGGAATCAAGTGGAAAGTGAAACGAGAGACTGCCTGCCTGCTTGCCTGCTGCCTGCTCTTTTGATGTGGCCTCGCCCCGATGACGATGACGACGATGACGACGATGCCCCCATGCCGAAGCTGAATCGTTATGAATCGTCGTTTGGTCCTGCTCTTTTTTATCATCGGCTGCCTAGCTGGCTGGCTGGGCATACAGCAAGCAGCATGGGGCTCTGGGCTCCAAGTTACGAAGCTCCCAGCTTCGTTTCTATTCTATTCTATTCTGTTCTGCATTGCTCCGCTCTGCTCTGCACTGCTCTGCTCTGCCGTATATATATATATATATATATATATATATATATATATATATGTATATACCTTATGTTTTTGTCCTCTTTAGCCGGTTTTGTTGGATCGATAAAACGTAGTAAAAATTTGTGAGCTCGTAGTAATGGAAGCTGGATGGGATGGAAGGAAGAATAAATGCCAATGCGAGTGCGAATGCATACAGAATGTATCCTGACGTGCGCACTGGAAATTTGTGCGAGGTAGGACATGTTTGGCGCGTTTTTTTCAAAAGGATGCAGAATGTTGTTGTATACACACAAATACACATAGAGAGACAGAGAGAAAAAGAGAGTGAGTGAGAGAGATTATGCATATAGACGTGGGTTAATATGCATAAACGAAGTTTTAGTATATATATGCATATATATATATATATATATATATATATATATTTGTTTGTAGGTGTATATGTATATTAGATAAGTGTGTAGTAGGTCTTTGCCCGCCTCATAGAAAACAACCGCGCCTCGGTTTTAGTCAACGATAAATGCAAAAGCAGCAACAGCCAGCCAATAACAACAACAACAGCAATAAGAAGAACAACAACAACCTGTCCTTACTCCACATAGACTCCTCTCCCGAATTGCTTCTGTTTCGTCTTTTTCCTATACTATAACCCGTCCCCTCCTTTCATAACCCCTTCTTATGCTCTCTGAACCAACATGGAAATTAATTACTAAATGACTTTATGCTTTTTAATGGGCTAACGGCAGTTAAAGGATATTAGACAAGCCATTAAATGGCTAACCCGTTACTTATATATATATAAATATCTATATATGACCACGCCCACAATTAGATAGCAATATTAGTAGAGTATATCTATCTATATGTAAATGTGTCTGTTATGATAGAAAAAACGTTTTTCGCTTTCAATGTAAATTTTTAGTTTGCCAAATGACAGCATTAAAATGAATTGAATAACAAAAAAAAATGGAATCATATATAATAATTTAGATTTATTTATTTTTAAAATAAAGATTTGCTAACTTTTAAATATAATTTAGATACATAATATATATATAATATGATATCAATGAAATGTTTCTTATTTTCATAATTTAGTTCAGGATATTTATTTGTTATACCTTTGCAAAAAAGGTATATTAATTTTGGTCAGAAGTTTGCAACGCATAGAAGGAAGCATCTCCGACTATATAAAGTATATATATTCTTGATCAGCACGATGAGCTGAGTTCATTTAGCCCTGTCCGTCTGTCCGTATGTCCGTCTGTCCGTCTGTCTGGATCAACGCAATCTCCTCCGAGACTCTTAAAGCTACAGAGCTGAAATTTTGCACCTAGGCTTCTTTTTGCTGCAGGCATTGTATATCTCGGAATCATCCCGATCGGATGACATTATCATATAGCTTCCATAGGAACGATCGGTCGTGAATAAGCTTTAACCTCAATAACTTTGTTGTTTTCCAACGAAATATCACGAAAGTCGGTATTTGTGAGTTTTATACACTTCTCAACATATCCACCAAGTTTCATGAAAAGCGGTTGATTATATCATATAGCTCCCATAGGAACGATCGGTCTTGAAAATGGATTTCGTGCTATAACTTGGTTGTTTTAAAAGCGATTATCACCAAATTTGGTATTTATGAGTTTCATATACTTTCTATCATATCTGGCAAGTTTTATTAGAATCGGGGCACTATATCATATAGCTCCCATAGGAACGATCGGCCAAAAAATTGGTTTTAGTTGAAAATCTTTGATATTTTAACAGCGATTCAGTCGAAATTTGGTATATTTAAGTTTGGGGAATATAAAAATGTGTCTGTTGAGTTTTAACAGAATCGGCCGACTATATGATATAGCTCCTATAGGAACAATCGGACCAAAACAAAATTTTTTTTTACTTGTAAGTTTTTTTCTTGGAGCCATGGGCATGATTAGCTTTATATACTTTCATGTGATTCTGGTTATTTATATGTAATTGAAAAAGACAGTTTGCAAAGGTATCCGAACTTCGGCGTGGCCGAAGTTAGCCCATCCTTCTAGTTTTTATATTAAATTAAGTTATATATGCTGATATAGGTACCCGATATTTGGAAATATCAAAAGAGACATGGAAGATATATATATATATAAATTAACAGTATAATGTATATCTAAGAATTGCAACAAAAGAACAATATTTATAAATCTAAATCTTTGCCTTTATGTATGCCATTCAACAAAGGTTTTTTTGAGATATCTGTTATATATATATATATTGATTATTTCTATATATACAAAACTTTATTCAAATTTAAAAACCATTATACAAGTTATTAGAATATTTAGAATTCAATCATTAATCTAAACGATCTTTTAGTTTATTCATCTACCTAAATGAAAAGTGTTTCAAATACCAAGTGAGGGAAAACTCAACAATTTAAATATTATATAGATAATGAAGACAGTTGGAAGTCGGTGAAGTGAAAAGTCTTAAAAGATGGCCAATAGACATGTCTGTAAAATGAATGCTAAACAACTTTATGTTGAGCCAGGCTGTCATAAAGGTGTTGCTGGTCGACACCATCAGTGTCTGGTTATGACGTGATACAGCCGTGGGGCAACGAAGTGACACATTGCCATCAAAAGTGATGCCCAACTCAACAGTGGATTTGTGCTAATGAAAAGGCAAAAGCTAATTAACAAAGTTAGTAACAGAGAAAACAAAAAATACAAATAAAAAGCACAGGGAAACATGAAATCTGGCCAACTGAACAACAAACACTTTTACACAGAAAATTTAAGGTTTTCCTTAAAGGCCTAATTCCGGTATTAAGACCCATAACATTTAGATAATTATCAAATCTATTTATACAAATAATTCTACAAAAATTATTTAAATATTCTAATTTATAATTCATAACTCGATTCGTTTAACCATTTATTACCCACCTGCCTGCCTCTCTCCCTCTATCTCCATTATCTATCTCTTTCTATAACAACTCTCTAGTGGTTTCAAATTATGAAGCTTTTTAAAAGTCAGTTTGGGGCCAATGTGAATATCCGGTCATAAGTCTCAACTAATGACTACTTGCCCCCACTTCCCCACCTCCCCACCCCGCCTAGTCTTTGCCTTTCCTAACCATTTCTATATGTATGTATATATATCTATATAGCTCTATATCAAAAGTTTTTCAATTATATTTTTGATATACAAAGCACGTAATGTACCTACACACATATAACAAATCAAATATAATAAATAATTTTTGTTAATTTAACAATTTTTCAAAGAAATTTACAACTGAAAAGTAATTTATGTTCATAAATGTCCAAACAGGCAATTGACCAACAAAAAAAATACCCCAAAAAAAAAAAAAAAACCTAAAAAAAAACAAACAATTTTTTGTTTGAATAAGATGGAAAGAAGGAAAAAAGAGAGAGGAGATACATATATATATAGAGAGGGAGAGAGAAGGAAAAAAGATAGAGCAAGAGGGTGGGTGGTTGTGGGTATTGGAGGGGTAACGGAAAGTAAGTTTTTGGGTGAGCAAATGAAAAATTACACACAAAATAAGTCAAAACAATAATGGAGAGTGGAATGTGAATGTATGTGTGTGTCAGTGTGTGTGTGTGTGTGTAAAGTAGATGGGACCCTACTAAAAAAAAAGGGGGGCCGGAGTCACTTTTTGGGGGCCCATCATAAATTCATTCATGAAAACGTAACTTTGCGGCGACACACCAGA
Source organism: Drosophila neocordata (assembly GCA_018903615.1). Lineage (NCBI taxonomy): Eukaryota > Metazoa > Arthropoda > Insecta > Diptera > Drosophilidae > Drosophila > Drosophila neocordata. Next base: position 2,525,400 of record JAEIGI010000001.1, read on the forward strand.
AGGCAAACAAAAAAACGATTTATTATTGGTTTTTTTTTTTGCTTTTTGAAAATGGATTGCTAATGAAATCGAGGGGAAGTTTACACACACACAAACACACAGACATACACACTATATTTATGTATGTACTGTACCGATCTTTCTCACTTTCTTTTAATGATTTGTCAGCTGCCAAAATGAGACAAAACTAATTTATAAACATTTTACACATTTTATGATACACGTGTGCTCCCATTTCTCACCTGTAATGACACCTTTTCTGTTTTTGTTTTTGTTTAACCCTGCCGTGTTATAATTATGAAATCTATATATATATATATATATATACATGTAACTTGTATGTAACTGAGTTTTTCTCTCTTTTTTTTTTCTTCTCATATATTTTGATTTTTATTTGTTAAAGTTGACCGTTTGTCTTCCACAATTGTTCATGTTTTCCTTTATTTTGTGTGAAAAGTTTTGTGTGTTGTTTATTTTGTGACTCTTCAGATTTATATTTCGTGCGTTACTTAAATTGTATTCAATTTACACAATCGTCATTTTTGATCTCTTTTTTTTTGTTTTTTTTGTAGGTAAATCGAGCAATTGAAAGGCCACAAAGAAATATCCAATTCGAAATTCAAAAGTGAAACCGTTTGCAACTTGTTGATTCAATTTTATCGTACATAGAAAACAAAGTATTATCTATAGCTAAAACTGCTACCAATTCCATTTTATTGATCTTATTGAGAAGAAATTTATATTCTTTGTAATCTACAAGCAAATTTATTAATAAATTAAAGTCTCATTCTATTTTTTTTGGAATTTAAATAGATATTATCTCGAAATTGAAATCAAAATAATAATAAAAAATAATAAACTCAAAAAAATTCAAATAAAATAAACAAATATTTATATTTGATTCACTATTTTGTTTTGATTTTTTGAAAGAGAATTTATTTTTTAGATGTGAGTATTTTTATTTTTTCGATTTTTGGTATTTAAAAATTGTTCCTGAAAAATGTTTCTAAAAGTTTTTTTTTAATTTTTTGTTTCCAAAATTTAAAAACTGTTGCTGGAAAAGTTTTTCAAAATGTTTTCTTATATTTTAGATATAAGTATTTAATATTAAATATTTTCCAGCAAAATTATTCAAAAGTTTTTTTTTTATTTTAAGATTTAAGTACTTCAAACAGCTGCTGGAAAAGTTTTCTTTTAATAAACTCAATTCTAAATATATAAATTAATTAACAAACTGTTTAAGCAAATATCAAATGATATGTTTTATACTATATATTTTATTATATAGATAACCATTTGGTGTGCTTAACTAAGCTAAAACATATTTTAAACTGGAATACAATAACAGTTTTATTGACATCGATCTATTTGTTTTAAATCATTTAAACTTAGTTATCACAGCTGATTTTATATTATATGCAATCGATCTTTACTGTAAAGAATTACCATGAAAGTAAAAGAAAAATTTGTTATATAGACTTATTATTTAAATATTATAAATAATAGAATAAGAAAGTTGTGTCTTTCTAATTTATTCATTATACAAAGAACTTCTTTATGTAAAAGTTTAGTATGGAAAAGTTCGAATTTATTAAAGGAAATTTCGACTGCGTTTGAAATATCTTTTTTATCTGTAATTTTCTAAGACTATTATTTTGATTTCTATTAGAAATATTTTTTGTCTTTTTGCTCAAGTATTTATATCAACAAGCCATATGCAGATAATATTCTACATTATTTACTATATTTCTTAAAAATATTTCTTATATAATTATTTAAAATTTAATTATTTATAATAATATTAATGTGATTTTAGTTATTTAACTAATGATAAATAATTTATTAAAATATGTTATTCTGCTTTTTGTAGTTCACCAATTAAATTCTTAAATTTTTCATTACTTAAAATTATTTATTTTTATTATTTTATATAAATTTATTTTTATTTAATTTTATTTAGTTAATGGCAATGAAAATATTAAACACTTTTAACAGAAAAACAATTTAACTATAAAATTTAAGCAACTAATTAGTAAAACTAGTCATGTAAAAAAAAAAGTTCATATTAACAACAACAGGGAAAAACAAAAAATCCCCCCTCCCCCATTTACATAGGGGATTCCCATTTGTGATTAACTAAACTAAAACTGACTAATTGCTGTTTTATTGGATATATTATAATTCAACCTTGATTTACCTCTCAATATAACCTACTTTTTGTTTTATCCTTGTGTTAAACAAATTAAATATATATATGTATATTATTTAAAGTTATAAGGCATTGATTTTTAGCTTTACTTTTTGTCCATCATCATGAAGAGTGTGTATGAGTGTGACTGTGAGTGTGTGTATGGTTTTTTTTCTCTTTTTTTTATGGTTAACGCACGTGTAAATACTTAACACAATTTTTGTTTGTTATACCCCGTTGGTCTCTTTCTATCCCTCTCTATTGGTATATCTTACTCCCTCTCCCTCTCTCTCTGTCTTTCTCTTTGTGGGTTTGTTTGTATTTTCATTTTGGTAGCCCCCGAAGCTTTCGTTTTGCTTTCTACGGACAATGCTCTATAATCGTTTTAACTGTAGAAATTATGCGAGCAATTAAAGCAAAACACCGCAATCACAAAAACGGTGTTCGTTTCACCTAACCACCTGCCCACTGGCTGCTCTCCTCCCCTCTCTAACTACCCACTACACTTCCTCTACATCCATATTTTTCATCTTGTCTTATAATTTTTCTCTCTCTCTCTCTCTCTCTCTCTCTGTTTTTTCTGTCTTTGGCTGTATGCCACCTCTTTGAGCTGCGTTCGGGTGACGGGGGGGAATGGAATCTTGGTTGTTGGCTTGCATTATTAAGCCATCGCGAAAAGATCTAACAGAGATCAACCAAGAAGATCATCGCTTAGTTGTCGTCGCACTCAATTAACGGACAAAGCTGACAAACTGGCGCTGATGTGGCAAAAATAACTAAGTAAAAGGCAAAATGGTAAAAATGAAGCAAACAACAAAAAATAAAATAAAAAATGGCAACTTGCAAGCAACCTCCAACCTCGCTACTTCAAACATTCCCATGCAACAATGTTGCAAAGCAGCAGCAGCAACAGCAGCAGCAGCAGCAGCAACAACAGCAACAGCTACAGCATATCGTGAAGACATCAGGGAAGCAAACAGAAACAGCAACAACGACAGCAACCAAAAAAAAAAAAGACCTCGACAACAACATCACCAAGGAATGAGTGTGCGTTTTTATACCCTCTAGCCGTTGGCTATTTAGAGTCGTTAAAATATATATGCAACATGTAGCAAATAGTTCTGATCTATGAATGCAGCAAGTGTTAAATATCATTAAGAGTCTATATATGAAGAAATGTGGATTAACCAATGTTAAATCTCATTTTTGTAATATATATTTTATCTTTATCGAAAATAAGAAATATTTATAAATTTTTTTTGGAATTTTATCTATTTAATAAGATTTATAAAGAATTATTAGAATTGTTACATTTGTTTTGTATCTCATAAATCTCTTTGATATAAGTATCTTTTTGTGGTTTTTCTTATGCCTGCCACAAATGTTACTTCAATTAATTTAAATTAATAAGAAAAAGTTGTTTTAAACAATAATAAAATGTTAGAAAAATACAAAATGAATGAGTAATCAGATATTTGGTTTATAACTCTAAAGTTGATCTATGATCAGTTCTTAATTAGCAGACAAGTAAGTCATAAAAACTAAGTCAACAGTAGTTAACATTCATTTCATTCCATTTTTATTCAAATTAATATAGTAAACTAGACGCTAGGTGGAGCCAGGCATTAGAATAGATTATTGAAAGATAAAAATATTTTGTGAAAGATTTAGAAGCCCGATTTTTCATTTGATAAGTTTGATATCTTATAAAATAGTAGAAAAGGATTGTATTTTGATTACAAAATGAGAGATTATAAGATTCTGATGAGATCATATAGATACCTGATTAGATTAACTTTATAAACCTTTTAAAAAGAAGAATATTCTTTTTATTAAATATCAATTCTCTTAGTTTATAACTATTGTGCTATATTTTCTAGTAGATGCTCTAGTTACCATGATAGATTATTAAGGGTATGAAAATTTCGGCATGTTTAAATTTGGTATGACTTTTTTGTTTGCATTGTTTTCTTAGCCGCTTTTGCTGATCGATGAACTGAACTTCGTTTATTTATTTTTTTTTTTAAATTCCTGCGCCTTAAGTTGTGTCTTTGACGAACATTTTGGTTTTACTTTTGGTTTTTTTTTCCTTTTTTTTCTTGTGTGTACGGGGGTCAAAAAAGCCAGAGGAGCCCCCATAATGTAGAGATGAGAGTCTGTGAATCCAAATTTGTGAATGAATATCATTGTCTTGGAAAAGGAATCATGATCATGGCAATTGTGAATGATAATTAAGGCATTTTGAAAAAATATGATGCACTTTGAGTTTATTTTTTATAAAAATCATTAGTTAAAAAGATTTATACATTAAATATTCAAGGCAGACTAAATAATTCTTTTCATATTTGAATGATAAATATTTGGAAAACTTTTGAAATGACAGAAAAAATAGAAAATCAAAGAGGAAAAGTAATGTAAGAGGGAAAATTCCCATTAAATTTGTTCTCCAATATGTTTCCCTTATAATCAATTTGTTAAAAAATAAAATATTATAACAGAGAATTAACCTATTTAGGCATGTTAAAAACATACTAAAACTGAAGATTTCCTTTACTGTAAAACTATAAAACCAGATTTTTAAAGGGCTTTCTAGAATGGAAAGCAGTTCTGCAACTAAATGATGAAATTATTGATATAAACTGATTGAAATCAAATCTTCTAATAAATATATTTAAAGGTATAGTAGATCCACATCAATATTTCACGATACCATCTCTAGGATATTATAAACCATCATGACGTGTATGGGTAGTGTTAGTAGTTTTGTTTGTGTTTTTGCTTTTGTTGTTGTTTGTTGTTGTTGGTGGTGGTGGTGGTGGTGGTGGTGGTGGTAATGTCTCATGGTTGCTGGTGGTGCTTGTGAATCCATTAAGTCAAATGATGGGCAGCCGCCCAAAGCGCAACAAAGTTGCAACGTCGGCCACATTAATGAAGTGATTTGCACTTTTTTTTTTTTTTTTTTTGTAGTAATTGTTGTTGTTGCTGTTGCTTTTTGGCTGAGCTTCTTTTGACCACCAAAGCAAAGCAAATGAGCTGAAGAGATTTTTGTTCCAGGAACAATCCCATCGAGGTGGGTGAGATTTATGACAGCCGACAGTGGATCATGTCACTTGTCAGTTCATGTTGGAAAGGAAAGGAAATAAAGAAACTCAAATGAATATTAAAAGAATACCAACAACAACAACAACAACAACTGTACATTTCTCATAAAAAGAAAGACTTGATAGAGTACCCTGGCTAATTGAAGTGATCGTTTTGCAATGATATGGTTATGTGATATAAGCTGATCCTGCAAACAGATTGTATATCAAATTGGGTAATTACTAAAACCCTTATGATATTAATATATATGTAGATCACTATAAAGCTGATCTTTCTGATCTTGAGTAAAGGATAGATTACTCTTCAATCACTTAAAGACTCATGATGATGATGATCATGATGAAGAAGATCATTATTTGATCTTCATTCAAACTCAATGCCGATCTATTTGTACACTTCTATATTGATCGTGATCATTTGATCTATTTGCACTCTCTTCTTGATCTTCTCACATTGAATGGCATTGTTCTGGCTTGGTAAAACACGATTCCACTAGCCACGATTTTAACTTCAGCTCCTGCACTCCAAGGAACCAAAACGAAACCACATTGTCCACATAATTCAGATTTGGTGAACAAAAAAAAAAAAAAAAAAAAAAAAAGAGAAGAAAAATGGAAGAAGAAACACAAAAAAAAATGCAAACTCCTTTTTGGTTGCGTCTGAGTCTAACTAAGTGGACATTGACCGTCTGCCGAGTCAACGATCTTCAAACGTGTCAACATTAAAAATAGCAACCAAATGCTAACCCACCCCTCCCCTATCCCTACCTCCTAACTCTCACACCCTGTCGCACTCTCTTTGCCTTCCAATACCAGGCAGAGTCAGCCAGCCAGATATGTAGACGTGCAGACGTTCGCAAAATGCCAAACGAAGACCAAAGATATGGGGGCCAAAAAAATGAAGAAAAGAAAAGAGAACATCAAATAGAAGGGATGCATGGGATGGCATCCTCTAATACCTAACAACAATATACAAAAACTTTAACTGGCCAACCTGTTAATTACTATAAATAATAGTTAATTAAATCTAATTAAAAATTGTGTTGAAAAATGCTAAAAAAAAACTAGCATGTGCTTTTTTGTGTGTGTTTATATACAATTATAAATTAAATGAATTGTGAATAAACAATTGTTTAGATCTTGTAAATATATTTAAGTATTTTGTAAATTTATCATTTTGTAATTTAAATTACATTTCATTAATTAAATTATAATTAAACAGTAACAGTTTGTTTTTTTTTTTCCTAAATTTCTTCGAATTGCAAAATGAAACTCTAATGAGTTAAATAGATTTTTAAACTATTTAAAAATAATTGAATTATATATAATAAAATTTTCCAAATATTTATTTAATTCTTTAAAATGCATAATGAAATTTTAATTGTCTTTATATTTGGTAAAATCAAATGAATAGAATTAAATTGAATTTATAAACCAAATTAATTAACTTACCTTTACAGCATTTATTAAGGAAGTTATTTAATAAAATTTGATTAATAGATTGCTAAAAAAAAAAGATGAAAGAAATAATACAATTAATAAATAAATTAAAAAAATTAATTAATTAATAAATTAAAATTATGTTATATATAGTGAAATCTGTACAACATTTCTTTATATTATCTACAATTACTGTTCAATCTAATCTATTCATTTTTTTATTCTTCATATCTATTGGAAATTGTTTTGTATTATAATTAATTATTTATAATTTATCTTAGCCTAATATACCCTTATTATCTATGTCTGTACTCTACCCTGTAGGGTTAACGAAAAAAAAACAACAACAAAAAAAAACAACAGGATGTTTGTCGGTTGGCGGCGCTATCAACGAAATTCCAACATTTGATCGGACGACAGTGATGAGGGTGGTGGGTGTAAGGGGGAGATGGGGTTTTATTTGGTGGAGGGAAAATAACTCAAAGATCGCAGACAAAATGCAAAGAATCAAAAATTATATACACACAGACAGAGAGGGAGCGAGTAAGAGAGACAGACAGAGAAAGAGAGAGAGAGAGAGGGAGCAAACTGACAAAGCCATTAATTACTGATTGCCGATACTCGTCGCTCAATGAAATTTGCAGACAGCAAAGAGCATCATCATGATCAACATGACAATGATCATCATCATTAAGATCATCATGATGATCGTGTGTGTGTGTGTGTGCAGTGGAAGAAGACACCCCAGACATGGCGCTAAGCCAAGCAGAAAGTAGCTGCAAAAAACCACGTCCATCCCAGTTTTGCAGTCCTCTCCTCCTCTTCACTGTCCAACTTTCCGACTATCCCCCCCCCACTCTATCAACAGTACTCCCTCTAAAGCAACATAAATCACTGTGCGAATCGGTTGTTTTTTTTTTGGTTTGAGATCGACTCTGTTTGACTCCTCTAATCGTCAAGTTGCACATTTGACCGTTATGACTTCCGCTCAAGAGCTTCAGTTCAGAGTCAACGATCGAGTTTTATGTTTATTTTTCTTTTTTTCTTTTCTTTTCTTTCTTTGCGTTTTTTGTGTTGTGCAGTTTTGTTCTTTATCGTCTCTTTTTTCAATAAATTCATTTATTAAGCATAATGAACCACACACACACACACACACACACTCAGAGGCACATATATAGAATCACTTTCCTCCTCTCTTGTATATTCGATACACGCATTGTCCTTGAACGTTTAGTCGAAAATTTATGGAATTCATTGAACTCCAGCCACTAAATTAGTCAGTTAAGGCACAAAAAAAAAGACAGAAAAAAAAAACATACAAATATAAAATAAGGAAAGGAAAAAATAAAAAAACACACACCAAAACGAAATATATGAAAACATGACAAAAGTTTTGCCGCAAATACACACACACACACGTACAGAAAATAAAAAGAAATATTTCGGTATATTTCAATGTTGTTATGATCTCTGGAACTCGACGAATGAATCAGTAGTACACACAGTATGTCCGTCTGTCTGTCTGTCTCTCTGTCTGTCCCCACCAAAACAACAAAATGTATACCAAAAATCAACCTTTTATCCAATGTCATTGACCGTTGAATTGACTGCGTCTCTCGTGGTCATTGCTAAAATTCAAAGAATTCTCTCTAAAATGCAATCATTACTAATTTGGGTGTGTATGTGTGTGTGTATGTTATTTTCGAAAACAATATCAAAGTGAACGCAATGTGTTGGCAATATCATTTATATCAAATGAAGCATCCACTAATTGTAGTAAACATTTTTTCAATAATCTGAACAAGAAACAATTTGTTGAAAATCCTTTTAAAATATTTAACTCAAGTTTTTAATCTTTAAGTAAAGATTTAATTTTTAAGATATTAAAAATTTTCTAATATTTCTGTGATAAAAATTAAATGACTTATTTATTTTCAATTCGAGTAGTTATTTGTAGCAAATCTTTCCAAACAGTCAAATCCTAAATCATATAAACATTTTCTTGAATAATTTTAAAGTGTTATTAAATGTTGTTAAATTATCATAAATATTTTTGATAATTTCATAATTTAAATATTTGTTTAAAAAATAAGAAATAAAAGTATTTTCTCGAGTGGTCTTTTGTCCCGAAAAGTTAGGATATTATTCTAACGAAATAAAATTTTTAAAACTTGGAAATCGAATAATTAGAGAAAAAAATATTTGCTCCAAAGGTTTAAAGATATTTTATCTCAAAAAAATCAGATTCTATACGTAAGTATTTTGTTTTCCAATTTAATATTTGTATAATTTATGATATATTTCTGTTAGAGCAAAGTAACAAACAATATAAATAAAGATCATAATTAAAAATATTTTTAAAATCTAGCAAAGAGAAATGTTTTTTTCTTTTTACATATTTTTAATTGAAATTTAAGAGCACTTTCTTTTTGTAAAAAATTTGACAAGAAGTTTATAATTTCTTTAACTTTAAATATTTATAATTAAAACTTTATTTAAGCCAAGTATTCTTTAAAATTCTGTTAACATTTTGTTTTGTTCAAGATGTCCAAAAAATATAGAAAAATGTTTACAAAAACTTAATCCCATTTTGGTAACGTTTTAGAAAAGTAAATTTTATGGCTGGTTTTTGGTCAAATCTATTCAAAAAGAAATGTAAACGGAGACAACAAGTTAGAGAAAGAGAGAGAGAGAGAGAGAGAGAGAGAGAGAGAGAGAGAGAGAGAGAGAGAGAGAGAGAGAGAGAGAGAGAGAGAGAGAGAGAGATTCAAGTAGAACCCGAGGGAACTATTTTATATGTATTTTTTCTATTGCTCGCATATCCTTTTTTGGCATCCTTGGCAATAAGAATCTCATCAAATTTAATGCTTAAGTCCATAAGCCCTAAACTGCACTTTGTATTGGCCAGGTGATGGCATTGCCACTAGCTACAAGCACGTGCCACGCCCTCCTCTAAGCAACGAGGTGCGCTTAAACAGGCCAAAAACAAAAAAAAAACTTTGTCTTGTGTTGGATCCACACAAATATATATATAATGTATATAGATAGTCTGCTGCATATCCTTGTCTTTGTTTGTAGACAAAATTGCATTAAAGTTTTGTGAACATTTTTCTACACGTAATTCATATTTATGATGAAGCGCGAGTTACGCGCAATGAAAATGGAAAATGTATATGGGGGGGTAAACAAGAGGAAAAAACGGAAGAGAAAAAGGGGTAAAAGAATGGGAGGCATGGCATGGCAAAGCAAGGCAAGGCAACTCTGCTCAATTTAAAGTCAAGTGTCAATGCAAACTTCTTCAACGGGTCCAGGGTCTATTGATGGCTCTTTAGAGGCTCTTCTATAACTCTCCAACTTTTCGCTTTTCCCCTTTGACATGCAAAACGCGCGCTTCATTTGACATTTTTTTTTTTTTTTTCTTTTCCTTTTTTTCTTTTTTTTCCTTTGGCTTCACTCTCTAGTTATTTTTTCTTCCATTTTTTTTTTCTTTCTTTTTCTTTTAACAACAAACGCAAACGCGAACGTGGTTGGGATCGCGTTATTACCAGTCAGAGCAGGACTTATGCTTTACCCTCCCATACCCCGGCAAGCTCTATTTTATTTTTTAAACTCCTTCTTTACCATCAACATTCATTCAGTTTTCCCTCTCCTCATCCCTCTGGCCACTTGGCAGTTTTTCTCTGTTTTTTTGTTTTTTCCTTTTGCCGTTTGCTTTTATTTTTACCCTTTTCATCAAAGGCGCCATGAATTTTCTGTTTGCGGTTTTCCCTGTTAATATGATTTTTCCTGAGCTCTTTCCTGCAACATTTTCCCGCAATTTTTCCCTCCTTTTTGTGTGTGTGTTTTTGTTTTTTGAAAAGTGAGAAGGCATACCAACTAAACATTTGAAAAATTTCATTAAATTTCTTAATTATTATTATTTTCTAATGGTTTTTTCCCCCTCCTTTTTTTTTTTTTTTTTTGTGTTTACATTTCGCACTTTTAAAGATCAAAGGACTCCAATTTTTTTTGTCTTTAGTTGTTTTTTTATTCTAGTTTCAATTTACAAGAACCTTTTTTCATAATTGGTTGACATTTTGATATTAGAACTTTGCTATTACAACGGTATCTTAGGCACCACGGGATTAAAAAAAAAAAAACATAGCAACCACAGGGGATAGGGAGTAAGGGAAATTGTGACAAATCAAACGACAAATGGATGAACAGAAATTGAACACAAGTTGCAATAAGAGGAAAATCAATCTTTTGCATAAATAATCATCGAAATCAATTGTTATGGAGAAGGCAACCTGAAGCATTAATCTTAAGTAGCCGGGCCAAGTGCAACGCTATGGGGCGTGGCCCAGGCAAACAACAAACAAAAAAAAGGGAGCAAACGAAGAAAGACCAAAAAAAAAAAAAAAACTGAAGAAAAAAAAAATAGGACAATACTTTCTGGAAACGGGAACAGGAGCAGCATCAGCAGCAGCATTTCAGCAGACGTCGACGAGGCAAAGTACAGTCAACGAGCGTAGAAAACAACGGCGGGCCATAAAGACGTCTGCTGCAGTAATACAGGGGGAGTTGGGACGTTAAAGGAGAGAGTCAGTGAAAGAGATGGATGGGGAGTGAAAGTGGGATGCTTCCCCACACTTTTACACACTCACACACACACACACACACACAGCAGTACAGCAGACGACATCTGCCCTAATCATCTGCCTTCCACACCTTCCCTCCCCCAACTCTCTATACACACAAACACACATATATATATATATCGCCCGCCCACCCTTCTTGCATGTATTCCCATCTCTACTTTTGACTTTGTTAGTTTCTCATGAAAGCTTTTAGTTGTCTGGAATTTTTGGTGCTTTTCGCTTACCCTAAATTATGAAAAGTTCTTTCGCACTGTCAACTAAGATGTCAAATGCCAATACTTCCATTAAGCACTAAGGGTATGCCATAGTCGTTATTTAATTGTTAAAACATATTCTTCTTATGTTTTTGTGCCTGAGTTTATTTTTTTTTTTTTTGTTTTTTGATTGTTCTCCATGTATTTTTGGGGGTTGAAATTTTTCGGGTATCCTGATAAGTACCAAGACAGGCGCACAGACGAGACGAGAGTCCTCGTGTCTGTGTGTGGACATAGGCATGTATATATGTATATATATATATATATAGATGTGTGTATGTTTAGTAAGCAGGGCATTGCACTCGCTTTCGCATCCCATTTTCACATCCGAAATTCATTTTGGTTCGCTCGTCTTTTCATCGTTTCGTTTCGCGCAGTGGAAAAGCTTCTTGTTTTTCTTGTTTGAATTTCTTTCTTTCATTTCTTTCTGTGTTTTGTTTTGTTGTAGATATTCATGCACTGTTCCCATGATATCGGTAACGGTATCAAATATAACGAGATAAATTTTATAAGTAAGCGGCGCACAGAATTGTCAAAAGGCAAATTTTTTATATGCTGTAACTATGAATGAATTTTGTAGAAATTACCAAAAGTGTCAACAAGGAGTAAAAGAGAATTTCAGTTATTGGGCATTCTTAATGCCTGGTTAATACATACCGAATCGATATATTCGAAACGGTTTGCAGAAATGCCAGAAAAGAAAATGATTGGTTTATTTTTTTTTTTATATGTTTAGGCAAGCAAATGAAATAAATATCTTTAAATAACTTTCTAACTTGTTTGTAATAGAGAACTTATGGATTTTGTTAAGAAAAAAGTATGTAATTAAAAAAAAAAACACTGTTTTTTATTTAATTAAAAGCCTAACTATGAGATAATAAGTGCTTTGAAGTTCTATTTGATTAAAAAAACTGAGAGAAGATTGTTGAAGGAAAAGAATTTGGTCTTAAAAATTAACTAAAATTGATAATCTATTAAAAATATTTAAAAAAAAAGTCTTTGAAGACGACTAAATCAAAAATAACCATTGAAACTAACATTTCTAAAATGAATATGAATTAAAATTCTTAATTATTATTTTTTATTGAATTTAAATTGAAAAAAAAATTGTATAAAATTAAATAAATTCTTTCAATTTGCTTTTTGTATAAAACATAAAATATGTTTTCAGTACTAATTCATCATTGAATGCAATATAAACACCTATAAAAGGCAAATATTATTATTATAAACAAAATTAAAGGCAATCAAAAACAAAGCCAAATCGTTTTCCTAATGTGACATGAGATTTCCGTTCATTTGCCAATGTTTTATAATTTGTGCAAATTAATGTAAGGCTACCACAACATAATTAAATGTTGGACACAGTAAAACTTGACAACTCTGGCATGGGAACTCATCAAGCAGCAGGCAGCTAGCTAAAAGGGCAACGTAACTCGTCGTAACTCACCCACACGGACACGCACACAAACTCAGTGTGCAGCTCACACTGCCTACCAAAATTGTGAGTTTACACGAGTTACATGGCCCCATATAGGATTCCCAATAACCGGCGCTCAGGAATGGCAGGACGAAATGACGTAAAGGGAGGACTTTTCCCGCTCAGCAGCAGCAGCAGGAGCAGTAGCAGAAACAGAAGCAACGGACAGCAAAACTCAGAATTTTGTTAAGCTAGAGAAAGGGAAATGTGTGCGTGGGTGGTTGGGTATGTGCGTGTGTGTGGGGGGGGTTTGTGTATGTTGAGTTGGGGCAAAATATCGATTGGTTTTTTTTTCCTTTTTATTTTATTTTTTTTTTGGTAACTGGAATGAATGCGTGTTGGAATTTCAGTTGGGATAACTACAATGCGTGAGTTTCCGTTTTTGGGCGCCAAATTTCGCTTAATGAAAATGCCCCAAAAATATACCCAAATATATATGTGTGTGTCTGTGTGTGTGTGTGTGTTTGAGTGCATCAACTGTCAACTGGTCGAGGAGTTAAAATAGTAAAAGGAAGCTTTACACTTTCAACTGTCAGTCAGTTAGCCATTTGCTGCTGTCCCGGCGTTCAGGACTTAACTCCATGAAAATGCAAGAACTACGCGGATTTTCCTCACTTCTTTTTCTTCTTACTTTCTTTATTTTTTTTTTTTTCGACATGAAAATCTCAATGACATCTGCCAAGCCAAGTCCGCCAAAAATACCAAAGAAAAAAAAAAAAAAAAAAACCCAAATAAAGAGCGGGTCATTGAGTGGGTTACAAGGTGGTTGAGGTCCAGTGTTTCTTGTCGTTATGCAAATTTTATTGAAATGCTATGCCAAACGATTATGTAAAAGTTTACATGGTTAAAACGATTTTAATATGGCAGCTTATGTATGTATGGCTCTTATTGTTGTTGTTGTTATTTTTGTTGTTGTTGCCTTTGCAGAGGCTTAGACCTAATCTTATCTAAAAGGGTATATCATTACACAATCACTGTCATCCCCTTTCGGTTACGCTCTTTCTTATTGTCCTTGCCTTTTGTTTTACACATGGGAGCAAATCGCTCCAAACATCAAACTCACCCCTCCCCCCCAAAAAAAAAAAAAAACAAAAACAAAAAAACGAAACCCCATTTTCAATCCAGCCCTGAATCTGCTGGCAGGCCTCTGAAGGACTCTTCTCATTTTGTTGCTGATTATGACAGGGGACAGGACAGGACTGAGCAGAGCAGAGCAGAGAACATGTTGCTCGTTGGCTTAGTTTATAGATGGTAGCAGCAAGGTGGGGCTGATTGGGGTAGGGATATGTTATGATAAAGGGAATGGGAATGGGTAGGGGAAACGGGTATGGGTTAGTCCTACCGCTTAAATTGTTTGTTTATAAATAAAGTATGCGGCTATTGATTAAAATTGCGCTTTAAAAATTCATTGCATGAAAGTTGCCTTGGTTTTTCTTTCTTTTTTTTTCATTTTTTGGGGTCTGCTTCTCAGCAATTCGTTTCAATTGAATGAAATATACACACATACTATTCACACACACCACATACGCACACATACACATATTTAATCACACACACATTTGCATATATTCACGATAGGAAAAGGCGGGAGCTGTGGTTTTTCTTCCGCTTTTTCTTCTTTTTTTTTTTGCACATGTTGAATGCGATTGATCGATACTTTAAGTCGGGAAAATTGAGTTTAACTTTTTAAGTCGAGCTAAAGCAAATTTAAAACGCTTTTGAGAGAAATCTCTATTTATATTAGATTGAGTTATATATATATATATATAAAAATAATATTCTGCAGATACTCTGCATTAAAAAGAAGTTTTAAAATCATTTTTAAATGACTAAAACTTAGAGAAATTTATGGAAAATCTTTTTAATTATATTTGAGTAAAATATTATATTTATAATATATAATTAAATATATATATATAGAATATATCGTGCCTAAAAATTTTAATTGTCTTTGATAGTTCTATAATTTTTAGTAGTTTCCATAATTTTTTATATAATTTTTATGTTCCTTTTTAACTAGAATTTGTATCTAATATGTATATAGAAATTTTCTATAATTTTTATTAAAATAAAACTGGTTTATATATACATATGTATATATATATATATATATATATATATATATATATATATATATATATATATAACTTATATATATATAGGTAGTTGGTAGTTCAAGCAGTTCAGCATGTTAAAAAAAGGATATAAACAAATAACTAAATAATAGTCTTTAAACATTTAACGGTAATTCATTATATAAGCTAACCATTAATAAGAAAATTTACTATGTTTATACACTATAAATTAATATTAAATTATATGCCCATCTATAAGAAAATATACAATATTGGAAAACCAGATAAAAGTTCTTACCAAAAACTATTTCTTTTATATATAGATAGCTAATTAAGGATTTAAACTAAAAGCTCTGACTTTGTTAAGGTTTTTAATAATGATATTAAAGGAAAAATTGCTTTCCTTAATCAATTTTTAACAAAAAATAAAAAAAAATGCTTTCCTTAATCAATTGTTAACAAAATATTCCCCTTGAGGTAGACTTTCTTTTTATTGTTTAATCTATTACTGAGAGAACTGAGTCTATAGCTTTTAAAATTGAATAAAAAAATCGAATATTCCAACAAATATAACTTAACATATCTCATTACATCTAAATGCAACTCTAAATAATTAATGCTCAGTTTAATGATCGATCTTTTGATTAGTTTTTTTGTTTTGCTTATGATTGATAAGTTAACAAGTTTCAAACAAAATAAAACTAATTGAAATTCTCTAAACCAATGAAATGTCATGTCACCTTATCTATACTTTCCCCTACCACCCTTACCCATTCTTAACGCAACTATAATCAAACATTGCGCAAACTTTTCCTCAAAAGAAAAAAAAAAAAATAAAGAAAATAAAGAAAGACTAAGACCAAGTGCAACAACTGCTAAAGAAGTTCCCGAATGAAATTCATTGAGAAAAAAAAAAAATAATAATAAAAATGCTAGCCAGGGGAAGGGTGGATTGGGAGGGGGTGCTTGGAGGTAGAAAAAAATTACAAAAATGTCAATAATCAATTCGATGGCCAGCAATTTGTCAGAGTTACAGCGATGATAAGTTATCAGACAAAAGACAGAGACAAAAAATGGCAACGAGCATAAGAAAAGGGGGGGGGGGGGCAGTAGGGCGAGGGCAAGGTGGAGCAATGGGGAATGGAGTGTTAGAGTGTAGTAAAAGATTCCAACTCGTACTCCAACTTCTTTTCTTTCAATATACTAGCCAAGCTTGGAATTTCCTCAACCAAGTTGGTACTCGATGGGAGAGAGAGAGTGAGAGGAGGATGGTCAGGGGGCGACTGGATGGATTTGACATTATCTGCAATAAAGATTACAAGTTGACTTCTTGTTTGGCTTTAGCATTTTTTTTTTTTTCAAGTTTTTTTCAATGCATGTCATAAAAACGTTTTATGATGGAACAGGAGATGGTTTTTGGTACTGAATTGCGGGGGCAGAGATACAGGAGGGGGGTGGCGGTGCAGAGATTTTGTATGGTAGTATTGTTGGCATTGCCTTTTGCTTCGCTTGCATGTCTCTCACTCGATTCGTTTTAGAGCTGTGATTATATTATCTTGATTTACGTTTACAGTTTATGTGGCTCTGTTTCATTTTTTATGCTTTTTCTTCTCTCCCTCTCTCTCTCTCTCTCTCTCTCTTTTCTTACAAAGTAAAAGTGCAAAGTCATTGTGGACAAGACGTTAAGGTGAGATGAGGTAAAGTAAGGTGGGGTTTACTGTATTATTTTGTATGATTGAGCAAAGCTCTGATCTCTGAGCAACTGCTCAACAAGTTAAGATTTTTTGAGGTCGTTACATTACCTTTAAAAACCAAAAATTAAATGGATATATCAGAATCCGTAAGGTTACTTCAAATATTCTTATATATATGAAAAGGTTTCTTAACACTAAAATGAAAAAGTTTGTCTTTATGTAAACATATCTTTTGATAAGATGGATACAATCAAAATGCTAATTGTTATTCTTTGAATTTAGATATATATATTTGTTCTGAATTCTATATTCTATATGGAGAATCTTCTAAGAAATATAAAACTCTTATTGAAAAACGCAATTATTGTATATAATATTTACTTATCAAACTGCTCTAAATCATATCTAAAGATCTTTCAAACTAGATCTCAAGACAAATTTCAAAAATCTTTCTAATAAACTTGAATTTTTAAGTACTAATTAATATAGAGTATAAGTAAGTCTTTACCTTAACTTCATATAAAAATGCTCTTTTTTTTTTGTTTTATTTATATTTTTCCTTTTTTATCTTTTATTTGCATTGAAAAATATTTACTCAGCATTGGGGAAGATGTAGTAAAAAGTCAACTCTCGTTGATAAGACAACAGATTTATGAACTTTGAATGAAGTAAAGAAGTGGGCACTTAAATTGTCGATGAGGTAGGAAGGGGTAGGGGAAGACTGAACCGATTCAGGAAGTAATATATTACATCAAATTAACGATGGGTAAGAATTGATAAGTAATTTGTTCTTTGATTAAAGCTAATCTTAAGTTTAAAGGTGTTGACAGGATTTCGAAATTTTTAAAATATAACTAGAAAGTTATTAAAGGGTTTTAGGTAAATTTAAAAAGAAATTGATTTAGAATTTTTGATTGATAATTGATTGTTGCAAGTCTCTTATCAAGACGCATTCAAAAGTTTCTTCTTGTGTAACTCAAAGCATAAACTTCAAGCCTTTCAAATGGAACTATTTGCATGGTTAGTTTGTAGTAAACTGACCTTAGCCTGTTAGATACTATTTATTTACTGAGCATCTCAAACAATTTACTTTAGTCCTAAAGTTTTTTGTTTGAAAAATGATTGAAAACATAATTAAAGGGTAAACTTTTAAAATTTACCCCAATTTTCTTATATAAACACCTGTCTGTGGTCTGGCAAGACTTAACCAATAACAATTACTTTATCGCTCAACTATCATGGTTAGCAACTACCTTTACTTATTGTGCCCCCTCTTCCACCCAATACGCAGACACACACACAAAGAAAATACAGCTTCCACTTTCCACTATATTTCACATTTTCAGCAATTACGCTGAGTGCGATTGGTAGGGAGTGGTTGACAGGGAAGATGGTAGAGTGAGTAAAAGTGGTAAGAGAATCCCTTTAGGCCAGTCAAGACGGAAGACAATGACAGCACTTAAACATCAAAAGACATGCAAAACGATATGGCATACCGCCCACTCCCAAAAGGCAGTCAAAGTCAATTCCAAACAGTTAGTTGGACTAGGCGGCTCACCTAACCCCCCCCTTCTTCTGACAGCCCCAAACCCTCCTCCATTACCACATTATCTATACTTTGGTTCGCCCCTCTTACTTTATATGTTACTCAAACAAGCCCTTTACTCTTCCAATACAATAATACCAACTGAATTTTGTGGCCCTTTTCATTTAATATAAAGCAATTTTCCTCTTAAATTCACTTCAATAAACAATTTTCGCATACATATATATACACATATACATATACATATATATGTATATAATTGTGTGTGCGTGTGTGTTAGTGAAGGGACCGCGAATTTTTCTTCTATGTATATGTATGTACGTCAGTACGTAGAGCTAATCATCTGCTGGTTTGTAATAGATGAGCCAAGTTTAACTATATATATGTATATATAATATATATACAATCCTGGTCACTTGAATAGTACAGTTTAAATTTTGAATATTTTCTTAATTTTAGTTTCCCTAATCAACTTGCTATTAGCTTAGAAAGTATATAAACTATATACTTACAAATATCCCTTCTAGCTAAAATATTTCTGAATTGAATAAGGAAAGACACGAGAATATATCTTCAAGACTTAAAAGTTCGTATGGGAATAATATCATATAGTCAACTGATTCTATGGAAACTAGGTAGGGTTAGTAGTATATATACTAAGCATACATATACAAATTTTTATAACAATCGTTTAGAAAACAACCAAGTTATTAAGTTAAGACACTATTCGGGGCCAATCGTTTATATGGCAGCAATATGATATAGTCAAAGGATTCTGATTAAACTTGATATAGCCCTTAAAATATCTATTTAACAAATTAATATCAAAACAAAATTGTAGACATAAAGCATCAAGATATAGACGTCTAACTCAACTAAGGATAATTCTGTGTTAATTTTTGAAATCAATAAAGATAAAAGAAAGATGTTATTCAGAAAAAATTAGAAAAAAAATGATAATTAGTCATTTTTGATTCTCCTTTTTGAAGTTGCTAAAATAATATTATTTTTAAATTCATAAAAAAGTTCTGTTTATAATTATGTTAGTAATTATAATTCCTATTCTTATGAGCACAACTGTATATAACATTTCGTATTATTTTTTAGTTTCCTGAATTGTCAACTGTAAAAACAACGCATGATTCACACGACAGGCAAGGACAATGTGCAAATGGTTGGAGAGGTTGCTGAATGGCGGATGGGGGCGATGGCAAAGTAGGCTTGCGTCAGTGAACAACAGAGAAAGATGTAAGTGAAATGAAAAGGGAATGGGAGGGAGGGTATGTGCAGGGGTATGCGGGTGGATTTTAGCTTTGAGTCGGGTTTTGGGGTTTGGGGCTGGTGTGTGTGTGTGGGGGTAGCGCTACAGCTTCTTGGCCTCGTCAAGGATAACAAGAGAGTCGCCTCATTCCCATACGCTAAAGTCGCCCATACACAATTTGTTCCCTTTCTATTGTATGACAGAATGCCTTGTTGTCTGTCTCGAGTGGAAAACTGCGAGACCGTTTAACACGCACCACAAACACACGCACACACACAGACACGCAGTCATATATATACATATATATGTATATAGATATGTTCACACACACTCACACGAAGACAAACTTGACCCAATTTTGTGTTGGTCCTGTGCGTGGAAATGTTGTTTGCCTTGGCGCTTGGGTGAAAAATGGCGTTTATGAAACGCTTATTGTGTTTGGTTTTTGTGGCTCTTCTCTTTTACCCTCGATACCTCCCCCTTTTTGCTTTCTTCTTCTTTACCACCACCCTATCCAAACTACCCATTCCTGCTTCCGTTTCCGCACTTGAATGGCGTGCGCCACAATGGACACTCTGCTCGCTGGTCCAACCCCTAACCCCTACTACTGCCTGCCTGCCTGCCTGCCTGCCAGCCAGCCTGTCATCCCCCACCACGAGTCCTAGTCCCAGTCCTAGTCCCCTGTTTCAGCCCCTGTCCCTGCCACTTGCTCTCTTGTTTTGCCATGCGCCAGTGCCTTTGTCCAGTTTTGTCGCACGCTTTTCATTTCAGAGTTTTCTTTTTTGTCAGTTTTTCCTTTTTCCTCGAAACATTTTACGCATCTATTGGCAGAGGACTTGGACACGGTCTCGGACTTCGACTCTGGATTGTGGATACAATCCATCCCCCCCACTACCCTTGCCTTTCCCAGTCTACCCCAATGGCCACTTTGACAGCAACGGGAAACGGAAACGGAAATTTCGTGCCCATGCGTTTTCATTTTTCGTGTTGACGACTGCCGGAGATGGTTTGGGACATGTGTATAAGTATGTCCTTCCAACCGCAACAATATGATGGGTATACGAAGAAAATTTTTTGAAGAGGGGCCAGCGGTTAGAGGGAACTGTTTTGGTTAGCAAGTCAAACTAAAGTCGGTCTTTTTTTTACTCTTGTTGTTGTTGTTGTAAATTCCTTTCCCTGCACAAAAAAAAAACAAGAAAACAAGAAAAAAAAAAAACTCTGAAAAAAAAATTGCCTTGTAAAATTTTTGGATAAAATTTATAAACTTTTGTTTCGATCTATTTTCATTTTTTTTTTTTTTGTGGGTGATTTGTGGTCTGTCCTTAGATTGAGCAGAAGGTAGTCCTTGTCATGCACACTACACTAAATGCCATAGGGTATATCTGTTAATAACAACAAACACTTGAAATTAGAGTAAAAACTAAATTAATTTTCATTTGAAATTTCTTTTTTTTTTAAGTTAATTTTTGTTTATTTTTTTCTTTACTATTTTTTATAGCTCATCCTTGGGTCTCATATAGCCGACTTTAAATATTTAGCTACCCCCTAACACAACCCCCCGCTAACCCATATCATCTAACATTTGTTTTTCTTGTATGTGTTGTTGTAAATTGTTTTTTTTTTTTTTGTCTTTTTTGTTGTTTTTAATAAAATGTAAATTATGCTCTCTCGTTTTTTGATAAATGTCCATTGAAAAAGTTCTCCCTCTTGGTATGTGTCAATGTGTGTGTGTGTGTGTGTATGTGCGTGTGTGCGGTTTTGGTTTTTCCATTTTCGTATCTTTTTTTCCTTGTGTCTGTGTGTGTGTGTGTGCTTTTCTTGTATTTTTTAAGGCTTTCCAATATTTTATTCATAGTTGACACGAAATGCGTAACAAATCGCTTGAAAGTCGAAGCTTCTGCCATGGCATAAAATTTATAGTTTTGCCCCTGCACAATATACAACAAAAACAACAACAACAACAACAACAATAACAATATATCGGTGGCAGGAATGGTGCAAGGAAACTGGGGCGATGTGGCAGCGTTCAAATCAAAAATAAATAAATATTCTCAAAGACAGGCGGTACAATCGAATAAAGTATGGGGAATGCTGCTAGAGGAAAGATGCCACACGAATGGAAAACTAAACAGCATCTGGCTAATAAAATGTAAATTTGCATAAAATTTCCACGCCCTCTTACCCCCTCACTCTCTGAGTGTGTGTGTGTGTGCGTGTGTGTTTGTGTGTTTGTGGTTTGACAAAAGCGCCAAAAACTTGAAGTTTGGGAAATTACCTTTTAAATTTTCTGTTCACTATCGATTTGAAAATATATATTTATCAATTTGAAATGACATCAGGACATATCATTTGAAATCCTTTAAAATCTTTTAAATAGACCATTAAGTACTGTGGTATTGGATTATTTGAATTTGTGTTGGTAAGAAGAAGTAATACATTAAAATTCCTTTGGATGTAAGCCAGGATTCGTGTTAAAGATATAAAACTTTGTTTAGTATTAGCTTAAGTAGTTAGTTCATCCATTAGAAGATTATTTGAAAGTGTAATTTAAGGATTTGCTTTCTTTTCTTACAAGTTAAAAGCCAACAATTTTAGTTAAAATTGACATAAAAATTATATAAAATAAGAAATAAAATATAAGCAAAATAATTAACAAAATCTTTGTTTACTTCTCAATAAATTTTAATTAAATTATTTAATATATGAAAAAAAAAATATTAAAAAAAATAATATAATTTTAACATTTAAATCAATATTTTTTATCTCAATGGAAAAAATTTCCTTCTTAGCCAGATCTCCTAAAAAAGGTTTTAAAAAGGAAAGTTTGTATAGTTGGAATATGGGTAGAAATTCTATAAAATATATAGTATTTTCAATAATATCGATTAATTCGAATTAGGATAATAATTCTATATAATATTTGTAATAATATCGGCTAATTGGAATCAGGATAATAATGCTATATATTATATAACATTCTTAATAATATCGGTTAAATGAAATCAGGATAATAATTCTATATAAAAAATAATATTTTTAATAATATTTTTAAATATATAATAAAAAATAATACTTTTTAATTCGGTTATTTCTAAGCTTTGCATATTTCAAGTATTTCTTTTCGAGATGAGATAAATGATCTATCTATACAGTGGTGGCCAAAATAAGTGGGTCATTTAATAGAAAACTTAAAAATGAAACTTACAAAAATGTATGAATTTGAATGTTATTAAACTTAACAAAAAAATAAACTAATTAATACTCTTATTTCTTATGAATTAAAGTCTCCCCAATCAAGTCTAAATAATATATAAAAAATTAAGTAAAGTTTCTGTTTCCCAGATCATATTTATTTTCATGAAAGTCTGAAATGTGAGAATAAAACCAAACAAGAGTTTTACGAAATTTTTACAATATATAATTTAAAACTCTAAAATCACATAAACAATTAGTTTTATTTTTTCTTACTCTTTGTTGTTTTTAGTTAGAATGAAAAACAAAGTAACCTTTTTTTTATTTTCTTATATTATACAAATAAAATGATTATTAAAATATATGCTCTTAAATGCATTTAAATTTGATGCCGAAATTGTATACAATTTAAGATATTAGATACATATGAGAATTTGTTTACAGAAACATAAAGAAAAAAGGGGTGGGGGGAAGCTTAAATATCGTGAGAATTATATCAAATGAAGTTACTTTTCAATATAAAACTGGGAATAACCCCAATTTAAATTAGAAAGAAACGAATAACTATATTGATTATACCGATCTAGAACTTGAGTTTGACTTGAGTAAAATTTCTTTTGTTTCTCTCTTTTTTTCAAGCAGCAACAGTTTAGTTTTATTTTCCTAATCATTGTTTTTCTCCTATAATTTCATGGCTTCCCATCATCATCATCATCATCTGTAGTTTTCCTGCCACGCTTGCCCCAGAAACCCCTCAACACCATGCAAAACAAAATCAAAAAAACCAAATTTGTCGTCACCATAAATAAAAAAAAAGAAAAAATTGGGGCATCAGCAAAGTTTGTTTTATGTTTACAAACAAACAAAAATGGCGAGAACAAAACAAAAGCAAACAAAATCTCCTGTTTCCTCAGTTTAAGTCTTAGATTCAAAATAACCCCCCCGCCCCAGCCCTCTATACAAACCCAGTAGCCACTACCCAATAACCAGTATCCAGTACCATAGCCGGCAAATGGCCAGCCTTTTGCCTTTAGTCTTCAAACTGCGTCTCTTACTCTGTATCTAACTTCGTCTCCTTGTCCAGTCTGAGCTCCAAATAGTAGAAAAAATAAAAAAGAAAAACAAGGAACAGGCGGGTAGTAGAGGAGCTTGTAGAGGAAAATGCAACGCTGCATTTGTCTGAGCGCCGACGACAATTTCAATTTGCGCGCCAAATGCAGATAAGACGACTCTCGCCGTTCCAGAGAATGTGAGCGAGAAGGATAGAGAGAGAGCGAAAGAGAGAGTGAGAAGTCTGGCAATTGGGTTTCGGGTTTCAGCGCCACTAAAAAAGATTTCCTTTCCCCACTAACCACTCTCAGTTCCAGTTCACTCTCGGTAACAGCAATTCCCCACTGGCTTTTAATTGAAAATTGCCGTGTGTGCGCGCCAAAGTCGCGACACTCGTAACTCGACATCGGAAAGGAGAGGAGAACATATATATGTACATATACATATATCCAAGCACTGTGGCTGCTTGTGGCTTGGTTTGTGTGACTGACTGCGGTGGCGGCTGGTTGGTGGGGCTGTGGCATCTGCGGTAGCGCACGTGCAACCAAAAAGCATAAAGTGTCGTCAGACGTTCGACGACGACGACGGCGACGTTGCAAATTTCGCATTTTGTTTATTTTTTTTTTTCCTTTATTTTTATTTTTTTTTATTTTTTGGCGGGAACTTTTGTAAACAGGCCTCAAACTACAGCTTCATATTTATTCACGCCAACGTGGCCCAAATGTAGAAATGACAAAAGGGAGTGCATGAGGAAAATGAAGAGTGGGAGGAGAGGGTATTGGTAGGGATCGGGGCTGGTAGTCTCAGGCAAACATGTCACATTTTATGAAACCCAAACATTTGGTCGGCTCATGTGAACCCACGCTAATCCATTTTCGCAAGAGAAGAGCAAAATGTAGGGGCTGCATGAGAAAAGTGAGCGGGGGCCAGCGTCAATGGGGGGTAAGAAGAAAACAACGTCGACGACGACGACGACGATGGCGACGACTTATGAGGTAAGAGGAAACCAGACGGCAGACAGCGCCTAATGCAAACAGATCAGGCGTTATCATCTAACTGGAGGTAGATGATGTAGGAGTGAGGGGGGGAAAGCGGCGGGTTATATGTTTAGATACAGATAGAGGGGGCGGGGAGAACGGTTGGATTTAGCCAACTGAGTGACTCTTACTTTGACGCTGACTGGTTATGTAAGTCCATGACGAAGTGGAAGCATTTGCCGACTTAGTTTTCGCTTTGTGCAAAATTAGTTTTATGCAAATGCTGAGCACATAAATTTTTGCTCTATAAAATTTTCTTTTTCTTTTTTTTTTCTTTGACGTGCAAGTGTAGGTGGCAACAGGCAAGAGTGAGAGCGCGAGAGAGAGAGAGAGGAGGGTAAGGGGTATACACTGTTACCTGGTGGGTTGTCATACTCTTAGCGTGGGCGTGGCAATTGGCAAAATGCAATTGCCGACCACTTTCGCCTGATGGTTGTTGTTTTGTTTTTGTTTAGCTTATACGAATCGAGGTTGGGTCGGGTCCAGGCGATAAAAACTTAAGCCAGGTGGGGGTCTCCCCAGACTCCAGGTGTTCATCTCCTGACCAGGAAATTGTCTTAAATCAAATGAAACCGAATGATACACACACACACACAGTGGTTTTGTGAAAATTCACAATATATATACATATAACACACTCCCCGCTGTTGTTCAGTAAGTTAAAGTTATTGTTAAAAAAAAAAAAACTGTTAAATAAACAAATTTCCTTAACTTTTGATACCCTATAAAAGGTAACCAAATGAAAGATTTTGGTGTCTTAAAAGGTTTTTGAAACTTTTTTATTACTTTTAAAGGTTTTAAAACCAACCTTGATATATACAAAACTGTAGTAAATCTCTTAACAGGATGATAAGAGAATTTTTAGAAATAACATAATATTTATAATATAAATGATATAATAACTTATTTAAAGATTTCAAATTTCAAATATGGAATTTTGGTATAAGATTTCAATTGATATGATTATTAATTTGTGATATGAAATTTTGGTATATGATTTGTTATATAATTGGTAAAATTTCTTTATATAGAAACTTTTGAATTTTATTTCAGACTGTTTTAAATCTAAAACTTTATTTTTTAAAAGATTTTTTTAACGTATCAGCAATCTTAATATAATATTATAGTTATACCTTTGCAAAAAAGGTATATTAATTTTGGTCAGATGTTTGCAACACATAGAAGGAAGCATCTCCGACTATATAAAGTATACATATATATTCTTGATCAGCACGATGAGCTGAGTTCATTTAGCCCTGTCCGTCTGTCTGGATCAACGCAATTTTGCACTTAGGCTTCTCTTTGCTGCAGGCATTATATATCTCGGAATCATTCCGATCGGATGACTATATCATATAGCTCCCATAGGAACGATCGGTCGTGAATATGCAATAACTTTGTTGTTTTCCAACGAAATATTACGAAAGCCGGTCTTTGTGAGTTTTATATACTTTTTAACATATCCACCAAGTTTCATCAAAATCGGTTGACTATATCATATAGCTCCCATAGGAACGATCGGCCAAAAAATTGGTTTTAGATGAAAATCTTCGTTATTACTCGAAATTCACTCGAAATTTGGTATATGTAAGTTTAGTATATATAAAAATGTGTCTGTTGAGTTTTAACAGAATCGGCCGACTATATGATATAGCTCCTATAGGAACAATCGGACCAAAAAAAAATTTTTTTTTACTTGTAAGTTTTTTTCTTGGAGCCACGGGCATGATTAGTTTTATATACTTTCTTATAATTCTGGTAATTTATATGTAATGTTGATAAGAACAGCTTGCAAAGGTATCCGAACTTCGGCGTGGCCGAAGTTAGCCCATCCTTCTAGTTTTTTCCTAATTTTATTATTTAAAAAAAAAAAAAAAAAAAATCTATGTTTAAAACTTTTGAATTTTATTTATAGTCAAGCATTTAAAGAATATTTTTATAAAGTTTCAAGCAAAACTATGTAAAATTTCATAAATTATTAACTAGTAAGTTCTAGTTTCTTTAACCTGAAGTTTTTGCAACTTTCACAAATAAATAAAATTATTAACCATCAAAATCTAAATACTAAAATACGAGCTACCTAAAGAAATAATTCTTTATAAATCTAGATGTTAATTTTTTAATTCTTTTTAAATTTGTAATTCTGATTTTAGAAACATTAATAATAATATATTATATTTAAAATTATTTCAAATATTTCATAGTTAAAAAAATCTTTTGCCATATATAAAAAAAGGTCAACAAAATTTGAATAATTTTTAAAGTTCTATTCTAGAGACAAACTGGCAACAAAAGTCTGTATGTTTATACAGTTGCTATACACACACACACACACTCACACACACCCACATACATACCTTCTTAATATATAATTTTAAATATTATTCTAAATAGTTTTTTTTTTTTCTTTGTAACTTTCACCGTTTGTTGTAATGTTCTTGTGTTGTAATGGTTGTGTAAGTATTTATAATTTCTTTCAATGTTCATTTGATATTTATCTTTGTTAATCATTAAAATGCAAGACGCAATGAAACTCATTATAGCTAAACACCCTCAACCAATGGCTTCTTCATTCTCCCATGACAACATCACTTCCTACTACTATCAGTTAAAATGAACCCCGCTGGCTGTGCTATACACCACCGGGCACAATGGAGAGGAGACGATGTTGTTGCCGCCACAAAGAGAAATAAGTCATCAGAAATCTAACCAACCATTGCAATTGTACATAAATCAGCCAAGTCTCATAATTCAGTCATAAGGCCACGGGGCATTCGAACGCATTTGGAATTCCATTGCTAAACGATCGTTTAGCGACTTTGAGGTAAAAATGTAGATGGAGACGTAGAGGATACACGCACACGTGCGTCCGCAGATAATAACTCAAGAACAGAGTCCAAGTCAGAGTCAGAGAGTTGGAATTGGAGTGGGTGTGGGAGTAGGAGTAGGAGTGGGAGAGTTGGAGTTGGAGGAGTAGCCAGACACCTTGCCACAGTAAAGACCAAAAGACGATGACGACGACGACGACGACCGACGACAACAACGTTGGCAAGTCAATAATAAAGCATTGGTGAGTGGAGGAGTTATGAGTGTGCCTCTGACTTGGGTATGGTTATGGGTTATGGGGTATGGGAGAGAATGGAAGGTTGCGTTTTGGGGTACACTTTGACTCGGTGGTGATGGTGGTGGTGGTGCGTGTGTGTGGCAGGCTGTCGACAGCTGAGTTATCGCTTTGTTTACACGAAAACGAAAATAATGCAACGTTGAGTGTGAAACCGAAGCACACGCAATGAGCGTCACGTACGCACTTGAGACGGAGACCAAGAGAAGAGAACGGAGACGGAATCGGAATTGGAGTCAGAGACGGAATCGGAATCAGAGACCTCAATGCCTTTCCCACTCCCCTTTAAGATGCCGCTTTTGAAGTTTGTTGTTTTTTTTTTTTTTTTTGGCTTACGGAAGCGCGATCACGTTTATATATACATTTATATATATTTCTTTATCTTGCATTTATTTGATTGAAGGCTCACTGGATGCAATGTCGGTGGCTTCCACCTGCCCGGGATTAGCGGTATTCACTCACGCACAGACATACACACACACACCTGAGGGCATCCATCAAAGGGATTAGATATAAGATTTTCTTTTTAGTATATATATATATTGAGGTCGCCTTGCTATATACATACAAAGTTAACATTTGAACAAAGGGGCGGGGAAATGAACTTCCGAACTAGAAATAACCAAGTCAAAAAAAAAGGGGGGAAGGGCAAATCCAAGAGATTGCTTTATCAGTTGTTTATTGTAATCATGATGAGTTCGCTTCTTTCTTGAAAGCCGAATCTGAAAATTTTCCATAACAGAATACATGCTTATATATGTATATATATGTATGTACATATGTATGTATGTATATGTATGTATATGTTGTACTATGTAAACATATGATTGTGACGAACTCAAAGTATATTTTCTTTAGTTCTTTGATAAGATGCAGTTAATCAGATATATATACATATGTACATATGTATATAGTAGGTACAAACATATACACCAAATGTCTGCATTATTACGTTCTAGAGTTTTCAAAAGAAATTATAGGCCAAACAGCTGATTGTGTTTAAAAAAAACTTTACTAAAAAATTCCAAACAAACAAAAATTTCTCATATTTTAGAATGCATTTTCTAAATTATTGAATACTGTACACCGCAGAGGATATCTCAGTTTAATCGAACTTTCAAAAACCTTTAGAAAATATTATATAGAACTATACACAAGTCAAAAAAAGCTGCTGAAATTCTTAAGAAATATAAAAAATCTATTAAAATATGCTCACATTATAAGCTAATGGTTCAGAATTTGAAATTTGGTAACTTTAATATAATGTACAAAAACAAAAGTACGGATTTGTTAACTTAGATCTTTAAAATCTCTCTTTAGTTTTTCAAACCTAAAAAAATCTGTGAAAGTTTTTTGAATCTCTAATATAAGAAAATTCACAGATTAAGTATTATATTTTCTTATAATCCTAGGAGATTTTGAATATAACTTTAACCTGAATTCACTAGCTCACCTCATCCAAGTTTCTTATTATGATCAAATTTTGGCAAGTAAACAATTTCGAGACTTATTATTGTAATTTGTATACCTTTTGGGAAATTAATATTCATTTTAATAAGAAATTTGAAAACGTTTCTGATCATGTGCAATGGTTCGTATGCTCAAATGTTTTTACCTTTGGGTCACGTGTTTCTTTTGTTTTTTTTTTTGGTTTTAGGGATGATCCATCACGTTATTGTTCAAGTGATAGGAACCCGAAGCTTGTTTACTTGTATTTCGTAACAATAATAAACTCGTTGATTCTAACTTTATGATATTCCCCGCCCAGAGGGGCAAAAAAAAGTTATAATCGTCAAAATGAAAAGATTCACGTTGAAGAGAAACTGTTTATTATGGTTAAAAAGGTGAGTTCCGAAACGAAAATCTTTAAAATATATATATGGGTATATTTACGGAGAAATAGCGATATTATTCTCTTTTAAGATCTGAATATAGTTGTGAACCCATAAATGTATTTCTATAATATATTTTTTTATGATTTTAAGGAATATTTCTTTAAAAACTACAGCTTTGGATACTATGTTAACTAAAAATCTTGTACGGAATTTCATATTAGAATAGAAAACTTCTGTTTGAAAGCCTTCCAGCTGAGCATTGGTTTTATTTTTTATATTTTTATATAATTTATTGCCCTAGTTATCTAATTGGCTTACTTACCTACAGAGTTAGTAATTTTGTTGCTCATTTCTGGGATTACCTTAAAAGTCTATGGAAATTTTTTTTTGTTTCTTGTTTCTTTTTCTGAGGGGTAAAATATTGATGGGAATTTCCTCCAAGTGTTGTAAATAGTTTATCACAATGGGAGGGGGAGAGGAAAAGTTTATCTGGAAACGTGCCGCCAGAGTTTCCCAATATGACACTATGCCCCTATGCTGCCTATGCATGTGTGTGTGTTTGTGTGTGTGTATGCGTGCGTATGCGTATGCATGTAACTGGGTATCAAGTAAGAGCGCCTCCCTGACAGGCTGCACGCATTTCCCGCTTTCCGTTTTCCACACATACGTACACACATCTATAGATATATACACGCATACATCAAAAATCAATCTGCACAACAACAGCGTCATCAGTTAGTTTCTCTCTCTCTCTATCTCTTTCCTCTGCCACCCACCCCCTTTTTCTAGTCTTTTGAGTTTTGTTTTTATTTCGCTTTTCGCTACGCGATACAACACACACACACACACAAAACACGCACGCATAACCCTCCCCCTTCCCTTCCCTCCCCTTCTCTTTACCATTCATTCGACGTTGTAAATTTACAAGCGAAATGAACGAAGATTTTTGTTGCAAGTGAAATTCCCATTCCACACACATACACACACACACACACAGACAACTCTCCCGCCAGTGCACGTATAATTGTTTGTTATTCTTTTGTCTCGCTCGCACACTGGTTATCGGATTTCAGAAAGGGAAGGGCGAGAGTCCGAGAGACGAGGCAGCCGAAGAAGAACCAAAAGAAGAAGAAGAAAGAAAAAAAGCAACAACAAAATACTCAAATACTACTACTACTACGACAACAACACGATGACTCTCGCTCTCTCTCTCTCCCCCCCACTGCGGGCTCCACAAACAAAAACAAGGCCCCAACCATTCCCATTCATGCGACGAAGCGTAGTAGAAAGAGAGAGAAAGAGCAACAGAGCAGACAAAGAAGCGTGCGAGCGAGCGAGAGAGGTAGAGCAAGAGAGAAACAGAAAATTATTTACGATTTATTTTGATTTTTACCTTCTCTCTCTCTTTCTCGTGCTCTCTCAATCGCACTCATTTCGTGTGGCATTGCTTGTCGATGAACGAGGGGTTTTTATGTCAGCGGAGAAAGAGGATTACAAATGGAATGGAAACGGGGTACAGTTGGCATTGGTACGCGCAGACGCAAAGAGTACGAATAATTAACGAAGAGAAGGCCTTTAATGAATTGTGGAACTTAAGTGTTCATTTTGAGCCGTTCTCTTTGTACCATTTCCATAATGTTCCTATGAAACGGAACAACAACTCTCTTAGTTGTCGCTTTTGTTTTGATGCCTTCACTTTCGTAACTCTCTCCTCATATTTTGCGGCTCTCCCCACACTAGTTCGTCACAAACTGCTTCTTCTTGTTTTTTTTTGTTGTGTTGTTTTTGTTTTTCTTTTTCTTGTATGAAAAGTAAACTGTACATACAATACGGTACACACAGACACCCCGTCGCACTCCCCCTCAACTGTACACCAAACACTGCGTATACACACACATACAGAACGATGTCCACGGGGATGAGGTGGAAGGAGGGACTACATATTTTTATATATTTCAGGATACTACTATAGTACAGTCAGAAAGGCTACATATAAAGTGCATATATATAGACAGTTTTCCCGATCAAGAAGATTCTTTTGAATATTTAGATATTTGTTAACGATAATTGTTAGAAATACTTGAATTAGTGTAGAATAATGAAATGCCACGCCCCTACTATTTGATATTACCCATAGATATGTATGTATAATATTTCAAAGTATTGTAGGTACATCCAAAACAAAGCACGTTTACATGGCCACTAGATGGCGTCAGTGTGTTTATTTGCTTTCTATTTTATCTTCCCCCCGGGAGGAGAATACATAATGCCACATTCCTGGATCGATCTTCAAGTCACGTTTATATATGTTTGCATGCATGTATGTATGTGTGTGTGTGTGTGTGTGTGGTAAAAGACTCTCGGCTAGTTGGTAATAAGTAACTTGATGTCGTCACTTTAATTTAACAAGTGAACACACAGGTATGTAAGTATTTACCTAGTCTTGTCATCTGTGCAATGAAATCAAAATAAACAATAACAATTTGCTCCATTTACTTTTCTGGAAGTTGAATGAACCGAGTCAAAACTGAACCGACCACCCGCTTAGGGCATCATTAGGAAAAACCTCTAATATCATCATCATCATCATCATTATCATCATCATTTTGTGCTTTTACTTTGAAACAGTTTTTCATTTCTAAATATGGCTCTATAATTGCTACGAATGCCTCAACTTGGACTCCGTTACACAAACGACGCACTAAAAACAATGTTAAAATGCGGCTAAAGGTATATGGATGGGTGGTTGGAGGGAGAAGATTGGAGGTTTGTAAAGGCCCTATGGGTGGGTGGTGTGGCATCCACGAAAACGGCACGTGCTTGGGGTATTGGATAACTCTTTCTCTCACCAATGTTCTCTGTTTTCCCTCTGTCTCTCTTGCTCTTTCTCTCTCTGTCTATCTTTATGTTTTGCCTTTGCTATCTAGATACATATATATTTTTCTGCCTCTCTCTCTCTCTCACTCACTCTCTCTGTCTATCACTTTTTATCTATTTTTATAAACAACATAACCCTGAAATGAGTCGCGTAAAGTAAGTAATAACAAGTTGAGTGAGTGAAAAGGATGAATTCTATTTTATTATAAACAAAATCATTTGAATATTTATTAGGAGACTACAGAAAACAACAACAGAAATCAATCAACAAACCAACCCCTTTTGGAGGAGAAGAACTAACAGTATTTCTCTATATACATATGAATGGATGTATGTATGTATGTATGTTAAACCAACATACATATATAGACAGGGGAGGACTTAAGCATACTAGGGACCATATTTTCCTTCTATGTTACTATTAAATCAAATATGTTTTTTCTATTTACTTCTATAGAAACTTTAACTTGCCAATTCTTTATATTTTAAACATATTATTTCTTTATATATAGTAAATTTTCCCTTCTATTAAACCGTCCCTGTTGTTTGTTGTATGCGTGCCTAGTGCGTAAAAGGGCAGATTGATGTAATGATGGTTGGTGGCAAGAGAGAGGGTACAGGGTATAGGGTAAACGGGTCTCTCTTTCTCTCTTCTATGGTTTCACCTGATTATCACACACATTATTATATTGGGGTCACCAAATAGAAGCCGCTTTTGCATTTATGGACTTCCCGTTAAAGATGTTGAATAAAATGTTTACTCATTAACCATTAAACATTGTTTTATTGGTAACATTTAAATTTGTTAACTTTTTATATATGAAAACTTATTACCCACAAAAAGAAAATGTGACATCAATTTAAGTTATACATAGATGTACAAATATTTTGATATTGAAAGTAAAGATTGTATTATATCTTTAGAAATTGATTTAGAAATATTATAAATGATTTCTAAGAATTTTGGATTATATACTTTACTTTGTACTTTCATTAAATTTGGAATAGTTTTTTTTTTACTAAAGATATTCATTTAGTTTATAGATTAGAGATTGATTACTTTCTCTCTCTTTCTCTTTCTTTCTAGTTATATAGAATGCTATATATGTAGGTAGAGTTAAAGATTTTCTATTGCATTCCTTAAATACTTCCTTTCCTTCCTTTTACTGTTCAATGCAACTTTCAGTTTGTGGAAAAAGCTAATTCCAAGAGATATTCAACTAACCAAAAGTGTGGCGCAGCGCATCCGCATCCACATTGTTTTTAGCCACTGTTGTTGGTGTTGTTAACTGTTGATGTTGATGTTGGTGTTGTTGTTGTTGTTGGTATTGGACGTTGATGGTGATGGTATTAGTGTTGTTGCTGGTATTCCGGACCAAGACCATGTCAGGTTTGCGTGCTTGTGCTCGGAGAGGTACAAAGTCCATGTTTGGCTTGAGGCATTCGCTTGTAACGGCTGCGCGTTAACTTGGCCAGCTTCAGTTTCAAAGTTGGCTTGCAGTTTTTGTTATTTGTATGTTTATGTCTATGTATCTGTCTACCAGTCTGTTGTTGTCTATCTGTCTATCTGTCTGTTTCTCTTTCCTCTCTGTTTCTCTGTTTTGCTATCTGACTTTATTCATTTCTGTTTTTTGCACATTGCATAACTGTTCATTAGCGAAGGCCGTTGAAACAACAATAGCCAACAAACGGCAACGGCAAAAAAAGCACGTCGCTATATATATATATATATATATAGATATATATATATATATATATAATCCAATGCTAAAATTTTATTTACGAGTTCTGTCGAAAAGCAACTTTGTTATTATTATTGTTGTTTCATTCTGAAACGATGCATTTAACAATTTTTCATCTGAAATTGTTATCAACATTTATTTTTTTTTTATTTCATTGGAATACTTAAATATTTAAAAATAAAAAATGTATTCAAGTTAAAGCACATTTTTGCATTAAATCTAAGAAAATTCGCTAGAACAACCAACTTCTGCTTCTGCTAATCACTTGGATGGAAAAAAAATATCAACAGCTGGCGCTTAAATATTACTTTATTGCCGATACAAGCGATTAAAATAAATTATTTAATTATACAATATGTGGCTAATTAGTATTTCTGTCTCTCTCTCACACTAGCAATTGAGGATTGGATTAGAATGCTACCTACTACTAGTCAAAGCTCGGGCATTTCCCTACAATTAACATAGCATAGAATCGAACCAAAGCAATTTACTCAACCACTTATATTATAGCAAAATGGATAAAGATCTAAAAAAAACAAAAACAAATAAATATGCATACAATTGACCCCACAATAATAACATCCATGAGGGCATATGGGGAGGGGGAAACTGTTCAAAGTTGAAGGTTAAGACGGAGTAAATTTTAAGAGATTGCTGATAACTAACAAAGTATTTAATTTTCATTTTTTTAGATTCATTTTAGAATCTTATGTTGTTACTTTTAACAATTGTTAATGTTAAATAATATACAGTAGTACTTAATTTTGCAATTTTTAAAAGAAATTTTGATATAAAATTTTTTATTTTCTAATATTTACAATAAAATAAATTTCAATTCTTAAAACAAAGTTTACCTTATTTTCATTACAAGATGTTGAATGAATATTTTAAAGAAAAACTATTTCTGTTAACTAACTTAATGTTTTATATATTTTATCTTAAAAGACGAATTATTAAGAAAGTGTTTAAAATGGGGGAAAAAATGCTGCCTAGTTATATATATAAATTAGTATATAAATATTATATAAAAAGTTTCTAAAACTGAAACATATTTTGCAAAAATTTGTAAAAAAAAAATAATAATAATAATTATATTTTTTTTAAATATTTTCGTAAATTTATAAAAGAAAATATATTTTACCAAATTTGTAAAATAAAACCTTATATGAAAAATTAAAAAGCAATAAGAAATTATAATTTTAAATATTTGTAAAAAATAACAAATACTTAACTATAATAAAAAAATGATTTAAAACTCAATTAGAAAATATATAAAATATATTTTACATATAAAAATTATAAATATATATGCCAAGTTTATATATATACATATATAAAGGAATATAGAAATCCCCCCTTAGTTCCCAATTAAGCTACAAATCAAGTAATATTTAAAAATAAATAAAAGAAAAAATAATTCCACAAAGTAGTAGTTATTCTTATCAAATAAAATTATAAATAATGAGCAAAGAAAACATTTGAAAATATTTTAATTTTAAATTTCAGTTTCAAAACATTTCATGCTTTATCATTTCGTGTGTTCTCAATTCTGTTAATGATTCCCGGAGAGAAAAAAAGGGGATTTACCAAAGAATTAAGTTTAATTTTCTTTGGAAGAGGATTTAGAATGCAAAAATAGCTTGAAGCATGTTAAATAAATGCGATCGAAGATAAATATTACAATCATTAGCATGTCTTGAAGTTTTACAGATTTCCTGTTGATAATTGAACATAATTAATGAATAAAAAGAATGATTTTCTGGCTTGCATAATCTTTGACACAAACTATATAAGAAAAGAAAATTTCTCAGGCAACTTTGTATGAAATTATTTTTCTAAATTTAAAACTAATATCTCATTTTTGTGAAATTTGAAATAGACAAGTAAATATTTCTTGTCCATCTTTCTATATATGTTTCTATATATATGTAGTTGGAGGAATGCATATTTCATTGACTCATCGTTTCATTTCAACAAGCAACCTTCACATTTTCAACTCAATTATTAAATATTATGTCAAAATGCATTTCCTTGAACGATCATCCATACCCCATTGAATTTTCCCACCATTTCAATTGTCTTGGCTCTTCACATTTTGTCAACCATTGAGATGCTTCCGGGTTCCTGAAAATTTGCTTAAACCAAAGCACCTAAATCTCAATCGTTTGTATTTCTGATAATTTGCTGGTTCTTGAGATACCCTGTACTTTTATTTAATATTTTTACTCCTAGGGGAAGACTTCCTAATGAAATATGTATCTATTATCTTTTATAGATGATCAATTTAGATAAAACTTTCTTTGTTAATTAAGAAATTGATATAAAATATATTAATGTAGGATCTATTTCAATACCAAATATACATATTAAAGATTCAAGTGAAGATAGCAATCATATCAAGTTCAGAACAAGTATTATATATATATCAAATTTTGCTTATGAGATTCTTTAGATTTGAAAGTATATATCCCCTTACCAATAGGTTATATACAGGGTTTGGAAAAAATAAGAATTATGACAAAAAGATGACATGAGAAAATTGACAAACGCTGCATGCAGAAAGGAATAAGAGGAAGAGAGGGGGAGAAAG
The DNA here is from genome assembly GCA_018903615.1 of Drosophila neocordata. NCBI lineage: Eukaryota > Metazoa > Arthropoda > Insecta > Diptera > Drosophilidae > Drosophila > Drosophila neocordata. The sequence continues at coordinate 2,562,523 of JAEIGI010000001.1, forward strand.
AGAGAGAGAGAGAGAGAGAGAGGGAGATATATACAGATAGAAAGGGAGAGCAAGGGTGGCAGGTTGGTGTAAATTTAAAATAAAAGCAATAAATAATATAGAGAGATACAAGAAAAATCGCTTGGAAAAATGTATAGCAAGTAGTACGATATGTACTACCTCATACTCGTAAACCCCCCCTCACCATACCCTCGACCCATTGCTTTAGACACTTCACACCATTCACTTGGCACTCCTGTCACGTCTGTCATTTTTGAGGCAAACAAAACGTTGACAAATTACTTAGAAAATGCAATAAAGTTGCAGCCAAAAGAAAGAAACAAGAACCAAGAAAACAAAAAAAAATAAATAAGAGAAAAAACAACAAGAAAAAAAAAGGGGTAAGGAAAGGGGAAAGAAAGAGGGGAAGGTGGTTCAAGTGACAATTGCACAAATGTTGGCCATTAAATGGCTGAGTGGCAAACGCTAGTGTCAGAGAGAGAGAGAGAGAGAGAGAGAGAGAGAGAGAGAGATGAAGGAAGAAGAGAGATGAAGAACGAACTTTGCTTTAGTAAAGATGCTCACAAATTCAATTTCCGCAAATCTCGCACTTGCAACAAGAAGAATAACAACAGCCACAAATTGTAAAACCTGCAACTGTTGCATGGAAGCCACAAGTCAACCCGTAACCCCATCCAACCCGCCCCCTGCGTTCTCTCCACTGCATTGCCATCCATTCTACTTTTCAACTTGCTGCAACTTTGGTACTTCTTGAATTGCCAACCATCCATCCATCCATCCATTCACCTACCCACCCACCCTTCCACTCATCCATTTTGGCTTCAGTGTTAATTGCTGTCACATGACAGGCGACAAGCAAAAAGGATAAGCAAACTCTGGTAGGGGAGTGGAGTGAGAATGCAGCAGGTCATGGCAGATGTGTTGCAGATGATCCATCCTTTTCCTCTCTACCCTTTATTTCGCACAATATTTTTTTTTTTTTTTTTTTTTACACTTTTCAGACATTCCATTTTTCTCATTCTCTTCGTTTGCGTGCCTTTTTCTCCGTTGATGATTCCGTTTTTGGGGAGAGGAAGTCCAATGAAGCAAGGGGCATTGTGGTTAAGAGCATGGGGAATGTAAGGGAAGTATATGTAGCAGAAACTGAGATACAAGTGCTTCCCCCCCCTTCCTTGTTTTTCTCCTTCCTCATTCTTCGACACGGCCCTCTGTCATAAGTGATTTGTACAAAGTGTTTGCCTGTGTGAAATTTTTCTAGCGATTTTTGATTTTTTTTTTTTGTTTAACCCCTCCCCGTTCGTTTTTTTACCCGTTCCCTTTTATTTTTTTTGTGTTTTGACATTTTGGCTGACACTTAACGAACACTTGTCACTCTTTGACACGCTAGAATGTAGTCTACACACAGAGTGAAATAAAGAGACAGAGAGAGAGAGAGAGAAAGAGGAGATAGGTAAAAACCTAGCACTGTTTAAGTCATAGCATTTGGCAAATACCCTACAAATTTAACTTAAGATAACAGATAACAACTAGGTCAGGTTGCATCCTTCTTAAGGTTAAAGTTATCTTTAAGATAAAGAAACGGAAAATTATCTGTTCATAAAAGTAGGCTATTAATATAGTTAATACATACATATAACATGCCAGTATCCGATTTTAAAGGCATTTAATATGCCCGTTTCCTTTGTACAGGGTATTAGATTTCGTGCACTTGCAACAAAAACAAATATAGATTAGACTCTACTTTGTTGTGTTCCGTTAGTCGTGAAGGAATCTCATCGTCATTTTCATTTCGCAAACATTGTCGCCGCCCATACACACAGACACACTCACACAGAACACGCAGAACAGCTGTAAAAAGTGCAATGCGGCGTATGAGTAACGGAATAAACGAATATACAAACGAAAACGAATGAACGAAAGAACAAACGTACGAACATACCGCTCTTCGTTCACCGTCTCAGATTATATCACCACTCATTCACCCTTTACCTCCCCCCCGCCCCACTTCGTCATCTATCCCAGGCACGCACACACACACACACACACACTGATGTAGAGAAAGAACTGCAACGAAAATAACGAGCGACCGCAAAAATGTTTACGAGCTTAAAATAAAACATGCACAAAAATAAAGCCTGACAAAAATGTAATAAAAAATAAGAAAACAACAAAAAAAAAACACGTTGAAAAACTACAAAACCGTTAGATATACAACGGATGCAAGTGGATGACAGTGACAGGGGTAGGTGGAGAAGGGGCTATTTGTGTGATGGTAGAGTGGGCTTAACGCACAGGTAAGGCGATCATACAAATCCCCTACTATGACATTTATCCCATTAACCACAACAGAAGTAACGCATAACGAAATCAAATGAACACAAATGTAGTTAAATTATATAGAGATGGGCGGACATTGAAGAGGATATAGGAATTACTTGGTTTCACCAATCAATCAGTAGATTATTAGTATGACTAGGATAATCATATAGATAACTGATGGCACTTTGAGAAAGTTCAAACAGAGTAAGAGAAAGCGATTTAATAATAGTCTAAAGTTGAAGTTTATTTATTATATACAAAATAGTAAAGGTTGGCAAGAAAGATATGACTCTATATGTATTATATATATACATATCTAGATGGAAAGTCACATGAAAAAGCTAGTGTTAATGCCCAGATTTCAAAACTATGCAAAAAATCATAAGATCAGCTAAGGATTACATTTACTAACATAAAAAAGATCTTTCTAAGATTATTAAAATATGCAAAATATTACAATTTTAAATATAAATAGCTATTTAAGAAGTTCTGCATCTAAGTCAGCATATAGAAACTCTTATGACTCACTGTAATCTAGAAAGGAGTCTGTTAACTGCAGTTAAACTTCTTCAATCCACTCTTATAGTTTTTCTTACTTCATATTAATTGATTATTGAAGGATATTATTCACATAGTCATATATATATATATATATTTAGATTATATTTGGCTATATGGTTTTCTTTAGAGAGAGCTCTCTATGAGTGTGACTTAAGTTTCTGGTTTCTTCTGCATATTTCTTATCAATGTAATCTAGAATATATTATATATAAAATACTTTATATGCTACTATTTCTATTAACAAAAGTTTCATCTAAACAAATCTTAAAATATATAAATTTTTCGCAGTATTACAGTTATAGATCAATATCAGTTAATGTCCAAACTTAAACTGTAGGTCATTTAGTCTGTCAACTATGTCCCAAAGAATTCAACATACAAACTTGTCAACCCAAAATCGTAACCTATAAACACAGATACATACATGCATATATACATATATTTATATATATATATGTATATACATACACATATATTTACACGCATACAAACAAACAATCTAGTGTAGGTGTAATAGCGGAAAAGATTGCAAATAAAGTATGGAAAATGTGCAGCATGTGCAGGTCGTAACTGTAGATTGTATATAACTGTTTCTGTGTTTGTGTGTGTGTGTGTATATTTCAATGTTTGTTTGTTTGTGTGTGTGTGTTGTGTTGTGTGTGCAGTTGGTGTTTATGCACTTGAGACGACGCCTTGGGTACTTGAGTAGTCTACACGCGCCGACGCTTGCACTAAGGCTACCCCCCCCTTTGTCATCTATTCCGCCTCCCCCTTCCGCACCATTCCCTAAGATACCCCTTTCCGCACTATACTATATACACCCCCTTTACCCTTACCTTTACTTTCAACCTAGCCCCTAAACAAACACGCGCCTCTTTTTTTTGCTTATTTTTTAGTGTTTTTTTTGTTGTTGTTGTTGTTGCTTTGTTTTACGAGCGAAACAAAAACTAACAATAAAAACAAAAACAGCATAGCAAAAATAAAAACAAAATACGATAATGGCAAATGGCAGATAGAACTGCAAACATAGAGAAACCGAACCTGAGACCCATTTTTAGCTACTTTTGTTGCTGTTGTTGTTATTGTTGTTGTTGTTGTTAGTAGTAGTAGTAGTTCTCCTAGTCGATTTCCCCAGTAGTTTTTTTTTTTTTTTTTACTACAAAGTAAATGTCAAGTGCGAATCAACGCATGAGTGTAAGTGAGTGTGTGCGAGTGTGTGTGTGTGAGTGACTGAATATTACACGACGCAGTCTATATATATATATATGTATATATATATATATATATATATATATATAAATATATGTATAAATGTAGTAAATGGCCTTGGGAACGTTTGTTAACCTCATTTTGATAACATAACAGCAAGAGCAACAACAACAACAACAACAGCAGGCACACAAATAAAAACTTACATATACATATTATAAATAAGGAAAACAAAAAAAAAACCACCAACAACAACAACAACAAGAAAAGTGAAAAAAAAAAAAAAAAATCGTTGCTTGGCACGCAGGCAAATCATTTGAGGGCTCTAAGGGGTTAAACGGGCAGCAGCGGTAGAGTAAATATGTACAGACATACATATGTAGACCAGGAGAACATGAAATGGCCATAAGTGTGGCACTCAGGCAGTTAATATTAAATAAGTAACAAGATGAAAAGAGAAAGAAAGAGAGAGAGAGAGAGAGAGAGAGAGCGAGACAGAGCGAGAGAGAAAGAACAACGAATGGAAAGAAAAAAAACCGGAAGCTTAATATGCCAAACCGACATTTACATACTCTTTCTACTAGAAATTCTATAAAAACAATCCTTGTCTCGTCTTTCTATACATTTCGAAATATCGAATAAAATAAGAAAATATATAGAAATCAGTGTAAATATATGAGAAATTAATGTTAAGTGTATAATTTACTATTTAACCAAATATATATACTATAATTTTGTGTTGTTCTGGTTTAAATAATCATCATATATTTTAATATATATAAAACAAGGCAAAGGTCAATTTCTATAGTCTATTTATAAAGTAATATAAATAAATGCTTATCCTATAGTCTATTTATAAAGTAATATAAATAAATGCTTATCAAGTAAATTTTAAAAATATATTTTTACAAAAAACATATTTTGACTATACCCACTATAAAAAATAGAGTATTTAAATCTAAACAAAGCAGGACAAATATATATTTTTGATGAGTAATATAACAAATTTCAAATACTCTTTAGCATAAATATGACTAAGTTTAGACCTGGCAAGTATTAATGAAAAGATTAGAATTATATGATGGTTTTAAATTTAAGTTTAATAAACTAAATAATAAGAATATTTCGTATTGTTATTATACAATAAATAAATAATAATATTTCTGGAATTTATTTATATATATATATAAATAAATTTCTGATATGACTTATAATATCTTTTTTCTGTATAACTGAATGAATTTACTTTATCTATTCTATTTATCTAAACCTCTTTTATTTGATTGAACTGAAATCATATCTAATTGAACTTTCTTTATATAAACTTATTTTATATGAATAATTAAAAAACTTTGATATATCTCTTAATAGAAAATTGTTTTTAAATATAATTGTTATTGCTTATATATATTATTTTGTATTTATTATGGTATTTGGAATCTCTAAATAAATATTATTACTAACAGAGTTTTACCCAATATTATGATTCATTTTTAAAATTGAAGCACTAAACATAATATTTATATTTAAGCTTTTGCATATTAATAGATTTTTAATATCGGAATAAGAATTTATTTTATAATCAATATTTAGGCCAATTCTCTAAGATAGAATCTCTCAAAGCCAAGAATTTTTCTTATAAAGTTCTTTATAAAACTTAATCCTGATTTCTTAATAGTATTTACTTTACTTTTAAAACTTTTGCGGTATTAATTATTATTAATTTGTATTTTAAGGTACAATCTTTACTGCATTTTTTAGATTTCAATTGCAGTAAATCTTTTGATTCTACAAACTATATATATATATATATATAGTTGGCCTTCAAAGTACAAGTACTTATAAAAAATAAAATATTTTTGTTTAATCAACAAAATTGACTAAAAATCTTAATGCTTCAATTTAAAAACTTTCAAGATTTGTTAGATTGTATAAAATCACTGATTCCAAGTTAGTATATTAAAAAAAAAAACTACTGAATATATTAATCTTATCAAACAATTTGATAATTGACATAAAATTAGTCTTGTGCCAAGTGCGGTAACTTTGTGAACTAATACTAATACTCTTTCCTCTAATTGCTTTCGATGAAAAAAACAAAAAAAACAAAAAACAAAACAACAAATGTAAATACATAAACTTACAAGAGAGTGTTATACATATATATATATGTATATATTTATATATAAATATACTTGGCAAATATTTATGATCAGCTGGCGGCGGATCAATAACAACAAATACTAGGGAAAGCTAGCAAAGAGGAGATGATGCTGCCAATAAAATTGGTGTCGGTATACACAAATATATACAAATATTCAATTATACATATATATATATATATACATAGATATACAGCTGTGAGCAAAAAAATAGTAGTGCCTTTGACCATTTTAGTTATAGCATCAAAAGTTATGTTTTTAGGGCTAGACTGAGATTTTCTGGTATGCAAATTATTTATTAGGAGTGTTATTGTTTATTTTATGAACAAAAATAACCACTCCGTCTTGGTTTTTTGAAAATAAAGAAGATTTTCGAAAATGGTACCAAATTGAGGCGAGCAAAATAATAGTAGTGCATTTTTTTGGAGTTTATAAAATTTTAAACTAATGAATTTTTTCCCTGGGAAATAATTTTATATTAAAGATTGATTTGATATTAGCTTATTAAAATTTACTAACATGTCCATTGTTTGCAAGTACGGCTACGCAAAATCGCGGCATGGAGTCAACCTGTACTTAGCACCTTTCAGGTGTTATGGCCTTCCATGTACGATGTATTACAGTCCAAAGGTCCTTCTTGGTAGTTGGTTTTGCAGCCACTACTTCCTTCTGAACGTCCCACCGCAAAATTTCCATCGGGTTCAAATCTAGCGACGGTACAGTCCACTTTTCTGAGACTACTCCGGACTTTTCGAAACAAATTTTTGCCAATTTGCTTGTGTATTTGGGGTAAAAGTCTTTCAGAAAAACCCAACAAAGTGTCATCTCCTTTTCGGAACATGGTAGCATCACTTTTTATACAATTTGAACGTATACATGTTTGTCCATGATGATTTAGGCCGCAGTACATGGACCCTACACCGTTATTTGAAAAGCAGCCCAACACCATTACACTGCATCCACCGTGGTTGATCGTCTTGGTGGTTGACTGCGGACTATATTCCGTTTTTTTCGGTCGACTATCATACAGACTAGTTCCATTTAATCCAAACATCACAACTTTGGACTCATCTGACCACAGTATGGTGCGACATTTCTCGACAGGCCAATTTAGATAAAATTTCGAGTAGTCAATCCGTTATGACACGTACTCTTGTGAAAAAAAGGATGTTTTCCGATGGCTGTAAGCATTTACATTATTTTCCCTTAACACTTGCCACTCTGTACAAACACTGGCAGGCACCTCAAGGTCTTCCTGGACGCCCACAGCAGCTTGAAACGGACGAGTCCTTGAGGTACACACTATACTTTTTCCTAATTTAGGCGAGATTTTACGCTTTTGGCCACGTATTCCTGCTATATTTTTATTTTTTAAGCTATTTCGAATCACTGTTAAGGACAACGTTGGGATATACTTCACTTCTCTATATGTTTTGCCCCCAGATATGAGGTTTCCAATTTGAATCCTCTTCTTAAGGGAAATGTGGTTACCCCGGCCCAATATAACTTGCAAATGCAGATTTTTTAATGGATCTTATATTGCGAACACCTAACACATGAAATCGAGTAAAAAAAACCAACTTTCTAGCAAAAGTTTGGGATTCCTGCCATGATAGAGTCTTCACTACTATTATTTTGCTCGCGGCAAATTTGGCATTTTTGCGTAAAAATGAATTTGTAACGGCGTGGAGGCACCAAGTGAGAATTTTATGAATTGGACATATTTTAGACATTTTAAGTAACGGTTTCTAGCAGTTTTATGCAGATCGGAATATTATCTTGCAAATTATAGGAAAAAGTATTGACGTGTCTTGGGCACTACTATTTTTTTGCTCGCAACTGTATATACAACAAATAAATATGTCTATGCTTGTATTTGTATATGTGTTTAGGCGAGTGGGTGTTGGGGTGTCAGGTTTGCGGTAAGATCATGGGACCAAGAAAATCTTGTGGCTGCTTAACTGCTGATTGCAAATTTTGTTTAACAATTGGAAAGCAACAACAACAACAAGAACAATAATAAAAAAAAGAAAAGAAACAATCAGCTACAAGATAACCGAAATACATAAATATTTAAATTACGTATACGCCCCAAGTGTTGGAAGGGGAAAGAGCAGAAAGGTTTCGACAAATGCTAAGCAAATGCAAGTCAAGAAAAAAAAAAAAAAAAACAAAATAAAATAAAAGAGAAGCAAAAAAAAAGGGAATCATTGAAAAGAAATCAACGAATGCATTAATTTGCACAAATTCTATTTTGGGGCTTTGGCGCCAAAAGCTGGTGTTATGGTCAAGTTTATTGACTCTCCCACCGACTCTTTGCGGATCTTAATACCCAATAAAAAAAACGGGTATATCGACAGATGTAAAAGTCAAACAAGCTTAAATCCACCTATAGCAAATCAATTTAATCTAAATTATACTTATTAATAGAGCCAATCTATTTATATTATTCAATTTATTTCCTAAATAAGAGCTAATTAGATATAGCTTAAGTAAATTTAGTTCATCAACTTTCCCTTCTTTACTTATTACAGGGTATTGGCAAAGTTGTATCATAGCTAAATTTACTTTTTAGATTTTTGTTTTATTTTTTCTTGGATTTTTATTTTTTTTTGTTTTTGTTTTTTCTTGTTGTTGTTGCTGTGATCGTAGTGAGTTGTTTACACCTCACATTGACCGCACATGAACCTTGTCGACTAACCACCACCGCCTACCCACCCAAGCTGATGTTTTCCTCGTCTTTCTCCTTGCCCTTCCTTGATGGCCGACCGTCCTCATTTCAAAATGAATCGAAAATCCACCGGGTTAACTAAGTTGCGAATGCCAAGCCAAAACAAAAAACCCCAAAATGGGGAAAAACGTGCGAAAAAAAAGCGAAAGAACAAAAAAAAAAAAAAAGAAAAAAACGTAAGAACTACGTTCCCAGCGCCATGTGGCGGCAGGTTAATGACATCTACAGAACAGAATATATACAAAACAAAAACAAAATCAAACAATAAAACGAATTACAAACCAAAAAAAAAAAAAAAAACAACACCAAAAACCAACAACAATCTTAGAGAGTTGTGAAGTGAAACAAAAAGTGTATTCGATGTCGATGGTATGGTATGGTTCCATCTCTCTATGTGGTAGTAATCGTAGTAGTAGTAGGGAGCAGTTCCTCCCATCTCTCCTTCTCTTTCTCTCTCTCTCTGTTAGTCTCTTCTAGCCCCTTCTCTCATGTTTAGATCTTTTGGCCAATGTCATTAACATTTGAAGCACGCAACTAAGCGAAGCGTTTTGCCATCTTACTCACACCAAAGCGTTTAGAATGAAACAAATAGCAAGCCAACCACCGCACAACCCTCTTTGGTTCTGTGAGAACCTGTTCGACCAGAGTCAATAGATGATGTCGGCGTATATCCAGAAGATTTATCCAAAAAAAAAAAAAATAAAGAAAGACCGCTTACTCCCTGACACTGTTCAATTTGTTTTTTGCAAAATCGTTTTTAAAGAAGTTTCTATACCCTTAACATAAAATGAGAGGGTGGACTATCCAATAGGGTTGCCAAAGTCATTTCGTTTCGTAACGATAGTTTAATAGCTTTGTTTTCCATAAAAAAAGGAAACTTTTTAAAATAAAGTTATAAACTATTTTATTAGTTTTAAATGTTGGCTAATGATAATATTAATAGTTTAACAACTCAATGAAAAGTATGCAGAAGTAGTAGGTAATTAAGTAGGCTATAATATCTGAATAGTTTAAAACATATTTGGTCTAGAAAAGTTTATATATATATATGGAATTATATATCAATTCAATATATATATATATATACAAAGTATTCAATCTTGATTCTTATATCAAAATATGGGAGCCAAAGAAAACTGTAATAGAATTCTAGAAGTAAAAATTCTTTAATAAAAAAAAAAAAATCCTTCAAAAAGTAATATATATATCCAAAGATCTGATATAAAAGCTTATCTTTAAAGGGTATTTAAAATAATTCGATTTAAAACTTATAAATATACCCTTTCTTCAATAGTTTCTTGTCCAAGTATTATCTATTTTGGGCTAAATGAAAATAAAATAAAAAAAAAAGAAAAAAAAAAGTTTTCATTCTGGCATGTTCCACTTTTAACTGGGCTATTGCGACTTAACGAAAAAAAAAAAACTAAACTGAAATATCATACAACATAGGGAAAAAAGACAGAGATAGAACAGAAAAGAGAGAGAGAGAGAGAGAGAGAGAGAAATAGGAAAACGAAGAAAATAGAGGGAGAAGAAATAGAGGTAGATGTGTGTGTGTGTGTGTGTGTATGTGTGTAAAAGGGGTAGAAAGGGAAGGCGGAAGGTGTTCAACTACATATAACAACGCTTTTTAAAGTTTTATTGAACTTTGGCAGGTTCTTCCACCACAGCACTTACCCCATACCACACAACACCCCACCGCACAATTCTCCCTCTCCTTGTCTCTTAGATACAACTTGATTCTTTTTTTTTTTTTTGCTGAAATTGCGAAATTTATTTAAATTTTGTTTTGGCTGTTGTTTTCTTTTTTTGGTTTTGTTTTTTATTTCGTTTTGTAATGAAAAGCGCCAACAAGCTAATGATGAAACATTTGTCAGACTTTGCACTGCTGCGCAGTTTCTGTATATATATATATATATATAATTTTTGGGGCCAATATACTCTCTCCCTTGAGTTGAGATCGAGTGGTTGGTTGGTTGGTTGACTGGATGGTTGGCTGGATGGTTGGTTGTTGTTTTTATTTTTGTTGCCGCATTCTTTTGGGGGCCCAATGAATTAAATACAAAAAACCTAAAGCTAAAGCTAAAAACCAAAAGAAGAAGAAGACGAGAGAAAAAAAAAAAAAAGAGCGGGAACGTGCCAGAAATTGAAATTGTCTTTGCTATGGAATTTTTGGTATGAAATTGAATTGGTAAGGTGTCATATGTATGGTAAATACTTTGCTTACATACATATATACATTGTAGGTGGCATTAATGATGGGTAGCTCATGTTGTTGTTATTATTGTTGTAGTAGTAGTAGTGGGAAAGGCGAATACAACAGGTCGTATGCGTAATACTTGTCATTTATTTTGAGGCCATTGACTTTGGCCATTAACAGGCAACAGCCAACAGCCAACAACAACAACAATAACCATAACATGGTAGTAAACAGGGCGTATGAAATCAACTCTGGGGAATAGTGCGAATGAGTCAGTATTCTTGAGAAGTTGTCAGCAATAGAAATAGAAATGTATTTATACTATATACCTAAATATATATATAAATATTAATGTTTATATGTCTGCATATATATATATAGTTTTAAATATGGCCAAAAATTCTTAGAAAATAGCGATCAAGCAAAATGTTGCTGATCGATCTTAATAGATATTACCTAAATGAAATTTATTTCATCTGTCATCAATGTTTTGATGTGCATATTCATTAGCAAGTTGAAATTGAGTTTTTTTGTTTAATCGACAAATATCTTGCATATATTATTGTTTATTATATTTTTATTCTCCTTTTTGTTGCAAAGAGGCGGAAACAAAAATTCTTAGATTTGAAAATTTCATATTTTTAATTAAATTTAAATTGTTGGTTATCATTTATTATTTTTATATATTTAATTTTAATTTATTCTGTTTTTTTTTTTTTTATAAATTTTATATAAAATATAGAATAAAGAATTTAATGAATTTATATAGATTAAAGAATTTAAAGTAAAATATTTATATAATGCATAATAATATATAATATATAAATATATTTAATTTATACTTATTCTTCAAGGACATTTAGGGATGACAATCAAATTTTCATTTAGCTATATTAATATCTTTGTTTGTTTTTATAGGTTTTAGTTAAAAATAAATAAAATAACAATAAAAAAGTAAAATAAAATAACTATATGAATTAAACAAAATAAAATCAAATCAAATAAAATCAAATAAAATAAAATATAATAAAATAAAATCAAATAAAATCAAATAAAATCAAATCAAATAAAATAAAATCAAATAAAGTCAAATAAAGTCAAATAAAATAAAATAAAATAAAATAAAATGAAATAAAATCAAATAAAGTCAAATAAAATAAAATCAAATAAAATCAAAACTAGAAGGATGGGCTAACTTCGGCCACGCCGAAGTTCGGATACCTTTGCAAACTGTTCTTTTCCATTACATATAAATTACCAGAATTATAAGAAAGTATATAAAACTAATCATGCCCGTGGCTCCAAGAAAAAAACTTACGAATAAAAAAAATTTTTTTTTTTTGGTCCTATTGTTCCTATAGGAGCTATATCATATAGTCGGCCGATTCTGTTAAAACTCAACAGACACATTTTTATATATACCAAACTTAAATATACCAAATTTCGAGTGAATCGCTGTTAAAATAACCAAGATTTTCATCTAAAACCAATTTTTTGGCCGATCGTTCCTATGGGAGCTATATGATATTGTCAACCGATTTTGATGAAACTTGGTGGATATGTTAAGAAGTATATAAAACTCACAAAGACCGGCTCTCATAATATTTCGTTGGAAAACAACAAAGTTATTGAGGTTAAAGCTTATTCACGACCGATCGTTCCTATGGGAGCTATATGATATAGTCATCCGATCGGGATGATTCCGAGATATACAATGCCTGCAGCAAAAAGAAGCCTAGGTGCAAAATTTCAGCTCTGTAGCTTTAAGGGTCTCGGAGGAGATTGCGTTGATCCAGACAGACGGACAGACGGACGGACGGACGGACGGACGGACGGACAGACGGACATACGGACAGACAGACAGGGCTAAATGAACTCAGCTGATCGTGCTGATCAAGAATATATATACTTTATATAGTCGGAGATGCTTCCTTCTATGCGTTGCAAACTTCTGACCAAAATTAATATACCTTTTTTGCAAAGGTATAAAAAGTCAGATAAAATAAAATAAAATCAAATAAAATCAAATAAAATCAAATAAAATCAAATAAAATCAAATAAAATCAAATAAAATCAAATAAAATCAAATAAAATAAAATCAAATAAAATTAAATAAAATAAAATAAAATAAAATAAAATAAAATAAAATAAAATAAAATCAAATAAAATCAAATAAAATCAAATAAAATCAAATAAAATCAAATAAAATAAAATAAAATAAAATAAAATAAAATAAAATAAAATAAAATAAAATAAAATAAAATAAAATCAAATTAAATCAAATAAAATCAAATAAAATCAAATAAAATCAAATAAAATCAAATAAAATCAAATAAAATCAAATAAAATAAAATTAAATCAAATAAAATCAAATAAAATTAAATAAAATCAAATAAAATCAATTAATATTAAAAAAAAAAAACAAATAAAATCAAATTAAAAAATTAAATATGGAATAATTAATATAAAAAGTAATTTAGGTGTATACAAAATTTATACTATTTTTTTAAGGCATATCAATTTACCAATCAACTTTTTAACATTGTTTAAATTGCTTTCTTTGTAAAACAAAATGTTGTTTAAATAAAAAAATAAATGAAATAATAGTAAAAAAAAAAATCAAATATTTATATGAATTAAATGAAATAAATAAAAACAAATAATTCATATATAATTTGTTAAAGAACCATTAAGCAAAAACTTTCCAAATGTTGAGCAATAAAACCCAAGAGAAAAACAAAAACTAAGAACAAGCCTTTTAAATCACTTTTAGACAATATATACTTATATCCCCAAAGAGGCTACCAATCTCTTTTTGAATATATATATTTATATCCCCAAAGAGGCTACCAATCTCTTTTTGAATATATATACTAATATCTCTATAGCTATTTCCATTTGTTTATCTCCCCCTTTTGCTAATTTATTTCTCTACAAATTTATAAGATAAAAATTAGAATATGTATAAACCATTTGACCTAATAGTTTCTGGTGATTTAATAAAAATTTATAAAAAAAAAAATTAAGAAAATAGTTGATCATGTGCAATGATTTTAGCGGGTCATAGTCATATGAGTATTACTCGTCTAATTCGCAAACGATCGCTAACTTAGTCACGTTCCTCGTGATTGATTGATTGATAAAAAGCAATTCTTAATCTTTGTCTACATGCCATATAAAATCATATTTCATTGGAATTTTACTTATTTTTTTCTTTTTTTAAGAAAACCCCCGATAATTTCTAAAACAAATGCTTATAAAAAACACAGGAAAATCGTCTGATCACCCCCCATTTAATGATCGATTTTATGGAATAGTATTTCATACGATAACTAAAAATAATTGTACATATAAACAAAATAAAGGTCAAAACTATTTGCGACATTTGTTTGTTTATCGCAATTTGGGTTATTTGGTTGATAAAAATAGATCGTTACATATATAGATATATATATATATATATACTATATACATATTTCTATCTATCTATCTATCTGTATGCATATATTTACTAGTTTTGTTTTCACTGATTAGCAGCAGCAGCAGCAACAGAGAGAGAGAGAAAAAAATGACGTTCAAAATGTTATATTTTTGTTGTTATTATTGTTGTTGTTATTGTCATTTGGTATTCCCAAAAGTACACGAATAACCAAACAACAACAAAATCGCAAAATCAGTTAACGAAACTATAAACAAACGGATATTGCTGTTTGTTGTTTACGACTTGTGATTAACACCTTGTCGGCGATCAAGTAAACGGGGTGAAAAGAGGTGCGGGGGAGGGAATTGGGTACAAGGAATGGGTTATTGTCGAGGCATATAGAAATTCATGAAAAATGTTAAAAAAAAAAAATCACTCAAGTCGAATATTGCTGAAAACAAAGCGCGTGCCGAACGAGCTTCGGACTCGTCGTCCACACCGGCCAATTCACATGCGGACTCTAATCAAGTTGTTTGCCCAATAGTTTTTACACACGTAATTAACGTCCAAATTTACAAAAAAAAAAAAAAAAATAAAATAAAACATATATATAACTCTAAATAAAAACTGAGAAAAAAAAAAAAAAAAACAAAACTGTCGAATCATGTTTTTTGTTTTGGCCCCCATGACTCTCTGTGTGTTGGATCGGGTCGGATTGGGTTGCGACTTGATTTGTGTTTTTTTTTTTTTGTGTCTGGCAAATGACTCGATTAAATTTTGAAAATAAATATATATATATATTTTCTTGTTATTGCTTTTGCACTTTTGTAAATGATAATGGAAGTTTCGTGACAATTTCAAATCTGTAAATTAATTCCAAGAATCTAGAGTTAGGAGAACTTAAATTAAAGGTTTTAATTGAAAACGTTTATAGGTTGTAATATGTCGTCTTAGTTATAATTAAAAATAAAATAATAAAAAAAAAAAAAGGAAGGAAGCAAGTCGTCTTTGTCGAATTTGATTATACCCTGTACAAAGTAGAGGAACTTTATAATATCAAACTCCTTCGAATTCGCCATTAATTCAAACTAAAATATTCCTCACAAGCGGCAGCAACGAACTCATGTTATCTCGCTTACACTTGCTACGAATTGTCGCACTGGGCATTTTTAATACAAATTGTACATAGATATATCTCCGATATTTCTTGTCCGATTTTAACGAAATTTAGTCAGCTGATACCTTTTGGTCAAATTATTGGGTGTGTCAAAAAAAAAATACGCTACCTTTAATTTAACCCTAGTTATTCGTTTTTCGTAAATTGCGGGGGCGAAAGTGGGCGTGGCAAAATTTAGAACAAACTTGATCTGCGTAGATACTACATGAATGCTGACACCAAATTTGGTTGCTAGTCTTTGAGATATACGTGTTCATACGGACGGACAAACGGACAGATAGATGGAAATGTATCAGTCGACTCGGCTGTTGATGCTACTCAAGAATATATATACTTTATGGGGTCGGAAATGCTTCCTTCTCTCTGTTACATACATTTTAGCGACTTCAAAATACTCTTTTACCCTATGGGTACAGGGTATAAAAAGGCTTAAGAATTGTATGTACTTTGTCTTTACTTTTGTTTATATATATTTTATTTTTCAATATATAGAATTAGTTAATCAAAAACATATAAGTTAATGACCTCTTCAATAGCAAAATATCTAAGAGAAAGTGTTAACAACAAGGAGAGGGGAATAAAAACAACCAAAAAGAAAAAAAAAAAATAGTTTAGTAATAGTTGAAATGGAAGTGATTTGGGACTTTTTATTTGCCTTAGTTCCCATGAATAAGCCACAACAACAGTTGGTTGTTTCCATTATATTGTGTGGCTTAAACGTTATTTGTATAACATGTTTTTTTTTTTTTTTTTTTGGTCAAGCTAATATCGGTTGATCGTGTCATTAATCTTATCCAGATTTTTTAATGGCGTTTCGTTTGTGTTATAATCATCGGTAAGGCCGGCATCAGTTACATGAGACAACACAACAATTTAATTGATGTTAGCCAAGGGAATTTTTGGGTTTGTCAAGTGACTTTGCTTTGGCTTCTGGGAATTTGTTTCAGTTGCCGATTTTATTTTTATTTTTTTTTTGTTTTGTGCAATAAAATAAGCACATTTGCATTCAGTGCGTATGTGAAATATATGTATTAAGAAGAAGAAGAAACAAAAACAAATACATAAATAAATAAAAGCAATTCCAAAAATTCGCACACGACCTCAATGAGTCACACAATACAATGAGACAAAAACAACCAAAACAAAATAACAACAAAATTTAAAAGACCGAAAAAGTCCCCAATACCAGAGCCAATAACAACAACAAGTGAGTGTGAACACCTTAGTGCTCTGTCATCGGACATATCACACCTTCACCTTCAGCTCTCCCTTGTGGCTGTTGCTGTTGCCGCTGCTGCTGCTGTTGCACTCTGAAAATATATTTGAGGCGCGAATTTTGTAAGAAAACAACCAAAGAGCCAAGTCGAGCCACAACCAAAACAACATTGTTGTAAACAACAAAATTTCAAAATGCCAAAACAAAACCAAAAAAAAAATATATATGAAGAGAACGAGTCCGATATTGCAAATTTCCTTTCTCTGTTTGTGTTGCGGTGTCCCTCTGGGTTTTAATTACACAAATATATTGGCTATAATAAATTTTGAATTGGAATTGGATTTTGGGCGAGGCTAAGTCAAGGCGAAAACAAAAACAAACCGAGAAGAAAAAAAAAACAAAGAGAAAAAACCAAGGCAAGGCATATGGCAAGACAGAAGGAGAAAGAGAAGGCGAAGGACCTTTCTCGTAAAAGCTATTTATGGGAGTGTTTCTCAAATGAAAGGTTGTTCTCACTTACGTTTTGAAAAATTTTAGACAAATTTTTATTAAATTGCAATATAAATTTGATTATTTTCATAGAGAATATTTTTAAGAAAGAAAATATAAAGAAATGATTTTCATTTAGAAGAAAATATAAATGAATAATTTTCATTTAGAATTTAAAAAGTTTATCTTTTTTTTGAGCTATGTGAAACTATAGAGAAAAACAGAAAAAACTCTGTTTAATTAAGTCTTTTTATTATCATTTTATTCTTTTCAATTCTCAATTTTTTTCCAGTTTATTCTTTATTTTATTCCCTATTTTATTCTCTATTTTAACTTATTTTTTTCCCTATTTTATTCTCTATTTTATTCTCCATTTTATTCTTTATTTTATTCTCTATTCTATTCTCTACATTATTCTCTATTTTATTCTCTTTTTTATTCTCTATGTTATACTCTATTTTATTCTCCATTTTATTCTCTATTTTATTCGCTATTTTATTCCCTATTTTATGCTCTATTTTATTCTCCATTTTATACTCTATTTTATACTCTATTTTATTTTATTTTATTCGCTTTTTTATTTTTTATTTTATTCTCTTTTTTATTCTCTATTTTATTTTATTTTAGTCTCCCTTTTGGTCTCTGCTTCATTCTCTATTTTATTTTCTATTTCATTCTCTAATTTATTCTCTTTTTTATTCTCTATTTTATTCCCTATTTTATTCTCCATTTTATTCTCTATTTTATTCTCTTTTTTATTCTCTTTTTTATTCTCTATTATTTTCTCTATTTAATTATTATTTTCGGTTTATTACAAAAGGTTCCTAATGATAGGATCTGTGCCTTTGTAATGCTCTAAAAAAGGATCTAAGAATGTTACTAGAAATAAAATAAAGAAATTATATTTAGAGACTATTTTAAAGTTTATCATTAACCATTTTTAAAAGTTTATTTATTGAAATATGTATTTTTATTTATATATATTATTTTTAAAACTTAATCTATAAATTAGAATAGATAAGCAGGAATTTGTAATAGAAAAAATGTTTATGAAAATAAATCCAAAATAATATTGCTTCCTCTTAGGTTTCTAATTGCAAATGGTCTTTGTTTAAAGTTAAGTTCAGTGAAAATACTTATAAAATAGGCTAAAACCCCTAAAAAACAAGGTGCTAAAGAAGGATATATTTATAAGGATATTCAATAAAATACACATAAAAACAGATGCCTTATTTTAATAAGTTAAACTTCTATAAAAAAAAAAAGAAAACATTTAGATATATATTTCATTCTTAAAATCTCCTGATTTTTGTGACAAAGTTAAGAACAACCCAAAGTGTTGTATTCTGTCTTTTTTTTGTTTTTATTTTTATTTTTTTTTTGTTTTTTGGAGGTTTTGTCATGCTCGGTTCAGTGAACTTATTTCTAATGACATGTTTAAAGAAATTGGAATTGAATTTAAGTTGAATGGCAAATGATATTTATTTTCTGTCTGTATATATATATATATATATATGTTTGGCCTTTATCACCTGGCCATAATCGTCACCTGCTATCCTGAGCTGCTTGTTGCTTGCTTACTTGCCGCTAAGGGTCGCTGTCCTTTGGCTGTGTGTTGGCATTATCAGAGAAACAATGCGAAATCCTTCTTTTATTTTTGTTGGCTGCATGCCTGCATGCATTCATACATATATAATTGCAGTTGAGAATGAAGAAAATGCATTTATCCTGCCAGGCACAGGACAGATGTACATCGTTCTATACGAATCTTTAACGACCACCAACAAATGCAACGGCAGGTGCACAAAATTTTCTTGTTTGCGAATTGACGACAAAATCGAAGAGTGCTCAAACAAACAGAGAGAAAGAAAGAGAGAGCCAAATATTGTTGTAAAGGAAGCCTTTGCCTTAGATGAGCAAATAAAATGAAGGTTAAACTGGAAGTAAACATTAACCCAAGTAGATGAGGAAAAGGTAGAGGAAGGATCGCGCGGTCATGTAATTTGACGTTGAAGCATTTCGGTTTACCTTTTTTTTTTTCCTTCTTATTTCGTTTTGTTTTGTTTATTTTTTTTACACTGTGAGAAAGAAGCATGCGTTATTTGGAAAATAAAATCTATATAATAAAAATAATTTAAATTTCTTGAAATTCAAATTTTTATAGTGAAAAGTTAATTGAAAACCATTTAGAATTCGTTTTCTAAGATTTATAAGAAATATAACAATGACAAGAAAATAAAATTAATTGATATTTAACATTTACTTAAAATTGCTCTAAAATATCTATTTTACTTTAAATTAATATAAAAATTTATTAAAAAATTATTTAAAATAATTAAAACGTTATTTTAATTGAAAAATAGTTACTAAAAATTGTAATTTTTCCTTTTAATAGGAAGATAAACATCTTTTTTTTTACTTTTAGAGGTTTTTCTTAGATAATATTTGCTGTAGCAATTTTCACTATGAAATTTCTCTCAGTTTATGCCAGCTGCACAATTGTTGCTTTCTGAATGCAGCGCAGGAGTAAAAGCAAAAGCAACACGTGGCAGGTGCGAAGGATGACGATTGAAGAGTCCTACTCTACAGCTGCAGCTGTTGCTTCTTATTTTTTGTTGTTGTTGTTGTTGTTATTATTGTATTGTGGCAGCTGTCTGAGTGGCGCGCAGCAGGAACAACAACAAGAAGAACATTTCAACAATTATAAAGTCGCAAAGGATAAAAAGATGAAGCGCCTGTGCCTTAGTCCCTGTGACTGTGCCAGTGCCTGTGCCTGGCTGCCTTTTAACCTAACCAACACCTGTCCTTTTGTTATATACTCGCTGCTGCTGTCTGTAATTTTTGTGCGTGGGTCTCCTCACCTCTCTCTCACTCTCCATCTCTTACCCTTATTCACTCTGACTCGTGTTCATTTGTAATGAGGGGAGTCTTTAACTTTAACAAATTAACCATATTTTTTTATTTCTTTTTTTTTATATACTATAATCAACAAGAGTCTTGATTGCGTCAATGTTGCACTTGAATGTGTTGCAACAACAATTGGCATTTGTTTTCCGGGTTTCTTAAATGAAAAGTTTTCATTTGCAAAGCAAAGCAACATTCCATTCAAGGTGAAATGCTACAAATGAAAAATGAGTGAATGGATATTTATAGCAAAAAAAAAAGAAATCTTCATTTGTTCATTTAAGAAAATACAAATCATATTCCTTTACCTCTTCTCCCTCTACTCAATCAGTTCATTGCCATTTTAACATTTCACTTTTTTTGTCGGACTTTTTATTTTTTTTTTGTTGTTGTTTTTTTCTTAACAAACTTGACACCTTTCAATTGCATATTCACTTCCTGACCAGCAGCAAGTGAATAAACAAAATAAATGACTCAACGCTAAAAATGTGAATACAATTTCAATGAATTTTTGTTGTTGTTGTTGCTGTTGTTGTGCTACCTCACATGGCACAGAAAAAACCCTCCCCCGCAAAAAAAAAAAAAAAAACAAACACAATTCCTAAACAATTCATCAATTTTGCACTGCAAAAATGTGAAAAAAATCCGCGACAAACGTCATCAACAAAATATGAAAGAAGGGAGGGGAGGTAAGAGGTGAAAAATGGTATCTATTAACCTGCTGGCCATGTGACTGAGTGACTGAAAAGAACGCAGAGCAAAATCTTGTGGGAGGCGAGACTACTTATAGGTTTATATATATATATAAAGATATAGATATAGATATATTTTAACCTACGTATTATTGTATATTGACGACAATTTTTGATGACGGAAACAAATACCGAAAAAGGTGAAATGTTACGATTTTTGCTTGAGGAAATGATTTCGAAATAGATTTATACATTATTTTACTAGATAAATCTGGTATATAGAATATATTTATATATATTTGAATTGGCTTCTGCTAATTTATATACAAATTGTATATTAGATTACCTAAAGTTATTTTAAAGTTTATTTAATTTATAAAAGAACTTCTTTTAAATGGTAATAAGATGATATGGTAATCCATATAGTAATGAATCAGATATATATATATATTGATTATTCATTTCATTCATATAAAGCTTACATAACTAAGACAAATATTTCTACTACGTAATGAATATAGATTCCTTAATTTCTAGTTCTATATATATTATTACTTGATGTTTATTTTTTGAACACCCTTCCCACCCCCCACTAATCTTGTGTACCCCCTGTACCATCATCATTCTTTAAGATTCTTTTAATTTTTCAATCATTTTGTGGGATGACGTAGAAGGCATCATCAGTCTGAGGGGCATCATAATATTTGGTAGTGACTCGTATGAATGGTGAATGAATGAATTATGCGTATGCTGGGTGAATACTTTTGAATATTTTGCTCACGCGCCTGGCAGCAATCACTCATTTTGTACCCTCTCCCCTTCACCCCCCCCCATCTTTGATGTGACCATTCCTTTTGCTTCTTTCATATCTTTTGCCAACACCGTCGTAACACCACCGCCAGACACCAGAGGCCCCTTGGTCATGTCATGTCATCATGGTTGTCGTGATACCCACCACCTCCTCTCCCCCCCTCCCCCCCTTGGTCAATACACACACATACAGATATATATGTATATATATATATCACTCTCCCGCCCGTTCTTTTCCCTCATCCCAAAGTCAATTAGTTGTGATGTTTTTTGGTGGAGATTTATGCCCAATGTAGGCCAACAATGACGCACACAGTCCGCCACATTGGACACGGACTGGGGAGGAACATTGGAAGAGATTGGATGAAATGGCAATGCGGCTTTATGGTGTGGTGAAGGAAGTATAGGGCAGAGAGGGGAGGATGGGTACAGAATAGATGGTTTTTTATGATGTTGCCCCCACCGTTGTTGTTCTCTTTTGCTTTGTATTTCAATTTGTTTGTGTTGCTTTTGTTGTTGTTGCATAAAGAGCACTGAAAAGCAAAAAAAACTAACGTCAAACGCATTTTGCGAAAAAAAAAATAGAAAAAATAAATAGAAGTCACCTTCCCCATTCCCTTGTTGCCACTATTGTTGTTCTTGCTGCTTCCACTACTAAAAAAAAAAAAAAGACGTCAAAATATTTTTAGCTGGCGCCGGAAATGCGAAAGCCTTTTCTTTCTTTTTTTCTTTTCTTTTTTTTTTTTTTTTTTTTTTGGTTGCCTCATTTTAATACTTGGGTATAGAAAATGACGACAAGGCAGCACCATCATCATAATGACGGCCTTCTCTTCTGCTTTTGGCCATGCATCTCTAACCACTTTTGGTTTTTTTTTTTTTTAGTACTTTGTATTTTTAGCTAATCACGCGGATAAGCCCCCGGACACTAAAAAAAAAAAAAAAACAACAACAGCAACAACAACAACAAAACTGAAATGAAAAGTTTATGTGCAAATATTGAAAAGGCGAACGGCAACTTAAATAAAAATAAACTTTTTCTTTTGTCCGAAAAAAAACAACAACAACAACAAAAATACCCAAAATATTTATGTACGATTTTTAATGTGTGGGAAAGTAAACAACACAGCAAAGTAATACCAACAAATTACCTCATCGGCTTTGCCAAATATATATATATATATATCCATATAATTTGGTAAAGAGGACTTAGTTTTCTCCTTCAGAAGGGGGGATTTACCTGATTAAAAATACATAAATGTTGGTATGCGAGAGAAAAATTTCAGCTAAAAATACATAAAAATGCATCTAAAAATAAAATTCAATCATTTGAAGAACTGTCGAAGATTATAAATATTTAATTATAGTTTATTATTAGCAAATTAAATCATAAACATAACTGTGAGATTATCCATTTAGCAGCTGTTAACCCAAATACAAGACAAAAATATTTTTAAAGTAAAGCAAAATATTAGAGAAATTTATGCAATTAAAACTAAAGAAAATTGGCATTTCAAAGATGCCAAAGACAAATATTTTCTATAAGCTTATATAAGCCTACTTAAATACATTTAATATTTATAATTAAAAATACAAAGGCTTAAATAAAACTTTAAGCTGTTTTTTCCTACATTAAGGAAATGCTAAGAAAATTAAAAATTTATTATAAAACAAATTTTTTTGCTTATAGTTATTTTTAAAAGTAAAAATATATATGTATAATAATTCCAATCACATGTTCAGAAATGAAAATTTTTAACTTAAAGCAAATATTTTTTAACTGAGTAGAGAAAGTTCAGTAATCGATATCGATGCTCATATACAAATTGCTTTTAAAAAGTATTGCACTAAATACCGTTATCAAACCAACCGATATATACTATAGAATATTGGATAAATCAAAATATCTGTTTGGTTACGTATTCAAAAGTCTTAAGCTGCATATTTTTTAAGCAGAAACAAAGATTTAAAAGATAGTACAAGTATATATTGCTCATTTTAGTGTGACCAGCGTTCAGTATGATGTGCAGATGTTCTTACTTTTGAAGAAACGGGATTATAAAGACACCGGCGCACAACTGAATTTAAGTATTTTAAAGCTCCATATAAAAAAGTCTAACTAAAGTTATAAATGACTCAATCGTATGAACCAAAGTTAAAGGAAACTAAAGTTTAAAGGGAAATTTAAACTCATAATTTAGTAAAAGATTTTCAAAATTATGTAGACAAACGATTTGATTATATGTTAGCATGACATTCCAGTCATGGAATAACTTTAAATTCATAAGAAATATAAACTTATTTTGTAAATTTATAAGATTTGAACCATTTTAAACTATCTACCTTATTAAAATCTTAATCTATCCGTAATAAAGTTAGTTTAAAGATAAAAGTTAAGGACAATGGCCAAATACAAACATTTCTTTATGATAATTTACTTCTATTAGGTTTTCAAATATTAGAAAACCAACTTATCCTTATCTACAAATATAAACTTTTAAATATTAAGAAAATTAAAAGTATTTCCAATATGTTGCAATTTCATTTAAAAATAAATTTAAAAATAAATTTAAAAATAAAATGTTCATTTAATATTATAGTTTTTTTTCTTAAAACTAATTCTTTCTTCTTTTTTTTTTTTTTTTTTGGTCTACAAATTACATAGAAAATATTTGTTATTTGTATTATTGTTATCTTGGAGTTCCATTTTTTTTTTCTATCCATTTTTTCTTTCATTCTAGTTTTGTGAACGTGAGTGGATAAACGAATGTGACAGGACAAGGCACAATCCACAAAAATCGATTCGAGAATCAAACCAAAACCAAACCAAACCAAACTAAACCAAACCAAACCAAACCGAGAACTCAACTCCATTTCAGGATGGTCGGTCAACTGACAACTCATTCTTTTGTGAAGTTGGTATTTTTAGCAATAAGTCACCCTTCAATTTGCCTGATTTTCCCCTCTTAAAAATGAGAGAGAAAAGAAAGAAACGAAAGAAAATTGTAATGGAAATGTGGTCTGTAGTTTTTGCTGTTAAAGTTTTAGCGTTGACAGCAAATAAAAGAGTAGATGGGGAGGTTGGTAAATGAAGTTGGGATTTCGAGAATAAGAATTGGAGTTAGAGTTGGACATGATGTTGGTGTTTGGAGTTGGAAAATGGAACGTGAGCAGCGTTAAGTAAAAACGCACGAAATGGATGAATGACAGTATACCAGGGACTGGGCACAGTTTGATGGGAGGGGGAGGGGGAGGGGAAAAACTTGGCTTGGGCTATTAATTTGAAGGCAAACAACGCACACGAGCTTGGAATTAGGCGCTCTAAGAAGAGCAAAGGCCCAGAAATGTGAAATGTGTGAGCAACTGCAGCCGCTGATAAGATTTATGTGGAGCAGCAACAACACCAGCAGCAGCGCAGAAAGAAAAAAAAAAAAAAAAACGTAGGATAGAAGGAGGCAAGCAGGATGGCTGTCTGTCAGGGGCAGGAGTAGGGGATACTAAGCCTACATACAAAAACTACACACAACTAAATGAAAAAAGGACACAGAAGGAGGATATGACTGCGACAACGACGACGACGACGACGAGGATAACAAAAACAACAACGAAAACAAGGACAATGACGATGAAGACGAGAACCAAGATGAGGATGAGGATGAGGAGGACAACGAAGACGAAGACGACGACGACAATGGCAAATAAAAGATTTTTATTATCACATTATGCGGCAGCAGATTTCCCTTAGATGCTGTTGTTGTTGCTGTTGTTGTTGCTGTTCTTGTGTGGAAAGCAAAAGTAACCATCCTTACTACCCCTCCCGTCTATCTTGCCGCTCTACCTTTTGTCGACTAGTTTATTTTGCGCTTTTTGGTTACTTAAGCTTTTACTGACATTTTTCTTTACTTTTTGTTGTTCTTGTTGTTGTTGTGGTGCTTCATTTTTTTTTTTTGAGTTTAGGCCAAGTTAGCTCTGCAGTTTGAAAATTCAATTTGCCAAATGAAATCTCAGAAACAAAGCGAAAAAACTAAACTAAAGCCAAGCCCAAGCCAAAAAAAGTAACACAGTTAAATCTAAATTTCAACTATGCAATATTAAGACGCATGCCACACACATACACACACACACACACACACATCTTTGTCAACATCATTCTCTTTCTAGTCAGTATTTCTATTTTTGATTTACTTGTGTATTTAGTGATTTTTTTTTTTGTTTTGTTTTGTTTTTCTGCCATCCCAAAAAAAAAACGATTCTGTGAGACGCATCGCCTGCTAATTAACTTAAAATAGCTGCAAGGGGGCAGGGAATGGGGGGGTATGACTGACATGAGTGTAGTGAGTGAAAATGGGGGATTGGAGTGTAAAATAAGGAAGCAACTGTTGCTTGTCTTGTCGTCGCCTGTTTAAGACATCTTTTCAACTGCAGTTCAGGCATGAGAGTTTGCCAGACTCTTTCTGGGTTCGTCTTGATGCCATGATGAAGATTGATTGGACGCAACATGCGGCGTATACTTGATATTTAGACAACGTCTCCCTTCATATATATATATATATAGGTATAAGTATATATAGGCCAACTTGGCTGGCATTTAATGTGGCGCAAAGATGATGCACAATTGAATTGGTTAGCAGAGCGCGGTGTCTATGGCCATCAAGTGGAACACACGACCAGTCACAAATCCGGGAGAATGAGAGAGAGAGAGAGAGAGAGAGAGGGAGACCAAAGTCAACATTTTTGGGGGGCAACATAAAACGAGGAAACGCAAAAATTAATAAACAAAAAACAAGAATAAAACCAAAATTTGTTGTTGCAGGCAATTGCAAAAAATTAGCCATGGCCGATGATTGTTAATGCGATGGCCATTAATAATATAACAAGGATGATGGCCTATACGAGGGTGGCTACAAGCACAACACAGAGAGATAGAGGGGAGAAGTGACAGAGGGGATCACGAGGTAGTTTGCTGCTTTTTCTGTTTTCGGCTTTACCCTGACATGATTAATTGTCGAATTATGTGAGTGGCATAATTGGGCAAACAACGATAAGTATCATTCAACTAGAAATACCAAAAAGATGCTGCAAATGCCAACTAAATAAATGAAATAATATTTGATATCTATAAATATCCCAAAAAAAAAAAAAAAACAAAATTACTTTAATATTATTAACAATTAGTAACAAAAATGAAATTGTTTTAAACATAACTCGATGGGTTTTCAGTGATTTGAAAGTTTAGATATATTTTGAATTCAAATTCAAGAATTTGCTAAACAGCAATAGGAAATCTTATACTTTTCATAGATAAGTATCTATATAATAAATTTTCATTCAATTAAGTAAATTAAAGTCCAGTCAGTCAAAGATAAAAACAATAACTTAAGACACTTACCCTTATTTCTTCTTCTAAATAAAGATTCAGCCATGATATAAGAGACAAGTTAGCTATGATCTACTTTGTCTAAGACAATCTAAAAATAAAAAACAAATATATATTTATTACATAAAGTTAAAAAAAAGTAAAATTTAAAAAACAATTTGAGCTAAATTAAATTTAAAAAATATAGAATAGAACAATTCTATTTACAATAAACGTATTAATACAAATCTATATATATATATATATATATACTTGTCTGTATGTGAAAATATAATTTGATAACTAGTTATTATGTTAGATAATCCAAATATGTATTTAACCACTCAAACACCACCTATACCCTTCCCTACCTCCCTCGTCTCTTATAAATACAAAATGCGCAATTGTAGACATTATTATTTTTTCACATTTCCAGTTAACATTTAATAAGTTTGTTAGAAGCATTTTTTCGTATTTTTTTTTTTTTTTTTGATTGTCTGACAATTTGACACGACACGAGACATATCGTCCTCAACCATACCACCTAACCAACCACTTGCAACTCTTAACTGCCCCCCTTCACCACCTTTAACAAGCAATCTCTACTATGTACTCCTCCTTGTTGGCCGGTTGTTCACCATCAGTTTTGTCTACCCCAATAACATCCACCTGTCAGCTGACAATCAAAACTGTCAGTTGGCGACATTTTGGCGACGACTGAGTTTTGCGATTTGATTTTGAGTTTGAGTTTTAATCTAAGCAGAGTTTGCCTTGCCTTGCCTTACCTTGCTTTGCCGCCCAATGGCTAGATGTCTGTGCCCCTGGACCCACTTCTACAATGATACCAAGACACAGCTCCCCTCTTAGCCGCCACTGCCACTGCCATTTCTGTCTCTGTCTCTGGCCACACCATTCTACCATATAATCCATCACTTTGATGCCTTGCAACATATTCGCATTCCATTCAAGGTTGCCCCAGGTCCGCCTCTGTTTGGCGCTATGTATCTATCTATCTCCTTCTCTCGGTTTTTTTTTTCCTCTTTGTCCCTCTCACACATACAACTCGGTTTGTGCTTTGGCAAATTGCAACTTTTCGATAAATTCGAATCATTTGTCATTGACACAAATAGCTTTCAAATTGCATAGACAAATACAAACACACACTAACACAAATACACACACACACAAACAAGTGATTGGTTGAATGATGTGGTAGAAGAAGGGGACGGGTCAATCGAAGGGAGGTAAAGCGGCGCTGAGGCGTGTAATTGTTGTTGCAACGTTCAATTTTTCAGCGGAAATTCCCCCCGATACAAACAAAACAACAACAACAACAAAAAATGATATAATCGTATAATCTACCACTCACTTCAAATACTAGAAAAAGAAATACCAAAATAAATACTAAAAGAAAATACCACACTAAACTAAACTCTAAACTTAAATTATTAAAAACTTTTCAAGATTAAACCAAAAATATACTAAAACATACTTGACGAAATACCAGAAAATACAGAAAAGTATATTAAGAAAAATACCACAAAATACTAAAATCATTTAAGAAATTTCTAAAATTAAATGTAATAATCTATAAATATTTATTGTATTTAAATAAATAAATAAAAATATATAGAAAATATTTTAAGACATAATAAAACTGGTATATACATATGAAAAAAATACTAAAGATACTATTAGATATTAAGCTATGTCTTATCCACTTTAATTAGCCAAATGTCTAGAGTTTTTGAATGTTTGCTCAAAACAAGAAATTGTCGCACAGTGGTACGCCAAAGAGTTTAATAATTTTCTCTCTCATTGAAGCATAAATTTTAACCATACAAAGGGAAAACTTTAATTATTTTTGTTAATTAATTTTGAATCTTTTGTTTTTTATAATATATAGAATAGTTTATTGTTTAAATATTAATTAATTTGCATATAATAAGAACAGATAGCAAAAAATTAAGAACAGAAATCAGAAGTGGAAATCTTAAACATATTTTGACACAGGACTAGCTTTTGATGTTAGTAAAATAATTTAAAAAAAATATTTTTTATTCAAAATTTAATTCAATTTGGCATATAAAATGCATATCGGAACAATAGATTTGCTATATTACACATTTTTAAAATATATTTATATTTTATAACCCAAGAAAGAAACGATTTATTTATCTTTAGAAAATATATTTTGATAAGAAAGGATTGATTTTTTTTTTATTTTTTAGATAATAAATATAAATTGAAATTGATTTAAAAAATTTGTAAGACCTTAAACAATTAAGCAGATCATGTTTTTTAATTGACGGATCAAGAAAATATATAACGATTTTTATTCAAAAACAATAAAATATTAATTTAAATTGTATTTTCTTTTAATTTCCAAAATAAAAATGTTTATTATTGTAAGATTGCTTTTTTTTTGTTTTTAGTTAAATTGAAATTGTTTTTGGTATTACAAGCCGCTTGTTTTTTTTTTTTTTTTTTGTATTTTGGTTTTTTCTGTTGAAAAATGAACCCAGGGTGCGCTGCTGGTGGCATGCCCCAAAGTTACTGTTGCCATTGTTGTTGCTGTTGTTATTATTGTCGGCAATTTCAAGCTGTGTTGTGTTGTCTGTGTCTCAACAACAATCGCCAGCCAGCCAGCCAGCCAGCCAACCAACAGTTGCAACCTTTCCCGTGCCACCCCGTTTTGGTCGAGCCCGCTTGCGCCCCGTGTCGCATGCCTGAGCTACCTCTGTGGCGTACGCTCTATCTCGCTCGCACATGTCTCACAATGACCCAGTTTCCAAAGCGGAATGTAAACAAATTTGACCTGAAAAAAAGAGTTTTTTGTTTTGTAAACAAACCGCTGACGTTGACTGCGACTGAAACAGAGACAGAGACAGAGACTGTGGCAGCGACGTTAACAGAGACGGCTCAAGTGTGTGACCATGTGTGTGCGTGCGTATATGTAAGTATGGACGTTTCCATGTGTGTGTGTGTGTATGTGTGAGTATGTGTTTGTTTGTGTGTGTGTAGATTGCGTTTTCATTTTGGCCATAACAATCAAAGAGGCAAGTAAAAATTGCACTAACAAAGTTATTTTGTTTTGTTGTTGCTATTGTTGCTGTTGTTATTGGCCAAAAATGAAATAGTTGTGGTTGTAGCAGAGGTAAACTGGTTGCATGAACAATTCGCCAGCTGCCACAACAATAACGAAAACAAAAACAAGAAAATAAGCATTAAAAGCAAGCGAAACAAATAAGACTAAATAAGTGAAGAATTGACAGTAAAGATTGACTAAATGATTCAAAGTTTAAACGAATCAAAGAAGCTTAGAATAGTTTTTTTTAGATTTACACTATGCAACATAGTATGGTTTTTTCAAGGATATCAAATAAAAAGCTGCTACATATTTGCAAATCGTTTTCTATTTAAGCCATTTGGCTTAAGAATTTGAAGACTTTTACAAATTTTTGTTGGCATTTAATTGGTTTTTAAATATATTAAAAAATAATTATAAATTAGTACTTATAATCTATTAATATTTTAAATTGTTTGTATATATATAAAGCATAAATATATTTTTTTTTTCATTTATTGCAATATTTAGTTAATACAATAAATTTTATTTAAATATCTACTGCAATAATGACATTTTTCCCCTACTTTTCTCTTTTATTCGACTTTTTCTTAAGATCCAAAAAAGTATAATTATCTATCAGGTAAACGATTTATATGTGTATTAAAATTTATTTATATTTAAATTTTTATTTTATTGTTTTTCTATTTTGTCTAATATTTACTTTATATTTTCTAGCTTAAGATCAAACTAAGCTTTAACTACTTTGATCATCTAATCGATAAATGATAATTTATGATTACCCATTAAACAAAGTATAAATAAAAAAAGTAAATAAAATATTAATATTTTATTTAAAAATTATCTAGGAATCATAATAAAGTAAAAAATAAAAAGAAAAACTAATATACTAATTTAAAATTACCTATTAATCATAGTATAAATAAAAAATATTTTTTTTTAACTGTATCCTGTTTGCTTTTCATTTTGTTATTCTTAGAAATTGACAGGAAATTATTTTTATTCCATTTATTTATAATTTGTTTGAATAAAAGTTTTAATAAAGAAAGTATAACAATTCGAAAAATTATATTAAAAATTGAAGTTAAAAGTTCATTAAACTGTTAATTAATTTTCTTTTTTTGTTGTGAAAGAAATCTCAATAAAAAAGTATCTTTATTTCTAGACTTAGTAAGTTAAAATATATTTATGATAAAAAAATTAAAAGAAATTGAAATAATAAATATTTCGTGGTATAGAAAAGTTAAAGCAAATTTTGTAAATAGAAGAATTTAGTTCTAAACCAGAACAATCTAGATAAAAATAAAAAGAATATAAAGACTTAATTATATAGTAAATATAATATATAATAAATAATAAAATATAATATAATATATATAGTATTAAAACACAGTAAGCCCCACAGATTTGCATATATGTATATATATTTTTTGAACAAAAGTTTTTCTTACCAGTTTTTTTTACGCTTTCATCTAAATTTTAAAGTTCTAAATGCAACTGTAAAGATAAAACTCTCCTTAAGAGTCCTTTTTCAGCTCTATTATATTCAAATTAGCGTTATTATTGTATATATTAGTGAGTATTGACTGTAATTCGCATGATATTAAATGGAAAGAGCCAGAAATAACGGAGGAAACTTACCAAAAAAAAAAAAAAAAAGAAAAAATGAAACTGAGCAGAAATTGTTTCTTTTTTGTTTTTTTTTTTTTTTTTGGTGCTTCTTTTTTGTTGTGAAGATTGTAATATACATTAATAATAAAAAGAGACCAACCATCCAAACAACCAACAAACCAACCAACCAACCAACCAACTAACAACTACAATAACAACAACAACAATAACAATGGAACAGACTCTTTTGGTTTGTTTTCACAAGGGAGAGGGGAGGGAGTAGAAGTATGGGGGCATCATTAACATTTAACAATGGTTTATAATTTTTCTCTTTTTGCCTTTTTGTTTT
This sequence comes from Drosophila neocordata, assembly GCA_018903615.1. Classification (NCBI taxonomy): domain Eukaryota; kingdom Metazoa; phylum Arthropoda; class Insecta; order Diptera; family Drosophilidae; genus Drosophila; species Drosophila neocordata. The sequence continues at coordinate 2,594,815 of JAEIGI010000001.1, forward strand.
TATGCTTCTTTTTTCGTTTTTGTTTTTGTTTTGTGTTGGCCAAAAATGTATTTAATAATCTTGTTGTTGTTGTTGTTGTGGCCACAGGCGCCGCCGTCAAGCAAAAGCAAAAACAAAACAAAACAAAGCAAAAAAAAAAAAAAAAAGGAACAACAATTGCCAAGCAAATTGTTAACCGTTAGGACACCTTTCGAATTGACCCAAAAAGAGAGTTGAGGATTGTTGTTCTTGTTGCTTTTGGTTTTGTCTTTCGTTTTGACTTTGCCTTCTCGTACAGGTTAAATAAGACAAAACCAAAAAGATGAAATCGAAAGGTTGCCAAAACCAAAAAAAAAAAAAAAAACAACAACAAAACCAAAATGAAAACAAAAATGAAGAAGTTATTTCAATTGAAAGTTTTGGCTCAAGACTTTGATGGATTTGAAAGGGATTGGCTGGCAATGGCAAAAGTAAGGGTAAAGGCAAACTGACAACGATAACGGTAAAGGATAGATGATGACAACAATGATGAAGGAAATTTTCTTATTTGGTTTGAAAAAAAAAGAAAAAAAGTTTTCAATGCACATGAAAAATGAAAAAAAATTGGATGCTGAAAAACATAAATTGGCTACCAAATGGGGACAAAAGGTTTGACTTAAAAAAATTTTAAGCAGGTTTTTTTTTCTTTTAAATATTTTAATAAATTTAATTATGCATTTAATAAACAATTTAAGATTAAAAAATTAAATGATTTTTATATTTAAATTATAAATTATAGATACCAAGACAATAAACTCTTTTAAGTTTGAAGTTTTTAGTTTAGTAAATAATAAATACAAAAATTTACTTTTAATAATTTTTAGAATTTTAATTCAAGGAATTTATTATAAGAAAACAAAATTTTAATAGTTTAGCTCCATGGAACTAGTTTTGAAATAGTTTAAAAAATTACAAAAAAAAGCAAAAATAATAAGAAAAAGTATTTGGTATTAAAATAGGAAATAATACCGAAATATTTCAGGGCAGTTTTTAATAGAAAAAAGTTTATATATAACCTAAGGAAATAAAATCAGTTTTTACTTTTATAGAAATGGGCTTCAAAGCATCTAAATCATATCAAAATTATTCCTCAGGCTGATATCATATAAAAAAAGAAAGAACATAAATTATTAAAATTCATACAACTATCTTAGTTCTTTACTAAAAATGTCTATAAATTCATTTGTTCATTATAAATTCTATATAAATTTAGATGTTTATATAGGCACAAGACACAGACATATATGAAAATGTTTAAAAGTTAAATAATTAATAGTTTAAATTTACTTTTTATATTTTTATCTATGTATCTCTAGCCAAAAGTGACTTTAATATCTTACAAAATAGCTAAAATTAAACTATTTATTATAATTTAAATATATAAAAAAAAATTTAGAAAAATAAACCAAAATTTTTTTAGATTATTGTGGTATTTTTTAAGGACAATTTGTAAGTCTTACATTTTAAAAACGTGCAAAGCTTGCCAAAAGCAAATATTAAAGCTAAAGAACTTTCAAAAAGAAGTCTTATTTATTTACACTTTATAATGTTAAAATATAAATAAATTTAATATATATATATTTTAAATTTATAAATTTTAAACACTTGGGCAAAGTCTTAACATATTCTATTGATCTAATATAATATTTATATCTAAAATTGCCAAACTTATTCAACCTTAAAATATCTTTCTAATTTCTGCTAGTAAATATTTCAATCTTTTGGCCTCTTCGAAGGTGACTTGATGAACTCTTTGACTTTTGTCTTGCCACTTTCACTATCTCACCAAAAAAAAGAAGAAGAAGAAGAAGCAAGACACATACCATTACTCAAATTTTGTTGTTGTTAACATAGATTATTATATACATAAATTTTTTTGGGTTTTCCCATAATTCCGCAAAAAATTTTCTCCCCATTTTTCGTGCATGTGTGTCTGTGTCTGTGTGTGTGTGTGTGTTTTCAATTTTTATTTTGTTTGTATTAGCATATAAAAAAGGAGAAGAAGAAGAAATTTCAAAAGCGTTTCATTAATTTTTTATCTGCTTTTGCTTTTGGTTTTTTATTTTGTTGTTGCGGTTTCTCTTCTCGGTTGTTGTTTTCTTGTATTTTGTTATGTTGTCTATTTCCCCTCACCCCTGCCAATATTTGAGATGGCAAAAAAAAAAATGAAAAAGAAAAACAAAACCGAAAAAACAATTTTTTACTTTTTTTTATTTTTTGTTTTTTTCGTTTCTTCTTTTCGCATTTTTCTTTTTTGCTTTTTTTTTCGCGAATCGAAATTGGCTCACGTAATAAATTTCATAAATTGCGTTTTACTTTGACACACATTACTTTGACTCTCTCAGTTGTCAATTTGCTGTTGATTTTTTTTTTTTTTTTTCACTTACCCTAGAAATATATATATCAAATTGGGTATATTCTTGATCTAGTGTCTTATGTAAGTGTATATAAATTTGGTATAGTAAAATAGAAAGAAAACTTTGTCTCTAAACTAAACATAAATTACATATATTAACCTTTAAATAGTTTTCCAATGTAGTAAAAACTTTAAATGTTTCATTTACACCTTATTTACAACCCCTCTCTCTCTCTCTCTCTCTCTCCCCCCTCTCTTTTAAAACATTGTAACTGCCTTCCTTTCTTTTGCTATTGTAATCAATCCTATGACATAAAATATTTTATTGAAATTCAATAGAAAAATTGTAGACATAAAAAAAAGAAATAAACTAAAAGAAGTAAGGTCATAAATTGTCTGTTAGGTGGCGCCAGTGTGTTGCTGTTAAAAATAAAAAACTGCAATTGCATTAAACAGCAAAAAACAATAAAACAAAAAAATGAAACGAAACAGGATATGACATTATTTAATGGATTTTATAACTTTTCTTTTCTTTTGTTTTTGTTTTTCCAATTTTTGTTTTTGGTATAGGATAGCATAAAGTCGTTGCTTTTATTTAATTTAATTGTTGCTGTTACTGTTGTTGTAATTGTTGTTGTGGTATGTAGTTCACAGTTTTCACTTGTATGTTTTTGTTTTTGTTATTTTGCTTCTCTACTTTTATCTGCAGTTTTGTTGTTGGCGCTTTTGTCAGCCAATTGTCAAATATGTCTCACCGTTTCTTTCCCCCTTTTCTGCCCCCCTCTCCCTTTCTCTCTCTCGCTCTCATGTCTGTATATATATATATATATATATCTATCTGTGCCGCTAAATGTTATCCCCATTCATCATCATCAGCTGCTGTGGGCGGTCAGAAGGTCGAATTTGGTTAAATTTTAGCATTTTCGCTAGATTATCATTGAAAATGATTTTTGGTTTTTCTTTGTTTTCATTTTGGTTCTTCATTCATTCACACACATTCTGTCATTTGTCTTTTTTGTTTTTTCTTGTTTTGTTGTGTTTTGTTTTGTTTGTGTTTTGTTTTTGGCTTACGTGGCGTATGAGTAATTTGTATGTTTTTTTTTTTTTTTGCGTTGTGCCAAATTAGTTGAGAAAAATAACAACAATTGACATTGGCTGTTTACAAATTTCTATCTTGGTTTTTTTCCTCACTTTTTTTTCATCTTTCTAGTTGTTGTTGTTGTGTGTGTGCAACACTTCACTTCACTTCACTTGCAACATTGTTGCACAGACAGAGAAATGGCAAATGAATGAATTGCATTAAACAGCAAACGATGGCTAAAAAGCAAAAAAAAAAAACAAAAACAAAAACAAAATAACAACAACAAACAAACAAAATGTGGCAGAAGAAAAGTCAGACATAGACAAGTGCAACATTGCAGAAAGTGAAAGAAGATCGTGCATAGATGAAGCAAGCCATTGGGGAAAGGAGGAAGATGATGCCCAGACATGGTGCGGTGTGTTGGTGGTATAAGGTAAAAAAAAAAAAACAACAAAAAAGAAACCCACAAATGGCCATAGAGATAGAGAAGGAGCGGAAGGCGAGGGAGGAGTGCAAGCAAATGTAATGGAGGAGCAGGAGGGCGCGGGCGGGTTTGGCATTACAGAGATGCAGGTGCCAATGATAACACAATGGGAGCGTGAGTTAACAACTTTGTGTCTAAGATATATCAGATAGTTGAGCAAAAATTTCAAAACTAACTTTAGTTAGTAACACTAACTATGTCTCTTGTTTGTCATCTTTACATTGTAAGTAATCATTTGTTTTAATCATTGAAATAAATTATAATATTTAAAAGAAATTTAATATTTCTAAAGAGAAACTGAGTTATTCATATTCCTAATAGATGAATAATGTTTCTTTAATGACTTTGATTCTTAAAGTAATAAATATATATTGAAGTAAATTATATATAAATCTTTATCTTAAATAATTTATAAACTTGGAGTTTGTTTAAAGATCTCTTAAGATTTTTCATTTACAAAAACTAATAAAATGCCTTAAATAAAAGTATTTTTCTCTAGCTAAAGTCAGGGATTAGAGTTAGCTTATAAGACTGAAGTAAGTTATCCTTATTTGGTTTCTTTCGTCTAGGGAGAATTGTAATTTTCTTACGGATTATATTATGAAATTTTTTAATACTTAATCAACTTGTTATTCAAACTATTTTTGTCTAGCTAAAGTCGGGGATTAAAGTTAAGTAATTAAAGTAAAGTAAGTTTTCTTTAATTGGTTTTTTCCATCTGAGAAAGATTTTTCTAAGACTTTTTCTTGGGATTATATTAAAAAATTTTAATTTTCTTTCTTTGGCATTCAAAGTGTGTTTTATTTCTATTTATTTTGAATAAAACAAATGACTGGAAGCATGAATGCGAGTGAATCAATCACCTCTTATTCTATATGTCTTTCTTTTGGACATTCTATTTAGGATTATATTCTATGTTAAATGATTTTATGATTTTATAAAATTCTCAAAAATTGTTTAAATTCTATTTAAAATAGATAATATTTGATATTTGCATATAAATTTATAATAATTTGCTATTCTGTAATTGGTTGCTTTATTAGAAGAACTGTAAAGTAAATCTCCTTTAATGATTTTTTAAATTTCCTTTATTTTTTGACTTAACTTCAAATGTAAATTTTTGCAAAAGTAGTAAATATTTTAATTTAAAATAAATAAATGATACCCGACCAGTTCTTGATATCCTTATCGATTTTGGTCTATAATGAGTTATATATAAAATAAATAAAAGATATCTCACCTATACTTGATTCTTGCCTTGTCTATTGGTCTCTTGGCCTCTTAGATAGGAAATCTTTTGTTAATTTTAAATTGCATAAATAAACTTATTACCTACTTTACTTTACTTATTACATACTTTAAGATATTTTATATAGTCTCGTTCATTATTGATCTATATATAAAAAAAAAAAAACATATATTTGTTGTTTTTATTGTACTTAAAATATTCTACTAAGAAACTATACTTGACTATACATTAATAGCTTTGATTAGCCTTTATCTTCTCTATTCCTTAAAATATTCTTCTTACTATAATCTTTATAATATATAAAACTGATCTCTCAAATACATATAGACAATTTAAAAGATTTCCTTGTACTAAAAATCATATTATTTCGAGTCACATTAAACTAGTTTAATATTTTGAAAAGTATCTTGTTAACATTTCATGTATATATAAGATATATATACATACATAGGTATATAGCTTAATTAGAAATCAGTAACTGGTATAAATTACAGGCGCAAAAAGTAACAATTTTAAAGTAAGCTTTTTGTTGCTTTTTTTTTTGTGGTATTTTTTTTTTGATAGTTTCTCATTTTGGCTGACTTTCGGATTTCATTTGATTTTATGAGATAAAGATCCAACGGATGGGTTTATCGCTTTCGCCAATTCTCTCAGCCATGTGGTTGCTGCTGTTGTTGTAATAGTAGTCATAGTCGTAGTCGTAGTCTTTGGGCTCATCTTCATAATTTTTACTTTTGCTAATGACTTGCAATGATTTGCAATTGCTTTTGTTGCTATTGTAGTTGCAAAATGCTTCTTCTCCATCTCCAACTCCATCTCCTTCATCTTTATCTTTTGCCATCGTCGGCATCATTAAGTCGTCGTCGTCGCAAGTCAAAATACGTCATTACAATATGCACTACACTTTTTAGCCTCTTTTTTTTTTTGCAGGCTGTTATTGTTGTTGTTGCTGTTGAGGGGTAACTTAAAATAAATAAAAACTTCAATTTGAAGTTAAGCGCTTAAGTTGTTTGTTCCTCTGTATGTCTACCTCGGCAACGGTCTCTGTCTCTGTCTCTGGCTACGCCTCTTGAGCATTTTTCATTTGCAACATTGTTGCAAATGCAGACAGACATAATGAACAAGTGTGACAGAGTGTGCAAAAGAGAGAGAGAGAGAGAGAGAGAGAACGATTCCAATTCCGACTTGCAAACGATGTAGAAATGTTGAGAGTTTTCAAGTTGATGGCCACACCATTTTGCTGCCATGCGGTTGCTAATAGATCAGGCAAACAACAGATGGACCCAAAGTTAAGGAGCAGGAGTCAATCTCAATGATGGATAACAGGAAGTCTAGGTGAGGGGCCATGAGGTTGGTAGGTAGGTAGCTAGCTAGCTAGCTGATGCAAGCAAATTTAACAGAAAAGCAACAAAGCAAAAAAAAAAATAAAATAAAATAAAGAGAAGTGCAACTGGAAGTCTATGACAGAGCTCTGGTTAATCTGATTTGCTGCTATATTTTAACTTTATTTTTTTTTCCTCCTTTAACTCAGTTTTTCCTTTTGGCTACTAATACCCTAAAATAAATGACATTGGTTGGGGAGTAGATTAAATTTTAAATCAAATCTATCTGTCTTAAGAATATATAAAAAGAAATAATAACTTTTGTAAATATAAACTTATATATACATATATCATAAATCTGTCTTTTCTTTATAATTCTTTTGACATTCAAATATTTTATTATACATATTTTGAAAGTTTTTAAAAAGTATCAAAAAAGTGTTAAAGAAGTATTTTCAAATAGATTTTTGATAGATTTAACTAAAAATTGACAGAGATAATATCAGAGATTTAGAATATATATATATATATAAATTATATAAAAACATTTAGTAAACTAAAAATTGACAGTTTACTAAATGTTTTTATATAATTTATATATATATATATATATTCTAAATCTCTGATATTATCTCTGATAGTATTTCTATAAGCTGTTTCAATAAATTATTTAAGATTTTTGGTTTAAAAAATATAACAAAAATTGAGCAAAATATGTATATAAATATAAAAATGTTTTAAATATGTTAAATAAAATGGTTAACTTTTAAAGAAATCGAAAATATTTAGAACGAAAAATCATTTAACAAATTTTCAATATAAAAATAAAATAGAAAACAATTTAAAATTATTATATTATGAAATTATCTTATATATACTAGAAGTTCTCTAATTTAAAAAATATAGAAATAACTTCAAAATAATAAGGATTAAAAAATTATCTTACATATATGAAAAGTTCTCCAATTTAAAAATAAATAGAAAACACTTTAAAATTATAAATATTCTAAAATTATTTTAAATGAAAAATTTTCTAATCATTTCTTATCTGCTTTTGTAATTTATTATTAAAAGATATAAATATAATATGTATTCTAAAATTTACAGATATTCAATACCATTTAAGTAACACTATATAGAAATTTTGAATATATATAAAAATATATTAATATTATTAAATTATTTTATATAAACAAAGAGTTTTCTAATCAGACACTGTAATATATATATAAGATATATATAAGTTATAAATATAATATATATAAATAAATTGAAATTTATAGATATTTAATATCATTTAAAAAACAATCAAAGTGTATTTTAAGTATCTTTTTTTAACTTAATTATGGTAGATAATATTTTTATAAATTAAACAGTTTAGAAAAGGTTAGATCTTTCTTTTTATAGAAAACTTGGATTTCAAAACTATATATTTGGTATCATGTCAGTTCAATGTATTTAAAATCTATTTATGAGAAGTTTTTTAAGGAAAGGGTATTTAAAAGTATCATAAAAGTGGTTTAACAGCCTTGAAGAACATATTTTCTTTTGGCTTAATTCTACAATGATGATGACTGTGTAATGCATCAATGCGCCAATGTTGCTGATGTTGATTTTAATGATGATTATTATAATATAATTGTGGATTACAATGTTGAGATAAAAAATAGGTATATAAAAAGAGGGAGAGACACACTCATATATATATATATATATATGCACACACTCATACAAATGAGATTTTGTCAAATTTCCATTCGTGTTGCCCTTAGTTATACCCTCTCTTCTGCCCTCCTCCTACACGAAGGCATCACCATCAGCATCATCATCTGATTATGCCGCCCTCTGAACACTAAATAAATTCCATTTTCTAATAATCTTTTGCGCTGACTTTAGCAGCTTTCACCATTTGATAATAACTTCTTGTTGACATTGCTCAATTGGCCATATGCAAATGGCAAGCAAAGTCTCTCTAAGCTTCTGCCATCCCGACTACCATCTATTCCATCTGCCATCTACTCATCTTACCCATCCTTATCATCCCACTCTCAATTTCCATTCTGAAGGTGGAAGGTGAAGGAAGGAACACAGAAAAAAAAAAAAAAATGAAAAAAAAAAGAAAAGTAAAAGTCAAAAATGGAAATGTTGTTGTCATTATGTGCATTGAATTACGTTTATTTGAGGCTCCACCCCTCCCGCCATGACAACTTTTTTTTTTTTTTTTTTTTTTTTTTTTTTTTTTTTGCCGGTGAGTGCCCCTGACAATGATTATCCGACATAACGACAGCCGCTTTGCCCTTCCTCCTCTACCCTTACTGTCTCCATACTCCTCCTACTGGTTCCTGGCCCCATTAAAGGTGTTCCGCCCGACAAACAAGGTGATTATGCCAAGCGAGTTGCTCTCTGGACTTTTGCTAATGGACTTTAGCGGCAGGAGGAATGAACAACAACAACAACAGCAACAACAAGAGGGTGAACAAAAAAGAAAACCAACACGAAAATATGTAAAAATGGCAGGACAACGCGAGCATTTATTTAAATTTTGCATTGCAGGTTCACAGGACGTGACTGTGAGTCCTCTTATGCTCTATGCTTCTCCTTATGCTACCATTTCTTTTGGCTTTCGGGCTCATGAATATCAAATGATGACGCAGCATCAGCATAGGTTGGGGTCTTGTGGTCGGATGATAGAAGGAAACTGGCAGCAATAGGAGAGAAGAGGGGTGGGTAAATGATGGTAGGACAGTGCAAATCAGCTTTGATATTGGTTTTTGATTATCCACGGTCGTAACAAGAGGGGAATGAAGAGGGGTTTAGCAGGGTGAGGATACCGAAAAACATTGGGCTAAAGTTAAAAAAGATGCTGTGACATTCCTGTTAACATTTTAATTAACATTTGTGTTGGTAGAGCATAAACCATTGCTCTCTCACTCTCTCTCTCTCTGTCTTTTACTCTTACTTCCATTCTTATCTTTGAAATTTATACCATAAGAAAAACCTTAGAAAAACCCTAGCAAAATACAACAAAAATTACCTTTAATTAAGTTCTCTAGGTCGCAAAAGTGAAAGAAGAAAAATAGAGAACAAAAAAAGGAAATTTAGAGACAGAGAAAGAGTAGAAAGAAAAAAAGGTAGAAAAGCAATTGAGATTATTTTAATATCGCATTATATTTAGTTCCTCTTATTTTTACTTTTTTTTTTTTTTTGTTTTTTTAATTTTCATATTTCATTTTTTGCAATTTTGCTTCTTAGCCTTTTTTTCTTGTTTTTCTGCTTCCTTCTTCTGCTGCTGCTGTCACTTCCTTCTTTGCCCATTCCTTGTTGCCACTTTTCTGACTGCGGCCTCATAAAATTTTCCAGCTGACTAAATTTAAATTGCGCATGCAAAAAAAACAAAACAACAACAACAACATTAAGAAGAGGAAAAACTTTGCGGCCAACATCTTGCTTCTCTTTCTTTCTTTTCATATTTTTTGGTGTTTGGTGTGGCAGGTAGAGAAGAAGTTGGTGGGAGTGGCATAAGTGGAGCCCACTCTGTTGTTCTTGTTGCTGTCGCTGTTTGGCGGCGCTTGACTGCAACAATGTTGCCGCAACATAATTGTCTGGTGTTTTAATGCTCTTCTATGCTCGATTACCGCGCGCGTCTTATGGACAGCAAAAAAAAGAAAAATAAATAAATAAAACTAAAATAAAAAAAAAAAGGAAAAAAAAAATGGCCCTGACCAGCAGGAAAAATGTGAAATGTGCAACGCTAGGGAAAAAAAAAATTATGAATTGTTGTTGCTTTTATTTATTTTATTTTTTTTTTTGGCTCTACTGCAATCGTGTGCAGTGGGCGTATTGTTGGCCAATAGTTCGGGTCTAAACAGGAGGCGGCGACGGCAGGCAACAGCATTCAGGTGGTATGGGGAGGGATGAATGGGAGGGGCGTGACTGAACTGAAACTTCTTGTGCGGTCGAAAAGTCGATAGTTGTTGCTTTAGTTTATCAATAAATAACCGCTGCATAATTCATGGCTCACTGTTTTCTTTCCTGGAAAAAACAAAACCAAAAGATGATGGCAAGAAGAAGAAAAAAAAAACAGAAAAAAAAGAAAGAAATAGATTTCATTTTTCCAACCAAAGCAAAGAGACAGAGAGAGAGAAAGGGAGAGAGGGAGAGAGTGAGAGCCAGAGAGAGACTGAGTGATAGAGATAGAGATGAAAGGTTAATGTAGCTAAACAAAATTTATTATGTAATTGTGGCAAAATGAAAGGCTGGGAACCAACTTAAACAACTTAAAGAAAGCAATTCCTTGCACAAATTTCAAGAGATTAGAAAAGAAACACAAAAAAAAAAAAAAAAAACATACAAAATAAACCAAACAAACAACTGCTAAATGACTAAAGGTTTCCATATCAATAATAAGTTTACTTTCTGTTTTTTTTATATTAAGAAAATATAAATAAACAAAAATTATAGTTTGACATATTGCTTAAAAAAAAAAATAATAAATAAAAAAAAATATAAATAAATAAAAATAAAAAAATAAATATTAATAAAAATTTTGAATAAAATAAAAATATAAAGTAATTAAAAAAACATAAATAAATAATACTTAATTAAAATTTAATAAGAAAATTAAAATAACACTATAAATAATAATAAAAAGAACAAAAAAATTTAATTTACAGATTTTTAATTTTTAAATTAAAATAAAATAATTAAAAGCAATAAATAATTAATACTTATATTATTATTATTATTTTAAATTTAATTAAAAAAGAAAAAAACAATATAACATAATAAAATGATATATATAAATAATATTTAATTTAAATTTAATTGAAAAATATTCAAATACCTAAATGGAAAATTCTTTTAGATGTATAAAAATTATAAAAATTTTGTTAGAAAATGTAGAAAAAAACTTTATATATTAAAAAGTTTTGAAACAAATTTTTAACAAAAATAAAATCTACATCAATTTTAATTTAGTTGTATTAAAGTCAATAATATATTTTGCTAAAAGAAAAACTTAAAAAAAAATATGTTTAAACTGATTTCTCGCACAAAAAAAATTTTTTTAAAAATTCCAAAAATCTATTCCAATTTTAATCCATTCAATTGCATAAAAATTAAAAATATTTTTTGCTAGAAAAATCTCGGTAAAATTTTTAAACGAATATCTCACATGAAAAAAATTAAAAGAAAAATCAATTTTAAGTTTATTTTAGTTGTATAAAAATTCTAAATATTTTTGTTAAAAAAAATTTATATATAAAAAATTTTCAAACAAATTTCTCACAAAAAAAAATCAATTTTTTTCTTATTATTTTTTTAACCCATTTAGTTGAATAAATAATTTCTCAAACCTGTTTTTTTTTTTGTTTTTTGGTGGTTGTGGAAAAAAAAAACTTTATTGATATTTTTATTTAAATATTGTTATTTAAACGTTACAAATATGGCAAAAATATCGTTAATATCGATACAACTACAACTAACATTTATAGCATATCGATTTTCTGATATGATTTGTGTCTGTGTGTGTGTGTGTGTTTGTGTGTATATTTTGGTGTTATTTTCTTTTTTTTTTTTTTTTTTGGTTTGTTTGGTTTTATTTAGGACTTATGCACTAATTAAAATTGAATTAGTTTTGATTTTAGTGTAGAGTGTTTATAAACGAGTATGTTTCTATATATGTATATATATTTGGTGAACTGACAAAATGAACTTTTTTGGGGGCGTTTTTTTTTTTTTTGCACCAAATTGTTGTAGTTGATAACGTATAAAAAATGGCCACATCCTTTCATTTAACCCATTGCACTTTCACATTCAATTCACAGGACTCACTCACACACATACACACACACACACACAAACAAAAACACACGCATACACATGCACATTAACAAACAGACACACCCACAACTGAAAACGTTGCACATACACAATGGTATGAACGCTAGTTGTTTCGTTACCATTATCCTTATACATTCCCCTAACATAAACCCTCTCATATCATTTGCCATATCCTTTACTTTCGCACTCTACTTTCATGCTCCTTTCAATTTTTTTTCTCTTCTTCTTGCATTTGCATTTGCATTTGGGAACTGTTGAAGGGATGTAGCCATATTTTTTTTTGGTGTGTTATGCAACTACTTAAAGGACTTTATCATATTTTTGGTAATATGTAAATATTTTTTCATCTTTCTTTTTGTTGTTGTTGTTGTTGTTTGTGATTTGTGTTAGATTTTGAGTTCAGCTTCTATCATCTTTAAGGCTGGGATCTGGGAGCTATTTAGAGCAAATAGCATTTCCGACGCCAACAGGAACAGGTGCAATGTACATGACGATAATAACGGCATAGACATTTTAGATACTTATAGCCCGCACAGCAATGATGCGAATGCGAATGGCTATGATAATGGCTATAACATGATGAGCTGTCATGTAGACAATATGAATAGCAACCGCAATCACACATTTTTCTTCCTGATGATGTTGTTTTTGTTGATGGTATGAAAATATCAATAGATATTGTTATGGATGTTATCCTTGTTATCTTCCTTGTTCCTTGATTTAATAGATAGATGGAAAGATAATGGTTGATGGTTATTCTTCCAGCTCGCTTGCTGTCTTTCACTCAACTGATTTCTGGCCAACGCTTTGTCTTTCAACTTGGCTTAGGTTAGTATAAACTCTTTACCTATAATTTGGCCTCGAAGTCTACTGTTACCTAGGACAACCAATAAGGTTTGATCAATTCTCCTATACAGATACATATATATATATATGTATATGTATATATTTGCGTATTTGGGTGGCCCAGGTACGTACCACCGCAACCAGTTAGTCAATTTCTAGTTGCAAATAAGCGAAAATATGGGTTACTTGACTTATTGTTGTTGTTATGGTAATTCACAATTTGTAAGGTAAAAATAAGGAAAAATCATGTCAATTGATTTTGGCTAAACTCTAACTCTGGCCTAGTAGGAATAATAATAATAAAAAAAAAAAGAAAGAACGAAAAAAAAAAAAAATAACTCTATTAGTATTGCGGTAATAGAAGTAAAAATTGTAAATGGCTAGAATGGCTAGAATAGGGTAAGGTATTGAGGGTATTGAGTATAGCCTACTATGCACTTGAGTATTCCGCCTGGTGGCACCACTCGACATTTCTGTATGATTAATTCGCAAATAGTTGTCGCTGATTTTATGACCCAAAATACATTATATATAAATATGTGTGTATATATATATATCTGCTGCTGCTGCTGCTGCTGTTTGTTGTTGTTATTTTTATTTTGCTTAGCCGCCCCGAAAATAGATGTAGCCAAATGCAAATTCATGCCTGACCCACATTTGGCGCACATTTGATTTCATTAGTCATCTAATAGAGTGACTGCACACTCACACAACAAACACACAAACACACACACACACACACACACTGGCTATACGTAAGACATTTTCTCAGTCTCTCGATCGTGATGCAATCGATGCACAATCGATGACACACAACGATATAACTATGTATATAAACATACACACACACACACACACATCACTGACGTCATACTTTATCTTGTTAGTTATTGCAAAAGCAAAACAAAAAGGGTGAGATCAGCTATACCTATATTTATATATATATATATATACTTTCTTGTGAAAATGAGATCAGTGTAACAAATAATGTTTAATCTACTGATGATATCATTGAGGTGAAAATCCTCATGTTCATATTTATTTAGTTGACCTGCTAATTGCCAACTTTAAGAGAATTCATCTAGAAACAATAAGGAAATGTTTGATCGATCAATTAGCAAAAAAAAAAAAAATAAAAAAAAATAAAACCACTCAACCACTGGCAAAAAGATCATTAAGCAAAACGATCTTCAAAACTAATGATTGATGTGTATGTGTGTGTGTAAGAGAGAAGAAGAAGAGAAAGAGAGAACAAATATGCATAAATATATTTTGATGATCAACTTCACTTTGACTTTACCTTGAAATCTACTTAAGTTTTTATGTTTTGATCGTTGATCATTTCAAAATTTGCATCATTTGCTTAATTTTGAAATGTTTTATTATGCATTTAGATGCCCCCCCCCCTCTTCCACACCAACCTTTAAAGGAAAAAGTGCTTAGCTTTTATATTTAAAAGTAAGTATGATATCAAGTCCTTAAGGTTTTATATCTTTAGGGTTGGTTTTACTTTCAAATATGCAATTAAAGAAAACTTAAAAATTGAATTTTAATTGAGATACCGTTAACCTTTAATCATTTAGTAAATAGTTCATTATAAATTTTACTTATATCTCTCGTTTTGTCCTATAAGGAACAACCCTTTCGTTTTGCAAAAGGAAAAGAGGAGAAAAACAGAACTAAACTAAAGTTAATTTGCACTTTTTTGCCACATGTGCGTGTTTCTTATCTGTTTTCATTTATAGTTTTTTTTTGTTTTTTTTTTGGTTGTTTGTGGTTTTTTTTTCTTTGTTGTTGTTGTAGCATTTTACCCCTTGTTA
Source organism: Drosophila neocordata (assembly GCA_018903615.1). Classification (NCBI taxonomy): domain Eukaryota; kingdom Metazoa; phylum Arthropoda; class Insecta; order Diptera; family Drosophilidae; genus Drosophila; species Drosophila neocordata. Next base: position 2,609,832 of record JAEIGI010000001.1, read on the forward strand.
TAGTCTAATTAAAGTTCCTGCTTGGTTTTTACCGTTGAAGGACACGTAACGCGCGCTGACTTTAATGCCAGGGACAATAATGTGTGTGCATGTGTGTGTGTTTGTGTTTGTGTTTGTGTGTGTTAAAGAGGCGGAGGGGTCATTACATTGTTGCTGTTGTTGTCCTTGTTGTAGTGTCGAGTGTCCTTGTTAGCTTAAAAAGTCTTTCGACACGTATCCCCATTGGATGTAAAAGTTTTGTCAGATAGCCAAACCTGACCCTGTTGCTGTTGGCAAAAGGGAATCCTCCATTATGGAAGGGTTTTTTAGCTTTTTCTTTCAACTTACCTATATGGATGGTATAGAAAGAGCCAGAGAGAGAGAGAGAGAGGGGGAGAGAGAGTGAGTGCAGTTGAAAATGCATGGTTCTCAGCAGTTTAGGTTCAAGTTGTTTCAAGTAACACTTGAAGGACAAAACGACAAAAGTCTCACCATATGGACTAGGATTGGTATAGTTTATATATTGAAGTTTTTGGCTTTTGGGATACGAATGGTGGGTAAGATGGGAAGGGGGGGTTCCAAGGGGCTTTTGCTAGCTGCTGTTTGCTGTTGCACAGTACGTCAGGAAACGCCGCCTGTCACTGTGTGGCAAATAATGGTGTTGCGTGTCGTTTTTGCCACAAAACCGATGATAACCAAACTAAAAATTGCAACAAAAACAAAAACAACAACAACAATAATAGCAACAAAATAACAGAAAACGACAGCTGACTTTTTGCCCAGTTTTGTTTGCAAAAACCTAGTATATAAAAGGAGGGAGAGCTCAATGTATGTACGTGTGTGTCTGTGGGATTGGGGGGGGAAGGGGGGGAGAGAGGTTTTGGGTGTGAATGCAGAGCAAACTTCTTTCGTTCTGCGGTCTCTCTACGTCATTTCGAGTCCCGACCCGTGAAAAGCGTCACTGACACTTAAATTAAATTTGTTTTCATTTCGCTGGCAACACAAAAGTCAGCGGGCGACACTTTCAGTACGAGTTTTTGGTTCGAGTTCGAGTTTGACTCTTGGTTTTCTTATTTTTTTTTTTTTTTTTTTTTTATCTGCTGCTTTTGTCTGTTTTGTATGTGTGTGTGTATTTTTTTTTTTTTTCCATTTTTTGTATATTTTTTTTTGGGGCCAACCAAAAGAAAGCAAGCGAAAAATGCATTTCGCAATAAAATAAATTAAAACGAAAGCAAAGCAAATTGTATACACTCCAAAAATTGCTGCCGAAACTAAACGGGGGACATAGTGTGGCATTTTGGTGGGAAGGGGGTAAGGGCAAAAGGGCATAAAAGAGATGGTAAAAACGGGTAGGATGCAAGTAGGAGGGAAGAGACTAACCAAAAACGGCTTGACGCTACTTCTGTCTCTCTATGTATGTGTGTGTGTGTGTAAAGCTTGACGCCCTTTGGCAACCAGAGTGCAAACATATGGGGTGGTGGTGGTGCTGCCGGTGGTGGTGTTGCATCTAGGCATGCAGATAATGTGGATTTTAAGTCTTTAACTGTTTAACAGAAAGTCAGTTAAATTTAACATTTGCATTTACTTATAATTTGTATATGATTTAAAATTGAATTCAAATTAAATAAATGTTTAAATATTTTAAATATTAAATGTTTAATTAACATTTGCTATGTTAAAAGTGTAGATTATCCAGGTATTTTAATCAATATATACGCAAATAAGTTTTAAACAATCTTCAAGCAATCTATTATTTGTGTTGAGGAGGTTCAAAATATCTTTTCTCCTAAAAGATTGCTTTTTTCTTGATCTGGTATCTAACAGTCCTTCTAGAAAATCCAATAAAGAAATTGATATTGAAATAAAGAAGTTTAATAAACATTTAAATACAATTTTAAAGGTATTTAAAAATTTTGGAAAATTTATTTCCAATTCTAACCAGATTATTAACTTAGATTATATGAGACAACAATTAAAAATGAAGCAAGCAAGTCGTCCCTGCCGACTTTGAGTATACCCTGTACCAAGTAGAGAAATTTGATAAAACCAAACTCCTACGAATTCGCTATTAATTCAAACTAAAAGTTTCCTCACAAGCGGTAGCAACGAACGCATGCTGTCTCGCCCACACTTACTACGCAATGTCGCACATGGTATTTCAGTGCAAATTTTACATAGATATATCTCCGATATTTCTTGTCCGATTTTAACGAAGTTTGGTCATCTGATACCTTTTGGCTATATTATTAGGTGTGCCAAATAAAAAATACGCCAGCTCAAATATAACTCTAGTTATTTGTTTTTCTAAAATGTGGGGGCGGTTGAAACAAACTTGATCTGCGTAGAGACTACACGAATGACACCAAATTTGGTTGCTCTAGCTCTTGTAGTCTCTGAGATCCACGTGTTTATACGGACGGACGGACGGACAGACGGACAATCGACTCGGATATTGATGCTGATCAAGAATATATATACTTTATGGAGTCGGAAATGCTTCCTTCTGCCTGTAACATACTCTAATATACCCATTTACCCTATGGGTACAGGGTATAAAAAGGAAGAGTTTTAAAACAGAAATTTTTCTAGACAAGTTCAATTATGATATTCTAAAAAATGTCTTAAGATCCATCGATAAAATAATAAGCTAAATATAAGTTAAGGTAAGTTAAATATAAATTAATAAGTGGCATATACATTCTTCGATCTATCTTTTTCATATATGTACATACAAAACAATCTTTATCTATATAAATAAAACCTCTTTATCTACCTTTATTATAAATATTCAAAGACTTATTTCTATTAGTTTCTAAGTATCTATATATGAAGCAGGATAATGGAATTAAACAGCAAAACTTCAAGTTTATTGATCAATTTATAAATGAAGTTTAAGCGTAAAGAATTGCATTTTTTTATGTATATTTTAAATATCTAATCTGTAATATAATTTTTACAATATAATCTAATATATTTTTGCTTAATTCAAAGGCATAACTTAACGAAGTAAGAGTAAAGAAAAAGTTTCTTTAAGTCTATCTGCAAATTTCAGTTAAGTGCAATTTTGAGATGAATCACAATCTATTATAGATTTCATTTCCAAGGCTATAGATATATAACTTTTGTTTAAAGAGAAGAGAATTTTCTAAAAATTTTTTTTCCAATTTATAGAAATTTATAACTTTAATTTACTTTTGAACTTAAATATTTCTATAAATTTTAATTGATTTCAATAAATAATCCTTTAAATGCTATTTTTATCACTTTAATTGGTCAATAATTATTTTTATAGATATTTCTGTAATATTCTTAACAAATAATTTCACTGGTTTTAAAATGCACAATGATTCACAGAAACATTCCACAGTTCTTTAGCCTTTTTTTTATATATTTTTTTTTTTTTTTGTTACTCAGACTCTGAAGTCACCACAAATGTTGCAGCAACAAAACACCGTGGGGATATGGTTGTTGTTGTTGTTATTGGTGATGCTATTTTGCATCTGTTTGTGTGCAGCCGTAATACCATTGAAATGCCTCATCAGCATCCCCGTGTGTTCATGCTCATGTCCATGTCCATTCATTTCACTGTATTCCCTTCCACCCTCATTCGCACATACAGTACAGTAAAGCTATATGTGGAGAAGGTGTTTTTCTCTGGCATTTATTGTTTTTGTTTTTATTCTTTTCTTTCAGTTTTGTTGGATCGTTGTGGCAAAGAGGAGTAAAGTGCAGAGGGCAGAGTATAGGAAAACAAAAAAACGAAAAACCGCAGCCAAACAAACACATTTCAATCAAAAACGCTCGACGAGTTGACGGTCACGTGGGTGGTCGGTCGGCAACAAAAGCTAAGGGTACTGCTCTTGCCGCTGCATCAAGGGAAAAAGCGAAAACTCTGTTTGCACTGCGGTTCGGTTCGGTTCGGTACGTAGCGTTACGTTACATTACGGTACGATATGGTTAAAAGGCAAGAACTTTTGGAAACGGTTTTTGGGGGATAGCCGCCTGCATAACTGTTGCTATTTCTGTGCCAACAGCAGCAGCAGCTTCTGTTTTTCCCCTAGACCCGAAAATGCCACAAAAGTGGCACTTGCCAGTGTGTGTAGAGAATGAAGAACAACTGACTGACTGGCTGCCACATGCCAAACGTTGGCAAGGATTTTTTGGGTATATGTACATCTGCAGCTACTAGTTCTACCATTGTAAAGAGCGGTAAAGAGAGGGTTTCGGGGAGTGTAGTAGTGGGCACATGCCCAACTGATTTTTCGGCCAAAATAAAATGAAGACATTCGAAATGTCATTTCGTTTTTCCCTCTACATAGTTGTTGCCTCGTTCTGGTCACGGCAACTTTGTCGCTTCTTCCTGTCACTGTCATATAGTTGTTGTTGTTGCTGTTACTGTTCTTGGTGGCTTCACTGCCTCATTGCCAGAGAATGCGTTGAACGACCACACACACAATCACAGAATGAAAGTTGAAGTTTAACTGCCAAAAAACAGTTGAAACTATTTGGAAACAATGTAAATATGTTGAATAGACAGAGAGACTAAGAAGGAGGAGAAGGTGTTTACCAGTTTTAACCACTTTTTTTTCTTTTTTTTTACATATATCATTGTTTGAAAGGTCCTCTTTTATCTCATTTAAGTGTTGCCATTTGAATGAATGGATCTCTTTGGAATGCATATAGATATTTACGATCCTCAAATGGATGAATATAAAAATTTACGATCCCGCTTGGTAATTTCAATGAAGTTTAACTTGAAACGATGTATGTATATATATATACATATATATCTTTAAACAGTTGTCGACTTTATTAAAGTTGCTTTTGCAGTTTTCTAGCCAAATTCCCAAACATCTACCACTCGACTCTCTCCTCTAAAGTACCACCTTTAATTTGGCTAGGCACATTTTATAAAACTTTTCGGGTTTTTGTTTTTTTTTTTTTTCTTTTTTAATTAGCCATTCTTTTTGCAAATATCTAAAAATTGATTGCAAGTGTTTTTTTTTTTTTTTTTTTTTTTATTTTCTCTTGATGGACCACCCACCGAGTCAATTGAATTTTTATTCCCACGTTCCCTTTTTCTAGGTATGTCTGTCAAGTACTTTACTTTAGTACAAAAAGTAGCCACCTTGACTTGCCCACATTTGGTAGATATCCAAGTTCGATCCGCGCCCGTTTTTTTTTTTTTTTTTTTGTTTCGTTTTACAAATTTGCGCACGCGCAATGCCAACCCAAATACCAGAAGGCATTCAATATACATTATATTATTTGTTGTTGTATCGTCTCCACGGTACTTCACTTCATTTCACTTCACTCCACACCACACCATACCATCCTTTTCTTTTCTTTCCAATTTTCCAAAGTCAAAGTTAACGAAAAAAAAAAAAACCCAAACCCCAATAAGGGGCTACCAATGAACCAACTTGCGGTACTAAAACACGCATTTCCAAGAAACTTTGGCGAAACGGCAAAACAACGGCGGCCCGCCCGCTTACAATGTGATGTGATAATTCATGGAATTCTTTGGCGTTGCGAAATATGAAGGAATGCAGACGCATCCGACGAGACAAGACCAGACCAGGCCAGGCCCGACCAGACCAGACCAGACCAGACCTGGACTTCCAACTCATTCGTCGTCGTCGTTGTCGCTGGGAATGCGTTTGCACTGTAATCGAACTGTCAGTTGGGGGTTCGGGGACTTGGACTGAGACTGAGACTGGGATTGCGATTGCGACTGGGACTTGATGGCAGGTTGTTGTTGTTGTTGTTGTTGCAACGATCTTCTTGCAGTTGGAATTTCGTGTTGTTTACTTCTTGGCCTTTTGTTTTTCTGTGCCAAATTGTTGTCATTCTCTTTCTCCCTCTTGCCTTTGTGCATTTTCATATTATATTGTACATTTTCCTTGTTTATGGTTTGCTGCATCATCCGAACCGAAACCTTGTTTTTACGAGTGTTGCGTTTTTAGCGCTTTTTAATGACTTCTTGCGTGCCACATGCATCTACAGAATTGAGAATGAGAAAGAGACCTAACCGTACGTACCCATCGTCTATCCTCTCTATACCCCCCCGCCGACTAAACTCATTCTCTCTCTTTCTTTCTCTTTTTCTCTCTGTGTGTTTGTATGTGTCGCTTTGTGTCGGTCGGCAAATGCAAAGTAAAGTAATGAAAGGAAGAGAATTTAATGCTGCTCATTTTGTATGGGTTTTGGAGCGAACTAACCGCATTTCACTGGAATTCTCGAGGTGTTGTGGACATTTTTGGTTAAATTAAATAACAAAGTAATGCTATAAGGGAGCAACGTCAAGTGGAAAAGGGCAAGGTAGTAGTAATACTTTATACAACAAAAAATAAAAAAAAAAACCAAAAAAAATTAAAACATAAAAATAAATTAACTACTTTGATTGCATACAAAAGCGAACACGAAATTGTTTTTTTTAATATATATATATTTTTCGGCTTTGGCATTTTTGTTACTTTTCCCTAATGATGTTGTTGTACAAAATTCTCTTCAGCATGGCGTGACTGAATGTGGAGAAAACCTAACAGTATAGAAAACCAAGACACACACACACACACAAATACACAACAAAAAATGTAACTCCAGTTAAGGGAGTGCTTATAATATAAGATTTTTGTCCATGGATTTGGTCGAAGACCATTTTTTTTACCAATTGAAAAGCAATTAAATAACTAAATTTTGAATAGTTTTAAACTGCTATAAACTTTTCCTAACCTTTATGATCTAGGAATATGCAGATTGCATCGTTTTTCAGCTAGTGATGCAAGAATTTCGATAATTATCGATCTCGCTCGATAGCTACTGTATACTGAAAATTGATTAAGAGTTTTTATTCTTATTTCTATGGCAGCAATATGATATAGATGATTGATCTGAACAACATTCGGTAGACAGGCATAGATTTTTAGTTAAGTTCTTGGACTGTTTCTTAGAGCATTGATTTACTACTCTTAAAAGTTAAAGAGTTGAATTCGATAAAATCGATAAACTATTAGATAGATTTAATCAACCTTTTTGATTATGATCTTCTTGTATTGATTTCAATAAGCTTACAAAAACATTCAGTTCGATTGTAGTCATAACTTTAAATTAGATAGATAGTTAGATATAGATAAAAATCACATCTCTCTAACTAAAAATATAATAAATATACATATTATTAATCATGGGTAATGTTAAAGAGATGATTTTATGAAACTATATGGAAGATTAAGATAGACGCCGAGAATTTTTGCTTTTTTTTTTCTTACTATAGAAAGTTTATATCAATAAAGTTAGCTATAGCTAAGTTATAAAAAACCTTTTAGAAAAAAATCTAAAGTGTTCTAGTCTAAAAAACTTCAAAAAACTATGCGTAACTATTTGATGTTTTGTTTTTGTATAATTTCAAGATACGGTCGTTTCGGGTGTTTCCTCAAAAAAAAAAAAAAAAAAAAAAACGACTAACCTACACTTTAGTTATTTTCCATTCGTTGAGTAAACATACTCAGAGATACACACACGCACACACGCACACATAGTATACTATGTTACACTATACACCATGGAACATATCAGACACAACCCATTCAAAGTAGAGCTAATCTCTCGGGCTTATGTCACTTTCCATGCATTCATTTCCCGCATAACTCATTAAATTGTCTTTCCATAGGCCCCGCCGGCCCTTCCCCTTTATTCATTCCTCTTTCTGGTGATTATCACACTCGGGTCTCGTGCTTTCCTATCGTTGTTGCTGTTGTTTTGATTGTATTGACCCCCAAAGAGTGCTACAAAGTGCACAAGGCACCACTTGTTGCGTTCTCTGCTGTTTTTTTTTTTTTTTTTCTCCCTTCCAACTCTTTACCCCTGACTCCGTTGTCTGTCTGTTTTGTTTACAAATTGTAATGGAAACTTTTGTAAATCTTTCCATGCTACTTCTACAAACAAAAAAAAAAAAAAATAAATACAAGTAAACTTGCCCGTTTAAATGTTGAATTGAAATATATTGAAAGATTTTACTATGCCATTGAAGGGTTTTTTTTCCCTTCTTATCCGTTCAAACAATCGTACAACATGCGACTGTAAATATTTCCAAAAGGAAAAAAAACAAATTATATATGTGCCAAGTGGGTAAATTTCCATTAGAGGCCAAAAGATTCACTGTTCAATTGTCTGCTCTAAATTTTATTTGACCAGCTCATTAGTATGACTGTTTAAGTGTCAAAATTTTATACAATAAAAAATTATATACACACAAATGTATATATTTGTATATATATCCAAATATACATATGTATGCACATTGTGTATGGGTATGTATGTATATATATGCATATGTTAAATGCGAATCGATTTCAAATGCATTTCGAAACAATAACAATTGACGTCATATGTCTGTTGGCTGTCTGTGTGTTGAGGGCAGGGTTAAACTCATAACTTGTCTAAATTATATGCGAAATCAAAGCGAACACAAAAACCAAGCCAATTCAAATATAAAACAAAAAAAATTCAAAAAACAACAAAAAAAATTTCAAAATGTATCTGATAAATGCATCCATTGACTTTTGACTTTAACAGTCAGGGTGGTCGACTTAGTAGGTTGATGGCAACACACAAATTATTAATATAAATCAGAGTATAAAATATATTTATATATGAAATAAACAAGAGTCCATGCCACAAAATATATATCTATTTATTTTTTTTTAACTATAATATAAAATAAAATTTATAAATTACCATAAGAAGCTCTTTAGGAGAGATTTTCAAATCTTTTTTTTTTTTTAGAAGTAAGCAAATTAGATTCAAAATAGTTTTTAAATTTTCAATTTTTTTATCTGTCAATCAATATAAAGATCTTTCTTTGCTATTTCAACATTTTAAAAACATTTTCAAAAGTTTTTGAAATAGAAAAATCCTTTCTGTAATATCTTTTGTTTCCTTGTCTAAATACTTGAAAGTAACCTGCCAATTAGAGTATTCAAATATGCCATAATACACAAATAAAAAATTGCCCATGGGAATGTTATGCATGAAATGTTATTTTTTTTTTTCTTTACTTTGTTTTTTTTTTTTTGCTGTTCGCTGAATGCGATTCACAATTTTTGCAAATTCATTCACCTTTTAATCAGGCAAACCAGTTGCTGTGTGTATTTTTTTTGTAAGGATGGCCACAAAAAAATAAATTTCCCTTTTCGTATGCGCCACGAAGTTCGTGAGACAACAACGTGAGATAAATACCAAAAAAAAAAATAAAGAAACCAAAAAGAAACAGCAAATACAATCAGCAAGAGAAAGAGAGGGTAAATGGTAAAACAAAATAAACAACAAGACAAATATTTAGATGCGATTAACGCAAACAAAAGATGCTTTTGAGTATGATGACTAATCAAATTGAGTTGTCGATTTTCAGTATTGGATACGATCAAATCATGTCAAGATCTGGCCACGGGCCACAATGCCACAAAAATCCATGAACTGACAGACGGACGCATGCGTAAAAGTCAAAAGCCAAAAATCTTCTCAACAAGTTCATTTACAATCATCAAAAAAAATAAAAGAGAAAAAAAACGAACCAAAGAAAAAACACAACCAAATGCTGCAAAATTTGTTTCTTTTCATGAATGGAGGTGAGCGAATGGCTTCATTGGTTAGTTACGTTAATATTGAATATCAGTATTGGTTATTTGTTTTGCTTTTTTTTATATACCCTTTTGTCTTTTAACTAAAGGGTATGCCAATTAATTTAAGTCAAAGCATTTAAAGATAGTTAAAGTTAGAAATATTTACTTTAATCAATAAGGCAGAAAAATGTTGTTAGAAAACCTTCTATATATCTTCGAGAAAAAGTTCTATTAAGAAAAGATGTTTATAATGTGGTTTATAGAACAACTAAATAATAAGATTATTAACTCTCAATACAATAGAATCTTATTTAAGTTGAATCTTAAAACAAGTAATTTCTGAATATTGGAATATATAACAATTGGTTTATATTTTTACGCTTTTTAGATTCTCAAATTTTTGAATTATTCTTATGCCAAAAGTTCTCTTCAAACAAGAAAACAAGCTAAATGCTCTAGGACATGCATTTATTGGAACCATTTTTGAAAGAAATTGACAGATCAGAATGATCGTTTTCCTCTTCTCTCTTTTTTAACACAGAGTATAATCTCGTCTATACTCAATTCTTTAATATCTTTTAGTATTTGTATGTTTTCTTATTATTTTGTATATTTGCACTTCACACCAACCAACTTTTTTTTTTACTGTGTGTGTGTGTGTGTGTGTGTGTGTGTGTGTGTGTGTGTGTGTTTGTGTGGGTAACATAACCAATTCACAATTGTTGTTTTGGTTGTCTTTTTCATTTGTTTTGCTTTTTTTTGCATTTTTGCCGATCCAAGTTTCAAGTACGTGTTTTGAATGAAAACTCACTGAGCTCCACAAAAATTATCTTTGACTAAAAATCTACAAACAACAACAAAAAAAAAAAAAAGAAACAAAAACAAAACCCAAAAACATGAAGGAGAAAAATTCATGAATGAGAAGAGAGAAGTTTGTTAGAAACTGCGAGGGCGCCCAGTACAAATGAAGGGTAAATTGTCAATAGATACAATAATCATTTTTAATGAACTTTTCAAAATTAACATACAATTGTAGTGGGTAGTTTGTAATTGTAGTGATTTATTTAATTTTTGGTAGCTATCTTTATATTTCTAGACAAATTGATTGTCTATAAAAAGGAAATAGTTCAACCAAATATATGGCTAAAAAGAATAATATGTAGATCAAGTAATTTTCCTGCTAATAAATCTTAACTGCTAAGAATTATTGCAATAACAAGAAACTGCATCAAGATTTTTGATTTTCTTAGATTTTACATAATTTTTATACCCTATACCCATAGTGTAAAAGGGTATATTAAAGTCGCTTAAATAATAGATAGAAGATATACATTTTCTTGATCAACATCAATAGTCGAGTCGATTAAGACATGTCCGTCTGCCTGTCTGTCCGTCCATCTGTGCATCTGGTACAAGATATACTCACAGTCGGGAAGGACGACTTGCTTGCTTAATTTTACTATATTATATAGCTCCCATAGGAACGATCGGTCGTGAATAAGCTTTAACCTCAATAACTTTGTTGTTTTCCAACGAAATATTACGAAAGCCAGTATTTTTGAGTTTTATATACTTCTTAACATATCCACCAAGTTTTATCAAAATCGGGGCACTATATCATATAGATCCCATAGGAACGATCGCTCTTGAAAATGGATTTCGTGCTATAACTTGGTTGTTTTAAAAGCGATTATCACCAAATATGGTATTTATGGGTTTTATATACTTTCTAACATAACTGAAAAGTTTTATCAGAATCGGGGCACTATATTATATAGCTCCTATAGGAACAATCGGACCAAAAAAAAAAAAATTTTTATTTTTATTTTTTTATATAAAATTCTGGTAATTTATATATAATTGAAAAAGACAGTTTGCAAAGGTATCCAAACTTCGGTGTGGCCAAAGTTAGCCCATCCTTCTAGTTTTTATTTGTTTTGCCATTCAACTAAACTTCTTGCATTGAAATTAATTGAAATTAAGTTACTTAAATGAAGAATAAATATTTTTAATTGCTATGTTAGATCTTTCAATTTAGTTTACTAACATCGACTTAATAATTGAGGAGCTTTTTTACTGAATTAAATTTTCTACTAAATTAAATTTAATTTAAGAAGAATGATTAATTTTTAGAAGCCTTGTTCAAATGTTTTATTTAATTTAAAATTCCTACAACAGTTAATAAAGTTAAGTTTCTGTTTGTTTTATTGATTTACAACAATTAAAAAATATTAATATATAATTAAATGAAATAAAATGACTAAATGAACGAATATGTTAATATCTACAAATTGTTTGAAAAATTCTCTATTATCTCGATCATTTTTAAATATTTTTTTCTTATATTTTCTATAAAATGTTATGAAAAAAAAATTGTAAAAAAAAAAAACAAATAAACATATAAAAAATGTTTAATAAAAATTCAAATAAATAAATAAAAAATATTTAAAAAAAACTGATAAATATATATAAATAATATTTAATAAAAAAACCAAATAAATATAATAAATGTTGTTTTAGAAGAATTGTTTGGAAAAAGAATCAAATAAATATATAATTAATATTTAATATAAAACCAAATTATTACAGAAATAACTTAAATAAAAAAAAAACAGATTAATATATAAATATAAATAATATTTAAAAAAAATATAAAATAATGTTTGAAAATCTGAAAATTATTTAAAAATTTAAATGTATTTATTTTTGAATATAAAAATGAAATAAAACCTTATTTCTACTTTTAAATTAATTTAATTCGAACATCTAAGCTAATAATATTTTATTAATATTTTATAATTGAATTTTAGCCAATAATAATTCATAAAATAGTTTAACCTGACAAATGTTTAACAATAAAAACCTAAAAAATAATTTTTTTGAATTTTTTAAAACCTGTAAAGTTCTAATAAAAAAATGTTTAAAAATAAATACATATCTAAGACAGCTTTCAGATAAGAAAAATTGTAGCAAATTCAAAAGGTAAGTAAGGTAGTTAAAGGAATGCTTTTACTTCAATTTCCCCTCCCCCCTCCAATTCGTTTCATCCCTTTTCTCAATCAAAACCATGTCAGACATGAGCTCTCTCATCTAATTTCACTCAAAATGCCATATTTAATTTCACATTTAGACGTCTTCATTGCCACATTTCAAAACTTCTTTGCTTCATTCTTGCTTCTTTTTCTTCAATGACTTTTGTTGCTTGGCCAACAACCACACACACACACACACACACACACACACGTATTTATATAGTATATACATATGGGGAACTTTTTTTTTTTTTTGGACCGACTTGGCTCAGTGACTTTACTTACCTTTTATCTCTTTAGGGGCAAATTTCCGGTTTTGTTTTTCATAGTAAAAAAAAAAAAAAAACAAAACAAAAAAAAAAATATATAAAAATAAAACAAAATTTCGTACGTTTTGGTATTTATTTTGGTTCACACGTGCGCGGGTAATAAACTTCCAAATGACCGAAAACTGAACCGAACTGAATGCTGAATTTTCTGGCAAAAGTCAGGCCAAAAAACAAGAAGACCAAAAAAAAAAAAAAGACACACCAAGACCAAGTCAAGTGTTGAAGGCACACACTTTTGTGTCGCACTTAACAGAACAACAATAATAACAACAACAACAACAACAACAACAACTACATGAAGAAACAAAGAAGCGTTTAAGAGCCGCTTACGGCTCCACTTTACTTCAATTCACTCCACACCACACTCCATGTCAATCCCCTTGTCCCACCATACCCTTTCCTTGTCAACAGTGCTTAAGCCAAACATTACCCCCTTCTTCTTCTTACTTGGCCCCTTTTTTTTTAACGAAAAGGCAGCATGAAATTTTATTGCTTTTGCGTTGCCTTATTAATGTATCTCCTATGTTTATCATTGTCGAATTTTAATTAAACTAAAACGTGGAACATGTTTACTTAAAAGTTCAATGCCTCTTTTGAAACAACAATTTTATTGGCCTGCCCCCCTTTTTGCCTTGGCTTGGACAGGCCAAATTCGATGAGTTGGCATTATGCTTAGACTACTATTATTCTATTGGCCCCACCCATTTTTATCTAATCCTTGGCCTTCAATTTCTATAAATTTAGACAAGAAATTCTCATTAAATTTTGAATGGCAATATTACGTATACGCAGCATGAGCATTTTAATAAGCAATATTTGTTGATAAAATATTGAATTACATGGCACTTGGTTGTATTTTAAATTCTTCCAAGGGTTCAAACATACACACATACACACACACACACACACACACACACACCCACACACATGTATGAAAATTAATTTATTAATAACCCTTCTGTGGTTTACACAAGCCATTCGAACAATCTGTTGCCTAGAGCTAGAGATAGATGGTTTGAGTAGGGGTAAAGCAAGGGGACATTGGGAAAATGGGATTTTTGATACGGGTGGGGGAATGGGAAGGATGGTTACGGTCATTTTGGAATGGTAACGTAAGCGTTTTGTCACTGCGACTGTGTCATTAAGAGCAGTCTGTGGCTAATTCCAGGATATACACATAAGTGCCAATGCTAATGTTAATGCTAACGTTCATATCCTGTCAGAGTTTTACTCTTACCAATTTTATGCTATCTCCTTTTCTCTCTCTCTCTCTCTATATATTTTTCTCTGTCTGTCCTCTTAGTCTAGCTGCAGGCAAAGAGAGTTGAGGGGACACAAAAAAACTCCAAAGGCTATTTATGTTAATGGTTAAAGTAGCTTGGGGGTACGCCAGCACAGTGGTTAAAAACTATATAAAGAAATACAAAATGTAATTATAAGTAAACATAATTATATATAGACAATTTACAGATCTATCCATAACTATTAATATTTACTTTCTTAGTACTTAATAGATAAGTTTGTACTAAAATATAAAGAAATTACTCTAAGCCTGAAGAAATTGTTTAAAACATTTTGTTTCTTAGTAAAATTTATCTAAGTTGAATCAGTAGTGAATGATATTCCATTAAGATGCACTAACATTTAGTTTAAGTTCAGCAAAATCTTTGAATATTTCTTATTATCTTTTCAAATATTTATTTGTTGATCTTTGTTACCACTGTGCTATGGTCTTGTCCTATGATAATAAGTGAAGTTTGTTTAACTTTCGTTGCTAATAGACTTCACAAATGTTATGGCTAGAAGGAGAGAACTTTTTTGTGCCTCAATGTTTTTGTTGTTCTATAATATGTATTATGAAAATATTCTGAATCGTAGGTGCCCTCATGCGTTGCTTGTTGCTTCGCCTCACACTCACACATAGAATAATAACCCCGACCAACCCTTTATGCCACCCTCCCCCCTCCCTCTAAATATGCTGCTGATATCCTGTTTCCGCATTTTATAGCAAAGAGCTTTGTATTTTTGTTTACACTCCTCTCCGTTTCTACTTCTATTACAGTTCATTGCAATGAAGCAAAATGAAAGGTGGTTCTGGGTGGGTGTGTATTTATATATTTGCTTGTGTTTGTGTGTGTGCGTGTGTGTGTGCCCAAACTCATTTCCGGCACAAACGGGTTAAGTGTATAGAAGGAGGCATAATGTTCTCACTACTAATTCAACGTTAATTTTAAGTACCTTCGTTCCAGGCGATTTTTCCTGCTCAATGAGTTGTTTTCGTTTGCATTTTAAATATTTGCCCGGTCAGGATCTAATGAAATTGTCCTAGCGGCTGTTTCTTCTTGTTAAGGAAGTAAAATTTTATATACAAGTTTTTTTCTGTTTGTCAAGTGAGTTGGCGGCATGGAACATTTCATGGTGTAGTGGAAAGTGTGTGTGTGTGTGTGTGTGTATGAGAGAGGGAGGGGGATTGGGGTCGGACGGATTGGGTGATTTTGGTAGCGTAAAATTTGATGTTCTACTAAAATTTCTATAAAAGTGTATGCATAAAATTTTCTGACATTTCCGTAAGGAGATGGAAGGAGAGGACCATTGGCATGCCATACACTTGCGGGTTGTATGAGAAGATGGTAAACAAGGGGATATATAGGGAGAGGGTGTGTGGGTGAGGGTGGTGGTATAAAACGGTGGCAGCGCGTGTATTAAAACTTTATATGCATTATAAAATTGGATTTTATGTCACTCTCCAAGTTGCCATTAGCTTGCCTCCTCTCCTACCCCCTCTGGCTATTGTTGTTCTTATTTCTTTTCATTGTTGCTTCTGCTGCTGTTGTTGTTGTTGTTAAAGAAGAAACCAACCCAAAATAAAAAAAAGAACAAAATTTGTAAAGGAAAAGGAGGGGAGGCGGTTAAAAAAGAAAAAAAAAAACGAAGCCGAAAGCCAACATAAAATTTTGATAGTCAATTGCGTGCAAAAGGAAGTTGGAGTGTCGTCTATATTCCCCCCTTATTTTATCCAAAAAAAAAAAAAAAAAAAAAAAAAAAGAAACTTTGCCATAAACTTCAAAATGTTTCAAATGCCGTGTAATGCACGGCATATCATCATAAAAAAACTTCCCTAAGTAACCACAACAAAAAAAAAAAAAAGAAGACAAACCAAAATTGAATGAATATTTGCTTTCCAAGTGCCTTAAAAATTACAACGAAAAGTGCAATTTGAAAATGTTTTTTTTTTTTTTTTTAAACTCTAAAATAATACATTTAATTGAAACAATAACAAAATTGTTTATTTTCTTTATAATTTTTGTTATATATTTTTTTTTTTTTACTGAATCTGCCATCATTTGGTTTTATGTTTGTCTTAAGAATTTTCTCCCCTTTTTATTTTTTATAAGTAAGTTCTTTGGAAATTCAAGAAGTATATATATACTTATATATATGTATATATATATATACAGTTATAGGTAATTTTTAATCTTGCATTGCAATCTCAGTTTTTATAACCGTAGATAATTAAAACCTAAACTCAAGTCAATTTAATAGCCATAAAAGATATATATATCTCCTCTCCTATACCTTTTCATATTCACGCAAGATCATCATATTTTTTGTTTTCTCCTTTAGGAGAAATATTAACAACAACAAAAAAAGAGGAAAAGAAATGAAAATAATATTTTATGTATCGTTGTCGTCGTCTACAAGTCGGTTAGACACTCTGTAAATTGGCAAAACTGAGTAGCAGCAGTAAAAATGTCATTGCCTGTTGGCAGTGTTCGTCGATTGGGAGAGGGAGTGAGGCAGGGTGGGTGATGGTTTGGTAGGGGTTAGATATGTATTTAAGGCCTATCTATCGGTTGGTGGTGGCTACCAATCTGTTCTTGTTCTTGTTTGTTTTGTAATTTTTAATGTTTTTACGAGGCCATAAAATTAGCAGGCCAACCAATGACCATAACTCATGCGACAGTTAGATGCGAGCACTCAGATAACCGCCATCCAAAGGATGCGAGTGCTGTAAATGCTGTTTTCGAGATGATGACGACGACAACAACGATGGCAGATGATGAGGCGGCACTTAAGTAGAAGCAGACAAACGCAGCAGCAACAGCAACAGCAACAACAGCAACCACTGCAGCAGCAATTGCAGTCTGACAGCATTCCTCTTTGACTTATGAGGTCGTACATGGCGATGGTAACGTGAAAACGGAAATCATTTTAAGCCAAATATGTTTAATAAACATAAATAGAACAAAATTAAAAAAAAAAAAAATTTTTTCAAAATTTTAGAAATTTGACCAAAAAATTGAAGTTATTCGGAGTAATCTTTTAATTACTTTGTAATATTTTAAAACGAATAACAAGATAGGAATAAATATGTATTTTTTTGATATTTTGAAACTATTTAAGACTAGAATAAAAGCTAAGAAAAGATAAAGTTGTCAAAAAAATTTTGAAAAAATTGTTTTAAAAGTTTAAATCATTTGAACTTAAATGATTTTAATTGCAGACTAACGAAATTCATTTTGACTATTATGTTTGAGAATTTTAGTCCGTTTGTCTTGAAATTATTTTTGAAGAGAAAGGTAAAAGAAATTTTACCTTCTTTATTTTTTAAATTTTTAATCTTGTTAATATACAAAATATTATAATAATTTCAATATCCCTTTTTTCTTTACATTTAATATTTTTTTTATATTCAAAATATTTTAATAGCATTTAATTGTAAAATTGTTATTCCTTTGTTTTTAAAATTTTTATTTTCAAAGTATTCAAAGTGTTAGAGTATTTTCAATCACAACATAATTTGAAATTTTTACCCCTTTCTTTTTTAAATTTTTAATTTTTTAGTAATCAAAATATTATATTATTTTCAATATCAATATACCATAAAATTTGAATAAATATTCAGTCCATTTTTCTTTTAATTTTAAAAAGTTCTTTAATAAGACTTGGTTTTAAAATTGTTTACCCCTCTTAACCCACTTAACAAAAAAATTTGAACCAAAATCTAACTTTTTTTGATTTCTATTTCACTAAAAAAAATTCAAAATAAATATAAGATAAATATATTATATTATAATAATGTTAACTCAAAATACAAATAAAAACTATTATTACTTGATTTGAGCTATTATAAAATTGAAATCAGAACTGAACATTTTTTAACCTGCATTTTTTAAATCAAATTTTATATATAAATTAGTTAAAAGAATAGTTTAAAATAAATTCTCAAATATTTTCAATATTTATAGATTTTTCTTTCTTTTTTAATTTTTTATATTCTTACAAATTCAAAATACTCTAAAGAAATCGAAACTGTCTAGGATGGATCGAATCTATGGAATATTATATAACTTTCATTATTATAATATTTGATCTATTGGCTCACGATATGATAAACTCACGTTTGCATCTCTAATTTTTTTGAGGTGGCGGCGGCGGTCTTTTTGCTGCATTGCTGATTGAGTGTTGAGAGATGCGGCGCTGAGATCTCTCTATTATGTTGGCCAGGCCAACAAGGCCATAAAATTTGATTGCTTTGCAAGCCAAAAAAAAAAAAATACAAAATAAAAGAAAGAACGGACAAAAAATGAACAAGACGCAAAAGGAGCAGCAAAAAGAGGTGGCCATAAGGCGGTGTGTGGCCACACAGTTTGTTTATCCTTTTTCATAGTGCTTGGGGTTTTTTTTTTGTTTTATTTTTGGTTGTTATTTGGTCGAGACAGGTGCAGGAAAGTATTCGTTTTGTTTTTTTGTTTTTGGATTTTGTCTA
This sequence comes from Drosophila neocordata, assembly GCA_018903615.1. Lineage (NCBI taxonomy): Eukaryota > Metazoa > Arthropoda > Insecta > Diptera > Drosophilidae > Drosophila > Drosophila neocordata. The sequence continues at coordinate 2,628,565 of JAEIGI010000001.1, forward strand.
GAGACTAAACGAAGGAAGCATATACTAAACCCCATCCTCCACTCCCTCCTCCCCCTTAAGCCTTTACTACTAAAAGGTAGCAAAACGTCGCGAACTGCCGACATAATAAACCAATAAAAGCCACCACTTGCAGCAGTTCCAATCAAGTGACTTTTATTGGAGACTTGGTTGAAGTGGGCGGTCGGTCGGTCGGTCGTTTGGTCGGTCGTTTGGTCGGTTGGTTGGTCGATTGGTCGGTCGTTTGGTTTGTTGGTTTAAAATAAATGACCATAGCTGCATGCCATGTAACAACCAAAACAAAGTGAACTGCCGGTAAAATAGAATAAAGAAGAAGAAGTAGTAGTAGTAGTAGAGAAGAAAAAACAGCACCTAATGATAGATTGTCTTCCGGGTCACATTGAATATCGAATAACCGTTACTCTAGACAGGTCTTTATATATTAATGTATAAAATAAAGTGCATTAAAATAAAAATTGTTAAAAAAAAGAAGATTTTGATGAAATATTGTAACTAATTTTGTATGGGAAAAGGATAGCATTTCTTAATCAGATTGTATTTATATATATATATATTCATATGGATAATAGTGATAAATCTTCTTTTTCCACGCCTACCTTTTTTTCTCTTCTCCTCTCTCTCTCTCTCTCTCTCTCTCTCTCTCTCTCTCTCTCTCTCTCTCTCTCTCTGTCTGTCTAAGGGTTTTTCTTTGGTTACAAACAAAATATAACCTATAATGAGACGCTTTCTTCACCAAGTTGTTAAGTCTCCTTCAGTTAGTTGGCTGCCGCATGCATGGTAATAGATTTCGATTGCATGCCGCCGCGTGTCTCGCGAACTTCTTCCCCTTGCTACTTCAACTTCTTCGTTGTCGTCTTCATCTTCTTCTTTTACTTCTTTTTTTGTGGCATCGTAAAAGGGGTCCGATGACGCCGTACCCGCCCCAAACTCTCCTGGACTTTATTCAAAGGTGGGGGTGGGGGGTAAGAGAGAGAGAGAGAGAGAGAGAGATGGACGCGCGATTGCTTTAGTCATGGTCTGCGGGACACGTGCGATAATTATGGTAATATTTGCATTTGCGTGTGGCTCCGTTAAACAGTTGAGTGAGTCGAATGAATTGAGGAACTGAAAGTTAGATACTAGTGAATAGTTTTCTTTTACCCCCTCTCCATCCCTCTCTTTCTCACTCTATCTCTTTCTAATGTTTTCGTTTTCCCCCCGCTTGCTCTTTCGGTAGACCAAACAAGACCACAGTAGTCCACTTTATGCCGCTATATTATTCTTTTGCTTTATATCATTTTTTTTTTTTGTTTTTTTTTTAATGGCATTTTAAACAGACAACCACGCCCACACTGCCGCCTCAATGCTCAATTCTTAATTCATAATTGTGATTTTTTACCGGAAAGACGAAGCAAATATCAAGTACAATTTGCTATATACTTTTTTTTATCATTCATTTCTTGTTTTTATGGGTCAACATTATTTTATAGGCAATAAAAAAATTGGTCAATTACGAGTAGCTAACGGAGGCGTGGCTGATGACCGATGACCGATGGACGATTCATGACAAACTTCAATTTATGGCGCAATCATAAAAATATAAAAACAAAAAAAAAAAAAACAAAAATAATAAACATAAAAACCAAAAAAAAAACAAAAAGTTAAAAATTACTTATGGCCAAGGTTACAAATTAATTAAAGACTTCAATTAAGTGTAATTTCAGCTAAACTGATGACGTCAACATCTGTGAAAACCATCATATATATATGTATATATATATAAGGGTTAAAAGTTTATAACTCTAGTGTCATCTGGCATCGCCTTGTCATTGTAAATGAGTTCAAGCTCCCTCCTAAGTGCAACCAACAAAATGATAGAAAAAACTCATCTTTATGGATGGAAAGAGTCATAAAAAATCTGGTACTATGTGATATCATAAAAACTGATATAAAAAAAAAAAAACAAAAAAAGAAATAATAATAATAATAACCCTCCCCCTTCTACTTCTTATTTTCCTTCTTAAGTAAATTACGATATGAAATTACTGAAATGTCTTTTAGCATCTATGGAAATTTTGTATAAGTAAATCATTCTTTCGGGCTCGTTGTCTTTTGGGCTTTCTTATAAATTTGCATCTTTTGGCGCTCAAGCGGGAAGAGAAGAGACTTAAAGATAGTGAGAAAGAGAGGGACGATAAAGAGAGATCATAAACCAGACTTGACGCCATTTAAACGCCACCAACGGCAAAAAGGATGAACAAACGCAACGGAACGCAAGGAACATGAAAGGTATAGGGCGGCAGAGGCAAGACGGGACGGCGATCCAAACGAAAGGAGAAAACAACAGCAACAGCAACAACAACAAGAGCAACAGACATCGAAATGTATGCGAAAATTTTCTTCGAATCTTTACCATTCTCTTTTTTATACCTTTGCAAAAAAGGTATATTAATTTTGGTCAGAAGTTTGCAACGCATAGAAGGAAGCATCTCCGACTATATAAAGTATATATATTCTTGATCAGCACGATGAGCTGAGTTCATTTAGCCCTGTCCGTCTGTCCGTATGTCCGTCTGTCCGCCTGTCCGTCTGTCCGAATGTCCGTCTGTCTGGATCAACGCAATCTCCTCCGAGACCCTTAAAGCTACAGAGCTGAAATTTTGCACCTAGGCTTCTTTTTGCTGCAGGCATTGTATATCTCGGAATCATCCCGATCGGATGACTATATCATATAGCTCCCATAGGAACGATCGGTCGTGAATAAGCTTTAACCTCAATAACTTTGTCGTTTTCCAACGAAATATCACGAAAGTCGGTATTTGTGAGTTTTATATACTTCTCAACATATCCACCAAGTTTTATGAAAATCGGTTGACTATATCATATAGCTCCCATAGGAACGATCGGCCAAAAAATTGGTTTTAGATGAAAATCTTGGTTATTTTAACAGCGATTCAGTCGAAATTTGGTATTTGTAAGTTTGGTATATATAAAAATGTGTCTGTTGAGTTTTAACAGAATCGGCCGACTATATGATATAGCTCCTATAGGAACAATAGGACCAAAAAAAAAAATTTTTTTTACTCGTAAGATTTTTTCTTGGAGCCACGGGCATGATTAGTTTTATATACTTTTTTATAATTCTGGTAATTTATATGTAATTGATAAGAACAGTTTGCAAAGGTATCCGAACTTCGGCGTGGCCGAAGTTAGCCCATCCTTCTAGTTTTTTTTTTTTTTTTGTTGTCTACCTGTTCAGGTCAATGAATGCAATACCTTATCAGTCTGTCCCACTGCCAACAAAATCCCCCGATTCCTTCCATTCTCATTTGACCCATCCCTTTAGCCCATCAACGTTCAGCATTAACCCTCTTCTCTCTTTCGCAACCATTTCGAGAAGATACACAGAGTTCCAGTCCCTTTGCCTGCATGTCCACTTCGATTACAAACTGTTGAATGAATTCCGCTGTTCCATTTGCCAGATTCGATTCAGTTTTTCGTTTTTGTTTTTTTTTTTTTTGCCGTTTTATTTATTTTCTTTTTTTTTTTTTTGGTTTTTGTCTTGTTTTTGAAGAATTTTTTCCTCCTGTGATTGTTGTTGGACAACGTTTGAGGCAAAGCCGCCGACGTCGCCGCCAGAGAAGCCGGACCTCAGACCTGGCCAGAATTCCAAGAAGGATATCTCTCTTTACCCCTCAGACAGAGTCTCTCGCTGCCACTCTTTCTCACTCTCTTTCTCTCTGTCTTTCTTTCTCTATCTTTCTCTGGTTTTCTCTTTTTCTGTTTTTTTTTGTAGTTATTCCGTGTTGTTTTTATTGTTTTGGCTGTTTTCATTTAAAGCATTTTATGGCATTTTGTTTTAGTCGCCGCTTCATTATGATTTTTTATGGCCACTTTGACGCTCCTCTCCCAGGCTCCACAAAAAAAGAAAAAAAAAATACCTTAGCAAGTCTCAGGTGAGTGGCTGCAGCAATTTTTGGTTTAATGCGCGCCTACGCGGCCTCCCGTCCAATTGATCAATGCAGGTTGAGACAGGGGAAGCGGAAGGCGGTGTGTTGGACTCAACGTTGAGGCGGTTTTGGCGGTTGGTTTTGTTTGAACACCGAAAAAAAAAGTAAGAAAAAACCGTTTTTAATGCTCGTTATAATTTTGGGATACGGATTCGGTATCTTTTGGGCCATGTCCCTTCGTGTCCCCTGTTGTTTGCCCCATCATCAGGTGATTGGCCTCATGTGAATTTCGTTTTAATATCCTTGAGGGCAATTGGAACTGTTCTTTGTGGAACATTTCTGATCTCGATTTCGATCTTCGTAAGTGGCCTCTGGTTATTCTCTCTTTTTTTTTGTTTTTTGTCTCTCCTTATAAAGTTGCTCGACTTAATTGTTGATCATTAATACAAAAATATCTGATAAAGGTATTTTTTTATTTTTTTTAAGTTATGTAAAGCATGAATGAATTTTATGTTTTAAAGCAATCAATTGAAAATAAATTAAACAAAATAATTGTTAAAGAAGGAAGTTTTGCAATAAAAGAATTCTTTAAAGAAAGCATTTAAATTTATTATTATTTATTAATTTTATAATTATAAAAATTAATTTAATGATTGGGGAAATAAAATCTTAAATCATTCGGAAATTTAATAAATAACAAAAATTTGTGCAAATATTTAACAGACATTTTAAAAAATGAATTTGTTTAGAAAAAATAATAAAAATATAATTTAAAAAAAAAAAAGAAAATTTTATACGAAAAGTCTAATTTATTTAAAGTTTATAATTTAAATAAAAATCTTTTCATATATGTTAATTTTTATATTTAATTATTATCTTTTTTAAAATTAATAAAAATTTCGTATAGAATTTTATACGCAAAATCTAATGCATTAAAAGCTTATAATTAAAATAAAAATCAAATTCATAAATGTAAATTATATATAATTAAAATATAAAACACTTTCATAAATGTTTATTACATATTTAATTTTTATATTAATTTTTTATTAATTTTTAAAATTAATAGAAGTATAAAAGATTTTTATATTTGAATTGAATCTAGAATCTTTCTAGAATTAGATTTATTTAGACAAATGAGTCTATTTTTGTGAATTTATATATTAAAATAGTTATATTCAAAAAAAAATATATAAAAAAACAGAAAATTTAGGTGAACAAGTTGTTTAAATATATATAAACAATCAAACAAGAATTATATATACAACAATATTGTTAAGGACAAAATTTTATAAAGGAGTATAGACACATAAATATGGGCAAATAGTCATAAGGAAGTATAGGATTAAGGAATATGCATCTATCTTTAATATAATAATAAAAGTTAAACCAAAAGTAACAAAAATCTAAAAAAATAATATTTAAATTATATAGAATGCTGGCCAAGAATTTGTACTATATTGCTTTTCATGCCTTTTCCAATTTTCATTCTAGTTATAAATTTGGAAAAATATATATAATTTGGTCAGAAGTTGGTTTATTTTTCAAATTTTTCGAAAAATAATACTAAACATTTTTTGTTACTATGTGTCAATGATTTTTGCTTTGTTATTTGATTTGAAGATTATTTGTTTTAAGGATTTAAAATTCTATGCTTAAGTAATCCTTAAATCAATTATTTAAATTTTTAATGCAATTTAAATTTTAAATAATTGATTTAAGGATTACTTATGCATAGAACAAAAATTCTTTCAAGAAAATTATGTAATTAAACTTATAAATATAAATATAAATAAAATAATATAATATATAATATACAAATCATATAAAACATGATATAATCATTTATATATATATATATATGTATATAATAAAAATATATAATATTTTTCATATATATAAAATAAAAAATAAAAACTTTATAAAAATCATATAAAAGGTGTTTGAAAATTTTAAAAATATCATTTTAAAATTTAAATAAATTCACATTAAAATCAATTATCAAAAAAAGAAGAATTTCAAATATTCATTGAAAAAACTTGTTAATAAAGACATTTTAAATAAATTTTAAAATGAAATGATTTCAATTAAGAGGGAAACGAAATTGTTTATGGTTCAAGTTCTTGGTCATAGAATCTCCTTCACACTCAATAAAAAAATAAAAAAAAAGTTAAAGAGCCAAAAAGGAAAAAAGAATTTAAAAAAAAAAAACCAAAACAAAAATATTTGTATGTATGTATGTATGTATGTATGTGTGGTCATTGTCATTCTGTGGATTGTTATGTTGCAGGTCAATGTTCTGGTGCAAGGTAAATTCAGTCGAAAGGCTTTACCAGTAAATTCCTTAGAAAAGCATAACAACAACAACAAGATGGCACAACGAAGGGAATTAAAAACACATAAATGTCATTTTCGCATAGCTTTTTTTTGTTTTATGGAAGCATCCTTTCGAGAATAAGACCAAAACCGAAACAACAACAGCAACAACAACAAAAAAATATATAAAATAGGATGGTTTAGGGAAGAGAAAGAAAAAAAAAAAACACAAAACCAAAACAAAACCCAAAAAGCCGCAGACATGGCCACACTTCAACTGCAGAAGCAGAAGCACCAGCAGCAAGGAGGCTGAGCAACAGCAGCAACAGCAACAACAACAATAGCAAGAACCAATTTGACGCAAGCGCAACACACACACACACAGTTACTAATTCACTAATACCAATAAACGCATGAAAAAAAAATATATATATAGCCAGACGATGCCTGAACTTGACAATGAACTCTCTCGGCCAGTTTTTCGAGGGCAACAAACAAAAAGGTGATTTACCTTTTGGCATTGCCTTCTTTATCCTTTAGTTATTTTATCTTTTATTTTTATACCCTGCACTCTTCAGTCTCTATCTGTCCATCTATCCATCTATCTATCTATCACTCTCCCTCTCTATCTTTTTGTATATTTCTAACAACTCGTTTAGAGCCTGAAGAAGCATTTGAAGTTCTTTAACTAAGAAAAAGACAGAGAGAGAGAGAGAGAGGGAGATAGTTACGATTGAATAGACAACAAGACAACAAAAAAAAAACCATTCCACATGCAGATACTCTCCATAAAACAATTCTGTTGAAAATCATTCAACAGGACGGCGGCGCACTCTTCGCACATTAACGCCCTGGAATCTCCGCCAAACGGTTCCCTCTTCTTTTTTTTTTTTTTTTGTCCCTATCATCATGCATATACCATACATACATACATTTATACCTTTGGCCCATGTCCTTTTGCTTGTTTTCCTTTCTTTTCTCTTCGTTTTTACGTTTAGCTCTGTGTGGGAATCCAAAACTGAACTGAACTGAACTGAACTAAACTGAAGAGTTTTTAGTTCCTGGAATTGAGTCGGTCATTTCAAAAGCGTGCCGTACTATTCTGCTTCTTTTTAATCTTACCAAATTAATGCGTCGTCGCCTGCACAGTTGCTACCTTTCCCCCCCTCTCTCACCACTCTTACTACCATCCCTTTTGTATGTCGTCTCTATTGAGAAACTTTTCCATTTGCTCTTAATCAATATTGAAAAAAGATTTATCAATGAAATATTGCAAGTTTCGAAGAAATCAATGTGTGTATATATGTATATATGGACCCACACATATGTACATACATACATACATACATATACATATGTACGTATATTGTATAGGGCCAACAGAGCCAATAACGAATACAATAAGTTGAATAATTGCAATAGATTTATTCTCATATTGAATATCCTTAAGGGCATTCCAAAGAAAAGAAAGGAAAAAAATATAAATACAAATAAAAATGTTGGAAATTATTCACGGGAATGCAACGCTCTTAAATTAGGCAACAATTGTTGTTAAAAATATATTAAAATATTTAACTATATTGAATTAAAAAGAAAATCAATATTTTACTTTTGAAATAAAGTTTAATGAACACTGGCGAACAAATTTATATTTTTAATGGGTCATCATAATAAATTTATCAAATTTTCGCAAGCTTTTTTTAGGACTAAAATTAAAAACAAAAATTGAAAAATTTACAGAATAAATTAGACGAATATAATTACAAAATCTTCCAGAAAATTTGTTAGGAAATCAAAAGAAAAACTATTTTTAGATGATATCAAAGTTAGTCAAACATTTTTAAAACAAAATCTAAAGCCATTTGAGCCCTAAAGACTTCAGACTCTACTTAAAACTAAATTTAGTAAAAACAAATATAATTTAAATGCTAACTCAATGAAATTAAATTTATACTCTTTAATTCAATGTGACTATATTTATTTTATATAATTTTAATTAACCTTTTTTCTTAAATAAAATGTCTTTGCTATTTTAATCTCTTCATTTCTTTTATACTAAAAAGATTTTTTTTATCAAAAATCTAAAAAAAACAAACGAGAACATCTTCGATTATGAAAATGTGAAGAAAATAATTTTCATTGATTTATTTGGCATTTTGTAAAATTTATATCCTTTCTTCACTTGTTACCCGTTGAATATATTACCCAATTTGCATCTTTGCATTGGCCCTTTCCTTATACCAAGTTGCCAATTGCCAACTTTCTGCCTAATTACCGAGCAGTGGTTCATTTTTTTTTTTTACCCACTGTCTGCCTGTTGCCTCGTGGTATCTTCTTTGCTGACAAATAGTTTGAGTAATTACACTAGCCGTAGTAGTAGCTATATCTCATTGGAGTACCTTTATCTAGCCGGTTCACATCGCACACTCAGACAATATATCATTCATTATCCGTCATGAAAAATTAGCAATTGCATTTTGTACCGCCATTCTCACTTAAATGCAAAAATAAATTTTCGTAAAAAAGAAAAACGAACCCAAAGATGGCAGGGCTAGGAAAGGAAAAGAAAGTAAAGAAATGGCACAAGAAGAAGAAAAAAAATGAATAAAAAGTTTTATCAGTAAGCTGGCAGACCCAAAAATAGCAAATTCAGTAAAGAAACTATCGTTTCAACTAAGGGTTGGGTCGGCTAGGGGTTAGGTAAAGGAAAGTAGAAGCAGCAGCAGTAGTAGATGCAACAAGGTTCCTTCTACATTCTCTCATACCGAATGTTGGCAAGACCAAGTTTTCTTAGCATTAAAAATTAGGTAATAATGATGGCCATAAAATATGATTTGCTGGCCCAGGCCAAGTCGGTAGAAGGAAAATATATTTTTTGACAAGAGAAACAGGAGAAGAGAAGAAGGCGCTATGTTGGAACAAAACTTTTCCAATAAAATCAGACACACTGAGAGGTCAAGTCGATGCCATCATCGATCATCATACTGATACACACACACACAAACACACACCCAGATAGAGTGAGAAAGAGATAGTAAATGTATGCCAAAGTTGCCAAATGAATTAAAAAAGTTCAAATTGCAAATGCGTCTACGGTAATTAACTAGGTGGAGGGCCAAAAAAAAAAGAAAGTGGAAAGAGACAAAGCGATATATATATATATAAAGAGAGAGACTTTTAGAAAGAGATGGAGAACAAGGAGGTGTATAGGAAGTGAGTCTGTGAAAAAGATATGTTTCTCCATCTGTATAGCTGTCCGGAAAATGATTCATAATTATTGCAATGCGGCACATCGTTTTTCGAAAAAGCCTGAAAGTCATACATCGTCCTGTTGGCACCATAAAATTGACAAATGTGTCTGTAAACTTGGCTAATAATGGCTGATGGGATGCCGGGGCTAGTCAAAGTGCCATCCATATAAATATATATATATATGTATGTATGTATATATACATAGTAGCAGCAAGGAGATGAAGTCCTGCAATATGACAACTGCTTAGCCATTTAATATGAGAATGTGACCAGAGTCTTGTAACACCTTGATGTCAAATGGCATATTTCGATCTATATGTATATATATCTATCTCACTTGCTCTCAAGATATTTATATTAAATCTGTCATTTCTTTATATTCGAGGACCTCCCATATACAACGATAGAGAAAGAGAGAGAGAGCGAGCGAGATTTATGATGTTTGTAAAAAGAAGTTAATGAAAATTAGATGATGGCATTTGATAAACATAAACCAGAGAGTCATATATCAAAACAGTAGCCTTCTCTTTTTGGTCACTACGAGGAGTAGAGTAAACAAAGAACAACAAAATACAAAAAATAAAGAAAACAAATTTTCTAAATATACATAAATACAACTTGTTTGTCGTCGGAGGTCATTGTCATTGGCAGATGATTAGAAAAGCTTAGCCAAGTTATTTAGGGATGATGATAATAATGGCGGGGTTAGTAAGCATAAAGGGGGTAATGTGGGAGTAAAGGCATTGCAAGATTTTAATGGGTTTGCGAGGAAAAAGAATTATGACAATACTACGAGATAAAATCGCTAATCGGATGAAAGAGAATGGACCAGACTGGACTGGACTGGACTTGACTGGACCACTAGAGAGTTCAGTTAACCGAAACCACCATTGTAATTTATGGCTTATATATTATATATATATAAATGTATGTAGATAAAGTGCAGCAGCATATATATAAATAAAGTTAATTTAATGCTAGTTAGATGAAATCAAAAATATATATGTATATATATAATTTATCACTTGTATTAGCCACTTGAATTTCTTTCTCGACATAATTGACATAATAAGTACATTGTCTGTCTATATATATATATATTAGATCCACTGATAACTGATTTGTGATAAGCCAGCTTTCAATTTTGGCTTAAAGATATTTTTCTCAAGCAAGTGCCAGACATTTTTTCTCTCTGTTTGTTTTTTTTTTCTGTTTGTTTTTCGGCCAAGGCCAAAGTAACTTACACAGCAGGCGGCACATCAAGTAAATACATAATATTTGGGTAAACGACTTATATGCGATTATGGCAAATCAAATGCCTGCCGTTTTTTTTTTTTTTTTTCTTTTTTCTGGTAAGGTATACACAGCAACAATAATGTCAATGTCAACGACCAGGACAGTCCAGGACAGGACACGACAGGACAGAGCTAAACTGAACCAAAAGAAGAGTAGACCAACCGAGTAGGTTATGGTAAGGGGATGTCGGCAGCCAAGAGCAACGTGGACTTTGCACATCTGTTCGAATCTTTGCGTTGGTTTTATTTTATTTTATATTATTTTTTTTTTGGCCAGACGACGCACAGTAAGTACAAACCCAAATATAATAAAAAAGAAAACAAGAGAAGAAACAAAAAAAAAAAAAAAAAAAGAAAAGAAAAGAAGAAAAAATAACAAGACAGAAGCGTAATGTAGTTAACTTGAGGGTTAGAGATGGAGAGGGCGGGGCAAAGTGTCTGGAGATTTTTGAGATGAGGTAAAAGGCGACAATGGGCAAATGGGCAAAGGTTACTGACACAGCACGCACATTGACCTTGATCGTCGAGACGACAATGATTTCTAAGCTAAGCAGGATAACGTAACAGAAGCAAAGGGGGCAGGATACTGTACACACACACACACCAACACACACGCACTGCCAGACAGACAAAGAGACAGTCAGACAGACCTACAAAGGCAAAGTAAATTATTTGCAAATTTATTTAGCAAAATTCCCAACCTACCGCATTGTTACATCACGTAAGGCAGAACCCTGAAACCAGACAAATTGCCAAAGAGAATATGGGAATCAAGACAAGAGAAGAGAAGAGAAGACAAGACAAGGCAGAACGAACGTAAGGGGCAGGCTTTAACCCAAATGTGCAAGAAATTTAATATGTGCATATAACCACACGCATACAAACATAAACAGACACGCACACACACACAGATACACACAAATATATATAGATATATATATTCAGAAATCATATTTTGTATTTTCAATACCCTTTTCTTATATTTTTATATTTTTTAATATTAAAAATTGATTTCATAATTTCAAATAGAATTTTAAATGACTTTATTTTGATTATTTAAAGAAATAATTCTTACTATATAAGTATATATATATATATATATATATATATATATATATATATATATATATATACGTACATGATCTGTAAAGATATAGCCAAACAAGGGTTAAATATGACCAGGACGTGTCCGAATCAAAATGAAACCGAAAACTGGCCGTCGTCCCTTTCATTTGGCTCTCCTTTTTTGTTTTTTATTTTTTCTTTTTGCTGGCAAGAAAAAGTGAAATAAAACTCGGGGACCAGAAACTTTGTCGAGAAGGGGTTTTTTAGGCGGGTTTGAAGGGGGTCAAAAGGAGTAAAGGAGATGGGCAGGAAACGCTAAAGGTTCGTTAAACTTTCAACGCCATTGTCGACGAGTGAGTCCTGTTCTTTTCTGTGCTGTTCTGCTCTGCTCTGTTCTGCTCAGTCCTGTCCTTCTGTCTGTCTCTTTGTCTGTCTGTCTTTCTGTCTGTTGGTCTTTGGCTGTGTCTGGCTCCCTTCTCTCAATTTTCTACTATTACGCTAAAGCTACTACGCCTCAGATTCTGGAGCGAGTTCGCTCGTGCGTTTGCTTCCTGGCCACGCACAAAAATATCGACGCACTTTTGCTAAAAAGTCCTTTTTCCCTCATTTCGCATGTATTTGGTGCCTTTCAGTGTGTGTGTGTGTGTGTGCCAGCTTGTGGGTACCGTCTGGCGGTGAGCGGAGCGCGACAGGCGAGCACACACACAAAATATACAAAAAAAAAAAGAAAATAACAAAAACAACAACAACAACTAAAAAGCAAAAAAGGAAAAAAAATGGAAAATAAAGAGCCTGGAGCTGGGATAACCCACCACCAAAAAGAACGGAGCAAAACCAGAACCAGTCAAAGACCTGACAACTGACTGGGTTGGCTTTTTGTGCTCTACTCGTTCCAATTGCTGATACTGAACCAAGTGTGTTTCCTTAGACTTCCTGGTGGTGCGTAAGGAGCGACAATGACAACGACGTCAACGCACACACTAACACTAACACACACGCATGCAGACACACACACACACACATACACATACAAACACACTTCGCGCACTTCATTCAATTCAAATTACTTGAAGTTGTGAGCTCTTTTAATTGCCCCACGAAACGACGAGGACAACGACAATGCTAAAGATGAGAATAAGGATGAGAATGAGTATAAGAAGGATGATGATGATGATGATGATGAGAAGTTTCTAAAGAAGAAGCTTGTTGGTTAGATCCATAAATTATGGACAGTTGCGTAAACTAAACACAAAACTTGGATAAATTTGATATTAATATGGAAATTATTTGTTCGTGTTGTTTGTTCTTGCTGTGTCCGTTATTAACACATTTTAATTAAAAAATAATTAAAAATAAACTTGAATGAACATAGAATATTGAATGAGAGTGGTTCGAGTTGGTCGTGTGCCATCATTGTATTTCTTTTTTTTTTTTGTGTTTGCCTCTCATTTCCTTTTTGTTGTTATGTTTTTAAGATGTTATTTTTTTCTTTCTTTAAATTGATAATAATGATGATGATGATTATGATGATCCAGAGATGCAAACAATACCTTTTTACATTTTTTATGAATTTACATCATTTGCATAATAAAGTTATCAAACACTTTGACTTCTTGAGTGTTATTCAACACTAAGAATAAAGTTTTTAACTTGATTTTGAGTTGATTAACAAATTATCCTTTTAATATAGTCAGGTGAAGTATATTAACAATATATTATATTATATAGAAACCATATATTAACCATATATCAATTTGGTTTTAAAGAATTTACTTAGGAAACCTCAAAATGATTAGCTTTACCTTTAGTTGGAAAACATAAGATTTGTATATGATTTTCTTTCTAACTTCATTTAAATTTAACTTACTTTAATAACTTATATTAGTTACTTACTTTACTTAACTGTTTTGTTTTAATTACAATTATGCCTCATGATAACTTATGGTACTTTCTTTTTTTCCTTTATGGCCAAAAAAATAGGCTACAAATTTTTGAAAATATTTTATTTTAATTTTAATAACAGCCGTGGCCTTTACGAGGGATTTGCCAAATATTAAGATTTATTAAAAATGTTATTTACACAATTATTTTTTATTTCTATGAATTTTTAGTTTTTTAATAATTTATTTTATTCAAAAACAAGAAGGTTCAAAATGTTTGCAAATTCCAAGAATTCCAATCCATTTCTAAAAATAATTTTAGAAATTTTCTTAAGAACATCAAGCTGGCCAAGAGACTTTTTACTTCAGATGGACACACCAAACGTGTGCAAAGGAGGCATTTGGCCTTCTCCTACTTTAAGGACTCTTCCTTTGGAGGAACTCCTACTCATTTTGTTTAAAACTTTGATCTTAAAAATGCAACTAGTTTTTGATTGAAAATAGACGAAATGTAAAACAAAAATTGAATCGAGATAAGACAAAAACAACTTCTCATAAGTCCTTAGCCTGTTCTCTCTCTCTCTCTCCCTTAACCGCTTTATATATGTTGATATATATTTTTTTAATTGCTAGATATATATCTGTTGTAGTGGAGTCATTAAAATGGAATCTAAATATCAACAATTTGATAATATTCAGCTGTCATAACATTTATATCATCGCCATCATCATCATCATTATCATTATCAACGAATAGTAAATGCCACGCCCCACAACTGTACTGTACTCCACATTTTTTTTTGCCGCCACGATGTGGCTTCTTCTTACCACTTTGCCACACACACACACACACACACACACATTTGCTACTTTTTTTTGCCTTTTGGGCACGCATTTTGTTTCGCTCCCCGTGTTTTGTTGTTATTATTGTTGCTGTTGTTGTTGTTGTGTTTGTATTTGTGTCCACACACAAATTAGCAGTCGACGACCTCAATATCAGTTTACGACCAGACAAACGACGGGAGAGTCGAGTTGAGTCGAGTCATCATCAACCATAGAGGAGAAACGACATAGGCGCAACACTCTGTGTTTTATCCTCACCTTGCAATTACACACACACACATATATAGATATCTATGTATGTGTATGGATATATCCGTTTCTTTCACACTTTTGGGCCCAGACAAACATGAAATTTTCTCCCCTTCGGCCCCCTGCTCATTATGGCACGTAATGATGTTGATGTTGCCACAGTTTAGAATGCTTTTGCTTGTTGGGCTTTTTTTTCACAAAAACGCACACAAACATAAACTTACAGAGAAAGAGAGACAGAGAGAGACAGAGAGAGAAAGAGAGAGAAAGAGAGAGAGAGAGAAAAGAGATACAACAACTGTCTACTCTGGGGTTCCTCTCCTGGTTCAGTTATTCAAGCTGGAACCCCCTGTATATATGCCTGTGACTCTTGTGCCTGATTCCTGTTCCCCTGTTCTCTGATGTTCTGGTTTTTTGCATTTTATGCCGCCTCTCTCTCTACACACACACACACATTTCTCTCTTCTCTTTAACTCTCTTCTCTCTGCTCGAGAACACACAAAAAATAAATAAATAAATATTTTCCCGCCAAACATGCCAATGCCAGTCCAAAAGGCAGCAGACAATACCACATGGCAAGTCCTAGGTCGGTTACACCACCAGACCAGGCCAGGCCAGTCCAGACCAGACCAGACCACAAACCCCAATGCAATGCAAAAATGAAAAAGGAAAAAAAAAACAAAAAATTGAAAAAGCCCAAACCCAGACAGATGCGGGTTGAGAGGTAGAAAACGACAATCGACAGTCAACCGACGGGCTTACTCACTTTATTTTTACGTTTTTATTGTTGTTGTTGCTGTTGTTGTTCTTGTTCAATATTAAAATCGACAAACGAAAATCATCAACAAATTGCCCGCCAACGTTGTCGTTCTCTTTCATTCGTTCAGTACTTATGTTCGGTACGCCCGCCCGCCTATCCCGTTCCGCCGTACGCTAGCTTACTACCCGACCGTCGTCCGTACGTCCGTCCGTCTGCCCATCCGCCCGCCCTATCACTTGCACGCTCGTGTGAATGAACTTCGCCAAGGACAATGATCTACGCGAATGAGTCCCGGGGTCCAGTACCCAGTCTCAGTTCAAAATATATACCACGCCTCCCTTTTCTTTCCTTTTTTTTTTGTTTGCGTTTTATTGCGATTTATTTTCGAGGGTTGATTTTTATGACTGGTGAAAAGGCAAAGCCAAAAGCAGAGGGCAGAGTCACAGATGGGAAGTGGCAGCGGCGAAGGAGTAGCTGAGAAGGGGGAAAATGGTAGAGAAGCGGCGGCGGCGGCGTCATTGACATTGCAAATTCACGAGTCAGACACAACAAGAGCAAAACAAAACAAATCGTAAAGTTTCCCGCTCTGCCAAAAACAACCTGATGGATGCTGCAGACAGACAGACATACAGAGAGAGAGAGAGAGAGAGAGAGAGACAGAGTGGGATACGGACGCGCGCTAGCGCAAAAGGCGCATAGGCTGAAAACCACGTGGCAGACGGTAACAATTGGCAGTATGAGATTATTTCGTGTTGGCGGCAGACAGCAGGCAGGCAGGCAGGCAGGCAGCATCATGACAAATGCCATCTCCTGACAAGTCTCTGTCTGTCAGTCTATCCAAAATATTTACCCCACCCTCCACTCTTCCCATCACTTCTATAAGGGGCGGACTAACATCTGCAAGGGATTCGTGTGCATGTCACCTTTAATAAAGTGATCATCTTGTTGATTTCTTTATTAGTTATAAGGCTATGTATTTATTTAAGGATCCTTTTCAAAAGAATCAGATATTATCAATATAGAGTCCTTTAAAATATGTGACTCTAAATGATCTTTCTTTCTAACAAGGTTTCAATGGGTTTTTTCATTTATAGATCTCAATCTATATCAATCAATAAAAGGAATCTTTTTTATAAAATTTATTTATATTACACAAATCTCTTTCAAAATCTCTATTCTTATACTTTTTCTTAATGACAAAACTATCTTTTAAATATAGATTTATATAGAAATTGTTTTATTTAAAGTATTCTCTTAATTGGCATTCCTTTTTGAATTCGATTTGAATCCGTTCCTGATTTTTTTTTTTTTTTTTTTGGCCTGCCCTTTTGTTATAAAATATTTAACGACCAAACTCTCATACTTGTTAACCCAAACCTTTTTTGTTTTGCCATTTAAATGCATCCGACTACTATACCCTTACTTACTCTCTCTTTGCCCCTTACACCCAACTTTTTATCATCTATTACACATCACCGCCCCGCTGCCTCTTGCCAAGAAGATTTGGCTACCCTGATGCCTGATGTGTCTATATAAAGTTGATTGAATTTTTCGTTTTTGAATCCAGTTGGACCCAGTTAGCGCCGAAAAATTGCACCTGCCGGTATAAATGTGTGTATGTGTGTGTGTGTGTGGGTATATGTATATGTTTGCACCTGCCCCACGGTAAGTTCAAAGCATCGTCTGTTGTTTGCTTGTTTGTTTGTTTATTGTCGATTGTCGAGGCTGTTGATTTTGGCATGTGTGTGTTGTTGTGAAAATGGCAAAAACAAAACAACACAAAACATAAACAAAAAGCAATTATGAACATAACGAAGCTTTTATACTCTTTTTAAATTAATTAACAGTGTTGATTGATACTATTAGATCAATTAAGATTTTTGCATATTCTATTAAACAATTAACCCATCAATTTGGTAAGAAATAAGACGATTTCATCCTTTTGGATCCTTTTAAAACGGAGCAGACTAACTATCATATACCATCGGATTAATATATATCATATATGAAATTGCTTTACTTTTTTATTATTTTTGTTTAAATATTTGATAAGTGCATTCAAATAAGTTAATGAGTCAGCCAACAGCTTTTCATATAAAAACAAATTAAAGACAATTTTAAAATCTATTTATACCAATCATTTTCATGGTCTTTAATGAATGGTCATGCTCATGGTTGAAGCTGAATCAAGTAAATATCTAATAAATACATTTAGAAATGGTTCAGTTTATAGCCAAATGAATATACTCCTTGGGCAAGTGATATGAAAAGCAAATAAAAACAGAAGAACAAAAAAAAAAGGGAGGCAAATGCAAGTTCAATGTCCGTTGTGGTCAATGAACGAATGACAGGCAAGGCAGCTGGGATTAGTTAGTGATTGAAGATTCAACGAATCTTTTGCATATCCTTTGACAAAACAAAAAAAACGTACTCCCCTCTCCCCCCACCTCTTTTCGTAAAACTAGAGCCCTAATTTATGTCAATTTCCGTGTATATGGAATATATAAAATAAAAGAAAAAAAAAGAAAGAGGAAAAGTTTTGCATTTGCAAAATGCTCATGGAACAACAACAAAAGCAACTAAAAAGCAATGACAAGATGTTGCCTGGATGAACTACTCGAGAAGGACAAGGAAACGGACAAAGAAGTCAACAATTGTCTGCTAAATAAAGCAGAGGTTTGCACAAGAGGACACCCAGGACAACATATTGCCGAACATGTTTATTTACAGCCCAAAAGAACAAGGACATTGGCAAGCAAGGAGCAAACAGAGAAAGAAAGAGAGAGAGGGAATTAAACCCTTGTTCCCCTTGTTTCCTTCCAAGCCAACTCAAGATATCAAGAACCCCAGATCGCAGACTCAGTTCCAGACGCATATTGTCATTGTCAGGGAGTGGCAAGGCAGCAACAGGAACAGAAGGAGCAACAGCAGCAACAACGCGACGCGACGCGACGTCGAACAATTCGAGCAATTTCACTTCAAAAATTGCGACGTTTAGCGCGCGATTGCCACAAATCAAAGCGACATTACCCAGCCGTGCCCTGGCCACATACTCTTCCAGTCTCCCTCCCTATTACCCCATCTCTCTCTCTCTCTCTATCACCAAGCTTAATAGGAGAAAAGAAAGAAATCCCAAGAAATCCCAAAGCCAGCAGCAGCAGCAACATATGCCCGCCAAATCAGGAGCAGACAAAACAAACAAAGACCGTAAGGACAGACAACAACAACGGCGCACAGACGAAACCAAACGAGACGAGACGACAAAACGACTAACGAAAGCCGAAAATGCTTTAAAAAATCTTTTTCATAGAAAGAAAATGAAAAAAAAAAAACAAAATATATATATTGCACACGTTCTTTCAATAGCTAAGAAAAGATAAGCTGGTTTACAGATTTTTACTTTGACGAAGAAAATATAAAAAAAAGAAAACGAGGAAAAAGGACAATGTTTTTTTCGTTTTCATAGGAAATCAAAATTAAATTATATAGAAAACATTGCTTAATTAGCTATTCAGATAATATTAAGCAACAATAAAAAAAAAAAAAAAAAAAAAAAAAAAAATTAGAGAAACATCCTGCAACATTGATTTAAGAACAAATCTTTACCTTTAGGTTGGTTCTTTTAATTTTTAGAATTATTTTTCTATATTCTACAGAAGAAGTTAGGAAATAAAATACTTTTATTTTTAAATAATCAAATTTTTAACATATTTTGGAAAAAAAGTTTTTTAAGTAGGTCGAAAATGAAAAAACTTTTATAAATATGAATAAATTTCGGTTTTTTTAATTATTTATTTTGAATCAGTATTCTTCTAGTAGCTTTAACACATATTTAAAATATTTTTTAATATTTTTAGAAAAGGATATTCGAAAACATTTTAAAAGAAACAAAAGAAATTGTCTTCAAAGTATTTCTTACTTGACCATTTTATAATTAAAATTTTTTTTTTTTTTTTAATTTAAATTTGATGAAACTTGAAAACAATTCGAAAAATAATATATAAATAAAATAAAATTTTCTTTTTTTATTTAAATTAAAAAAAAATATTTATAGTTTTTGTTTATGATAAAAATAATTGAAATAATAATCTAAAAATCTTGAATCTAAAAAACCAATCTATACCATACAATTAATTTCAAAAACGACTAATTTCGAAATTTAAAAACCAAATATCTGTACTCTTCAATACGCTTTATATATGAAATTTCAATCAATTTGGTGTGTTAGCTTGGCCGTGTCACGTTGACACGCGTTCAACACTAACCAATTGGAATTGTTCGAGCAAAAAGAGCTCCTCGTGGCCCGGTGGGCTCAAGTAAACTTTCTTGGGGTAAATGGTGTACAATTGTGTGTGTACTCCCCCCACCCCTGATTCGTCTGCAGCTGTCGAGCCTGCCGATTCTCGATTTATCTTTCATTTCACTGCTACCTCTCATTCTCTCGCTTTTATTTAATTTTTTTCCTTTTTTTTTTTTTTTTTTTTTTGTTTTCAATGCGTAGACATCCCAGACGACAATATTCCACTCCAAGTGATTTGTTGTCCGAAGAAGAAGTTTGCCAGACGACGGCAACGACGACTACAAGAAGAAAAGTCGTTGGCGGGATGCTGAATTCCCTTGTACCTTCTATTGAATGCCCTCTTGCTAGCGTCCTTCTCTCATCTTTACGCTGGCTACGCACGTAAGGGCAGAAAAAAAAAAACAAGAAGAAAGAAAAAAAAAATTACGCGTCTCTGAACTTTGACCCTCAGACGATTCTGTTGCCACTGTGTGACCTTTATGCCGTTAGCATTGCCGTAGCCATAGCCCTATAGCTGTTGCTTGCTACCACCCCCACCCTCCCTCCCTTCTACTTCTCCTTCTCCACATCAATTCCACATCAAATTTTATGGCGCCTTCTCTTTGTTGCTGTTTTTTTTTTTCTTTTTTTGTTATATTTTATGCGAAATTAATTTAGAAAACTTTTTTTCCTCGGAACACAAAAAAAAAAAGAAAAAGAGAATTGTGGCGGGAGTATCTCATCATCAGTGTATATCTCATGGGTTATGGAGAGAAAAAAGGTCATAGGTTGAAAGTTTACCAGGCTAATGAACGCCATGCAATAAATCAGCTTTGCTTTTCAAAAGGATTCAACTTTATCTTAAAAATGCAGTAAAAGAGCAACGGTAATTGAAATAAATTTAAGTTCTCATTTTGCATAAAGTCAAGAATTTTACAGTAGATAAATATTATAAGTAAATACAGAAAGAATTTAGACCATTTTATATAGTTTTTTTAGTTGATTTAGGAATAGAAATATAAGGTATTTATAATATTAACTGGACTGAAGAGCTCAAATGAGTCGCTTTCCATACAAAACCTCTAAATAAATCAAAGATTTTTGTAAATTTGAAGAAAATAAAAGCTTCATTAACAAGGCTCAGACTTCAACTGTGTATACAGTCATTTCACCTTTATCCTTTTTTGATTAAATATTTTATATCTTCTTGGTTGCTGAAATAAACTAACTTTTCTAACTGTAAAAAAGCATGAAAATGAAAGTGAACATATGAATTTTGTTTAAGGAATTTCCCACTTAAAAGATCCCACAAAAGATCAACAAATGACCCCATACTGAAGACATTTGTTTTCCACTCCCCCAACCCTTTTCATAATTTGTTTTTAGAATTTTAGCAAAGATATGAACCACACACACACACACACGACATCATTGGCATAAAAAAAAGGGCATCTGTTAGATATAAAACCATCAACACGAAACGCTTTTGCTGGCTCTTCATCTTCTGTTGCTGTTGTTATTATTATTGTTGTTGTTGTTGCTGCTGCTGCTGCTGCTTAGGTGCATCGAACTCAGAGATTCTACAACAATTACGCCATAGCTAGATCGCACAACAGACACACACACACCACACATGTGCAAAAAGAGACCTGAACCTGAATGTGAATGTGGGAAGGGCGGCGCACAGGCGCAAATAACAAAAAAAAAATAAAGAAAAGACCCAAAGAGAGAGAGAGAGAAAGAGAGAGCGAGAGCGAGAGAGAAAACAGGAGAGAAAACGAAAACTGAAAACCAAAGCCCAAGTCCAAAAACAGAACCAAATAGAAAATGGAATGGAATCGAAGCGCATAAAATGAAATGCCCTCTTCTGAATATGTATGTATGTGTCTGTCTGTGTGTGTGTGTGTGAAGTCTGGGAGGTAAATTTTTGCTTACTCCACCACCAACATCAACAGCAGCAGCAGCAGCAACAAGAACCACGCCGACGCTGACGACGACGCCGTTAACGGGGTGAATGGACGCAGGGTGACGTCGCTGTAGACGTCGCAGTTGACGTTCTGGATTTGCGCGCCAAAAACGTTCCCCTTTTTGTTTTTGTTGTTGTTGTTGTTTTTGTTATTTCTTCTTCTTCATTTTCATTTTGCAGCAAGTCCAAAGTTGACTTTGTTTTGATGTTGACCAGACACAGATACACACACATATACCCAGTCACAGATACAGCAACAGCAGCAGTAGCTACGGTGGCAGATATGCAGAGCCACAGATACATTAACAGAGTTGTATAGTTGTATTAAGCACCCAGCACTGAGAGAAAGAACAGAGAATGAAAGAGACAGGGAGAGAGATGGAGAGTGCGAGAGACAAAGAGCGTTATATGGGCGTGGCACTGAGAAACAGGAGCACAGTCCAGACGCCAACTGGCACTAGACCCAAACCAAAACATTGCTCCGCACACACACACACACACACACACACCTTCCCTTACACACTGTATCTTCCCCCCCTCTTCTTTTCTTCCCATACCCTTCTCCTCTATCCTTGTTCTTTCTTTGCACAACTTGTCGCTTCGCATCGACAAGAGTTTTGCCCGCGCGCGTCCGCACGTTTTGCGAGTTTTGCTTTGATCCCCTCATTCTGTCTGGCAAATACGTTTTTGTTTTTGTGCTTATTGCCATTGCATTGCACTTCGCCCGCCATTTGCTGTTGCTGCTGTCGCTGCTGCTGCTGCTGCTGCTGCCCATTCCCCGCCATTTCCATTTCCAGTGTTATACAGTATACGTATACATCAACTGTGGTACCCTAGAGTATCCACACCGTATCCAGTCATCATGTAATGGCTCATGCTCCATCGTCGTCATTCCCATTGCCATTTGTTGGCTTTGTTTACAAGCATTTGATGGACCACTAACGCCGCATTTTGAGGGAGCCAAACCACACACACACACACACACACACACACACACACACACACACACACACACACACACACACACACACACACACACACACACACACACACACACACATACATACATACACACACAGACACGTCAGAATGCGCGGGATTTTGTTTCCCTTCTTGCGCTTGGTCGAATTATGAACACAAGCAAGACAAAGATGATTGGGGCAAGGAGCAGTGGGGCGAATGGTAAAAGAAACAACAAGAAATGGCGAGAAAATTGTAATTCCCTTCTTGGTCTCTGCTCGTTTTTTTTTTTTGCTGTCATTGGCATTGCCATTTCCATTTACTATTTGAGTTGCTTTTTCTTATACTCATTTTGTGTGCTGTTTTTTTTTTTTTTTTTCTTTTCTTTATTCTTCTTTTTTATATATATTTTTTATTAGTTGTACTTTATTGAATTCGCCGATTGAATGAATTGCTCAATGAGCTTGTCAGTCGGTAAATGTGGGTTTTGGGGCAAGAGCAGGCATCGGCGGGGGTGATGCTATGAAGATGATGGGGCCATGGTTATGGGCGCTAGCTCCTTGTTGTTGGATGGAATGAAATTGGTTGGATAATCAGGCACGAGGTGGTAACGGTAACGATGGTAGAAAGAAAGACGCCGTTAGCTTAATATTGAGGCTAAAATGATGCGGCTAAGTGATGGAAAATGATGACATTTAGTTGATCAATCATAGAGAGGGAGGGGAGAAGAGTTGGGAGGTAGATAAAATTACCAAGCTTACCTAAGGCATTTTTTTTTTTTGTTTGTGTTATATGTACATGGTCCATTCATTTTGTTTAATGGGATAAATTTAATCAAAATTTTATTCAGCAGTCCCTCCCCATCTCTTGATCCCTCTCTTTCACCATATTTTGATTTAGTTGAATTCGTTTGTTTTATTGGCAGTTCCTTGCAATTCTTCAGTAGTTGGAGTATTATTATTATTATTAATATTATTATTCATATTTGGAATCATATATATATCATCTTTTAATTTAACAGCACGATCTAGTAATAATTTCAATTTCTTTTCCTCATCTTCTTTGAGTGCTTTTAGATTTTTAAGTTCAGATTTAATATTGATGATACGATCCTTAATATCTGTTAATAGCAAATGTTGGCCATCAATATCCTTGCATAGTTTTGTAAATTCCCGAAATTCTCTATGTTGACCATCCATACTAAAGGCTTCATTATCCAAACGCTCAAATGGATCATCCTCTGACAGTCCATGGTTGCCCGATGACATTTCATTATTATTATTATTATTATTAGCCAAATCGAATTTATTCAGAGACATTATTTTTCAAAAAATTTGCAAGAAATTTTTGGATGAAAATTTTTATATAGACTTTTTTGGTTTTTATTTGATCTGATGTTAAGTCTTGGGAATGTTTAGTTTGAATGAATGAAAAGACCAACTGAAATATGGAATACTATTCAAAAGCAATTTCAAAGCAACTTTGATTTGATTTTTTCTACGTTCTCCTTTTAAATCAACCCAATCAAATTTATTTTCTTAATTATTCACAATCATCATCATCCGAATCTGTATCTGCTTGCAGACACATCCTTTCATTGGTGGGACATTGTAGTACATTCATTTGTGGTCCATATAGAAAATTCTCTTGCTCTATATCTGTTGTTTCCCATTTCAGATCTTCGTAGTGGCGTCTGGAACCAAAATTTTGCAATTGTATAGCTCGATTGATCATATAACGTAATTTAATATGCTCCTGCTGCTGACAGATTTCCAATCGACGAATTTCCTTCATATCCCGTACGGAGAGACATGTTTGACACTTTAGATTACATAATAATGTTTTTAAATTCAATATAATTCCATTTTGTTTATCAATTTCTTTAACAAGATGTAAATATTCTTGATACATTTCATGTTCTTCATCATTATCTTCATCATTTTCATCTAAATGTTCATGAGGATCTTCATCTTCCTCTTCGGAACCAACTGTTGATGACTTTTCGTCTATTGTATCATCATCGGTATCATTTTCAGCTTCCGATGATGCTTCAGTAGTTACTTCTTCACCTTCATCTTGATCAGGGTTCTCTTCATAAATGGAAATATTATTTTCATCAGCAGCCGTTTCTTGCTGTTGAGCAGCCATTTTTTTTTTTTTTTCTTTTTGATTGGGTTGATTTATATATGGATAATTTTTTTTTTTAATAAAGATGTTTATATAGAATGTTTTAAGTTTTAAGTATTGACAGAGAACTGCATGACAACATTATATGAAAGATTTGTAGGTGGGGCATAATACCCATTTTCGCAACTTTGTTTGGTGTGTTGGTTGTGCAATCTGTTTGCATATCGTTAAACTATCAAACTTGTAACTTTGTCATCAGTTGAAAAGTATTCTCTCTATAGATTAACAGGTATATTACATACTAACATTATTATTGGGCTATAAACTTCAGCTTAAATGGCAATCGGTTGGTAGGTAGGTAGCTAGCGTAGTGCCACTACATGGCTTACACACCAATGCGCACTTAATGCCAAATTAAATGCATACCATGTGGATGAATGGGTGAATGGCGGGACGATAGTGTAAGGGAGTAGTTCTTGTTGGATAGGGTGCTGAGTGTGCAAACGCTGGGAGAAAGAGAGAGAGAGAGAGAGATGAAGGGGACTGCTGAGGTGAACTGAACGAGATATTTTCTGATTTATGATTAATGCAGTGCAAAAAGTCGAGTTATGCGCCTTGAAGCGTAATCCGCCGGATTCAGTTCAAAAATCACAGTGCCAATAAAAGCGTGAAAAGTGTACGAGAAGTGGTAAGAGTGTGAGAAGAGAAGTGTGGTGGGAGAGAGGTGGTGGTAATGGAAGGGGAAAATGCGCTGGGGTTTTTCCCTAATTTTTTTTTTTTTTTTTTTTTTTTTTACAGAGTAAAGTAGTGTAGAGTAGGAGAGTAGGAGTTGACAGCAGCAACAGCTGCAATAAAACATAAATTTCATGGCGTAAAAGGAAACGGAAATGCGTGCATTAACGGTATGGGGAACGGGATGAGATGAGATGAGATGGAACGCGCTAGAGGAATGTTGGATAGAGCAAAAATGTTGCTAGGGTCGTCAGGCCCTTTTCTGGTTTTTTCTTTCTTTATATATTTTTTTTTTTTTTTTGGTAAAAGAAGAGAAAGAAAACCACTTAACTGACACTTTTTCTTAACGCTTTTCTGTGGTTAAGGGATTTTAGCTATAAGTCTGTGTGTATTTAGAGATTTACTTGGCAGTTTCCCCTCATTTTTTTCTTTTCTATTTCTTTTCGGCAACTATTACTGCCATTTCTTTTACTTTCTTTGCGATTGTTGTTGTACGATAGTAGGAGGGAAGGGTGTATGGGGTAAAGGGTAGCGTTATTTTTTTTTTGCCACAGTCATTTCAATGATTTAACTTATGGCATATGGATTACTGATGAAAGAAATTTGCTCTCTAATGGCGCTTAAATTACATCAAATGCCAATATGCTAAAGCTAAAGAGACAATTCGTATATATGTATATACAGATGAATATATATATATATGTATATATATGTATGTATGTATGTACATACTCGCTTCAACCTTTTCAACATTCCACTCGGATGCCTCGCTGATTTTCCCGCATCTCAAATACAAACTCGTTAAAGCTTTTAGCCATGACATAAATATGACCCTACTGTACAGTCTCACAGTCAAGCGTTAGCCAAGGACATGACACAGAAAAAAATATATAAAAAAAAAAAAAAAAAAATACAACAAACTGGCATTGGCTCTGACACTGGCACTGGCACTGGCATCATTAGCCTTTTGGCCCGCACCGTTTGTCTGCCCACTTCACTTCATCGTTTTCTCTTACGATTTCAGTCAGATTACGCATACGACAT
Source organism: Drosophila neocordata (assembly GCA_018903615.1). Taxonomy (NCBI): domain Eukaryota; kingdom Metazoa; phylum Arthropoda; class Insecta; order Diptera; family Drosophilidae; genus Drosophila; species Drosophila neocordata. Next base: position 2,655,280 of record JAEIGI010000001.1, read on the forward strand.
GTTAAACGCGCTTAAAGACTTTTCATATGAGAAATACAAATAAAAACGGATTTAAAGGAAAATGCAAAGGAAAATTTCCTGTAGCAAGTTGAACAAACACTTCTAAGCTTCTTCTTTTACACTCTTTACCCCTTGCATAAGCGCACATACACACACACACACACACACACACACATGCAAATATGCTTTTTTATGGAGGTCCTGTTTTTGACTCAGCTCGGCAAACTCTTTTACAGTGGAATCATTTTTTTTTTTTTTTGCTTTTTCTCCTTTTAATTTTGTTGTTGTTATATATTTTTTGTTATGCCTGCAAGTTGCATGCAGCAAGCAAGCAGGCAAGTAAGCAAGTAAGTTTTTCTTTTGAGTTTTTCCTTGTACCATTTGTTTTGTTTGCTATTGTTGCGCCCAAGCGTTCCTTTCTCTTTTGTTTATGCCTTTGCCTGCTGTTGCTGCTGCTGCTGCTGTTGCTGTTGTTGCTGGTGGAAGCAACAAAAAAAAAAAAAAAAAAAAATTGAAAATAAAGAAAAGCATCAAATGATTTCATTAAAAAAGTTGTAAACTTTTTCATTTAATTTAACTGCAAACATCTTTTGTGCTGCACACAAAACAAAAAAAAACAAAAAAAAGAAAAGTAAATTCTTTCTACTTGCTTTCTTTCTTTATTAGCAACTATCTTCAGTCAGCATCTGTTGCCACGCCTCTCGCGCATTTTGAATTGACTACCTTATATCTATTCAATATACATATACATACATATGTATCAATGCTGTGGGGATTCAATTAAACTTTTCCATTTCAATTCATTGCAAAATTTTGCAATATCTTTTACCTTTTGCTTTAGCTTCATCTTTATCTATATTTTTTGTTTTCTTTTCGTATATCGGAAATCGGATTCACTGTCTTTCTACCTGCATATATCTGTCTCTCTCTCTCTCTCTATCTGTATGTCTGTCTGTCTATCTCACTTTCTTTCTCTTTGTTGCTTTTGTGACAAAAGAAAGTTGTGTGAACTTTTTCTTGTTGTTTATGCATGGATTTTTGGGCATGGTAAAAGAAAATGATGATCCAACTGCAACAGCAATAGCAAGTGCAACTGCCACTGCCACTGCCTGCCACACTGCAACTGTAACTTTTTTTTTCATTTTTTTTTCATTTTTTTTGGGCTTTACTATCCTTGAAAACTTTATTTTCTTTTAGTTTTTAATTAAATATGTAAGCAAGTTTTCCTTTAGGTGTTGGTAAGCTGAGATTATAATCTGGGGACATACATATATATATACATATATATATTTGTAGCAACTCCAACTGCAATCTGAAGAGCAAAAGTTCTTATATATATATATTAATATAATGTTTCTATTCCTTTGCAAAACTTTTAGTTAAGTCAATGAACATGCTGAGGACGTGTTGCTGTTGCAATTTCATTTCAAGTTAGGTTCTTCTAGGGATTGCCTCAGTGGGGGCAATGGGGAGAATGGTGGGGAGGGGGTTGGTAAAACTCATTACGTCGCCGCATGAGTGACATTTCCACGCTGTCAACATGACACATTTCATATACTTGCACACACACACACAGACACACACACACACTCACTCACATACACATTTATACACACTCACGCGACGCATTCCTTCTTTGGCATGCAAGTAGCTTAATGCCACCGCTACTACCATCACCCCCGCTCACTCTCTCTCCTTCTTAGAGTTTCTCTTCACTATGGGCCATTACCACCCCCCTTTGCCATATGTTGCAATATTGTTGGTTGAGTTTATTTTATGTTTTTTTTTTCTTCCTTTGTGCTTTCTTTTCTTTGTGTGTGGTGTTTTTTTTTTCGCTTTCTTCTTCTACTTTCCTTCTTTTTTTTTTTTTTGAAAGAACTTTGGAATTACAACGCATTTCTTCACTTTCGCATCGCTGGCTTCTAAGCAGATTATTATTGTTGTATTACCATTGGACGACAGTCGACAGTTTGAGTTTGAGTTTGAGTTTGAGTAAAGAAGTATTCATTTTCCTTTGTTTTTATGCGAAAATTGAATTTCCTAAATGCTTCATCTTTGCCCAGCTCTCCCCTTATCCATCCATCCATCCATCTATCCATTCATCCATCTAAACAAACGTACGAAGCCATCACCGCCCTACTATTACCGCCCCATTGTAGCACTGTGCGTGTCACAATGCATCGCTGGCTCTAATGGCAACGCATGTCAACATTTGCTGAGCTTTTGTGTTTAAATATTACTAATACGACATGTTGTGTGACATGATGAGAAGAGAATGGAGTGAGTGTGGGTGGGTGGGTGTTTGGTTTTGGTTGCTTGTTTCACTTGTTTAGGGGTTGGGCGTGTGAGAATTTTGTAGTAGGAGGTGCTTTTTTTTCCTTTTTTTTTTTGTTATCAAAGTCGAAGGGGGGGGGGCGTGGTGCAGAGACTTTAACATGAAGCGTGTATTATAGCCATAATTGAATTATGCTTTATATGTATGTGGGAACAAAGTCAGTTTTGAAAATATATATAGTTAGTAGTGAGTAAAATTAGCTTGTTACAATTTTAGATGGTAGATACACACACACACACACACACACACACACACATACTTATTACAAACATACATACGTTGTTGTTATAAAGACATAATGCCATTTATATTTTAGATGGTGCTAATGATAGTTGAGTGTTCTCTGTTAAAAAAAAAATAACAACCAACCAAAAGAAGTGATAAAAAAAAAACGTCAACTGAATGCGTGAGTTTCTGCAGTTGACAATGGAAATCAGTTGGCCAATCTACTCTATACTTAAATTCATTGAAACAATGAAATCAACTATCAAAGTCAAGATAAAATATAATGTACATGTATTTAGATCACGCAAGCACTGATTTATAGTTGATATATATAACTAAAAACAGGATTAGCTTTAGAAAAAAAAAAATATTCTTAAAAAATCCTTTACTTCTTCCTATATTTCTGTTCTATAAAATAATTAAATTTTCTTTCTATCTTTTTTTTTTTTTTTCATTGAAATATATATTTAGTTTCATTTCATGTCTAGGATGTTTATAAATATATATAAATCTAGGATTAAATATTAAGAAAATGAAGTTTTAGTTGGAAATATCTTTTGCACTTTGGGGTAAGCAAACAAATTGGATATTTGATATGCAAAAACTGTAGAAATTTTTAAAAATTTAATTTCTTATTAATTAATTTCTTGATTTCGTTTATTATTTTAAAGGCAAAAGATTCTATATATCTATGCTATCGATGTTTCTGGATATTTTCTTATATTATTACTCCCAAATTGTATATTTTTTTTGTTTTTCTTTTTTAGTTTAAGGGACTGACATAATTTCAACAAAAAAAAAAGAAGAAAACTGTCAGAGCTTTTGTGTCACATTTTCATAAAATGCATCTCTAATAGCGCTCGCGGTTGAAGGAGGAAAATAAGGAATCTGAGTAGAGTGGTGCATAGATGAAGAAGCAAAGGGAAAGGGGGGAGGAGAGTGAAGCTGGATTGTTTGGCCTGGCTCAGGCAAAAGAAGAATAAATTTGCCTTTTGGCCATCAAAGTTATGTGTATGGCATACGCCCACATTCAGGCTCAGTCACAAGCATCAACAATGGGCTGGGACACGCCTACAATGCTCACTTACACACACACACACACACACATATGGATGACAAAGAACGGACGTAGTGTATACCCGTACCCGGAACAAGCCAACGGAGACGTCGACGTTGACGTACAATTTCATTGTAGTAGAATTTCACAATAATTGCAATGCAGTTTTTTACCCCATGCCCCTCCCCCCCCCAAACTTCATACACACACACACACCCTACTCCCCGCAGGTTGTAGCACATGGTTATATATATATATATATATATATAGTGTATAAGTCTACTGGTAGTATAGGTATTACTATATAGTAGTATGCTCTATATACTTTTGCCTTTTTCGGTCATGCGGCTGAAAAAGCAACTGAGTGAGCGAGATGGCCACAAAAAGAGTGAGAAGATGAGAGAGAGAGAGAGAGGATGAGGGTTAGTAAAAGAGATGGCAATGACAGGCAAGAGGAAGAAAGAGATGCAATGTGCAAGAGAGAGGGAGCAAGCGAGAGAGCAAAAGCAACAAGACGAAAGTGCAGTTGGAAAATATCGATCGACTTAAATGAATTTAGGTCACCATCAGCCCAGCCCAGCCCGGCCCGTCCCGTACCGTACCGTTCCCCTCGTTTTCATTTTTTTTTCTCTTTTTTTTTTCTTACCGCCCCTTGCCATAGTTTCAGTACAAAACAGCAACACCCTAAACTGCACCCGCTTTGCACTCCCCTCCATTACCCTTACCATTCACATTTTCACTCCCTTTCTCATACACTCTGTGTGTCACTCCCCTGGGCAAGTGCAGCTGCCCCCTAGAGAGGAGACTTATGTGTGTGTGTGTGTGCTGTGTGTGTGTGCTGTGTGTGTGTGTATGTGAATTGTGCATCTCATAGATAGAAAGAAAAATGAAAATGTCAACCGTTTGCGCGCTTCTAGCTCACGTAATTTATTTTAATTCAAATCAAATAGGGAGAAATAGATTGAAATGGAGGCGTATTTCAGTTTTTGACTTTTGGCTAAATGTCTGGGGACGAAGGGGAAACAATACACACACACACACACACACACAAACGCACGTGCACTCAAACACACATACACGTATATACGAGAGCGCGTTCAGCATTCTCGATATGGCCTTGGTTAGAGAATTGAGGAATAATAGTGCATTGGTAGAAATGTTTTATACACTGTAAGAAATACAATATATTACTTATAATTTATTAGTAGATTTTCTTAAAGACATTTATTTTCAGTGTAAACCTCATCTAATCCTCATCTAAATGCCCCTCTATGCCCCCTGGTTTTGCCCATGCCAGGCACGCGCCATCAACATGTGCATTTTACGAGCCAACCAAACCAACAACAAAAATAACGAAAAGAATAAGATGCCAATATTAAGAGAGAGAGAGAGAGATAGAGAGAGAGAGAGAGAGATATTGGTGGTGGTGGTGGAGGAGGAGGTGGGCTAAGAGATAGAACAGACGACACAATGTTGATGTCTTGGGAAAACCTGATGTATAATGTTGCCGACATTGGACTCATCGCACCACATCACATCACCATTGCAACTAATTTTACGTTTTTATGACACTCCAACTACGTGATGCGACAGAGCATGGGAACCCACCAAACAGACAGATAGATAGACAGACAGACAGCCTTCATCATCTAGCGTCACTACCATACCACCAACATTCACACAATGGTGCATAAAAATGGTTAAATCATAGACAGTAGTCGTTGTTGTTGTTGTTGTAGCAATAGTAGTATTTGTAGTCACTGTCTGAATTCAATCACGTGTGGCCAATAAAAAATTGAATTGAATTTTGTATTCGTATTCGTATTATCCCCTGTATATATATATACACATTTTTTCCGTATTTGGACCCTTTTTTTTTTTTTGTTGTTTTCTTCTTACCATGCGGCATGAAATGGCGGCGACACATTTCTTTATAGCACATTGAAATGATGTGGATTGCACTAAAGATATATATATAGATATATATATCAGTATATTACGTCCGAGAATTATATACTTACACTTTTGTGCAGTAGAAGTAAGAAAAAAGACATTTGATGGCACATCTAAGTGTTGGCATAATTTTAATGTCCTTTTGCTGTTCCCGTGAGGAAAGGATTAACGATGAAGGATAAAGAGGGTTACATTTGAGAGTAACCCAAGGCACATTTGCCCATTTATTTAATAATGAAAAAGGAAACAACAACAACAACACAAATTTAACCTCAAACAGTGGACGGAGTTGAAAAGAAAAAAAAAAAAACTTTTGTAAAAGTTTTACTTTAAAAATGAAGTTGAAGATAAAAGTTATTGAGTGTGTTCTACTCTCCCTCCCTCTCTACCATTCTCCTTCCTTTCTCAAGGGTTAATTATTTCATATAAGGCGTAACTGTCTCCAGGTTCAAAACCACAACCAAAATAGTAAAATAAAAGAAAAACCCTCCAAAAAAAAAAAAAAAAAGAGTAGACCACAAATAACCCAAAGAAGAAAAAATGTGTTTTCTGTTTTCTTTTTTCTCTCAACTTTGTTCTTTTTTGTTTGCTTTCAACCGAAACGCCTCAATTAGTTAAGGAAAAATTGTTGGTTTCTTTGATAGATATTGTGTTTTCCCTAGATTTAATCATGTCATAGGCAATAGTCGTAATAGTTATGATGTTGGTAATAATGGTGGTGGGTTACGGGAAATCGAACACCTGTTTACAGTTTATTATTTCATAAGTTTTTAATTACCAAAATAACAAAAAAAAAAAATAAAGAGAAAAAAATATAACATATATATATACTATATGTATATGAGATATATTGATTTTATAATCGATCTTTATAAATAAACTATGCAACTGTGTGAAAACTTGCCAATTGCATTGGATTAATTAACTTTTCAAACATTTTAATTGTTCTCTAGTGACATATGCACATGTCATTTGAGTGACAGTTTGTATGAGACATTTCATTCAATACCCATTTCATATTATGTAATATCCTTAAGGAACTGAAAAAAAGTATGTCATTAATTTAGAGTTAATGGACAATGCAAGAAAACACCTGTAAATAGGTGTGACCGAGCAGAAATAGCTGATACCTTAACTTTTATTTGGTGTGACTGCTACTGCTGCTGCTGCACCCTCTGAAACTAGGTTAACAATAAATTACAAATGGTGTCAAGTCCTAGTTTTTCCATCCTCGAACATTCATCCACAAGTAGCCATCACACATAGACTCGACTCTGCTTCGCCGTCGTCGTCGTCGTCGTCGTCGTCGTCGTCGTCGTCGTCGTCGTCGTCATGTTGAGGGCCAACTAGGTGCAAGTGCGCCAAACTGTTCTAGTTTTCAACGGGCCATGATCTACTACCACAGATGCAATTGGCGTTTACCTTCCCTTTCTAGGCCCACATTCACTCTCTTGTTGTCTGAGGGGAGGCAAAATACACACTACTAAAACCAACTGGGAAAAATTTCTTCCTATTTAATAGTGGCCAAATAAAAAATTTAATACTATTTAAGGCAATTCAGTGGAATGAAAACTTTTTACATAGGTAATCCCCAAAACTAAATTGTAAATATTAAAAACTTTTCACTCAAAGTTTTTAAATTTCTATAAAACACAAAACCGATTAAATACTAAAAACCCAAAAACAAAACAACAAATAAACAATGAAAACTTTATAATACAAAAACGGAAAAACATTATTTTTCAATATATAAAGCTTTTATCAGGTAAAACTAAAACAACTTGTACAAAATAATTATATTTTAATATTAAAAATTTTAAATTAAATTAAAAAAGTTAAAAAAAAAAACATATCAATTTTATTTAGAAGAAACTCTTTTATTTAATTATTATTATAAACTTTTGTTTAACTTTCAAATTTTACGTTATTCATTTCTCATAAAAGGACATATTGCTATAGCTTAGTTAAAGAACTTGTTTGTTATTGTAGAGTATATTGTGATCTATGTACTGGAATAGAAGCAAAAGTGAAGTTACGCTAACGTTTACTATGACTGGCTGATTGTTGTAGTTGTTGTTGTAGTAGTAGTAGTAGTAATAGTAGTTACGTTGCAACATTGTTGCAGTTGCAACTAGCTAACAAACGTGCCTAACAAAAAAAAAACAGGCAAATCCACCGCCGAACGAACCAGTTAGCTACCCTCTCGCTTGCTCAAGCTCATTGTATCTCTTTCACACTATGCCTTCTCGTTTTTTGCTCCCTCATATAATAATCTTAGAGACATTCGTTGAGGCATTCGGCTTAGTTGCCTTCAATCTCTTGCCTTGTGACAATCTTCCACCTCACCGTATCCTCAACCCTATCTATAACAAAACACCAACAAGTCCACCTCCATTGGGCACCTCCTTCTCTATCTATCTATCCATCTAACTATATATCTCTCTCTCTCTCTCTCTCTCTCTTTCTCTCTGTCTTTCTCTCTTCATCGACCTACTAAGTGTCGTACAACCTCCAACCTAACCAAAGCAAACCAAAACCAAAACCAAACCAAGCAGCCGCCCTGACGCCCTACTTTTCTTTAGCTGGCAAGGTTCGGCCTTGGCGTTCAGCACTGACCCGCTTTTTTTTTTTTTTGACTATCTATGTGTGAGTGTGTCTCAGTATGTTTGTATGTATGTGTGTGTGTGTGCGACTATTTGTTAGTATGTTTTTTTCCTCTCTGTGTTTAGGCATATATTTTTTTTCTTTTGGCATTTGTGTTTCTCTTAAGCAGCTTTTTTTTTCTTTTTGTCGGTGTCGGTAATTTTTAGGCTGTTGATTGTTTTTTTTTGTTTTTCTTTGGCCAATTGGGCGTATGAGCAATTTAATTTAAGTTTACATTATAATAACACAAATGTAAGGTTAAATATATTATCAACGAAACATAACTTGATTTTATTTAGGTAATATAAAAGTTAATAGCTTGCGACAATTAAACAAATGTTGTACAATTTATTTTCTTGTGATTTTTAGGGAAATTTTCACTAAGTGCAAAATGAATGCCCCTGAACTGAAATATCTTAAATCTTCATTTTGGACAGTTTTAAAATGTCAAACATTTAGCTTTAGGCAAAATGTTATATTTAAAAGAGAAATGTATATAGAATATGTTTTGTTTTGTAGATAACAAATTGCAGCCAAAAGCAGACTTATATATATAGAAAACATAATTTGTATTAGATATAGTAAAAACGTTAGACTTACTGTAAAAGGAAAGAAAATTATATATTAAATAGAAAGCTTATATATTTTTTCTATTATTTACAATAGAAAATAGAGTTCTTTTATTCCTTTTGTCAGAATAAACCTAAACTAATCTTTTACAAAAGGTCTGACAACATTTATATAGTATTTTAAATATTTAATTTACCTAAAAAACAAACCTTATATATGTAAAATTGGTTCTATTTACCACATTAGAATTAGAATATAGAATGTTTTGCCAAAGTTTCTCTAACAAGTTTTCGCATTTTAAATGACTACAATTTTAATTTTCAATCTATGGTCAATTTGGTAAACTTTTTGTATACATTGTGCTTACCAATTAGATGTCTCTTTCTCTCTCTCTCTCTCTGTCTCTGTCTCGTTTTTATTTCTTTTGACTTTCTAATTAGTTTAATCAATGTAATGTAGGTCAATATGCGGACTAACCAATTTTTAAATAGCAAAACTAAAGACAACAACAAAATGCATTTCATGTTGCGGTTATACACGAATTATTTGATTTGTGGTCAGTTTGACAAACAACAAAAAAAAAAAAAAAAACAACAACAAAAAAAGTACAAAAATAAATAAAACAGGAAAAAAAAAAAGGAAAAAGCCAATACAAAAACGACCACACACAAAAAGCATAACCGCCAAAAAAAAAAAAAAAACCCCAAATCAAAATCCTTTCTACACCCACGCCCCCCCCCTTCTGCCACACTGTTTGACGACCCCATTCATGGACTACTGATTCATCATGTATCAAAAGAGTGGGGGGAGGAAGAAGCAGAGAGAAATACCAACTCCAACTACAAATCGTAGTATAACTTCAAAAATTGCAAAATACAAAGAGCAAACCAACAACAAGAATAATAAAATTAATTTAAGCTCTGGCCACAGACTGTTTTCCTTTCGTCTCCTCTTATGCCCTAGCGCATCTTTGTGGGCATTCCTCAGTTCCAGTGACGATTGCTATGGTCTGATGGTTAGTTGCTTGGTTTGTCCCCTTCTTCTTCTTCTTCTTCCTCTGTTTCTTCTTGTTGTTATAGTTGTTGTGGCAGGTTCAGGTCGCACATTGCCAGACGGTGACTGTAACTTAACACAAAGTTCGTTCTTCTCTTTCTACAACTCTCTCTCTATCTCTCTCTCTCTCTCTAGACACATTGCTGACGGCATCCAAGGCAATACGCATCGTTGCACTTAGTTCTGATAGGAGAGGAGAAGGAGGAGTAGGCAAAAGAAGGCAGTGACTGTAGTAGATGGAGAAGGTGTAGATGGAGATGAAATTATTGTAGAGCAAGAGGAGAAGGAGAAGTAAACTGGGATTGTTCCGTTTATGGGCTTACTTGACTGCACTTAATGTGCCCTTGGGATTAACAACAGCAACAACAACAACAACAACAATAAAAACAAAAATCCATAAAAAATTTCAATTTTATCCGCAAATATTTCTTTCATATAGATATGTATATGTAATCATATTATATGAACAAGTAAAATGTTACTACAGCAGATAAATCTATTAGCTTGCATTACTATATATATAAATCTATACTATATAAATCTTAGAAAACACAGAACATATATACATATATATCTAGCTATATCTTACAATAGTTTTTTAAACAATTTGACTATTCTATTTTTTGTATTACTCTACCTTTTCATTCTATAGACCTCTCTTTCCTCTCCGAAATGAAAATATAATATAAAAGAAAATCTTATTTTGCCACAGTCAGGCTGTTTCTCCTTTCTTTAATGAAAATATGAAAAAAGGTAAAACTTACTTTGCTGCAGTTTAAAATTTCCTTATCAATGAAAATCTTTAAAAAAAATATTTTTTTTTACAAAAACTTATAACAAATTATTTAATTTAATACTTTTTCTAGCTTTAGACCCCAGTTGTTATAGCTCGTTTTCCGGTAAAAGGTAATTTTTAGTCACCTGTTAATTATAGCATAAATAAATAAATAAATTTAATACTTTTTGCTTAAGGTTACAAGCTTAGGACTCCAAAATTTGACTTATTTGATTTCAATTTTCAATAATCAAAAACCTACGTTTAAAAAGTAATAAATTGTAATTGAAAAAAACATAACCCTTAAACAATTTAAAAGTTTCAAAAGTTTATACAAAATTGATATCAAATTCTTCATAAAGTTTAGATAATCAAAAAAGGGAAAGGATTTAATTAAAATTTGATATATTACAAAAATACAACTCGAAAAGTTCTATTTTTAATTAATTTTAATTTTTAGAAAATATTATATTTTATACAATTTATTTACACCTTTATTTTCCTTTCCAAATATTTGATCAAAGAAATAAATTAGCCATTTTATCTAGCTAGAAACTTAAACTTTGACCTCTCTCTTATGTAACTTATAACTTTCAATCTTAGAATAGAAATACAATATTATTATTTAACTTTACACAAACAATTGAATTACTTTTGAATGCAATTATTTACGTATTTAGATAAATTCTTAAAAAATTGAAATGTTTTTTTTTTTTTTTTTTTGGGATTACCTCACCATAATATCTATAGAAATTTACTGTTACTGCTGCAACAGAAGAATAAGAAATATTTGCCTCATTGCGTATGAGTAATAACTGATGATGGAGCAGACAATTGAATGGGTTTAAACCAACGAACCAAGCAACCATCACCACCCCTCCCCACCAATTTGTCCCATCCGTCTATCCATTGTATGCTGTCATCAAGTAAATGCAATGTCGCCGCCAAAACGCCAACGCGCGCCATTGCCCAAAAAATTTGGCGCATTGTTGTTATTGTTGTCGTCAGTCTACTGATTGTAAGTAAGTAAGTAATACCCTATATTACTTGCGAGTATATCAGTTATAAGTATTAAAAATATGTGTTTAAAAATTCAAAGGGTATAGAGTAAAGGACAAGATGATTTAGTTTTCTCTCTTTTTTTTTTTTTTTTCTAGACAAACAATTGCATTTCACTTACTTGCTTTATTTTTCATTTTTTTTGGTTTTTGAATCTGGGGGTAAAAGGAGAACGCAAAGTAAGTAAATAGTAACATGTGTATTACTTGGCATTCATCTTTCTGGTGCCTTCATCTTATTCTCATACTCTTCTGTTCTACATTTAACGAGAATAATTGCAGCGCCAGAATGGCGCTACTGCACTTTACTCCCAGTCCCCACCCAATAGATAGAATAGAAGAGTAGACTAGAGGGGAAAGAGAAAGAGAGAGCGAGAGAGAGAGAGAGAGAGAGAGACAGAGAGAGAGAGTCATAGAGTCAGAAAAGTCACTCTTCACTTCCAATGTCTTTGATGAAATATTGAAATTGTTGAATTGCTGGTTGGGGTCCAGCCAACAACTTTCTGATACACACACACACACACACTCAGTCACACACACACTCACATATGGCATAAAATCACAGTTTGGGGTGGTAGTGTATTGGTTGCCTTTTGTCACGTGGTCGGTCTCGTTTGGTCTAGTCATCGGTAGCGTCAAGTGCCTCGTTATAAATTGCTCAATTCTAAAAGCAAAAGGAAATGCATTTTTAGTGTAAATAAATAATGAGACACAAGCAGAGGGCCAAAGGAAAAGTGCCAATATCATCTGCTGCTGTTGCTACTGCTTGGACATTAGTTTTTCCAACACACATACATACATACAGAGATATATACATACAAACATATGTGCATATAAGATATACTATATACTGTAAAACTGAAGGAGAAAGCATTTGATATATTGGCAATGACATAAAACAGGAAACGGGCTGGCCAAAAGCTGCCAATTGGTCAAGAACGAGACTTCATTTGGACTAAAAAAAAAAAAGGAATAAAAAAATACAAACATACATATGTATGTACATATATGTATATAAAACTAAAAAAAAACAAAAAAAAAAATGGTAACGTTTTTCAACCGGACTGCCGAATTTCCCGTTGAATAATCGTTAAGAGACACACTGAGAGAATAAATTGTTAAAGTTTTACAACTGACTTTTGGTTTAAAAATTGTTTAACAAAAAAGGAAAAAGTTTAGTCATTTATTTAGGAATATAGTATATATTTGAAATAAAGAAATAAGGAATAAGTTTGTAATAAACGCTAATAAAGTCTTTCAATCAATATAAAATTCCATCCAAAGTTTAATCTTTTAGAAGAATTTAAGAAATTTAAGAAGATTTCCTTTTCCATTTCCAGTTTTTATTCAATAGCTTTTAATTTGGATAATAATATTCTTTCCATATAATCTTTTAACTATATATTAATCTCATATATTAATATACATTTAACCTAAGGCGATAATAGTTATTTCTTTACTAGAAACGTTAAATATTTCTTCATATCATTCGATAGATTTCCATATATTCAATCAATCAAAAAAACACTTAGCCTATATATAGAGATTCAGAGCTATAGACATAATCCTACAGAATAAATTTCTATAAAGTTATATTCAATCGATTCCCATTTTCAAAATAACACAAAATGATATATTAGTTAACTTCTTTTAGATCTTTTGGAAGAATTTAAAAGAAAACTCCATTTCCAATCCCAGTTTTTTATCAATTGTTTTTAATTTTGTTAATAATCTTTTATTAATCTGTTTTTAATCGATAGTTTTTATTTTTGATAATTATATTTTTATCCACTGAATCTTTAAACTATACAATTTGATATATATTTAACATAAGACGGGAATAGATATTTCTTTTCGACAAAAATTAAATATTTTTTTCAAATTATAACGTAAGATGGAGTATAATATATATTCTTTTCTTCAAAATTGAATACTTAATTATATATATTTTTTATATTTTTATATTCAATCAATTAAAAAAAGATTTAGCTTTCATAAGCAGATGAAGAGCAGATCCAGAGCTATAGACATAACCCTATAGAATATGATTCTATAAAGTTATGTTGAAACGATTTGCGTTAACACAAAATGATATTTTAATTAACTTTTGTTAGATGTTTTGGAAATTGCAAATCATTTTAGTTAAAATCGCTGATATGTACATATATAAATTGTGAAATACCCCGAAACAAATTTCTAAGTTAATCATTATCATTTTTGATAATCTAATTTTTAATTTTATTTCACAAAGAATTCCCAGGGGCAATTCCCTATTTTTTTTTTCTTTATTTCCAACTTATTATAAATCCACTTGAACACCTACACAAATTTCAATCATTAACTAACTAAGCAATTTAGTTAAAATTTTTGATATTGTTTTTCTATTGGCTTTTTGGTTTTATGTTAAATATTCGTTATCTTAAAGTTTAATCGCTTTGAAGTTGTTGGTTTTGTTGTTATTATTGTGGTGGAGTCTTCCGTCATATGCTCTATCTCTTTGTGGCACTCTGCCCCCGACCTTTTCCTTGACTCCTCTGCCACCTATAAAGTGTTTCTTTTGTTTTATTTTTTTTACCCTACACAAAGAAACACACACACAGACAGACAAACGGTAATAAAAGGGTATACACCTTCAAATCAATATATATATATATATATATATGTATATTCCATATGCAAAGTCAAGCCAATTATTAATTTAAATCGACTTTTAATTAGTTTTAGAAGGACAATTTATACGATTGTGAATATGAAATGAATTATTATTGGCAAATATAATCAATTTATGGTATTCTCGAACATTTTTAGTCCTTGCAGTTGCTAGAGTAATGCATTATTAAGATTAACTAAGAATTCTAAACGCTAGATGGCGCCATATACAAATATTTCTGTATTTAAGTTTAACAAAAAACTATTTTAAAGAGGATATTTTAAAGTCGACTTTTTCAACTGAAATTTATAGTTATTTATTTATTTTTGTTTCTGTTTATATATATATATATATATATATATATGTATATCGTGTGTATAGTATATTTTTTTTGTTGCTTGTTTTGCATTTTTTTTGTCTTGTTGTTATTGTTGTTTGTTGTTTTTCAACATTACGGAACTGTTTCTGTTTTTGGTTGCATGCGAATGCTTTGTGTTGGTGTTGTTGTTGCTGGTGTTGTTTCTTGTTTCCATTTTTCATGCAGCGTCGTTTTCATTTTTGCCTTTTTGGCATATAGCGTGTGTGTGTGTGTATATATTTGTGTGTGTTGGTTTTGTTTTTGCAACAGCAGCAGCAAAAGCTACAAAAAAATGCGAGTCCAAAGTCCATAAAACATCACGATGTTGTTGTTGTTGTTGTTGTCGTTGTTCTTGTTGTTGCTGCTGCTGGTTGAATTTTTTTTTTGCTGA
The DNA here is from genome assembly GCA_018903615.1 of Drosophila neocordata. NCBI lineage: Eukaryota > Metazoa > Arthropoda > Insecta > Diptera > Drosophilidae > Drosophila > Drosophila neocordata. Next base: position 2,670,348 of record JAEIGI010000001.1, read on the forward strand.
AAGTGGCAGAGCCACAAGCCAAGGTGAAGCTTCCCCCCTTAGTGGATAGACGATGGCAAGCTGTTGCAGGGGAAAAAGAGGCAATGGAAGGTGGGAAACTGAAGACAGAAGACAAACGTGCAAGAACAACAACAACAACAGCAACAATAATAATAACAACAATAATAATAACAACAATAATAATGGCAACAATACGTAACAACAAAATACGTGCAAAAACGAAACAAAATATATAAAAATAAAGTTAAGAGAATCGGACGCTCTCATATGGCCATAGCTTTTTAAAAAATTGTCCAATTTGGTCATACCCTAACCACAAGAATTTTTGTTTTTGGTTTAAAGAAAGATCAAGAACTTACTAGAGTTAATTGAAAAGATAATTATTTATATATTTATATACTTTTTGCTAAGAAATAAAATGTAATTGAAGAGTATTAAAATTTAACTAAGAAAACTCAATTAATGTTTTCTATTAAAACTCAATTAATTTTTATTCCAATAAGTAAATTTATTACAAAGCTTACACTATAAACCAGTAGGTGAGATCTCTTCTCACTTCTTGTTTATTACTATTAAAATTAAAGCCTTAAAAAATAAAATATTTTAAATTTATAACCAATTGGTCAGGTGTTTATTAAGCTTTGATGTTGAGTTGACTATATCACTGGTTCCTTAGATATATGTTTCATTAAGAGACAAATATACGTTTTAATATCCTTTTGCATAGATTTGAAATCTTTTTTTTTTAAGAACAAATTTCCTGAAGTTTTATTTCTTATTTTGTGTATAAATTCAATCTCTGCTTGGTTAAAAGTTTTCTTTTCTTTTCAATAGATAAATACAATATCTGATTGGTTTAATATCTCAAGCAAAAAGAGGAACTAACAAGCAGTTCATCATCAAAATGTGAAGCAGTGTTTAAGAAGTTCTTGAGGTAACCAGTTGGGAATTACAAGCATTAAAATCAGTATTAGATAAAAAAAAAACATTTCCAAAGATATATGTATGTGTATTATAATAGTTATTATATGTATTATATTATAATGGTTTAATGATTTCGCTCAATTTGCCTAATATAAAAAAATACCATAAATATAATTTAAAAAATAAATTAATAAAAATATCTTTGATAATGTAGTGAAAAATATAAAATTTATCTAAATTATATAATTAATAATTTTAATAGTTCCAAAAATACTTGTTTCATACAATTTGGTTTTTTGAAAGGGTATTATCAAATGGCTTATTTATTTATACAAAATGTAAATTTGAAAAAAAAACTTTACGTTAGTTGTTATTTTACTTTTCTTTTATTATTACATATATATATATATTTTTTTTTTTGGTTTTACTTTTTATCGCCTTTGCTTTCTGGGTAGCTTCTGCACCAATTTCACATGTGCAACATTCTTTATTTTTGTTTTTGTTTCCGCCCTTTTGGCGCCCTTAGTACACAATCTACTGAAACGGTTCTGTCTCCGCTTTTTGGTAAATTGTTTGCCACTTTTGTGCACTCACACAGGATCACACACTTATAAGGAGCAAAACCAAAACAAAAACAAAAACTTTACTGGGAACGGAATGCACGATACAAGCATAATTGCTGCTGCTGCTGCAAAAAATATATTTGTATATATAAAAAATAAAACTATAAAAAAAAAGAATACAGTTAAGCTTTAAGCACTCTTCATGTTCCATTCAGCATCGAGTCAAGAGCACAGGGTAAAGATATTTCTCTCTACAGAATCTACTACACAACAATGCAGAATATAAAATATATATATAAAAAAAAAAAAAAAAAAATACTGAATGAGAAATACTATAAACCATTGATGCTTAAGAGTGACCCCCATGGGGATTTTGGTTGCGCTCAAAATACATAAAAATAAATTAAAGAGAAGAAGCCGCCACCAACGCATCAAGTTTTTAAGTATGCCTTTGGCCTACATATATATATATATATATATATATATATATATATATTATATCTGTGCGAATCATATTATTTATGACATCTAACATTATGAGCCTTAAGGCACCTTTTCACTGATAGAAAATCAGACGGTAATTAAATATAGCAGTTAAATAGTTAGAATCGTTCACTGTAAAAATTGGTAAGGATTAAAGGAGAGACCATGAAATCATGTTTTCTTATAGTCAATGTGGAAATTTCCGGATATAATACAAAGAGCAAAGAAAACTTTTAGCCATTTTCTTAATTGATACTCAGTACTAATATTAATATAAATCCATTCCTTAGGCCACAGAAAATTAATTAAAAATATTTTCTCCTTTTTGTATAAGAGATTTTCAACCTGGTAGGTTATATCCTACTATATGGGTGTTATAAATGCGTACAATAATTTTTGATTAATCAATTTGTTGGCGCACTCATTCATTCAGTCAAAACATTTGTTCATTCATTAAGCGGCTTTAAGGCTAAGGCTGATGCCCTGCCCCGTTCCGCCCAGCTCCGTTTTATTCATTCATAATTTCATCCATCCGCTGCTATGCACATCTTCATTTCAGATTCCGTAACCGAATCTTTGTTGGATTTTGCCATTGTTACTTACTCTACCCTTTGTCTCTCTGTCACTGCTTCTTAGTTTTACCCGTTCTTTCTCCTTTCCTCTGTCGTTTTGTGCGTGTGTGTATGTGTGTAGGAGGAAGCATTTCCCTTTCATGCTTAATTAAGTTGGTCACTTGGCTGAGGCGCTGACGTTGAGTGGGTGACGACAATGACGACGACGACAACGACAACGACGACAGCAAACAATCGCCTCACAATGATGGCGTTAATAATGACGATAATGCCAAAGCTCAACATCATGTTGCTGGTTTTTTTTTAAGATACCCTACAGCTTAACCACCTTAAAAGAGTATATTCGCTAACGTAAAGCTAGAATTTCGATTAGAAAAAGTTCCATATCGATCGATTAGAAAAAGTACCGAAAATAATATTACAGGTCTTTACTTAATAGATCACTTTTATCCTCATTAAAAATAAAAAAACGTCCTTAAAATCGAAATTAATTGTAGAACATGATTAATTGTACAAAGGAATTAATAATATTATAATAATAATTTGCTTTATTATCCAACTTGTTTTAATTCCAAAGTTCCAAACTTTTTCAATTTTATATTATTTTTTTAAAGGATCACCAAAATATGTTATTGATCACTTTTAATCCTTAAAATGAAGAAGATTTTCTAAAAATCTCTCTTCATAAGAATGAGGATAACTCAGGAACATTCTAAATATAATAGGTAACTATAGACACATCTTAGAATAGAAGATTTTTGAATAGAGTTTAAGGCTAAACCGATAAAAAGGAGTGTCTGGGCTATGAAGAACAGAGACAATGAATCATATAGTGAGTGGGTCTTGTGTGGAAAGGGAAGGGAAAGAGTAGAAGTTGTACCAATTGCGTACCACATAAACTAAGTACGTTTACATGGGCGAGGAAGTAAAAATTTTTGCTTTAAACGTGACGGAAATTGAATTTCCGTTTCTTTAAGATGACACTCTACCAGCGAAAGCGAAAGAACGAGAGAGAGAAAGAGAGTAAATGAGAGAGACAGAGAGAGGAACAGCAGTTAAATAACTCTTTGTAAGTGAATGCTTTGCAAAAAGTAGGCGAATGACGCATGCGCAACGACACCAACGCCACAATAACTGACTGAATGACTGACTGACTGACTGACTGACTAACTGAGTCTTTGGTTCATATTGGACTTGGCTTGGCCATTCCGCAATTCATGTCAGGCCATGAAATGATTTGCAATTAAATGCTACCTACAACAAGTTCCGTTCCTTGACTTGCATTATTATGGTTTCTAATTTGCCCAGATTTAACGGTTCGAATCGTGGGTGGGTGGCTTCACTTCATCAACTGTGATTAAAAAAAAAAAAAAAAAGTAATAATAATAATAAAAGTTTTAGTTCAAAATAAAAACAATTTTCTAGCAATTGTTTGTACTTTATGCACTCATTAAATTTTAAATTAAGACAAAAGGAAGTTAAATAACAAATAAAACTGTAGTAAGATATAGACCATTAAATTTTGATACGATCAGTAAGCAAACTACTTGATAGTTTCTATATACCATATAATTATATATACATATATACAACAGATAAATATAGACATTTCTCTTTGACATCGTTGAGATAAAATGATATTTGCAGCGAAAGTTAAGGAAAACCTCTTAGATGGGCGGCACACATTCTCTCTCTCTCTCCCTCTCTGTCTGCTTTTAATTATAAGATATAGCAGGATCATTTTACTATAACATATATATAGATCCAATTCTTTGCTATTCTTATAAGTTTTTTATTAAATTTTTTAAAGTATTCTTAATTGTATCTAAATCTTTTTTCGTCTATTTTTAGTTGAATTAAAAGTATTTCTTTTAAAAATTAAAGTTAATTTAGTAAATTTGCATAAAAAGGAAAGGGATCGTCATGTTTATTTATTACATAACTATGTAACCAATTAGCTGATTAGTTTATTGCTTCAACTAAGTTAAATTCCAGGTAATTCTTAATGCACACACACACACACACACTTATCCGGAGACATTTCCTGTCATTTGTTTTAGTCGTTGTTTGTTGTAATTTTCTTCTACTTTTTTTGTTTTTGTTTTTGCCACACGCAGGTGAATTTTAACTTGCCACGGATATAATTTCCTGGTAAACGGACTTTGTTTGTAAGAGAAATTATTGCAATTGAGTTTATTTTCATAATTTTACACAAATAACTTTTTTATGACCCAATTATGGTGTGTTGAAAGCAGAAAAAAAAAGTAACAACAACATCAACAAAAACCTTCCGCTGTAATCTAACAATGGCGCCGCCACCAACTGCCCCAAAGACCGCCTCATACCTTCGTTTTTTTTTTTCCATATAATTGCAGTTACTTACTATGATGAGGATGATGATGATGATGACGTTGCTCCGTGGTAGTTGTTGATTTTGTATTTTATTTTCTTCTCACCTGCAGCAGCAGCAACAACAACAACAACAACAACAACAATAATAACAATGACGACGACGACGACAATTACCTTTACCTGTGCCCGTAATTTGCAAATTATTTTGTATAGATGGGTGGCACTATGGCCCAAAAGGCTTTGAAGTCCTCCAACCTCATATTTCAATACCACTTTAACCCAAGTTGCTGTTGGTGTTGTTTTTGGCCAACCCCCCCCACGAACCCTCCCACAATTTGGTTGTTTGTTGTGGAAAACATGTGAGAACATTTGCCAACGGCAAAGTTCCTACCAATATCCCGCCCGCCCCCCCCTTCCCCTTCCTCTCTATAACCCATATACCAATAACTTCCGCGGAAATGTTCACCATAAGACTGCCTTAACCCCACCTATCTGCAACGCCCTCAATAACTGCCCTCTACCGTTACACATTCGGTTAGCCGCCAACGGACCTCAAATGTGGTTTTTCTTCATATTTGCTAATGGACACGTGACTTTTGTTTACACTCACGACTCACGCAAAATCATCTATGGAAAGTATTTTGGTTTTAAAGTATAAATGATCTGTCATATGCAATATTTAATTTGTTGTTGTTGTTTTTGTTTTTGTTGATCGTGAGTTTAAAAAAAAAAAAAAAAGTATATATGATTACCATCGCCAGATACAGAGACTGAATCTAAGTTTAAGTTTGGTCTGGGTTGGCTGACTGCTTGGCGCCAGGCGTGAATTTTCTCCATGGCAATTTTTCTTTAACTCTACATATATATACATATATATACTATAACTATACTATACAATACTTTACGTTTCTGTTTTTTTTTTTTTTTATATATATTTTAAGTGGCCCGTGTGCGCCGGCAATAACGAGCCACAGCAGCAAACGGGCGAACTCAGTGGTAAATGAGAGTAAATGCAATAATTGCAAAGTTTATAACATTTACAAAGGGGCCAGTCAGCCAGCCAGCGAGCCAGCCAGCGAACAGCGAAACAGCAATGAAAGGGCAGGCGGGAAATTGCATCCACCGATGACGATGACGATGACGACGAGGCGACCAATCGACCGTCAACCCATTTATTTTTCCATACCATTTTTGCATACAACAAACAATGATGGAGTCAGGGAGAGGGGAAGAGAGAGCTCAAGCTCAGTTGGGTGGCGCCAAGAAAACTGTAATAGAGTGCAAACGAGACGGTATGCAGCAATAAGGGGTAGAGGGATAGCTAGAGGTACCTGGCCTACACTATGCCAATTAGACATTCATCCATCCATAAAAGAGAAAAAAAAATCTGGTAACTACTAACTGAAAGCTAACGGTAAACAGTGACTAGTTGAGTTTGATAATAAATGGATAGATAAATTGTACAATCCCTCAATTAGGTCCCAACGGAATGGGTTTGAAAACTTTTGTGGTTAACTTAAATCTTCCCCCAACCCTTAATACAGGAAGAGAGACAAAGAGAGCGAGAGAGATATTGGTTGATTTTCTTTCTTTCTTTCTTTTTTTATTTTTTACCCCCAACGCCCACACTGCTGTCAAATGCAACGGTAAATTGCCATTCGATATGCAAATGGCAGCCGCATTCACAAAACGCTGCGCTTTTCAATTGCTTTTTCTTCTCTGCATTGAAATCAATTTAACTTTCTGCTCAATGCCAATCATTGACACTACACACACACACACACTGAGATATATAGAGATACATATATACAACCACCAGCTGCCACGCCCATTGTGGTAGCTCTAACATCAGTTCCGGCTAAAAGAATAAGAAAAAACAAAACCAAACAAACAATCAAACGGATCCAAGCGCTTATTTCAAAATTCATTTGTCATTTTGTGACAGGCGAATGAATATTTGAATGTGAACGGGAGGGCGGGGGTAAAAATGAGGGTGAATATGAAGTGCGGTAACAAAGAGTAACAGGCGGGGGGTGTATACACTTATATAGCATTTCATACCCCTCTTCACCTAACCATCCACCAATCATTGCCTAAAGCAAATAAAGCAAAATTCAAATATTCAAAACTTTCGCTTTATCCTCCAATCAGTCATACAAGAGAAAGAAGGAGAGAGAGAAAAAGAGAGAGAGAGAGAGCAATATAAACTGCATTTAAACAAAAATCGAAAGAGATAACTTAGCATACTTGAAGTAACAAATAAAAACTATAAAAATTATCTATTAAATATCAATAAATCTTTTAGCTAAAGACAAATTTAATTCTTTTTTATATTAATTTTATTTCCAAAATTGAATATTGAATTTATATTTTATCATTTATAATAATTCATATTTTGTAAAAGAAACATTTGAGAATGGCAAATTATTGGTTTGCCTAGTTTTACGGGTGCTTCATTTTAACCTTTTTTTTAGTTGACTGCTAATAAAAATTCTTGTTAATAAACAATTTAACCAAACTTATTCACAAATATTTTATATTCTACTTAAAATATTCAAAATTATTAGAAAAATATTAGAAAATTAATTAAACTATTTATGCCATTAACTAAAAGACAATTGATTTCATATAAAAAAAAATCTTAAATCTGATGTTGATCAAATTTAATAATATATATAAATAATAATAAAAAGAATTTCTTAACATTGAAGACAATTTGCAAAGGATTTCTTTTTAGGGTTTTCCTTTTCAAATTTCAACAATAAGCTTTACTGACTTTTCTTCAAAAGCTTCCTTTTGTTATCACACATAGATAACAACAATATAACATACATATCTTCTTGGTCAAGGTAAAATCTGTATGCTTGTCAATAACAATAAAGTTTGTATAACATTTTGGTTGTATAACGATTGTAAATCACTTTATATACTTATATATATATATCTATATATAGATGTTTAATATATAATCGCTCAATTTTAAGCGTCTTTGGCTAAAAATAAGTACCCAAATGCTATATAAAGAAAGAAAAAAAATAAAAAGGATAAGGGGGGCAAAAAAAAACTGTTTTGTGTGACACATTCTTGGCGGGCAAACAGGAAGAGCATGACATAACATAACGGTAATAGGAAAATCATCGATTTCATTTGATTTATTTGCAATGGGGGCCTTTTCTGCCTGCCTTTACCGTCGTTCCTTGTTGTTATTTATTTTTTTGTGTCCAGAGGAGCAAAAGAGCAACCCACCACGAGAGAAGTATCAGCGGCAGCGACGTGTGTGTGCGTGCGGCCAATAAATCTCGGAAATTGTGTCAGAAATATTTTTTGTATTTGTGTGTGTGTGTGGGGCATTTTTTTTTTTCCTTTTTTTGCGTACGCTTTCTGTCACAGGAGGGGCAGCCATATTGAAATTAGAGGCACTTCCGTTTTGGATTTTCAGTGTGTTTTGTGGTTTGGTTTTTGGCTCTTTTGCGTTTCAAATTTTTTTTCTCCTTCTTTCTTTCCTTTCCTTTCCTTTTTTTTTTTTTTGTTATTTGTGTTTGTTTTGGGCTGGGAGGAGGCCATTTGGTAAGCGAAACTAAGTGCCGGAAAGATATGCGTAACAAATGTGAAAAGTCAGCGAGTAAAGGTTAGCGGTGGGCGTTGAAAGTTAGTGGGCAAACGTTAGACGGGTAGTTGTGCTTTAGGCCAGTTGTTGAATTTCGTTGAAGTTTGAATTTTATGTTATTATTTTGTTTAGCTTTTTTGTTAACTCGAAGTTTGCCTCCTGCTAACTATAAATCAATCAAATTGCCAACTAAATATTATTTAATCTGATTTCTAAAATTTATTAAATTTAGTTAATGATTCTTTTTGCTTTGCATAAACAACACATTCTATTTTAAGAACTAAAAACTTCTTTTTTTGCATTTAAAAAATAAAATAATAATGAAAATTGTAGGTTTCCTTAAGAAACATTCATCATTGTTTAAATATAGAAGAAAATTTTGCTGCCTTTTTTTATACCTTTGCAAAAAAGGTATATTAATTTTGGTCAGAAGTTTGCAACGCATAGAAGGAAGCATCTCCGACTATATAAAGTATATATATTCTTGATCAGCACGATGAGCTGAGTTCATTTAGCCCTGTCCGTCTGTCCGTATGTCCGTCTGTTCGTTGTCCGTCTGTCTGGATCAACGCAATCTCCTCCGAGACCCTTAAAGCTACAGAGCTGAAATGCACCTAGGCTTCTTTTTGCTGCAGGCATTGTATATCTCGGAATCATTCCGATCGGATGACTATATCATATAGCTCCCATAGGAACGATCGGTCGTGAATAAGCATTAACCTCAATAACTTTGTTGTTTTCCAACGAAATATTACGAAAGCCGGTATTTCTGAGTTTTATATACTACTTAACATATCCACCAAGTTTTATCAAAATCGGTTGACTATATCATATAGCTCCCATAGGAACGATCGGTCATGAATATGGATTTCGAGCAATAACTTGGTTGTTTTAAAAGCGATTATCACTCAATTTGGCATTTATAAGTTTTATATACTTTCTTACATATCTGGCGAGTTTAATCAAAATCGGGGCACTATATCATATACATAGCTCCTATCAGGAACAATCGGACCAAAAAAAATCTTTTTTTTTACTCGTAAGTTTTTTTTTTTTGGAGCCACGGGCAAGATTAGTTTTATATACTTTCTTATAATTTATATGTAATTGAAAAGAACAGTTTGCAAAGGTATCCGAACTTCGGCGTGGCTGAAGTTAGCCCATCCTTCTAGTTATTATCTATTTTTGAACCTTTTATTAACCAGGGAATACAATTTAAGTTCTTTTTTAAAAGCATTTACATATTAAATGCCATAAAAAGCTGCTTAGAGCAGAAATCTTTTAGAAAAATATAATAAATCCTTTATATTTTCCTAATTATGAAAAGACTTGTTTACTCTTTTTGAAGCTTTATGAATTTAAAGTCATCAAATTAATTGAAATTCGCAAGAAAACTAATATAAAAAAAGAGCTAAGTTATTTCCATTTAATTATTATTTATTAAATGAAACTATATATATTTTAACATTTTTTATAAACTTTTAAGTACTTTAACTTTTAATATATATATATACTTTATATATTTCATATTTCATTTGTTTAATTATTCAAATTTAATTTATTTTCTTTTATATTGTATATAGAACTTGTTTTTTATACTTTAAGTTTTCTCAAAAAGTTTTAAGTCAAAATATCATATTCTCACCAATTATTTGAACATAGATTTTTTTTTTTTTTTTTTTTGTATTAAATTTTGTTTAAAACTTTTTGGTATTTACTTCAGTATATTTATATAGATTATATACATTTACTTGGTAAATCAATATCTTAACTTTTTGCTAAGATATCTAATGGAAAGAGTAAAATTGTAATAAAATCTTTTTTAACCAAATTTACTTCTAAACAAAAGAAAAGTTTAAGTGGCAAAATTTTTGAATAAATCCTTTATATTTTTCTAATTATTAAAAAGACTTGTTTACCCTTTTGAATTTTTATGAATTTAAAGTCATCAAATTAATTAAAATTCGTTTGATTTTTAATAAAATAAAAAGAGATTAAATTTCCATTTAATTATTATTTATTAAATGAATTATTATCTCGATAAAGAAACAAATTAAAGTATTTATTACATATATAACAACGAAATGAAAGAAGTTTTATAAGAAATTGTAAAAAATTGTAAAATTAAGCAAAAATCATTTGATTTGAACTAAATACTAGAAAACCAAAATCTTTTTATATAATTTATAATTTATTATTAATAAGCCGTAATTAAAATGAAAGCCAAAAACAAAATACTCTTACAAGCATTTCATTTAAAGCTTAAATAAAATTGATTTGATTCTTATAAATTTTTTACTATTAAAATTAATAATTAATATTTTAGATAGAGTCTAACTAAAGAAAGCAAATTGTAGAAAATAATAATTGAAACATTTTCTACTAAATATGATGTGTTATATATATATATACAGCTGTGAGCAAAAAAATAGTAGTGCTTTTGACCATTTTAGTTATAGCATCAAAAGTTGTGTTTTTAGGGCTAGACTGAGATTTTCTGGTATGCAAATTATTTATTAGGAGTGTTATTGTTTATTTTATGAACAAAAATAACCACTCCGTCTTGGTTTTTTGAAAAAAAAGAAGATTTTCGAAAATGGTACCAAATTGAGGCGAGCAAAATAATAGTAGTGCATTTTTTTGAAGTTTAAAAAATTTTAAACTAATGAATTTTTTCCCTGGGAAATAATTTTATATTAAAGATTATTAAAATTTAGTAACTTGTCCATTGTTTGCAAGTACGGCTACGCAAAATCGCGGCATGGAGTTAACCTGTACTTGGCACCTATCAGGTGTTATGGCCTTCCATGTACGATGTATAACAGTCCAAGGGTCCTTCTTGGTAGTTGGTTTTGCAGCATCTACTTCCTTCTAAACATCCCACCACAAATTTTTCATCGGGTTCAAATCTAGCGACTGTGGAGTCCACTTTTCTGAGACTACTCCGGACTTCTGGAAAGAAATTTTTGCCAATTTGCTTGTGTATTTGGGGTAAAAGTCTTTCAGAAAAACCCAAGAAAGTGTCATCTCCTTCTCGGAATATGGTAGCATCAGTTTTTATACAATTCGAACGAATACATGTTTGTCCATGATGATTTGGGCCGCAGTACATGGACCCTACACCGTTATTTGAAAAGCAGCCCAACACCATTACACTGCATCCACCGTGGTTGATCGTCTTGGTGGTTGACTGCGGACTATATTCCGTTTTTTTCGGTCGACTATCATACAGACTAGTTCCATTTAATCCAAACATCACAACTTTGGACTCATCTGACCACAGTATGGTTCGACATTTCTCGACAGGCCAATTTAGATAAAATTTCGAGTAGTCAATCCGTTATGACACGTACTCTTGTGAAATAAAGGATGTTTTCCGATGGCTGTAAGCATTTAAATTATTTTCCCTTAACACTTGCCTCTCTGTACAAACACTGGCAGGCACCTCAAGCTCTTCCTGGACGCCCACGGCAGCTTGAAACGGACGAGTCCTTGAGGTTCGCACTATACTTTTTCCTAATTTAGGCGAGATTTTACGCTTTTGGCCACGTATTCCTGCTATATTTTTATTTTTTAAACTATTTCGAATCACTGTTAAGGACAACGTTGGGATATCCTTCACTTCTCTATATGTTTTGCCCCCAGATATGAGGTTTTCAATTTGAATCCTCTTCTTAAGGGCAATGTGTTTACCCCGGCCCAATATAACTTGCAAATGCTGATTTTTTAATGGATCTTATATTGCGAACACCTAGCACATGAAATCGAGTAAAAAAACCAACTTTCTAGCAAAAGTTTGGGATTCCTGCCATGATAGAGTCTTCACTACTATTATTTTGCTCGCGGCAAATTTGGCATTTTTGCGTAAAAATGAATTTGCAACGGCGTAGAGGCACCAAGTGAGAATTTAATGAATTGGACATGTTTTAGACATTTCAAGTAACGGTTCCTAGCAGTTTTATGCAGATCGGAATATTATCTTGCAAATTATAGGAAAAAGTATTGACGTGTCTTGGGCACTACTATTTTTTTGCTCGCAACTGTATATATAGATTCAAGGGTGTCTGGACTTAACTTTGATATTTGTTACATTATAATCAATAATTAATTAATTCGGTCTATGGCAGGAAATACTTTTAAACTTTTGTTGCCACAAAGAATGTTTTAACCCATTGTTAACATTTACTTTTCTTTGATACTTCCTTGTTTTGGTTGCATCAATATTTCATTAAAGACATAAATAATTGATTGAATTCCAAGAACTTTGTGTAAAAACTTTAAACCAACAAACCGCAAGGCCACAGGGACCACAAGGGCCACGCCTTCAATTTACAATCACACTTTCAACGCGTACACACTCACGCACAAACACATACACACACAGAGACACACTTCCATTTCTTTCATCCTTACATCAATGACCAGCATATCCATGGATAGCGTCAGACATATCAGGGTTAAAGTGTTGACAGGCGGACAGTCAAAAAGTGGAGGGGTAGGAGGTGTATGCTAGCCCATCATGATAAAGTCCATTTAAACAATTATTAGTTAAATTAACTGTTAATTTCAATAACCGGCCACAAAATGCATCAACTTTACCAAAATGTGTTTGTGTGTGTGTGCTTTCGATGATGATATATAAGGGTCCTGACCAGGCATCCACACACCACTGCTAATGTGAGAGGGAGAGTGATAAATATCGGTTGGGGTAAGGGTAAGGGTAAGGCGAGATATGTATATAGCATATGGATTCGTTGGCTGACCGAATGTGAGGTTGAAAGCCAAACGCATTATTAATGCGATTATTTGTACAATGCCAAAAATGGAAATGGAAATTCTATTCAACGAGGCGTCACTTGAAAATATGTCCGTGCCCATACATAGTCCCGCATAAAATGCTCTATGGGATTATGGTAGATTGCTCTTGCCATCATATTGCGATGCGACAAGAGAGGTAAACGAAAGAAGAATGGATAAAGGGATGGAGGGAGGGATGGATGGGAGGTAAAACCATGGGTCATCATCATCATCAACCAACATCAACCGACAACCGACAACCGGAATCGATGTATAAAGTATTTTTCCTCGCTTGTTTCCGAGGCAAATTGCAATGGAATACTAATTTACAGATACAAATTGATGCCGACGCGTTGTCTATCGGTTCAAAGTGAACGCAGCGGGCATTCCGTCTCTGAGCTATAACTCCCTTTCACTCTCTTCCCTTTTGCTCACTTATCTTCTTGTCTTTTCTAGGAGGGTTGCCAGTGAAATTTTTCGGGTGTTTTACTTTATTTTTTTTTTTTTTTTTTTTTTTTTTTTGTTTTCTGTTGTTGTTGTTGTTGCTGCTGTTGTTTCTGTTATTTGGTTGAAAATTCGAAAATTACGTGACTGCATTCGAAACGAAAGGCGGCAGCGGCAAGAATTCGTTGGAATGTAGAAATTGGGCTGGCATCTGAGCTGAATTTTAAATGATAAGGCAGGCGGGGACGGGCAGTGGGTAGGCAGGCGGTTGGTTAGGGTTTGGATCGACCTCATACAGAGAGAGGGAGCGAGGGGTAGTTTGGGGTTGGAGAGGTATGTAAGCGCGTGCGAGACGCTCTAATTCAGACAGAAGTAGCCTCAATAAGTCTTTTCGATTGCGACTTGACCGACGACGATATCCTCCAATGTGTCCTGCGTGTCTGGCTCTAGCAGACCAAAAGAAGATACACACAACACACAACACACATACACAGGCACTGACAGAGAGCCAAAGTTAGGGGACTCAAAACAAATCTACGAATACATTTTAGGCAATAACGTTGTTAATTTTTTAAGTTGATAAGGTCAAAGGGTGTTACACTGAAAAAAATCGCGTAATGCAATACAAAAAACATAAATAAAAATGTTGAAAATTTAAATATTCGATTCCCTCTTCTTTTTCGAACAAGTGTAGAATAAATAATTACTAGAAAAAATTCCCTGCATATTTGATACATTGCATGGGGACGACCTTCGCTTTTTTTAAATAATTTTTTTTTCCCCTTTTTTTTCTTTTTTGTTTTATTGTTTTTTTTTTGTTTGTAATACAATATCAAGCCTAAGCCTTTTCATGTTTTTCCCTCATTCCATTTTCACTTACCCCCATACCCTTTCATTTTCTTTTTTTTTATTTTTTGTTTTTCTTATTCTAGTTTTGCCCCATCTAATGCTTTGTAATGACCTCCATTTGTATACAAAATTGTTGACACTTTCATGGCCAGTCCAGACCAGACCAGCCCAGACCAACGTTCTCGTGCGTGCATTTGAAATCCAATGGACACGGTATTTCTATTTGGCATTTGGATGTGGGCTAGTAGAGGAGAAGGAGTAGGTTGGAGGAGTGGGTTGGGGTTTTTAGAAAACTTGAAACTGAAGCTCGAGCTGTCCAGGAGTCGGACAAACAAAGAGGCAAACCGACAGGCCCAGTGAACAGTTTTTCCCCGCCTAATGGAGTTGTAATGAGTGTGAAAATTAATGTCGTCACATTACTCACGCACCCAAAAAAAAAAAAAAAAGAACAGGAACTCAACGGAAGGGTTTTTTTACCGTATTTTTTTTTGGGGTGGGGGGGGTGGGGGTTGTGTGTACATAGAAAAGAAAGCCGAGAAGGAACCAAGGGGCAGCAGTAATGGTTGATGACTCTGTGCTAATATTTACGCTGAACTGGAATTGAAGCACCCGCCGTTAATCAATTGAGAATGGAGTGCAAAGAGTAGGTCAAAAAGGTCTTCCACCATAAGTCTGAGTCATGACACTAAAGTGAAAGATAAGATTATACTATTAACCAAAACGAAAAAAAACTTAAACTGAAAGTCTCTCTAAAGATATTTAGAGATCGCTTAACAAAAATCCAACACAAATCTTTTCTACGAAAGAACGTCTAAAGTATGTAGAAAGAGCAAAAAAAAAAGTAAACGATAAAATGATGAACCTTATGGGACCTTAAAAACGGTTGTACATAAAGTTACAAGGCAATTAGGGATATCCTTATGACAGTTAAGTCTGGAAGTAAGAGAAAACGAAAAAGAAAAAAAACAAAGTAAAAAGAATGTAAAGTGGGAAGAATGACTAATATATGATATATTTGAAAGAGAAGGAGGACGAAAAATAATCTAAAAATCCTGAAAGCTTTTAAATCAAACAAAGAGCTCTTAAAATATAAAATATTAAGTCTATATAAAGCTATATAAATTCATATATATGTATCTTAAATGTGCTATAAATTTATAAAAAACGTTTGATAATTCTCTTTTTTTATATATTTTTGTTTTAGTTTAAGAAATATTTTTTTTTTTTAATTTTCCAAAACAGGAAACAATTTCTATTTGCTCTAAATTATATATAAAATTTAAGGGTTAAATGATAAAATATATATATAACAGATATAAAGGTATATTAAAGCCAAATAATTTAGCCACTTTATTTTTTAAGCTTTCAACTTTTTATTTGCCAATTTGTCCCATAGTACTTCCTTTCCCATATCAAAGTAAAAAAAAAAAATGAAAATATTGTTACCTTCAAGTGAAGTCAAACAACTTTTTGATTTATTTACACATTTGTTGAAGACCCAAAAGACAGACAGCGTTAAATATTTGTATTTTATTTCATTTCATCGCATTTCAGAGGTTTTTTTTCTACCTTTTGGTTCTTTTTTTTTTTGTTTCTTTTTTTTTGGCGATTGTAAATCACAGAGTCTTGGTGTAAGACAGTGAAGAGCAGTAGCAGTAACAGTAGCAGTTTGTAGATGCAAGATATATACATATCATCAGTTAGGTATCGTATATACATACACACATACATATATACATACTTATACACATTCCGGCATACATTATAGTCAAAAGGAAGGCATTAACCTGCAGCACGTAAAATTCATCTTATGTACAGATACACTGACTACCAAAAAAAAAAAAATACGAGATACGATACCATGCCAACCAGCCAGACCAAGATGTGAGATGCGACACGTTGCGATTAGATGCCGGAGCAACTAACTGAAGAACTGGAGACATACATATATATGCATACATATATTGTGTAATTGTTGTTTCTGTGTTTTGTTTTGGTCTTTTTTTTTTTTTTTCTTGCTAAGTAAATACTTAAACTCTTAAGCAATCTAAAAAAGAAGATGCGACACAGCAACAACATTAAAACAAAATAACACAGAAAGCAAAAAAAAAATAAAAACCCATTCTCAAATATTTGCAAAACTCGCAACTCGATTGTGATTCATAAACATTTTCTGCGAACTTCCAAGGTGTTCTCTTGATTGTTTTTGTTTTTTTTTGTTTTTTTATTATGCCGTTGACGTTGCCGTTTCCCTGCCTCTGGTAATTCTTCATTATTATTTGTCAGTCATTATTGTTGATTTCGCTATTGTTGTCTATTTGGTGATTTTATTTTTAAGATAATGCCGTGTGCGCGCCTTTTATAAATAAACTGCATAGCGATAAAAATAGAATAGCAAAACAGCAACAATAACAACAACAAAAACGCAAACTGCAAACAACAGAATGAAAGAGAAAAAAACAACAACAACAACAACAATAACAAAAAAAACTATGCCATTGTCGTAATGAATAATTTTTGCAAAAATATTTTCAACCCACACGCGACTAGCTACAACTATACACACTTACTTGAAGAGTCTCAACGACAGCCACAACGTCAACAGAAATCATCATCATTATCATTGTTATTATTATTATTATTATTATTATCATCATTATCATTATAATCATCATTATCATTAACATTAACAGAAACAGCACTAAGAAGTTGCCCTGGGGTCTGCTATTTTTATATCTGTTTCAATACCCTAAGAGCTATGATCTAAAAAAACAAAGAGTATATTAATGGCAATTGAAATTTTGTCTTAAAATTGCCTTTGATTGAGGATTTTTAATTTTTTAGCAATTTTTTAACCATTTTAAAAACTTTAATAGTTACTATTAAGTATATAGTCTTAATCTATTATCTTATAATTAAAAGTTAACTTTCAGCTAAGTCAATTGCTTTTTCAATGCATCGGGGTCACCATTTAAATAATTTATGCTAATTTAACTATTTTTAGACAATTTGAAGACTCAATCAAACTATTTGTACTTAAGATATCGTGTAGTCGCCCCCTCTTTGCACCCTTTTCTCATCTTGAATGCTTTTCGTTATACGTTCTGAATTCGAAAATAGTTCTCGGGGGTTTTGTTTTTTTTTTTTTTTTGTTTTTGGTCTAAAAATAATCCCTGAACTGGTTAAATATATGTACATAATTGCACAACAAAAGCTTCAGTTTAAAACTTGTAGATCAGAAGTAGCAGTAGCAGAAGCAGCAGTTGTAGTCTTTAATATCATCTTATTGCCATTTGCCTCAATCTCATCATCGGAATGACCTCGAGAATATGTTGAAGCTTTCAGCAAATAGCCATCTAATCTGAGTTGCTTTTGGCTTTCCTTGCATTCTAAGCTTGTTCGCTTGCTTTTTCCTTTATGTTTTGCGGTTGCTTTTCCTTTTTCTTTTTTTTTTTTTTTTGTTTTTGTTGGTGTGGTTTTGGTTTCCATTTTTCCTTTCAGTTTTTTTTTTATTTTTTGAATTTGTTTTTTTTATACCCTGTTTTTTTTTTTTTGCCTTCTTTGGCCAGACTTTTCACGTCCAGTACGTGCTTGCTTTTAGTAGAGTGTAGGCCCCATTATTGATAATACCCATAGGCTAAAAATAAACCCACAATATGTTTTGAGCCAATTTGATGCCAAGTTCAAATAAACCCTGACCCTACCTACACACACACACACACACACACACATGCACACTCCACTGAATCGCTCCCTCTGACCCTGATGTTGTCGCTCGCTATGTTTCTTCTGCTCTTCTCCTCCTTTTTTTTATATTTTTTTGTGGAATCTGGATACTTAACATGCAGCGCAAAAGCTGGCTGGTTAGCTGGCGCCCACACACAAAGACGCACATACAACTATATACACACACACACACATCCATTACAGATGGTATAGCAATGGGCGGCGAATTATCAGCTGATTTAGTGTCGGGTCAGTTGGCAGTAAAATTCCACACTTTTCTCTTTACAATTTCACACACAGACCGACAGACAGACAAGAAAGGAGACTGCGACGATGAAAGACGACGACGAGGAACTAGAAAACTAAGAGGGGGGTAAAAGAAGAAGGAAGGGGGGGAGTAGTGCGAGTGTGAGAGTGGAATGTGACATCCAATTGACACGAAAGTTCAGCGTAAATATTTGCTCAGATTAAACTGAAAGAAGCCACATACACAGGGACAGAAAGAAAGAGAGAGAGAGAGAGACGAGGAGGCTAACTGTGGGAGGAGACAAGACACCCATAAATTCCATTCGGTCGGTCATTCTCACTCACTCGGTTTGTCGTTTAATGACAAAGAATGGGACAAAAAAAAAAAATATATATATATATATATATGAAAAAAAAAGACAATTTGTGAATTTCGCGACAAACAAATGGAGACATCGCGGCCAGACTCCAATTGCCCAAGCGACAGATGACCACTTGGATGCTTGGCTGCTTGCTATTTGCTGGATTTCTGTTGCATGGAGGATGACTTTTAATGGGCGTCTAAACATATGCAGATTTCTCGAGCATTCTAGTAAAATGAATGCATTCCCATTCATTCGTTTATTCATTCATTCCAATAAACATATGAACAAAGTATGTAATATATATATAGACAGAGAATGCATCTATCCATCGGGTCAAATGTCTGTCAAAAATGCATTCGTAATGTATGCAAAAGGATTATGGTAAAAGTAAAAAAAATATGCAAAAAAAAAATGTTACCATAATTCATACAATTCAAATATAATATTCAAAATATTTTTATCATTAATATCTATTTATTTATTTTTTATTTTATATCAGAATTAATAAATATTTAATATTTATTAATTAATATAAAATTAAAAAATATTTTTTTTGCAGTTAGAAATTGTACTCTAAAACCATAAAGTATTCTTCCTTTCCAAGTTAAGACAATTTATTTATAACTAATTTAAAAAATAAATTAAATTTGCTATCATTTTAATAATTTATGTTTTTTGAATTTTTCTCAAATGTTTAGTTTTATATTATATATCTAATCTGAACATATAGCAATTTTCTCCAAGTTTACTGAAATGTTTTGATTTATTATATATTTAATCCTGACTTTATTTTACTATAATGTTTTTTTATAGAAATTATAGCTAAGTTAATGTTTGAACTCTAGTAAGTATTTTTTTCTTATAATCTCCTTGTCTACCATTAATATTAAGTATGCAATCCTTTCCATTAAGATGTTTCAAATAACTCGGAATATTTGCCCAAAACTAATAATCATCTAAAGGAATTCTTAAAGACTTGACTTAAGACATTTGAAAAGCCTTTATACTGCTTTTTTATTTCGGATTGGTTTACATTTTAGTAAATATATAAAAAATATAGGTAATATTAGTAAGATATATATTTAAATCGATATCTAAATGGATTACATAATGTTTATTTATTATGTCATTTGATATGTTTTGCATTCTCTGAATTGTCCTTACATTGTACAAGTTTAAGATTTATAATTCACCCTGTAATCTGCTTTAGCTAATTGCAAGACCAAAACTCAATTAACATTCATATGGCATTAGGTAGAATATGTCAGTTTATCGCACCCATATAATACAGTTGGGGATCACTATCATGATGTTTGTCATTATCATTAAGTTTTACTATAAATTGCATTCCATTCTGCTTAAAGAACAACATTATCAGTCATTCTATTTCGGTTCTGATGATGTGAGAGAGAGAATTTTTTATTTTTTTTATTTTCATGTTTTTGTTTTCTATTTTGCTCTTAACTCGGCTCTATTTGAGATAGAAGGCGGCGTAGGCGGGTAATTCCATGGCGTCATACCGTTACCGATTTCGAAATCAAAACTAAAACAGAGAAATGACTTCACTGCACAAGCAGCAGGCAAGCGGCACGTGCCACACACATACACACACACACACACACACATACTCACAATAAGCCCAACCGACCGAGTCTCTCATAATTTATATGGAAATAATGGAGAGATTGCAAACACCAGCCACCAAAAAAAAACATAAAAAAAAAAAAAATGAAAAAAAGCAACTATAACAAATTAACTGATAATGTCAATTGGAATTTATCCACAAAAGAAACATAATATCTTGAAATGTAAAAGAGAAAAAACATTCAAAAAAATCACAATTTTACGAATTTTTTAATCAAATTTTAATTGTTTTAATGGCGGGATAGAAATTTCTTTAAAAAAAATCAAAAAAATTATAATTGCAAGTGTAAAAATATTTATCAAGTTTATTCCATTGGGGAATTTGATCAATTTACACGATTATATTTTAGTCTCAAGTGTGTTTAAATACTTTTGTATAATAGTTTTTGCTATTAAATTAAACAATTTCATTTGTAGTTCAATTTTCTTGATCTAGGCAAATATTTGTTTGGTCAAAGACAAAAATGAAAAATAAATGATAAAGTCAAAAGCAAAAGAAAAAAAAAAAAAAAAAAAAAAACACAAAATACATTGAGTAATAACTTTTTAATAGCCAAAGAGACTAATTGATATGAATGATTCATGTTGCATGAATGCTACAACAACAACAAGAACAAAAACAAGTGAAATACTATAAAATACAGTGAATACAAAAAACGAAAAGAAAAACACAGAAACTATGCAGATTGAGTCGAAATTTTAATTGGCCACACGAGTAAGACATAAAACAAAAGAAATAACAACAACAACAACAACAATAACAACAACAATATAGTAGAGAATTTGAATATTTGTTGAACGAATGAAATTTTAGCCAACAATTTGGATGTTTTGCATGAAAAGCGAAAGGCGATTGCATGATAAGGTTAGCCACTTCAGTTCTCTCTTCTTCTTCTTCTTGTTTTTCTTTTTCTTCTGTTAACCACTTGCCCTCACCCCTTTGTACCCACTCTCAAAGTGGTCACGCCAATGCACAATTTCACTGAGTTCCCCCTTTTTGTTTTCCCCTTCCCTCCTTTAGCGCTCACACAGCACCACGGTTCGGCTAACCTCTTTTGAACACTGCTGCAGTCGACGAATTAATTATCTTCAATTCATTCATTAAGAAAATGTGGGTGGTTGGGTGTGTAGTGCCAGCGGTGAGGTAAGAGAAGGATGAGTTAGGGTATTGGTTAGTGGGTGCGGAAGGGGTGATGTGGAGTAGAGGAAGGCCTGATAATGAATGCACACACTTGCACGACACAGTCATAGTGGCATTTTTTTTTTTTTTTTTTTTTGTATCTCATAGTACGCTAGCTGTGCGCCAGTTGTATCTCATAGTACTCTCACAGTATGCCTCGTATCTGCGCAATGAATGAAACAACAACAAAGTGAAAAAAAAAAAAAAAATAAAAAGAAAAATGAAATGAAATGAAAATGAAGGAATAACGATGATAAAGGGGATGGGTGTGAGGTACTATGAGGAAAAGAGAGTCGACTCTAAGTGGGTGTGAGTGTATTCATTTTGGGGTCGGGCAGGTTTTTGTTGCTTTATTTTTTTGTTGTTTTTTTGCCGCGTCCGTTGCCGTCGTCACGAGATGCCGGGGAACATTGCGACGATGATGGTGGGACAGGTCGCATAATAAATTATTCGCGTGACCAAATAATTTGCGTTTGGGGAATTTTGCAAATGTCAGAAAGAAAAAACACACAAACACACACACACACACGCATACATACATATAAACTTATCTATGAATGCATATACAAAAGGAAAATGTTTTATACAACTAGCAAAAATAATATTCTCAAAATTCAAAAGATATTAAATGAATGCATTTCAAGCAAATGATAAATTATCTAACAAATCTTAATAAATTAATTAAATATTTTAAATTTTTATAGAAAAGTATATAACAAAACAAGCAGTTGCATCTGGACTTAAACATTATAATTTATGAAATATTATTGAGTGATATAATTTTATAAAGAAAGATGATTCAGAATTAAAAGAAAAGTCTTAAAATTTTAAAAATTTTTTAAAAAGTAAAATTTTATAGAGACAATTTTTCTTTATTAACTTTATCTATAAATGATTTCCGCTTCAGAAAACCTCTCAAATATGTTATAAATAATTTGCTTTTGGCTATTTAATATTTTTAATATTAGATTTTTAATATTTAATCTAAACTTAAATACAATTAATCATTAGCGGAAGTTTAAAACATTATATAATACATAAATTTATAAATATATATAAAAGATTTAAGAAAGATTTGAAAATTTTTAGCTAATATATTACATTTTTTATATATTTAATTTTATCGGGTTTTTTTATTCAATCAAATTGTATTTTTATGAAATTTTTTTATTTTTTGTGTATGGGATAAGCATAAAAAATTGTTTCTAAAATATATTTTATTTTTTTAATGCAAATTTGGGTAACAAAAAAAATCTCAGAAAACAAACATTTGCATCTTCATCAAAATTGAAATATATTTTAAATTAGTAAAATATAATTTTGCTATAAAATAATAAAATTTCAAAGACAAAAACAAATATTAACATGTCTAGTGACTATGAAAAGCACTTTAAAAAATATAAAAAAAAAATACATTATAAATAAATAAGGATAAAAATGGATATGGTATCAGTTTTTGAAATTAAAAATAAATAAAAGTTAATATAATTAATTAATTTACTACTAATAATTGATATATGCGACAAAACAATAACTAAACTAAGACAAAAAGAAAAGGATTCTCCAAAACTAAATAAAGCATTTGAAATATATATAAAAATTGATCAATTTAATACATAAATCATATATATATGTATCTCATAAAAAAAAAGAAAATTTTGTTAAAATAATTACTTAAGATTTATTAAATATTTCTCTTTGATAAAAGACAAGATGACTTTCCTACAGTCCAGCCTAATGCCCCCCATCCGTAATCGAAATACGAATACGGGGTACCTAAATGTCATTGAACATAATCGATGAAAGGGAATTGTTTTCAGTTTTCTGACTTTTCAAATTCTTGGTATATTTGTTGTTTATCGCAGCCCATGAATACTTTGAACTTTGCCTAAAGATGTTTCATTCTTTTCGTTATTTTTGTTTTTTTGGCAGAGTTCAGCGACCAAATGATAATGGAATCAAAACTTGATATGGTTGTAATATATTCTATATGGTAACCAATGAGCATGGAGAAAGAGAGTTAGAGTGGGTGACGGGGCTATGTATATGATATCATCCACTAATTGTGATATCTTGAAAGAATATTTGTTTTAGTTTGCCTTTATGGATTTATGTCATTTCTGTGTTTGCTTTACTATATATTTTCTTTTGCCTGTTTTTTTTGTTTTTTTTTTTTTGCAGTCTTCCAACTAATTGTGACTTAAGATTTTCTGATGAAATGTTTAAATAAAGATTAAAGTACAAGTAACGAATTAAGTAGAATTATTAAACAACAAAATTTTATTTATTTTTTGACTTTAAATATTTTGTTCATCTCTAAGCATAAATATTACAAAATTTAACTTTATATTTTTTATTTTTATTTTTTTTTTTTTTTTTGGCATAAAAGGAAATGCAACTTTAACCACATTTGCGGAAGAAGGTGCAAAAAAAAAAAAGGGGAAAGGGTGAAAAACAAACTTGTAAAATATTAAGTATACGTAAAGTATGAACATTTTTGTGTAAGTAATATAGTTTACGTATTTTTTTGTTTTGTTTTGTTTTTCGGGGGCAGGCAAAATGTCTTGCAAATTGACTTTAAGCACGCATATTTAGAATTCAACTAGCATGCCACAAATTGTGGTATAAAAAAAAGGCGTACGCCTGTCATTAAATTTTTGCGCCATCAACGGCAACAACATGGAGGGTAAGAGCAACTAGCAGCAATTGCACCAGCAGCAGCAGCAACAGCAACAGCAACAGCAACAACAACAGCAACGACAATGCTGATAACTAAGTCACTTGTTTGTGTCTATCCTACGACTTTGCCTTCTTCTTGCTATCCCTTGCTCTCTGTCATTCCCCCATTGTCAGCCATGCAATAAAGAGGGAGGGGGGGGTTGAGTGGTAGAAGGAGGGGGGCGTGCACTGAGGCGGTGGCTTGCCACACATGACATTTTATTATTACAAAATAAGCATTTACGCGACGCGTATGACAGTTAATAATGCAAACAACAGCAGCGGCAACAGCAGCAGCAGCAACAACAATAGCAACAACAACAGCAGCAGCTACAACAGAATGCAAAAATTCCCACAACATCCGGTTCAGAGCAGAAAAACCAACAGCAGCAGCAGCAACAACAACACCAACATCAACAAAAACGGCAAAACCGAGGCGGCATTAAAAAAATAACAACAAAAAACAACACAGAGGAAAACAACAAAAAGAAAAAAAAAAAGAAGAAGAAAAACGGAACAAATAAGTAAACGCAATCCAACGAATGGCACAAACATTGCATACAGTGGTACAAAACTAATTAGAAAAGCAAATTTATATTGCAATTGTGTGTGACAGTGTCACAAATGGCAAATACACTTAAAAGTGATCAATTTGAAAGAGATTTTTCTAATCTAATATAAATATTTTAATATTTAAAAAAAGATTTCAAGACTTAACTATATGAAAATTGAAAGAATATTTGTTGTAGTTTGGTATTTCAAAATTTAAATATATATATATTATATGATATAGCTATAGAAAGATTCGATTCCAAAAGATTTCTTTTGTTTTTTTTTTTTTTTTCTTTTGACCACTGTGTGCCTGTGTTTGGTAGGCGGACATAGCCCATGCGCTGCTGCTGCTGCTGCGGCTGTTGCTGGAGTTGTTGTTGTTGTTTTTGTTACTCCGCCTGCGTGAGTGGCGGATATGCATATGGATGGCAAATGTTGTAGATGTGGATCGGAGGCAGACGCCATCGGCATTGGCATCGGCATCGGCATCGCCACCGCCAATTTCTGTGAGTCAGCGTCCATGGAATGTGAATGGCATACAAATGTCGCATATATGCGGATGCCGACCGGTTCCGCCAGGCCACAACTGAAAACCAAAATAAAACATATAACAACAACAACAACACCAATTGATATCGCCAGCGTTATATATATATATACATGTATATATGTAAGTAGTTGTTGTTGTTGTTGTCGTTGTCGTTGTCGTCGCTGTTGCATCGCAGGCCAATGCAAACAAGTTGTTGGAGTTGGGCAAAGTGACGGTTGTGGCAATGCAGCAGCACCACCACCACCACCACCACTAGCATAAAGAGGCGGTGGTGGAAGAGGAGAATATATATATATAGTCAGAGTTGGAGGTGTAAACCCGCTATTAGCCGGCTGACTGAAGTGGCTTTTCCGCTGCATTCTGCCTTCCGCCGGTTTTGGGCATCGCCAACAACAGCCGGCAGCAACAAGTTTTGTTGTCTCTGTAATCAAGTGACAAAAGCAAATAAATAGAAGCAGTTCGAGAGATGGACTATAATACATTGGGCGATTTTTATGTCGAGATACGGAGATACCAAGATCTCAATGCACAAACTCAAATAAAAACCAAATACGTTATACCATTTCTTTTATTGTTTTTCCTGTTTCAAGAAAAAATAAAAATAAAAATATTTGAAATATTTATATGTTTTTTTGATGAGGAACTTTTCACCTTGTCTGCATATGGCAAATGATTCCATCATAATGAAATTCCTAAATAGAAAAGACAAATGGCAAATGATTCAACTTGTATGAAATATGTTTTCTTCATTAAATGTTAAAAAAAAATCTTGAATCTACATAGCATTGGCAATACTGAAAAAAGGTGTTAAATAAAGTAATTAAAATAATAATTCTATGTAGACATAATGTCAAGCAAAGTACTAAGAGTAATTCTTAAAAATTATAATATTAAATTATAATATTAATATAAATTTAAAAAATTTAATAATATATATACAAATATTAAACATTTATTAACTCTGTTTCTTTCTTTTTTTTTTTGCCTCAATATATATTAATGTCAATTCATCTGATTATTTCAATCACTTTTTAATTGTTTCATTTAAAATTTATTGCTTGTTCCATATATTATTTTTGTTCTTTTTTCTTTTTTTTTTCTGTTTTATCTGCGGACTTCATTTATTTTCTGACCATTTTCATCGCCTCCACGTGTCTGTAAGTGGGCAAAAACAATCAACACTCTGAACCGAAACCTTCATTTCATTTCTATGGTTTTATTTTTATACCTTTGCAAAAAAGGTATATTAATTTTGGTCAGAAGTTTGCAACGCATAGAAGGAAGCATCTCCGACTATATAAAGTATATATATTCTTGATCAGGACGATGAGCTGAGTTCATTTAGCCCTGTCCGTCTGTCCGTATGTCCGTCTGTCTGTCTGTCCGTCTGTCCGTCTGTCCGTCCGTCCGTCTGTCCGTCTGTCTGGATCAACGCAATCTCCTCCGAGACCCTTAAAGCTACAGAGCTGAAATTTTGCACCAAGGCTTCTTTTTGCTGCAGGCATTGTATATCTCGGAATCATTCCGATCGGATGACTATATCATATAGCTCCCATAGGAACGATCGGTCGTGAATAAGCTTTAACCTCAATAACTTTGTTGTTTTCCAACGAAATATTACGAAAGCCGGTATTTGTGAGTTTTATATACTTCTTAACATATCCACCAAGTTTTATCAAAATCGGTTGACTATATCATATAGCTCCCATAGGAACGATCGGTCATGAACATGGATTTCGAGCAATAACTTGATTGTTTTAAAAGCGATTATTACAAAATTTGGTATTTATGAGTTTTATATACTGTCTAACATATCTGGAAAGTTTTATCAGAATCGGTGCACTATATCATATAGCTCCCATAGGAGCGATCGGCCAAATAATTGGTTTTAGATGCAAATCTTGGTTATTTTAACAGCGATTCATTCAAAATTTGGTATATGTAAGTTTGGTATATATAAAAATGTGTCTGTTGAGTTTTAACAGAATCGGCCGACTATATGATATAGCACCTATAGGAAAAATCGGACCAAAAAAAAAAAATTTTTTTTTACTCGTAATTTTTTTTTTTAAGAGCCACGGACATGATTAGTTTTATATACTTTCTTATAATTCTGGTAATTTATGTATATGTAATTGAAAAGAACAGTTTGCAAAGGTATCCGAACTTCGGCGTGGCCGAAGTTAGCCCATCCTTCTAGTTTTTTTTTGCTTTTAGCTAAAACAATAAAGACAAATTTGTAAAATCCATTTACAGCGCTCATCAATCTTTTTTTTTTTTTTTTTTGTTTTACTATTCAACTTACTTTCGCCTCCCCCCTCTTGGCCCTAGATCGTTTGCTGTTGGGCAGAAGCATAAAAAAAAAAAAAAGAGTTAATGATCTGTCCCCACTAAATAATCATTAATGAGTTTAAGTTGAAAAAAAAAAAGTTCATTCAATGATCGGATATGTGGTTTGTTGTTATTATTGTAGCTATTATTATTATTGTTGTTGTTGTTGTTGTTGTTGCTGCTGGTGTTCCTATTGAAGCATTCGCATTCCTTTGAATTTAGTCATTTTGGCATTCAATAAAAGGAATGTTGAGAATTTATGACCTTTTCAACTGCATTGGAATGCAGTTTTATGACTAGGAGAGAAAAAAAACAAACAAAAACACCTGTTGACCCAAAAAAAAAAAAAAACAAGCAATGGAAAAGAAAAAAAATACAGAGAGAGAGAGAGAGAGAGAAAGAGAGATAGTGAAAAAGATACATAAATCTTTAACTGCAGATATTTGATCATTAAAATGTGTCATATACAAATAAACAATATAAATATCAGAGAAAAAATGATCGATCTCAATTGCTTTTGATTTGACCCAGTTTGTTTGAAAAGTGGATGACATGTAATTATTGAAAGCTCTTTGAATTGAATTTTGAAGTGAAGTGAATCGTTAAGAATCTGCTAAAATAGAAAGAGTGTAGAAGGGGAAACGAGAATTTTTTTGTAAAGTATAAAATTTTAATAAATCGTGGATTATATTTAGGGAATTATAATTTTAAAGCTTTTATATGCATTTGCAAAATCGGATTCTACGAAGAATTCTATGTCTCCAAAAGTAATTCACAGTCTCCGCTAAGAAAAATCAAACTTTCAGGACTAGGTTTTTAGCGGTTTTTTAACTATTAAAGGTATTTTAAAAAAGTTACTTATCCTTATAAACTATATATTTATTGTATTATATTATTTAACTTTTCATTTAAATAATTCAGTATATTATTTTATGTAGAAATCGTTTGTAACTCTTTAATTGCAAAATTTACTATCATAAAACTTCTTTTTTATACCTTTGCAAAAAAGGTATATTAATTTTGGTCAGAAGTTTGCAACGCATAGAAGGAAGCATCTCCGACTATATAAAGTATATATATTCTGGATCAGCACGATAAGCTGAGTTGATATAGCCATGTCCGTCTGTCTGTCCGTCTGTCTGTCTGTCTGTCTGTCTGTCTGTCTGTCTGTCCGTCTGGATCAACGCAATCTCCTCCGAGACCCTTAAAGCTACAGAGCTGAAATTTTGCACCTACTCTTCTTTTTGCTGCAGGCATTGTATATCTCGGAATCATTCCGATCGGATGACTATATTATATAGCTCCCAAGGAACGATCGGTCGTGAATAAGCTTTAACCTCAATAACTTTGTTGTTTTCTAACGAAATATTACGAAAGCCGGTATTTGTGAGTTTTATATACTTCTTAACATATCCACCAAGTTTTATCAAAATCGGTTGACTATATCATATAGCTCCCATAGGAACGATCGGTCATGAATATGGATTTCGAGCAATAACTTGGTTGTTTTAAAAGCGATTATTACAAAATTTGGTATTTATGAGTTTTATATACTTTCGAACATATCTGTTAAGTTTTATCAGAATCAGTTCACTATATCCTATAGCTCCCATAGGAACAATCGGACCAAAAAAATTTTTTGTATTAAAAAGTTTGCAAAGGTATTCAAACTTCGGCATGGCCGAAGTTAGCCCATCCTTCTAGTTTTTTTTTATTTCTATCTTCTTTTATACTTTGAAACCTAAATCTATTGTTTAATATAATACCTATACATTTTTAAATATTTCTATTTGCCAGGCTCTTATCAAGTATAACAAGGGATTACTTATTTTAGATATTTTTAATATCCATTAAGTATTATCTTCAAGTTATTTAATATATTTGGAGTTTTATCAAAAATATGCAGAAACTTTTAAGGATGGATTACTTTTAGTTTTTATTGGGGTCATTGTAATTCCTTTCTATTTTTTTATTATCGTTATAATCTTACTCAAAAAGAATCCTTATATCGTACTTATAGAAAATATTTTCCTATTTTTTACTTTACTTTACTTTATGATAGATCTTAAACTAACTTGATCAAGAGACTATATATCAAAATTCATTTTTATATAAATAAATATTTATAATATTCAAGTATTCAAAGTATTTCTAAGTCTAAATAAATTTAAGATAATATAATTCCGTACCAAGAGATAAGAAACATTTAACTAACTAGATTTCTCTCTTTTAAAGAATTAAAAAAAAAAATTCAAACATATTAATAAATTTTATATAATATGATAAATGATGTTAGATTATAGTTCAAATAATCCCCAAACTAATTTATACAGATTCAATATTGGATCAATTAATCAGCTATTTATATTATATAAAGTCCTCTTTTTAAGTCCTCTTTTAAAAATTATTTAACATAAATAATGAATACTTTATTTTGGTCAGTGTCAAATTGCTTGTATAATGGGTTTTTTTTTTTTTTTTTTTTTTTTTTTTGAATATAATATTTCCATTCCATTGACATATATTCAGCACATATTTGTAAAGACACAAATTATATGAATATGGTCTGGTTATAGTAAACGACCTTTGTCACTCATCAGTTTGCTCCGATCCAGTGATCATACATAGTTGATAATACCGCAACAAAGCGCCCAGTTCCGGACTTGCAATGTGTGTGTGTTTGTTGTGTGTGCTTTTTTTAGTGAATGGGCTGAATACGCGGCTGCTCTCTCTGCTACTGATCCACTGATCCGCTGATGGCGATGCCCGACTTGGATGATGAATGAAGGGGGCTGGGCCAGAGCAGCGGTGGCACCGACAGCGACGACGACGGCAACAGCGGTGACAGCAACTCATTCACAAAAAAAAAAAAAAAAAAAATATAAAAAAAACTCGAAAGAGATAGCCATACAAACAAAACCAAAATATTAATTAGCATTTGACTGTTTGGCCAGGGGCTGACAACTGAAATTTTTGTATTATGGGATAGAGGTGGGGTTTTATGGGATAAGGAGGAAAGTGGAGGGGAAGTGAAGGAGGTAGTATGCTAGTGGTTATTGGTGATGGGTTTTGGGGAGGAATTGAGCGGAGTGGAAGCATAGAATGAGGTCGTTGTCTAATCGACTGTTCACGAATCGCCAACGCCGACGCTAACGCTGACACCGACGTCGTCGCAACGTTAAGCGGATGCCACAAATTTGGGCATGTGTCGCAGTCGCTGTCAATGTTGCGTCGCGTCGCTGCTTCCTTTTGCGATTTTATGAATGAAAGCGTTTTTGGTTTTGCTATTGTTATTGTTGTTGTTGTTGTTGTTATTATTATTGTTGTTACTGCTGCTATAGTTGTTATGTAGTAGAGTAAAGCGCCAACGTAGTTTCCAGTTGTGGCGTTGGCGTTGACGTTGGGGTCGACCGACATTGCCTCGATTTGCCATTGCCATTTATGGGCAAAGTGCAAAATGTATCTGTATCTACCATACATATATCTGTGTTGTGCATACTGTGTATATGTGTGTATGTATGTGCGTGTGTGAGTACTTGAAGCTGTGTAACTTTTAAGTATCTCACAGTAGTATAGATCGTCAGTATGTGGGTTGGGGTTACTCTTCATGTATAGTTAGTAAGTGCCAGTCATTCGTCCGTCTATACCCTAACTCAAGGTAAAGTTAAATAAATAAATGAATAGCATAATTCATTCATTCGTAAATACAAACATATAAGAAACGAATAACTGAATTGGTTTACAATTTTCAAAAAAATTTCAAGATTTACAAAGTTTTCAAATTAACTCACAAGATTTAATTATTTTATAAGCAAATAGTTTTAAAAGTATATAATAAAGTAAATAAATTGATTAAATATATTTTACAATATTTATTATCTTTTTAAATTTAAGTTAAAAACTAACTTTTTATATATGTTTCTTAAGTTTTGAACTGCAATAACTTATTTTTAAAAACTTCATCTTAATTATTTTGCTAATGAAACATAAAAAATTTAAATTTAAAAACTTAATCTTAAATGTTTTGCTATAGGAATATAGTTTTAAATATATTTTAGATTTTAGTGTGAAATATTAAGAAAAATTTAGCAGCTTAAGAAAAGTTTTTAAAATTATTGTTATTAGATTGGTAAATAAGAGATAGCCAAATTAATGAAACTTTAAAGATTTCTTTTAGTATTTCCAAAAATTATATTAATATCTAACAAATTAATTTTTGAGTTTTACCATATAGAATCATAACTTATAGGGATTGGTAACTGTGAAATTTGAGCCATAGTGTTTTTTTTTTTGCCAAATATCTCATTATGTTTTAAAACTTTGCAAATATTTAAGTAAACTCAAAGAAGTCAAGTTTAAATAATTATTGAAATCATTCTTCACTTTTTATGTATTAAAAAAAAAAACACCTTAATAACTTTTTTTCTTATCGTTATAAACATAGTTTCTCGTTGATAACTTATTTTTAATAGTAAATAAGAGTAAATACATAAGCCTTTTATTTCATCTATTGGAAATACTTTTTAAAATAAGCTAAAGTAAATTATTGAATAATCTTTTGTATGTTAAATAAACCCTTCTATGTTAGTAAACTAAAAACAATATAGATAAATCCAAAACAGATATGAATTTGGTATTTTATTATTCAAATACTTTAAAGTAAATACAAATTTAAGAATCGTGAGACAATGACTTCTTGTATAAATCCCACAAACGAAAAGACAATATTTGTTTTTAAATGATGGAAAACAGATCGTTTTTTTTCGTTTTCGTTTTGTTATTCTGTCTTTTATCCCCTAAAAGAATATCTGTCAAAAAGCTTTTTGATCTGCTAAGTGAGAAAGAATCATTTCCCTTTCATTTTATTTGTTTTTTCTGCTATGGGAAAGTGTATTGGTAGTTCTTTATGTTAGATAGGTGTCATTTTGCAATTTGCTTATGTTTACACAATTCGATTGCCATTGCGATTCCGATTCCGAATCCGATTCTATTGTTATTATTGTGTTTTGTATTGTGTAGATACAGTTGGAGTTGCTTATTGTTGTTATTGTCAGTTTTTAGTATGTCATTGCCATATGTATGGAAATATTAGCTGAATGAGATTTTCAATGTGTGTGATTTTCAATATTGCTGGCTATCGTCGTTTGCACCTTCCTTACCTCTAACCCTTCTTCCTGTCCCATACATTGGACAAAAACTCATGTCGCATGTCCAAAATGCAATTCACAAATTTTAGTTAGTTTGTTCTAACTGTGGGTGCTGTATGTTTTGTATGTAAAAAGGTGGTGGGGGTGGATGGGGGCAATTATATCCAAAACGGTATCCGATTGTTTGAATGATGATTGTCCATATGGCAGTCATATCAATTTTACACACACACACACACATTAAGAAAGAGATACATTTACATATACAGATAAACGAAAGCAATTTGAATTCAATTTTTTGGAAGAATATTTGTTGTAATATGTCGTTAGCAAATTTTTAGTTGACAGTTAAATTGTAAAGTTGGTAAATTGACTGGACAATTGGATTGGTATCGAGAAATCGTTTGCCATGATTCAATAGGAAAACAAAAAATAAATAAAAGGAAAACCAAATTAAATTGAATAAACAATGACTAGCTGACTGACTAACGGGCTAACCGATTATATGAATATATATATTTATATATATATATATATATATATATATATAGGTTTATATGTCTGCCACATAGTTTCAATTTCAAACGCGTGTCGATAATTTCAATGGTTTTTATGACTTTTTGTTTCTTTTTTTGTTGTTGTTGGTGTTGTTGTTGTTAGTTTTGGTTCAGTTTGGTTTAACTGCATCAGGTAGAGGTTGTAAATTGCGATTGTTAACTTTTAAATCACATTCGAATTAATGTCAAATCGGACAACAACAGTAACTACAATAACAACAAAAAAAAGAGATTCGATTAAAAAGCATTTCGATAGTCGTTTTGCGGTAGTGGAAAAAACAAATTATATTAAATTATAAAAAAAAAAAAAATAAATAAAAAATGATTTAATGTCAATTGTGGTGAATTAATTAAGTTGTTTATACTGTCAGGTGGGCGGTGGTGACTGTAACAAAGAAAGAAGGGGAAATAAATGCGAAATACTCTATTTGGGCCATTAAATCAAAAAAAAAGAAAAAAATATATTATAGAGGAAATATAACTGATGCCAATTTAAATAGAAAAATTACCAACAATTGAATGTTCCACTCCATAAACATAGTTGAGGCTAAACAAAATTTTAAATGTGATATAGAGAGACCTTTTAAAACTTTATTTCAATTGTGCAATTGTTTAAATTTTTTTAAAATTTGCCAGTCATCACATTTTTATTGTTTTAAATTTTATTACTTAATTAATATATTTATTTTATTTTATTTTATTTTATTTTATTATATATTTATATATTTTAATATTATTTTTATTCATTTTATTATTTATTTTATTTAATCAATTTCTTTTATTATATTTTATATTTTATTTTATTTTTTTACTTTTTTGTTGTTTTTAGTAAAAGTTTTATGATTTATTTACTATATTTATTTATTTCAATTTTTTTTTTTATATATATATATATAAATTTTTTGTTAATTTTTTTTCTGACGCCAATTTTTATTCATTTACTTTTACAAATTTTAAAAAAATATTCTTTTTAATTTTTAATAAAAAATTTTCTTACGCCGATTTTTATTTATTTGTTTTTACAAATTTAAAAAAAAATTTAATTTTTTTCTGACGCCGGATTTTATTCATTTATTTTTACAAATTTTTTAAAATTTTTTTTTAATTTTTAATAATAATTTCTGACGCCGATTTTTACTCTTTTTTTTTCACAAATTTTTATAAAAAATTTAATTTTTTTCTGACTCCGAATTTTATTCATTTCTTTTCACAAATTTTTAAAAAATATTTTTAATTTAAAAATTTTTTTTTTAATTTTTCAAAATTTTTTTAATTTTCAAAATTTTTTTTATTAAATTTCCTAAGTTTATATGCATAATCAAATAATTTAGTTAGATAAATTTAAAATTTTTAAATTATTATAATTTTCATAGGTAAAATATACAAAAGAACTAAAACTTTAATTTCAGAGCTTTTTATATTTGTTATGAATATCGAAATTTTGTGGCAACAAAACTTATAATTGCCACTAGGGTAACTTTGTTGAATCCTTAAAATTGTTCAACGCTTGCAATTGAGAAAATTACCGCCCATGGGTAAAAGCATTGTTCATACCTTTCTTCAAAAGAAACCAGTGCAAAGTTCTGATGAAGCCCATCAAGAAAGATGCCATGAGATGCCATGCAACTGGCAAGTGTACCGTTAGCATCACCAAATGGTGTAATTGAGAATTATTCTTTAAAGATATTTAAGAAATAAGAAGACTAAAAATGTACACACATAAACATGGCAGCTTTGATTTTATGTTCAGTTACGTATGGAATTTAGTTCAATTAAATACATATTTGGTTTTTCTTTTCTTTTTTTTTATCTAAATGCCCAAAAACAAAAAAAAAAAAAAAAAAAAAAGTAGTCTATTGACATTTCCGCTTTCACTCGTACATACCATTTCTTCATTTTTTGCCTTCTCTTTTTCACAACAACACGTCGTATACGCAATAAGTAAGTTGGCGCCTTTGCCGCTTTATCGTTAGCGGAAGCAAACGTTGTCGCACAACAAGTAGAATCTGCATTCCATACTACTTGAGACCCCTTGACAGGCAGGCAGGCAGGCAGGCAGACCGACCAACCTTTTATATGCCTTAAGACCCCAAGCTAAACACCACTAGAAGACACTCTTTCATAAAGTCCACCATAAGGCAATTTGTCATTGGTTTTCATTTGCACATGAAATAGAATCAAAGTCGTTCTCGCATGCCAAAAAAAAAAAAAAAAAAGCATGAGTATGAACACGAGTATCTCTATATCTATAAACAATATAAGACCTTAAATATGTGCAGTATTAAAAAGCAATAAACAAACCTCGAAAGCTCTACAAAATTGGGTACGCCTGCTTTGCTTTCCATGGTGTGGCAGGGGGGGTGTTACGGGTTAGGAGGCATTGTGGTATGGCACGTATTTCCGCAACAGTTGCATTTCGCAAAAACGGCGATAAACAAATTAAAAGCAAAAGACAAAAAGAAAACTAAAACAAGAAGTGAAATGCTCAAAAAATTAAACAAAACAAAACACAAGAAGAGACAAAAATACGACAACAAAAAAAAAAAAAAAAAGAACAGAACAGAAAAATAACATAAAACACGTAAAGAAAACAAGGCTGAAAAAAAAGACGAGAAAAGTGGTAACTAAAGGGGTAGGTGGTGGGGTTGACGGAAATTGTCACTTTGCTGCAGAATGAACACGTGCCGCTGATTAGTTTGTCAAGAAGGCCGCAACTAAAAGCGAGAGCGAGAAAGAGAGAAGCGACTGAGTGATAAAAACAAAATACAAAATACATAGAGATAGAGTCTATGGTTATGGAAATGCGAAAAAAAGAACATATATAGAGAGAGAGAGAGCTAGAGAAAGAGAGCAAGATAGATATGGAGAAAGCGAGACAGAGAAATACTACTCACTCCCCCAACATTTCCGTAACATTGCCCGCTTTTATATTGCGAACGCATCATAAAAATTATTTAACGCTATCGCACATTTGTCATGCCGCGTTGGCTCTTTTGCGTGCCTTTGGCTTTTATTATTGTTGTACTTTGTTTCTCTCTCTCACTCTCGCTCTCTCTCTCTCTCTCTTTCCTACTCACTCTCCCCTTCTTCTTCTTTATCTATCTATCTCTATCTCTCTCTTTCCTATTTCTTCTTTTTTTTTATGATTATTAAATTTCCTCAAATTCTACACTGACGTAAGAGTAATCATAACCAAACACACACACACACACACACAGAAAAACACACTCATACACACTAAGATGTACATATGTTGGTATATGGTAAGTCTCTTCTTTTGTTTTGGTTAGGGTTAGAGAAAAGTTGATTTGATTAGTCTACTAGATTCATTAAGATTAAGACGAAATAACTAACTATATTATTGTCTAAGATGAATAAAATGAAAACTCGTAATGGAATAAGAAGAAATGAAACAATTATCCCTATCTGGTAATCTAGAAAAGCATTTTCTTAGGTGACCAAGTATATATAGAGATTTTTCCTATATTGTTTATTACAAAGTTTCTATTAGTTAGTTCTTGAACTTAAACTAACTTTTGAAACAATTCCATATGATTATTTAAATCGAGAAGACAGTATTATATCTTATAAGAGAGAGCATTTAAAAATTTAAAGAAATATCAATTCAATTACTTATATTAATTACATTTTCAAAATAAATACATTTTATGGTTGTCACATATACCCACACATGTACACTTTCTCCCCCTTAGAAACTTGACATCAGTTTAACTTAACATAAGATGAATCAATTCCATTTCCATTTAAGTTTAAGCTTCTTAAATATAAAATTAAGATTACAAAAATTTAGAAAAAAGTGCAAGAAATAGTAAGGGCAACTATTTCATTTGTAAAGAATAATATCCTTGCCATTAAGCCATAAGTAAGATCTGACTTAAGCCTTATTAGAACAAAACAGAGTTAAAGAAGACTTTCATCTAAGCCATTTGTACTATTTTGTTAACCATCTTCTAGTAAAAAAAAAAAGATTTAAAATCACTTAAGAAATCATAATTTCAATGATGATGCCAAAGAATTTTGATTTTGTAATAAATCTCAATCAAATCAGCAGCTGTTCTATGTAGATATATATACAAAATGAATGAATCACTCATTTGGACTGCAATTCAAAACGAATAATACATTTTTTTTTTTTGTTTTTAAATAAAACACACACGAGCGAAAAAAAACAAACCAAATTTAACCCATTCAAACATTCAAAGCAATCGGAAGAGCCAAAAATAAAAAAAGGCCCAAAAATACATTTACACATACATACACACATACATACATATCTATGTGTATATATCTCAATGTATAGTGTGTATGATTTTTGAAAGAAAAGAAGCAAAAAAAAAAAAAAAATTTTGTATTATTCATTCAAGTGCGCACAACATAATATCACTCATACGCCTCGTGCGGCATTCTTCAAGGCATTCCAACAAACACATCACTCATACGTCATGTAAGACGCGCACGCATTCATTCACTCCCTTCCCGTGTATATCTCATTGTGGGTGCGTAAGAGAGTGTGTGTATGTGTGTGTGTTTTCGTCTATGTTCCCGTATCGTATTTCGCATGACGCTGATCAATAGAAAGCGCCGACAATGACGCCCAATGGAAAACCACTTTTAAATGCAGGAGGTCGACTGTCCAACCAAATGCTCTACTTTTGCCTACCCATTCCCTCTCTCTCTCTACTCTTCTGTTCATTCTACCACTTTCGTTTATCCGCTGGCCATTCAATCTAGACGTCTAGCCATCTGTTGTATTGTGTTGAATGTAAACACACACTCAATTACACACACACACACACACACACATACGCACTCACTCGTGGCCAAACAAATAGATGCACACGCCGCAAAATGCACGCCCACAAGCCAACCATTTCCACCGACCCCCAACCACAACACTATACCACCCGCTACCTCTCTTAGCCTATTTTGCTGGCGCACATTACACTTCCTCCTAGAGTTAGTTGCTGTCTGTTGGCTACAACTTGCCTTAGCCTTCTGTCTGCCCCAATTTTCTTCTTCTGACCGCACGCGCAACATTTTGCTTGCCATATGCAAGACATCAACCGAAGGCACAATGATCGACATTTATACGGATACACTGAGGAAAATTCATGTACATACAAGATCGAATTGCAATTTTAAATAATTTATGCTCTAGGTTATGAAATTCTCTCAGTGTTTGGCAAAGATCGTCTTCATTGATCTTGTGTGTACTGTGTGTGTGTGTGTGTGTATGTGTGGGTGTTGGCAAAAAAAAAAAAAAACCAAAATTCTTCATCATATTTATTGAATGCGCCCGCAGATCGCATTTCACTCCAATTTTAGACTGCATAGCTTACTTTCCTTTTACCCTCTACCCTAAGAGAAGAAGAAAAAAAAAACAACAAGAATTCTCAGTGTCTCTCTCACTCTCTCTTTCTCTCTATTACTCTCTCTCTCTCTCTCTTTCTTGTATCATTTTGGCGATCTTGTTGTTTATGCAAAATTCCATGTCTACAATATCTATACGGGAGGCCGTCGCCCCCTGGTGTCTGGTATCGAATTCTGCTTACCCAATGTACTGACGGACGGACAGACAGATGGACGGACGGACAGATGGATTGGTGGAATTGTTTTTAGCGCGTGTGCAGGTTGTTTGATTTATATATGCTGACTTGTCTACATTTGTATTTTACTTTATTTTTATTTTATTTTTTTTTCGTTTCGCTTGTCGAATTGTTGTGGCCCACACGGCGGCGGCTGCCACAAATGTGCAAATTTGGCAATATCTTTTTGCCATATATGCAATGATCATAAATAAATTTAATATTTTTTTTTTATTTTTGGTTCTGCAAAACAGTGGGGAGTGAGAGTTTAATGCAAAGTACTTAATTTCATACTCTAATGTCCTATAAACAACTGGTTCAAGTTCAAGGGTGAATGAATTTTATAAGAAAACAGAAAAAATATATATATTTATATATATATCACTTTTAAGTGCTTATAATTCATTTCTTTATATAGTATATGTACATAAGTGTCACAAGAAACAAACATAAAAATTCAGAAAAATTAAAAAAAAAAAACAAACAAACAAACCCGTTTCTCATTTGACTAAGCCAAGAATTTAACTAGTTCATTGAACAAGTTAAAGCTGATGAAACGGTATTTAATTGTTACTGTCAAGTCAGAAATACAAAAAAATAAACGAATTATTCTACATTTTCAGTTAACTTGGTAAAAAAAAAATATACAACAATCTAAAAATAAATAAAAAGAATCAAAAAAGTTAACTTCAGGCTTGCCGAATTGACTGCGCTTCTTATATGCCAAAAAACAAACAAAATTCAAATGCTGTTTGTCTCTTTTATAGACCACCTGTTGATATTTTTTGTTGTCAATTTACTATATCTTATTGTTGTCCGATCCGACTGATATTAATACTTCATTTGCCAGATTAATGAAAAACTTTATCTATTCAGTTTCAATCATATAGCTTAAAATTTAAGGTCTATTTCTTGCAAAGAAACAGACAGACGGCCATGGCTTTATCAACTATTAATGCTGATCAGGAATATATACATATACTTTATGGGAACGAAAACGTATATTCTTATGGGTTACAAACATCTAAATAATCTGTAAGGGTGTAATAAATAATAAACATTTAGAAAATTTACAGTTTTTTAGGACTCAATGTTATTTTACGATCTATATATAAATATAATTATATAAATCCTAAAAAAAATATATAAAATATATTTTTACTCATTCGTACTGCAGTAAAGTGAATTATGTATCCATATAAAAAATTTCAATTGTATATGCTTTTAAAGTAAAGGTTTTAAATTGCTAAATAGAAGAACAATCATTTTAAAGCTACAACAGGTGTACCCAAATCGAAATGCATCTACCTCTCTCCCTCACTCGCTCTCAGTCTCTCCTTCTCTCTCTTTCTTATTGCTACTCAATGTGATTTTTCATTTTGCTGTTCAAATTTTCAAGACATGTGTAAAATTTCCATGAAATTGAAAATATATGCTTGAAATTGAGTTCTGGTCTTTGGTCATTGCTCATCTCTCTTGGCCAATTTATGGTGACTCTTTTTGGCAAAAAAAAAAAAAAAAAAAAAAGAAGGAAACAAAAGACCAAAACGGAGAATAAAGAAGCAAAAAAAAAAAAAAAAAAAAAAAAACAGCAGCAAAAAGCTACCCTTTTTGCTCTATTGAATATATGTGTTTTGGGCTTGCTTCTTTTTTTTCTTTTTTCTTTTGGTGTTGTTGGCCGGGTTTGTGCCAAAATTTATGACAGTCGTTTTGAGCATTGTTGTTGTTGTTGCTGCTGCTGTTGCTAGTGTTGTTGTGGCGTGTAAACAAATGCGTTAATAGTTTGCCATTTGTTTTGAGCTACCTTTGCAAACTTTTTCTTCTTGTTTTGTTGCTAATATTGTTGTATTTGTT
Organism: Drosophila neocordata; assembly: GCA_018903615.1. Taxonomy (NCBI): domain Eukaryota; kingdom Metazoa; phylum Arthropoda; class Insecta; order Diptera; family Drosophilidae; genus Drosophila; species Drosophila neocordata. The sequence goes on from JAEIGI010000001.1 coordinate 2,711,415, forward strand.
GTTGCTGTTGTTGTTGTTGTTGTCATTGGTGATGTTGCCTTCCATTTTGGCCTTTTTATTTATTGTTTAATTTTGTTGAGTCGCAATCGCTCGCGCGTTCATCGCTGTTCATTTTCAACAGAGGGCCACGTGCCGCAAATAAATATTCTATTGACCCCAAAGTGAATATTGACAAAAGCTGAGAGCCGAGAATGGAGAGAGAGTGTTATTTCTTTTTGCTTTGTAGCATCTTTTCCGGCTTACAAATCCGATTTCCATTCATAGAATTCACTTGAAAGTTAAGCTGGGATTGTTTTGCTTTAATTGCTTTTCAAGAATTTACATTGGTAGTTCCCGCCTCTTTAGCCCTATCTCTATCTTACCATAGAGTTGACTTTGGCCTTACACTTTCAAGCACTGGTGACGTCAGAGTCAGAGTTGTATCAATATAAATAGCTACTCACCTGTGCTATTTGATAACTCTGGCATTTTATCAGCAAGCAACAAAGTTGCCTCATACTACGACCACACGTCTTTTACTTTAACTAAAATAACTTTTCTTCTTTTTTGGTTTTTTGGTTTTTTTTTTTGTCATAGATAAGTAAGAGGTACATAGTTAAAAATCAACAAACACGACCATGTGTTTATTTTATGCCCTGCGACAATGAAGTTGCAAAAAAAAAAAAAAAAAAAAACAATACAAAATATGACAACCAAAAATAAAAAAGTTCTTTTTCATTTTGGGTATAGGCCAGTTGATACCCTAGGACAATGGAAGTGTATTATTTCTATATTTATAGACATAAAAATATGTAATGTAATGCCATCTAAAGGTAGGTTAATTGAATATATAAATTTATTTGGTAAGCTAAGGTTTGGAAAAATTAGAATACCAATCTTTAGAAAACCAATTCTTTGGTATATTCTATATAATAATCCTATAATCTATAGCTAAACTAATTATTTCATATATCCTATCTAATAATCCCATAATCTAGAGCTTAAAGTCCTTTAAAAAGAATAAAAGGTAACCTAAATTTCTTATTAAGTTGATTTCTCTATAAAGGGATTATCTGTTATATATATTTTCGAAACTATATGTATAACAGTTAGTCTTTTTGTAATTAGGAATTAGGAATATTGATTACTGTAAAATACTATAACATATTTCTTTAACTAACTTTTGAGTCAAAAAATGAAAAGTTTCATCTTTGTTTTTTAGGTTTACTATAGTTTAGTATATAAAAATTATATATTTATAATTTATATATATATTTAAAAATATTTAAATATTATAAATTTAAAATAAAAATTATATAAGCCAATATATATTTACATTGTATTTGCTTTTCAATTGAAATAAATTTTTAGTATACCTTTCTATTATTTAATTCGTTTAGGGTAAGTAATTTTTTTTTTTTTTTTTTTGATTTGAATTTTGATTTACTAAATTGTGGATTTAAGTAAACTGAACCGGGAAGTACTAGATTTTTTTTTTATTTATTTTATTTTTATTTTTGCTTGAACGATAGACTTAAAAGTGTCTAGACATTGGTAGCAGGTTCATTTAATACTTCCGTTAAGTATTTGTAGATAAGAAGAAACGATTTGTATATTTAACAATATCTCAATTATAATTTAACGATATGAAGAAATGAAAAAAAATTGAAATAAAACCACAAAACAAATAAGCAAATTCATTCTGTTGCATTAAATTTCATTCTAAAAATAGCTAAAAGAAAATGCAAAAAAAAAAAAAAATAATAAAAAAAAATGTATTGCACATGATTTTTACTTGAGCTTGAACATTTCGAAGGAAAAACGCATTAAAATCATTTTAATTATTATACTGCAATAAAATTAGACAAAAACAACAAATAGTTAAACAAACAGAAGGAAAATTAGAAACAAATCCATGCGTAAACACACACACACACACAGAGATACAAATATAAATAGAGATACAAAAAAAAAAAAAAATAACCGACAAGCCAAAGCCAATGGGGAAACAAAAATTATTTATGTAAATATGTATATAATAAGCGCCTGAGAAACCTCAATTTCTCAATTTCGTAATTGCGTCAAATGCTTTCGAAATGGCGTTCACGTGCGATCAAGTGATCAAGTGAACATGTGCCACCAATGCTGCCCACCAGTCACCAAAAGCATGAAAACAGAAAACTGATACATATGCCACCCCCACCATAATACCCCCCTCCCTTTCCCTATTACCATTAAGAAACCATCAAGAGAGACAGTCGATCTGTCCGTCGCTCTGACTGGCACAGCTTCAATGAGTTAAGCAAATGTTTTTGCCAAAATGTGTTTTCATAATTTCTTGGAAATGATCGATGTATTGAATTGTATTCAATTGTGTCGTTCACCCACCATTTACGCCCACTAAATATAATTTTCTTGTGAATTTACTGAATACTATATCTAACAATAGAAACTGCTGCTGCTGCTGATGCTGATGCTGATGCTTCTCCCAATGAATGAGTGTGAAATGTTCATTGAAATGAATGAATGGGAAACATTGATTGGAGAGCAATTTTTAATGGCACCATGTAAACGATATCTTGAACATTTCTATATATATATATATATATTGATATATATGAAGTTTAGATTATGACTATATATAAAAGGCATTTGCCATGGAATGCCAATTGAAATGATATACAAAATGATTGCATATAGCAGATTTTTCTTTCTTTTTTTTTTCTTTTCAATTAATGAATCAATCAATAATTGGAAAAAAAAAAATAACAACGAAACATTTGTTCTATAATATTACAGTTGTAGTAAGTAACAAATACTAAATATAGTATTAAATAACAAATATTATAACTAAAGAAGAAATTTAGAATTGCAAGTTTTTATATATGTATAATATTATAATTTTTATCTTAATCCTTACTAAGATAATTTTGAATACCAAGAGAAAATTGTTGAAAAATATTAAATTACTTTCCCTTTTTTTTATATATACATATATATATATATATGTATAATATATAGTTCATTAATCATTTGATATCTTTTCATCAAACAAAATTAATTTCGCATTTTTGCAAACAAAAAAAAAAAAAATTAGCATTTGCTTCATTAACACAAAACTAATTAAAAGGAGGTGACATAAAAGCAACTAAATTCCAAAAAAACATTAAAAAAAAAAAAAAAAAAACTAAAGCAAGTTTCACCAGAGGCACCTCACAATACCCGTAAGAGTCTGATGATGTTGATTATCAGTGCCAATCGTCAAAATACAAAATGTATTAATTCCGAATTCATTAGTTGCTAGTGTGATGATTGTTCCTTAATTCAAGCAAGAGGAAAAAAATAAAAAAAAAAAAAAAAAATTCCGTACCACAAAACGCGTGCCCAAGTCACGCACTCACAGTGATGAACGATGAACCAAAACGGGGTACACATTCAGGGCAAGGAGAGCGAGCTTTGGGGATTTTCACAAGCGCAAAAAGAAAGAAAAAAAAAAAAAAAAAAAGCGCATGATCATAACACGGGGCCGGCACAAGCCCATGTCCGAGCACTCAGCTACTCGTACATACGCACACACACACACACATACTTATATACATTGGGGTTCTTTCACCTCAATTTCAGAGCTTAGTTAGAAATCATGTTTAGGTTTCAAGACCTTCACCGCCCAACCGCACTACGAATTCGACTTCGAAGGCATTTTCAATGTCAACAACAACTAAAGATAATAAGGGCGATAAGGGGGGAGGAGGCGCGGCCAGGCAATAAAAAGAAGAAAAAAAATTAAATCAGCACTTTTATTAAAAGAAACGACCAACAAATGCTCTATAATCTATTCTATAATATTAAACAATTGTAAAGTAAAATTATTTGTTAAGAAAAATCCAAAAAAAAAAAAAAAAGCAGTAGTTGTTCTTTTAATTCTAAAATATAAGAAAAACAAAAAGCCACCTAGCGGTGAAATTTATATGTAGTCCTTGCAAGGCTAATCAAAGTTTTGCTTTACTAATTACAAAGGATTTTTATTATTAGATTTTTGGTGTAGTTTTTTTCGTGATTTGGGCAACAAAATAAGAACTACTCTGGAAATGAGTTTCATTTTTCATTTATGGGTAGCCTTATATACCCCTTCCAACATATATATATATATATATATGGGTTACAGGGTATCGGGGGAAAAAAAAAGAAAGAGAATTACGAATTATAAACAAATTTTATTCGCGCGTGGCAGGCAAAGCAGAGAAACAGAAGCTCAACAGGTGGCAGCAAGCATTGCTTCTCCTAGAGGAATGCGACGGGAATTTCATCGTTCTTTACAATTTGTATGGTTATAGTAAGTTTAATTTATATATATGTATGTATATACATATACCCCTCTCCCTCTCTCTCTCTCTCTCTCTCTCTCTCTGTCTCTTGCGGCGGCATAACAAGGGCGTGCCGCCAGCCTACTCACATGATTTCATTCATGCTATCAGGCCAAGAAATTTATTACCATTGATAGAAGTATTTTATGTGTATTTCAAAAGAATTGCGCTGCAATTTTAGCTTTATAACTCATATAAATAGTATTAAATGGGAATGTCCTATGACACTAAATTTCCGTTTCAATTCATTTCGATTATTTAATAAATTATTATTTCTAATTTTTTGTTTTGTTTTGATTTCTAATCTATGGTACAGTTTGTTTGCATGATCTGTGCACCTGCTAAAATTCTTTTTTTTTTTTTTTGCGTCAGTAAATCGAATTTCGTGTTGGAGAATGTTGGTTAGATAAGCTTTCTCTTTTCCCCTCACCACTTCCCTAAAAACAAATTGAAGGTCAGGCTGATAAAAAATTCTAAAGAAATGACGACAATCCGATCTGAATGATGATAATAATGACAATATCCGATAACTGCACAAAATCTTATTCATTCACAATTTTTCTTTTCTTTTAAATGAATGAACAAATAATAGCTAAAATAAGTAAATTTGATTTATTTATCAAATTTTAAGTCATATGCTAAATGAATGATAAAAATATATGAGTCAATCATATAATAGTCAAATATTTCATTCATTAATATTTGAAATTTATAAAGAAATTATCAAACAAAATGAAGTCATTTAAAAAAAAGAATTTAAAGATAAAACAAAAGCAAAGGAACATATCTATCTATTAATCTCATTTAATATTAAGATTTATATATATATTACAAATTGGAATAATAAATATCTATAATATTGAAAATAAAAATCCATATTAAACAATTATTAAATAAAATTGAATTTATTCTGTTCAAAAAAGAAAATCATAAGAAATGTTCTATGACAAAGTGATTTTAATTGTTTTTAATTTAATTGTAATATTAATTGTCCTTATCATTGATAATTGATATCATTGATGATAATCCAAAGATTTAAATTCGATACTTGTAGCATTATTTATGGGATTTTATTGATGAATTTGTCATATTTGATTTATTTTGTATTTAGAAATGTGTTATAGAAATTACGCATTCGATTTGCTAATTGCTTTCGAGTTGTTATTTTATTTTATTTTTTTTATTTTTGTTATTATTGTTGCTATTATATAGCAAAACTCTATATATAGACTTCCGAAACTGCGTACCGTAATCATGATGGCAGAGGTAGGGGAGACGTAACGGTGGCGTCAATGGGGACAGAGGGATATTCTCGATTTGCGTCGACCTATCGATGTTTATTTGTGTGTCTGTGTGTGTGTGTGTATGCTGATTAAACTCAACTGCACATTGAATGCATCAACATCTATATGGGCAATTATATAGGTATATATATATATATATATATATAAATTTGTTGTTTCCATTGCGTAGTTTTTACATTTCGTTGAATTTTGTTGTATTTACAGTGTTGTTGCCCTCTCTATATATTGCTGTCGGTCGGCTGTTTGGTTGGACGACACTGCAAACTACGCAATTGATGAAGTGTAAATGAACGTAAACGTCGTTGTCTGTCGTTGGTTTGCCATTTGTATCTGTCAGATACTTTAGACCATTCGCCTGATTTATGAACTACAACAGAACGACACAATTGCCCCGTTACTTATTTGTTGTTATAGTGCAAATTGTTATGTTTATTATCGTCAATTGTGTAAAGTAAAATCATAAAATGTAATTTTTATTCGTATAATTAATAATTAAATAAGAATTCAGGCGACATATATGCATATGAACATAAATCTTGAAAATACAAAAAAAAAAAAACAAAAACAAAAAAAAACTTTTCAAAAGCCATATAAAGCCTTATGTTTAGCCAAATGTCTGCTGATGGCAATAGAGAATGAGCAAGCGAGCAAGCGAGCGATCGAGCGAGATAGAGTAATAGATCTAATTTAAGACCTCCCGAGTTGGTCTAGACTCACTCCGTTTCCGATTTGGTCGAGCGATGCCAATTAACATTTACGTTTACTTCAATTTGTTTGTGCAATTGAACAATTCGCTTGACGTTTAAAAATAGTTTTCGCTTGTGTGTGTAATTTTTGTTTTGTTTTGTTGTTGTCTTTTTTCAATATTTATTTTTGGCCACCTCTCGACATAGCCGTTTGTCGTCCATGGACCAAACCGCTTGCCGTTTGTCGATGCGGCTTTGATGTTTATTTTTAGACACAAAAAGAAAAAAAAAAAAAAAAAACACAAAAATAAAGCAAAAGCAAAAAGAAAAAAAAAAAAAAAAAAAAAAAGGCTAAATGGCTGGAATGATTTCTGAGGCTAAGTGGTTGTTTGTTGTGTTAATAACATAAACAACACAGACAGAGGCAACAACAACAAGAAGCAGAAAACTCAAAACTCAAGAAACGGCAATTGATCATATGATAGAAAGAGATAGGTATATCTATATATGGTATTTGTTTGCCAATTGCGGTGAATGGACACAAAAACGATTAGTTTACCCAAGTAACCCCACCCCCGCTAAACCCTTTTTACAGATATATATATATATATATATATATACACACACACAACAAAATATTGGTCAACTGTAACCATTTGGACCGGATATTGATATGAAATTCCTAGTTTATTTAGCCAACATGTAAATAAAGTTTTTCAATTCTATTTCTCAATCGAAAAAGTGTCAAACATGCATTACAGTTAACATATTTTGGCAAGCTTTTAAGCCAATATGAAAGTAGAATTTTCATAGAATTTCAATAAACCAAAAATTTGCATATATAAAAATCTAACCAACTGTCTAGATAACTAAGTGACAATGAAACGAAACGAAATTTGCAATATTAAGAAAAACTTTATTAGTTTTAAATAATACCAATTAGATTGACTTTTAGAGAGAGACAGGAGAGAGAGAGAGAAAGGTAGATACTTTTAAACAAATATTATTTGAAATTGTAGAGTTGACTATCTTAACTACTAAAAGGTTTGATTAGTTGAATGCACTTTAGTTATCTAATCTATAACTTTTTATTTTGGTATCATAGTGTTTATTCAGTGGGATATTTAAAAAAAAAAAAACAATCCATTTCATTTGTCATTAATTATTGTTATTTATAGTTTGAAGATTTTTTTTTTTTTTTTTTTTTTATGATTACAAAAATTCCCCCATAGATCTTTTTTTTTGATACTGAATCAATTTACTTGAAATTTAATGTGAGTCTTCTTCATGCATTAATCTAACATATTAATTAAAAAATTAAATACTCTCTTTTAAAAACTATTTGAAAAATGTACAAAATCAATTAATTTTTCAGACAGAATTCTATTTTTATATATATATAATTTAATATATTAGCTATAGGTTTTTAAAAAATTAAAAGATTTGATGTTCATGTCTCTATAAATATAGATCTTTAGTTGATTGTTATTGAAATATAATATATATATATATATATACTGTTTTTGTTTATGTATATTTGTATAGTATATAAATTTATTCAACTTGATTCATATTGTTATTCCCAGAAAAGGGAAAACACTTGCCAATATCGCTACAATTCAATATAATCTTTTGCTGTTGACTGATGGAAACGTTTGGAGGGAGAGATTGGTGGGCGTGACCATTACCGGCCTCAAAGTAGCCGCATCACTGCCACACATCATGGACTTTGATTTTGAATTGTTTTTGTTTTGATTATGCCTTTACCCGGAGATGGGCACAGAGACGGGACGGACACGGAGACGGTGATGGGGACGGAGATTGTTCCAATGTTATTCAATGTGCACGCGTATGGCAAATGCAACTCGATTTTGTTGATGTAGATATGATGTACATATGTATATGTATATAATGTATATATTTAAGTCATTAACTTGGCAATTAGCTAAGCCAAAAAGTTAATATTTGCATTCTTATTTTTGTTTAGATTAATTACAATCATAATTTGCATGGCGCCAGAAAAAAGTAAAGTAATAGACACAAAACAAAAGCCAAAGATTAGAGACAAAAAAAAACAAAACAAAAAACAAATAGTAAAAACAAGACCTAATGACTATTCTCTTTCAATGTATGTCTATGAATATATATCATCATATGTACATATGTATATAAGTACATTATTTCATATGTATATGGGTCATTCGATAAGGCATGTGAGAGTACTTTAAATAATTCACGTGAGAGCGCCTTCTAGCCATCCATTTGTGAATGATTTACGACTTGACAGTGCGAATATCTTATGACAAGAGGTAATTTCTCTAGTTTCATTCCCCCCACTCTACTCCACTCCACTCCACTCCACATTTCAACCCCTACAACTTGGCCAATTTAGCGATATGCATGTGCATAGGATTAGTTTGGTTTTTACCCATCTCTATCTATGGAAATTGAATTTGTGCAAATGGAAATGGAACGGAAATATAGTAAATCACTACTACCAACAATTGTGTGAGAAAATCTGTATATATATGTATATAAAAGCAAATGCAAAAAACCCTTTTTGCCAAGAAATCGTTTGGATAGTCGATCAATTTTAATGGTCTGCCACTGGTATTACACGTGAGACCCTGAGAGACCCATAATAACTATACCAATTGCCGTTGAGCAGCAATTTCAAATGATAATAAACATAAAGCAAAGGCAAATGTGATATGTAAAATACTTGTACTTACTCTTTCTCTGACTATATTACACACACATAAACACACACACACAAACAGAAAGAGACCACACATATCGTTGATATGGCACAGTGGTGAATTGTGATAACATTTTTTATATATATACATATATATAAATGCAAAATTGTATGATTCAATCAGTTCTATTTTTGTTAAGTAATCTAACCTTATGGAACAGTCAAAGTTCAAAGAATGATGATGATTATAAACTGATTAAAACTGTGAAATTTGATATTCAATCTATGTTTTATCAGAGAATAACAAGACTGTATATATACATATATCTATTCCCCCTTGCTTTGATTATCTATTGTTTTTTTTTTTTTTTGTTTTTTGGCAATCTTTTTGTTTATTTCAACTCACTGTAAATTGTTTATCAAAGCTCGAGCGAGTCAGCGATTAAATTGGCAATTATATCGCCACATCGGCGCCTCGCACGTGACCAGTTTCAAGTTCAGCGTCGCAATCGCTCCGTTTGATATATATATATATACATATATACAATGTTCGCATAATCGCATATAACCACGAAACCATTTAAAAAGAAGAAGAAGAAGAAGCAGTAGTAGCAAAAGACCGACAACAAGGTAAGGGTGTATAGAAAGAGGAAGAAGAATTGGCCGAGTCCATGGTCAAAAGTATGAGCAACATCCCATATATACATACATACATATAACCAATGTTGCATAGATAATAGTAAAATACTTATCTAATGCACAAACACAACAAGAACAACAACAACAGCAGTTAGTTATTGTGGGTCGAGACGAGTATAACGCGTATATATATTTATATATATGTATGCCCTACGAGAGGTTGTCACGCCGTTGTATTTAGGTGAAGGGAATATAACAAACGGTACGGAGGGAATGCCATCATTGTGTAAAGTTAGACAATGCCCGGACGGACAGTTGATGGGGATTATATGGACGATGAGCTAAACCTGATGCTGATGCTGATGCTGAAACTGATTGTGTGTAGCTCTAAAGCCGCAGCTGAAGCGGATGTGGATGCGGTTGCCTCAGGTTGAGGTATTGCTTATGTCAAGGACAGTCACTGAGAAGGTTATGCGCTTAGTGGAAGGATTTGCCAGGCAACAAGAACAAAAAAAAAAAACTTTTTTTTTATGTATTACGCAAACAAATTTTACACAACAACAAAGAAAAAAAAAAAGCATTTAAGGTAATTTAAAATATTTGTGACATATATAAAAATTTATATAGAGTTTTTTTTTTTTAATAATTATTGCATTAGAAATTAATTTTCTAAATTTTTTTTACCCTTTTTTCTATTGATAATTTTTCACAAATAATTTTCCAATTTTTTACTTGCCTTTGGAATAAAATTTCACTCCATTTCCATTTGTCTATGCTTCTTGGTAAGTACTAAAAATAGAAAATTTATATGCTTTAAATAGTTGTAAATAATTTTTGTTAAAAGAAATTTATTTAGAAATTATTGCACTAATTTAAATACTAGTTGATAAATTCCTTATACTTTTTACCTTTATATAAATCATTTAAATATAATCTAGTTAATAGATTTTTTTTTTTTTTGAATATTTGATAGCCTACAAATAAAATTTTACTCATGGTGAATAACGCACCTTGGCCTTCCCCCCTTACCCCTCTCACCAAAACCACCACTCGATTTACCCTCCCACACAATCAACAACAATGATTAAGCAAAAAACCAAAAAAAAAAAAAAAAAATAAATGAAAATAAAACAACAATAATTTCACTTGCCATATTTCACAATATTGTTTTTTCATTTGTATTTCTTTTTTTTTTGGTGTTGTTGTTGTTGTTGTTGGGGCTGTTATTTATTTATTGATTTATGTGGAAATTCGAATGATATTTTTAACATTGCGCTGATGAATTTTCTATTTCTATTTTCTGCTTTAAGGCGATTGAAATCGGCAAAAGACGGCAACGTTGTCGCCGTCATCGTTTCATAAAATGGCATTAAATGGTATTAAAGGTGCCAAAAAAAAAAATTATATATATATATAAATGTTTATATTTGTTGTTCTTTTTTTGTTGTTTCGTTTTCATTTGAAGTGTGCCGATTTCAATGACGGGTGACTACTACGTGCCGCCCCTCGATTTCAAATCAATTATGACACTGAGAACTGGCGCCAATAATCTATGTGTGTGTGCGTGTGTATATGTGTGTGTGTGTTAAGTGTTTTTAGTGTTGCAGTAAGTTGATGGCTCCTCAAGCCCTCCTTCTTCTCCTTCTTCTTCTTTGTGAATAAACAACAACTGACGTATCGAAAGAATTTCAAATGGAAGTGCCGTCTTCTCTTTCTATAGTTTCTAACGTCGTCCACCAGCACCTGCTCCACCTTTTGCCCCAACACTGGCACTCATGCCAACACCAGCACCAGCACCATCCTCAGCACCATCGGCAGCACCATTTCCATGAGCTTCAAAATTACCACCAGCTTGTCCACCGGCTGCCATAGCAGCCTGTGCTGCTTCCATGGCCTCATTTTGTCCTGGCATTTGGGCATGGGCAAGGCCCTAAATAAAGCAAAAAGGAGTGCCAGTCGTTTACAAATTTATATTAATTTTCACACAATATATATATATATATATATATCTTACCAGTAACAAAATAATGCCCAACAATATAAACAACTTCATTTTTCACAGTTAAGTACACCTTTGGATTAACTCTAATTAATAACAAATTATCCAAAGGCTTTTATACTAAAAAAAAAAAGGGTTGATCATAGACATTGCATGTTAATCTCAATTGTGGCTAAATCTACGCTTAACATTGAAAAAAAAAAAAAAATAAATAAATATAATAATGATAATAAAAAAAAAAATTTACAACAATTAATAATGTCATAATTTAAATAACTTAAAGCCGGCTTTAAGATACTCTCTGTGATTTGACAGAATAAAATTGCATTTGAAAATTTTTAAATTTAATTTGAATAATTTTATATAATAAATTTTAAAATAAAAAGCATTAGAGGAAATGATAGATATTCTCCAAAATTTTACACAGATTTTGGGAACCTAATTTTATAGAAAGATTTATTTACTTAATTTTTTTTTTTTTTTGGCTTTAAGAAACAAAATCTTTTTTTTTTTTGTGCAAAAATAATAAAAGATAACAAATTTGGTGACAAATCTGTTTCAATTGTCTTGTTGTGTTTATATATATATAAATATATATATATATTGATATATTTTTTATATTGATTAGGAGAGATCATCCATTTGCAGGGTATTCATTTAATTTCCTTGAATCATTATCATTTCATCTATTTTCACTCTGTCAGATATCATCTACATGACTCGTGTTGTTTTCTTTTTTTTTCCCCTATTTGCTGTTTTTGTTGTTGTAATTCACATTATTAAAAAATTATTTATAAAATTTATTTGTTGACAATCCGTTTAATTGCCCCCGTGAACATTGAACGTATGCGGCAGGGAGCAAGTTGTGGGGTTTGCATGTGGGTTTTTGTTTTTTATATGTTAAGTATTTATTTTTTCATTTTCTTTTTGTTTTTTTGTTTTGTTTTGTTTTGTTTTTTCTATTAATAAATGTAATAACCATGCCCATTGAGACGACGACGATGACAATGGAGGAGCTATGTCTGGGGGTCTAGTCCAATCCAGTTCCATAGTTCTAGTCTTTCCATAGACAGACAGACAGACATACAGAGAGTCAGTTAGTCAATATGTCAATTGTATAAATGATGACACTATTGTTATTGTGACTGTCAGATGTTTGTTCTTATTGTTGTTGTTATTAAAAATTATTAAGTAATCGCTCCACGAATGGAAGGTTAAATAAAAGGGAACACTTTTTATATATACATATGTAGACTGTAATTGTTTATATGTGCATTTTTTATAGGCTATATAACTATATAATCTTTATTTAATCCATAGGTACAAGTAAGTTTCTTAAGCAATTAGAAGGGCAGGGGGGGAGTGACCGATGACCCAATGTTTAAAGGGTCAGTTATATACCAGATAAAGACAGAGAACAAGTTGATGAAATAATTTGCTAAAATTTGAAATTAAAGAAAATATTTTAAGTTTACTTAAAGAGTTTTTTGTCTAAATTTTCTTTCTATAATTTTCATTATATAAATGATGATATCTTCTTTCCTGCTCTCTTTTCCCCTCCCTTTGCTCTTGCTTATCACAACAATGTTATTTTTATATTAATATATCATATGGCCAGGCAAATTGTGTATCCATTAAAGGACTTCCTCATAGCTTTTCAATCAATGTTGCAATAACAAACAATATTTTTTTTTTTTTGGTTTGGTTTTTTTTTTTTTTTTTGTTCAAATGATTTTTATTGCATTTGATGAACATTTAATTTTGATTTAATTTTTAATGAGCTCACGGAATGTTCACTGACTTTTTTTGGGCCTGTCAGAATGAGTTTTGTTTTTATTGTTTTACGGTTTTTTCCTTTCAGGTTGTTGTTATTTGTTTTTTTTTTTTTTTTTTGGGATGAGCTACGTGATAATCGGTGATTATTGCCATTATTGTGGCCACCCACAGCCACAGACAAAAAATAAAATAAAATAAATATACTTGTATATAAGTATAAATTGGCAACAACAACAATTCCACGCTTCGTTTATGTAAATAAATGAGATTCTCAATGAAATGTAAAACCTAAAAGTTAGACTAACAAAGAGTTTAATAGAAAATTATATGCTCTTATTAATAAAAGGTAATAATCTAATAATTTACAATTTAACTATTAATTAAGAGGCCCAAAACCAGACTGTTTATTTATAAAAAAAAAAATTATAATACAAATATAAACAAAATTTTATTAAAATTTTAACTTTTTTTTAACAGATTTCAGCTATTTCTTAAAATTTAAAATATTACTTGAAGACATTTATTAAACTATAAACTAAGCTAATTTATATTTTTTATTTACCAATAAACAATATTTTATAAAATATACGATATATTCTCTATATAAATTTCTATATTTATTTATGCAAACATTTCTTGTTTCTATCTGGCCAAATACATTAACCATTAAACCCTTTGCAAGAGCATTGTTAACAACAACAGCAACAACAAAAAATATCATTTGGTGGTTTCGCCTCTGAATGTTGCAGTTGCATTTTTACAATTTGGCATGCGGCTTATTTATTTATTTATTTATTTGCTTATTTATATAAAAATTTAATGATGGCCGATTGTCGGTATCAGTATCGGGAATTGTAGCCGGAGATGGAGTTAGAGTTAAAGTCTCGCACAATAATGAAAATTTGCAAATAAACAAATTAACTAAAAAAAAAAAAAAACAAATTCATTGAAATTACCATTATTTACTGTAATTGTTTTGTTTATCATGTATGTATGCAATTTACAAAATTATGCAGTTTTTTTTGTTGCTGTTGTTGTTGTTGGTTGCTGTCAGTGCAGAAAATGCAGCAGCGATAAATCAATTATTGAAATTTTCCATTTTTCATTTTACAATAGGAAGAGTCAGATTATATAGTAAAAATTGAATGCAGTCATGCTTTTTTTCCACTATTTTTATTTTTTGCAATTAATTATATTCTAAAATGAAGTCAGTGTCATATTAAATTGTATATATGTACATATGTATGTATGTACATACGATAAAGGTTATCAGATAGAAAATATTTTGATATTCAAACAGAGATTGCAACATTATGAAAATTATGCAAGTTATTAGGAATTAAGTATTTATTTATAATTATTTATTTAATTTTGTATGCGGAAGAAAGTAGTTATAGTAAGGTGATGGCTTTACAACAGGGTGACCAGGTTATTATGTTGTAAAGATATTTAATGAATGTATTTGATTAACTCTCGTTGTGTTTTAATGGGGTTTTGGGTATGTAAAAAGTAAAAAAGATTGATGTACATACATACATAGATACATATATACATAGTTCATCATTAGATGATAATGTATGTAGCTACTTGGAATTGAAAGTAACCAAAATTTTGAGTATCATATACATACATACAGACATATTGATAACCCCTTTTTAAGCTTAACTAAAATGAGAGACTAACTATGTATATTTATGTATGTATGTATGTATGTATGTATGTTTGTATGTATTTGGTATATCATGCTTATTTGCAGTTTTCTTCATTATTTTTATTTCATTTCAAATTGCCGCTCGCAATTTTTCTGAGAATATTTGACGCGTACGTGTGACATATTTTGTGGAGGCGCCGCCGATAAGGCGCGCTCCAGACGACAGCAAATAACACAGCAACAGCAACAATAACAATCCCACAGATATAGATATATATACATATATATATATATATACAACTGACAGTTGCTTTTGTTGTTGGTTGGTTATTTTTTTAGGTACGAGTTGGCATTCGGATCGCATCGCAGCAATGGAAATTGTAAGTCCCCAACGATGGCCCCCACATACACACATCCATACATAAAATGTACATACCCACATTCACACACACACACACACATACACAAACTTACATAAATAATCCAACAACGTTCGTCAACAATCTTCGATGTAAATAATTACAACGAATTCGCATAAAACGCAAATTGTGACTAATAAAGACGAACGACACAACGAATGAGAACAACATTGAAGGTACTTTTTTTTCCTTCATACATACGAAAAAAAAAAAAGAAGAAATACATACATACATATATACATACATACATACCTATATATGTACATATATATATTTCTTGCGTTGGTCGATAAGTCGCAATCGATGCGTATGATTTATGCGATGATGGGAAATGAAGGTCGAGAGACGCCGCGGCTATCGCTATCGCATACCGCTAAGAAGACTGTCCGACTGAAACCGACCAACCAACCGACCTATCGAACAACCGATACCCCATGTTGTCTGTTGTCCTTTCTACCCACTGGGATAATTAAGTCTGGTTCTGGTTGCGCTATACGCCTCTTCGAGGGCTTTATGCCCACCTAATACTGCTATAAGTCTCCATGTCTGTGTCTGTGTGTGTGTGTGTGTGTATGAGTGTGTGGGTGTACTTTAATTGCCCCTGCCAGGAACAGGAACAGAGCGCGTCGAGAAAATATACACAAAAAGCGAATGCAGAGGCAAAGCTGAAGATGTGCAGTTTGTGTTTATAAAGCGTAAAATGAAATTATCATCGCCCATATTCAATTATCCTGAACAATGTAAGAAGTGCTTATGGCAGAGTATTGACTAAAGGAAAGGCAAGGGGAGATTACCACACAATGCTCGGGTCCATAATGCTTGTTGGCCCGGGCATAGTCATTGACCTGCTTGCTTAACCCCAAAGGGCATTATCTATTGCTATATGTAGGTTTGCAATCGAAATGCACAAGAGTTGAGGTTATGTAGCATAAACAATTCTTATAGATTATTTTTTTTATATAATACCATAACAAACCAATTCCATAGAAGATGTCTGTTAACCATATTATATACTTTGACAAAAGTTAGTTGATCTAAAAACTACATTTCAACGATAAACCAAAATGTAAGTGACGCACATAGACCCTAAGGAGTAAAATATATTATCCTACGAATTAGTAATCATAATATATAAAAGCTAAACATTCAGTTACACTGATAAGGACTTTCTTCTCCTTTTGAGTTGAATGGTTTGGTTAATGCACCGATTCATTTAATGGTTAAGGTTAAAAGACTTTGTTTTTAGGGTTACGTAATGATTGTTTCTGCGTCTGATTTCATTTTTCTTTTAGTCAGTTTCTTTTTCATTTTCAATTTCATTTATGCTTTGTTTCGGTTTTCTTTTCCCTTTTTTTTTTTGCCAAATTTACATAATTGAAATATGGAAATTTCCTGGGAAAGCCAATGCCCGCCAGCCAATGTCTCAATGGTTTCGATTATGAATTACATAAGGAATAAACCATAACTTGTTTAAATCAAAAATAAATTGCATTAAAATAAACAAAAAAAACAACAACTACAACAACAGAAACATAAAGACAAAAAAAACGGCATGTTTAAGCATTATTCTCAAATAATCGATTGCATAAAACTATGTCGTCGTCGGTCAGTCGGTCAGTCATTTGTGCCGTCAATCTATATATGTATATATGTATGTATGTAGGTATTTGTCTCTTTTTACCTTTTATTCTATACGTTCCGTTCGTTTATTTGTCAGGTCTGTGTATCGGTTTCTTCTCTACCCCGTTACCCACCCTTACCTTTGTCTGGCAAGTCTAGACGATTTTAATTTGCGTAATCAAAACACAGAAAATACAGCAACAACAACTGACAATGAGAGACAAATATCAAGAACAAGACCAACAACAACAACAACAACAATAGCAATAAGAACAAAACGAAACAAAAAATTTTTGCCCTAACAACGGCAACAACAAAAAAAAAAGAAAAGCGTCAGCAAGACCAAAATTTGTATAAATAATGCAAAAACAAAAACAAAAAAATAAGTAAAAAAAAACACAACAACAACAACAACAAAAAAACTAAAAACAATAAAAAACAAAAATATCAACCTCAAGTACAACAAGAAAAATTACAAATTAAAATATGTCGGAATAAGAAATAAATGCCGCCTCACAACACCCTCCCACTCCCACACTCTCCACTCACCCCCCAGACATCACACTAATGTTTGTTCCCTTGGTATAAAATAAAACAAAAAGGAATTTTGAAATTTTCTAACCCAATTGCAAACATTAATAAAGCAAATCAGAACGGCATAAAAAAATGCCAACAAATACACACACACACACACACACACACACACACACACACAAAGAACTGATTTTAAATGAGAGATTCCGAGTTATGTGATAAAGTGAAAATTTGTAAAAGAATATATCAAATGTAATTGGGTCATACATATATATATATATATATACATATAGATCTATGGCATACATATATATAAAAGAAGTTATAACTAAAATTTTTATATACTAATTATTTATTTTTAATATTGATTATGTTAATCAGGAATATATATATATGCTATATATACTTTTTATGTATTAGAAATTAAAAGAAAATTTCTTGTGTTCAAATTTTGCCATGGCAAAGAATTTTTTTTAAGAAATGTGTAATACATGGCGTATGAGTAATATTACTTTAAATAATTAATTAAATGATCTAAGAAATTAAAATAAAATTTTGTTTTATTTTCCATGACTAATAATTTGATTTACATTGTCAAAATAATAAAATAATAAATATATATACTTGAGATTTATTTATTTAATGGGGAAAAAAAGACAAACAAAAATGGGGGAAAAAATTTATAATTTTTCCTATTTAACTACAACAAATAGGATACAACTGTTAATTTGTAATAAATTCCACAGACATACACTCAATGAAATTGTAACCTTGACCTTGACATACAATTTTTTTATAGATACATATATATATAAAGTATCATCTGATTGCTGCTGCTAAGCACAGCACAACATATAAAATCTGTTTTTATCTGTAGAGTTCAAAGAACTGCTTGTCTGAGTCTTTTTTTCTTTTTGTTCAAGCGTTTTAAGTACAATTTAAATATATGTACATATGTTTATGATATAACAGTGGAGCAGCACCTACATACTCACACCCACAACCACCTCCCCCAACATTTTGCGATCAAATTTTGGCATTCTCTTTGTAATTATCTTCACACAAAAAAAAAAAGGGAAAAAGGCAAAAATTGTTTACCTATGCATGCAGGGGCAATAATGATTATCATATTTCAACTTTGGACTGACTGTATGTGGTTGGGCCAACTGATGGTCTTAATTATATAAGCCGCATGTGCTTTCTGGGAGCCACACCAATGGGTGTGTGTGTGTGTGTGCGTGTGTGCCTGGGAATAAGATTCGTAATGGAAAAGAACGCCAAAAAAAAAAAAAAAAATTAAATATGAAATAAATTTGCAACTCTGTTGAAAATGTTCCGCTTGTAAAAAGTCAGTGGCATTACTTGATAAAAGCGGACATAGGTGGCGCCAAATGATAAAGTTTAACAGCAGCAGCACCCACACAACAACACACGTTTGAAAAAGGTATTACAGGTGTGGATTTTAAAGTAAATGTTTAAGCCAAAAAATGCTATTAAAAAGGGAATATATGTATGCCAACTATAAATACGATATATGATCATTAATTAAGTATTAAAAATATAATTAAAATAGTTTAAAATTTGAGTCATTAGAAAAAAAAGGGAATAATAAATAGCTCAAGAAACAAATAAACAATACCAAAATAATTTTAATTTCATTAGAACAAAAAAACTCAATTCAAATAGAGAATTTATTTTATCACAGAAATTTCTCAGAATCTTTTAAAAAAAAAACTAAAAAATATTTTGTATAAAATTACATTATTTGGAAATACTAAAATAATAGCTGATAAAATTTTGAGTCACATTAATTTTACAATTTTTAAATTAAATTCACTCTTATCAAACTCAATGTGTTTGACTCACAAAATTATAAACGTCTTTGGAAAAAAAACAACAACATTTAAATATAACTTTGTGCAAAATAAATGAAGATATATGTATATCGTATCGATTGCATTCAATCAATTTCACTAATTTCCGTTTGTTTTTTCAATTCACAATCAATGTCACTTATTCCGCTCCTGCATAGAATTCATACATACATATGTATGTATGGGTGAGTGAGTACTTTCATATCGCCCTCTAGTGCAAAACTTTGATTGCCCCTCTACACACTCACACACACACACACTCACACTCACACACTTGCCATGCCTTCTGTGGAATTCATTCACTACTAGGTTGACGTCAAAGAAAACGTCACGTCACATCACATCACAGGCACATCACGATATAGCCCGACCGCCCTTCCAACCAAACGACGCCTGACAGTTTCATGCGTTTCGTGTAGTTGTTTTTGCCCTCATTAGATGCGCTCGTTTTTCGTTGTTGTTGTTGTTGTTGTTACTGTTTTTCTTTGTTTTGCAAATGTTTGCTGTCTTTGTCTTTTTGATTTTATTATTGTATATTTTGTTCTTGTTGTTGTTATTATTGTATTTATTCGCTGATTTGTTTTGCTTGCCTCATTTGTTTTGATGCGAATGCGCTTTTGTGTTATTTCCTTTTCCCTCTCTTGGGGTATCTTTTCTTTTTTTTTTTTTTTTTTTATCTATATCTTGTTGTTCTTAACACCTTGGCATGAATCTTAAACAACAACAACAATAGCAAGAATGTAAATTATTTATTTTACTTAATAGATTTATGAGAATAAAAAATATCTTATCTACAAATATCCAAAATATCAGAATTGAAATTAATGTTATTCGATCTTAGAGGCTTGCTACTGCAAGTTTTACAAATAAATAAATAAAAAGTATCTAGCAATAAATTGGTAAGTGATTATCAATACATACATATATAAATAACTAGGGATATACATTTCTGATCTGTGTCTCTCTATTTACTAGTAATTTTAAGTTAAATAAATTCACAAATCAAATTATTTCAAGGCTTTCAAATTATTGTCAAATTGTTTTAAGGTGGTAATTATCCATTTTTGTTACAGATTATTTCTGAAAATTTAGTCTGCTTAATATTGATTTATATATACATATATTATTAATAGTACTTAACTTAGTACTGTTTTCTATATTTTTCAATTTTTTATAAAAGTTTTTTGGAACTTTTAAGTAAGCGCCGGAAAGAGAACCATAATCCCAACCCAATAACCATTATTATAGCATTTTAGAATTTAGATTAATGTTTATTCTACTTTGGACTTTAAATATTATTTCAATTTTTGGCGTCGAAGGTCAAAAGTGGTCCGCACATAATAAATAAATACATTCATATGTCAAAAGTAATTTTATATTTGAAATCATCGCCAAGCACTCACATTTATCAATTTTTGTGTGACTTTTTTTTTTGTTGTTGTTTGTGTCTCTTGCATTTCAAAATTTATGCGTTTGAGTTTCGCTTCGACGATTTCTTATTTTGCTCGATTTGTGAATGAATAAATATATATATATACATATATATATTTCTATATGTGCATGTCAGTATAATAAAATTTTGTTGTTTGTGCAGTAAATAATATCGCGCATTGTTGCCACAATTAACATGTTTTTAATTAGCACAGAATTGATTTATGTCACACCATTTTTAAATTGCACACACACACACATACACACACTGAGAAAGAAAGAGAGAGATATACATAAGCACACAGTGTGACATAGAGATTTCCATTTCAATATTATTTTTAAATGCAATTTTTCAAGAATTTTTATAAATATCACAGACACCATTTATATTTCGATTTTTGTTTGGCAGCAATTGGAGAAAGATAAATGTACATATGTATATTAAAATTAGGGGGAGGAGAGTATGGGGTTTGGTGGTATTGCAAATTCGGCACAAACATGAATCAGAGCTATATCAAGTGGCATTTTGTCAGACAGATATATATAGCATCATATTTTTTAATGAAAATATTTATTTAAAGCGAATTTCTTGTGTCATCATTTTTTATTAAGTTTTTAATTTAACTATTTTGTTATTTGGTTTTTCTTATTATAATTTACAATTGATGTAGAAAATAGAAATAAATTAAGTCTTTAAGTCTTTTGAATAAAAACTATGTTTTAAAGTAAATTAAAGCTTTTATTATATTTTGTTTTTTTTTTTTTTTTATTTTTATATTAGTTTCATGTTTTAAAACTAGAAAATCAGTGATTCAACTATAGGGGAATTCCACTTTAAAGTGTTATTCGATAGTCATTCAGAGGGTATTAGAAAACACAAACAATTTTGTTTATTTCTGCATTATTCAAGTTATCTAACAGAGAGTCTCCCCTATATGTATTGCCCTACTGATAAGACCATTACCTTAATTAAGTCTATACAGCCGAATGAATCATTTATTCGTAATAAATGGACTTTTAAAAGAAATAAATATGTAAAAAAATCGAATTTAAATAATAAACAATAACAAAAAGAAATTACAAATATAATAATCACCTGTTGCAAACAATTAGAGAGTATAAAAAAAAGGCTCTACGAATGACATTCAATTACAATTGCTGATATTTTCTAATATTATGAGTTTCTTTATGTATTTAGATTGTGAATAATTTCGCAGAAAATTATAATTATGACTAATGCATGGGGAATACAATGAAATGTAATTTATAAGAGATTGATTTATCGTCTATGTCACGGATATATACATACATAGATATATGTTTGTATATTTATATATACATACATACATACATATGTGTAGAAGAAGAATGTCAACAAAATATTACGCTAGAAAACTAGAGAACGTCAACAACAGCATAACCGCAATATAATCACTTTTACGATAAGTGACATCCACTGATATCTCATTCATATGTACGTATGTATGTATATATACATATATAGTTTATAATCGTTCTTCAATATCAATATCGTGTAACAACTTCACCCTTTGTTTATATAAATACACATATTTCGCTCAAAAAAAAGGAAAACAAGAATTTGTATGAAAACAATTCTCAGAAGAACCGCATAAACCACACACCGCCAAGTGGCGACATCCGTGCCACGTAATACATATTTACCCCGATAATACCTAAATATAGATATATATACATACATATACTGGGAAAAATAGTGGATGAGTGGGGGGTTAAGTTTATGTATGTACGTATGTTCGTTAAGCCTATTAATCATTATTCTCTTTAGGGGTTAAATCGATCTATCTACAGTAGGTTTTGATACGTGATCAATATTTGCACAGTTTTATGGTTTAACTAAAAACACCTTGCTACCCCTTGCTACCTCTTTTCTATATCTATATATACTATAATATATAAACTATAAAAATAAACAATATATGTATGTATGTATGTATATTATATGTGTGTATGTGTACTGTTGATGTCATTAGATTGTGACTTTGTTAAGGGGAATCACAAAATGCAGGCGCTACTTAACATAGCTAACTAAATATTTGACTCGACAAGTTGAGAAAATAACCTAACGGAAATCACTTTAAAATTTGAAAGAAAAAAAATCCAAAATAACTTGGCATAAACTTTTTAAGCTTTAACAAAATTCTTTATAGTATTTATTTTCTTAATTAAATATAATTAAAAATTTTTGTGAAGCAAATTTATAAAACAGTTAAGTTTAAACTTTAAAGCATTCTCTGTTTAATTTTTAAAAATTTTAAATACAATGAAAACTCCATTTAACAAACTCAATCAAGGTGAATAGCAACAACTGTTATGATAAGAATTTTCTCTTTTTTTTTTTAATTTTCATATTGGCCTACAATGTTTATTTTTGATTTATGGCAAAGCCTTGGACGAAAATAAGAATTCATATTTCGTGTAAAAAAATAAAAACCAAAAAACAATTTGGGTATTCCCCCATATTGTTCTACTTTTAATCGTTTATATCGATTGTAAGAAGCCAAAATGTATCGATATCAGATCTTGTGTATGTGTGAAATTTCTATATGATCATTTATTTGATAATTTAATTTTATATATTATTATATTTCAATGTATAGCATTAATATTAATAAAATAAAAGTAATTGAATTCTTTAATTTCTATTTTTAAATTTAACTTTATCTCTTGAGTTTGAAAAACTTCAGACTAATTTTATTTAGACAAAGCTTTTATTCACCTTTGGTTTAAAATATTCTTTCTTTAAATTTTATCTTAGGAATATAGTATTTATATTTAAAAACAATTTTTTTTTTTGAAAGGGCATTTAATATTTAGTATAATAATTGTTGCTTTTAAATTTTTTGCTCCTTTTGACTTTTATTTGCATTTCTGTAAAAATAGTTTGACGTTTGTAGTTTTATTTATTTTTCAATAGTTTTCTTTTTGTTATTGTTGTTGTTGCTGCTGCTTGCAATTTGATTATTATCATAAACTATTGACGTCAATTTGTTTTGTTTTTTGTTTTGAATGCTCTCCCTCAGGAGGGTAAGTTGACGGGGGGAGAGGTACATACAGACATACATACATAAGGTGAGCAAAACGGAGATGGAGGCTGATGGTAAAGCTGGTCGTGCGTCGCTCTCTAAATAAATACAATATTATTTATTTGTTTTAAAATTAACTTTAAACTCTTTTCTATTTTTAATTTCGATAGAACAAAAAAAAAACCAAAAACAAAAAAATTTTTTTTGTATTTTGTTGAAACAACAACAAAAATATAGAAACACATAAGAAATTCGCACATTTTGCCCTCGACAAATTCGCAGAATTCATTTATCAGAGTTTCTCGTTCGAACACAATTCTTCTGTTTATGTTTCTGGTTTTTGTTGGGTTTTTGTACGTCTTTTTTCTCATTTTTGCTTTTTGGCACATGTTTTGATTATTTTTATGAAAATTAAAATGCGTTTGCTTGTAATTAGCTCCACTGTACCCGAGGGTGTGTATGTGTGCGGGTGTGAGCTGTATATGAGTCGTCAGACAGAGGCACGCTTTTCCTGGAACAATTGTGTGCGCTCATTGCCATTTTGAGAAGAAATACCAAAAAAAAAAAAAAGAAAAAAATACAAAATATATACATACATACAAATATATAAGTGCATATGTATGTACGTATCTTTGCATTTATATTTGTAGGTTTAACATATATCAAGAAAAAGAATTGTTGACGATGCTTGATGATGATTCCGTTTGTTTTTGCGTTTGCGTTTTGCTGATGAGGTAATCTCTCACCCTCATTCTCATACTCATCCCCCCACCAACCAATATGTATGCGGCTAGTGCTCCCGCTTCCCAATAACAGTTCCAATCTCAATTCCCTCCATTCTCTCCTGTCATTGATTGCTGCACAGAGCATTCGTTGGTCAGCCAATTACTCAATTTGATTTTGCAATTAACAGCTCTCTCTCTCTCTTGGTTTAAAGGTTCAGATGCTGATGACTCAAGATTCATGAAATGCGAACAAAACGCGCAGAAAAATAAAAACCAATGAAAAAAATATACACAACAGCATCTATTCTACTCATATCTGATACATACCCTCACTATATAGGTTGCATTAAACTCAGGTGACTCCACCAAGGCCTAAGTCATACTTTAGGAAGTTTTAAAGTGTATTACATATTCTACATATAATATTTAAAAGATGCAGTTTTAACTAAATTGATTTAACTTAAAATTGGAACAAAGACAACACTTATTATCCTAGAGTCGAGATAAAACCTTTAAAACTCTAAAAATTATTGGAAGAGTATTATAATTTAATGAACCTTTGTCTCAAATGTGTTAGTTTTAAATTTTCTAGCTAAACTATAATAATAATTACACAACATTTTCATAAAAACTTTTCAGAAAACCAATATATAAATATAATTAATATATATAAAAAAAATTTTAAATATATTTGCTCCTTTAATATTTTTAGAAAAAATTAAAAACAAAAACGTTTAACGCCTTGAAAATCCTAAACCTTGCTCTCTTAGAAAACACAAAACAACTTGACTGAAATATAAAAGATTTATAACTTATAATAAATGTAAATAAATACATATGTGTTTATAAATAATAATGTATATATACTATAAATAATATTTTATTGCATTAGAAATTTTAAGAATGACTTTTCAAGAGTAAAAAATAATATACTATACTAAAAAAAAAAAAAAAAAAAAAAAAAAAAAAAAATAAAATAAAATCAACAGCTGTCTTTTGTTGGTAATTGAAATAAAGATTGGCATGTGTTTACTTAGTGACTGCGTTATTTTGCAGTTGTAGTTAAAATGGTCTGGGAAACTTGTAATGAACATTTGTAGTTACATACATATAGACATATGTACTATATACATATATAAATATATCTGTGTATGAATGAATATATGTACATATTCATTTATTTACTTACTTTAACTGCAGCTGTGGCAACTGTCAAGTGCAAATCTGTGCGGTTTTACACACACTCACACACACACACACATACACACACATGAATGGTCCATTAAGAAACTGTTTTACTTAAATTTGTCTGGAGCTCAGTCATGGCTTAGAGTTGTTGGTATTTTAGTGGGTAGAGGGAGGGGTTTGCTTTGTTGTTGTTTGTATTTTAATCTAGGTATTTGTTAGTATATATATTTATGTATGTATATACGTTTTACTATCATACGTTGGCAAGGTGGTTTTAGTAAGAATAAAAATAATTAAATAGAAAACAAAAAAAAATGAAGCAAGCAAGTCGTCCCTGCCGACTTTGAGTATACCCTGTACCAATTAAGGGAACTTTATAAAAGCAAACTCCTTCGAATTCGCCATTAATTCAAACTAAAATTTTCCTCACAAGCGGCAGCAACGAACGCATGCTATCTCGCTCACACTTACTACGCAATGTCGCACTGGGCATTTCAGTGCAAATTTTACATAGGTATATCTTTGATATTTTTTGTCCGATTTTAACTTAATTTGGTCATCTGATACCTTTTGGCCATATTATTGGGTGTGCCAAATAAGAATACGCTACCTTTATTTTTACTCTAGTTGTTCGTTTTTCCTGAATTGCGGGGGCGGAAGTGGGCTTGGCAAAAATTTGAAACAAACTTGATCTGCGTAGACACTACACGAATGCTGACACCAAATTTGGTTGCTCTAGCTCTTGTAGTCTCTGAGATCTACGTGTTCATACGGACGGACAGACGGACATGTCTCAATCGACTCGGCTGTTGATGCTGATCAAGAATATATATACTTTATGGGGTCGGAAATGCTTCCTTCTGCCTGTTACATACATTTTAGCGACTTTAATATACCCTTTTACCCTATGGGTACAGGGTATAAAAACTGTTAACAACTTTCAAGGCATTACTTAGTTAGGAATTGTAATTAACTGCATTAAAAACATCCAAGAAACACGAATAAGCACGCATGTAAAGGGCTCTTAACTTGGCCATTAATATGTATAATTTTAAAGGAATTACAGAGTTTTGCTTTTGTAAAAGAATAGCAGAAAATTGACAAAAAGAAATTCGTTTAGATTTTCAGACAATTTTTTTGTTCTTCTGTTTTTTGTTTTAAATGTAAAAAATTTAGTAAAATTATTGCAAAACAAAAACTTTATTATAGCAAAAATGTTATTTTAACCTCCTTTATGTTTTATTATATGATATGTACCCAATACATATGTATATATCCAAGTTATTTATACCAAAGACAAGTTGTCTAACAAGTCAATATTCCACTTACAATAATGACAAATCGTATTAGAATTATTTTGTGTCTACATCACATACTTATGTATGTATATATGTATGTACATACATAGCAATATACATATGTACATATGTATGTATAAAGTTCCCATAGGAACAATTTGTTAGCGACATTTGATTGATTTGTAGTCTTTACATTGATTCAAAGCTGAAAATCATTTCTACTCTATTAGAGGCATTTACCTAGATTTACTCTTTATCCCAATCCACTTCAGGACTCCAGACTCATGTTTTCTTCTGTCTGCCTCTTCCTTCTGCTGCTTATTCATCTCATTCGGCATTCTACTCCGCTTTGGCCTCTTTTTTATATATATGTATGTATGTATATAGAGAAAACATGATGCCACTACCACCCATCACGATATCCGGATTCAATAACAAATGATTTCCTTTTGGCCACAATTCGCATTGATTTTCCTTCTTCTGCAACTCGCACAAGTCGCAGCTCATTTTGTTAAATGAAAAAAAAAAAAACGAACCGAGGAAAAACGGCTTCAATTTTTTTTTTTTTTTTTTGTTTTTGGGCAGCAGCCAAAAGCAAGTGGCCTGCTCCTTGATCCTTTTGCAGGATTTTTAGGGTACTAAAATAAACAGGCAAGAGGCAAACGAAAGAACACCAAAACAAAAAAAATCAAGCGAAACAAATGCACGACAAATGAAATAAAATGTGATGATGTGAGGAGGTGAAGGCTGTGGGTTTTTGTAGAGTATGGGGTGGGGGGGTTTCCATGTGGCGACATGTGATTGCATGTCGAGAAATCCTTGCCTCATCTTACTCACTCCCTTAAAGCACCCGCCCCTCTCACTCTCTCTCTCTCTGTCAGTGTCTGGTCCGACCCAACTCGAATCATTTCTTAGCATTTGGCACATGGCGAAAATGTCGTACAAGGATTTGTTGAGAAAATTTCTTATGAAATCGAAACAATTTGCAATAATGTATCTTATGTCAGTGCACGCGTAGATAGTCACGCCCCACCAACCTTCTCGCCCACCTACCACTTGTAAACAACCCTTCAAAATGCATTCGTTGTTTTTGTTGTTGTTGTTATTGTTTGCTTTTTATTTTGCTGGTTACTCTAGGGAATGCTCCGGGAAATTACATTATGTCCAACTGGTTGAGAAGCTGTAGACGGACGAATAGACATACAATGTCGAAAGGGGGGGATGGAAAGGCTAAAGAAGGTGGCTTTCTTGGCATGCGTCGGCCAGAGCAATGAGGGTAAGGAGGCAGCGGGTGCTAGTGTATATTGGTTGCACGCAATGTCAACATCATACTTTCACATTGCCTGCAATTCAATTTCTTTCGATTTGATACGTATACCCCGATTTCGCGACCATTGACTTTTCCCATCATTTTCTTTTCTCCTTTTCCCCCGTTTTTCTTGTTCGCTTATTTTGCTAAAAAAAAAATTCATTTCGATATAAACATTTTTGCCAGTCATTTTTCATATGTATGTATGGATACATACGTATTTAAAAGTTTTTGAGTAAATAAATTAATAAAGCTTTAAGAGAGAACCATGATGAGTCGCACATTTTAACAAGATATTAGTGATAGTAGAAAAAAAATATATATAAATATCGCAATGTAATAAATCGATATTCATATAATATCGATCAATTTTTATATATGTATGTACATAACATATACAATAAGAAATTTCTCATCATTAAAATAACCAATTCATAGTTAATGCAAAGCTTACCTTACCAAATCCAATTAGAATAGTTTGTTTTCTTTATCTCTTTTACACAGCACACACGCACACACACAAAAGCACAGAACGCACAGATATAAAAACCTAAGAGACACAAACACCCAAAAAAAAAAAAAACAACAAAAAAATTACCAAAACAAGACACTTGCAGCCTCCCGCAGCCAACTTCACTTTTTTTGGAAGACATAAAACAAAAAAAAAAACAATTGCACACAATTCACTTAACTTTTAGAAACCGAATGGATTTTTACTTTAAATACACCAAAATAAAGCTCGCGACACGCACTTTACTATTATTATTTATATTTTGGCTATAGCCGACTTTAATTGCCGATACAAATTAAATATAATGGCACTTAAATTGCAGACAAACACAGCAGCCACCGGCAAGAAAAAAGAGAGTGAGAGTGAAAACGCGGGAGAGAGGGCAAAAAGCGTGCCAGAGATGTTAATTCTACAGAACCTAAAAATGCTAAATTTACATATATGTAAAACTCGCCGAAAATAGCTAAATTAATTATCAGCTGCTGCTGCTGTTCAACAATATCGCAACCAAAGCTGCCGCTTAAATAGCTATATTGCCTTCACTGATATCTTGCTGTTGAGAAAGAGAGGAAAAAAGTGCGTAAAATAGGAAAGGAACAGAATAGTGCAAAGAAGAGTGAAAATAACATACAGTTAATAACCATATAAATATTTTAAAACAAAATTAAATGTCAAATTGTATTCCCTGTGCGTAACATATATACATATATGTAATGAAAACTATGTATATTTTTTTTGGAACCAGTGTTAGATAGAAATAGTGTTGGTAAAATCAAAATTAAATCCAATAAGATAAATAAATTAACATAAAGTAAGCTTAAGCATGTGTACATACAAATATTTTGAAACAAAAGTTACTGCCATATTCTATTGTATATGCATTTTTAAAATATACAATAAACCCAGTGTTGGACACTGTGTTGAATACAATTAAATGAACTAAGATTTAAAGTTGTTTAAATAACAGGTTGTTCCAGCAAGTATTTATAGTTGCAAAATAACTATGCAATCATCGCAACAAACATTTAAGGAGATTTCACCAGAAACTAATAAAAATTGCAATCAGCAATGTTTGTTTCAAAGCTCTTTAACTAACTAACAACTTTTTATGAACGTTTTTTTTTTACAAACATGTAATTCGAAACATAATTAAAAATTAGCAAACTTCTTAATAGCCAATTTTAACTTATTTTTATAATTTTACATTTATTAATAGCTCAACAAAAGTTAATTCTTGTTACGTCACAAGTGTTTTTCAAGCTTTTACCAGCTCCCAACGCAAACACGTTCCCTTTTATAGTGTAAAAGTAATAAAGTTAAATACAAATATGTAACTAATTTCAAACCATATAAACTATCTTATTACATTTGCAACTTTGATTCTATAGTCTATATGGAATATTAAACTGGCATATTGGCAATTAAATTGAATAATTAAAGTTGATTAAAGAAGGTTATAAAACGTACAATGTTGCCTTAATGTTGGTTTCAAAGCTTTTTAACAACTACAGTTAATCTGGAATCGTTCTAAACTTAAACCTATACATATTTAAAAAAAAAAAAAAAACTACACTAAAGCATATATTAAAGCAACATTTTATTAAAAGTTCATATTAAAATACATTTAATTTGGCCAATATATTGATTTAATATACAAATTTTATGCATTTACATATGTATTCTTAAATGTTTTGTCAATTTTTAATGTATTTTAAATATATTTGTATATATTTTTTCACACACACACACACACACACTGATTAAAGTGAATGCTAGAAATCGTTGATCTCTGTTTGCCATTAAATGGGATTGCATATACGAGACAAGTCATGACCAAAAGAATGTATTGTAATGGACAGGGTAAATCTATGTTGTCCATTACGGCATAGACATTTTGTTCATAATCAGCAAGGATGTGTCTTTCTGTCTTTGGGCTTGACTTCTGTCTTACATGATTTACATTTTTCAGTCATATAAAATTCTATTTTATGTGAACTTTGCTTAACAGAATGGGCGGCGCGCAATGCCAAGGCATACAAAACCCGGCTGAGCCATAAAAGCATCAAGACAACAACAACAACAACAGCAGGCAGGCAAGGATATCTTTTGGCTAATGTCCTCTTTTTCCAAATGGATGCCATGGCCAACAACAAGTTGTCTGTCCTCTACATAAACAATAGAAGAAAATTTATTAAATAAGCAATTTACCTGCAATTAGCAAATGAATCAAAGAATTAGCCAAATCAAAAAAGATTAATTATTTATTTATTAAAATTGGCTAAGAAGAGTATTCAAATGTTGGCACTTCTTTGAAAGAATTTGACTCCTATTTAGTATGTGTGTGTTTGTGTGTTGCTACAAGCGGATCATGTCCTTGTAAACACGCCATAAAAGCTGTCAAAACATGTATTCCAACATGTCGATAAGTCGGCAAGCGGGTTCAAGACTCTTAACTCGAGTGTCAAATGGACAAGCCAAAGGCAGAAGTCTCAGCTCTGATTCCTCTTACTCTACCCTTACTCTTTCTATCCTATCTTACCCCCTCTCTCTCTCTCTCTCTCCCTTCTTTCAGTATATTTTGTCGTATGGCGACAGCTTTCCAGACATTTGGCTTTGATTTCGGACAGCAAAAGGCAAAAAGCAAA
Source organism: Drosophila neocordata (assembly GCA_018903615.1). Classification (NCBI taxonomy): domain Eukaryota; kingdom Metazoa; phylum Arthropoda; class Insecta; order Diptera; family Drosophilidae; genus Drosophila; species Drosophila neocordata. The sequence continues at coordinate 2,743,130 of JAEIGI010000001.1, forward strand.
AAATAACCATACCAAATCAAGGAAGTAAAAGTCAAAGTCACAGCAAAATAAAAAAAAAAAAAATGCTTTGGGCGCGGCAGTCCCGACTTTGCCGCCAAACCAATTGCCAGTTTATTACTTACAATTTATTGGGAAAAAACAGCAAAATGGCTAAAGCGGAGGCGGTATCGGTCCTCCTGGCCCTCCCAATTGGATGCTGCTAACTGAAAACTGGAGTTGGAAGTTGAAGTTGAAATTTTTGGTTATTGGGTTGGGAATCTGTGGTGAGGGGGGGATCAAGACAGCCGTAAAAACTCAGCTAGCAAATATAAATAAATACAAATAAAAAGCAAATAGATTGCAAAAAATATTCATGCGGCGAAAAAAATGGCGAGGACATTGCAGAAAACAAAAATGCTTGTAAGAAAAAAAAATATTACAACCCTAAACTCCCCCCCCCCCACACACACACACTTAAACTCACAAAGTGGAAGTAGTCGAAAGGATAGAGAAAAAAAATGAGAGAAAGAGAGATATGTGTGGGAATACTTGGTATGTATGGCAGTAGGGTTGGGAGGGGGGGAGAGTCATGGTAATGGAGCATGTTCAACGAATATGAATGGGTTAAGGCAACCAAAGTACACTTGAAAAAATGACAAGTGCCAATCAATTTCAATTGCTGCTTATATAGTGCACTAAAAAATTTCAAGTCACTTTTCATATTCAACTAACAAGGCCAAATGTTTGGATCCCACTAGTTTTGCCAGTAAGAAGATTAGTGACAGAGAGAGAGAGACAGAAAGAGGGAGAGAAAAAAGAAGACAAAATTTTCTATATTTCACAATTTTTTAAACATTTTTTTTTTTGTCAACATTACACCGACATTATAAAGTGTATTGAAAACTAACTCTTTTTAAAGAGAGAGAAATAAAATTGAAATTCCTTAAAAATTGTTACGAGAATTTTAAGCATTATTTTTATAAAAATTTTTAATTATTAAATTTAAATAATTGTAAATATTTATGACTTCCTTTAACTAATATAAATTTTATTATTATTATAAGTAAACAATTAAATTTTCTTTAAAATTTTCTTTCAGTGGCACATCAAGAATCGCCTCAGTTGACCAACAATAAAATTCCCTTTCCTCCCCTTCAACACATTATACATACTTAACCCCAACCCCAACCCCAAAAAGCTCAATTCTCTTAGCCCCATCTCAAGTTCTTAGCAGCCAAAATTTTCAACCCTTTCCTCTTTTGGTCGATTGAAGAGCGGCTTTCTTTTCGTTGCTTCTTCAGTTTTCCCATACTCCAATGTTTTGGTATCCCATTCTCAGGCCGTTCAAGGCAAATGCCAATAAATCTGCCGGCCCCCGTTCATTTTTATTTCTTTTGTAAATCATATTAAACGAATTACGATGAATTATTACCATATGCATATGTGACTGAGTGTGAGGCCAACAACTGATGGCACAGAAGGGTTACCGGAGATGGGTTGAAATAAGGGGGAATGGCGGTTTTTTTTTTTTGGGGTATGTCGTCCACTGCAGTATTATTATTTTTATTTATTTATTTTACATTTATTTATGCCATTTTAATATTTTAAATGACGCTATTTTTCACATTTTATTACCAATTTATATTTGTGCGAGTGCGCAGCAGGCATTGGCCAATACCACCACCCCCCCACACCCCGCCACTACCACTGCTTCCAAAAGCAGTAGACTGGCTTTGCTACTAGCTTACCCCTTTTGGCATTACTTGTAAATGCATTGCATTTATTATTATAATTTATATATAATTATAATATGTTTGTAATTTGTTTTAATGGCCATTCAAGTTAATGCGAGACCTGAGACTATTCACACACACAGACACACACACACACACAGCAAGAGTGAAACAGAATGAAAATAAGAGAAAAAGAGAGAGAGGAAGGAAAAGACAAAGATTTAACTTTAGCTCAACTTTTAATTTAATATTTTATTATTCGTTATATATTTATATAAAAATATTTGCATACTCTTTGCCAAAGGATTAATATAGGATTTATATATATATATATATATATTTAGATTAATTTTGTAAGCCAATGTAAAGAATTCTTTTAATTAAAAGCTTTTCATAAAATCCGTTTCTTCATATTGACAAAATTTCTATATTCATTTATTTAATTGTTTTCTTTTCTACATTTAACTTTTTAATTAATTTTTATTACTTTAAATTTCCTTCAAAAAAATTAAAAATAAATAAAAATATCTAAGCCATAAATTAGAAATTATTATAAAATATTTTTCAAGAGCTAAAAAAATCTTTTAAAATATTTTTTTATGGTATTTGTGGAGCAATCAAAGTATTTTTCTATAAACAATAATCAAAGTAAAGATACAGATATAAGATATAAATCTTTCTAAATCGGTTACTTTTTTAGACATACAAATATTTTTTTTTTGTCCAAAAAACTAAAGATTCAATTAACAAACTAAAAGAATTAAAATACTTAATATGAATTTCATGTAAGAATTAAAATAAAATATTCTTTAATTTCCATCTTTTTATAAATCTAAGAAATATATATATATATATATAGTTTAATCTTTTATAAACCTAGAAATCATCTAGCAATATCATAAAACTATATTGAAAATTCTAATCAGCTTTCTATATATTAAGAGAATTTCCATTTCATGTTTCTATATAAATAAAAAAACATATTTACTAGTGTATAAAAACTTCGTAGAATAAATTTTCTTAACTTTTATGATATTTTTTTATGTTTTAGGTTTTTTTTTTTTTTTTATTTTTTTTTTTGTTTTTTTTTGTTATTATTAATTTCTGCCTCCAGTGGCTCATTTTTGCCGTTTTGGCAGTGACTGCTGGTGGGTTCTGTGGCTGACATTTAATTACTTTTTCTCGACTTTGACACTTTTTTTATATATATATATTTTTTTTTTTCAGTTGTCTTGTTGGGGGTTTTTTTTTTTTGCGTTTGCATTTGCTAAAGTGCACTTTAAGCGCTAGCAACTGGGGGCGTGGCCGGAGGTCAATGGAGGCATAATTACCTGTGTGAGAATGAGAGACAGTGACAGTGACGGAGACGGAGACTTACTGACTGACTGACTGTTGGTAATATTTCGTACGACTTGCCCATTAACATTTTAATACGATTTAATAAACATGAGTGCTGGCTGCCGACTACAATTTTGTTGTTGTTGTTGTTGTTGCTGTTGATGATGTATTTGTTGTTATTTTTGTTGGTGTTGTCACATAAATTACGACGCGTGGCCGTCAGAGACGGACAATGCGGACTACATTGCGTATGAGCGATGTTGTTTAACGAATTTCATCAGCCAAATTCTCATATGCAACAATGAAAATTAAAAAATGAAATGTTTTCTTTACCTTCCTATCTCTTTCTCTTTCTCTCACTCTCTATGTGTGATCTATATTATAAAGGAAATAAATGCAAACAGTATAAGCTTTTAGTCTACATTATGTATAAAATATATATATATATATATATACAACATCAATTAATCTACAGTAAACAATTACATGAAGGATATATGTATGGATTTGTATATTCTCAAGTAAAGTCAAAAGTCATCTATATATACATACATACAATCCTTGTTTTCTTCTTCTTTTTTACTGCATTTGGCAATGTGATATATCCCAGATGAATAACCATGAAATGTTAAAAAATTAATTGCCGATTAAATCTTACAGTGATACAAAAAACATATGGCAACATTTTATATACCCTGCATAAGCTCTGTTTAAGTTGTTTGAGGGGTAGACAAAGTACTTGTATATACTTTCCTTTTAATTACCTCCCCCAAAACAGAAAAAATAAAATAAGTAGCAAAAGCTAAAGGTAAAAAAGTCAGAGAGCGAAAAAGAAGAATATTTTTATAAAAATCTTAAAAAAAAACACACACACAAAAATAAAGTAAAATCATTTTCATTGAAGCGCTGTTAACCACACCTCATCCATATCATCATCATTATCATCATCATCATGAACATTTCTTATTACGACTATTATTATTTATACGACCCGAAAACACTCCATTGAGTAATATAAAATCGTTTGCTTCATTTTGCCATACGGCCCATATGGGCCATAAGACTTTGTGCGGGTTGTAAATCTTTTATCAAATAAGCTAAATCTGCCTTCCGTATAAAAGCACAGAAGCAGTTGCCACGCCTCTAGTTAAGAGGGCTATAAGGGCAACGAGAACACTAAAAACGCAACTTCAATTACAATTTGGCGCCCATCTTGTTTCCTTCATCTATTTTTATGCAAAAAGCCTCTAAAAACAATTTTTATAGCATCCTTTTTTTTCCCCCCTCATTTTTTAAAGTTCCACTTAATATATATATATATACGAAAGAATGGTTTTAAGTTAGTTTAAGAGGTTGCATTTAAATATTATAATCGGTTGGCTGTATGATTCTTAGTCTTTGGTTTTTTTCCTTCATTTTTTTTTTTTTTTTGTGCAATATGCAAAAGAATGCTCCTTGTAGAAACCCAAGAAGCAGAAACATTTTGCCCCCAGAATCAACTGTATGGGGCTTTATGTAAGTATTCTATTCTATATTATGATAGCAGAGGCGCCACAAAAGAGGGGAAGAATCATTACATGCAACACCACCAAACCAATTTCGTCGCGGGTCCGCCTATATGCCATCCATCCCACTTGTACTGTATTGTTCCAGTCTCTTTCACACACCAACTGCTGATATTTGTTGTATTTTTGGCGGTAAAAGTCAATTTACTATATCTTATAGTTGTCCCATCCGATTGATTTTTATACTTTAACTGCCTGATAAATCAAAGAGCTTATCTACCAAGTTTCAACCATTTAGTTTAAAATTTTAGGTATATTTTTTGCAAAGAAACAGACAGACGGACAGACATCTGACCAATTTTATAATAACCTCTGCAAGATATTTGACTTTTATATATAACTGTATTAAATTCAATTCAATTCAATTTTTTACAAAAAATAAATTCTATTAGAAAAATTTGTAAAATATTTTGCAGAAATTTTCATGATATAATCCTAATCCTTATTATTTCAAAAGGAACCCCCCCCTAATAAATATATTTAACTATGACTATGATTTTGGTGTATATTTTATGCCGCTAACAATCTCATTAAAATTTTATGCGTATGTCTGGCAGAAAACCTTCCATTCCCTTCCACTCTCTTAGTCTAACACTTCACTCCCCCTCCTCCTCCTTCTCCTGTGTAGTTCTCTATCGGCACAAGCCTTAAAAGATGATAATGGTAGATAGAGAGTAATGTCTGCCACGCCCATATATATATACATATATATTTTTTTTTTTTTTGCTTTTGCTGGTGTGAATAAGAAACAATAAGGTGTTAGTCTACAAGTGGATGAGGTGGTGGTGAAGGCGGCAATGGGCGGGTGGTACAAAATGTCACAAGCGGGCGTCTAAATTGCTACAATTACGTCTAAAATGTGTGCCAAGGTGGAAGAAGAGAAGTTTTTTTTTTTTTCGTATACCACCCTCTAACTCCATCCATTCACACACATACACTATGTAACTCACCCTTCACACACACACACACACACGCACACTCACACTCAAGTCATGGCATCTGCCTTAACCTTCACCTAATTGCCATAATTTATTGCTTTAGGCATAAGTTTTACCTGTCCTCCATCTCCAGGACTTTGCCTTCAACATTGTCGCCAATAATTGAAAATTCTCAAATGCCATCTGCTTTTTCCCCCCTGAAAACACCCCCTCCCCAAATTTTTGCCTACCATCCTCCCCTCGCTATCTTTGGGAAAAATTAAACGCAAAATTTATGCGAAACGGAATGGAAAAATTTGCCAAGTTGATTTCATTTCATATGAAATAATTTCCATTTGGTAAATATAATTAACACATGTCTTACAATTTTCCTTTTTATTTTTTTTTTTTTTTTTTTTTTTTTAATATTAATTTTCTTGCAATGTTTTACAATGCGGCACGCCCACACAAATGAAATTTCACAATTGAACAATTTGCAAAAAAAAGAAAGAAAACAAAAAAAAAATTTGCCATTTCCCTTGCATCTGTTTTTGTTGTTGTTGTTGTTGTTTTTTTCTCTTTTGATTTTTAATTTGTTGCAAAATGTTTTTGCTTGTGGTGCATTTTAGGAGGTGGCGCCGTCATTTGTCGCCGTTCGCATCTGTTTCTCGGTTCTAGTCTGTCGCATTTTAATTGCCAAAATGGTTCAAGGCCGTTTTTGGCGTCTACTAAAGTGGATTTCGATGTTTTTTCGGCTAGCCAGAAACGAGCACAAAAAAAAAAGACGGACATTCTGGGGTTAGATATATAGTATATATATATATATATAACTTACGATATCAAGTGTGTGACAGACCAAGGATTCCAATTGGACAAATGCCGTCTGGCCGCAATTTCATAAATTATTTTTAAAACATGTTACTTAGTAAAGTTGTTCCACTTAGTCTATATAAATATATACATATATATCCATATACGAAAATGCTTATAAATGTTTTTTTAAATTTTCCATTTTTCTGTAATGGCCAAATTATGAAAATTTTTTGGAATTTAATTGATAAATCTAGAAATACCATAAAGATTCAGGTCCAGTAGTTAGTATTTAATTTTTTTTATTGGGTTTTCTTAGACTAGTAGTACTGCAGTAGTACAACCAGAGGTTGCCCTGGGGTTGCCCCGAGGTTCCCCTGGGGTTGACCCGAGGTTCCCCTGGGGTTGACCCGAAGTTCCCCTGGGGTCGCCCTGCGTTGCCCTTGGGTTGCCCCGAGGTTCCCCTGGGGTTGCCGTGGGGTTGCTCTGAGGTTGCCTTGGGGTTGCCCCGAGGTTCCCCTGGGGTTGCCTTGGGGTTGCCCTTGGGTTGCCCCTAGATTCCCCTGGGGTTGCCCTTGGGTTGCCCCGAGGTTCCCCTAAGGTTCCCCTAAGGTTCCCCTAAGGTTCCCCTGGGGTTCTCCTAAGGTTCCCCTGAGGTTGCCCTGGGGTTGTCCTGGGGTTGTCTCGGGATTGCCCTGGGGTTGTCCTGGGGTTGCCCCGGGGTTGCCCTTGGGTTGACCCGAGGTTACCCAGAGGTTGCCCCGAGGTTCCCCTGGGGTCGCACTGAGGTTACCCCGAGGTTGCCCTGGGGTTCTTTTACCACTTTAATTTGACCAGTTCTAACTAAGCTTTTATCTAACTTTAACTTAACCTTAACATTAACAATCTTTTTAATTTAACTCAAGTCAATTTTCTTACCAAACTAAACAATATTAAAGGCATTCAAACTAACTAGACAATAACTATTTAAGCCATGTTCTCATACCATATTTCCTTGCCTTTGTTTGCATCTACTTAACAGACAATTAAGTAGAAATATTGTACCAGAGAACCAATCAATCCATTCACTCACTCCATTTAATTACTCACTCACTTAATCATTGAATACTTTATGGTTGTATTTTGGGCCAACTCTATTGCATTAGTTGTGATTCATTTCCACGTGAGCTGGCAAAATAGATTAAGAAACCAAATGCCTTAATTTGAACTTTACTTTAACTTGAATGTATCTCAAAGTGCATTTGGCTTAAAAATTAACGTATACAAAAATATATTTGTCTTTGTCTACATAAACTATATTTAACTCGTTCCCTGCCACCGTATTTCTATGACTTGTCACGTGTGGCATGTTAATTTTCCACACCCACCTCCTCCTCTACCTCTTCCTTTGACAATCTTTTTATCGCTCTTTTTCTCTTTCAGCCATTGGGCATTGTGACAATGTGTCACGTGGACAACACAGCTGGTTAAGCTGCTTGCTTTCATAATTTTCCTATGGTTTACCTCTATGCCTCTCCTTTTACCCCTCATCCACACCCCTTTACCAACTTTTCTACATAGGTGTAAAATCAATTAAAGACAAAATACAACAACAAAAAAAAAAAAAAAAAAAAAAGAAAAAAAAAAGAAAAGTGATTTATGTCCCACGAAAAACAAAAACAACAACAACAAAAAAGAAAAAATATATATGTATATAAATATTGTATTTACGAGTAATTGTCGAAACGGAACTTTGAATGAGGCACACGGGAATTGATGTGTATGAATGCTGGCAATGTTGGCATCGGTGTGGAGGGGGGGCTTGAGAAGGGACGCTTAGGTGAAATATGCATATTGAAAATGAACATTTGACCCAAATACCATGAGAAGAAAAACAGAGGCAAAGAGATAGAGATAAATAAAGAGAGAGAGAGCAGGAGAGAGAGGGAGAAAGAAGGAGAGAGATAGAGAGAAATAAAAGACAAAGAGAAAAAATAGTTTAAAACAAATCAAACTTGAAATGTTACATTCAAAATTTTGAAGTATTTAAAAAATTTATATAGAAGAAAAGTGTTTATAAAGACTTGAAATTTTACTATGAAAATTTTTGAAATATTTAAAAAATGTATATAGAAGAAAATTGTTTATAAAGCAAACAGTTTTTAACAAATAATGTGAACCAATATATATATATTATTTAGAAATATTTTTATTAGATTTACAATCATAAAGAAAGACTTTTAACAAATTATTTTTGATTTAAGATTTTATATTTGAAAAAAATTGTTATCGAAATATATTTGATTTAAATAAAATTTATACTGAAAAAAAGTTCAAATATATTTCTTTTATATTGAATTGTTTATCCAAATGTTTTTGTCCAAGTCAACCTTTATAGAATTTAAATGAATATTTTTTATAAAATGTATATAATCTTATCATACTATTTTATTTATTTTTAAATTATATATCTTCATAATCATTATAAATAATGCCATTAAAATTATTACATTAGGTACACAATTTGTACAATATTTGTACAAATTTTAAGAAACTTCACAAACTTTAAAAACTTTTCTTCAGTGCACAAAAATTTATTACAAATTTTAAAAAAGCTCACAGACTTTGAAAAAAGATTTTTAACATTGTTTTTAAAAACTAATAATAGCCGAAAACTGTGTAAAAAGAAGTAAAAATAATTAAACAATATTATAATATAAAAATAAAAATACTGTAATTAATAAATTTGTTTATTTATATTTACATATCCTTAAATACCTAAATCTATTTGATTTAAATTGTATTATTTATCTGATTATATGTCAAATGATATAGAAACGAATATAAACTAAATAGACCGATCATGCTTCCTTTCTTTTGTATAAAATATAATTTATATGTTAAAAACAATAATTTTTAAATAATAATTTTATAATTAAAAGGCAACTTAACGTTTGCACATAAATTCTTAACAATATTGAATTTCAAAGTGTTTTCAATTGTTTAATTTAAAAATGTCGCAACTTTATCTGATCTTATTGAAGTATATACTTATATATATATATTCTTCATTTTTCAATGGAATTGTATTCTGTACACCGTTTCAATATCTCATTTCTGCAATAAACGATGAGTTGTAGGCATTGTTGGGCCATTTAAGCTTTAGGGCTGATTGCTTTTGCTTCAACGGAATTTCCATTTTGTAACAGTTTGCAGTGCAATGGCCGACTACACTCCCCTTTAACACGCACCCACCCACCCATCACCTAACCACCCATCTCTTCATACCCTTGTTCACCATACAACGCTTATGTTTTCATAAATACGAAATTGAAAGTTTTTCAACCGACGAAAATTCTCATAAAAATTGTTCACCCAAACCGCACAAAAACAAAAAAAAAAAAAAAAACAAAAAAAAACCGGGAAAAAACATGAAAAAAATAAAAGAAACGGTGAAAAAAATAAAAATGAAAAGTATTTCGAGAGCACCCTTGAAGATACAAACGAACCGACAAACAGACAGAAAGACAAACAGTCAGACAATTGGACAGAGTTTTGGACAGATGACCGAACGACCGACCGAATGTCGAATGAACGAACGGGCGGCATTTCAATCAATTGGCGGCAACAGCTGCCTTTGGCTACATTGTGGTGCTTCACCTCCGCACAGTTTCCCCTTTTTTCTCCCCCTCTATAACTTACAAATTCCCCGCATCGCTCTCTCTCTCTCTCTCTTGCATTCTACCTCCTGGTTGCATTGGACTGCCCACGTTTTGTGGCAGTGGCACCGTCAACAGCAGCAACATCAGCCGCCTTGCCGTGTGGATCCCAGTCGAAGAGAAACTCATAACAAGCTCCCACGTTTCTGATGATGACGACTGTTGTCGTAACTTTTGCCCCCAAACATCTATCCCCTCTTTACGCTGCCGCTGTTGAACGTTATCTCCCCGCTCTGACGCTACCCCCTACCCCCCACCAACTACCAGCATACTCTTTTACCCATGTTTGTTGCTGCATTGCCGATGGCGCCTCCGCAGCAACAACAACGCCAGCAACCATCTCATACCCTCGGCCCCTTTGTGGCATTGATGCATTGCAATTGCTAGAGATGAGATTGAGAGGAATATATATATATATATATGAAGTTACGATACAAAAAATATAGCAAAATCTATTTAAGAAACATTTTTTATTTTTATAATTTTTTTAAAATCGATAATCAAAATAAATTTAAAAAACATTTTTGAAAACTTTTTAAAACTAACAATCAAAAACTGTTTTCAATATGCAATTTGAAATCTTATAAATAATTTTTGATGTAGATCAAGCTTATATTAACAATAATCGGATAAATATAAATATATATGTATATTATAGATCAAGCTTATATTAATGATATTGAATTAAAAAGCTCTTTTGAAATTGTTTAAATATATATTTTTATACATTTGTTTGATCTTAAGACAGCATTTTTGAAGTTTTTAAAAATTTTGCTTTAACTATATATTGTTATTTGATCTTGTGAAAGTATTTTCAAAAGATTTTTCAAAATTTCTATGTTAATATATTGAACTAATAATGGAATTTATATACTATATATAGGTACATATGTTTATATATAGTAGGAACCATATCAGTATGGAATTCCTAGCGGATTTAACATTTAGCTCAATGTGCGGGTTGCCTTAAGCTTTTTTTTTCTAGTCTCTTGGCTGCTATGAAAGGCCAACAGTCTGTTGCTGTTTTTGTTGTTGGCCATATAGCCAGCTAGCTGTATCTCTGAGCAATTCCGCCCATACGCAATTGTCGCCTTCATCCATCCAACAGAATCATACATTCGTTCGTTTGTTAGTTGGTTTGTTGGTTGGTTGCGTTGCGTTCATTCGTTTCGTTGGTAGTTTTAATTGCTGTCGCTGGGAACGCCAACGCAGACACCAAAAACTCAACTCGACTCGACTCGACTTAACTCAACTCAACTCAACTGACTAGACTCTTTGGTTGGTACTGTTGCATTTGCTGAGTGGGCACTTGGCCAGGAGAGATTAACGCCCGTTTCCGGTAGTTAAACATTTTTGGCCAAATGAGGCAAACCCAGCAGCAATCTCTCCCACTCCATCTTCTACTCCTACTTCTCCTCTCTCTCTCTCTCTGTCTTTCACTAGTTAAAGATGAGTGTGAGAAGTGGGCCTATATTTGTTCTCATTTCTTTTTTGCTATGGCCAAAACGTGTAGAAATTGGCAAAAATTTTTAAACATCGAGTAGTTAACTTTAATGGTAACAGAAATGTATATACACACAACAAGACAGAGACAGAGACAGATAGAGACAGGGAGAGAGCATTATCGATAAAGAAAATGAGATTGAGTTTGAGGTTCGTTTTTCTGCTTATTTTGGCTTAATGGCAGGTAAAATTGTTATATGGGGATTACTTTAGAAAATATATATATACAAACATAATCGTAGAGTTTAATGAGATGTTGCCATATTTTAAATAAAGTTGACTAATTTTATGTCACTTGAAAATTTTAATAATCTTTATTTATAATGAGAAAATTTCAGTTAACAAGAAAATTAAAAAAAACAAATGAATATTTATATTGAAATAATTATTACTAAATTATATATAAATATTAATTTATTTTTTAATAAAAAAAATAAAAATATTTTCTTTGAAAATAATGTTAAATATTTTTTAAAATATTTGAAAAGTTTTCTAAGGAATTTCATATCTTAAAATATTTAGTCCTTATATATATAAAAACTCTAATAATATATATATATATATATATATGTATCTATATCTGTCTATATTGATATATCGTGTTTGTATAATGAAAAGATGTTCTTATTTGTTTACGCTTGGGCAATTTCTAAACCAATAATTCAATCTACTAATGTTAAATCAAACACCCAATTATCATAGGAGAAGCAAGACACGAATATGCTTTACATAGATCAACTGATCCGTAACCCCATCCAAAGCTCAAAACACCCCTCAACATGTACCTCACCCTCCTATTATTACTAAACTACTAACATTTACCCTAACTTTATGTGTTGTTGTTGTAGCTATGTATATTTCTTCTAGCCGGTTCTCTTGTTTCAGTTCAAGTTCAAGTTTGTTTACCTGAGTAGTTTTTCCTCTCATGCCCCCTAGACATGATCTAACATTTCATAATACCCCAAAGCAAAATGTAAATGTTGCTGTTGTTGCTTTTACGATTTTTTTCCCCCGATCTACTGCCACCTACCTCTATTATAGAATTACATGAGCAACAGCAACAACAACAACAACAACAACAAAAAGTAGAAAAAAAAAATCTACAATTAAAATTCAATTGTGGGGCTATTACACAATGCGCAAATACAATTTTTTTTTTTTTTTTATTTTTTTCCTTCTATTCAATAACTTTGTTTACTCGCATGTGAAAATGCATGCAGGGCAGACAAGCGGCAAGACAGAGAAGTGAGGCAAAGAGGTGGACAGAGAGGGGTAGGTAGAGATACCCTCAGACCCACGCCATCGGACATATTGCGCAGCATCTTGAATTTCCGCCCTTTTGTGTGAGAGATGCCACCCAATAAAGAGGCAACAGCAACAACAACAATATCGCAGCTAAGGCAAAAAGGCAACCAGCCAAGGTAAGCGCATGAGAGATACTTGTACAATAGATATGAAGCTAAAAGATACAAAAAAAAAAAAGTAAGAAATACATAAGTAGATATCTACAGTGAAGGCTCACTAATGGTCTAGACAGCAACTAAACGACCCCAAAAAAAAAACAACAAAACACAACTGTAGATGCCAAATTGTTATATCTAACAAATTAAATCAAAACTTAAGATCAAATTTCATTTAGATACATATCATTCTAGAAATACTTTTAGAAGTTATTAAGTAAGCATAGATAGATACTTAGTAGATACTTTTAAGTAAGTACACTCAAAAGTTTATAAAAAAATAGAACTTAGAATCTCATTTAAAGTTCCTAACCTTCGTTATCTTTCAATATAAACTCTCTTGAGAAATCACAAATAATGTTCTGGGAAACATTTATTAAAATGATAAATAAACCTAAAAATAATTTAAAATACCCAAAAAAATTAGTTTTTAATAAAGCAAAGATCATACATGTGTATAGTAAGTTCCCCTTATCTGTTTGTCTCTATGCTTAAAACTTTCTCAATTGTTGACCTTTTGGAATGATATTTTGTAAATAAACTTCTCATCGAACTAGGTTATAGGTTTCTTAAAATCAGTTAGATTGATTAACTATATCATATGGCCAACAACAAAATAGTAGTTTAAAAACAAAGTTCTATTGCATTTCGAACTGGAAATTAATTATTTATCCCAAAGCTTCATTTATAAATATTTTATACGATTCTTATAGAATTTGTAAATGTTCCACTGTACATAATGCAATCATCTTCACAGTGTCTTCTCACTGTGTTTCTTATTTTGCATTTTGAAGCACATTTTATATCTGCAATTGCGCCATTTGGCGCAAAAAAGCATTCGGCAGCAAAAACAACAAAAAAAAGAAACCCAACAAAAAAAAAACAAATGGCAATGTAAATGGATGATGATAGAGAGGGGCTGGGATACAGGGGGGAGACGAGAGTTTAACAAAAAGGCGCGAAGTTTCATTTTGCTATCTTGTGAAATTCACTAGCAAATTTTCCATGCCGAAATAAATAAATATCATCCCCCTTGTTCTAGTCTTTTCTTTTTTTGTTTTTTTTTTTATTTTTGTCTCTTTATGCTCTCAGTTTGGGGCTGTTGTTGTTCTTCTTCTTTTTCTTTTTCTCTTTTGGTATGTTTTTGTTTTTTTTGTTGTTGTTGCATCATCTGAAAATGCCAACATGCAACAAGACTATGGGTAAAACCACCACCACCAACACCGCCAAGACTAGCACCGATACCTTGCACCTCTACATACATATATAATGCTTCCACATTTGAACCGATCGTAGACTATTTTTAGTATTAGGCATCTATGTATCTATAAGATACATGCACAACATACCCATGAAACGCCAAGTCATGCTACGCTCGTGTGATTTATAAGGTCTTTGGCCCCCACCACCTCGCCCCACAACCACACACCGTTGCTCTTGTTGATTTTCCTTGCTCTCTTCATCATCTCTTTCGTAGTTTTGTTTTCATTATACCCTTTAATTGAAAGTATATTACCTAAAAACAAAGTCTCTGTAAAGGTATATAATAAATCTTTATTCTGTTTTGGATGATTAAACAAAAATATCTTTAAGTTGACAATTTACCATGACTTTACATAAGAAGAGTCTTATATCCTTTAGTTCTTTCTTATATACCTATATATATATATGTTTAAGGGTATTTCTAATTCGCTTTGGGTTTAATTTGAATTTACTGTTGTCTTAGCTTCTTTGTTTTGCTTGCCTTTTTCTTCTACTACGACGGCGTCTCGTATTGTAAAGAGTCGCTCGTAATAATGCCCGAAAGATAAACATAGAGGCAAAGTCAGATAATTATCATCTGGTCGAGAAGCTGCGGTTTTTGTTATATACATATATATATATATATATATATATATATTGTTGTTGTTGTTTTGTAGTTACAGATAAACAAAAACAGCAACAAAAATAACAAGGAAAAATGTTTTTTTTTTTTTTTTGTTGTTTTTTTGTTTTTTGCTGCGCCATTTCTTTGCATTGCTCAAAATTGTGAAACTCAATTGGGATTGCCCCACTTTTTGCACCAGCCAGCCAGGCCAGATGACTAGTTTGAACCGATCTTCTCCACCTAGTGAAAATACAAAAATTGCGACGTATCTGAATAACAACTGACTTTCATATTTATCATCATTTTAATGATGATAATAATGATAATTATAATGATAATGATGATCATCATCATTGTCATCGTCATTGTCAACTGCGCACTGCACTTTTAATTGCTGGCCAAATATTTTTGACAAACAATTTAATCAGACAAACTCATAAATAGGGAAACAAGGGGGACTTAAATGAATTATTGTTTGATTAACATCAAGTAAAACGCACTGCATCAAGGAAGTAATATTCAACAGAAAGTACAATAACCTATTAAAAAGTATTTAAATAGATCATAATTTAAAGAATAATTCTTTAGGCAATTCTTTTAGCAAGAATCTAAAAGAAAATTAAATAAATTATTTTTAATTATTTTTTTCTTTATTTGAAAATTTGTGGCTACTTTTGAAACAATTTACTATTCTACAAATAATATTTAAAAATATTGCAAAAAGGAACTCGTCGAATATATCTTTTAATCTCTATTCTTTTTCTTTTATTTATTTTATTTTTGTTTATTTATAAAAATTATATTTAAAAAACATTTCCTATTTTTTTGTTAATTTTTTTTTTTTTGTTTGTTGATTTTAAATATTTTTTTTAAACTAATTTAAAAAGTGTATTTCAAATTTTTTTGATGTTTTTCCAATTTTTCATTGTTTAACTTTTTTTTTTAATTAATTTAAAATTTTTTTTGTCTAACTTTAAATAAATGTATTTTTTTTCACTTGTTGATTTTTTATACCCTGTACCCATAGGGTAAAAGGGTATATTAAAGTCGCTAAAATGTATGTAACAGGCAGAAGGAAGCATTTCCGACCCCATAAAGTATATATATTCTTGATCAGCATCAACAGCCGAGTCGATTGAGACATGTCCGTCTGTCCGTCTGTCCGTCCGTCCGTCCGTCTGTCCGTCCGTCTGTCCGTCCGTCCGTATGAACACGTGGATCTCAGAGACTACAAGAGCTAGAGCAACCAAATTTGGTGTCAGCATCCGTGTAGTGTCTACGCAGATCAAGTTTGTTTCAAATTTTTGCCACGCCCACTTCCGCCCCCGCAAATTAGGAAAACCGAATAACTAGAGTAAAATTAAAGGTAGCTTAATCTTATTTGGCACACCCAATAATATAGCCAAAAGGTATCAGCTGACCAAATTTCGTTAAAATCGGACAAGAAATATCGGAGATATATCTATGCACAATTTGTACTGAAATGCCCAGTGCGACATTGCGTAGTAAGTGTGAGCGAGATAGCATGCGCTCGTTACTGCCGCTTGTGAGTAAAATTTTAGTTTGAACTGATGGCAAATTTCAAGGAGTTTGATTTAATACAGTTACTTTACTTGGTACAGGGTATAGTCAAAGTCGGCAGGGACGACTTGCTTGCTTCATTTTTTTTTTTTAAACTAATTAAAAATATATATTTTTTTATGTGTTTTTCGTTTTTTATTTGTTTTTTTTTTTTATTTTATATTTTTGATTATTTTGAATTTTTTCTTATATTTTTTTTTTCTTAGTTTTCTTACTAATTTAGTTTTTTTTTTAAATAAAATTCATAAAATTTTTTTTATATTCTCTTTTGGTTTTTTCTTTTTTTTATTCGTTTCTGTTTTTTTTTTAAAATTTTTTTCTTCTATAATTTTGATAATTATTTGATTGTTAATTTTATTTATTTTTGTTTTTAAGAAAGTAATTTAAAAAATAGATTTTTATTTATTTTTTTAAATAATTTTTTTTTTTTTTTTATTTTAATTTATTTTATAAAATTTCAAATATTTTTATATGTTTTTTTTCTCATATATTATTCATTTCTGATTTTTTTATTATTTTATTTTTCTCCTTTTGCTTTTTACTTTAACTTATATATAATAAAGTTCTAGTTATCTATTGATATAATTTAACAAAAATTTCCATATTAATTAAATTGAAGTGCATTTCCCACCCCCCTCTCTTTCTTTGCCCAGTGGGAGTTTCAATCATTCAATATCATTGGAAAAAAAAAAACTTTTTTAATTTACTTATTCAAATGGTAATCAGTTGTTAGTAGAAATGTCCATATGGATTGTTTGTTTGCCAATCCATTAAATGGCCAACTAATTAGATGATTTCCAATTGATAACCACCATCAACCACTGAGACCCCAAAAAAAAAAGTTCAAAAGTCATTGAGAAGGAAAAACATTTCCATTCCTTTATAATCAGGCCTAACACACACAAAAAAAAAGTACAGAAAAAACAAGCAAAAACCAAAAACAGAAATAAAGTTCATGTTGTTATGATTTCTATTTGCCTGGACAGCCAATTCACTTATCAGAGAAACAGAGACAGTCCCAGAGACAGGCAGAGTAAATGTACAAGAGATAGAGAGACATGATAGAGAGATACAGTTGAACCAAATAGTCTAGTGGAGAATCCCCATTGTATTGTTGGGGTAATATAGTAAATAAAAACTAACTGCAAGTAAATTGGTTGGGGGCGCTCACATAAATCATATAACAACAAAAGCCTGAGACTTTGGCGAAGGTCGAATGAGAGCATTGAGCTTCCAAGCATCTTGCTGATTAGGAGAGATACGTTAAAGAGTAAAACAAAAAAAAAAAAAAAAAAAAAAAACGACAAAAACAAAACATAAATCTGACCCCAAAGGAATCTCAGCTGACTGACTGAATGACTGGCTGACTGGCGACTGTACAGAGTACAGAGAGCTGACCGGCTGGCTGTCAGTGAAGCGTTTAATTTGTTTATGAGATAACCAAAAGTTAAAAAAAAAAAAAAATAAAATAACAACAAAAATGTGCCTTGTAATGATTACTTATGATACTGAATAAGATGTGGGAATAATGATTAATAAATGAATAATGAGTACTAGGAATATTAACTATTAAACAAAATATTTACTCTTTGATGCATAATAAAGTAAACATTATAAATATTTAAAGAATCTCATTTTGGTAAAAAAAAAGTCAGTATAAAGAACTGATGCTTATATAGGTTAACAGTTATATATTTTAAGTAATATCTTAACCCTAAATTTTACAAAATTTTATTATATTTTATTGAAATTTAATAACTCTTAAAAAATGAACAAAAATTATATGTGATTTGATCTAGAAATACTTTTATACTTAGGCACTTGAATTGATAATTTACCATTAAGTTTCATAAGTTAAAGAAAGTTTTATCGATAGGTACCTTTTTGTTAACCGATAGTGATCATTTTATTATCGATAGTGATCACTTTGTTAACCGATAGTGATCACTTTGTTAACCGATATCTAACTGTTTAAACACTTGATCAAAACCTTCAATTTAAGCGACAGTAAGCACAAGTATTACTTTTGTTATCTAGAAGCCTTAGAAACCTTTACTAAAAGTAATTATTTCTCTACTTTCAATACTTAATACAATACTTACCTTACATTAACCGATTGAAAAACTTAAGGAACGAAACGGGTAATCTTTAAAAATGATAGAATGCCCAATAAGTGTTTTCAACAAAATGCTGCTTACTTTAACTGAACCGCTCGAAAACTCATGTGAAATGCTCTTAAACAGGAAGTTTACTATTTTGTCAGATCATCACAAAAAAAATGTTGTTAAAAAAATAGTGTTTTAAAGACTCTCAAACTATTATGACTATCTATCTAACGCATGGTAAGTTTAACTAAATCAAATTAAAACTTAAACCATAATAATGCTTAATACTTTAATTAAAATTTAACTTAACTGATTTATGTGTATACATAAATAAAAATTTAGTAAAATATCGATAACTTTAAGTGAAAAGGAAGAGTTTATCGCTCCAATCGATTGATTTTTTTGAACTACTTAATAAAATATTTATGATATTCCAAATTTTATAAGAATACTTATATATTATAATATTAAGATTAGTATATAAATGTCATTAATAAATGGCTTAAGAAAAATTTCATTTTAATCAACAATAATATTATTAATTTAATTTAAATATATAAAGCTTACTAATTGCTACTTTTAAGACTAAGAAAAAGTTAAAACAAATTGCTAAAACTAGATTTTTTAAGACCGAATATTAGTTCTTTTTTTTTTGATTTGGAACTAGATTTAAATTACAACTATAATTAAAGTAAAAACCAAGCTTAAGTTCAGGAAATCCTTAAAAAAAAAGTTAAATTAAAATTCAGTCAAAAGAAAGAAATTTGTACAAACTATTTATTAATTTAAAAGTGAACTTAAGTTAAGCCAATTATTTTAGTGAAATTAAATTAAAAATTAGTCAATTAGCCAATTATTTAAGTGAAATTAAATTAAAACTTAGTTAAAAAGATAAAAAACTGAGCTTAATAGTTTAGAAAATTATTTAAGTAAAATTAAATAAAAAAATTATTTAAAAAAAAAACATTTTTAATGATTATTTATTTAAATTTTTTAATGTTTTTTATGTTAATACCTAAGCACAAGGAATTATTTAAGCTCTTAAGAAAAAATGTAGTTTTAATTAAATTATTCAAATATTTGTTATGGAAAGAAACAGTTGAAATAACTATAAAAATTTTTTTATATATATAAAGAATTTAAGCACTTTAAGGTAATTAATACAATTGAGTAAACTATTCTAACAACAAAAATGAAATGCATGTTTCATAAGGATCAATTACATATATATAGAAAATACTTTTATATAAGCGTATTAAAGTTTCGTTATTCTCAGGCTTACATATGCAATATAGTTTCTCTTTTTTTTTTTGTTGTTACTAGTAAAAAAAACAAAATAAACTAAAACGTAAGCTTAATGGCGCTTGTAGCTTTTGTTTTTGGAATGCCTTTTTCATTCATTATAATTCCATTCATTGATTGAACTTGGACAGCCAGGCGATTTGAGTTGTCTACTTACATACCTACATATATATGTATATATTAACATACATATATACCAATTTGTTGTATATTTCCAATTAGTTGGCAAAACTGTATATATATATATATAAACTTTGTTGCACACAATCATCAGTAACTTATGTTTCTTTGTTTCAATTTGCCATGTTTACATGACACGCTTCTTTCACCAACTCATATGTAGTATATAGTATATATATATACATTGTACATTGCATTTGTATAATCGCATCTAAATCTCTCATTCAATTAAATTAATTGCCATCTTTGTGTTTTGTGCTGGAAGCGCAAAAACATTGTATTTGTTTATATTTACACAGAAATTAAAAGAGACAGAGACTATATAACAATTCATCCCCTTTTTCTGTCTCTCTCTCTCTCTCTCTTTTATTTATTGACCTGGCATAATAATCAATTTTCAAAGTTCAAGTTAATTGGCATTGGGTATTCTAAATTTTTAAAGCCAGTTTAATCTAAAAATAAACAATTTTAGATGCATCTGTATCTGCAAATGTTAACCACGTGCCATAATCTCAAGTTGAATGAACCATCAAAATTTTGCCTTTGATCTATGGGTTTGAAAGAGTTGATTTATAATATCATTTCATCAACTCAGGTATCATAATAACAGACAACCAAGATAAACTTCCAATCCCGTTTATTTTTATATACATATACATATATTTATTTTTTTTTTTTTGGTTTTAATATGTTGACAATTTTTAGTACTGAAAGTGAATTATTATAATGATTTTCAACAAGTTATCTGCTCTGGCTAGATAAATGGGTTTTTTGATCTATAAAAATGAACTCTTAATTGAGTTTATTTTCATCTTGTTGTTTGTTTTGTTTTAAAGATTAACAAAACAATAATTTGAACTGAAATTTCACAATTGTCATAAAATTAAGCAAACTAAAATAGATATATTAAATAAAATAAAATTCAAAGAAATTTAAATCTAGTTAAAAAATGATATTTTTCTAAGACATTTCTCACTTTTTTTCAATACTTAAACAGATTTTTAAAATATGTTTTCTATGTTTAAGTTTTAATTAAAATTTTTAAATTTTCTTGAGATTTTAAAATAATTATTATTTAAACTTTAATCTAGTTTCCTGGAATTTGAAAATAAAAATGTTATTTTTCTTTCTTTTTAACATTTCTTCCCTAAACAGATTTTTAAATTATTTTTTCTATGTTTAAGTTTAAAATAAAATTTATAAATTTTCATGAGATGATTTTAAGATCTTTCAATATTTAAAAAAATATAATTTAAGTTTTTTAGTTACTACAAACGAACTTAAGAAACCTTTTTTTGTGTAGAATTTTAAATGTCGTGAAAGACAAAATATTTTTTGAAAAAAATTAATAATATTTCTGTGTCTAAAGAACTTATATTTTCTTAGATTTTTAATATAACTGTACTTTATAGTAAGCAAACTTATAGAAATTAAGATAACTTCAAAGGATTTAATAGATATTTTTTAAGCTTTTACTTAAAAATCTTTTGAATGATTAGAAAAGGGTTTTATATAAATATTATTATTAGGTTTAATAGCAAAAATAAACATCGAAAAAACGTAAAACTTAAAAACAAAATATTTGAAACATATATTAAAAACTTTTACAGTTAAAAACTGCAAAAATCGGATCGAAAAGTTGTTTACCAAATTTTTAAAACAAATTTAAAGTTAAAATTCTTATGAGCAAATAAAGATCTAGTTTTTGAAAATCATTTGAGAAGTAAGATAAATTAAAGCCTCGTACAGTTGAGAATTTTTTTCAAAAGAATTTACAACAAAGATCTTAAATCTTTAATTTAAAAATCTATAAAATTTAAAATATTGTAAACTGAAACTTAAATTTAAAAATAGAAAATTTAAAAGACTTAATGAATTTAATAACATTTACTTATAAAATTGAAAGTTAAATCAAGAGCTAAAAACAAAAATAAAAATAAATTAATTTATAATAATATAATTTATATATAATAAAAAAATAAATTCAAAAAAATATATAAATATATATATATAAAAAATGTAAATAATAGTTAAAATATTAAAAAAATTATATTAAATTGAGAAATTGTTCAATATATTTTTAAAAAACGTTAATAAAACTAAAATATTGAGAAAATTATTATTCAAAGAAACAAAAGAAAAGAAAAGGAAACTAAAAATAATTTAAAATAAATTTATTTAAATAATAATTAAATAGTGTAAATACTTTCCTTAAATCTTTGCTAAATACAAAAAATAAAAACAATACTTTGACAAATTTTGGTTATAAAATTGAAGTAAAACTTTTGAAAATTTTTGTAAAACTAATTTTCATCAACAATTTATTTGGCAATTTATTGTGGCCAATTAAAATACTTTGCACCTTTTTGTGGTAGAGCCAGGCCCTTCGTTGGCCAAGTTAAAAGTTTGAAGCTAATTAAAATTGAAATTTTTAAGTGCAGTTCAACTAACCACAAAATTTTGTGGCATGCGGCAATCAGTAAGCGCATGAGAAACTGTAAACCAAGTCATCTCAATAATTGTATATAAAATGTATATAAAATTATATTAGATATAAAATAACTTGTATATAGTTAAATTGCTAATTGGCATGCCCTTTAGCCAAGACAGTTTTATATATATATATTATTTGATTGCAACTGCAGCAACAGCAACAAAATGAAATCAACTTTAGCCCAGGCAAAGTTCATGCCGCATGCCGCATACCGGATGCCACATGGCATATAAAAGACACAGTACAGATGGCAGAAGGCAAAATGGCAATCGACCTACGCAGCAATTGCTCCTACGCAAAATCAACCCACGAATCCTGCTGATGTTCCTGCTGTTTTGTTGCCTTGGGTGACGTGGGTGCCCAGCTGTTTTTCCGAGTCCTTGCTACTGCTAACGCTCCTATTACCCCTCTCTCTCTCTCTCAATGTGTGTGGGTTATAAATAGAAATTCGCCGGTTCCATGGGCATATAGAAAAATCTGTAATCAGCAAACATGACAGACACTGTTTGGTTGTATATCGTGTATTTTATTGGGTGGCATTGTAGGCGTGGCAGAGTTTCGCTTATTATTAGTTCGACATGCAAAATGATTGAAACTGATGGCAGGGAATCTATCAAAATTCATTGAGCAGCTGTGCCAGTATACAAAAACCAGCGACAACAACGACGTCATTCCAATAAGATGATGAAGAAAAAGAAGTTTGCATCCCAAAGTCTTCCTAATCCTTACTCCCATATTGCCATTGGCATTGCTCCACCCATCCACTGTTCTCTTTAGCTACTTTAGGAAAAGTCCTTCTTACCACTTGTCTCGCATTATTGCTGACTTGACATTGATGTATTTGGTGACAAACTGTTGCGGTTTATTATCGTTTGGCAGGCCAAATGGCATCAGTATGCGAATGAGCACTTGGTGGATGAAGGGAGGCTCTTTTGGCGGGTCACGTAGTTTGCCGTACATGTCACAGCTGTACGAATACTCCTTCTTTAACAAGGCACAGCATATGCAGAATGGTGGCAACAGTCTCACCACATAGACAATCGATAAATCATTTTAATTGCTTCGATTTCGTAAGGGAGGATGAGAAAGTCGAAGGGAGTTGGAATGGTTAAGATAATGCACTGCTAATCTAAAAGGAGAGAGGGGGAAAAGTTGAAGCTAATGCTGAGTGGGAGGGGAATATTACATGTATATCTCACATTAAAGATCTATTTCATTAAGTTTTTTTTAAATCTTATAGAAAAATTAAATTTTTAAGTTTTCTTTAAATGAGTTCCAATATTTTCTTATATTTATCATTTAAATTTAGAATTATTTGCTAAATTTAGAACTTTTAAATTCTTTCATCAGCAGTTCATATTATATCAAAGCCAGAACTAGTTGGGAATTACAACTTAATAAAGTAAATAACAAGATACAAAACTTGCAAAAGAATGAATTTAAGCTGTAAAAGTTTTAGTTTTCAGTCGAACACTATAGCCAATGGATACTATATAGAACACTATATTCCTTTTTCTGTTTTAGCTTTCTTTTGAAACATTTTTTAATCGTAATTCTTATTATATTCTTTTGCACTTTTGATATCATTTAACTGTGAAAATCTGCCTTAATAGCTTTTTCCACAGGAAAGAAAAGAAGAATGGAATTTCTTTGTAGTCTTTCTTTCTTTCCTTTTGATGTTTCATCATTTCCTCACTTTATATTCTTCTATAAATTTTTCATTCTTTTCTTCTTGCATCTCTATTTTATTTTAAACTTTCTTTCCTTTTCTTTTCGCATTGTTTTACCACATTTTTACTCCTTTATCTTTGAGTATTTTATTCCTTGATCCCTTGCCTATATCAAGTGCATTTTCCTTTATCTTTAATTTTAATTTTTCTATTAATTTCTTTAATACAACCTTGGGAAATCGTATCAATTATCAGTGTTTAGTTAGTTGCTAACTAACTAGTAACTAAAACCAGCTCAGAAGCTGCATAAATTCTCATTATGTGTCCCACGCAATGCCGTTAAGAACGGTGAAATTGAAGCCTTTCTTCCCACACGCATTCTATGGGAGCAAAATGGATGGATAGATAAGTGCATGAAGGGGAGGAAAGTGGAGGTGTATGGGTCATGGATATACAATTGCCACGTTACGATTTCTCTTCATTGAAAACAACTGCAGTGCATCGAATATATATACATATATATATATATATATATCTATGTATATCTGTTAGATAGTATATAAACAAACCACCTTGATATATATGCCAATGGCCTGCTCTATATATTTGTGTCGAAAGGCATATATATATATATACTTGGTCCGGTACAGTCACTTCCATTTCCAGTTGCATTGTGTATGCCTGCCGCCTGCCGTGCCACATTTCATCTCGACTCGTCTTGTCTCGCCTCTGTCTCTCTCTCCCTCTCTTTTGGTTAGTTCGGTCTCTGGAAAGGCAATCTATTCGGGTCGGTCATACTTGGTATATATAATATATGTATATTCTTTTATATATATATATATATATATATACACAACAATTTAGCTATATCAAATGTGCACACTCTCTACTTTACTCTACTATATTCTATGCTATGCTATGCTGTGCTGTGCTATGGCATTCGACTCTACTCGACGCTACTCGGCGCTGTTGTGCTACTCTTGTGGCATACGTTTTTGTATCTTGTAGTTACACATTGTGCAATAAAATATTTACAACATACATTTGCTTTATTTCATTCCGAGTACTTATCCATGGCATCTGTGGCATCAAA
This sequence comes from Drosophila neocordata, assembly GCA_018903615.1. NCBI lineage: Eukaryota > Metazoa > Arthropoda > Insecta > Diptera > Drosophilidae > Drosophila > Drosophila neocordata. The sequence goes on from JAEIGI010000001.1 coordinate 2,768,425, forward strand.
GTTACAGTTACAATTTCTGCCGCAAGTCTCAAGTCTCATCCTCATCCCCCACCCACCTACCCCTTAACACTCATACCAAGGAACCATTGCCATTGCCATTGCTGTCGGTGGCATCGTCTCTTATCGCCAGCTCAGTCATTTGTTATTCTTTTATTCAGCTTATCCTGTTGCTTGAGATTCTATGGATGAGACTGAAAAGAGATGAGCAGAGAGAGAGAGAGAGAGACAGAGATAAGGGTGGGGATGAAAAGGATACTACGGTTTATGGTTGGGTGTATGTGAGTGGTCTGTGTGTGTGTGAGTGTGTGTGAGTGGGTGTATCTCAAGTGACTGAAGTGAATCTTTTATTACTGATTTAAATTATGAATTTTTTGTTGATAAACAAATGAATCAAGTTCATAAAACTATCATTAAAAATGTACACAAAATGAATAGGCAAATTAAAAATTTATTCACTAGGATTCACGGGTACTAATCAAATTATAATTTTGAAAAAAATCTAAAAATAAATGTTGAATAAATAAAACAAAACTTTAGATCTTAAAAATCTTAAAAAATCATAATAAAGCAACTATGAATGCTTACATTATAAGTGAGTATAAAGAATGATTACTTATTTAGTTATTTAAATTTCAATTACTTATATTCATATTGTCTTCAAGTATTTTAATTTCGAATACTAGCACTTTTTTAAGTTTCGAATAGGTGTGAATATATAAATATTCATCAACTATAGTTTTAGAATATTATAAATATGTTCAAAATTAGGTTTTTTGGGAGTCAAATCTAATGTTTATAGTGAATCAAATTATGGAATATTTATTCATTTGATATATATTTAAATTTTGAACAATGACTAATCATAGAAATTATATATCTAAAATTTAGATTTAAAAATAATATTTCCAAAATGTTTATACTTGATTAATTGATTATAATTTATGAATAAAAGTAAAGATACTTTATCTATAAACTTAGATTCTAAATCTATGCTTTAACTTTACTTTTATTCATAAATAATATTCAATTAATCAAATAAAAATATTTAATATATATAATTATTCCATTTCAATGAATGAAGGACTAAATAAAACTTTCTTAAATACCTTTTACACATGCGAGTATAAACAATTGTTAAATGTGTATACTTTTAATGTCATTCAGTTATGTACACAATGAATAAATGAATAATTAACTAAACACAAACAATTTGTAGTAAAACAAAAGTTTTATCCATAAATGATTGAGTCAAACTACACTAAATATTTCTTCTACATGAGATACAAGTTATTTCCCTGTTCCTTAAATTAATATTATAAATGAATCTTCTTGACTCACTTACTCTCATTTTGCTTTTGTTTTTATATCTAGAAGAAGTTTGACCATTCATTTCAAATGAAATTCTTAGCCAGAAGTTCGCCCTTGCCCCGCTCAGTTGAATTCAGTTTGGATTGGTCTTAACCATTCTGCATCATTCAATGCAAAATTCATTTACGTTGTCCTGTTTCAGTTTTACGTTACGCTACGCGTCCTATATACAACCGAGATGTATATATATATATATATATATAGACAGAAATAGAGAGAGACAGCGAGAGAAAGAAGAGTCCAAATGTGTATGTATACTGCATTCGTGTCCATCCATTTATCCATGTTGCATCTGAAACGAATGCCCAGTGACGTAACAAAAAAGCACGAAGTCAGTGACGAATGTTGTGATACTCCTGACTCCTGGCTTTTGATGGCAACTGGCTAGTATAATCCACCCATACCGACCATACCCTCCATTCGCCACTCATACATGCGCGCCCACGCTTAGCGTAAAACTTCGTACGACATCGTTGTAAACGTAGTAACCTATTTACCGAAAAATGTATATATATATAGAGTAGATATATACATATAGCTAGCATATGCCTCTCCCACGCCTGTTTTGGTTTGGTTATTTTTTGTATATGTGTGTGTGTGTGTTTTTTTCGCAAGCCTTTTATGTACTAGCTGTGCCCCCACGTTGGGCGCCTGTTGCAGGCAATGGCAGAGGCGGCTGCTTGTTTGTTTGTCCTGACATGGTTTTTTTTTTTTACTTTGGCTTCGGTTTATGTTTCGGTTTCGGGTTTTTTTCGCCTGCTTTCTACTACTCTCTGTCATTGCTCTGTTGCTCTTTCTGTTTCTTTTTGCCAGCAATGACGTCACAAATTACGTATACGTCATATTGACATTACGTATACGTAGAACAACGACGACGGCGACTACGATGATGATGTCGTCGTCGTTGTAGTTGTTGTCGCTGTCGTCTATCGTGTGACGGAAGGCCAAATGTGGAGGTGAAGTGTGTAAATTTTGATGCCGACGAAAATCAGCGTACCTAGGGGCCAGTTCGTCAAGTCATCGTTGTCGTCGTCGTCGTTGGCGTCGTTGGCGTCGTCGTCATCGACAGCATTCAAAAATTGGATGCGGCAGCAAAACGTGTGACCAATTTTATGAGAAGCAGGTAGATAGGGTAAAGTGGGAGGTGGTATGAAACAAACCATCAAACCCAAAACGTGTCGCCTGGCCTCAGGTCTGGCAGTGGAACTTGTATTGGAACGTGGTATATTCGCGTCATTTAATATCGTCACGGGCATCTTGCAATTAGCTAAACGACACTTCGACACACGACACACCACCACACACACACACACACACAAGTACACACATATATATATATATATACAGAGTATAGCAAACAGGCCAACAGGACGGGCAACGTCATTATGCCAGAGGGTGGAGTCTTTTGACTTTTGCTTAATGTGGCAAAAGGACTATAACTTTCTTTTTGATCTAAGTATAATTGGGTTACCAGGACACAGAAGCTTTCCCCATACCCATCCTATATATGCTGCTATTCTGTCAGCGAAAACATTGTTGTGGCTCCCTTGTCATAAAAGAACACTGGAAAATGTCAAGTCAAGTGCTGTAGGTCGTGTCAATGGTTTAATTGTGAGAAATTTTTCATGGACGTAGTTGATATTTCATTCAAAGGAAATTTTCTCCATGAGATTTATATTATTAAATCTGTTTTTTTTTTCTAGAAATTAATGTTTTTTTACTTATGAAATTGATTACCTTTTAGGATTTTCAATATTAAATATTAACACGGATGTGAAATTGAGTTGTAATAAAATTTTTTATTATGGCAATTTTTATTTAAGACTTTTTTATTTCCCATAATAAATTGTTAAAGCTTTTTTTTTTCTTTAAATTTTTTTAACGTTTATTTGGGTGTTTTTGTTTTTAAAGATTTACTTAAATTGTATATATAATATATAAATAATTTTGTTTTGGTTAACTCTTTTTTATAAAGATTTTTTGTTAACAAAGGAAATTATTATTAAAAATTAATTAGAAAACTAAATTAAAAATAAAGCAATGAAAATAAATTTATTTAAAATTAAATTATAGATATTTAATTAGTATATTTTATATTGGTTTAATTTATATTATAATTAAAATATTTAATTTTTTTTTTATATGAATATTTAAACTTTTAAAAATATTTTTTTTTTTTTTTTTGGTTTACGTTTAACAGTTGCAAAGATAAGTAAAAATATTATATAAACTGCTTAAAATAAAAAATTAAAACTAATATATAAATATTTAAAAAAATCTTCCAAAAAATTATATAAATCTTAAATAAAATATTAAGAATTTATAATAAAAAAACATAAATAAAAAGGGAATATATTATTCCTAAATTTTAGGTAATTTTTATCTACCTAAAAAAAATATTATTAATTATTTTTAAATTTTTTATTTCTTGGGTCTAAATTTTAGTTTCTTACTTAAGCCATAAAAATGAATTTGAAATCAGTTTTCACCATAAGAAATTGAGTTATATGCCCGATTTTTTGTTGTCAAAGTACAAATATAGAAAACAATAATTATAATCGACACCTTATATTATATATATGTATATATGTATATATATGTCATTCAATTAGTTAAATGAACTAGCAATTTATAAGACATAAAGGTTAAAGTTGACTTTGGCCTATTGTCTACGCCCATGTGTGGCCGTTTTGACATTTTGTTAACACTTAAATGTCGCAATGGCCTTTTGTATTAAAGCATATTTGCTTAATCATATTTATTAACATATATATATATATTTATATATCAAAAGGACTTTTTCAAACATATGGCAAAAGAAATGCAACTGAAACCTGACATCTACAAAATGTATCTACTTAACCACTGTAGTATGTATGTGTGTAAGTGTTTGTGTGTGTGTGTCTATCTTTGTTGTGGAGGCGTTTTGGTCAATGACGACGTCAACGACAACGAGAAAACCCTTAGGGGCAAAGTCCATTAGTTGAAGATACCCACGCAGATTATCTCTCTCTCTCTCTCTGTCTGTCTCTCTCTATTCCCACTCCTGCTCCCTTTTCCTGTCCCCCTCTCTGTCTTATTTTGTATATATGTATATGTATATTGGCCCTCTCGCATTATTAACACTTGACGCTCAATTTTTTTTAGAATCTATCTGCATCTCTATCTATCTCTCCTACTAGACTGAGGCTATTTTTTTTATTACTATTTTTTTTTTTTCTAACAGTGGGATGCATTTAAGTTGTTGTTTCTTTACTTTTTTTTTTTGTTGTTTTTTGTTTTAGTTTGTATGACTATTTTTAGTATTTAAGTATCGTATGCATTGCAAATTCTAACTTAGTCAGCGGTCAGCGGCCGTCATTGGCGCTTTGAATATGAAACAACAGAAATTGAAGAATTTGCAATATAATCAAAAATTGTCAAAAGAAAGTGTAAGAGAATTGTGTACAAAGTGTTTACAGTGTCTGCAAAATATATGCGCTAGTGTTAAATTAATAAAAAACAATTGGCAAATCATAATAAATATGGATAAAAGGGTAAGTTTTGATTTGGTTCATCAAAAAAACAAAAAAAAAAAACAGAAACCCTTTCCAAAAAGAACAACAACAAAGTGAAGAAGAAAGGTCAAAGGTTATAGTAGCCTATCATAGAATATTCCAGGCCGCAAATGGCAAATAGAAAACCCACTCACACACACACACACAAATACACACACTTAAACATTCTATGAGAGACAAAGCGTAAAAGTGAGACAGAGATATACACGTGGCAAGTGCCTGTGCCTGTGCCTCTCATTTTCTAAAAGGTCACATGGCACATGGCTGAACTTGAATGCCGCTGCTGTTGCCACCAAATAGGATGGGAGGAGGATGATGATGATGGGTGATGTTGCACCACAGCTGCAACAACAACAATAATAATAATAACAAAAATGAAAATGCAAAGAAAGACCTAGAAGAAGACCGTGGACACACAAAGAAAGTGTCAAACGACCACCCACCCATTCAACCCCTCTATACCCCTCTTATACCCTTTTATACCCTTCGTTTGCTGCTTCCGCTTCTTTTCACTTTTCGCTTTTCTTTTTCTGTTTTTGTTGTTGTTGTTGTTGTTGTTGTTGCTGCTGCTGTTGATTTCCTTTTTAGTAGTTGTAGTAGACACAAGCGCAAACAATTTTTGCTGCGACGCAATTGGAAAACATATTCATGCAATCATCAATTGCGCTTTGGGAAAATCCAAGGCGTCGTAGGCGAAAAAAAAAAAAGAAAAAAAAACGAAGAAGAACAAAAAATGTCGAGAAAATCTAAATGCTTGAAGCAGCAGAAAAGAAAAACCACAAGCCCACAAAAATAGAAGAAGGGTCTTAGTTTGCATATCCCTTAAAAACAAGAAAAAACTTAGACACAACATCGACTAAATAGATACCCTTTTATATGCTAGAAATTTGAGAAGTTTAGGAAAACTTTTATATCTAAGATAATCTTTACTTTTATTAGATATCCTTTAAGATCTAAGTGGCATCTACATCAAAGGATCTACCAGCTAAATCTTTTAGCAGCTTTTCTCTAACCTTAACTTTTAAGTACTTACTTAGTTACAGCTAATTTTTTTTCGTAAAGGAAACTTTTATAAAAATAATTTTCTTAATTGGAAATTGGTTACTGAAAGCTTAAATATTAATATTTAATTTATTCTAATTTTAAATAGAACTTTAGAATATTAAAACATTAAAATATAGAATATTGAACAGGAATTTTGTAGTTTCTTACTTATTCCTATATCATTTAAAGACTCTTGAATTAGAACTTCCATATCAACTATTACCTTATATCAACCATAATAACATTTTCTATCTAGAATTACATTTTTACTCTTTACTTTTACTCTTCACTCTTACTCTTAACTCTTACTCCTAACTCTTACTCGTTTTCGAGACGTCATTTATATTAACTTTTTCAGATAACAATTTGATTTTTAAACATTTTTCGAAAGGTAATTTAAAGCCTTTTAACTGGTTCTATTGCTAATTAATTTGTAGTCTTTTATAACCTTTTCGATTGCTGATTTCGATTATGATTATATTATATATTATTTCCGATTCGATTGTTAATGGAACTTTGTTCTTTGTACTTATAGCCATACAAATCTATATCTTAACAATCAAATGCATTATCTACAATATAATTTTATTGGTTTTAAATTACTTTTTATTTTTTTTCAAAATAATTTTTAATAACAGTCGTTTAATGGTTTCAAAAATGAGTTTATTTTTTTTTTTAATACTTGATCACTTTTGAATTTTGTAAAAATAATATTTCCCTCTAAATAATTACTTATATTAATCATTATATTACTTACTAATCTGTTAAAATCTTAACTTTTATTTAAAATAAAATTTTTTATTTTCATCAACTTCATATTTTCTTATATAAAAATTAAATTTCTTCTCTTTCTTTGTATTCGTTTAAAATTTTTTATCACTTTGAATAATTCAAAATGAGTTTTTTTATCTCTAAAATTTTTTTAAAATATGTTTTTTAAACTTTTTTTAACAATTTTTTCAAAGACAAAGTAATAGATATATTTTATGTATTTATTTAAATATTTTAAAATATTAAAGAGTATTTTTTCTATATTATTTTTAAACATTTTTTATTAAAACAAAGCAAAATATACATTTTATGTGTTTATTTAAGTAATTAAAAAATTTTAAAAATACTTTTTGAAATTATATCTAAAACAATCTTTCGATAAAAAGCATAAAATATATTTTAAATAATTATTTTATCAAAAAAACTTTTAAATAATTTTTTATATACTTTATTTAATATATATTTTATATATTTATTTTTATTATATATTTATTATATTTATTGATATTACTACATTTTTCAAACGATCCTCCAAAAACTAGTCAAAATATATATTTTATATATTTTTTTTACTTTTACTTAATTTTGAAAATAATTTCTAGACAATCTTCTACACAAAAAAAAGGAAAATATATATTATAGATATTTCTTTTAATTTACCAAAAATTTCTTCTCCTTAACATTTCACTTTTTTTAATGTAAAAATGCAGTTTCTATCTTATTAATATTTTGAAATTTTTGAAAAATTTTTTTAGATAATTCTCCAAAAAGATAGAAAAATATTTAATTATATAATTTACTTTTCTAAAAATTTTAAGAATTTTTCTTTTTACTCAAATAAGCAAAAGATATAAGATGTAAAAAAATTTTAAGAAATTTTCTAATATTTTAAAACTTTCAACGACTAAGAAAAACTATTTGAAAATTCTCATATAAGAAATTACTTTAAATATATTCCTTGTTTTACTATTTTATTTAAATATTTTATATTTTACATTCAATTTATTTACTACATTTTGTTTATACATGGACAAAGTTAACCCATTTTATATTTTTGTTTTTTAAAGGGTATCATGTGCTAGTAGGATTTGTATTTATTTACGGCGCATTTACCTTGCTGCACGTGAAATGAGAACGTGGGAATACACCACAGAAACACACACACACATACAGACACATATATATATACACCCACAGACAAAAAGAAACGCAGGAATAACTACGCAATAATTTTCCACTTTACAATACAAAAAAAGAAAAAAAAAGAAAAGGGAAAATTTAGTTACTTTACTCTTTTTTTCACCCTCTTTTTTTTTCTTGTTGTACAGGGAGGAGAAAATAATAAAAAAAAAAAAAAAAAAGAGCGTTTAGAATTTATTAACACACCGTTAGTATTTGACGTAGGTTTTTTGTTACTGTAGGTTTTTTAATTGACCATTGCGAATTTGTTTGGCGCCAATTTCAATTTCACGCCGCCTGGGCGCCACACGCGGCGTATGCGCAATAAGTTGAATAGAAAGCAGGGCAATAGAAATAAAGAGGAGTGTAGGGGAAAGTGTAAGAGAGATAGTGAGTTATACTCACGTTTGTATGGTTGTGCGTATATATATGTGTGTGTGTGTGTGTGTGTGTAACTGGCTGATTTGTTTTTCAACTTTTTCATGTTTATTTGTTTGTTTGTTTGCTTGTTTGATTGCTTCGGTTGCTTGTCGTAATTTAATTATGGTTTTTTAATTTAAATGCTTATATTGTTTTTATTTCTTCTTCTTCATCATATTCTTGATATTATTAAGCCATAAAAAGGTTAAGGTAATATAAATATGTCATAAAGATACAAATTATTTAAAATATTGCCTGTTTAAAAACAATTTCAATAAGCTATATCCATGCTATATAGAAATCTGTTAATCAGCCGGAAGACATTCAATCTTCATTTGTATATACCTATACATATATAAAGAATTCTGATTAAAAAAAACAAATTTTCTTCTATATTTAAATTAATGCCAAATGTGCAATGATTCATTATGAATTATTTCTAAATGATTTGGCAGGGGGGGTGTGGGGGAGGAATAAGCCTTTGGGCCAAAAGGGTTAAAGGGTATCAGTAACAATATCGATTGCATTGCCTTTATTGAAATGTGAACCATCATTATACGTTTTATTTTTGCATACGAGGAAAAAGGTCTTTTTGCCCCCCCAACTGCACCCCATACCTTAGATCGACCTTCAACTTTATTATTGCACGTGTCTGGCCTTATGCTAATAATCATACGGAATGCCCTCAAGGAGTTATAAATATTCACTAGCTATCAAATGGCGTCTTTCAATCGGTAAAGAACATCAGCAGCATTAGCAGCAAACAACCAAAAAGTGCGTCAATGGAAAGTATACAATACAAAAGTCACACACACAAAACGCCCTTAACGAAACGCCTTCATCAAAAAATAGAAAAAAAATAGCATTAGAAGGCTTTACTACTTTTTAGAGTGTCGAATATTGAATACCCTTGCGGGTTTTCTATGGGGCAAATTACTGTTTAGCCACTTGAAAATCCAATTTTGTTTTTCTAAAGCACTAAACTTAAAATGTTACGCTACTCATTGTTATTATCTATAAGATTTTTATGATATAGCCAAGCGATTTTAAAAAAATTTGGCAGAAACATCAAGAAATATATGAAAATATGATATACTAAGTTTAGTAACAAAAGCTTAAGAAATACAAAAGTTGTTCTTACTTAATATTTTGTTTCAATGAAAATTTTATAATGTACTAAAACGATTTTAATGAAACTTTATAAAATTCCTTAGATATATTTTATATACACAAATCCAAAATTTTGAAAATATTGTGTGAAAAAAAATAAAGATAATGATCTCTAACATTATTTTTAAACTATTTTGGTTAAGAAAAGTTTAGAATTTAGATATTTGATTGGAACAGATCTAAAATTTTAGCCTTAAGGCTAAAAAATTTTAAAAGAATATTAAGTTTACCTCAACTAAACAGGATTATATAGGTATACTTTATATAGTTGAAGATCTTTTCCTTTTCAATATAAAAATTAATATACTCTTTCTGCTAGGGTATATACAATAACCAAGAATTAGTACCATAAAAAACAACGTCAAGAAAATAACTTAAAAAATTATTTCCGCTTTCACTATTTGAAAAAAAAAAAACAGAAAAAACGAAAGAAAAAAGAAAATATAAAAAATTTTTTTGTTCCTATACTTTGCAGCAATAGAATTTCAAAATTAACAGAAATAATTTTTTTCAATCAATTATGTTTATTAAATGAAAAACAATTTCCTTATATTTTTTGTATCTCTCTCTTTCTCTCTTTCTTTCTTGTATTTGACCTAAGGAAAATAAGGCAATGTTTCTGACTGAAGTTCGTGGGTTCGTTGGTTGTTGTTAGGTTTTTTTTTTTTATTTGGTTGTCTCTCAAGCCCCACATTATTTGTTAATAAATTAAACAAATGGCCCCGCAAGTCAAACAAAGTCGGATCCATTGATGTGTTTTTTTTTCTTTTTGTTTTTGTTTTTGTTCGTTTTTGTTTTTATCTTTATCCCTTGGATACGCACAGCGAGCTTTATTAATGGGTAAACTTAGTGACAACTAAATGAGTGTTGAATGTTGAATGGTTGATGGTGAGCTGGCGACCCCAAAGCCTCTAACCAATTGACTCACAAAAACAACAACAACACATAGATAGAGAGGGAGAGGAAGAGGAAAATAAAAACCGAAACCGAAAATACAAAAAGAAATTCCAAACCGGTTCAAGTCTCAAACTAAAGTCTAGTGCAAAGTTTCCAACAGAAAAAACGTTAAAGGGTTAGTCGCTTAAGGGGGGGAGAGAGAAGTTAAAGGGAAAGGGGGCCACCAATTAAACGAGACTAGCCCGTAGATTGTTTTTTTTCGTTTTATTGTTGGTAGACAGAGGGCTAAGAAGAGGAGGGGTTATTTTTCAAAAGAACAGGTGAACCGCTTTGGTAACTTTACTGGTCAACCCACAAAAAAAAAAAAAAAAAAAAAAAAAAAATGTTAATCTTGATTAGAGATGGGAGTTAACTATTTTGTTACTTTAATTATGATTAAAGCTTGATTTAACTTAAGAGGAGACCAAGAACGAAAGAGCGAGAGAGGAAAAGAATGAAAAATTATAATAGCTACTAATCCATATTAAAATAAAGAATCAAGTGAATAACCGCTAAAGTCATATAGAATATGCAACAGTATTGAATCAAATGAATGAAATTAAGCAAATATGAATCAATGGAATATTGTATTCATTTTTGATTTGATTTAACTCCAGTCAAGGTCGTGAGAAGATAAACGATATGCCTTTTCATTTTTATTAAATGAAGTGATTTGAATTGTAGTGACGCTTAAAGATCTTTGGATCTACAAAAGGTTGTCGTCTCGTTTTTTGGAGAGTTCTATTTAAAAGATGAAAGAAATGTGGTAAAAGTAGTTTAGAAACACTATTCGGAAGGCTTTTCAATAGAAGACACACTAGGTTTGGGCACTAAGAAATGGAGCGTGTAAGTTTCATGGTATAAAAGATAAGGCTCTCTTTCTCTATCTATCTACTTTACAGCACTTAAGCAGTGACGCTAGCTTATATCTGTAGTTTACAACACTTTTAATTGAATGAGTTAATGTGAAGAGTCTTTAAATAGAGTGTGTAAGTCTAAGGTATAAGAAACCGCTGTTTCATAGTATGAAGGATAAGGCTCTCCTTTTCTACCTTAGAGCACTTGAGCAAGTGTCGCAAGCTTATTCCTATACTTTACAACACTATAAAGGGAGTAAAGTAGTGTGCAGAAACTTCAAACCGGTGTTAAAAAGTGACGTTAGCCTTTTCTAAGTAAAATTTTTAAAACTCTGTCTAAAATCTAGATATATTTACTTAACTGAAAATAACTTTAAAAGTGCCTAAAAGTAACGCAAAAGTACTAAAGTCTTTCTACTAAAGATATAGTTACCAAACTGTGGAAGTATCTGAAACTCATACCAATTGAAGCTATAAATTCTAACTTTTATATAGATATATATTTAGATAAAAGCTTATACAAAATGTTTTCTGCAGTAAGATTAAATTTACCTTAGATAGATAGGCAAGTTAGATATAGATAGATAGGAATAAAAGTGTTTTTCAAATCATAAAATCTATTTTTCATTCAAGAAACTGCATTCAGAATACAAGAATGAATGTCTATATACTATATAGATATGTATTAAACCCGATAACTGAGCGTAACTAATACAAAAAGTTCATTTTGTGTTAATGATACGCGGTGTTAACGTTCGCTATAAACTTTTAAAACTCTCTGGGAATGCAAAGATGATGTTTTTTTTTTCTCTTTTATCTTCCTCTGTTTTTTAGTTTTATTTTATTATTTATTTTGTTTTTATTTTTTGTCGATTTTTGAGAAATTGATGTTTTATGCTAAGCATTTGACAACAACAACAATTAGTAGTAGTCGTCGTTGTAGTTAGTTGAAAGAAGGGTACAAAAACATAGACCCCAAGAGCACAACAAGTGTGTGTTGTGTGTGTGCTCAAGTTATGCAAAAAAGACTTGTCTCTGGTTTTCTATTTTTAAATGTGTGTGTTTGTGTGTTTTTATTTATTTTGATATTTTTTTTATTTTTTTTTTTGGTCTTGGACTCTTCTTTTAGCCAAAGCGAAGGCGACATTGTGTCTCGTCTTGTTGCCCATTAAAAATGCTAATTCCCAAATATTTTTGTGCAAAAGAAAAGGAAAAAAAAAATATATATATATACATTTATATATACTTATAAAAAACCAACACACATCAACTTTTTTCTTTATTTGTTCATTAACAAATGAATTAGCAACAAAAAAAAAAAAAAAAACAAAAAGTATATAAAACTAAATAATAAATGCTAAAATAAAAGAGAAATATTGAAAACCAGTGGCCCAAAGTCAACTTTAACAAAGTTTTTTTACCCTAAAAAAAAATTTTTACCTTTAAATGATTTTGTAAATATATTTAAAAAAAGTTCTTATATAGTTTCTATGAGAAAAACTCTTAAATAATTTAGTCTAAATTTAAAGAAATTTTCGAAAATAGAAAATATATATATCTTAATACTAAATATAAAATTTTAAACCAATTGCTTGAAATATAAAAAAGTTATATAGATGAAAAATAGTTTATTCTGCTTAAAAGAAGAAGCCTCAAAACAACAAAGTTTGCTTATTGAACTAACCAGAAATAGATATATTTTTTTTTATAATTTCTCTCGTAAACTTCTTATTATAAGCCATGGACCCGTTTGTCTAGGTTGTGTATATGCATATATAACTAAAAATCCAAAATTCACAATTTAAACTTAAAATGTATTAAATTAAGGTTGCAAATTGATTTAATTATGGATGGAGTGTAAGATAAATAAAATAAATTCTCAAGGCTCATTGAATCTAGAGTAAAATAGATTTAAAAGGAAAAAAAAGTTTTAAGAAATTAATAGATTCTCTTAATAGAATTTCTTTATGCCATTTAAATAACTCTCAGTTAAGGCATAAATCTATTATCTTTTGTTATAAATGATAAAAAAATAAGTTTTAAGGTTACATTTTTCTTAGTCCATTAAAATCTGTTGTAGATTATAGTTAAAAAATAACTATAATATTTATAAAAATAAGAATATATATAAAAATATTATTATATTAAATTATACATAAATTTTTTGTTTATAAATATATAATAGATTATAAATAAATATAAATATAGTACAATCAACTTTTTCTTATTTTTTCCCCATTTTTTTTTCTTTAAGAACTTTAATAAATATTTATTATATTATATTTCTTATTGATCTAATATCAAATTTAATTTTTTCCTATATTACAATTTAAATAATAATTATTTTTTTTCTTAAATTTCTCACCACTTTCTTTTACTATTCCTTTTTTTAAATTATTTTTTTAAATCTTTAGTAAAATAAAGATAATTTTTCACTTAAATATAACTTAAGACTTTCGCTTAACAAATACCTAAAAAAAATATATATTTTAAAACAATTTTTTTTTTAAATTTTAACTTTCTTTGGTATTCTCTATAAAATTATCTATTTGGTTGCCATGTCATAGAATTGTTTTTTGGATATGTCATAAGATTACAATAGAAACATTTATAATAATAACAAGCGAATCGATCTTCTATATCATATCTCTTCTACTATATACATACATTTATATATAAAATATAGATATTCTATCGATTGTGGCTTATTTTTGTAATTTTCTCGATATTTTTAGAGCTTTTATCTTATCGGTGGGCATATTTTTAAACAAGATTATCGGGTTATCAATAGATTGGTCAATTTTTTTGTGTAGGTGGGGGGAAATGTTCAAAGGTTGTATGTATCTATCTTATTCCAACTAAATAATTCTTATTTGAATGATCTCAACTGAAATACCGTTACAATATCCTACGCATTTACCTTCACACACATACATCAATAAATACATATGCATAAATATGCATTTCATTCTATCTCATTCACTCCATCTGTCTGTCTGTCTGTCCGCTTGGTATGTATATATATATAGATACAGACAAAAACAATTTTAATGTTTTGTTTTCGCTCCATCTCGCTCGCACTTGGCTTCCGTTTCATAGTAAGCAGACAGACAAGCAAGTGAATTGCCAACTCACACACACATACACAGATACAAACGAAAAAGGCGCGCACTTGGAAAAAAAAAAACCAACAACAACAAAACATGGAACATTTTGGCATATGAAACACACTATCCACTCAGACAAGTCTCTCTTTTTGCATATTTTAAATGAATTGTGGAACTTGTTGAAATAAATAAAAAAAAAATAAGATGCAATTTGATCGAACAAAATTGTCAAATGGATGAATTATGGAGCAACAACAAACAATTTCAAGACAAAAAAATAAATGCAAATAAATTAAACAAGTGCGTCAGTGTATATCAATTTAAATACATATAAATAATTTATAGAAACACTAACGGTAACAAGCTGATAAAATTCAAAATCATTCAATATTACGATAAGAAAAATAGACTTCTGATTCTTTTCTTACACAAACTACAGATTTTTGAATAATATTGTTAATTAAACAACTGTAAGAGTGTTAGAGGGGGGGAGGGAATTATCCTTGCATCAGAATTTCAAATATTTAACGATCTTTTTTTTGGATGCCATCTAAAATTTCACAATCCACATACGAGCAGCATATCTCTTTTACTACCATTTCATTCTCACACGTTTCTCACTCTCTCGCGCTCAATTGTAAAGCGAATTTACTCTTAAATTGTAGAGCGAATTCTCAATTGAAAAGCGAATTCATAATTGTTAGGCGAATTCACTCTCAATTGTAAAGCGAATTCAAAGTTGTTAAGCAAATTCAGTTGCCAGGCGAATTCATTTTACCTCAAAATTTCAAACTGTTCGGTTGTATCTGCGCATCGTGCATCCGAAATATCATTATATATATATATACACATACATATATATCTGTGGTATATATATATATAACAGAAACAGAAGCAGCAGCAACGAAATTGAAAAGGAAAACACACAACTGAGAAAAAAAAAAAACAAAAACACAGAGAGAAGAGAAAAAGAAGAAAAAAAATATAAAGTGTTTTTCCTCATTTTACGCGCGCGGAAAATTTGTGTGTGTAGTGTTTTTGTTATTATTATTATTATTATTTTTTTCCTGTGTGTGTTTGTTGCACATTTTACTCTATAATTTTTTTTGCTGTTGATGTTGTGTGAGTGAGGAAAATAAAAAAAAAAAAAAAATTAAACATAAACAGAGACCAAAAATATATGTAAAAAAAAGTGAAGTCTACAAAAATTCTGAAGAAGAAATATTATATCAAAAGAGAAACCAAAAAAACAGAGCAAAAGTGTTTAAGGAGCAAATCATCTAACTAACTGTAAATGGAACCGTTAATTTGTGACTGTCAATTTGTTTGAAACATTAAACTTTCAAATTTAAATTTTGTACAACTTGTATTGTTGTTGTTGGTGTTTCTTAATTGTTTAATGTTGTTGTTGTTATCGGGCGTGCAACACACCCCCGAAAACACCCCACCGGCCTATCCATGAAATGTAAAAGTTGGTCAAATAAAATCAACAATTTTGTTGTGCGTCGCCTCAAGTCCATAAAGGTAACTAATACTATACAAAATCTAAAAAAAAAACAAAAACAATCATTATTAATTACTTAGATTAATTGTTATTATAAACAGACAAAAAAAAAAAAGAAAAAATGTTGGCACAAATTGTTAACAATTAAAATGTCAGGTAAAGGGAGCGATAGAGAGGCAAAGAGAGATAGAGACACAGAGAGAGAGAGAGAGAGGGTAGATAACTTTTAAACAATTGGCATTAAATAAATGTACAATCAATCATTTAAATGTTTAAATATATTAACTTTTATTTAATTTATTATTATTGCAAAAAAAAAGAGAAAAATTCAACAAAATGTTGCATAATATAATTTATTAAATTTTTAATGAATTACATATATATTTCTAACAAAATTATTTTGATTTATTTTTCGTGTTTATTTATCTTTTTACTTTTGTTCAATTTAAATTTCAAATTAATAATAAAACATAAATAATCGTTAAATATTTTTTCTTGCTTTTAATTCAAAAATAATAATTAGAAAATATAAAGTTACAAGTTTTCATATTTATTGTTTATTATTATTTTTAAACTAATTTTTTTAATGTTATTTTAAAACAAAAATAATTGTTGATTTCCTTAAAAATGAAAAATATATTTAATAAAAAATCAAAAGACTGTTAAAAGTTTTTTGCTTTTAAAAATAAAACTTTTATTTTAGACATTTTCTAAAAACAAACAAAAGATTTGTTTAACTTGTGAAAATTAATATATTTAATTAATATATTTTTTTTAATATTGAAAAAGAAAAAATTGCACGTAAAAAATTGCCATATCCTTAATAATTGAAAATTTATAGTTAATAATAATAACGAATTTATTTAAATATTCGTAATATTCCAAGTAATAATAATAGCGAACATTTTTTTTAAAATTCTAATTTAAAATAATAACAAATTTATTAAATTGTTTTTTATATTTGATTGTAAAAATTAAAAAATTAAATCTTTTAAGTGCTTAATAATTATTTTAATTCGAATCCAAAAACTTTTAAAATTGAAGTTGACAAGTTTTATGAAAATAATTCCAAAATTTTGAAAATAACTGAAAATTAAATTTTTTAAAATAATATTAAATTTGTTAATATATTAGATTTTCTGTTTAGTTTTGTTTATTGCTGCCAATTTTTTTTATATATTTTTTGAGTTTTTGTATGCAAAAGGAATTGTTTTTAAATTTAATATAAATCGTAAAAAATAATTGCGCTTGTTTTTTTTTGTATTTTGGTTGTTTAAAAGTTGTCGTTTCTTTTTTGTTCTGCTTGTTTGCTTTTATTTATTTTATTTAGTTTAAACAAGTAAATAAATAAATTGAATTTATATTGCTATTAAAGGCAATTTGTTGATCAACTTTATTTCACTTGACAAACAACTGGAAATAAATAAATAAATATATATATATATTTATATTACTTTCAGTTCATTGCCTTTATTTTTGGAAATTAATAAATAAACAAAAACCGAAACAAAATTTAAATTAAATTATATTCAAAAATAGAATAGATAGAATTTGGGGCAAAAATAATTAATATAATTAATAGGCAGCTAAAAATTATTTATTTTTACTACAAATTAAAAAAAAAAAAACAAATGAAAACAGGATTTATTTAATTATTAATTGAGAAAGCATTGAAGATTTATTAATTTTAATTATTAAAAAATTAATATATAATTATTGTAGCATCTATTTGTTCAGATTGTTGTCAATATATCAGCAATTTCCATTGAATTTATTAAGGAAATTTAATAATAATGAATTATATTTAGTTTAAACAATTGAATTTTGATTTGTTAAATGAAATTTACCCTGCCATTTATTTTTCTCTCCTTGCTCCTCTAAATCACTTTATCTCTGTTGCTGTTGTTGTTTTCTTGTATGTTTTTGTTTTTTTTTTTTTTTTTTGTTTTTATATTCGCACAAAATCTCAGACGCGCCTTTCACTTGCATGTCTGTTGCTCAATTGTTGTTATTGTTGTTGTTGCTTCTTTCCTTTTGCCCCTTCTGCCCCTTCTTTTGGTGCTTTTTCTTTCATTTTTGTTTACTACTACTACTTCTTGCCTTGTCTGTCTCTTCCACATTTTCTTTACACATTTTTGTTTTGTTCGCACTTCCTTGTTTTGTATAACCTTTCTCTCTTCTCTCTCCCCTCTGTGTTTCTCTCTTCATGTGTGTGTATCTTTCTCTTATGCTCTCTCTCGCTCTCACTCTCTCTGTTTGTGAGTGTGGCGCGAAAATTCTTGAAATTCTTTTTTTCTGCTGCGCTGCTACTGCTGGCTGCTGCTTACTTCCCTCCACATTTTCCAGCGGGAAAAACAAGTTTTTCCAGCCGCATTCTTTTGCCTTTTCCATCCACACAAAAACACACACACATAACTCTCTCTCTCTCTCTCTTTCTCTCTCTCTCTCTCTGCATCTTACTGTATGCGCTGCTTTTGTTTACAGTTAGGAATGCGGTCGGCTGCTGTTGCTCTCTTTTGTGGATGCTAAGTGTATGTTAATTACAACAACAACTACCACAAACAGTTCGTTTCGTTCTCTTTCGCACATATATCTGTCTGTGTCTCTGTGTTTGTCTCCCCTCTTGCTCACTTGGCCCCAATTTATAATTCTCTCTCGCTCTCTCTCTCTTACACTATCTTGGCCTTCGTTAACTGGTTCGGCAACACTTCGGCTCGGGGCTCCAACAAACTTCGGCTCGGTTGGCATCCAAAAACTTTTTTTTTTTTCTAATTAGTTTTTGTGGCGCTTTCAAATCGAACGGACGTACGTTGCGTGCCCCTACGCCGCACACACACACACATAAACAAGCTAAAATACACACACACACACATCTATCTATATAAATTAATACATATACACGCCCCAAAGTCGGTTGTATCTGTGTGTTGTGTGCTGCTTTGCGATTAAATAATACTCCGCAAAAGGCCAAACAAATTACATAAAAAAAAAAAAAAAAAAAAAATAAAATAAAATTAATTCAAATAAAATAAAAAAAGAGTAGCAAATACACAAAAAAAACGAAACGGAATTTTTTTTTTGTAGTATATATATAGAGCAAAGTTCTTCTTTCCCTTTTAGTCCCCACATCCGCGTTGTGTTCAAATTGTGTGTTTTCATTTAGTCAAATTAGTAAAAGAAAAATAAATAAGTAAAAACAAAAATAAAAAAATAAACGCAAATAAAAATAAAAAACAAAAAAGTTCCTAAACTCTGTTGTTGTCGTCTCCTTCATCTGGCTGCTCCTGTGTCTCCTTACTGTGTATGTGTGTGTAAAATTGTTATTATTATTTTTTTTCCTGTTAAATATATAAATGTTTTTTTTTTTGTTTGTATTATTAAATAAAATTTAAAAAAAAAAAAAACCAAATCAAAGCAAGTTAATAAACAAAAAAAGTTTATAAAACCAAGGCAAAATAAAAGCAACAAAAATATTAAAAAAAAAAAAAAACAAAAAGAATTAGAAATACGCGCGCAACTCTGTTTGTTGTTGTTCCTGTGTGTGTGTCTCTCTGTATCTGTGTGTGTGTATGTGTGTGTATGCCACAAAAGTAGTGCGTGTGCCCATTGGAATTTGGAATCGCAATTACAACATAGATACATACATACAAACATACATACCACGCACATACTCACACAAATACACACTCACGCATATACCGCGAAAGAGAGAAAGAGCGAGAGAGAGCAATTGAGCCGAGCGCGCGTTGTTGAAAGAAGATATTTATTTTTTTTCTTCTTCTCTATCGTCTCTCTTTACACTGGCATTAACAAAAAGTAAGTTTTGTGGGGTCTTGTAATAAGAAGAGAGACATATACTACAAAAGAGAGACAGACAGACAGAGAGAGAGAGAAAGAATAATGCATTTACTAACTCTCTCAATGTCCCCCACTATCTCATAGATATATAGAGAGTGAGAGAGAGAGGGAGAGACAATTGCATTCACTGGCTTTTTCCTCTATCCCTCTCTCTCTCTCTCTCTATCTATCTATCTCTCTCTCGCTCTTGTGCATTTTTCATTCATAAGCGCATTTTACTATACTATAAACAGTAAGCTTTTCGTTTTTTGTTCGTATCTCAATCAAAATTAAAAAAAAAAAAAGTTTAAACACAGGTAAATGAAATTTTGTCATACCCTGTAACCATGGATGATGGTAGGGAGGTAGGGGTAAGATGTCTATTAGCAAAATATACGCAAGACATATATATCTATCCTCTATATATCTATATATCCTGATCAGCAATGATTTGAGCTAGAGTTGCCACCATTGGTATGTAAACATATATAGGACTATCTCTGCCACGCCCCCAAAACATGATCCATATATGTATTGTGTAATTGATAAATATCAAAGATATATGCATACATATATTGACCGCTAGGTGGCGTACATAGCAGTGACATTGGGACAAAAGCAGAAAGTTTTTGTGGCATGTAAATATACAATACAGGGTGCCTTTCTAATAGGTCATCATCATTGCGGCTTCAATCTATATAATATCTTCATTAGAAAATATCTTTTTGCCAATTTAAATGCCATCGTCTGGTAATCATTATACACTACCGATTCCGTCGTCTCGTCTATATATGTATATATATATATTTATATATACATATATATCTACTGTGGGTTTTTACCCCATCAAAAATTATGCAAAACATGTAGCATCGTCTGCCTCACGTCCGTCGTTGTCACCGTATCTGTTCGAAATTTACCCCCCCCCCAACCTACTCGCTCGCCCCTCTGCCTAACATATCCACTTCCCTTACGTCCACTGTCCATCATCATCCGTTCAAGCATCTGAAGTCCAATCAAAAAATTGTTGTTGCTTGTCGTTTCTTTTTTTGTTTTTGTGTTTTTTTTTTGTTTAAAAATAAACATTAAACACAAAATAGCAACACAGCAACAATAGCAGAGCAGGGAGGACGAAGTGGGGAATATACTACTCCCCCATCCCCCACACCCTTTAAAATTTCCGCGAATTTTTTATTGCTTCAAGAAAATAAAAAAAAATAAATAAAAACAAAACAAATTCTTTTCGCTAACCGAGGCGTAAATATAACACGCCTCCACATACACACACATATATACACACAGACACACACACACACACGTATGTATATATAATTTATATGTTTTTATATACATATGTATATATTTATATTAGCATTGGAAATATGCAACAAACAGTTGGAACTCTTTTTCATTGTTGGCTTAGAATTCTCAAGTTCTTATTCAGAAGATTCGCAATGATGCTGCTAGTGAGATAAAGAGGACAAGAAAGAAGGGATAGATTAGAACGGTGATTGATAATCTTGTTAATCTTCTCCAGGCATTACAAATCGACATTTTCTTTTCATATTCACCTCTAGAGCCGCACCTTCCTTTCTCCTCTTCCTCCCTGTTTTTTGCCATTTGCTAATCAAAATTTGTTTTCTGTTGCATTTTGTGTGCTTTTTTCAATTGCCGCCTGCATTCTGTAGACAAAAACCGAAAAGAATTGAAAATAGAAATACAAATTTTTTTTTTTTTTTTTTTTATTTATTTATAAATATAAATTGAACACAAGCAGAGAGAGAGGAGAGAGAGAGATCTATCTTGAATGAGTGAAAGAATGAGATGCAAATATACATATGATTGTACGGTGTGGTGTGATTATACGGGGAGCAAAGGCAGAGGCGTCAGAGTCGGGCGGACGAACAGACAACAAATGGACGGACAAGACGCCGCCGGACAGAACCGTCCAACGGCGTTGGCCCGGCAATAAAATAGATTAATTTAAATGTCATTTTTGTCTAGACGACCGACGACGACGACGACAAGAAAAGAGAAGATCACCAAAAAAAAAAAAAAAAAAAAAAAAAAAAAAATTCCTTTATACACATACATATAGAAGTTTTCATCATATGTTATTTGTGTGTGTGTGAGATCAGAAGATCCACCACACGCCCACTTTCTATATATCAACAAGAATCGAAAAAAAAACTATGGAAATTTTTTTTTCAAAAAACAAAAAAAAAAATTAAATATTATTTTAATGGAAATGAGGCTACACTACTATTTAATATTCCATGTAATGAAACAACTATTTTGATACCCTACACCTAACTCAGACGGTATATAGGTACTCTTAAAGGATAAAGGATTTGTTTATATATATACATATAGAGCTTCGATTTGGTAACCCTTTTTTGAGAAGCTTTTGAGCTTGACTTGTTTGTAATAGAACACCCTGTAGACAGACAACAGGGTGTCTGTGATTTTACTATAAAATTTTAACATACAAGTCTGTTGTTGTTGTTTTTGTTTCTTTTTTTTTTTTTTTTGGGTATTTCCTGCCAGTCACCAAATTCCAGTTTTTCAGTTAAATGAAATCTCTGACGCAGATCGTTGTCGTGGCTTAATTAGCCTCAGAGTCGCCAAAAAAAAAAAAAAAAAATAAATGAAAAGTAGGTTGGCCACTTTAGCGGCGGAGTTCAAAAAACAAAAAAAAAAACAAAAACAAAAACAAAAGCAAAAACAAAATCTCTTGAAACAGCAATTTTTATGTTTATTTTGTTTATATACAATATTTTTAGGGGGCGTGTGGGTGTACCAAAGACACTATTGAGATGGTAAGGGAGGTAGGGAGAGGGTATTAGATAGTGTAAAAGAGGTGTCTAGAAGATATATATATATATTGGTTTATATATATATATATATATGTATGGCATGATGTTGAGGTCATGCCTTAACATAGAGTATAGGCAATCACAATAATAACAACATAGAGGAGACAACGAGATTGAAAGAGAGAGAAACGAAAAACCTAACCTAACCAGCCACATTCCACACACACACAAACACACAGAGATAGATAGAGCGAGAGAGAGAGAGAGAGAGAAATATGTTATGTATGACGCACGCACGCACATACAACAACTATTTTTCATTGACGAACTTAACAATCGAACGAGAGAAAACGATCGATTCGTCGATTGATCAAACAAACGAACGAACCAGAGAAAGAGAGAGAAACGATCATAGTACAATCAATAACAAACAAACAAGCATACATATATACATACAACATTCTTTCTTAAACGTATGTCGGCTTGTTTTTTGTTGTAACCTTTGTAAAAAACAGACAGACAAACAGACACCAGCAACTAAAACCACCTGTAAAAGAGGGAGGCGGTCCCGAGCCCAGGCCCTTGGGGTCTTCCCCTTTACATAGTTATCTACGTCCTCCACTTGACGAAAAACTATCGTTCGATTATTTATGGTTTTTGAAAGTTTAGTTTTTTGCAACATTTCAAATCTTTTTTGTGTTTTTTGAACAGGAAATGCAATTTAAATTATTATTATTTTTTTTTTCTTTCTTGAGATTTTATAACCAGTTTAATACGTTTCGACGGATCTCCCTTCTTAAGTTTTGATTTAAGTTTCTCATCTTCATCAATTGTTATTAACTTTATGTGTTCTGTTTTCTATTGTTGTCTATTGAGTTCTCTAAAATTAGCTCCAAATAAAAAATAAATAAAACAAAAAAAAAAAAAAACTTTCATTGACGCATTTGCTCACCTTGTTTCGTTTCGTATTATTATTATTATTATTTTTTTTTTTTATAGCCATTGATTAACATTTTTTGCATATTTAATAATTTTTTGGGTAACCT
This sequence comes from Drosophila neocordata, assembly GCA_018903615.1. NCBI lineage: Eukaryota > Metazoa > Arthropoda > Insecta > Diptera > Drosophilidae > Drosophila > Drosophila neocordata. Next base: position 2,792,037 of record JAEIGI010000001.1, read on the forward strand.
AAAAACAAAAAAAAAAAAATAAATAAAATAGAAATACAAAAACGAGTTGCACAATATTTTGCCGCGTTTGTTTTTTATGCCCTTACTTGATAAGGGTATATTAGTTATTTAACAAAACTCAATCGCATAGCTCTGAGATAGTCTACAAAAAAAAAAAAACTACATAATAATAATAATGAAAATAACGGAACCTCTTTTAAGTTTATTTATATTTATATAAATATATATATTAGTATAGTAAGGGTATTTAAACTGCTGTTATATAGTCTATCAATGTTTTAGGCACCAACTAGTTGTTGTTTTTATGGTACTTCACACGTTATACATAAAGTTCCTTTTGAAAATCACGCCATTCCATTGCGTGGCGGCAACAACAACAACAACAACAGCAACAAATAACAACAACATCGACCAAAGAGCATAAAAGACAACAACAACAACAGCAGCAGCAACAGAAAAACAAACTTCTAATAGAAATGTAAACAGGTGGCAATGAACTTTTTTATATTTTTATGCTTCAAGTCCTTGAACTCGAGCAAAAAAAAACAACAACAACAACAGCAGCAGCATCGCCGACAACAAAGCGGCAATGAACTTGACGTCAATGGCGACGGCGGCAGCGACTGCGACAGCGACCAAACGCCAGACCATTGGGCAGTCCGTCAGTCAGCAGAGTCTCTCTATTGTTGTTGTATTTTACTACTGTTGTTGTTGTCTGCCTTTTGTGGACCTGTTTCTTAAAGTTCCGCTTTTGGCTTGGGTTCTTGGATGGTCTTCTTCTTGCTAAGTCTCTGTCTCCCTGTCTCTCTCCCTCTCTTTCTGTCTGTTGTCTTGTGTTTTTTTTTTTTTTTTAGGCTTTTGCGTCTGCGCAGCAGCAGAGCAACAGCACTACATTTAATTTATTGCGTGTTTTCATATTATTTTGGTCAATGTTAACGCTTAACAGAACTGTTAACCATTAACTTTGTGCTAATGAAATAGAAACATAACAATTCTATGATAATAATATAATATCAAATACATATATATATTTCAAAAAAACTCTTTTAAAAACCATTTCTTTAAGACTTAGATTATGAAAATGGAATATTTAGTATTTATAAATATTAGTAATTAAAATTTTCATAAAAACAACCCAAAAAAAATAAAATATGTCTTATTCACATGACGCAAATTGTGCTATGCTTATCTCACTCTTCTTCTTTTTGTCGCTCTGTTATATTTTTTTTGCAGATTAACGGTACACAGCAACAGCTCCAATCACCGCCAACACCTAGCAGCATTGTTATACCAGCCGTCGCCGTCGCCGCCTCATCAAGTAGCAGCAGCAGCAGCAGCAGCAGTAGTAGCAGTAGCAGTACTAGCAACAGCAGCAACAACCTAGATTATCAATATACATTTGCTGCAACAACGGCGGCAACAACAGCATCAACAACAGCGGCAACAATGCCGGCTATGCCAAAGGAGAAAGCCACAACAGCCGTGTCCTTAAGTGAAACAAATTTCTCGGAATTGCAACTAAAAGAACTGGCAGTTGTTGTTGTTGAAGCAATGGCTACAACAGCAACGCGTTTACAGCAGCAACATAGCACATGTGGCTGTGGTGCTGCATCGGCAACAACAACACCAACAGCAACATCAACAACAGTGGCAACATCAGCAACTGCAGCAACAGCAACCACAGAGAACAACAATAATAGTCGTTATGGCACTAGCAACAAATATCTGACATACGGTAAGATTAACAATAAAACAACAAAAAAAAACCCTTATCAACATGTTGCCAAAATACAATCAACCAGCAGCAACAGCAGCAGCAGATTAACATAGACAATTTTCGTCTCATTTCTATACAAACAAATACATTTAATATATACATATGTATATACATATATACACATACATATATATAATATATATATTTTTATTTCATTTTCAATTTGGTTTCAGGCCACACATCGCCTTTGGCGGCAGCCGTGGCCAGCAACAGTTCGTCAGTAGCCACAACACCACAGTGCAGCAAAATGTGCTGTCGTCAGCAATATCAGAATGGAATACGCCATGAGCAACGGCTACAGCAACAGCAGCAGCAACAACAGCAGCAACAGCAGCAACAACAACAACAACAGCAGCAACAACAACAGTCATTACAACAGCCACCCGCACAGCAGCAGCAGCAGCAGCAGCAACAACAGCAAGCACCGACGCCTCCACGAAGGTCACCAAATGATTTTATTTTTGGTCGTTACATAGGCGAGGGCAGCTTTAGTATGGTTTATTTGGCCGTTGACATACACTCGCGTCGTGAATATGCAAGTAAGTGTTACTGTAACTATTAACTGTTAAATCATCGCACCTACATACGCACATATAGGTACATACATACATATATACAAAAGTAATTGCTATGATCGACAACTAATATACCCTCTACTAATAAAAATTCAACTGCTAGTAAAGTATATTCCCTTGATCCCTTCTACACTCTACAAAGTTAACATAATTGAAATGCCATATATATATATACATATGTCAATAGATCTTAGCTATATGTTATCAGATGTTTTCAAATGAAATTATAAAAATCAAATCTTTGATTAGACAGGAGAAAAGAAAAGTTAAAAAGTTTAATATTTATTTAATTAACATTTAATATACATTTGTATATACATACATATATATATACATAGATCATAAGACTATATAAATAGTCTTGTTGATCTTGCTGTAAGTTCACGAAGGGTATCTTCTCCTTACTAATCAACAGCAGAGGCTATACAGACCAGACCAGACCAAACCAACACCCACTTACATATATGTATGTATGTGTATGTATGTATTATGTATATGTATATCCACCCACCGGCACCCACTTGTTCACTTTCGCTAAAAGACATTTCTATGGCCTCTGGTTTGGCTGGCGCCAGTTGTCAAGAGAAATGCGGTCGCCATATAGACGGCGTTGGCGTTTCTTGTTGGCGTCGGTGTTTTCTATCACCTGCTATGTTGCAAAAATAGATAGAACGAACAAAACGGACGAAGGAACATCACTTTGCTTGGTTTTTTTTTTTGTTGCCAACAAAATACATTGCGCAGAAGACATTAATACAAAAAAGAAAAACCAGCTGATGCTAGAAATAACTAACTATTCTACTTAACCAAATTTATCCAATTTACACACACACACACATTTATTGGTTATGTGAGCTTTAAGCTGCACTTTTGTTTACTACAACATACAGGCGGGGACAAAAGGATATGGACAGAGAGTTATTGTTACTATTAATATGATTATGAAAAATCAGCAGATCACATCGTGCCTTTTTTTTTTATTATTATTATTTTGTATTGTTGTTTATCTCAAAAACAAAAAAATATAAAAATGGAATACTCTTCTTTGTTTTTGTTATTTTGCGTCTGCTGTGATAACAACACACGCACACATAAACACACACATATATGTACACTCAGTAAGCAACAGCAGCGGGCGCAGCAATTGACGCCAGTTTATTTTTTTTTTATACGTTTGTTTATCGATTGAAACAGCCGCTGCCCGACGTTAGTCTGGCAGCTAACCGACCGCTATATCTTCCCCCCTTACTCCCTCCGTTCCTGCATCTAGCCATCAAGCAACAACTCACTCTACTTCTCGTATCTCCCTCTGTCCACAAGATCAGCTGTTTGTGATAAGCAAAAATAGCGTCAACAACTTTACACAAAATATAAAAAAAAAACGAAAAGAAAAGAAAGAAAGAAGAAGAAGCGAAAAAGAAAAAACAGCTGTTAGTAGTAGTTGCTAAAGATTTTCTTTTGTTCTCTCTCCTTCTTCTTGTTGTTCCCTGTTATTTGTGTTAGGCAAATTTGTTTGGTCTTGATTTTTGTATACTTGTTTTTGTAAAATGCAAATGCAAAAAATCAATAAACTCTGGCACGTGTCGTAAGCGCACTCTCCGATCACCGACTTTGCCACACTCTGAACATGCTTCAAAATTAAATTGCAAGGCACTCGATCGACACTTATTGATCAAAGTTCATTATATTTCTTTTAATCTCCTTTCAATGCACTAGAAAGATAAGTAAAAACAAAGTTTATTTTTATTAAATTTCTTTTACATCCTTTTTCAAAGAAAATTACCTGAAAATAGCCAAAGTCTAATATGCCCTAACTGCAGTGCAGGATATTAAATAATAAAAACAAAAAGAAACTAGAAAAAAGCAAAACTGTTGATTTTCTTATTCTGCTTTTGCTAACATAAGCATTTTCGCTGCTCGGCGCGTGGCTAACGGGAATGCACTTGCCTTTGCTTTTTTTTAAAGCTATTTTGTGATAATGCAAACAACAACAGCTAGCAATAATGACAACAACAACAGCAGAAATAATTGGAGAGGTGGTGCAAGTCAATAACAACAGCAACAGCAACATCAACAGCGCAGTCGTGCTCTCGAAGCTCTGTTAGCTTAACAGAATAGTTGTTGCTATTGCTGTTGCTGTCCCTGTTGTTGTTGTTAGTGTGCGTATAAAAATAGATATGAACGAGCAAGTTTTTCTTCTTCCTTCAACAATAACAAAAACTTGATAAACAATTTAAATATCTACAAAAAAAAAAAAAGAGGCACAACAACAAATTATTTTGCACTTTTGACATTGAATTTACGTTATTATTGTTGTTCTTGTTGTTGTAGCCTTTATTGTTTGCGGAATTGCAAAATTACAAATATTGACATATTGAAGGTCAATAGTACGGCATTACATTTTGTTTTTGTTTTGTTTTTTTTTTGCACTAAATTCTAACCGAGCCTTTTTTTTTTGTTTTTTTAAGGTCTCTTTGCGGAATTCCGCATGGGAATGTTAATCAGAATTTGTAGATATAAAATGTAAATTTAGCTGGAAACAATGTAAAGTATACATAGTCTGTTATGATTAACAGAATTTTTTTTTGGGAATTAGCCATATTATAGCGGAAATAGCATTTATTCTTATTATTTGTGGCATACATTTTCATTTTCCAAATAAAATGAGCGTAAACTGAATTTTACTTCGACTATAGACTTTGGTACTCACACACACACATACGCATACACATAGAGAAACAAACAAACACACACACACGCCCACTCACCATGAGCACAGCAGTTTTCGTTTTCATTTTAGGCCTCCCCTGACCTATGTCCCCTAACCCCTCCTCCCTCTATTCACCATCATGTCCCAAATTCATTGCCTTTCTTTAGCCCTGTCTCTGTCACTCTACTGCCCACTTACGCATTTTTTTTTTTTTTTTGCTGCGTGTGCGACGACGTAAAATGATGATGATGGCGTCTATTTGACGCTCTCGAAGCTCCACTCACTCATTTACTTACTCACTCACTCACTCACTCACACACTCACTTACATACTTACTTTATTCACTCACTCACTCACTGACAACAACAACAATTCCGTTTTCGGCTTTTTACAATTGCCTATGTATTTCATCATCTTTTGCAAAATAAAAAGAAACCGAAACTAAAACCAAAACGAAACAAAATAGAAGAAATTTTTACCTGGAACTTTCTTTAAGCCACGTGCCTCTTCTTCCTGTTAACCCTAGATCTTGTAATCCTGCGCAGCTGTCTTGCTGCTTGGCTAATTTTCCTGGTATTTTTCCAATTGAGAGGCGGCAATAAAAAGAAAACACACAAAACACGAAAAACAAAGTGCTAAAAAGGGAGCGACAGTTAGATGATAGAATGAGATTGAATGAGATGGGTAATATGGGCGAATAACGGTCGCCCACGCAATATTTTTCACTGTAGTAGGGCTTAAGGACGATTTTTGTTGAAATGACACACTCATCGTGAAGGACAAAAACACAAGAAAGAAAAACAGTTGTAGAATTAATGTATATAAATCAATCAAGCAAATGAAATTTGAGACCAATCTAATATTAACATATGTACATTTTCCCCCCCTCTATATATACATATAAGGTTTTTAACATTGCTATATCTAGGCTGATAATTAGCATTTAGAAATTAGTCAGGGAGTTAACTTTAGTACATATGTATATAGCAAAAGTAAGGGTATATTAATATGTTATTTTTGTTTAGTATTTGAACTCTCTCGAACTTCTTCTCCTTGTCGAACTCGTTTCATTTCACATCAACATCATTATCATCATCTTCTTCTTCTTCTTCTTCTTCTACTACTACTACTTCTTCTTCTTCCTCTATATCAACATCTTGGACCGAGCCACGTTTTCTCACAAGAAGGGGGGTTGTGTTTTCTTTTCATTTACCTTACCTCACCTCACCTCAGCTCTCACCTCACTTTACCTTAACTTGCCTTACCTTCTTCCGTTTAGTTCATCTCATTGCCCTTTATCTACTCCTTCTCCCTCCTCCCTCCTTGTTTTCTGCTTATCCTCCCTCCCTCTCTCCTTCGTCTTATTCTTTTTCTTCTTCTTCTTCTTGCTAAGCGCTGTTCATTTTTCGTGTTATTTTTAATTACACATTTATTTTTGGGCAGCTGCTGCTGACGCCGCTGCTGCGCAGTCGCAGCTGTGGGCTTGTTGTTGGACTTGGGGAAGAATATAAAATACACATACAGAGTATATAGTATAAGTGTGTGTGTGTGTGTGTTCTTTTTCTCTCTCTTTTTTTTTTTCTTTTGGTCTTCTGTAATATAATATTGGCTAACATTGGTAATTGGGTCATTCAACTCAGGTAGAAGACGGGAATCCTTTTTTTATTTGGCTGATTCATAATGGTTTTTTTTTTTATGGCTGCAGCAGCTGTTGGTTAGGGTGAAAAAACAACAACAACAACAACAAAAACAACAACTTAATAGAAGGAGTAAGTGTTGGTGGAGGCGTAGCACAAGATGGAGTTGGAAAAATGGAAGTCATTGCACACGTGCCAAGGACATTTTACTTCACATTGCCATTCATATAAAAGAGATAGAGAGAGAGAGAGAGAGAAAGAGAGCGCCAGGAAGTCGAAAAAGATGTGTGCGCGCCTCTTACAATGTTTTCTGTGTGTGGTTTTTCCATTTTCTATACCCTATACACTGCCAATGAGTATATATCAACAAGGATATAACATGCCAAATGATTATCCAAAATATATATACAACTTTGATTAGTAAGGGTATACAAAAAAAAGAAAGAATTTCAGTTGCTTTGTATTTTGTTTTTATTGCAGCTCGCACAAACATCACACAAACGGGAGCTTAGTTGCCATCTCTTTCTTGGTTAACAGTTATATTAAAAACAAACGACAGAAAACGAAAAACAAAATGTACCAAATGAAATCCTTTGCGTGCAGTCAATATGTCGCCGCATGCCCCCCAAAAGGGCAATAAACTTTTGCCTACAGCAACAGCAACAACAACAACAACAGCAATAATAATAAAAAGACACAACAATAACAGAATGACACCAAAAATTTCTTGTGCAGGCTTTCAATTGCCCAAAAGAGAGCGAGAAAAAGTGGGAGAGAGAGAGAGAGAGAGTGATGGAGAGAGAGCACAGTTACGTAATTTCTTACCAATTTGATGTAATTTGTTAATAATTGTAATTCTACAAAAGCAACAAATTTAACAGAGTTTGAGAAATGGGTAAAGTTGAATATTCTACTCCTTTTTGTCCCTTCTCTCTCTCTTTAAGATCTTCTATCTTGTTCCTTTGCTTGTTGTTGTTGTTGTTGCGAATCTTTGGAGTTGCAACAACGGCCTTGCGCCTCATTAAAAGCGTCTTTTCAAGTCTCTCTTTGACTAACGTTAGCGGGTTTTTGCTTGCTCTCTCTCTCTCTCTCTCTGTCGCTTGCTCACTTGCAGCATCATTTTCTATTTGCCTCATTTTTGGTCATTGTCCTCCAACAACAACAACAGCAACAATAACAACAGCAGCAAACAAACATCATCAACAACAATTTATTTATAGAATTTCTTCTACACCAACAACAAGAAGAAGAAGAAGGCAAAAACTTGTTCAACTGCATTCCATGTTGCAGCAACAAGTTGCAGCAGTTGCCAAGCTTTATTGCTAAAGTCAGCGGAAATTTTTTTCTCTCTTTTTTTTTCAACTTATTACACGCTAACCCTAACCCCTAAACAAAAACAAAAATAAAATTAAACAAAAAAAAAGAAAAGAAATAAAAACAAATAACGACAACAACTGAACAATTCCATGGTCGGTCTCTCAAATCAAAACAAAGTCGCCCTCGAAATGCCCTATATAACAAAACTAACATAACATTTGAATATGTTTCAAGCAATTGTTGTTGTTGTAAAAGTCAAGCTTATATTAAAAATTAGTTAATCAAGTTTACATAAGTTCAATTTAGTTATAATTAACACTTGTTAATTGTTAACAAGAAAACCGCTCAAAGAGTTGCTAATAGCCTTCTATACTGTCTTTGGATTGCCAGGGAAAGGGTATTGTTAGCTAGATCATTTGCAAAAACAAGACAGATAGATAGAGATAGACAGAGAGAGAGGAAGAGAGCCAGCTAGCTTAGCTTGGGCTAGCAAGAGCTTTGGGCAAATATTTATGCTTAGACAGTAAAATTTGCCTTACTTTTCAGCTGGAATCGGTCTTTTGTATGTGGTTTTTTTTTTATATTGGATTATGTGTGTTTGCTTTGCGTTGTTGTTGCACATGGCAGGCTGACTGTTGTTGCACAAAGACAGAGAGAGAGAGACAGACAGACAGACAGTGAAGGTGAAGGGCCCCGCCACCCAGCCTTTTGCGTACCACCACCACCACCTCCCCCTCGAATCAGCAAACAATCAACCAGCCAAGTTCAAGGCTGTGCTTATCACCAGACCAGGCCATTAAACTCAAAAAACCAAGCTCAATCGAAATACGAAAAAAAAGCACGTACAAACAAAAAGTTTAAAAAATAATAATAATAATAATAATATACGCGAAAGGCACACAAACACACACACACACACACACACACACCATTGATGTTAACTTTGCTGAATTTGCTTTTTTTTTTACGCGATGCGAATATTACGTATAAGACTAGTGGGCCGATTTTACTTAAGAGAATTTGATTTTTCTAAGTGACATGAAAGTTACAACACACAAAGATTAATGAATATGTACAGTTAACTATAAACTACTACTTAAATTTTATATATATAACTATCAAAACAGCTGTTTAGTCTTAGTTTGCCAATTTAATAAGATTTTTAGACCCATGTTTCATACTCCACTTTCTATCATTTCTATCATTTAGGCAGGCAATCTAATCTATACCCCATACCCCCCCATACTTTAACCCCTCTTGTTGTCTATTGCCAAACTATTGCCAAATTTTGTGTTCTTTTTGCGCAACACACGATATTTTTTGAAGGTCAATTTTATTTTTACGCACTCGAATTTTTCGCATTGGGAAATTTAAAACGCATAAAAAAACAGTTTTCGCTTTTTTCTTTCGTTTATTTGAATGTTGTTTTTTTTTTTCTGTTAATCTTTTAATTGCTGTATTTTTTTTTTTTTTTTTTTTTTTTGTTGTTGTTTGTGTGTGTTTATTTTGTTGCGACGACCAAGCGACTTATCGCTGACTAGAGAGATTTCTATTTCAATTTTTTTTTCTTTTTTTTTTTTTGTTAGTTGTTGGCAGAACGTTTTGTTTTGATCTTGATTAAAAACGCAAAATAATCATGAAATATTTATGTATACATATACACATATACATATATTTATATATATATCTATGTATATATAGTTTTTTCTTTTCTGTATAGATTGTGGTGGATGATATAGTTGTGGCACAGACAGATATATACATATATATAATTGATACCCTGTACCAAAAGTAGATAGACACGCAGTTTAAAAAAGAAACATTTATAATGCTAGTAATATACATACATGCCTAACAATTTACCGTTAAAAAGTAACCTTGAATATCTACCTAGTAAGCTTTCATTTCAAATAATGGGTATATAAAAAAATTTATTGAAATTTTATTTTATTTTATATATATATTTTTAGAATTGTTTATGAAATTATCTAAAGGTTTTTCCTCCCCCTCTCATAAACAACAATATTTTTAAGTTTTTCCAAACTGTTAATAAGTAACAAAAATGAGAAAAAAAAAAGCCGTTAACTTATTCCCTTGCGGGGGACAACAACAGCAGCAGCAGTAGCGCAATAGCAGCAAGAAAGCGCAAAAGCAAGCAATGCAAAAAATAAAAACAACAACAATAACAAAAAAAAAAAAAAAAGCTTCTTCAATAAAACTGTTGTTTTAATACCAAAGCACATTTCACATACAAAAAAAAAAAAAAAAAGTTCCAGTTCAACAACCAGTTTAGAATTTCTTTTTAGGGCCCCTCGCTATGCTAAGGAGGGTCGAGAGAGGGTAAGGGAGGGGGTGATTGAATCGATCACACAGACGATACACACACACACACACACTCATACAGACGGAAAGAAAACAAGTTTTATAAAGCTTTTGAGAAACGGCGACGCTCTCGCTTTCAATAAAGTTTTGCCCAAGAATTACCCCCCTCCACCGCCGTTCCACCCTCAATTATAACACCAGCCATGCTCTTCCTCTGCCGATCTCGCTTGCTCTTCTCACGTCTGTCTATCTGTATGTGTACCTCCCTTCCTCTCCTTCTCCTCCTCCTCTTTCTCCTCCTGCATTTCATTTCAATAAATCACAACAGGAAAAAATCTTTAAAAAAAAACGCCAAAGATAGAGAGAAAGAGAGAAGCAGCGAGTGAGAGAAACATATCCACCCACAAAAAATGTCCCAATCAATAACAACAATAACAAAAGTCTTAAAGAAAGAAAGATTTAAGTTTTGACAAATTTGTCACCTGGTTTGTCTTCTAGTTGCCACAGTGGTACAAAAGCATATAAATAAATACCGTTTACTGCACTTTATCCACCTAGTTGCTCCAATTAGTTTAATTGTGCAATGTGGCACCACTGTGCATATATAATAGAATTTTTATTATTCACACGCGTGCACATATTAGCTAGCATATTTATTCTTTTTTTTTTTTTTTTCGTTTTTTGATTTCTTCTTGCTTTCTTTTTTTCGTTCGTGTTGGGTTTTTATTTTTAATTATCATTATTTAAGGTTGCATTTGGCTTTTTTTTTATTTCTCTTCTAATTTAAATTTAGAATTTTCTGTCTTTCGACTTTGACATTAATTCCACATAATTCACATCATCAGCTGTTTCGTTTTGTTGAAATTCAAATTAACGGTCTATATATCTCTCTGTCTCATTCCAGTCAAAGTCTGTGAAAAGGGTCTGATATTGCGTGAACGTAAACAGGATTATATTAAACGAGAACGCGAAGTGATGCATATGATGACCAATGTTCCCGGTTTTGTAAATCTATCCTGTACATTTCAAGATCAACGTTCCCTATATTTTGTAATGACATATGCCCGCAAAGGTGACCTATTGCCGTATATAAATCGTGTCGGTAGCTTTGATGTAACCTGTACACGACATTATGCCGCCGAATTGCTATTGGCCTGTGAGCAAATGCATCGTCGCAATGTTGTCCATCGGGATTTGAAGCCCGAGAATATATTGCTTGATGAGGATATGCATACATTGATTGCCGATTTTGGTTCGGCAAAAGTGATGACACCGCGTGAACGTGCCTATGCCTCAGAGCATTGTGCGGCGTCATCGACAACTGATGAGGATGATGTCGATGATGATGAGTATTATGATCAAGATTTGGATGATGATGACGACGATGATGACGATGATTATGAGGTGGATGTGGATGATGATGAAGAGCAACACAATAACAGTACAGTCGATGAGGTTGATTCACCACGACGACGCCTTCAACAAGTGCTATTGCGACAAAATCGACGAGAACAGCACAGACTCCTACAATATACTCGTGCCCAAAAGCAACGTTATAATCATCGACGTCGTGGCAGTTTTGTTGGTACCGCTCAGTATGTCTCACCTGAAGTTCTTCAAAATGGTCCAATTACACCGGCCGCTGATCTATGGGCATTGGGATGCATTATCTATCAAATGATCTCTGGTCTGCCGCCATTCCGTGGCAGCAATGATTATGTCATATTTAAAGAGATCCTTAGCTGCACTGTTGACTTCCCCCAGGGCTTTGATAAAGATGCCGAAGATCTGGTCCGTAAACTATTAAAAATAGAGCCACGCGAACGTCTTGGTGCCCAAGATGAATTTGGCTTCTATGAGAGTATACGTGCCCATCCCTTCTTCAATGGCATCAATTGGCAATCACTGCGTCAACAGACACCGCCACCAATCTATCCATATTTACCCGGTGTTAATCAAGATGAGGATTTCCGTTCAACTGTCTATAGTGTGCCCGGTGATTTGGAACCCGGTCTAGATGATCGGCAAATAACTAGATTATTGAGCGCCGAACTTGGTGTGGGCACTAGTGTGGCTATGCCCGCCCAACCCTCAACTGCAAAAAGTAAGTCATCAAAAAGAAAAACAATATTTAAACTTTGAATTATGCTAAATATAATATTTGCTTTTTAGACTCCTTTGACCTGAGTGACTCTGAGAAGTTGCAACGTCTGGAGGCCCAAAAGACTGATAAATGGCATGTATTTGCCGATGGCGAGGTTATACTCAAAAAGGGTTTCGTCAATAAGCGTAAGGGACTGTTTGCCCGTAAGCGTATGCTACTATTGACAACAGGACCTCGGCTTATCTATATTGATCCAGTGCAAATGATTAAGAAGGGTGAAATACCATGGAGCCCGGAACTGAGAGCAGAAGTTAAGAATTTTAAAATCTTCTTCGTGCATACGGTAAGTGGAAAAAAAAAAGTTAAAAAACTTAGTTAAGTTCAATTTGAGAATAGTGTTCTCGTTAGGAACACTTTGATTGATGTAAAATTGGGAACACACTTCTTTGTTTAGATTCAAAAACACCTTTTCCTGTTTAAAAAGTGCTAACAGAAATAGTTGAGAACAGTTAAATGAACAATCAGTTAATACTAGGAACACTTTTTATTAGATTTCCATAATTTATGGTAACAAAAAACCAACAAAATGTTGTTTCAATGATAAATAAAATAGATTATTTTTGTTTTTAATAGAACTATTTATGCGGAAGTTAATTAGCTTTTTGTCAAGACGACACTACTCTCACACACACACACACACACACACACACAAGTTTGTTGAACTGTCACACACACAAACACACACATATATATATATATATATAGTAGAGATATGACGTCATAATTAACATCATCAGTTGTTAGCAAAACACAACGCATACACACACCCACCAAAATTGGTGGATGGATTGGTTGGGTTTTGGATTGGCTTGGATTGTACTGATGATGGCGGTGGACTGGTGGGGTCCACTAACAGTCGGTTTATGACCCAGGCACGTGTTTACGAGCCAAATGAAAACAAATTAAATGCGGCATTGAAAACTGCACACGCAACACAGATAAAAACTGTTGTAGTTGTTGTCGCTGTCAAGTTTAACTTTTAGTGGCATTAGTCGGCATATATATACATATATATATATAGATATTTCTTCTTTTGTTTTTTTTTTTAATTTTAATTTTAATGTATGCCCATTTGTTGTTGACCATAATTTATGTCTTACTTACTAACGCTTTCTTTTTTCTCTTATCTTAACTTTTAGCCCAATCGCACTTATTATCTAGACGATCCGGAAGGTTATGCCATGAATTGGCTCAAAGCTATTGATAATATGAGTAAATTAAGTTATGGTGAATCGCTGGCAGCTTCATCCGCATCATCGGCAACAACCTGTGGCAGCAATAATGGCAGTCGCGAATCTGTTGCTCACAATATCAATATAATCAATACTAGTGCTAGTACTGCTGCTTCTGCTGCTGCTGGTGCAACAGCAACAGCAACAACCACAGCAGCAACAGCAGCAGCAACACTAACATCAACATCATTATTATCATCATCATCAGGATCAGTATCAGGATCAGGATCAGGTGCAGCAACAGTTGCAACTGTTGCTGCCACATCGAATTCATCGGTTGCCGCCGCCTCATCGAATAGCTCGCCCACAGCAAGGCGAAGTTCACCAGTGGCAGCTGCCTGCCGGCATCTCTTGGAGACAACAACAAGAGGAACATCATCATTGACGGGGACATCGCCGTCAAAAAAGACGGCCTCAAATTGAGCATTAAACTAATGTAGAATGCAATTAATTATTTAATATATATATATATTTAAATATTAATTTTAGTTGAAATTTAGTGGAAACCAACAACAACAAAAAAAGAGAAAAAGGAAAAAAAAAATTTACAAAAAAAACCAAAAAACTAAAACAAAAAAAAAAAAAAAAAATACACACACATATTAAATATAATTATAAAATATATATAAACAATATAATGTAATAATGTCGTCTAGTGCTAATTAGAATTTGTTTACGACTATAAAAACTATATATATATATATATATATATATATATATATATATATATAATTATAGAGTTCTTTTTGTTTATTTGTCTATAGAAATTACTTAAATTATAATTGTAAAAGCAGGTAACAAAAATGGCCACTAGAGAGTTGTAAATTCCACACACACACACACACACACCACACACACATCCTACATCCTAAAACCCTTCTAAATCATAAAACACAAATATATATATACATATAGTTTATATTTTTTAGCTTGTAGTTAGTCACAATTTAAATCAATTAACATTTAGAGATGAGCTAGCTAAAAAAAAACAAAACAAAACAAAAACCCAAAATGGAAATAAAATGCTCTCTCTCTAGCGGTCATTTAAGCTGTTTAAACTAATTCTAAGTTATAAATTAAAAAACAAGAAAAAAAAAAAGAAATGTAAACTAAACTAAACAAAACAAGAAATTGTATTAAAAAAAAAAAAAAAAGGAAAAAGAAAAACATTGATGAAAACATAAACGGGAATGAATGTAGCAAAATGTAAAAAAAAATTTCATATTTCATATATATAATATATAGCATCAGCCTGTCCTTTAGAAATTTTCAAAATGAATGTGTGTGTTTTTAATACACAAAACAAAAACAAAAAAATACATAATAATTATCATTTTTTTTTTGTTTTTTTAATATTTTTTTGTTTTGTAAATCTGTATAACTATCGTATATAGAAATTATATATTGTACATTTAGCTATATATGCACATGTCAAAATGTTATTATATAAAACAGAGAACAGAACAAGATTACAAAAGATACAAAAAAAAAAGGGAAGCTTCTCACATTAGCCAAAGTTTCTATATAACTATAAGCGACTAGCAAAACTATATATATATATATATATATATATTTATATATGTTGTTGTCTCTGTCTCTCCATGTTGCTTTCGTTCGTTTTCATGTAAATTCAAAAAATGTTTCAAAGTTTGTTTAAAATGAAACTTAAAACAAAAGATTTCTCAATAGATATATATATATATATATATATATATATGCTATAGTTTAATTGAACTAAACAAAGAATGAAAGAATGAAAGAGAGAGAGAGAGAGAGCAACTAAATAAAGAAAAAGTATATATATATATATATATATATGTATATAGATAACTTGCAAGTTGTGAATGCCCGAGTTCTGATAGCAAATATAAGAGTAAATTTTGTTAGCTCAACACTTACACATACACACAATCTCTCTGTCTCTCTCACTTACTTTCTCTCTGTTTTTTTTTGTTTTTTTTGTTTTTTTTGTATACTAATTATTATATATTAATAATTAATTAATCTTTCATTTGTTCTTACAATTTAATTTGTAATTGCTTTTTTGCCCTATAAAGAAACGTATAAGACTTGAGCAACTTCTATTTAAAGCAGTAAACAAAAAAAAAAAAAAAAAAAGAAGAAGAAGAAGAAACCATAAAAACATAAAATACTATATAAATTTAGTATTTAAAACAAAAAAAAAAAAAAAGGAATATAAAGCTTAACTTATTATATATACAATTTATAATGAAAAATATACAAGAGAAAAAAAAAAAAGAAAAGAAAAGCAAAAAAAACCAACAACTACAAAAAAATTTAGTTAAAATTACATTTGGCTTGAGAAACTAAAACTAAAACTAAAAAAAAAAAATAAGTAAACTTTATAATTTCTTCTTTGTTATATAATTTAAAGCAAAATGTTTTTTTTTCTTTGTTTAATGTAAAAAAAAAAAACAAAACAAAAATGTAGCTTGAAAAGTGAAAAAAGAACAGGTATAAAAAAAAATGGAATTTTTAAATTAAAATTGAAAAAGAGAAGAAACAAAAAACAAAATAATGGAACATGGAAAACGGAAATGAAGTTTCTAAAACTCGCGCGTGTGTGTATTAGTTCAATTGTATAAAGCTTAAGTTAATGCCTTGATCACGCCCCCAGCCCCCACAAAAAAAAAAAAAAAAAAAACAAAACACCTCCCCCTTTTCCCATACCCACACATAAGCAGGCTCATCCTTATATATATATATATATATATATATAAATTAATTAATAAATTAATTCAATCAAATTAATTTTTTTTTTCGTCTAATATTTAAGAATGAAATGAAATGTTTAATGTAAAAAGCCGAAGATGATGTAAGAATGAGAAGAAATGATAAGGAAGAAGAAGAAGAAGAAATATTGTAAAGAGAAAGTGGTTGAAGAAGAAGGAAAGAATGAAAGAAAGAAAGAAAGCAAAAAATACATTTTTGTACATACATATCGCGCCCATATTCATATGAATTGGGCGTGGCCGTCGTTGTAGCAATGGATTTATATATACATATATATATATACATACATTTATATATATATATATATATATAAATCGGTATATATACATATATATATATATATGTGTATATCTAAGTATAAATAATATTTTAAATTTCTAAGTAAATTATTTTTGCCTAACTTTAAGTAAATTAAATTTAAAAGCAAAATGCAAAAACAAAAACCAACAAAAACAACAACAAAATATATATATATATAAAAAACCAACACATACACACCCACACACACACACACTTACATAAGTATACAATTAATTAAATTAAACAACAAAAAAAAAAATCTATATCTATATATATATAAATATAAAAATTGTATAATTTATTAAAACAGCGTAACTAAAAGTGAGAAGATGAAGAAGAAGAAGAAGAAAAAATTGTAAAAAAAAAAAAGAAAATTATTTAAACAAATTATATTATCTAAATACAACAAGCAAATAGAATATATATATATATATATATGATTATATATACTTATATATATATATATCTAAAATTGGTCGAAAAGCAAAAGAACGTATCATTATAAATTAAAACAACAACAACAAAAAGAAAACAAAACAAAAAACTACAACAAACAAAAAAAACAAAATATTAAACAAAAGTGAGAAAAGAAAAGAAAAGAAAAAAAATGGAAAAAAAATACAAAAATGAAACATTTTCAAAAACAAACAAAAAATCATAAAAGAAATTTGTTTTTATTTCGAATTTTTGCGTTTAATCCCAAACGAATTGGCTTACAGAATATATTGGAATTGGTTGGTAACTGTTCTTTACCTCTACATACCCCCCTCCTTTACAAAACTATATCTTCACTCCCAAACACACACACACACACATGCAAATACTTACTTACATACATAGAAAGAGACAAAAAACTTCAATCGCATGAACTTACAAATAGGTTTCGACTAGAAGAAGAAAAAGAACAAATACAACAACAACAACAAATGAAAATTAAAACAAAATGGCAAATGGCAGAAGAAGAAGAAGACTTTTTGATTTTATCCCATTTTTTGTGCTGCAGTACCTAAAAGCAAAAAAAAAAAAAGAAGTAATTGATAAAAGTTATAGAAAATATATATATACGATATATATATAGAAATATCTTTGTAGTTGAAAGAGAAGATCTAACAAGAACTTATTACTATAACTACACACACACAGACACACTTACTATATAACTAAAAGTACAGTTTGTTTATTTTTACCACTTTACCCTAACTTCAACAGTAAAAAAATTTAAGAAGGAAAATTTTTTAAATTGATTTTTGGTTTTTGCTTATTTTTCTTTTTTTTTTCAGTTTTACAGAAATTTTTTTTTCTTGGATTTGGTTTAATCAAATAGAAAAAGTGCCTAGAGAATAACAATTTTTACAAATAAATATTGTGTGTGTGTTTTATATGGTAAAATTTTCAATTTTCACCTCTCTCCCTTCATCCTTTATTTATTAGGATATATATATAAATATATATATAGAGAGAGAGAGAGATATACATATAGATATATAGATATGTATTATCGTAAGTAAATACCTTGTATACGATATCGAAAATGGAGTTGATTATATATAATCTAAAAATACAATACATATTAATAGGGTATACTCGTACAATTCACCGAATTTCAATGCAAAAGAAAAACAAAAAAAAAACATAAAAAAAAAAACTCTTATAGGTGGATTATCAACTTAGGTAATACCTACTATATGTAAATAAATACATATATATATATATACATATATAAAGAGAAAGTGGAGCAATTATTAGTAACAATTTAATTAGTTTTTAAATTGTTTATTATTATTGCTTATTAATTAGTTTTTTATTACACTTTTCACTTGCAAGAAGTTCAAAACATTTCTATATAATTTCAACTGTTAGCCTTAATGTTAATGGCAATGTTAAATGTTATCGAAATGTTAAGTGGTTCTATTGAATTAACAGAAGTTTCGAAACTGTTATGTTCTCTGCGTTTGTTTTGCCGATTATTTTTGTTTTTAAAAAGGAAATTTACTATAAATTGTCTATTTCAAATTTGAATTCTTAAAAATAGTTTCAAAATCAAGTGTTTGGTTTTCGTATTTTCGAACTTTCAATATAAGATAACTAAACTATATCTAAAGAAAAAGTAGAAAAGAATTTAAAGAAAGAAGAAAATAATTAAAAAAAAAAAAAAAGGAAAATATTTAAAAGAATTTTTTTTTTTTTTTGGAGTTCAAAATGAATTTAATTTAGTGTTTAGTATATAAATTGTTTATTTAAGGCAAATTGCTTTTATTTTGTTTACTTTTTTGATCTATATAATAATATAAATATATATATATATATGTATATGTACATATATATACAAATAACATAATTCTATATATATTTATATATATAACAGATATAATTATATATCTATTTATCTATATACATATTCTATATCCAAATTATATATGTATATTGTAAAATGTATATTGATAAATTCAAAACAAAAAAACCAAAAACAAAAAAAAAGAGTGCGAATATCTGAATATCGTTTTATCCAAGTTCAATCTCTAGGGGTGCTAGACTGAGTTATATAAGAAGAAGCCGATGAAGACGATTAAGATAATATATATACATATATATATATATATATATATATATAAATGATTATGAAAATAAAGCCTAATCGTAAACTATTAACGTAAACGTAATTCAATTACCTTGCAAATGTATCAAATACACTAACTAATTTGCATCTTTACATACATACATACATATACATGCATAAATAAATATATATATATATATATATATATATACTCGTATACAGTACAGATATATATATATATATATATATATATATATAGGTAATAATAACCCTTTCCCCTTACCCCATTTTCCTATCAACCACTTTCCATAATAATAATCTTATAATTAATTACATACGCGATCCGATGATATTTCAACTAAAAGTAAATTATAAAATGGAATACATATAGAAATATATATTTACATACATATATATAGATTTTAAGCAACTGAAAACTGAAGAAAAAAAACAGAATATGACAAATGGTAAATTTGAAATATTATGGCATATATAATACGGTAATTATACATACATACATACATATACTATATGTGTATTTATATATATATATATACATACACACAGAAGGCCCAAAAACAAGAAGAAAAATCTTAAGATATAGCAGTATACATAGACCCATTCCCCTCTCTCTCCCATCCTTACCAACTTCCATTAACCATTTAACATAAGTCTAAACTAAAAAAAAATCAGTTGATGGAGTTATTTGCCCGCATTGAAATATCTTCAATTCCGACTGCAACGTTGTATTTTTCTGCACAAGAAAATCAATAAACTGAATTTGCAACATTAACAAACAAAAAAAAACAACAAAAAAAAACCAAGACAACAAATAAAAGTTCGTTACATTGAAAACGCATTCGATATAAAGTGTTTCTTTTCTTGAATTTGAACTTAACGGTCCAGCACACAAGCGCTATCTGACAATCGTTTTATGGCAAAATGTAAACAGCATAATAATAACTGGAAACAAAGAGTGCGCCACTGTTTATTTGTGCGTAAATATTCCACTAGAGGGTGCTTCGGGACATGAACGTCAAGATTGCGACTGCCTTTTTACGACAAACCAGTGTCGGGCACTGTTAGATTCAATTAATTTTTTTATTTTCAATTGTTTTGTTAACAATTAACATTTTTAACAGCATAAAACTTAAATGGTTTACTAATTATGTATTTTATTAATATTTTAATTTGCTTGGCTACAATATAAAATGGGCAGTCGAACTTTTGTAACCTTTTTAGTAGCATCATAATCTATTATCTTTAATATCTTTTGGGTGGACTTGAATATTGCAGGAGTTCAGAATATGTTAATAAAAAACGTTAGAAATATGTTAATAAACAACTCAACTTTTCACATCTTGGAGCACAGCGTCTCTCACAGAACGTGTCCAGCAATTTATGGTATTGCAAATTGTTTTCCACATAATTATTAATGTATTTACCAACTTTGATTAAAATTCTATAAATAGTTTTGATGAGAAAACAGCTTATATATATGTGAAAACTGCCTTGCCATTGCTGCCAAAATAATTTATTTTGAGAACGTGTTTTTAAATATATTATCAAAATATGTTTATTTAAATAGTATGGTAGTTACAGATCGGTTTTTACAATATATGACAATATATTATTTTATTACAAATAAAATGTTTGCTGGGATACGTTTGCTTTATCACAGAGAGAGCAACAGAGACACAGAAAGCTAAAGCTGTCCGCACAACAGTGGGTCGGCAACAATATTTTTTGCCTAAAACGCTAATACATTAGCAAAAAAAATAAAGGTCGCCCTGGAAAAACCATGCAATTAACTTTAATACTACAATTTGTATGTATGTACGTGTGCACAGCTACTTTGACTCCGTTCAACATATTTATGACACCCATGGAGCTTCTTTTTTTTATTAACACTTGCTAACATATCGTGAAAAACATTTACAGTTATGTATTTCTGCAAATGTAAAACAATAGCAAGTGGTCTAGCCACTAGAGAATTGATAAACAAAGCAAAAACCTTAGTAATTAAATGATAGTTAACAATTTCTGCTAAACAGAAATAAAAATATGCATATATGTATGTATATATATATACATATACATATATGTTTATAGGAAAAGACAACTAAAAACATGCGAGGCGTTGTAATATTCCAGCGTGGCATACTATAAATAATATGCAAATATCACACAAACTGTTTAGTTGATTTTGATTAAAATTTATTGAGATATATTATTGAATATGTGGAGCATAATTTGGCATACTGCGAATTGCTTAAAACCTTTCTTAAGAGGAGCTATGCTCTAAAATATAAAAAGTAAATTTTTCATTACCAAATGCAAAAGACAATAAAACCAATGGATGATTATGCTGCAATTCATAAACTAAAAAAGTTATTTTTTTCAAATAATTGCCCAAAAGAATAACTTTATATGGCTGCAAAAAGCTTATTAACTGAATTATTAAAAATAATTAAATTGAAAATTAATAACAGTGTTAGTCAACAGTAAATAACTTCGCTATCTTGACGTAGTCTCTTTCACGTAAGTTTTAAAATGTAAGCTATCGATTTTTTTTAGCGCTTTTAATAAAGCTTTGTCATCTCTAATAAAACAATTACCGCTTAAATATTGCCGCCATTAAATATAAAAATTGGAAAAAGGTTTCCAAAACAACTTATTAATTAATAATTTGTAATGTATTACTTGTGCTTTGTGTTAAAAAGCAAAAAAAAAAAAAAAAAAATATCTCTCCAAATGGCTGACGATTTGAGAGGACAGCACGAGGATTATGAAGTTTGGCCCATTAAATTGATCATTCGTTTTATACTTTATGGCTATTTAATGGGCTTAGTAATAACTATAATGTGGTATCAGTGGCATCCCGTGCAAAGAAAACGGGATCTTAGTCAGCGTTGGTTTATATTTATTGGCTTAACAGTGTTACTTATAATAATCTTCTCTAGTCGAGCTGTTAGGTAAGTCCTTCGGATACATTTGCTGTACGGTATATGATATGATTCCATGTATATTGCAGATGTATATTTGTGCTGGCCTTGCCATCATTAGCCAGTTCACGGGGACGTGCTTTGCTTATTGCATTGGCATTTTTTGTGGCTGCTATTGGACCAACTGTCAATATTTTAGCCAATTTAATGATAATGTTGAGAAGTTTGGCATGTGGCCAAGAGTTGTTGCGTCAAGTGTTGGGCCAAATGTTGGATGTGGTCCTAGAACCAGTTCATGCCATTCAAACAGCCATTGCTCTTATGTTGAATGAAGTGCGACGCGTTTTGAAACATGTCATGGAGATTCTTTTACGCATACAGGCTCATCTATTGGTGGTTAGTAAGTAAAATATCATAAAGTAAAAGTAAAATTATTACAATTTATATGTCTTTTCTTTATGCTCAAGTTCAAGTGATCAAGAATTGTGCTGAATGGTTAAAATCCATTGTGGAATTATGTAACAACGAGTTGGGTACACCTTGGCAACGTTGTCAGCGTGCTGCTAATCGTGCCATGATCAAGTGTCGCCGTAAAATGGGCATATTTCGCCCCTTATGCTATGCAACAAAAATCTATTTGGCCATTTGCTATCCAGCTAAAATAATTGATGTCTTTTGTATGGGCTATTGGGATCAAAGTTGGGATTTGTTAAATAAAATTATGGCACGTAAGTATTAACAATTTATTAGATATTCCATTCAAATTATTTTGTTTAGGCTATTATGAATTTGTTCATCATATTGAACAAATGTTTGATGTGAATATAACATTTGAGCATGATTTCTATTTTGAAACGAATGCCACGAAAAATCTATCGGATGTTGGTGAAGAGATCATTAGAGATATAGAACAACGTTTGGGTCCATTTTTATTGCTTAATGGTTGGCTAGATCTTCTCTGTTGGTTTATGGTTTTGGCTGTGTTTATTAAGTAGGTAAAAATTCTATTTATTTCCAAAATATTAATCATAAATTTAGGGCTGTTTATTTTCATGCCCGCTATATGCATAGTAGACACTATCAGAATAGATATTTAACTGGATCATTATATGCGATTGATTGGCATAGACAACAACATGGTAAACCAACGGTTATGCCACTAAAGCGTCTCGAAAGACTTTCCTACATCAAGGTATATATATGTATATATCTATATATATATCTTATTTAGTTATTTATACTTTTTTAGATTACTAGTCCTCGCTTGACCAAAGGCGAGTGTCTTGGTATTGCTCAAAGTGCATTTTTTTTGGTCATTACTTGTTTACAATTGTTTACCATTTGTTTTGTGGACTATAGCCTATTTTGGTTATTGGCCACCATGTCATATTATGGCTATCAGCAGGCCGATTTGGAAGTACCCGCCTATATTGATTTAGAAATAAAAGGTGGCGGCATAATAGGAGATATAATGAGAGGCATGACAAATGCCTTTCGTCCACTAACCCAACAAAATTCAATTGCCAACAGTCATCATTGTTTACCATTACCAAAAGAACCAAATTATTTGAGATATATGGAAATTATGGGACTTTGTCTTAGTGCCTGGTTAATAGTTATAATCGAACCATATGCTCTACGTTTACGTCATGTGATAATGCATTATTTCTATCCGGAACGTGCTTTTATTAGAGCTCTCTATTTGCATAAAAAAATACTCAATAAAAGAGGTGAAAAAGTTGGAAATAATATATGAAACTCTCTGTTAATCCTAAAAACATTATCTTAGTTAGTTTCTTTAAGTTTGCACGTCGCAAAGCGAGAGCTGCCTTCCTTTATCAAGATGCAGAAGGGCACATTGATTGCTGCAATTGGCTAAGACGTATACTAAAACGGTAAGAGGGGACATTTTGCTTAATGTCACTTTACTTTTCTCCTAACAATAGTTTTTCTATAATTTTAAGATTTTGTTGCCGTTGTTGTTGTTGCTGGTATTGTTGTGGTCATCGAAATGATCTTTGCATTGTTTGTGCCAAAACTTTGGATGAGTTAGTAAAATAAGTTTACTTAATTGCTCATTTTTTTAGAACACTCATTTTTCAGTTCGACCCGCATACGTTGCGACACTAAAGGATGCCCTGGTGTCTATTGCCAAAACTGTTTCAGTGAATCCAATAATAAATGTTGTCTCTGTCAACGACCTATTGACTATGGGGATTACAGTGATTTCTCAGAGGTTCAGTAAGTTTATTTAAACTAAAATTAATTGAATTCTAAGAAATAAAATTAAATTTATTCTATGTAGAGACTCTTCAAATGATTCGGAAATGGAATCCTTTGGACATCGTGAGGCTAGACTTTGCTATATGACAAACCATCTACAACAAAGGGAAAAAAAAGAAACCTTAAATCAATCTTTTGATTCTGGAAACTGTCTGCCTGGGTTAGTAATATTAATTCCCAATAAAAAAAAAAAACAAACTGATGAAACATATTTTGACGTATAACTACTGTTGTGTATTTCTCTTCTTTTTTTTTTATATACTTTCAGTTTATTGAATCAACTTTGGGCATATGCATCTTTGGAATCCATTTGGTAAAGTATTTTTACCCTTTTATTTGTAAAATTTCAAGCAAAATCATCATTATCGTCATTATGATCATTGTTGCTACTGTATTGCTGTCTGATTCCCGGTTTTGCCTTCTTGTCGGCATCCAATAACACTTTGTTTTCAATTTGTGTCTCCATCATTTACTGTCCGTGCAGCGTTCTTTAGCGAACGAATGTATAGTGCTTTCAACATTGAAGAAGGACCACTGACTCTTTGGCATTGCTTGGCGCACACATGTGGGCAACAATTAAATGTTCATTAAATGCGACAATAACGACAAGTTCTGAGATTGTTTCTCAGCAATTAATACGCTTACAAGGATCGACCTACTCACTGATGATGACATCCAAGAGAACGGTCTTCTGTTTTTTTTTCATTTGTTCGTTTTGCAATGTGGAGTAGGGATGGCATGTTTGTTTGGTTCGTTTTTTTTTTTGGAAACAATTATTAAGAATTAGCAAAAATAATTTAACTATAAGGTTTCATTAGTTTACTTTTAATTAATCTCAGCTTAAATCGGTTTAGCAATTGTTTGGTTAATCAATTTATTTACTTTTCTTTGTCATCTCTAAAATTTAATCATTTGTTCTACCTTACTCTCTCTCTCCCTTTCTCTTAGTCTTTGTAAAATATGCTGTGTAATTTACGACCCTCAAATGCGGTGGTCTTCAGCTTCAGCTCCAGCTCCAGCTCCCATCTCCCAACTCCATGTTTATTTACGATCCTCAAAATTTTGACATTTATTTCTATTTCTTTGTGGTCTATAACACGCTATAGATCTTGGCTCAGGTTGGTCTGCCGGTCGGTTTACGGTGTTTGATCTTGTTTAGCCCCGTTTTCTTTTATGATTCTCTTTCTCTACAATAAATTCTCTCATACCCCCGCTCTCTCTCTCACATTCTCTTTCTGCTCTTATGCTAATGTGTGCACAAGTGTTTATTTGTTATTTAACACCCGCTGCCGCCCGTGGACCTTAACTCAAACCCAAACTGGACCTGGATATAAACTGGCTGAATTTCTGTCTGGCTGTCTGTCTGTCTGTCTCTCTGTCTGAATGACCACCATCGTTGACATACCAAATATGCTTAGGGTCAACCTCAAGACACATATTTGAATTGCTTTTGCCTTGTTCTTGTGTTTCACAGGTAAATGTTCGTTCGTTATGTGGATATTGAATTACCCTTATCTCGAGTGTTTCTCTTCCCGTTTGCCTACACTGTAACTTAAGCTCACAATGCAGCACTCCACTGTATTGCACTAATGATCGTCAATCATATTAATCCGTTATTTAAGACATCAATGATTTGGGCTTTATTCTGTTTAAACGTAAATTTGAAGTTTGCAAAATATAAAACTTTCTATATACTTATCCCTAAATTGTATATCCATTCAAAACAGATAACTAAATTGTGGAATTATTCATATTTTATTTATTTTTATGATTGATGTGATGAGTGCTCTAAAAATACATTAAAAATAACAATCGTTTAGATTGGTTAGACTGGTCTTACGAATTTCTTATTTGGATAGCCAAAGAAACCGATACTTTTTAATTCAATCAATAATTCCTGATCATTGCCAATGGCCTTATAGATGGCCTTCTCAAGTTCATCGTATTGAAAGTGTGGTGCAAATGGCATATCATTCATTGCCTCCAATAAAGTATTACCACGTTCATTTCCCACCACCAAAGTGCGACCACAATTAGAGAAACTATAAACGATAATAAAGAATATGTCTAAGAAAGAGGGTTAATGTGTATACTTACGCTCCGATTGTATTGTAGGAAGAATCCAGTTCATGTATAGCCATCGGTTTAAGTATATTACGTCTTATATCCCAAACACAGGAGCCATTACGATTCACAGAGACAATAATGGTCGAATGGGTGGGACTCCAATTGGCCCAGTGTACAGGTGAATAGTTCTCTTGTAGTTCAATCAATGGACGTGTAATGCCCTCAATCCAAATACGAATATGCCTAAAAGGATAAATATAAGAATTAGCTATAAAAAATTAGTTAATATCTGTTTCGTTTCAAGTAACCAATCATTGCCGCATGTAAGATATAATTTGGGTGACCATGGTGAGAATTCCATAACTGTAACACCGCCCTCATGACACTTGATCACCTCCAGATATTGATGTTGATAATTGATGGAACATTTGTGTATGCAACCCTCATCTGTAAGGACATAGTAGATGTCTCTATGCAAGGGATGTGTTGTTATATACAATCCTTGGGGATGTCGACTCGACTCGCAAGTTAAAAGCGGTGTTATCGGCACATGTATGCCCTCTGGATGACCTTCGACACGTTCCAAAACCATTTGATTGAATCCCAATAGAAATGGACTCTTATTAAGACGATACCGTGTCACACACCCATCTTGGGAAAGACTTAAAAATGGATCTATTTCATTGACATCATTCTCACCGATCTGCTTAATCCAACGTATGCAAACCACTGGCGAACAACTTGGCGATGTACTACGCTGTGATACAGCAACAGGCATATCAAGGGGACTACTTACATCCCGAACCTCAACACTGCCATCATACATGCCAATGGCTAACAATGATGGCAAATATGGCGAGAAGCATACAGCTGTAACTGGCATTTTATAGTAATAGGCACGTTCCGGTTCACCCGGATTTTTAATACTCCATACATAAACATCTCCAGTTGATGGCACTTGTTGCGATGAAAATGAATATAGGCCATAACCAATGGCCAATATATCACCATTACTGCGACAAAAACTTAAATCACTAACCGCTTTACGTTCATCCTGACTTGGTACGGGTATAAAACGAAATAGTAATTTCATCGAATATAAATATTCCACATCCTGTGAACATCGATTAACTTGATCGAAATTACGAAAACGTCTCATACCCGCCTCATTTGTATTACTGGACAATGTCCGTCCAATGAACATGACAGCATTCCGAAATTCAGCACTCTCAAATAAACGATAACGCAATGAGATTTCCTTTTCACGTTGTTCCGCTTCGTCATCCTCATAGAAATTCTCATCGGATTGCATAGATGAACCTTTGCCAGATCTTCCCGTACGTAATGTGCTATGTATACTATATTTTTGTACCATATTATTAAGTGTATCGTACATCTCGAAATTGGATACATAAGAGCCAACTGTTGCTTTAGTAACCATTATGGTATTAACGGCACGACTTGATGATAATGTTACAGTTGTTTGAGCATCATTATCAGAACGACGACGTATTTTTCCCTTACCCACTGTTAAATAATCATACTGTCGATTATCATTTTCGGCCATATCACCCTCAGGTGTACCCTTCATTGCTGTTGTACTACATTGATTATGTAATTCAAAAAACTCTGTCTTACGTAATGTGATTTTTAAAAATGATTTTTTATAAGGTTTGGAATCTTTGGCTTCTAAATATTTATCAGCATTGCTTTGTGGATCAAAGACAATAGTCTCATAGGTTATCTTAACATAAAGAAGAGAAGAAGAAAACCCATAGTTAAATTAAAGGAATATTATAAAAATAATCCCACCTTATACCCCATTCATAACATCGTCAATCGACTGTTTAGTGCCACCAAGTCCACCACGCATACTGGAACGAGTTCTGGAACGTGCATTACCACTTCTTGAATGAAATAGATGCAGATCTTCTACAGCAACTTTAAATTGTAAATTATATTTCAAAAATTGATCGCCATATAATGAATTTGGTATTGTTTTAGGTGTCACATCGATTTGCTGTCCATCGAAAGTCTCCACTACCTAAATTAAAAATACTTAACAGAAAGATGTGATTCCATATATTTTGTTACTTGGTATTAACCCACCTTAACCTGTGATCTTTGATGTATATCATTTAAAATTTCCTGAGCATAATAATGTAATGGTCTTTTTTCCCTTTTCCTTGGTCTCGATTGCTCTTCATCAAACTCCTGGGCAACCAGAACGGATTTCTTTTTTAAATCTGGATCCATTTTACGTTTTTTTTTTTTTTTTTTTTTTTTTTTTGAAGGGGGGGCGGGGGGTGGTTTTCTATAAATTCAGGTTCTATGTATTATTATATCCAATAAATTTCAACTAACTTTCTCTACTAGCCTACTGCAAAAGGCAATCAAATAAAATATTGTTTTAATTTAATTTTTTATACCCAGGGGAAATTTCCCTTGATGTAAAAAAATTGTAAATGTAAAAAATTAATGAGAAATATTAATTGTAATAATAATATTTTTATATATATATATATTTTAATTAAATCACAGCACGTGCTCTCTTTTACTATACTAATCTGTGCCTCTCTTGCAGATTGCTCTCTCGCTCTGTCTTGCTGACATGAACTGTAGATAAATTGTCAGATAAAGTTAGCACTTTGCTTGGGGTTCATATCCCTAACAAAACTCACCACCAATGCCACCCACTTGTGAAGGACACAGCGTTCCTTCTTCAGTTACAGTTGAACTCGCTTACCGTTTGAACGTTCGTTTAACGCAGTGCTCGACCGTGATAAGAAAAAATTTTACCTCTTTACTTGCAATAACGTTTTATTTATTTTCTGATTATTTTTCTTTTGGCTTTTTTTTCTTGTGTGTGTGTGTGTATATATGTGAAAGGAAAAAGAAATTGAAATTGCAAAATCATAAAAAAAAAAGGAAAAAAAGAGAAGCTAATTATGTCCAACGCACAACAACAAAACAATTCGCCATTGCCCGAAATGGAGTGCCAAAGTGAAAATCCAGTACCAGAAAACTCAATTAGGAATGTTGCACAAGCAACAGCACCAACATCAACAGGAGCAACATCTCAGGCATTACACAAACCCCAACCGCCTACAGCATTGGTCAACAAACAGACGCAGCAGCAACATCCACATCCACATCAACAACAACAACAACAGACACAGTACGTCATAAATTCAGCGCCAAAAATGCACGCCAAAGCAACCACGGCGGTCATCATATCGGGCGGCACACTACATCGAGCGAAAAGTGCGCAGGTACGTTAAATGTTAAAACGTGACGTTAATTGGAAGTTTCGTTCACTGTCTACCGACAGCAAATGAATTCAGATTGCAAATAAGCGAGGTGCGATTGAAGGATCATAAAAAAAAAAAGCAAGATCTACACAATGACAATACAAGAACATCTTAATAAGAGTATACAAAACTCGCTTTTTCTATATAAAAAGTTATATTATAAAGTTCTGCAAGATCTTCAGAATCAAAGTTTTGCTTTTAACTAAAAGATAAAGATTTTAAATAGGAAGGAACAAGTTTGACTAAAGATATGAGAGAAAAAATCTATAAAATATCCTTGAGTATCTTTTTAATTTTTATTCATTACTCCTCTTAAAAATATCTTAGTTTATATATATTTTAAATGTTTAGTAGTTGGGGATTCGCAAAACATAAAGGTTTATATGAGATGGTTGTCCAAAAGAACATAGATTTATCAGATCTTTGGGTTGACTCATACTCTTCAGTTGATAAATTCTATAATAACTTAGGGTTTTGTCCCTGAAATACCTTAAAAGTAATTACCCCATGAACAACTAGTTTTATTAAGCAAAAAGACTTTAACAATTCTAATTTGGTTAAAAAGTTTTGTTTTAAAAATTAAATATTTTGATAAATTCTTTAAGAAATTGTAACTGTGTGTGTGTGTGTGTGTGTTTGCTAACAATCTCTAAGCAAAAGACTTTCTAAATCGTTTCATTTGACTTGATCTGAAAAGGATATTATCTACCAAAAGATGACAGTCCAAACAAAATGAAACCTGTCTAAAATTCATTTATAACTTCTTAATACAATAATTTAATTGTAATCTTATTAATAATTCACCTACAGATTTCCTATATTGGATTATCAAACTTCTTAAATAAATTTCCCCCAATAAATTCTTTAAATAATTATTTTAAAACTATTTCAAAGTTTTTAGAAAAGCTTTTAAAAGAAATTCCTTCTTATTTCAAAGTTCGTAAAAGATGGCTCTGATTTCGGTTAGAAGAAATCTTAAAACATTTTTTTTAATTTCGAAATTATTTCAAAGTTGAGATAGTTTTAAATTAAATTAAATATAAATATTTATAAATTTTGTATAATTTATCCATCCTCCCCTCAATCTAACACAGTGCAAATGCAGACATTGTGCGCAATGAAATGGATACAGATAGAAACACAGATACAGATACATTTGCAGATACACATACACACAGAGATACATACAGATTTCGGGTGCGTAGCGTAAATTTTGTAAACTTACATTTTTTGCCGGTAAAAAAAAAAAAATAGAAAAAGCAAGAAAAAAAAATCCCAATCCAGCCGGTCTACAACACTGTGTATGTGCTCCATCCTGCAGATGGGCCGCATGCGTCGAATTTGTATCGGTGAGAGCCATTCACATGGTCATGTTATGGCTTAAACACACACACTGAAACGGAGACTGAGTTGCGAAAACTTATGACGAAAGCAGAGAGATCTGACGTCGTTTAGCTACTACCGTTTGCTGTCTGCCTGATGACTATGGAGAATGCCGAAACCCTCTTGGTTGGTGGTGGCTACCGATATATGCATACATACATATATATCTATATATATACGATGATGTATGGATGGTATGGATTGTGGCGTAATTGACAGTCACGTCATATATCAGATGCTCGATGATGTGAAATGAATTTGCATGCAAGAATGGTTGGGCTAAAGTGTAGAAGTCATTCAGCCATTTGTGGGTGGCCCAAAGCAAACGTATTGCACATCCTTCTATCCATCGCATCATCATTATCATCATGAATAGACAGTGGCCAACACTTGAGTATCGTATACGTAATATATATAGATATATATTTATATAGTAGATGATTCTTGAAATTGAGTTCAACTTAAAAAAATTCATCTTTTAAGAATTGAAATTCTTTTTCTTAGACTTTGTTTCTATCCTTCTTTTTTTTTGTACTTTGCATTTTTTATCGTTTGTTTTTTTTTTGGAGGGTGACTTTTTCTTATTTTTTTTTGGTTTGATGCTCGCTTTCAATTTTTATCCCTGACATCGTTTTGTTTGACTTGAAATTGAATTCAATGCCAAAGGCGAAATTTGCCCCCCCCCCCATACCCATGTGTAAGTCATGTAACTTGTGTTGTCCTTCTGGTTTGGCAGACAGCCTTGCACTTGCCCGCAATTGAACCTCACTTGGGGTTGTTCCGGCTATACACCCACCCAACCACCCAACACCCACATTTTATTCAGCTGTTTTTCTCTCCGTCTCTCTCTTGCTCTCTGTGTCACATTGCTGAATTTATCTGAGTGTTTGGAAATTTTTGTCAGCTCAG
The DNA here is from genome assembly GCA_018903615.1 of Drosophila neocordata. Classification (NCBI taxonomy): domain Eukaryota; kingdom Metazoa; phylum Arthropoda; class Insecta; order Diptera; family Drosophilidae; genus Drosophila; species Drosophila neocordata. Next base: position 2,824,280 of record JAEIGI010000001.1, read on the forward strand.
CTTCTCTTTGCTGAGTTGAATTTTTGCCGGAGTTTTAATAAAAAGAGTTTGTTATCCTTTTTATCTAGTGTTTGTTTTGTTCTTTTTCTTTATCTCTCTCTCTCTATATCTCTTTCTCACTCTTAAAGGTCTGTAAAGGAGTTAATCAACCTTTCTTGTTGTTGTTCCAAGCACAAAAAAAAAAAAGAAAAAGATAAAACGAGATGTAAAAGATGTGCACAATTTAAGTTTGCTCTTGTCAAGGGTTCACCAAAGGGCAAAAAGGGTATGCAATTTATGAGGTAAACTTAAGTCGTGTGTGTGTGTGTGTGAATAGAGAAAAAAAATGTATATATATATGTATATGGTAATAAAGTCTGGTTAACAAGCAGATTTATGATATTTACTTTGCTCTAAATGCCATGACCTTAGTCATGTATCTACACGTACCAAATACCAACTAAGGCATTTTAATTCAATTTAAAGAAAATTATTTAATAAAGTTTTGCATAAAAACTTCCAGACAGTTAATACAAAATCATTTAAAATAAGTTTTTTAAATATTAAATAAATTGAAAAAGAATTTATAGTAAGACAAAATATATATAAAACTTTTCAAAATCGTTAAACAAATTGAAGCAAGTTAAAACCAAAGATAATTTGAGGTCTTTTTTTACTATATATTAAATTGAAATATCAGAAATGATATTCAAAACAATTTAAAAATCTATTTCAAAAATGCTTTCTGTGTGGCTTATAAATTTTTAGCCAAAAAATAAATTATGGCAATTATTGAATCTCAATTGATGGATATTAAAACTAATTGAATCTTTTATAATTAGTGAATTGTCTCAATTTATAAGGAGAAAACAGCAACAACAACAACAACAACAACAACAAAAATACTTATTACCTATCTTGGACAAACCCATTTTTGAAACTAAATAAGACCGCTTTTGATTTATGGATTTATTCCAATGCCAACATGAAAATCCATTTGCCAAAAACGAATCGAATGCATTTCCATTCCAATTGGCCAAAACGAACTAACGGTCATTGAGCTTCAAGCATTAAAAATGTGTGTTTCTGTAATATAAAGAATATTTTATACTCTATTTAAAACAAAGAAAATTTGCTTTTTAATAATGAAATAAACAAATACACTAACTACAAAGTGGTTGAGAGATAACTAGTCTAAATACTAAGATGAACTTTAAGTTTTTTATATATATCTTTAAAGGTTATATACTCTTGAGACATCAATTTACTTAGTGTAAGTTAGATGTATTATATTTTTGTGCAACTTTTATGTTAGTGAGAGTATTAAAAATGCACTTTCAGAGTTAGCTAAAAGAAGAAAAAAAATGGCAAAACAAAACAAAAGGCCAAAATGCAAAGATAGACAAACGAATACCAGCAATTTTTTTTTCTTTTTTTTTTTTTTGTACTTTTAGTTTGTTTTTGCCGATTTGCAGTTAATGGAAGTCTACTACTCAGTGGCGCCAACATATTTTGCTGTCGCATTAAAATTATGAGGCAACGTGCACTTGAACGACTGTTTTGTTGCATAAATCACTTGGTAGTTGAGTGGAAAGTGGTAAAGCCGTTAAAAGAAAAAAAAAACAAACTGTACATACATGTGTTAAAGTGGTAATAGAAATATAAGTAAGAAGTCGAAATACTTATGGAAATAGAAGGCAAAAGAAGATGCAATAAAAATACGTGAAAGAAATTCTTTAATTTCTACAAGGAAATAAGTATTTGTGTGTGTGTGTGTGTGTTTGTTTGTATTTACCTGGCGGCTTTTCTTTTCAGTATTTTTCTTCTGTTAACAAATTTTCCTGTCACGTGAGGGCAGCTGAAATATCGTTGAGATAGATAGAGAGAGAGAGAGAGGGAGGGAGAAACGATATATAAGAATTTTTGTTTGTAAGTAGCGAACAACATTTGATTACATAATTTGGTTTGGCGGGTGGGGATTTAATATGCAATTGGTAATCTTTTTGTTGTTGTTGTTGTTGTTATTTTGAAACGACTTTAAATCCATGGGAAAATCTTTACGAACTGCAAAGATCATTTAACCCAGCTGCCAGAAATATTTTCTATAGTCTCCAACTCGATCTCTTTTTCTCTCTCTCATGCTAATCATTGCTGTCAACTGTATCAGATCTTCCTATATATATATATATATATATGTATATATATATATGTATATATATATATGTATATATATATATGTATTTTACAGATACAAATTGCAACGCATTTCAGTTGCATATGGCAAATTGTTGGGGTCTATCTTCTCCACCATCGCTCGAGAAAAAAAAAAACATTTATGTCACGCATTCTTGGTAGCACATCTCTCTCATGTTATCTCTTTCGCTCTTATTGTCTGTTGTATTTTTTAATTAATTTATGCAGTTTGGGGCAAGATTTTCCAGTGCAGATTAAAAAAGCTTGTGGGGCATTTAATAAATTACTGTTAAATTATAGAAAAAATGCGACAAAACAAAAAAAAAGAAAAAAAAACAAAACAAGGAGAAAAGAATGCAAAGATTTATGACTCTGACACGAAATGAACGAAGCTCGAGAAAAGGCAATGAGAAAAGAAAAAAATCAAGAATATATATATATATATATATATATATATATAGTAGTATATAGTATATGTACATACATACATATGTGGTGTGTGTAAAAAATTCAAATCAAAATTGAAAATGTAATTGCTAAAAAATAGATCTAAAAGATACCGAAGGAGAGTATTTTCTAGTCTTGATACATTTATCATTTATGTTTATTTTTAATTATAAATAAAATAAATGATTATTCTAAAAAGATTTATTAATTAACTCGACTTTGAGTCTTAAAGGTGTGAGAGTGTAATTAGAAGAGAATTTACTTTACTTAACCAGATGAAAAAACGAATGGCTTCTAATAACCAATCTAAGAGTAAGATACAAATATAATTAACAAAATAGAAAGAAAAGATCCTAATCATACGAATATTCAGTAAACGTTTAAAGACTTTTGTTAGTTAAATAAATGAATATTAAAAAAAAAAAAGATTATTACTAATTTGAAATCAATGGCTATATACTTTCTTAATACATTTTTCAGCTGTCTTTCTGCATTTAGATTTATCAAAAAAAGAATAAAGATTCTCTCTCTCTCTCTTTCTCTCTCTCTCTCTAGCTTTAGGAAACTGACCCATTAATCCAAAAATGTCAGCCGACGGCATTAATGATCACATATTGAAGATTTCAATTCGATTGCTTTTCTGTTTTCCGTTCAAACGGAACGGCACACGGGGTCGCCCACGTTTTGTCGTTTTTTTCTGTTTTTTTTTTTTTCTTTTCGTTGGCCCCGTGGCCTGTTTTGGTGTCTCTTTAAGTTTTTATATGCATTTATTTTCGGTATACACCGCTTTGACCTTATAAATCAGACTGAATACACCAAATTTGTAAATCTATAGCCTCACCAAATACCCCAACTCTCCTCCAACCTTCCTCTGTTACTTAAATGATGATGAGATGGCGTCCAAAAATCCATAAACTTTTCTAAACATAAATTTTTGATTTACGCAATGAGACGACACGGAAGGGAGAATGAGAGAGGGGAGGGGGAACAAGATTTCTTGTTGATTTATCTGACTAATTTCAACAACGGGCCATCAAGTAATTTTTGGACAAATTGAAAATGTCAGCAAAGAGAAGGTTAAAAAGGGACGAAAAATATAAAAAGAAAAAAAAAAAAAGATAGAGATACTTTTCCCTTTGACTAATTTCAATGATCGTGTAAAGTGGCTGTAAAATGGTTTTATTGGCCAATTTTAATAAGTCGAGAATGTTGTAAATTTTTCAAGAATATTATCTTACCAATGTGACATTAATGTTATACAATTTAACCAATTCATTGAAAGTATGTCAAATGTTTTAAAAAGAAAAAAGTGGAAAATTATGACATGAAAAGATATATCGAAATGGGTATATATATATTTTATAATGAATTCAGGATTATAAATGAAAGAAAATGAGACAGAAATAAAGTTTTTCAATTTACTTATCTTTGTAATCTTTTTACCTTTTCTTTCCATTGGCTAAAATCTATTTTAGCTTTAAGATTACCTTTATATTTTATATAGCATACTTTTGGGTCCAAGAACCAATGAAATATGAAAATAAAATCAAAAGATATTGTAATCTTTAGAAGGAAGTTAAGATATCTTATATGTATAAAGTATAGAAGATATATATCTTTAATCATTATAGAAACCAATAAATATAGATTTATAGATGCAGATACAATTATACATGGATATCAGATACTATATATAGATACAGTTACCATAAAGAACATTAGGGCATTCAATTTATATTACAAACCAATCATAGATAAAGTTACAAATTTACTAAAGCCTTTTAAACAAATTATAAAGAATTTAATCCTTAGTCTTATATATTTGACTATATCTATATAATCAAAACAAAACTCTTATAATGTAAGGGTTAAATGTTTTGTTAGTTAATTTGTTTTATGGTACAGAAAAATTCCCACGAAAGAAGAAAAACAAACTTGCTAAGTCGCCAAAATCCAATTTTTAAACCGAACAGACAAATAAATAAAAAACCAAAAACGAAACGAAAAATATAGGTATATATTCTTTAACAAACATCTGCAAAGTCTAAATAAATATCAACAAAATTCTTAGGAAATATTTTTTGGCTGAAGCATACTCCATTGTCTCGTGTCTCAGTTTGTTGGCTTTCATTTTGTATATTTGTTTGAGTGAAGGGTTCCAGGAGGGACTGGACTGCACATTTATAGATTTACGGCTTTTCCACGCGAAAATACGTAAATATGGGTTAAGCCAAAAAAAAAATAACAGATAAGATTTACATTCGCAATTGCACTCACTCACTCAGTTACATATATACATATATGAATGTATATACATATGTAGGTTTGGTATAATCTAATCTTATCGAAAAACTATATAAACATAGCTTTTTGCAGACGCATTTCTGTACATTATTGTTTATTTGTACGTACGGAGACATTGCCTTACACTCTTTCGCTTGCAAAAAAAAATCTGTATATATATATATATATATATACACGTGATAAGATAAATTGTTCAACTGCCAGATTACAAACGTATTTCTTTGGAATTTTTTTTTTTGGCATATTAGTATTTTTTTTTTTTTTGTTTTTAGTCTTTTGTTTTTGCGATGTGAATTGTGCAATCTGTTAAAAATAGCTTGCCCTTTGCAAAAAAAAAAAAATAAATAAAAACAAACACAATAATGGACATTATATATAAATAGCTTTTTTGTTTTGTTTATCAAATTTGTTAGGAAAATATAAACCAATATTAAGGTATTTCATTTATTTTTAGTAACAGATCAATCACAAATGATATATAATGGTGTTTGTGGGTAAAATCTGTGACGTCTTCTACATGAATGATTGATTTATTGCATAATGATCCCGCTGATGTACAAATGCCCATCATCAATAGCCTTGAGTTAACCTATCTATACCTGCATAGATACTATATATATAGTAATCCCTAGGTGTTGACAACAACTGTATAGAATATGAAGAAATAAAAATGTATTTACTTAAGTCAAGTTGAACATGACTGATAAATTGTTGATAGCAGTTCAACCAAAAATGAAATCATTCATTACCTTAACATTACTCACGGAATTTCCGTCCTAAAAAATAAAAAAAAATATATATGCTTAAAGTGAACAACATATATACGAGCATATGGAGTATGTACTTGGATCTTTTGACGTCAATAACCATAGAGTTTCTGTTGATTCATTTTGCATTTCAAATAACAAATATACGATATAGCATTGTCGGACATTACCAATTCAAATGATATCGGTTTGGGTTATTGATCCTATCATCCTCTTATCAGATGGTACAACAACCTGTTGACTATATTTCCTGTGATATATAGGCAGATTTTTTTTATAATGAGTTAGATATCTTTTCAGCTTAAAAACAAATTCCTATCAAGTAAATCTTGATAAGTCCATATTTGTATATTAGTAATTATTAAACATATAATATAAGATATATACTTTATGCAACTTTTAATGTTGTTTTTAAAGAATTGTAAAATATTTAAAAGAGTTCTACTATATCTATATATAATTTGTTTTTATAGTTGATTAGTTTTACCATCTTTGCATTACCCTAAAGTTAGCATTGACTCTTTCCTCTTTAGATTACTTTTTAAATTCCTATAGAGTCTATTATCTTGTAGTAGAATATGTGTTCCGGTTATGATCCGTGTTATCTTGAAGTAACTAATTCATCACCTCAATATGAATCATATGAAAGCAGATTAACTTATGAGTTATGATCTTATTTAAGATGGTTTTCCTTTTAAAACTGATATGGAATCATTTTAGGATTTGACTGTAACTATATGGGAATATTGTTCTGTTCTATGAAATTTCTCAAGCTGCTTCTAATTCTTTACTAAGTTTACTTTTATACTACTTTAATAATCCTTTGTTTTACTCCAATGTTTCTTTTACTGTTTTCCCAAATTAATAGTTTAATCAAACCTTTTAAATAATAATTGAAATATCTCACAAAATTCAATGAAATCATTTTATATTTTCTAATTCCTAACTTTTATCTATCAATTCCAAAAAAAAGGTTTAACTAAAACAATATAACAAATATAAGATAATATAGAAATCTTAGGTGCAGTCTAGATTTTTAAAAGATATATTTAGGAAACTCAACTCTTAACTCCTCATCAAATACTCATAGTTTAAAAATATTACAAATACCGTTACACTCGTTAAACCTGACCAACAAAATAAAACTAAAAACTAGAAGAAAACAAAATGTTAAAAATCAACAAAATTTATATATAAGAAGATACATTCCATCCATCTTCTTTCACTTTATAACCAACGAATGACTTAAGCGATTTGAACAAAAACAAACCAAAACAAAATTTCTGGTCTGATGACATGAAAATGTTTCTACCTAAGTATTTCTATTGTTTTACAACTGCAATCAACACGCCTCAAAGAGAAATATCTTCCGCAACCATAAAAATGAGGAATGTGCCCAATAGATGGATAGATACATACCAACATGTATGTATCTATGTATGTGAGTAAGTATCTAAATAAAGTGTAGATACTCATGTTGGTTTATTATTTCTGTGTGCAGTTTCCTTCCATTGAGCATGAAAAGCAAAAGACATTCCAAGAAATACTTGACTTACTGCCGAATCAACAAAACTCCAAAAGGAGAAAAAGGGAGAAGAATTATTATTATTATTATTATTGGTGATGGTAAACACTTTGGTTTGGTCATTTACTATACATTTTGTTTGAAAAAGAATAAGCAGAAAGAATTGGGTTAAGTTTTTCTTTTAAATGCAGTTTCAGCGAAATTGAAATCCCAGCATGAAAAACCGACTAGACATGAGGTTCCAATGTGTTTCATTCATATATATATATATATATATATATTTGTATATAATAGGGACTCTTGTGAATGGCTTTTGGACTGTGGTCACTCTTGTTGACTGTTTCATCAATGGTCTGTCTTCTTCTTTTTGTTTTTTTTTTATTTTTATGACTAACAAATGTTGCAGACAGAGTGTAGAGGAAGAGGCAGGCAGTGGCAAAAAGGCGGCAGATACAATTACAAAACGTTGCTACTCGAGTTTTTCAGATACTTGCGGTAATTGGAAGGCATATGAAAAAAAATCTCCGCAGGAGACCCTTCAAAAAAATACATTTTTTATATATAACTTTGTTTTTTTTTTGCTTTATATTTTCAACATTCTTGAGCTACTGTCTGCAGACACCAGAAGAGACATCTTCATTATATCTCAGGTTACAACATTACCCCAAAAAAAAAAAAAAACAACAACAACAAATACCAACACAACCAAAGACAATACTCACAATCGAAAGTTGTTGTGTTGTTCATGTATCTACAAGTTGAAAATTCTTGGGAAAGTGTTGCAAGCTCATTGCCTTTGACTGTGCCTCTTACTGTTGCCGTTGCCGTTGCTCAAGCACTTCAAGTGATAACCACAACATAACAATGCAGATACAAGACTACAACAACAACAACAACAATAACAACAATAACAACAGAAACAACTCACTTCCCTTTTTCTTTTGTTTATCAATTGTTGCCGTTTTTTCTTTTTTTCTTGCCTCTCTGACACTTTTTGGTGCGTAATTGCAAATCAATGCATACTACAAAACTGTATTTCCCCTTTGCCAAAAACAAAAACTGACTTGCCACATAGCTGACACTGGCAACTGGCAAACACCAGCAACTTCATGCAGCATCAACTTAAAGCAACTCCATGCAACTCGTACAAACTGCCGGCAAAACTTCAGCCAAAAGCAATTATTGCGGATTTCTTGTTGGCACAGCTGCCACAAGAGCTTTTTTTCTTTTTTTGCCTTGCACTTGGATAGTCGCCTGTGCCCATGCGCTTTAAAAGCGCAACAAAAAAAATGACTCAGCTTCAGTTGGAGTTGCATGTTGCATGTTTAAGATATGCAGCTAAAGATGCAAGTGAAGGAAGTTCTAATTGCCTGGGAAATAGTTGGTCATAAAATGAAGAGAAAATTGAATAAACAAAACAGGTAAAGAGAGAGGAAAAAGGGGGAAAAAAAAGAAGAAGAAATTGTGTGCATCTATTTTATAGAGATGATTCATCAAAAAACTTCATCTACTTTAGTTAAATTGAAATTTGTTTATAGGGTCACAACGATCCTTTGACTTTTGCTTACGACATTCCATTTGGTTACCAAAAATATTTTAAAATATTTTGTTTTCTGTGTGTTTTGCTTAATATTGTCAGACAACTGGTCAACTGGTTCATCTGTTCGCCTGGTTGATTCCATAAATGGTCAGAACGTGCCACTTTCGAAAACAATGCAACCCAAAAAACAAAAAAAAAACACAAAACCACAATCGATTCCAACTGAAAACAGAGTCCATGCCCCAACTCCATGCCTCATTGCCATGCCGATTCTCCCTCTCTCTCTCAAAACGATTCCAGACGTCAAACAGAGATTGAAAATGGAGCAAGCCTACAAAATACAAAAAAAAAAAAGAAAAAGAAAAAAACCGATTGAGTTTCTAAGAATTTTGAATCTATTAACCCCTCCACAAGTCTTTCGATTGCTAAAGTATAAACTTTGCCCGCTTCTCCCTTCCTTTATAGAACCCTCTAGTATGGTAGATACCACCATATATATATATATATATATATATATATATATATATATATATAAATGTTGGTTCAATTAGAAAGAACAGGCGACGGCTGGCAGCACTTCATCAGTACAAGAGTCACTCGCGTGATAAGCTAAAAACAAAACGTCATTGCAGTAAAAGTGTCAAATGGAAAAGTGCTCGAACTGCTGCTCCTCATGTTTAGGTCATAAATTCATCAATTATCAAGGGAAATGGCTTGCTGCCAGCCAGCCAGCCAGTCAGTCATCTAACCACTCCTTGTGATGGTAAAAACAATAGAGATGAAGAGATGTATAGCTGATGACTTCAAGTCCATACCCAATTATTATGAAAAGTTGAAAAACAAGGATCGTCTTCAGCGTAAGAGAAGGTAGAGACAAAAACAAAGAGAGAGTGAGAGAGAGAGAGAGAGCCCAAAATGTGGGTGCAATTAAGATGTTCATCTTAATGAAAGTCAAAATTTTTAACTACCATATGAAACCTTGGGGTTGGTCAGTGAGGTCAGTTTTAGGGTCAGCGACTCTCCCGATAAGGTTTTTGTACATTTAAATTTATTATAATATATTGACTAAAATGCCAAAGAGAAAAAAAAATTAAATAAAATAAACATAAAAGTTTGTTTTTATATACAGAAAAATGTTTCTTTATCCTTAATTATTCTTAGCTTCTGTCTAAAATTGCAGTTTATTTTATTTATGAAACAAAACGAAATGTAAGGCTAAGAAATTGGAGTAAATTTCAGTTTACTCCAATTAAGATTGTTATTGTGATCTATCAAAGATATATATAGATATAATATAGATATATAGATATATATATATATATATATAAACTATATCAATCCAAACGAATTTCATTTTTCTTCTTGGCAAAACTTCAAAAATAAAAATGCTGATCATCTTTATAGGTTAGATTATATATATAAAATTGGTAGATTTTAAAGAGATTTTTCAAGAATTTAATAAATATTTATATAAAATATTAAATCGGATCAATTATAGTATACAATTTATTATAGATAAAAGTAGAAATAAGTTTAATATATAAAAAAAATAATATAAATTAGCAAAAGATACTTTAAAGTTTTTAACCACTTTGCAAGTTTTAGCCAAGGTCAAAGTCCAAAATTGATGTTTTTATATAGAGGAATTAGTCTTGATATTTTAGGATCATAATATATATAGTAATATATACATAATTTTGTTCACTTAAAATAAAAATTGAAATGCTAAAATTAGCAATTGAAATTCAATTCTTTTTTGCTGCATTCTACCAAAATGTCTGACTGAAAATGGTTTTGGTTCATTTGCTCCCCCCATCCTACACATATACACACATGCACACACTCACACACACACACACACTCTAAAACAATACAATCAACGAGCCATAACTTATGATGTCCATATTCGATATGAGGACGACTCACTCTATGGGCAAGAGGAAACTTTTTGCTTCAGTTTAATACA